>CAWUFW010002319.1:1017500-2286782 GCA_963921515.1 Calotriton arnoldi
GGGACAAAGTCACTTTTTCTAACCAGGGCTATACAGCTCCGATTCGGGTAAGATTTCAGGATTTTCCCCTTGGCTGGAGGTGGGGGAAAAACTTCACCCACAAGGTGCATAGAGCCCTTTACATTATCAGATCTTAGCCATCAGTGTCTCATGCCCATTTCAGGTTCCAGGGGGCAACGTTGCACCTTCAACCCAGGGTTATGGAGCTCCGCGCAGGGTAAGATTTCAGGTTTCACCCCTGGCTGGAGGCGTGAAAACAAAACACTTCACATACTCAACAAAGTGTATTTATCCCCTGTACAGTATCAGAACAAGGCCTGCAAGTCCTTGGGCCTACTTCCAGCCTCCAGGCACATGTTTTAGTGATACTTGTGACATTTGGAGGTGTTAAGCTTAAAGGGGACAAAGTCTCACCTTCTATCCAGGGTTATGGAGCTCCGCGCAGGGTAAGATTTCAGCTTTCACCCCTGGCTGGAGGTGTGAAAACAAAGTACTTCACATACTCAATAAAGTGTATTTAACCTGTTTACAGCATCAGAACAAGGCCTGCAAGGCCTTGGGCCCATTTCCAGCCTCCAGACACCTGTTTTAGTGATAGTTGTGACATTCTGAAGCCTTCAGCTTCAAGGGACAAAGTTACTCCTTCTACCCAGGGTTATGGAGCTCCGCGCAGAGTAAGATTTGAGGTTTCACCCCTGGCTGGTGGTGTGAAAACAAAGCACTTCACATACTCAATAAAGTGTATTTAACCCCTTTACAGTATCAGAACAAGGCCTGCAAAGCCTTGGGCCCATTTCCAGCCCCCAGACACCTGTTTGAGTGATAGTTGTGACATTCTGAAGCCTTCAGCTCCAAAGGGACAAAGTCACTCCTTCTACCCAGGGCTATTGAACTCCGCTCAGGGTAAGATTTCAGGTTTCACCCCTGGCTGGAGGTGGTAAAACAAATGACTTCACATACTCCAAAAGTGTATTTAACCCCTTTACAGTATCAGACCTAGGCCTGCAAGGCCTTGGACCTATTTCCAGCCTCCAGGAACCAGTTTTAGTCATGCTTGTGAAATTTGAAGGTGTTAAGCTTCAAGGGGATAAAGTCGCTCCTTCTACCCAGGGCTGTGGAGCTCCGGTGCTGGGTATGATTACAGATTTCACCCCTGGCTGAAGGTGTGAAAATGAAACACTTCTTTATTTCAAAAGTGTACATAAACCCCTTTACAGTATCAGACCTAGGCCTGCAAGGCTTTGGGCCAATTTCTAGCCTACAGGCACCAGTTTTAGTGATACTTGTGACATTTGGAGGTGTTAAGCTTCAAGGGGACAAAGTCACTCCTTCTACTCAGGGCTATGGAGCTCCGCACTGGGTAAGATTTCTGGTTTCACCCCTGACTGGAGGTTTGAAAACTAAACACTTCTTTATTCCAAAAGTGTACTTTTACACCTTTACAGTATCAGGACTAGGCCTGCAATGCCTTGGGCCAATTTCTAGCCTGCAGGCACCTCTTTTACTGACATTTGGAGGTGTTAAGCTTCCATGGGATAAAGTAGCTACTTCTACACAGGGTTACGGAGTTCCGCGCAAGGTAAGATTTCAGGATTCACCCCTGGCTGGAGGTGTGAAAACAAAGCACTTCACATACTCAATAAATTGTATTTCACCTGTTTACAGTATCAGAACAAGGCCTACAATGCCTTGGGCCCATTTCCAGCCCCCAGACACCTGTTTTAGTGATAGTTGTGACATTCTGAAGCCTTCAGCTCCAAAGGGACAAAGTCACTCCTTCTACCGAGGGCTATTGAGCTCCACGCAGGGTAACATTTCAGGTTTCAACCCTGGCTGGAGGTGGGAAAACAAATGACTTCACATACTCCCAAAATTGTATTTAACCCCTTTACAGTATCAGACCTAGGCCTGCAAGGCCTTGGGCCCATTTCCAGCCTCCAGGAACCAGTTTTAGTCATGCTTGTGAAATGTGAAGGTGTTAAGCTTCAAGGGGAGAAAGTCGCTCCTTCTACCCAGGGCTATGGTGCTTGGACAGGGTAAGATTTCAGGTTTCACCCCTGGCTGGAGGTGTGAAAACTAAACACTTCATTAATCCAAAAGTGTACTTTTACACGTATACAGTATCAGGCCTAGTCCTTCAAGGCCTTGGGCCAATTTCTAGCCTCCAGGCACCCTTTTAGTGGTATTTGTGACATAATCAAGTGTTCAGCTTCAAGGGGTCAAAGTCACTCCTTCTACCCAGGGCTATGGAGCTCTGCGTAGGGTAACATTTCAGGTTTCACCCCTGGCTGGAGGTTTGAAAAGTAAATACTTCAAGCATTCCAAAAGTGTATTCAACCTCTTTACATTATCAGACCTAGGCTTGCAAGGCCTTGGGCCCATTTCTAGCCTCCAGGCAGCAATTTAGTGATACTTGTGACAATTGGAGGTGTTAAGCTTCGAGGGGATAAAATCGCTCCTTCTTCCCAGGGCTATGGAGCTCCATGCAGGGTAAGATTTCAGGTTTCACCCCTGGCTGGAGGTGTGAAAACTAAACATTTCATGTATTGCAAAAGTGTATTCAAAACCTTTACAGTATCAGGCCTAGGCCTTCAAGGCCCTGGGCCCATTTCTACCTTCCAGGCACCAGGTTTAGTGATACATGTGACATTTGGAGGTGTTAAGCATCAAGGGGTCAAAGTCGCTCCGTCTTCCCAGGGCTATGGAGCTCGGCGCAGGGTAAGATTTCAGGTTTCACCCCTGACTGGAGGTGTGAAAACAAAACACTTCACACAGTCCAAAAGTGTATTCAACCCCTTTACAGTATTAGACCTAGGCCTGCAAGGCCGTGGGCCAATTTCTAGCCTACAGGCACCAGTTTTAGTGATACTTGTGACATTTGGAGGTGTTAAGCTTCAAGGGGATAAAGTCACTCCTTCTACGCAGGGCTATGGAGCTCCGCGCAGGGTAAGATATCAGGATTCACCCTGGAGGTGTGAAAACTAAACACTTCATGTATTCCAAAAGTGTATTCAACCCCTTTACAGTATCAGACCTAGGCCTGCCAGGCCTTGGGCCCTTTTCTACCCTCCAGGCACCAGTTTAATTGATACTTGTGAGATTTGAAGGTGTTAAGCTTTAAGGGGATAAAGTTGCTCCTTCCACTCAGGACTAAGGAGCTTCGCGCAGGGGAAGATTTCAGGTTTTTCCCTTGGAAGGAGGTGAAGAAAGAAAACACTTCCCTCCATCCTTGGGGAAAGGCTGAAATCTTACCCTACGATGAGCTCCGTAGTCCTGGGTAGAAGGAGTGCCTTTATCCCCTTGAAGCTGAACACCTCATAATTTCATAATTATCACTAAAACAGGTGCTTGGAGGGTAGAAATGTGCCTTTGGAACTGCAGGCTAGGATTCAATGCTGTAAAGGGGTTTATGTACCTTTTAGGCCATGTGAAGTGTTTTCTTTTTCCCACCTTCACCCCAGGGGAAAATCTAAAATCTTACCCTGCGCCGAGCTCCATAGCCCTGGGTAGAAGGAGTGACTTTGTGTCCTTGAATCTGAACACCTCATAGTGTCACAAATATCACTAAAGCAGGTTCCTAGAGGCTAGAAATGGGCAAAAATGAGCTGCAGACCAAGGTATGATACTGTGAAGGGGTTTATGTGTCATTTAGGCTTGTAAAGTGTTTTCTTTTTCCATCTCCTCCCAAGGGGAACATCTGAAATCTTACCCTGCACGGAGCTCCATAGCCCTGGGTTGAAGGAATGACTTTTTCCCCTTGAATCTGAACACCTCATAATGTCACCAATATTACTAAAACAGGTTCCTGGAAGCTAGGAGTGGGTCAAAGATCCCGAAGGCTAAGAGCTGCTCCTGTGAATGATGTTCATGTATGTTCTGGACTATGTGCAGTGGTTTTTTTCCCCTCCCTCCACCCAAGGGGAAAACCTGAAATTAGCAGCAGGCTTCGATCCGGCTACAGGGCGCAGAATCTGATTTGTGGTGGCAGGTCGCACTCTTGACATACTATTCTATTCAGGAGTAGTCCCCACTCCAGCAAAAGGGCTCAGTATGACAGTGGTAGTCACAGGCCTCACTCTGTGCTGTCCCATTCAGTTCAGCAGTTGGCCTCCCCCCGGTCATAGGCTCAGCATCTGACATACAGTAACTCACTCTGTCTACAGATGTCACCTCAGGTGTAAACCTAACTCCAGCTGTAAAAATCAGCTCCGCAGAGTGCCTCCATGCAGGTACAGGGGTCACCATTTCAGGTGCATTCACACCCTTTACTCTCACTTCGGGTGTCTTTAAACATGTAGGCCTAACTCGACTGCCTTCCTTCATTGTGTCAGTATGTATTCATTATATTTAGTCTGCACACGTCTTCTCTAGCTCGGCACTTGGCAGTGAATGCCCTTTGCCAGCATGTGAAGCTATCCGCACACAGCCGCCTTGTGATACATGTGAGACTTGAACCAGGACCGTGCGCCGCTGCTTGTAAAAGTCCCCCGGCTGCCCCCGAGTTGTGGGTGCCACAGCCAAGAATGTAGGCGCGCGGAGAGGGCCCCCTGGCCCCCAGGCCGGGGCTCCCTCGCATTGTTTCCACCCCCACTCGGCCGGCATAGCTAGGGTGACCAACCGTCCGTAAATTTTACGGACTGTCGGTAATTTGGACCTCACGTCCGTTGTCCGTGAGGATCCCGTTTACAGATGCCTTTTGTCCGTAATTATGACCATTGCAGAGAGCAGCACTGCTCCCTGCGAGAAGCCTCAGCCCCCTGATGGGGCCGCCTCTCACTCCTCTGAGCACAAGAGCAGCCCACCCTTCCATTGTCATTCTGTATGCCGGCTAATTGCCACATACAGAATGACAATGGGGCAGTCTGGGCTGTTAAAGCATGCGGCGGCCTCCTCCTGCCTCAGTGTACAGCAGGGCATTCTGGTAGATGGATAAAAGGTAAAATGCCCATGCTGCAACGTGAGAAAACAGTTTATATAAAGAAGCCTGTGAAACAAGCTAAAAGAACGGGTTATAGTTCTTTCACTGTCTCATCATTTTAGAACTGACACATTTTCAATATTATATTCAACAAAGCTATGGTTGCTGCTTTTTTATTTTAAGCAACTAACAACTATTGACAAAGCCAATAGTCCTGGCTTGTTGTTGGTGTAATGATACTTGCTGTATTATATATCTGGATGCAATGACAGAAACAACATAATACCAGTTGGGCTGTACACTATGCTAAGCACAGATTTTTAGCCTAGGTGTTTTAAGCCACGCCCTTAATTACATAGAACACCCCTTTTGAAGAGACCCCACCAGTTTTTTTTACCCCACTTAAAGTCCTGGAAACAACACCATGTCACAGTCACCTCACATCCTGGCACTGTACATCATGCATGACTTTTGACTTCTAAGTTTTCAGATTGCCTATGTGCAAGGGCATAGTGAACCCTCCCCCACCCCACCCCACCCCACCCCTTGCTTTAGGAACTGCAGCAAGGTGAAGCTCTTGATGGGCCTCTTCTGTCTGCAACTCTGCAGACAAAGGCTCAGCTCATAATGTGAAAAGGTGGTAAATAAGTGAAGGAATGTGTGAATGGCTGGATGGATTAGTGAAATGATGAATGGATAAATGAAAGGGTGAATGGATAGATCATGAAAGAAAGGATGGATGGATGAGTGAGTGAGTGGAAGGATGGATGAGAGAAAAGGTAAATAGATGGATGTATGGGTGGAAGGGTAGATGGATGGGTAAAAGGGTGGATAGGTGAGTGAAAGGATGGATGGATGAGTGAAAGGGTAGATGATGGGCGAGTGAATCGGTGGATGGATGAGTGAAAGGATGGATGGATTGATGAATTGATAAGTGGAAGGGTGAATGGATGGGTGGATGAGTGAAAGGGTGGATGTAAGGATTGATGAGTGAGTGAAAGGGGGTTATATGGACAAAATGATGGATAGATGAGTGAAGAAGTGAAAGGGTGGATGGATGAGAGAACGGATGGATGGATGAGTGAAAGGATGGATGAGTAATAGGGTCAATGGATGGATTCATGAATGGATGAGTTTGGAAGGATGGATGGATAAGTGAAAGTGGGATGGAGAGAGAAAGGGAGGATGAATGACTGAAAGGGGGAAGGGGTGGAAGGATAAGTGACTGGGTGGATGGATGAATAAGTGAAAGGATGGCTGCATGGGTGAGAGGTTAAATGGCTCGATGTATGAGTGAATAGATGGATGGGTGGAAGAGTGGATGGATGAGTGTACAGATGGATGGAGTAAAAGGGTAGATGGATGAATAATGGATGGGTGAGTGAAATGATTGATGGAAGGATACATGGGGATAGGTTTGCAAATGGTTGAATATGTTTGGATATAGATGGGCACACAGATGGAAGGACAGAATGAATGGTGAAAGACTGAATGATAGATGAAAGAATGATTGCACCTTGTAGCACCCATTATCTTAAGTAACATTTCCTATACATTGACTTTCACGTTTATATGAGTCAATGTCTCTATATAATGTGTGTGTGATGAAACGTACTCCGACACCCTGCCCTACATACTTGGGATAAGTAACTGTTGGACTTGGCCCTTTTTGCCGGGTCATCCCTGAACTTTTTGCCTTCCTCCTGTATTTTTTCTGACCTGTTTTTGGCTGTTTTATAACTCTGGGCACTTTACCACTGCTGATGAGTGCTAAAGTGCATATGCTCTCCCTATGGTAAATTAGTGACACCACTTCTGTCCTGGGGGGATCTTCACGCGCTGTCAGATGGACAGGGGTCGGGAGATCTGCGCCAGGCAGACTGTCACACGACACATGAGTTGTGTCACCCTCGGGGGGGCATATGTGCTCCCAATGAAGTCCTGGTGCGCCGGGCAAGTGTTCAACCGCAGGGGTTGGTCCCTGGGTTGGGAAGCCAGGTTCAGGTGTTGTCTGACCTGGAGGGTGGGACAACTGTAAACAGTGTCCTGACCGGTTTGTCTTCTGGGGGTACCGCTCCTGATGGGAGGGGGCAGTACTCTGGAAGGGGGTGCAGAGGGAGGGAGTCCTCGCCTCTGACCCCGGTTCAACTGGAGGGTTTAGACCCTAGTTTGGAGGACCAGGTTCAGGGTGTCCCCCCTGACCTGGACTCCCAGTTGCAGGATAGAACCCCTGAACTGGTGGGCGAATTGTGCAGGACACCCGCCACAGGTGCCCTGGCAATTCTGGAAGGGGGTACCACTCCAGGTGGGAGTGTACAGAGCCCCAAGGAGGAGGAGGACCGGGTGTGGGAAAGCCCACCCCAGTCTCCTATCCAGCCACCGGGTATAGGCCCGGGGCTGGTGGGTCAGCGCCAGGATGTCATACCTGACCTGACAGGAGGGAGAATGGACAAAGGGTGCCAAGCACCTGGGCTACTGCCCCCCGATCTCTGACGCCACAGAGGTTTGAGAGCCCTGAGAGGCATAAGGCCTGGGTCTCATCCCTGACCACTGTCAGTGGCCACTGTGGCTTGCTGTCTGTCTGTTGGGACACACCTGTGAGCAAGTTAAGGTTAGGTGCTGCACAGGTGGTGTCCACAGGTGAGGAGAAGGGTTCCCCATGGATTAGCTTGGTGGGCCCTGAGAGTATGGACAGAGGGATTCCAATAGGTTCAGATTGGCGTAGAACTGGAGTATGCCCCTGCAGTTGCGGGCCAGGTCCATGTTCTATCGCCCAAAGCAGGGAAGCCCATCAAGGTAGTGATTGGTCTACCCTGCGTTTTGGCTGGAAGGGGGTTGTGTTGGACTTGGCCCTTTTTGCCGGGTCATCCCTGAACTTTTTGCCTTCCTCCTGTATTTTTTCTGACTTGTTGTTGGCTGTTTTATAACTCTGGGCACTTTACCACTGCTGATCATTGCTAAAGTGCATATGCTCTCCCTATGGTAAATTGATGTATGGATTAGTGACTCCATGATTGGCTTATTTGGTTTACTTGTCAGACCCTAGTACAGTGCACTGCGTGTGCCCAGGGCTTGTAAATCAAATGCTGCTGGTGGGCTTGCAGCACTGGTTGTGCCACCCACAGAAGCAACTTGTAAAGTGTGTCTCAGGCCTGCCATTGCCGAGCCTGTGTGCAGTCTGTGACTGCCATGTTGTCTGGACAAGTGCACCCACTTGCCAGTCCCTAAACCTTCCCTTTTCTTCATATCAGACACCCCTATGGTAGGCCCAAGGGCAGGGTGCATTGTAAGTATAAGGTAGGACATGCCCTGGTGTGTGTGGCATGTCCTAATAGTGAATTACAGCCATTTTCGTTTTTCACTATTGCAAGGCTACCTGTTCCCTATAGGCCAGAATGGGCAGTTTGATTATAACATCTGATAATCCTAACTGACTCAGGGAACATGGTAGAAATTCGAGTTTTGTATGCCTGAACTCAGAATGATAAAATACATCTTTTAGTGAAGTTGGTTTTAACATTCTGTGTTTGAAAATACCACTTTTAGAAAGTAGGTATTTTCTTGCCTAACTATCCAAGCCTGCCTCTGCTAGGTTGTGTATTCCATGTCTGGAGTTTGAGTGACAGGGGCTGGGGGATTCCAGGAGACAGGGTGAGTCAGCACAGGGCTGAATAGAGAGATCTGCATGTAGATGGGTGGGAGGAGCGCACCTGGGACCTGAATAGGGCTGTGCCTTATCTCCACAATGCTGGCTCCACCTCCTGTGGTGCGTCTGATGGCCCTGGCCTACACTGTCAAAGGAAAGAAGGAGTCTTGTCAACAAAGTGCTCCAGGACTGACCAGAACTGGTTTGAACTAGGCAAAGGCCTCTCTGCCTTCAGAGAACAAAGAGAATTGGTGTATAAATACTGGGGCCCAGACCCCAAGACTTTAGATCACTTCTGGGAAAACAAGAAGAACCTTTGCTGAGGAGAGGAACCAGAGAGAGAGACTGCAGGAGGAGACTATCCCTATGCTGTGTGCTGTTTGAGGATTGGCCTGCAGTGGTTACCTGATTGCTAAAGAAAGGAGAAAGGACTTTGTGCTACTTTCATCAACTTGTAAGAAGATCTCCAAGGGCTTGAACTAGAGCTTGCCTCCTGCTGAAGTCTCCGGGACAACAGACTTCACCCACCAGCTTTTCCCTGCCTTCCCTTGCTGGGAATTGAAGTGCCTGCTGTTGAGCTGGGCCTTCTGAGAGATTGCGTGTCGCTGGGAGCTGGAAGGGCGACTCAAGACGAAGAAGCTTGTCACCGCCGAAGCAGTTGTCGTCGCATCACCAGGGAAGAGTGTCGCCGTCGTAGCAGACGCCGTCGCATCACCGGAGAAGCGTGCCGCCGCTGCCACTGTCGCCATCGCATCACCCGAAGCGCCTCGCATCACCGGAGAAGAGTGTCGCCATCGCAGCAGACGCCGTTGCATCACCAGAGAAGCGTGTCGCTGCCGCAGCCGCTGTCGTCGCATCGCTGAGGAAGCGTGCTGCCGCTGTCGCATCGCATCACCGAGGTGCCCCGCATCACTGGAGAAGAGTGTTGCGGTCGCAGCAGACGCCGTCGCATCACCAGAGAAGTGTGTCGCAGGGCCTGTCGCGGCTCAGAAGATTCACCGAGTCGCCACCCGGCCGTCGGGCGTGCATGCATCACCTCTTCGTTGTCGCAACACGAAGAAGACGCCATTTTTGTTTCATTGCACCGGATCTTCATCGCATCACGGCGTTGCTAGCCGCATCGCCACAGAAGCGCAGTAAGAAACCGACGCATCACCTCCCCACGCGGAGAAGAACCAACGCATCACCTCCCCACTGGTAAGGAACCGAAGCATCACCGTCCCCTACGCAGCAGAAAGGAACTGACGCATCACCTCCCCCGGAGTAAGGAACCGACGCATCCCAGTTCTTGCGTGTAAGGAACCGACGCATGACCTTCCCTGCAACTCTTTTGTTTTATAGCGTTACGCATCCAAAGGTACATTGAACGCAAAGTGTCGCATTTACCATCTTAAGAGAACTAAGCTATTTCTACCATTTTTAAGTACAGTATTGTGGATTTTTGTCGTTTATGGTCGTGTTAAATCTATATAAAAGATACTTATTTTTATAATACAACCTGTGTGGCGTCCCTTTGTAGTGTTGTCACTATTTTACTGTATGTGTTCACAAATGCTTTACACACTGCCTCTGAGATAAGCCTGTATGCTCGTGCCAAGCTACCAAGGGGGTGAGCAGGGGTTATTTTAGGAGTGTACCCCCCTACCCTGACTAGACGCAAGGGTCCCTATTTGGTCAAAGGTACCTACCTCTGCCAACTAGAGACCCCCAAATCTAACAGTAACACTATAAATGAAATTAAATACACATGACAGACGGTCTATGTGAAGATGAGGGGCACCATTGGAGGGTGGTAGCAAGGCCGGACTCGCCAGACCGGGCATCAGGTGTTTCCCTGGGAGGCTGGAAAAGGGGGGGCAGTTTTGTTACTGGGGGCTGGCACTGCAAAGTTCCTTGTATATCCAGTAGTTTTCAATCAACAATAAACGCGGCCTCACTTATATTCAGGTGTGGTTCACCATTGTCTGGTGACTAATGTACCTGCTGGAGTGAGATGCGAGTTTTGAATCGTCTAAGGTAGCAAGCTGCGGGCATACTGAAAAAACGTGAAGTGCACGATTGTCTCAACCTAATATAAACTTATTTTGACTTGTACTCAAGTGGTTGTCTATTTACTTACTTATATACTATTGTGCAACCTCCTGTGACGTGTCTGTAAAACGTGCCTTTTGTCCCGAAGTTTTGTCCTGAATTTTGACCTCCTGTCCTGAATTTTTGTCCCGAATTTTTACCCTTTGTCCTGAATTTTTACACTCACCGTCCTGAATTTGCACCCATGCCAATTGGTCACCGTAGGCGGAGCCCTGTGTTACTTCTGCACGTTCCAGAACGCGCTCCCCGCGGCCCCCGGAACCCCATTGTGATGCTACTGGGCCCGCTCCCTGCAGGAGCCCCTACCGTCTGTGGGCCGCCGCTCCTGGCCACAGAACGCGAGAGTGGGCCGGGGAAAAGGGGCCCGGAGCCGAGGATGTCAGACATGGAGGCGTCAGCCATCGGGGGAGCACAGAGTTTCCCAGCTGATTAAAAGCCAGTGATAACGGGTTCAACTGAAACGGGTGCATGCACAGGAAAGGGCTGAAGCTGTGCTTCTTTTAATGTATACATGAAAGCGTGTTTTTAACTGATTCTGTTTTAAAACGTAGATAATCCAATGGTAGGAAACACAAAAGTCAGCTCGGAGCAGAGAGCTGAGTGTGCCTCGAACAGCCCTCTCTTCTCGGGATCAATCAGAGGCTGGCTCCTCCCTATATATTCACGGGGCTCCGGCTGGGAGGTACATTTCTGTTCTGTGACAGTGCCTGCACCGAGACTTGCTGTACAATGGCCAAAACCGCTCCAGCTGCTGTGGCTCCTCCCGGTGAGGTCGCCCCCAAGAAGAAGCAGAAGAAAACAGCGGGGCTTCCAAGGCCAAGAGGCCTTCGGGACCCAGCGTGTACGAGCTGATCTAGAAGGCGGTAACCGCCTCGGCCGAGAGGAAGGGAGTCTCCTGGCGGCTCTGAAGAAGGCTCTGATCGCCGGCAGCTACGATGCGGACAAGAACAAGAGCCGGGTTAAGGCCTCCCTGAAGAGCCTGGTCAGCAAAGAGGCCCTAGCCCAGCTGAAGGGCATCGGGGCCTCCGGATCCTTCAAGGTGAACAAGAAGCAGCTGGAGGACAAGAAGGCGGCCAAGAAATAAGCGGCCAAGAAAGCTGTCCCTGCCACCAAGAAGCCCAAAGCTGGGGGGTCAAGAAGAGCCCGAAGAAGGTCAAGAAGCCAGCGGCAGCAAAGAGCCCCAAGAAGCCCAAAGCTGCCCCCGCCAAGAAGGCTGCCAAGAGCCCAGTGAAAGCCAAGGCGGCGACGCCCAAAGTAGCCAAGAAAAGCCCTGCCAAGGTAGTCAAACCAAAAGCAGCCAAGCCCAAAGCAGCCAAGCCCAAAAAGGCAGCACCCAAGAAGAAGTAAGGGCTTGCACCGAGACATTGCAAACACAACGGCTCTTTTAAGAGCCATCCACCCAGTCTAGAAGAGAGCTTGTTCATCCCCAGCTTTGCACCCCCCATGCCCCACTTCTCAAAAATAAACGGCACAGTAAATCCATAGCGCACCTTTCCACACGCGAGTGCCATGTGTGATCTTGGCCATATAAACGGCTCTTTTGGTGCTGCGTGATTGAAATCGTTCTAACAAAGAAAAAGTGGGGTCTGGGAGTTATTAGACCTCGGTTTATAATAAATGTGTGATAAAGTGTGTGTATTGGTGCTTTCACTGTATCCGGGCTGACTCGAAATGGTGTCTGCATAAAGCAGACGATTGTGAACTTTAAATCGAGTGCAGGTAACTGCGTGTTCCAGGGTGACCAAGGGCGGTACACTTATGACACCTTGGGCTCCTCTCCCAGTTGACCAGGGTCGAGCAGGGGGGCGAGTGGTTTGCGCGACTACAAATGAATGGATGGACACGGAGACAAAAGCTGACCGAAGCTCGGGCTTTTGCTCCAACGTACATCATCCAATTGGAGGGTTCCTTAGTGTGCATACAACGTGCGAGTCGCCCCCCAGTGAAACAACATACTTATCCTCATTACCACCCCTTAGGCACCATAGAAAGACATAAGGCAGATAGTTGGTCTTCACTGCGTAGTCCTTTATTACACCTTAAAGCAGAGTAATCTTTTATTGTTCTTGGCTGAAACGCTTGACCATTTATTCAAGGCATAGATAAACCAATCAACACACTTGTTAGCCAAAAGAGGTAGGTTAATTCCATTCCAAGGATTACATTTTTGCAAAAGATATTATTTACATTCTAAGCATGGCCTTAGCCATCCGGATATCAATACACGCTCTTCGGTAATGAATCCCCCTGTGCTTGCTGTGCCAGCAGGCCCCCAACTTGCACTGTTTTTATCCGTAGCAACTTTCAGTCCTCCATCCCAGAGAGAGGCACCACCACCAGGTCACTGCTTACGCCTTGGCCCCTCCGGGGTTCCTGAACACCGGACACCCCCTCCAAATTTTAACACAAAAACACAGGCATCTCGGGTAGGGCAGGAGAGTCCAGGACCACCAGCAGGTCAGTCCCCCTCCCGCCAGCCCGGAGCCCCCATTGAATACTCGCCCTGTTCCAGGGTCAGACAGTCCATGCCAAAAAGGAGTCCACACCATTTTTCTTGCTCGGGACCCCGCCAATCTAGTCCTTATTCTTAGGGATGGGTGGGTGGGTAACTTGTTGCTGGTCCGCCGCCTCAGGAGCTGTTGGAAAGGACAAAGAGGGTTTCCTTCCCTCTCCGGCGGGTTTTATCCTTGTCAAGGGGCGGAAAACGACCACCTGCCCCTTTGATGACGTTGAATGGTGGACGCCCACAACCCACTTCACTTCCGGCCCCCCATCATGTCCCACCTACTGGAAAGGACAGAAACAATACCGGCTCCCGCCAGAGATGCCACTAAGGGCGCCACGCCCCTAGGTGCGGGTGGCGCCGCTCATTTTGTCCACAGCTCATTGGACATATGTTGTACTGGTGTTATTCTTGTGTTGTAAAGTTCTCGCACTCAGCTGTGGATATGTGCGAGAGCAGTGGCTTTTGTTCTTCCTTCACTGCCCTTGTGTCTCTTCTACTCGCGGGCGCCAGAACGTAGTGTGCATTCTATGTTCTGTTTTGCTTCAAACATGTATCTGCGTGCAGATGCATGTTTGATTTCAAACTGTGTCAACTTTATTTATACAATGTTCATTGACAGTTTATTCAGTTTACTTTTCTGCTGTGCTCTGCTGACATGCTGTTGTGGGCTCCTTTTATTCTCACCTTCTGGAAATAAAACCTTTGGATATTTTTAAACGCTGTTTGAATTTATACTTTATCTACTAGTGGTACTTCACTCCATGGACACCTGTACCACATTTTGGCGACGATTGGAAATGGAAACACACGTCAAGGAGTCCACAACTTTTCATTAATTCTGTCACTGCTCTGCCTTTCTTTGATTGGATCGCTGCACCTATTTCAGCTACTTGGGTGCATTTTTCAGGCTGTGTGGTTCTGCGCTACGGCTTAAGGTGCCCCACTTTTGCCTGGATTTCTTGCTGGCGCACGTTACTCTGGCTTTGCTGTTCCACCAGAGCGGCACATATGCTATTGGATCCTGGATTTTCCTGGAGACATTTCTTCTGGATTTCATTGACAGCCATTGGAGATCGGTGACATCTTTAACATTAAACAGCAATGACAGGCACACCTTGTGAGTAGTTATTGCCTGTCTACTCTTGCGCATCAGACTTATTGTTTTTTCTGCAGTGACAGGCACACCTTGTTTAATGAGAGTACTCTTGCTGATTTCTTTATAATTCAGCTTCCTACCTTGTTTGTCTTTGTTCCCATTTGTTACTACTCTTGCTACTTTGTATTTGACTGTGCTTTGGCATCATGGCGTCTTCAACTAATACTCCCAATGCTTTGGCTCATTTGGCTTTATTCTTGGATCGTCCAGGGAAACCTCAGATGAAATGGATGCTCTGGATTAGATCCTTTGAGAATTATCTAATTGCTGTAGATGCCGACTAGTATGTTCCTAAAAGGAAAGCAGCCATTCTTTTTAGTCATCTGGGACGTGAAGCTCAACAGGTGTTTGATAACTTACCCAGAATACCACCACCCACTGATGAAGAGGATGAATGGGATGTGTTCCTTGAAGCCAAAGCACGCCATCAGAAGAAGTTTAGCGATGAACCAAGTATTAACCGTGGGCGTAGCGGGGCTATGCGGAGGTCCACGGAGTTGCAAACAAACTCGGTGGAGCTCCACTACGCCACCCGCCTCCACCCCCACTATTAACAAGTAAGTAAACATTAATAAAAAATACATTTAAAAGTTTTAAAACCACTTACCTCTGTACTGCGGCGTCCCTGGGCTGCCCCCCTCCTCTTCCTTGCCCTCTCAATAATCCTTGTGAAAACTGCACAAGCGCGCGCACCCGCGCATGCGCATTTCTCGTAAGAAAGGATTATCGATAGGGCGAGGAAGAGGAGGAGGGCAGCCCGGGGACGTCGTAGTACAGAGGTAAGTGGTTTTAAAACTTTTACATTTATTTTTAATTAATGTTTACTTACTTGTTAATAGTGGGGGTGGAAGCGGGGGCTGGCCAACTCCGCTCCGCTGCGGAGTGTGCGGAGATTTGCCTTCTCCGCGTTCTCTGCATTCTTCCTTTAGAATGCTTTAATTTTGTCAGGAGAAGACAAGCGATTAATGAATCTATGGAAGACTACTTGTCTGCGTTAGGATACTTAGCTACCAACTGCAATTTTGGACCTGCACTAGATGTTTACTTACGTGACCAATTTGTTTATGGGTGTTTTTCTAAGAAAATTGAAGAACAATTGTTATGTTACAGGGATCCATCTCTTATTGAAGTGTTAACAGTAGCAAAAGTATTGAACGGTCAATTGAGTCTTCTCGTGTCATGGGTCAGGAAGCAGTTTCTTCTACTGTTCCTGTTGCTGTGCATACTGTAGATGACTCCATTGAGGTGAATGTTGTTAAACCCAAGTACAGGGGGGCAGATTTATGAGGAAGTGCCCCAGCGAGGAAACGCAAGCCCTTTGGCTGCGCCACGCTGCGGCACTTCCAAAGCACAGGAATGCGACATATTTACAATAATGTCGCATTCCTGTGCTCTCCCCTGCACTGGCGCACAAACAGCTGTCATGCGCCGGCGCAAGCACCCTTGCACCATGGTGCAAGGATGCCTGCATCATGGGGAGATTGTTTTTTTGCAGGAAATGTTAAATGTTAAATGTTAGGCATACTTATAAAGCGCACTATCACCCCACGGGCATCCTGGCGCTGGTGTACATTAACTCGAACCATGCACATATAGTACAGTGGAGGTCATACCCAAAAAGGGCCTAAACAGCACCATTAGGATAAAGCCAGGTCTTCAATTTCTTTCTAAACTGTAGAAGATCTTCCACCTGTCTAAGGCTTGTCGGAAGTGAATTCCACAGTCGAGCGTCTGCAGTACTAAAGGCTCTTCCTCCCAGTTTTATTCTCTTAAACCTAGATGCCTTTAAAAGTTTAGCTGAGGATGATCGCAGGCTTCTGGTAGGGACATACCATTTAAATTTACTCTGCAATGGTTTGGGCCCTAGGCCATGTAAGGCTTTAAAAACAATACAGACAGATTTAAACTGAATCCTCTGTGGCACTGGGAGCCAGTGAAGCTCGCTGAGGGCCAGCGAGGCTGATGATCGCCGTGGTTTCATAAGTGCTAATTTGGCCGCAATTGTCTGACTTCTCTGAAGTCTCTCTATCAGGTATTTTGGGGCCTCCAGTAGAAGGGCTTTGCAATAATCCAGCCGGCTTAGAACAACGCTTCTCACTATCTGTGCCCTAGTTGAAAAAGGCAGCATTGGGAGGATCTTCCTTAGCATTTTTATAAGGGAAAAACTAGTCCCCACTGTTTTATTTACCTGAGATTCTAAGCTCAACCTCTCATCCATTGTTACTCCCAGATTACGTACAGCCTCAGATGGTATCAGTGGCTTATCCACTGGAATAGGCCAAAATTTGCCGGGAGCTGACGTGGGATTTGCTGGGCTGCATAGCATGAGATCTCTGTTTTATCACTGTTAAATTGTAAGGAGTTGTTTTTAAGCCAACGTGCAGTGTCCTGCATGCATGTATGGAAGTTTTCCAGTGATAATGATTGGTCCCCTTCCAGTGACAAGATGAGCTGAGTGTCATCTGCATAGTTCACCAGGCTGATATTATGGGACTTGATGACAGATATCAGGGGGCTCATGTAGATATTAAACAGTATTGGACTAATCGCCGATCCCTGAGGTACCCCATGCTGAATATTAGTGAAGTCTGATTGATATGGGGGTAGTGCTACTGCCTGTTGTCTATTTGACAGATAGGATTGAAACCATTTTAAGGCCATGCCCATTATCCCAACTTCATTAAGCCTTGTCAGGAGAATTTTATGGTCCACCGTATCGAATGCGGCGGACAGGTCTAATAAAATCAGTATGACTGACTGTCCCTTGTCCGCTCGCTTTCGAAGTTCATCCAAAACTGTCACCAGGGCAGTCTCTGTTCCATGTCCTGGCCGGAAACCAAATTGTACGTCCTCTAGTTTATTGTTATTTTCTAAAAAGCGAAAGTGTTTTACTGACCAAACGTTCCATGATCTTCACGGGATAGGGTAAAAGGGAGATAGGTCTATAGTTTTTTGGGCACAAGGGGTTCAGAGTAGCTTTTTTCAGAAGTGGTGCTATTATCGCTTGCTTCCAACTGGTCGGTACTACCCTGCTGCTCAGTGATTGTCCACAAATCTGTCGGAGCCGCGGGAAGAGCTCTATACCTAGCTCTTTCCAGATCCTGTGTGGTAGAGGATCCAGTGGGGAACCTGAGGAAACACTTAGAGCCAATCTATTAAACTCCTCCTCTGAAGTTATCTCAAAATGGTCAAGTGTTAACAATTTACTCCTGCCTGCCCAATCCTCCTTCTGAATTTGTAGTGATGGCCCTTCACTCGTACTGCTAAGGTCCTCCCCCCGTCTAAATCGCCCAATCCTAAGCCATTAATAATTTTACTGATCTTTTCCTCAAAGAAGATCGCTAGGCTGTCACAGAGGTCCTGAGTGGCATTAATCCTATTTTTTGTGCAGTCAGGTTTAGGTTTAGGGGCACCTTCCTGCACAAAAACAATCACTACAGGCATTTTCCTCTTTCAATGTGTGCTGTAGAATGCAGCACACATTTAAAGAGGAAAAAACAAGGAGAAATGAAAACATTTCTCCTCGTTGCACCTCGCTACGCCATCCCTAGGGTGGCGTAGCGTTCAGACGCATTTCCAGATTTACGATTCCTCGTAAATCTGGAAATGTGTCTTGTTCCATGGGTGTTCCGCCCTTTTCACGCAAAGTGCTGCGTGTAAATGGGCCATATTTACAAGGACAGGAAAAGCCACGCAGGGTGGCTTTTCCTGTCCTTGTAAATATGGAACAGAAAAATACGCCACAAGTACATCACAAAAAGTGACGTACTGGTGGTGGAGGGGGCTTGTAAATCTGCCCCAAACTTTCTAAATCTGTCAACAAAACTGCTGTTTACTGTTTCAGATGTGGGTCCAAATCCCACATCGGTAACATTCCACAGTGTCCGGCAGTTGGTAACGTGGTATAAATTGTAAAAAGGTTGGTCATTTTCATAATGTGTGCAGGATGAGCAAGAATTAGACTAGAATTAACAGTCTAGAAGCACCCGTAGACATTATTGCTCAGTATGGATGTTTTACATGTATCTGACCCAGAGATTAAGGATCCTATTTGTCAGGTGAATCTTATCTTGGACATGATGTGTGACTCAGGTGCTCCCATCACCATTATTTCTGATATTTTGTTTTATTCCAACTGGGGTAATAGTGCTCAATTGCTAACTTCAGATGTACGACCCAAAGCTTATGGGGATCTAGATATTGACATGTTAGGATTTTTCATTGACTCCATAACTTGTCTAGGTAGATCTCGATTCAATAAAATAAATGTTGCAAGAAAGGGAAAACCGATTGTGGGTTGGGAGGATCTGGCCAAGTTGGGAATTTATTTGGTTCCAGGTGGGGATCCTCCAGTAAGGGTAATTGATTCTTCGATAAACTTCTGTTCATTCAGTTGCTCATACAGGAATGGCATTCTGGAAAGAAAAATGTCCTGCTGTATTCAACAGTTCTTTAGGTTGTGTTAAAAATCATTCTCATACAATTGTGTTAAAGAAAAACTCCAGTCCTGTAGCTCATAAAGCACACCCTGTTCCTTTGAACATCAGAGATGAACTCAAATCTCTTCTTGATAAGATGATCTCTGAAGGTGTAATCAAAAAGGTGGAAGTGTCTGAATGGGTCAGTCCCATAGTCATTGACCGCGAAAAGGTCAAAAGTATCAGATTGTGTGCCAACTTGCGCAGCCTTAACAAGTGTATTATAGTTGAGAGTCATCCTTTATCTAGGATTTATGATCTATTGGCCAATATTGGTGGCGCACTGCACTTTTCCTTGCTTGATTTGAAATCGGCGTACCACCAAATTCCCTTGCAGTCTGACTCTCAACTATTCACTACGTTTGTTACTCCCTTTGGGGCATACAAGTTTGCCAGACTTCAGTTTGGTCTGGCTTCTGCTGCCAGTGTTTTTCAGAGATTGATGGACTCCATTTTGGAGGGCATTGCTGGAGTACAGGCTTTCCAGGATGATGTCCACATCTTTGCTAAAACACTGGCAGAGCATGATGCTATCCTCAGTCAAGTGCTGGCTAACTTTGCTGAGTATGGCATTACTGTAAGACTGGACAAATGTCAGTTCAATGCTCAAAAGTTTGATTACTTGGGTCATTCTATAAGTTCTGAAGGCATTTCTCCCAAACTCTCACTTATTAGGCTATTCTGGATGCTCTCATTCCCAGGGATAAAGATTATCTTCGCTCATTTCTGGGACTGAGTGAGTATTACTCCAGGTTTGTGGATGGGTATGCCTTTATGGTGCAACCTCTGAGGAACTTATTGTAGAAAGGGGTAAGATCATTTGGAGTGATGATGTACAATCCGCTTTCGAGACTGTGAAAAACTTAATCATATCAGCACCTGCTCTTTCCCCTTTTCAGGCTGACACAGATTGCATTCTGACTATAGATGCCAGTCAAATTGGCTTGGGTGCTGTACCTTCGCAAGTCACTCAGGGCAAAGAGTGTACTCTCGCTTTTGCCTCATGCTCTCTCTCCACAGCTGAATCTCGCAACAGCACTATAGAGCATGAGGCATTGGCAGGATCCTGGGCAGTGCAATTTTTTTAAAAGTTTTTATGGGGACAACATTTCACCATGTTTACTGATCACAGACCCTTGCTACACTTGTTGAATGCCAATGGTTCTGGTAAAGCCTCTTCCCGCTTGGTAAGGTTGTTATCCAGATTGCAAGAACACAATTTCACTTTGAAGTACATTCCAGGTGGGAAAAATGTGCGAGCATGTCTTTCTAGGCTGCCCATTCAAGATGATTCTACTGAAAGTGTGAACAATGAGGAACGTGTAGTTGCACTTGATGATGAAGTTGTTTCTAATACTGGTAGCATTTCGCACGAAAAATGGCTAGAGGCTGCTTCTATGGACCCCATCCTTGTTAACGTTGCAAAGTTTTGGGAAAAAGGTTGACCTAAAGAAAGGTCAGTTGAATCTTCTTTACGGCCTTTTGTTCATGCTTTTGCTGATGAGCTATCTTTAGTTGAAGGGGTACTGGTGAGGGGTGATCGTTGCGTGCCGCCTACATCCCTCATAGTGTCTCTCATCAAGGAAGCACATCGTAGGCATTTAGGAGTCTCAAGCACTTGTAAGGCTTTGAAACAATTCTTTTGGTGGCCATCTTTAGAGGCACATGTTGAAAAGTTTGCTGAGGGATGTTCAACCTGCTTAGCTTCTGACAAGCATTGGAAGAGACATGAAACTCCCCTCATGCCTGTTCCTTTGACTGAGGAGGCTTGGAGCAAGATTGCATTGGATTTTACAGGCCCATTTGAACTTTTACCATCTGGACAACGTTTATTGATGGTGCTTATAGATTATTTTAGTAAATGGGTGTATTTTAAATTCACGTCTCATCCTGATACGGAGTCAGTTATTAGTGTTCTCTGAAGTATCTTTCTTATTGAAGGGGTACCTAAGGAATTGGTTTCTGATAATGGGACACATTTAGTTTCTAATAAAATGTGTACGTTCTTGGAAAAATAGCACATCAAATACATC
This sequence comes from Calotriton arnoldi, assembly GCA_963921515.1. Classification (NCBI taxonomy): domain Eukaryota; kingdom Metazoa; phylum Chordata; class Amphibia; order Caudata; family Salamandridae; genus Calotriton; species Calotriton arnoldi. The sequence goes on from CAWUFW010002319.1 coordinate 1,038,329, forward strand.
ACCACTGCATTATATTCTCCATCCATCAATGGTTTGGTTGAGCACATGAATCGCTTTCTCAAAGAAGGCATTCAGACCGCGTTAACCATGGGTTGGGACGCCAAGGAATTCCTGATTAAAAAACATTGGTTGTATTTGCTCACCCTGCATAGCACCACGGGAGTAATCTCCTTTTCTTCTTTTCAGAAAAAGGTTACCTAGATGTTCCTTTTGTCCTGATTGGGTCAGGAATATGCATAAGCAGAAAACCAATAGCTTGTTGAAAGGTGTGTCTGTTTGTGTTGCCAAGAAACAAATGCAGTCTAAGCTGGCATTCGACCACAGACATAAAGTGCGTACTTGTGAGTTAGCGATTGGTGATTATGCTTTGGTAAAGATCCCTAAAAAACTAAAACAGGGAGAGTCCAAGTGGTTGGCTCCAGTAGTTGTTGAAAGAGTTTCTAAAGGCTCAGCTTTCTTGAAAGGCAAAGGTTGGTGGAGCAAAAGGGATTTAGTGAAAGTGTCTAAAGACCAAGCTAAAATAATATCTCGCATAAAAAGGAGGGAGGAATCTGATTATTTGGACTTCTCTGGAGCTGATGTGGCTTGTTCAGCTTCCAGCAGCACTTTGTCTGGATCCAAGACAAGTGTAACAATGTAGGGAAGTCAGGCTCCTTACATACCAATGATACCGTTTTTGGGGCAGGCTTACATTCTTGCTCTTTGCAGAGGGGTGTTCGCAATGTGGGAATGCCTTCTAAGTTCAAAGATGTTTATGTTGACTAACCCCTTATCTCCAGTATTTCATTATTATTGCTTTTCAAATTTTTTTTTTTGCTTTTTTGTGTGAAGGGGAAGGTGTTGCACTGGTGTTATTCTTGTAGGTGCGGGTGGCGCCGCTCATTTTGTCCACAGCTCATTGGACATATGTTGTACTGGTGTTATTCTTGTGTTGTAAAGTTCTCGCACTCAGCTGTGGATATGCGCGAGAGCAGTGGCCTTTGTTCTTCCTACACTGCCCTTGTGCCTCAGCTACTCGCGGGCGCCAGAACGTAGTGTGCATTCTATGTTCTGTTTTGCTTCAAACATGTATCTGCGTGCAGGTTCTTCTTCTCTGCGCTCAGATGCATGTTTGATTTCAAATGTGTTAACTTTATTTATACAGAGTTCATTGACAGTTTAGTCAGTTTGCTTTTCTGCTGTGCTCTGCTGACATGCTGTTGTGGGCTCCTTTTATTCTCACCTTCTGGAATAAATTTTTGGGATATTTTTACACGCTGTTTGAATTTGTACTTTATCTACAAGTGGTACTTTACTCAATGGACACCTGTACCACAGGCATTCACCTCCACAAGGCTGACCCCACCTCCAGAGGTTGGCAGCTGAGGTGAACGACTGAGGATGGTTCTGGCAATCTTGAATTTAGGCTGAAACAGGTTCTGACTAATTTTAGTGACATACTACCACAGGATGTTGTCACTACTGAGGTGGATTAGCCACAGGACTTGATTCCAATTGGCTATTAGGCCTCACACCCACTAATATTCCCTAAATCTAGGATTTAAGGGGCACCCCAGACACCAGAACCTCAGATGTGACATGATACCAAGAGACCCGTTTCACGACATAGCAGGACTCCACGAAGAGAAGCGCACCTGTGGCAGCCACCCTGTACCCGCTGGATTTCAACTCGACCGAGGCACGAGTCCAGTTCGCAAAGGAATGTGAACCCCTCTGCAAACTCACGATATCACAATAACTCCCTTGGGTTAAAGGATCTAGGGCCCTGCAGTTGGCAGGCACAAATTGCTAAGTCCACAACCTTAAAGTCTTGCACCCCAAGCCACCTGACATGGCTGCTCCAAGTCCTTCTGTAGGTGGCTTCTGGGAACTGTCGTCCCAACCCTCAGTCAGGCTCAGCTTTCTACACCATTACCCTGGTCCTCCGGATAAAGATTTCTCTCACCAGAGTGCTTGCAGATACCAAGGCTTGTTGGTGTTCAGTCCGACAACAACCTACTTGATTGAATGCTTCAAGAGCAGAGATTCATCTGCTTGAACAACCTACCACTCCTGTGGCTCCATCGTAAAGATCTTGCATTTGTTTTTACCCTCTCTTAGCACACCTGCCAGTTCTTCTGGCCACAGATCCTGTTCAGCACCACGGGTAGCCAAGAGCAACTCTACACCCGAGTCCCCGTGCGAGGTAGATTGGTCCAGGGCCAGATCCTTGGTTTAATTGTAAAGGGGTTTGCTCAACTCACCCATGCAAGTACCATTTTGTTAATGTAACTATTTCAACACCGCAATTCTGATTTACAGCTCCGTTTGACAGCTGAAAGTGCACCTCTGCACCTCATTCACTTGAAACAGGTAAAATTGTGCTAGCTGTTGTGAACTGACCTACGACCTCCAGAGACCTTAACTCCAAGTGGGTTCCTTTGAACTGACCTTTTAAAGTATCAATTGCATATATGTGTTTTTCCCACTGACCGTAACATTGCAAATTATTGATTTATTAATTGCTTGAAAACTGATATCTCCGGTTATACTGTATGTATTGATTTCGTTTTTGTATCTAAAAAATATAAGAATCAGAGCTATTTTTCTAAAATGGTGTCGGAATCCTCTCGATGCGTGTCAATTACTGATTGTCCATGTTGCTGATTTGAAAAGCTTCACAATTGTTCCTCTAAGTAGCCTGTATGCTCTTTGTCACTCCACCAGGACTGATAGGTGTACTTAGAGATTATACTGAGAGAAGGTATACTGAGAGAGTACCCGGGTTCCATCTTTGCATATTTTATCAGTATTGCACAGTAAGGCACACCTGCCAGACCGCATAATACTTCTACCATACAAAAACCTCACTTTATCACACAGGAACCTCAATCCAAGACGTCACTCATGATTAGTCACATCCACCAAACCAGAGAAGCATAAGAAGGACAAGTTATCTCCCACTGCCCTAGAATAAAAGCTACCATATTGCGATTGAGTTGTACTTGGCAGGTTTGCATAAGAGAGTATTGAAACTCATTGTTTTTGGTCCTGATCTCAAGATACTTTCTCTCATACAATTGTCATTTTATTTCTGCATTCAAATGCGAACTGTAAGTCAGGATTGCAGTTGTTGAGCGATAAAACAAATGCAAAAAGGATTTCCTCAGTTCCCCTCCAAATATCCAAATCGTTGTGAATATACTGAACAAACATTTTCAACTTATGGCTATGTGGGTTTCTAGGATTGAAAATATAGGCTTCTTACAATTGGTCCATGTAAAGTTCTCTCAAAAGGTGATGGGAGGAATGCTTGCAAGTAATCTAACCACTGGCACTCACGCTGGTAGCATCCCCACCCATTGTTCTTTTGCTCAACATGCCACCTCGGTTTAGACCTAGCTTTTGGCAAATCAGTCTTGACCCTGCTCCACATGGGAACCGTACAGTCCGAACTGCCAGACCATGTACTCTCTGAAGGCGAACACAAACCAGGTTTGAACCAAGGTGGAAGACAAGAAAACAGAAGAAAGTAAGAAAGGTGGTGAGAGATAGAAAAAAACACTCTCCCTACTATAAAACAAAAATAAGAAAACAAAATATGAATTGGCAAAATCAAAAAACTTCTTGTCAAAAAGGAGGGACACAGGGGCGAGTTTAGAGAGGTCCAGCATACATGCCCATATCGTACTAAAGAGAAGTGGGTATGAAGTTCCTCTAAGACAGAGTGAACAGAAAATGCGAGATACAAATCGTGGGATCAAAAGAAGGTGGACAACATTGTCACTCGGTTGGAAGGCTACAAGAGGGGTGTGTGCTGGGTAGGGGTGGGGGAAACTCCCTTCGGAACTAGGGCTCTCACACACCTAGCAAGCTAGGTGTCATGCTTCATCATATGTATCTAGCTAGGTCCGCCCTACTCTCAGTGAGAGTAGGGCCGACCTAGCTAGATACATAGTCTTAAGTTCTCCACCACTCTCCCCACTATTTAATCAGGCAGTTTACCTTCTTGAATAAAATACTTTTAGGACTAACTGACTTGTTTTAATTCACTTCAATCCACATCTACACACGCTAGGCCCCTCACCTCCACTGCACCCAACGGCAGGAACAAAAGATCCCCGCTAAAGAGCCCGTACTGGGTGCCCTTCAGGTATTGCAGCGCCGACCTGACGAGGGGCAGACTCATATGATGAAGCATGACACCAACTTGCTAGGTGGGTGAGAGCCCTAGTTCCGAAGGGAGTTTCCCCCACCCCTACCCAACACACACCCCTCTTGTAGCCTTCCAACCGAGTGACAATGTTGTTCACCTTCTTTTGATCCCATGATTTGTTATCTCGCATTTTCTGTTCACTCTGTCTTAGAGGAACTTCATACCCACTTCTCTTTAAAATCAAAAGACTGCCAGCCAGTGTCAGACTGATTGGCTTTACCGGTGATTCTTTCCTTGTTACTGTATCAGGGCCTAATCCCGACTTGCTTTACAGCGGTTCCAACACCTTACTTTGTACACTTTTCTCATTACAGCAATAAGACTCGACACATGGTCTACAAATCAAAGCAGGCTATACAATAAAAAACGTGTAAGTGGCCACCTTCACTACAGACTCAGAATAGCTCTAAGGTTTACTGCCCAGTCCTCTTTATACCTCACAGTCCTTGCAGTGCCAAGAAGCTCCTCCCAGATATTGTCACCGCTATGGACAGGTGCAGGGCTTTCAACAATGTATTTTTGGTCTTAGCATCTTTCTGTGTCTTTCTACTTCTCTGTTGAACACAAGGTCTTAAGTAGGTCATTTTGCCCAGTTTCTTCTTCCTGATTCGTGTAACTCAAACAGCTACTCTGGTAAGATGCAGAACAGATATAATACAGCTCAATGGTGCCAGGACAGGGTTCACTGCTTACAAGGTAATGGTAACATCTAAAATTGCTATCACATCTTCTAGGTGCCCCATTCTACTGGTGACACAAAAGTCATCCTCTAACAAATTAAGATATCTTTGTCCCATTTGTAAAAAGAAACACCTAAAAGAAATTGGGAATTGCACTGAAAATAATCAACCAAGAAATAAAAAGAATGTCAGAGTGAGAAGATGAAAAACCCAACAGCAGGGAATAAAGTGAGAACGCTGAGAAAAAACGAAGACGTGAAGTACTGATGCCAGAAAGTAATGAAGTAAAGAGTGGGGAAAGGAACAATATGAAAACAAGTAAAATGTTAGAAAGGATAAAATAAAGACAACATAAAGAAGAACGAAGAAATATAGAGAAAGTATGGAAGTTGGAATAAGAGAAAGGATACAGTAAGAATGAGAAAAGAAAATATTCTGGACAAGTGAAAGTCCAAGATACAAAATAGAAAAAAAGCAATGTGGAAAGTTGGAAGCCTATACAGGATGAAAGAATAAAATATAAGACTAAACAAATGAGAAGACAAAATCCATAGATGAATTGAACAATGAAGAAATAAAAGAATGTATAAAGAGAATGAAGTGAGATTTAGAAGGCAAAAGTGAGAAATACAACATGAGAGAAAAAAAGACAAGAAAGCAGTTAGGAGAAAGGCACAGAACAGGAAGACAAAGAAATCAAAGCCAATGCACGCTCCTCTTTCATCCAAAATAGGTCAAATTAGCACAAGTTCATGGGCAAACTTGTGAGCAGTAGCACCACGCCAAGGTTTTGACCTTTGCTACTGAACATTCACACCATTCACACCTTCATTCAGGGGGCTACCTTGCTTCCCATCAGATCTATAGACATTCGGTGTCCAGCTCCAGATAGGGCGTTTCTTAGAGGTCGTCGAGCTCAGGGCAAAATTCAATTTGCCTACTGGAGAACCCCGGAAAACAGCTTCTTATTTGGTGCCACGAGGTGACCTCATTAGGCCATACCACACCGAATGGAAGTTGCGCCCCAAAATCACAGTGCATTTGACTGGCATCTCACTGGCTGTCTGCGGTCTGCAAGGTGTTTCTTGGTTTCTCCTCTCTGAAGGAACCAAGCAAGCACATGTCAGGCACGAGGTGATGCCTGGTTTCTCCTCTCTGAAGGAACCAGGCCACCACTTGTTAGAAGCCTCGGAGACGCTGGAGCCGTCGTGGCCATCCTGTGAGTCTGATGTCAGTCTCGGTGCCCCAAAGTCCCTCATTCACACCGCTTTCACACCATTCATACGCTAGCTCACACACTGCACTCACACTGCAGGCATCCCTAACTATGGCTCTATATGTAGCTAAGTGGTGAATGATGTCATAATATCTGCCAGGGGTGTGATGAGGTACATGATGTCACAAGCCTGCCAGGACCGGGGATGTGATGTAGTACCTGATGTCACAAAGGATTGATGGGAAACGCTGATAACACTCAAGGCTGCATGGACAGACGGGTGTTACATTATGTCGATAAGTGTAGGCCCGTCTGTAACATCACATCACAGAACCAAAAGATTGAGGGAAGGAAGTTAGTTACAATAAACGAATTATTAAGGTTTCCTGTGTTCTCTTTATTGCGTACAGACTTTTATTTTGAACCTGCCTAGACAGACAGAAGCTGTCAGAGGATTTGTTTTAGAATTTCTCATTGTCTTGATTATTCTACAGATATTGTAGCCGCAGTGGTCAATAATTAACAATAGTCATCTCCTTTCAATGTCACTGCCAAAAAGAATCTCCTTCAAACCCATCGTAACAGAATCTGTAAAGGCGCTGGTGAGATGGGCCTAGTGCACTGCACAGGAATGCACAGCTTTTCATTCTGTTTCCTCCTATCTGCTCTACCCATTTCCCATTTCACAGGTGGGATTCAGGTATTCAAATGGCAGGGTAGGAAACAAAGACTTAGAAGACACCCTGCATCTTTCTTCTGCACTGTCTAGCAGAGGCTGACAGGGGCCTTATGGCTGGGCTCTGAGTCTTCATCTGTGTGAATACCTGTCTGCTGGCCTGGCTTGCCATAGACTCCTTCTTGTGTGACTTTACACAGCTTCAAGAGCATTGCACCCATTCATTCAATAGAAGGTAGTTCTGGGTACCCTGGGGAGAGAAGGTGCCCAACAAAACTGTAGCCTTAGAATCTGCTCATTACTACTCACAAAATAAACCTAAGACATCACACACAGCTGCTGCTTGAACCTGAAAAAACATTTTATGTTTTGCGCAAGAGGCATTCCAAGGGTAGAATTTGCATTCCAAACATAGTTCTGACTATCCAAATTAGAAGAGTGGTTCCAATCTGCATTCTAATGGAATTCTTTTATTTCCTAATTAGAACTCTCATTCCAAACATAGAATGTCATTTACAAAGTAGAACTCATTCTAAATTAGAACTCAAATTTCATATTAGCAAGGCCTGAACATTACATAATGGCTTCATTGTGACATCAGAGACACCTTCATTGCAAGTCTCGTTGCACATTTGATTTTGCACGAAAACTAGATTTCTGCTCCAACGGGTATTGCAAACAAAGTAACACTACTGCACTCTCAGGGTTTCTCATGTATACATTTGGGGAGGTAAAAGCTTGTGGAACGTGTCCATGGAAAACAGCAGGCAACTTGGGATAAGTCTGACAAAATCAGGGCAGAAAGGTGGACATCAGCTATAATTCTCCAGTGACCTTGTAAAGACCGTCCCCATCTAAGACCCTACTGAACATCGAAAGTTGCCTGAGAAGGATAATCGTTCAGAATAATCCTACAGTTGGAGTTCACCTGGGTGGGATGGGACCTCGCTTATTAGGTTGTGATGCCTTCCCTGTTATTGCTTCATCTATATTCAGGGTACAGTGACAGAAGTAAATTATTAATTGTTCTAGAGATTTGAGACCTGCAACCTGCGAACCTGCAAAATCCGTGAAACCCGCGAAATTCAAGAGGGAGGACCGCGACCAGCAAGCGACTGGCAAGTGACCGGCAAGTGATTCCAGCCCCACAGTGAAACATTGCCCGCTCGCCACTCTTCGGTGCCGCGAGGGGTTCGGCGAGCGCGACTCATGGTAAAACTGCCACACGGAGGAGGCAGTGAGGCAGCACTGAATGTTGCAGCGCCCCCGGAAAGCAGCGGAAAGTAGTGAGGGCCGAAGTTTCAGCCAGAGGCTCTAGATCCCGGGGGGGGGGGTAACAATCCTGCTACTCGACAGGAATCGTGAGTTATCCCCCTAGCGGCGGCGGAAGCTCCTCAGCTTACCTCTACTCCATTCACAGGAAGCTGACGGCAGACGGCAGCAGAGTGCGGTAGTGAGCGAGACAACGAGTCGTCAGTGAGGACGCCAGCGAGGGCGCCAGCGAGTAAACATCAGCGTGGACGCTTCGATATCGGGTGAGCGCCCTGCAAGCCCCTGCATGCGAGCCCCTGCATGCGGCAAGGCAACGGGTTTGCTGTGAGGACGCCAGTGGGGACGCCCGAGCGAGGGTTCGCTTGGACGTTTGGTCATTGTGCGAGCCCTTGCATGTGGGTCCTTGTGTGTGGCACCCGGATTCCCACAAGGGAAAAAAAACAATATTGTCAAGCCCAGCGCACGGGCGGCATATGAGGCACGGATATAAGTCTTTGAAATTTTTTGATTTTCCCCGTACATAATGAGATCTGGTCGACAGCGAGGGGCGCCGCCCAGATCCCAATCAAACGGCGGCGAAAGAATGAAGAATGCCACAATGAAGTGTACTTCAAAAGAAGTTCCCCCGAATGATTCAGCTACACTGGAAGTCACTCCTAAAAATTCTGCTCAAGATTATAAAAATCAAGTCCACCTTAACCAATTGTCTATCAAGGGCTTCCTTAAGCAACAGCAAAAAGAGCAAAAAAATGTAAAAAGGGATATTGGTAACGGCTCCTTAGTATCCCCATCTTCATCTACCAGTGTAAAGAGAGACTTTTTAGTGGAATCATGTGCAATATTACATTCTCAGTTGCCCTCAGAAATAGAAGTGATAAAAGCTGATAGCGAATTCCAACTTAAAAGTAAAAATCTTGGCCCAGGAATGCTTGCTGCGACTTCAATCCCAAAACCGTCTGGCCCGTTACAGTTTAAAGCACAAATTCATATGCAAGACCATGTCTTACAATCTTTTGCGGCATCCATGGCTGATGTCCCCTCATCTGTAACTTTAACCAGACGAAAGGAATCCGTTAAATCGCAGGATTGCAGTCAACGTGTGTCTGGTTCAGTGATTAATATATCTTCTGGCTTGGACCAAAACCTAAGTGACGAGGTCTTCTTGTTAGCCTCAGCTGTAAATGAGGCAGAAAGTAATAGAGGGAGACAAATATCGATACCAGAGATATCATCTAGCCCCAATGGCCTAAATGACCCAGAAGGTAACATAAGGTTATTTAATCCGGATCAGTCAAGCATAATCCTGGAAAACAGCTTCACTAATAACAAGTCATTACTGGTTCCTGGTAATGTCAGAGTGGAGAACGTGCTCATTCCAAACGAGCAAAGTAAATTTACACAAGCTCATGCACAGGCAGTTTCAAATAATCTGTTCAGCTCAGTTGACCTATCATTACTAGCAAAATTTGATGGGCATTATCGGGCCAGATCCGGTGATATAGAAAATAATCCTTCTAGCCCAGATCGTGGACTATGGGAGGGTCTACTCAAAACAATGGATTCCATCACTAACGCTCTTAACTTTCACTCAGACAAACTAAATATTCAAGTTGATTTATTAAACACACTGGCTATCCATGTAGTTGGAATTGATGCAAAACTTCTCCAATTGGCTAACTTGATAACCAAAGTTCAATCAAACAAGGAGAATCAACTAGTAACTTGTACTTGCGCGCAATTAATTGACAAAATCTCAGATTTACCGTCAATCGTCAGTTCTATGGTACAAGAAGTAAAATTGATGTCGGGCAGAACGGTTCAAAATAAAATAATGCGTAATGAAAATAAAATCGACACATTTTTGGTAACAAATCATTTAAATCCATCAGTATTGAGTAATGTAGAAAAGTCTGTGAATCTTCGGGAAAAAGAGAATAGTGGAAATCAAACTACAAAAGTTAACTATCCAATGGGCAAAAGTCAGCATCAAAGCCCAACTAGGATAAACAGTAATGTTGCAGACCAAAAAGATCAACTTATAAATGATGACATTATACTGAATTTGACTGAGATATCTCAAGATGAGTTCAAAAGATCTGAACCTAGGGAACAAACAAAAGTGGATGAGCTCAACATCTTACAAACTAAAGCAAATCAAATATTATGTGCCACTTCAAATTCAGAGGTTCTGTCCAAAAGGGCAAGAAAAAGACTAAGGAAAACCCATAACAAATTAACTAAGGAAAAAAAAGTTATTAGGGATGTCGCCGATAATGAGCCCAAAGAGCCTAAAGAGCTCAATAGGAAGGAACTATTTCCGATTTTTAGATCTGTGGAAGCACTTGGGGACAAATCAATGGTTGACCAAAAAGGTCAGGCTACTGGCCTCCCTGCCCCAGTCGTGACCAACGATAGTATATGGTCTAAAATTTCTGTTCCATCAAAGTCAGGGGTTATCGGGCGAGACCAGACAATTAAAGAAACGGTCAAACAGTGTGGAGAACAAAATATCTTGACACAGAAAATTACAAATAATGTCACCAATCAGAAATGTAACAAGTGCATTACTGAGCAACCAATTATCCTCGATCAAAATATAATAGAAGTTCCTGTTTTAGGAAAATCGGCACTTTCAGTCCTGGTACCTACCATCGGGATGAGGGATCCAATCTGTCAAATAAATAAAGAAATAGAAGCTATAGATTCCTCATATGAGTTCAAGAAAGTAGTCTTCTGCCCACAGTACATCACAAGAGGCCCTTATGACATCCTGAACCGTGGCAATATTTTGAAACTATTGAATGTAATTGCTGATTTGAAGGACGTAACCTCAGATGATTTAGAATCAGTTGAGTTTAAGAAAGATTACAATAATCACAATAATGAAATAACTAACAACTTGGCAAAATGAAGAAATCATCAGCAAAATTATAACCAATAACAATCAATTTGAGAAATGGGGTATCAAAGTTTGGAGAATCTCTGGGACCCAATACCCGACTTTGTTGATTCCGACGAAGATATCCTGCAGTTCGGACTTAAAGATCAGTGTGCAGAGTTCAAGACCTGGAACTCATGTTACAGTTCTGAAAGGTGCCTCGGGACCATCAACAAAGTTAAACTTGTCGTTTGGGATCAAGATTAGGAGCTGTCAACCAGGATCTCGAACATGTGAAGAGTCAAAGAAAGAAACAGCTCCGGTCGAAGATTGGAGTTGGCTCCCGACAACATTGGCAAAAGGAAGCCCTGTGAACTACGATTGATGCCTAAATCCCCTTAATAAAGTTCCAAAACTTTTTAAAATTTGTTCTTGGAATACAAATGGCTCTAAATCAATTCTTGAGGATCCAGATGCAATAAGTTTCCTTAGGGACTTCGACATATTAATGTTCCAGGAAACTTGGAATATGGACTGTGAACCCCTTATTGGTTATTTTGAATATTCAAATACGGCTCGCCGAAAGGCCTCGTTTGGTCGTGCCAGTGGTGGCCTTTTCAAATATGTTTCCTTGAACTTGGATGTTAAACATTTTGAGATTGACTTTCAGGTAACATGGCTACAGTGTATTAAATTAGTTTTTAAGCAACCTATTATCTTTTTAAATATTTATATAAGTCCAAAATATAAGGTTAAATCTACCCAACTTTTGAGCTTGTGGGAAATAGTAAAAGTGTTGTACTATGACCATTTAGATTCAGTGATAATTATTTCTGGTGATTTTAATACGCACTTGTTTTCTTGTAACAGGCCAAATATACATTCGAAAATTCTGTCCCAGTGGATTAATTCCCAGTTTATAAAATTTAATCTCAGGATACTGCAAGATGACGATCACACACCGACATTCAAAAAAATGGGTAATCCATCTATTATTGATTACTCTATAATCTCTGAGAATTTGTTAAATTTGCTCCAAAGTTACCGTGTAATACCGAGGATAGAGAGTGATCACAATCCTCAAATAATCTCCTTGGCTCTTTCTCTGGATCAACTACCAGAAACAAGAATAATGAAAATTGCTCCCACTCCTTTTAATCTTAAAAGGTTAGTATGGAATGAGAGAAATGAAAAGGGTATATTGGAAGCTCTATCTTTTTAATTTCAAAAGCTCAAGATGCGATAGTTGAAGGAAAGTCCATGGTTGATCTCTGGCCTGGTTTGTGTTCCGCTCTTCTGGATAATTTTTCTAGTCCTATAACATCAAAAGGTGTGACTATGATATCAAAAAACCAGGGTGGTTTTCAAACCGGTTACTCTATCTAAAAAGAAGTCTTAATAGAGCAACAAGAGCATTGTACAGAAAAGCGAATGGAACACTTAATTTCCTTGGGTCTCAACAACTTAATCAATTAAAAAAGCGTTATAAGAATGAAATATGGAAGGCTAAACAAGACTACTATGAGGGAATATGGTCTAAATTACATTTTTCGTGTAAAACTAAAGACTCAAAGTCATTCTGGGGCATTATTAATAATCTTGAAATTGGTAATCATAGAGGGAACAGTGCCAACATTGAAGAATCGAGCTGGGCAAATTTTGTCTACAATCTCTATGTTGCTCCCTCGGTCCCCGAGTCTGACCCCAACAAATTTGACTCTGCTCACCATAATACGCAAGAAAGGATAAAGGATGGCGGGTTGGGCCTAAATGCCCTTAACCCACATAGTCTATTAGACAAAGAGCCATGGTCGGTAGAGAAAGTTAAAAAAGCAATAAACAAAATTAGATCGAATGGAGCCCCCGGTCCGAACGGAATTCCTAATATAATTTTTAAAGCAAATCTTAAGTATTGGCCAGAGGTTTTAACATTTTTATTCAATGACGTTCTTAACTCTGGTTCTGTTCCTGAATCATGGCAAGGAAGTATCATCCAGCCGATATATAAAAGCGGACCCCAAGATAATCCCGCAAACTATCGTTTAATTGCCCTAACGGATGTAGAGGCAAAAATATTTGCAAGATGTCTTCTGGAAGAACTGGAAGCATGGGCTTTAAGGGAAGATTTGATTCCAAATTTACAAACCGGTTTTAGAAGAGGGGAATCGACTAACACGAATTTGATTTTATTGACATTACTGGGTGATAGGGCCAAATACAGGAAACAAAAGTTGTATATTTGTTTTATTGACTTAAAAGCCGCCTTTGACTCAGTACCGCGAAATCTGTTATGGGCGAAGCTATTGAATTGGGGTATACCTAATATTTTATTAGATATGATTAAATTGTTATACTCCAATACATGGGTACAGATTAAAGTCAGCGACGGAAGAAATACAACTCGCCGTCTTGAGACCAATACTGGGCTGAAACAAGGCTGTGTTTTGGCCCCTTGTCTTTTAATGTCTGACCTCCCAACCCATATAAAACATGTTAATGCCCACTCTCTGACTATTCTAGGTAAGGAGATCAAATATCTACAATACGCCGACGATACCATTTTATTGAGCCAATCTGTTATAGGTCTAAGAAGATTGGTTGAATCTTTCAATCAATATGTTTCCCAAAATGGACTTGAAATAAATACTAAAAAGACAAAAATAATGACTATAGGGAAAACCAAAGTAGGATTGAAAGAATGGAACATTAATGGTTTGGTTATTGAATGTGTAAAATCATATAAATATTTAGTAATCACATTTGATGATAACATGTTGTTTAGGCAGCATTTTAGCAACCTCGAGGCTAAGGGAACATCATTATCATTTGCTTTTAGAAAATTGAGGGATAAGCTATCATGTCCAAACCACGAGCACCTGTTGAAGGTCATGAAAGCAAAGCTGATACCTTCCTTGGATTATGGTTCAATTATCTTCCGTGGTAAAGACGCAAAAATCAAGTAATTGTTTTCTATTATCATTTTTAAAGAGAACTATCATTGAATTAGTTAATTAAACATTTTACAGAGAATAAATGTTTAATGACAGTGGGGATATTATAATATGGAGGTTGGCTCAAATACATTTTATTTTGGCTGTATTCGTTTGCCGCCATTTACAATGTTACAAAGTATTTTTAGGGTTATGCACTGTACATTTTAAACCATAGTTGCTAAGGTTTGCTAGCACAAATGCACTTTATTTTGGACGTTAGCGCAATGACAGTGGGGATATTATAATATGGAGGTTGGCTCAAATGCACTTTATTTTGGCTGTATTCGTTTGCCACAATTTACAGTGTTACAAAGTATTTTTAGGGTTATGCACGGTACATTTTAAACCATAGTTGCTAAGGTTTGCTAACACAAATGCACTTTATTTTGGACGTTAGCGCAATGACAGTGGGGATATTATAATATGGAGGTTGGCTCAAATACATTTTATTTTGGCTGTATTCGTTTGCCGCCATTTACAATGTTACAAAGTATTTTTAGGGTTATGCACTGTACATTTTAAACCATAGTTGCTAAGGTTTGCTAGCACAAATGCACTTTATTTTGGACGTTAGCGCAATGACAGTGGGGATATTATAATATGGAGGTTGGCTCAAATGCACTTTATTTTGGCTGTATTCGTTTGCCGCAATTTACAGTGTTACAAAGTATTTTTAGGGTTATGCACTGTACATTTTAAACCATAGTTGCTAAGGTTTGCTAGCACAAATGCACTTTATTTTGGACGTTAGCGCAATGACAGTGGGGATATTATAATATGGAGGTTGGCTCAAATGCACTTTATTTTGGCTCTATTCGTTTGCCGCAATTTACAGTGTTACAAAGTATTTTTAGGGTTATGCACTGTACATTTTAAACCATAGTTGCTAAGGTTTGCTAGCACAAATGCACTTTATTTTGGACGTTAGCGCAATGACAGTGGGGATATTATAATATGGAGGTTGGCTCAAATGCACTTTATTTTGGCTGTATTCGTTTGCCGCAATTTACAGTGTTACAAAGTATTTTTAGGGTTATGCACGGTACATTTTAAACCATAGCTGCTAAGGTTTGCTAGCACAAATGCACTTTATTTCGGACGTTAGAGCAATTGTACTTTTGTTGCTTTTTTATATTGATATAAAGTGTTTTTGGGGTAGTGTCGGTATATTTTAAATCATAGTTGCTAGAGTCTGCTGGCACAAATGCACTTTGTTTCCAATGTTAGCCCAAATGTATTTTACTCTGGTTGTTTCTCTTTTTCTGTTTTTACATTGTTACAAAGTATTTTTAGAGTAATGCACAGCTGCTAGCACAAAGCACTTTATTTTCCGATTGCCCTTCATAGCTGTTAATTGAATTATGTTGAGGTTTATTTGTAGAATTTGCTTGGATATAATTTTACACTGTAGCCGCTAAACAAATATGAATGGATTATGATTTTTTTTTTGTACGTGGATTTTGCTGATTGTAATGATTTTAACTAATCAACAAATAAATTACTAAACACAATTGTTCCCTTGATTAAAATCATCGCATTTTAATTTAATTTATTATTTGCTTTTGTAATACAGAGTCTATTACTAGGGCTCACAGGAAATAGACCATTATTCATTATATCATATAGGAGAACTTATGCAGCACAGCAAAGAAGACAAGATGGAGTATAGAGGGTATTTGGAGAGACCATATGCTTAGGAGGATGGCTGTGGACACATTTGATAGTAACAACAAGAAATTTAATGCAGAAAGAGGAAAGCAAGCTACCCTGAAAGATTGTCAAGGAGAAATTTAGTGTGAAAAACTAATTAGAAAATAACTAAAAGTATGGAAAAGAAATGGAGTGCAAGAATAAAAAGTACATATACGAAGGGAAAGGAAAAGTGAGGATCAGCCATCAAGAACGGAAAGTAGGAAAAAGTAAACTTGAGTAATAAAAAATGTAGGTTCTAAGATGTTCCAATATTGTCGTATGGCTTTATACTTCTGAAAAGAAGTACAGGAGCCTCATGTAAGTACTTTGTTTATTCGTCCTGTTCAGGCAGCTCCCAGGCAGCAACTGCCGCAACAATGCATTCTGAGTTCCATGCAGGGAACAGCAACGAAGAACACTCCCAACATTCTTCCTTCACAATATAGCGAAAGACGAGAACAAAAAAACCTCAAACAAGTGTAACCAACAGGGCAACACTTCATAATAAAAACATCATATAGTCATGAAATTTGACAGGAGCAGCTCTTACCCTGGAAGGAAAACTCCTGGAAGAGGTGCGATTTGGACAAACACCACTACTGGAAGGAGTTTCATTAGCAGAAGAGTAACCAGACTAAACAGGAGTAGCATTAGTAGAAGCATGAGCAGATGGAGTAGCATTGGTAGAAGCATGAGCAGAAGCATGATCAAGATGAACACCCAACCTCCCCCCAACATACACAATCTTGGAATGGGGAACAATGGAAATAGCACATTTGTTCCAAGTTTTGCCATTGTCTATTACCACCAAGCGGTCCTTCACCTCTCTCACTTTTGCCGGAGCTGAGAACCGAGAGGTTCCCTTACAAACAAAACCAAGCTTTTTGATTCGCACCCAATCACCAACACAAACGGGAAATTTTCCTAGAAGAGGTAGCATACTTAGATTGTACAGTTGCTCTCATATCCACTACTTTGCCAAGTTTACACAGATCAACCTCTTTCCTAGACATCCAATCTTTGTTTAACTTGGAACCCACAACCCTCCCCCTAAGAAGAGTGAAGGGAGAAATGCCGGTACTGACATGAGGGGTAGTCCTGACTGCCCACATCATGTCGGCAATGGCCATTCTCCAGTGTAAACTGTTCACCAAAACCAATTGCAACTGGTCTTTGATGACACGATTCAAGCGTTCTACAAGACCATTGCTGCGGGGGTGATAAAGAGAAGTTAAAACATGTTTGATGCCATGCTCTTCTAGAAAATTTCTAAAGAAACCAGCTGGGTGCCATTATCATTCACCAGTTCCTCAGGAAACCCTTCACGGAGGAACACTTCCTTGAAAATTTAATGATGGATGAGGAATTAACACACTCCACAAACTTTACCTCAGGCTAATTGGACATGTAGTCCACCAAAACCAGGGCATACAACGGAGAACTCCCAGCAATACTAAAAGGACGCGCAACATCGAAAGCAAGTTTGCACCAGGGAGAATCCTTCACAACAATAGGATCAATGGCAGAGGGATGAGTTATCTGCAACTTGTCACTCAAAACACAAGTGCAACATTCCCTAACATAATGCTCAATGAATCTATCTAAACTGGGCCACCAAAAATCCTCTCTGACCCTGTGCTTCATGGCACGAATACAAGGATGACCTTCGTGGGCAAGGTCTAAAATTTGCTTACGCATAGACACCGGAGCAACCAAAAGACCACCTCTGCGTAATAACCATCCACCAATGACAACTCTTCACAGATCCTTTTAAAAGGAATAAGTTCAGAGGACAAATCCTTGTTGATGGGCCAGCCATGAATCATATAATCAACAACTATCCTAATTTCATTGTCTTCAGACAGAGCCTGTAACCACTCACACTCCGAAAGTGCACCCTTAACTGTGTCAGCGACAGCACCAACAGCACATACGATGTCAAGATCCTCATCAGAAAATTTGGTGACACTTTCAGCAAGGGGTAACCAGGATAAACAGTCAGCGACGTTGTTTTTGGCACCAGCAACATACATCAAACAATAATTAAATTTGTGTACCCTGTACGGCCATTTAGCTATCTGTGGTGTGGCGCGGCCACCACCTTTGGTGGTAAAAAGGCCAAATAGGGGCTTGTGATCAGTCCTAAGAACAAATTCATTTCCCCACAGAAAATTACGAAAATACTGAACACCCCACCAGAAGGCTAACGCCTCATTTTTGATGGTGGAATAAGTACTCTCAGCACCTCGAAGAGTCCTGGAGGCGAATGCAATGGTCTCCTCACAACCATCACTTCTTCTTTGCATAAAGACAGCACCCAAACCCACATTACTGGCGTCGGTATAGACAATACACAGGTCGTTAATGTTAAATAATTTTAGAGGGCGCGCCTGCACAATCTCCTTTTTAAGAAGGTTAAACTGATCGTTACATCTGTCGCACCACACAAACCTGGCATTTTTCTTAATAAGTTCACGCAAGCAGGAGGTTTTATCTGCAACATTTCCCACAAATTTGGCATAGTACTCCACTAGCCCAAGGAAGGAGTGAAGTTGATCTTTATTAGTGGGTGCTGGGGCATTTTGAATGGCATCTAGAATTTTGCCCTTGGGTTCAACTCCATTACAGGAAATGTGGTGACCCAGATAATCCACACGCTCTTGAAAGAACTTACATTTGTCCCTTCTTATAGTCAAACCATGTGACTTCACAGTCTCCAGAACATGTTTGACTCTACAGTCCTGCTCCAATTCGGTTTGAGCATGGACGAGGATATCGTCTTGAAAAAACGCGACTCCCACAGTGTTCTTGAATAAGTTGCCCATGAGGCGCTGAAACACTGCGGAAGCCGACGCCAAACCAAAGGGCATGCGTTTGTAACAAAAAACTCCTTCTGGGGTCATGAAGGAGGTAAGGTGTCTGGAATCTTTACTGAGCTCAACTTGGTGATAAGCTGAGGAAATGTCGAATGAAGAAAAATACTTCGCCCCATCCAATGTTGCCAACATTTCGTTTATGTTGGGCAATGGATGGCGATCAACCTAGATATTGGCATTGAAATTGCGCAAATGCACACACATCCTAAGAGACTTGTCAGCCTTGCGTGCTAAAACTATAGGGGCCAACCATTCAGATCCCTCTATAGGCTCAATTATGTCCATATCACACAAACGTTTCAGTTCACACTTAAGTTCAACACGTAGGCTCAGGGGTACCTTGCGCACCTTGTGTGTGACCGCCTTTGCACCCTTCTTAAGGATGATGCAGTGCTCAAAACCCTTCAGTTTACCAAGACTACTGTTGAAGACCTCAGGATACTTTTGAATCCACTCTTCACAGAGCCCCACCATCGCAGTGCCAGAAGGATTGGAAGATGAGGTAGGGTTGTAATACTTAAGTGCCTCATGTCTTGACAAAACCATGTCAGGATGGTTAGGGCCGAGAATGATGCCAAGCTCTCCCTGCTCCTCCCACCCCAACAAGTTTGCACCCTCTTCAACCATGTACACAGTTCCAGTGGCAAGATCCCCACAAAATTCGAAATTGCCCTCAAATTTGCCAAGAACTTCCACCCTTTTGCCCCCATACACAAAAATTCTGATGTTAGACTGGAGTAAATGAATGTTATCCAACCCACCAAAATCCTTAGCATTGATAAGGGTAAATGGAGAACCCGAATCAGCAAGGAAATTCACATTTTTCCATTCACACAGATGATACATGATGGAGATTTCGTTTTTCCTGAACCAACCATAGATGCAATCTCAACCACACCTTCAGATTGCGAGGATGAAGAAGACAACATTAATAGAACATTGTCATCATCATCATTTGAGTCAACAAAATCTTCTTCGATAGACTTGACAGTTTGTGTGATTCCTTTGTTCGAGCTAACAGCTCTACAGACACGTGAAAGATGACCCTTTTTACCACATTTGAAACAAGTTTGATTCAAAGTATAACAAAACTTAGCATTTCCTAAATGAGATTTGGTCCCACAACGAAAACAAAAAGGTTGTGGCTTTTCAAATTTAATCTTGGGTGTAGGTACAGATGAAGAATTCTGTGTCGATTTACGCGTTGGATTTTCATTAGAGACTTTAGTAGGTTTAACATTAGATTTTTCAGATAACATTTTGACCTCAGCAGGTTGTACAGAACTGCTAATTTCCTTCATACAAAATTGAGAATGTTCAATGCTTCTGGCAAGAGTGAGAGCAGTTTCAAGATCGGGGTCATCAGATGATAAAGGTTTCTCTTGAATTTTCTTGTTACACGTGCATTCAATGAATTGATCACAAATGATTTCATCCCTGAATTCTCTATCGTTACAAGTGATAGCAAAAGTTCAGCTGCAAAATCGTCGATGGATTCACCCGGAACTTGAGCACGTTGCAAAAACTTATGACGCTCTAACACAACATTTTTTGGGGGGTTTGAATCTTTTGTCCAAAGTTTTGATCAAAGAGGCGTAGTCCTCGATGACTAAGGAATCGCCATTATCACCACCACTTACATGGGTGCTAACAAGTTTAAGAGGTAAAGTCTTGAGAATGCTTCTACCTTCCCCCAAGATTGTAGATGAGGAGTGCTTTATTTTTCTTTGCAATTTCTTTGCAGTGAAGGTATTGCCGTCGATGGCCTCAAGATAACTCTCAAATGTATCCATCCACTGTTGACACAAAATTGGAGGAGTACCAGGAGATTGCAAAAAGGGTGGTGGAGCTAAAACACGATCCATAATGACGTGGTGCATGGGTGAGTTGCTGCCTACACAATTGTAATAAAGTGATTAAAAAAATAGTTTTCAGTGTAATATACACAGTGGTCGTAATATCGAAGTAGATGAAGAATAAAGAAACAGGTATAGTAACAGAAGATTGGCTGTGCGGGAAACAACGTTTAGAACGCATGCATTACATCGCATGCTATTACATCGCGGTTTTTACACGCAAGTCGTTACAACGAGTTGCGCTGGAGGGCGCTATAGGACAAGGAATAGTTTAATTTACTATCCAACACCTTCCCTACTGTACGTAGGCTGGAGTTGGAATAGTAAATTAAACTACTCCTAAGTCCAGCGCCCTCCAACGCAAGTCGTTGTAATGACTTGCGTTGTAAAAACCGCGATGTAATAGCATGCGATGTAAATGCATGCGTTGTAACATCGTATATTCTGGCTGTGCGTGTCAGCGGGGAAACAAATAGAACAACTGACAAGCAGTGAAGCAGAATAAAGTATAATAAGCTGTGCACATCAGCGATATCACACAAGCTGTGTGCATAAACAGAATAATGTATAATAAGCTGTGTGCATAAATTAAGCAGGAGAGCAAATTGAAGTTTGCTGGGCTGTGTGCATCAGTGGTGTCACACAAGCTGTGCAAGTAAACAAAACAACAAAGAGCATTGAAGTTTGCAAGGCTGTGCGCATCAGCGATGTGACACAAACAGTGCATGTAAGTAAAGCTATCGAGTGACAAACAGCTGTGCACTTCAGCAACCGGAGAGCATTAAGGTTCCCATGGTGGTAAGGAAGCTTAAAGATAACGCAGCTATTTAAAATGGTCGCACGCAACGTTGTCACGTTGCGAAGGAACGACCAGGCAGGTCAGGTACCAGGCAAACGAGGCTTGCGTCACACGTCTCGAGTGTCAAGCGCGAGTAGCAACTGCGGGAACTTCCACAGTCTCGCGCATGTACCGAAACAGTACCTTAATGCCGATAAGGACCAACTTCATCTGTTGGAGCAGCATAAACACGGCGTAGTGAAGATCTCTCGGTACTCTCGGCTCACTGGATCACTGGAAACAGCAGCAGGGCGAAGACAGCAGGAAAAGAACTTCAGGAACTCCAGGAAGCTGGCAGCAGGCAATCAAGATCAACGAAATGAAGGGGAGGCCAAGAACAGGACAACTCGTCGCCAATGAAAAGAAGTACAGGAGCCTCATGTAAGTACTTCGTTTATTCGTCATGTTCAGGCAGCTTCCAGGCAGCAACTGCTGCAACAATGCATTCTGAGTTCCAAGCAGGGAACAGCAACAAAGAACATTCCCAACATTCCAATACAGATTCCCAACAACTTCCTAGTAAAAACTGTGTGTATATTGGACAACATAAACATCAGGATTGTGCCAGATCGATTCTATGCACACCCCCAGGATATGCTGGCTGTAATCCTGCCAGCACACAGAGCACTATTGGTACCCCAAACCTAACCAGGTAGCAGAAAGATTGTGCAACGTCAGGACATGACAAACCTGATTTCCCAAGGAATCCTGGTAACAAATCTAGAGCTATTTGCATGGACTCTCATGCATACCCAAAGTAATACACAACCTGCAGTTTCACTATACATTACAGCATTGTGATTCTTGAGTATAATATGTGTGCTGTAATGATCAATAAAAGGAAACAGAATAATGTAATTACCATTACGAGAATAGCTAAAAAGATGAACAAGTCGACCATTGTGCTAAAACAGTGTTCATACATAGCGCTCCGTAACCTAGTCTTGCCTAGGATGGGTGATCTGCAAAATCCCTGCTGGGTGGTCTAACTTCCCTATTGCCTGCGGGTAAGTGCCATCAGGCTGTCCATCTTGTGGACGTGTCGGTAAACAGAAACCAGCTAAGCAGGAATTCTGGCATGCAGTGACCTCGCAGTGTCAGTGCTCCTCTGATCTAGTCAAGGAAGTGGTTCTGCATATATAATAAACAGCACCCATGTGACCATCTCAAAACCCAAGTCAGGTCGCAATCATTTTTTCTAGTTTGATAGCTCTGTCGTTTACTGGACAATAACAATAATGAGATTTGTGCAGTGAACTTTATCCCTTGTACTGAATGTTCAAGGTTTCATGATAGTGTGCCTAAAAATTTGAAATGTAATATTCATATATCTTAGTGTATCTCAACATCATATTTATCAGTATTAACATACTGCCCTGGGGTAGTCTTCTAAACGTAATTCTACGGCAAGTGATTGGTGTCCCATTGGATAACATGGGCTGGCACTGGGACATTACCTCTAAGTCGAGCTCCATGATGGCCCAGCTGATTTCTTTAAAGTTTGTGGTTTTCAATCCTCGACACGCTGGTGGTGTTGAGGTGTAACCAACATCTACTTAGGTGACACTTCAGAAAGTGCCCACCTAATTTAACCAGTGTTTCCATGCCTTGGCAGACTTCTGAAGCCTTGCCACCCACACAGAATCTGACCTCATGCTGGGAAGTGTGTGTTGCTCCCAGAGGTCTGAGACAAAGGACCTATGTGAGCAGGAGGTGACACCTCCGACCACACATGATGACTAGTGAATTGAACCGGCAATGCAGTGAGCCTCATAGGCTTCATTCCTGCCTGCCCCAGGCACTGTTTTTCATAGGAATATGGGAAATTAGCTAAGCAGGAGGCATCCACCTCTACAAGGCTGACCCACCTTTAGGTGCTGGCAGCTGAGGTGTATGACTGAGGATGGTTCTGGCAACCTTGAATTTAGTCAGAAACAGGTTGTTGTCACTAGCAAGGCGGATTAGCCGCAGCACTTGATCCTCATTGGCTATTAGGCCTCACACCCACTAACATTCCCTAAATCTAGGATTTAAGGGGCACCCCAGACACCAGAACCTCATATTCAACATGATACCAAGAGACCCGTTTCCACGACATAGCAGGACTCCACGAAGAGAGTCGCACCTGTGGCAGCCACCCTGTACCCGCTGGATATCGACTCGACCAAGGCAAGAGTCCAGTTCCCAAAGGAAAGTGAACCCCTATGCAAACTCCAGACATCACAGTCCCCTGCAGTTTGCAAGCACAAACTGCAAAGTCTACAACCTTAAAGTCTTTCTCCCAAAGCCTCCCAACATGGCTGCTCCAAGTCCTTGCGTAGGTGGATTCTGAGAACTGTCATCCCAACCCTCAGTGAGGCTCAGCTTTCTACACCATTCCCCTGGTCATCCGGATAAAGCTTTCTCCTACAAGAGTGCTTGCAGATACCAAGGCTTGTTGGTGTTCAGTCCGACAACAACCTGCTTGATTGAACACTTCAAGGGCAGAGATTCTTCTGCTTGAACAACCAACCACTCCTGTGGCTCCATCATAAAGATCTTGCATTTGTTTGTACCCTCTCTTGGCACACCTGCCAGTTCTTTTGGCCGCAGATCCGGTTCAGCACCACGGGTAGCCAAGAGCATCTCTACACCCGAGCCCTCCAGCGAGGTAGATTGGTCCAGGGCCAGTGTCTTGCTTTAATTTCTAAGGGTTTTGCTCAACTCACCCATGCAAGTACCATTTTGCTGAAGTAAATATTTCAACACCGCAATTCTGATTTACAGATCCGGTTGACAGCTGAAAGTGCACCTCTGCACCATATTCCCTTGAACCAGGCAAAATTGTGCTAGCTGTTGTGAACTGATCTAAGACATCCAGAGACCTTAACTCCGAGTGGGTTCCATTAAACTCACCCTTTAAAGTATCAATTGCATATATGTGTTTTACCCACCGACCGTAACGTTAATGTTTTTCACATTGCAAAGTATTGATTTATTTATTGCTTGAAAATTGATAACTCCGGTTATACTGTATGTATTGATTTCATTTTAGTATCTAAAATATATAAAAATGAGAGCTATTTTTCTAAATTGGTGTCGGAAGTCTCTGGATGCGTGTCAATTACTCATCCTCCATGTTGCTGATGTGAAATGCTTAACACTTGTTCCTCTAAGTAGCCTGTATGCTCTTTGTCACTCTACCAGGACTGATAGAAGGTATACTGAGAGAGTATACTGAGAGAAGGTATACTGAGAGACTACCCGGGTTCCATCTTTGCGTATTTTGTTAGTATTACACGGTAAGGCACCCCTGCCAGACCGCATAATAATTCTACCTTGCAACAACCACACAGGAACCTCAACTGAATGCTGTTGACGATAGCAATGTGCCCTGAGGTCATGTGTATACCACTCTATTCCCGGCATGCAGGGTGTGACATGACCCTCCCTAGTGGCACCAGGTGTCTTGTCTATGCCACTTTTTCTAAAAACTTCATTTTTGATTAGCTTTGTACTTCTTTTTATTGATCCTTTGGGCATTTTCTCAGAAATCATGTGATCGGCTATCCTATTTTATTAGGAGAAAATGGAGGTGGTTGGAAAGCTGTCCCATGAGCTCCGTGTGTTTCTTATATTGTGGTATCTGAGATTAGGCTTACTGTTTGCTTCAGATGGTGTGTGTAAGGCCTAGTATGTTGGCTGACTGCTAGGTCTGATACGGGGTGAGCACATTCTTGAGTTCTAATCTTGCATGGAGCTGTGATGGTTTTTTGGAGACTCCCTTTTCCCCGGCACCCTCCTCTCCTTTGGACCATGTCTTTTCCTGGGTATTTGGACCCGCAGTTCCCAGCTGCGGCCAGGGACTCCTCAACTGTGCCACGCTTCTTTCATTATTCTGGAGTGGCATTACCCTGCTAACAGGCTTTTGGATATTTGGACATTTTTGGGGAAGAAGAGAGTGGAGATCATTGCTGCATGGGGTACCCAAAATCTAACCTCATGAACTCGTCGAAATTCATCTAATGAGGGTGATAGACAATGCTTTCCCCCACTGACCACCTTCACATCACTTACTGAAGAGATGGTAACAACCTTTATTGAAACCTCCAAATCGGGTGCTCCATAGGATCAATACCCCCCTCAGGTTCTTCACTTTGTTTCCAAGACACTTTCAGCTTATCTTACGCCACTCCTAAACACGATTTTTATCTCTGGCTGCTTTCCAGCTATGTAGAAAGAGGCACCCATCTTGCCTCTTCTAAAGAAACCTTCATTGGACACCTTCGAGGTGAAGAATTACAGGCTAATCTCACACCTCCCTCTTCCTGCCAAAGTCCTCAAAAAAGTAATGAACCAAGATATCATGACTTTTCTTGTAGCCACCAACTTCCTTGTTCCATTACAACTGGGTTTAGACCAAACCATTGCACAGAGTCTGCCCCAGTGGCAGTGTTGGAAATGGCCCTTTTTGCAGGGTTATCCCCAAACTTTTTGCTTCTTCCTCCTATTTTTTCCTGACCTTTTTGTGTTGGTTTTAGGAGTCTGGGCACTTTACCACTGCTAATCTGTGCTAAAGTGCATATGCTCTCCGACTAAACTGTGCTATGGATTGGTGTTTCCATGATTGGCTATTTGATTTATGTGTCAGTCCCTAGTAAAGTGCACTGAGTGTGCCAGGGCCTGTAAATCAAATGCTGCTGGTGGGCTTGCAGCACTGGTTGTGCCACCCACAGAAGCAGCCTGTAAAATGTGTCTCAGGCCTACCACCGCAGAGCCTGTGTGCAGTCTGTGACTGCCATGTCGACTTGGCAAGTGCACCCACTTGCCAGTCCCTAAACCTTCCCTTTTCTACATGTTAGTCACCCCTAAGGTAGGCCTAAGGTACCCCTGTGGACAGGGTGCAGTGTATGTGAAAGGCAGGTCATGCCCTGGTGTGTGTGGCATGACCTGGTAGTGAATTACAGCCTATTTCGTTTTTCACTATTGCAAGGCTACCTGTCCCCATAGGCCAGAATGGGCAGTTTGATTATAACATCTTATAATCCTAACTGACCCAGGGAACATGGTAGAAATTCAAGTTTAGTATGCCTGAACTCAGAATGATAAAATACATCTTTTAGTGAAGTTGGTTTTAACATTCTGGGGTCGATTCCGATTCCGTTTGTAAACTGAACCGACCGACACGTCCCGGGAAAATGTTCCGACCCACACGTATCGCCGCCGTACGACCCGCGCAGTACGATGGCAAGCCTGTGATTTCCAACCGACTCTCCCGAATATGATCCGGACGAACGAGCCGTACGGAAAACTGGGTTCCGGCCGGAAAAAGACTTCGAGTAGTACCGACCGACACGTACCCGGAACGGAGCCGACCGACACGTACCCGCGACGTACGAGTCGCAAAGTACGATGCCATACGCGGGAAACACGAACGACTCGCACGGAGCACAAGCCGCACGACCGACACGCACACGACACAAACACTCAAACCAACGGACTCCGCACGCGACCGACTCGAACTCCCGCGAGCGAAACGAACGCCCACGACCGAGTCGAACGCCCAGCGACCGAGTCGTACATGACGTACACAACACAGCACAACAACAGCGTGAAAGGCTCAGAGAAGCCCGTACGACTCACCAGCAGCGTCCGGCACGGTCAGAAGAACATCTTGTACACACACACAAATAACAGCTGACCAAAGACAAAAAAAGGACCAAACAAGCACTGACAAAGGCAATATATTAAAAAAAAAAATCAATTAAGAGAGACACACCCACAACTCAACCCATTTAAAGGCCACTAATCACTCCCATGAGCCTTTGCTATTTCCTGAGAACTTCCACACACACAACTCTGCTGACACACACCATTACCACCTCACCAACAGCATTCACACACAGACACCCAAAAACCTCACTTGCACCCACACACACACACACACCAATCACCACCACCACCGCCACCACTACCACCCCCCACCACGACCCCAACCCCCCCATCCACTCTCCCCTCACCACTACCACCACTACCACCACCCACACCCCCCAACACCACTACCACAACCCCCCCATCCACTCTCCCCTCACCACTACCACCACCACCACCCAAAAGCATGATGGGAGTTGTAGTCACAGCCAATAGTCCCCCTCACAAATGGACCCTCAACACCACTCTT
Organism: Calotriton arnoldi; assembly: GCA_963921515.1. Lineage (NCBI taxonomy): Eukaryota > Metazoa > Chordata > Amphibia > Caudata > Salamandridae > Calotriton > Calotriton arnoldi. The sequence continues at coordinate 1,065,661 of CAWUFW010002319.1, forward strand.
AACCATGTGCACCTCACAGGCAGTGGAAATGTACCCTCAAGATGGCTGGCACTGGGTCCTGCTGTGGGGAGCACAAGGCCCTGATGGGGTTTGTGCACAAACAAAATGCAGGACCCCGCTGCCTGACATCCTGAAAGTCAACTACCACTCCCTGCAAGGGAAGCATACACAATAGTGGCCCATCTGGCCATGGAGGAGAAGCACTGCCAGCCCTGACCATGCCCACCACCATGTGCTGTCACACACCCCTCAACACAAACTCCACACAACTCACCTGGGAGAAGGCATTTACCCACACTCCATGCAAACATCACCCAAAGACCCACCATACTGGCTACTGCTGTGTGACGAACAGGGACTGTTGCTACTTGTGTACAACCACCACTACACCACTGACTGACAACCTCAACATCAACCCACACTCACCGCCATTGAAGCATGTCTCTGTGTGAATTGCCTGGCCCCTGGGGGAGGAGGAGGTACTGCAATGACACTGAAAACCCTTGAGGCAGCTGCAAATCACATCTTCCCAGCCAAAACTAACAGCACTTCTGGGAACACTCACTGCCAAACCAAAGAGCAGGGCAAGATGGCTGACACATGTATCCAATGTACGAGTAGGCTGCTAGTCACACCCACGCATCGACCAACCCAATCACAGTCACACTGCCAGTTATTGCAAATGTACCTTTGCACTCAACTTCTGGGGATGCAGTGTCCCAGGGACCCCCCTGGCCTGGACGGGTAGGCGCGGCTTGTAGTTTACAAGTGCTGAAATGCAGACATACCAGAGATCTAAACACACAGCAACTCACATACACAGCAGTGACAGGGGACACCTGACTGACTACAATGGACCTACCAACATCCCTCACACTGTAGCATGCTGACATACACTCAAACTCCCGTTGTGAGCCACATGACACGCAGACATTGTCCAGTATTGTAGGCATCATCCACACCACACACCACTCACTGACATGGACACTGTGGACACAAGGACTAACATGGGCTGCACTGGAGCAGGCATGCAACTCACAGCTGAAGCAACCAAACACACACCTCTGGTCACGACTCTGGTAAAGAAAGACAGCCGCAGCGAACAGTCCATACCACCATGGAGGACATTGATATTACAAAGCATGTGAGCAACCACAAAACTCAGACACAACTCCATTAGCAACAGTGACACCATCACCTGTGTGAAATGGGATGTGGACTGGGGACACAGACAACACAGAAGAGAACATCAGGACAACCCGGGCATGCTGGACTGTGACCAGGTTGTGCAGACACACTAATGTGACGCACATTGACTGACACAAACTGGCATTACACATTCCCCAAACAGAGATCACAAGCTAGGTGCCTGTGCAAGGATGCCAGTGTCAAAGCACAAATGTTGACAGGGATGAAACACCTGTGTCAGGCATGTGACAGCACCAGAGTAGGAATGGCACAGTACAGTCTAGCGTGCAATGAAGATGCCAGGCAGGCAGACAGCTAGACTTGACAACCAAAGTGCCTCAGGGTGTCAGGTGAATGCACCACACAAATGGAAATCTCCGTCAGTGACAAAGTAGGATGATGCAATGGACAGGCATGCAACACCAACCACAGTGGCCAATGTAATGTGTACGAACCATTGATGTCCACGAATACATCACTAACATTGTGTCTTCCTTCCAAACACAGGGGCAGATGTGGACTCATCCACAGACGAGGAAGAGTCCCAGTCCCAGGCTCCGGTGGACCCACCTGGCTCCGGTGGTGCACAGTCTCACTCCTCGTCGGACGACAACCAAGCTGGCCCCTCCGGTCATGGCCCACATGCAGCCCCTCGGCAACATTCACCTGCCCCCCTTACAACCACCCCTGCAACTACTGATACACCGCAAGCCACCCCTGCCAACACGGACAGACCTACCGAACCATCAGACGGCACAGGGTCACAGGGCACCAGGGCACCTGACAACAGCAACAACATTCAAGGTGGCCCTGTGACACCTGTGCGGGACACCACAGGTGCTGGCCGTGTGGCGAGGGGTGGTGGGAGGGGTGGGAGGCCGAGCAGAGGCTCCGCTGAGGGTGCGGGGCTGCAGGATAACACCCACCTGGGACGCATCATGGCTGCGTACCAGGAGAGCACCGGAGGGTTCAGCCAGGTAGTGGAGATCCTCACGGACGTCAAAGAACAGCAGGCTGCCCACCATGCCCGCTTGGACTCCCACATGTCCCGTGTTGAGACATACTTGTCAAACATGGAGTCCAAGTGGAATACCATGGAAGATATAGCAGTGGTGCACCGGGAAATGTTGACCTGCCTCTGCCAGATCAGCACCAACTTGAGGCCACCTCCCTGTGCGACGACTACATCTCGGGCAACAACATCTGCCAATGCCACAGGGAGTGAGGGGGGGTCTGGCGGAGGCCCACGTGCACGGCAGCAGCCTGCAGGTGAGGCTCCCCCTGAGAAGAAGAAGAGGGGTCGTCCGGTGAAGGACAAGTGAGACGAAGATGGCCATGCACATCCCCCAGGAACGCAACACCTGTTCTGGACAGTGTCCTTTGTGTGCAAACCGTTCACCTTGTCGTACGACATCGTACTCCCCCACATGACATGCAGGGTCTGAGTTGGAACTATGTGCCTAACGACTGTGGACTGTACTCTAGACATTTCATCTACCAACACTTCTAACTTGTTATCTGTGAACTTTGGATTCTAAAGCCAATGGACAGCACTCCCAATCCTGAGCACCATCCCCACTTGTGTGCTAATAAATTCACCTAAACACAAGACATGACTCTGTGGTGATTAAGAGGTTGTCAGTGGCATGTAGATCTGGATGTGCTGAAGAACACTGTGCATGCAAACCTGTACTGTGATGAGAACACTGTCATGTCAGTCAGGCCAATGTGCCACATATGTGGGAGACACACCACCAGGTCTACTTAACACATGCTCACCACGTCCAACCAATTCATTGCCAACATCAATGTTGACAGGCAAGCCTGTGGTATGCACAAACTACACACCCATCCTGAGTCAGTGGTGACAGGCCCACAAGTGCAGTACGTCAATGTCAGTCTGATGTGTAGGCACAAACAACACACATCAGAAGGTGCAGCACAGTTTATTGTCAGGCAATTGCAACATGTCCCTTACTACACACATGCAAGCTACCAACACCTGACAGTGGGCACACGGTCACCAAGTGGATAACTACGGAAGTCCTGGGGTGCCTGGCACATCACTCGTCGGGACACTAACGACTCCATCCTGGCAGTGGAGTATGGGTATCAGGGGTCTCAGTACACCAAACAACAGCCACAGTACCCTGTGAAGGACAGACAGAAACACAATTGTTAACACTGCATGACGCCATACAACTGCAACACACATGGCAAACACAAATCACAGACTACACCACCCCAAAATACTCATCATCACACAACTGGTGGGGAGTACAGGTAAACTGGATGGACACATCACTGCAGGCATCCACACAAGTAGCACACAGCCACACGCAAGGTGCACCACACACACAAAACATGCACACACAACACATTGACAACACATCACTGTATACTCACATTCAGGAGAAGAAGTTGTTGATGAGCTGTGTGCGGACATCCTCCGCAGCCTCATCATCGCTACTGGCGTCCTGGCCCAGGCCAGGATCCTCCACAGGTGGCGGGTGTTGGTCATTGTCATCCTGGATGAGGGGCAACTCCCTTCGCACTGCCAGATTGTGCAGCATGCATGCTACGATGATGATCCGGCACACCTTAGCAGGGGCATATGGGAGGGCACCTCCTGTCTTGTCTAAACACCAGAAGCGGCTCTTCAGGAGTCCAAATGTCCGCTCTATCACCCTCCTGGTACGACCATGTGCCTGGTTGTAGCGCATCTCGGCTTGTGTCACAGGGTTCCTCAGGGGTGTGAGCAACCATGGCATGTTGGGATATCCAGAGTCACCTACATACAGACACATGCACATTAGAGGAGTTGGAGAAAAACAGGAAGCAAAAACTGGCAGGCACACACAATGAGGAAAAGTCAGTACACACCAACAAGCCAGGCACGTTGATTCTGCATCCGTGACATCAGTCTAGGGACGCGACTACTCCTCATCACATAGGCATCATGCGCAGACCCAGGGAAACGGGCACACACATGGGAGATGGTCATGTCCGCCACACAAACCACCAGAGCATTGATGGAGTGGAAATGCTTGCGGTTCCTGTATGGCAGCTGTAGGAGAGTAGGATCTGCCTCTTATGTTGCCCCCACTTTTTTTCTGATGTTTACACTGGTTTCTGGCTATAGTCTGGCTGGGTCCCTGCTAATCAGGGCCCCAGCCTCCTGTTCTCTCTAAACGACTTGGAGTGCACTCTAGGTGCACTAGTGATTGGATACTGTGGTACCTTATGAGTCCCTAGTATATGGTACCTTAGGTACCAAGGGCATAGGTACTTCACAGGCCTACCAGGGGCTGCAGCATGTATTATGCCACCCCTGGGAAGCAGACTAAATCTGACACCACAGGCCTGCTACTGCAGCCTGAGTGAGGAAGTGCTAGCACCCCTCACTGAGATATAGGTTCCCTATATCTCTCCTACACACACATATAACCCTATCAGTCACCCCTAAGGCAGGCCCTATCAATCCTGAGGGCAGGGTGCTTGGCTTCTATGTGAGGGGGTGCCTCTGCCTGAGCAGGGCCCCACTGCAGCTCTCAGAGTCCATTCTCTGGTGCTGTTTGTGGATGCGGTTAAACCATATACTTTTAAGTGCATTATATCCTCGCGGTAAAATGCTAACTTTGGAATGGCTGCATCGAAACATGTCGTGTTTGGTGTCAAACACCTTGGAATACTAACCCCCCCCCCCGCCAGTCCTGGCGGCGGGGGTAGCATTCCACCCTTCTAGAGGGATAGACATGTACCTACTGTGGAAACGCGGTAGAATCCTGCAGAGCCCTGGCATCACAAATGGATGCCACCAGTCACAGACACTGGGCTGCCCTCCTGCTGATGACCAACACTCGCAGTGGAGGAAGCCCAACAATAGATATCCTGTCCCAAGGGGGTATGACCACCTTCCAGACAGGGTTTAGTGTATTGGGGCTGGGTGGGTGCACTCTTAGAGTGCTTTGAAGTCCTGCACTGGGGGAGCAGAAGGCTCCTCTGTGCATATGCCAGTTCAAACTGGCTCAGGGGCTACCTGTCCCTGCTCTGGCGCGAAACGGGACAAATGGAAGTGGGTGTAGCCACCCACTCCCCTGGCCCTCCCATATTTATTTATGCGTTTTTATATAGCGCTGACTTTACCCGAGAGTGTCAGAGCGCTTCACAACAGGATCAGCAACATTACATAAGGAGGAGGATACAAATGAGCATAATACAAAGGCAAGCGTTACATTGCATGAAGAAAAAGTGACAATTGTGCAAAAACAAACAAACCAAATACAAAAAGAGGAATAAGTTCCAATAGGAAAAAGTGACAGATGTGCATGAAACATGGGATACCAAATACAAATGGAGGTATAATGCTGCAATAAGTGGCATTCACACTTGACACACTGGGAAGGCACTTCTATAGGCTTGGAGTACAGAATTTCCTATAGTGGAAGAACTTCCTTGAGGTAGTAGAGAGGGCGTGAATTCAGCAGGGGGTACATGGGGTACAAAATATATGATACAAGGGGTACAAAATACCACTAAAGGCATAATACTGTAATAAGTGGCAGTAACTCAAAGCACACTGAGAAGGCCCTTCTATAGGCTTGGAATACAGAATTCCTATCATGGAAGAGCTTCCTTGAGGTAGTAGAGAGGGCGTGACTTCACAGGGGATTTAAAATGGGGGAACACGCACATAAAAACCAACACAACACATAAAATAAGGGATGAACAGACAAAAGTACAACTTTATACTGACGAGCGAGCTTCCTAGAGGGGCCTGAGACCGAACGTATTAGTTCTGGAAGTGTCTTTGGAATAGAAGAGACTTGAGGTCAGCTTTGAAGATCCGGGTAGAGGAGGTGGCACGGAGCAGTGGGGGAAGCGAGTTCCAGATTCTCACCGCATTGCCCGAGAAGGACCCATGGGTAGGGTCATAGAGCTAGTCCCTCCCCTCCTTTTAGTATAAGAGGGGGAACCTGTGCATTGCACCCTAGATTTCCCTGGACGATGCTCTGAAGAAGAATCCCGGACCTTCGATGTTCCACTACCTTTGGAAGACTGAAGAATCTCCCTTGGAGTCAAGGAGTGACTCCCCTGCTTGGCAGGCACCAAAAACTACAAACGACGGTCGCAAACTACACCGCTCCCGCCAGAGTCCGAAGTCCCTGCAGCCCAAGAAGTGGATTTCCTGACTTCTCAAAGGCCATCGTGAGTCCCCAGCGAAGCTGAGGCCAGTGGACCCCAAGAGTAATGAGGAACCGCGACCCCTGGGTACCGTGCACTATTGTCGAGTGCAACCCCTTCACAACGTTCCACAAACTTGTGCTTTGGACCACATGTGGTCCCAGCCTCCAGCAGGAATCCCTCCTAAGATCAGAGGCATACCACGTCCCGAGTGACCGTGGGCCCCTGTGAGCGAATCCTCCCGAGGCGTCTTCACGATCCCTTGCCAGCCGGCTTGTGGGTCCCCAGAAGACTTTCTAAAGAAACCAAAGGGCTCCCCTGGTTGCTCCAGGCCTGCCCTGACTTACCCTCGCTGGGTGAGTCCCACAGACCTTGCTGGTCTGCGCCATTGTCTCTTCACACTTTCCCCGAGACTTGCTGTTACCAAGGCTTGTTGGCCCCAATCGAGTCGCCGACACCGCAATAAGCTGCAGACATCGTGGGACACACCGAATCCAGCTCCTGGTTGTTGTCGACGCCTCCTGGACCTCGTGGCTGAAGAGTCAAGGCAACCACGAACGACCTGAATCTTGCGACGACGGTGGGCATCCATCTTCCTTGCCCCGAGTCACTGTCAAGTGACTTTGAACACTGTCCCCTCTGCTTTCAGGTCTTCCATCTTCCGAATCCAGGCTTGGATTCCTCCGGACACTTCTCCTGTCGCCGCAAGCAGCAAGTCTTCACTGGCTCCCATTGAAAACGACGCCGCGACCCGACACCAAAGAACACCTATGCACCCGGCTCCCCTGGGTGAGGTAACTTCAGCACTACGGTGCTCCTGTGGGTGTGGGCCCTAGAACAACTTACCCTGTAAGTGACTTGCTTGTAGCTTTCCTCGAAGTGTCCTAAAACTCTAACTTTCCAAGTGCGACAATTGCGCTGACTCGTACAGGGTTCGCGTCTGTGTTAGACACACCGCGTCCATCTCCTTTGCAACACTATCTAAAAACTGTATCCTTCGACTCGTACTGAGTCCGATCGGTGTTCGCCTCGAACACACAAAGGGCCTGTAACACTGAGATCTCCATTGCACTGACTCGCACCAGGTTCGCGTCTTTGTTAGACACAGCGCGTCCATCTCCCTTGCAACTCTATCTATAACCGCGTCCTTCGACTCGTACAAGGACCGATTGGTGTGTTCACCTCGAACACGCAAGGGACCTTTAACATTGATATCCCAATCGCGTCTGAGTGCATAGACTCGCACAGGACTCGCACCGGTGCCAGGTCACAGCGTCCGTCCCCTGTGGGTCTCCTACAACTACCTGGGGTGGTTCTTGGGGTCCCTCGATTCTAGATGCCCTAGACCTAGGTCTAGCAAACTAAGATTGTGATATTCGATTGTGCTAAACTTATTCTGATAATATTTGACTTGTACATATGTTCCTGACTTCTAATCTCATAAAGAGATTAGTAGAGAGTGTTTATTAATAAATACATATATATTTGATATATATACCTGTGTGGTGTCTTTTCATTTGGTGATTCAAGAGATTGTGTGGTAAAACAAGCTGCTTTACATTCCTTCAAGACTTAGCCTGAAGGCTGCTCTCCACAGCTACCACTAGGATAGCTTTCTATAAAGGTTGTCTTAAACCTATCTACCATAAGAGTCGAATTGTTCTGGTGCAAGGTGTCCACTTTAATTAGTGAACAGCATATACCAGGCCAACTTCTCACATTGGTGGGCAGCGTGTGGGATTCCAGCTTGCTATTGTTTTACCAGAAAATCTCTATTTGAATTACTAACTGAAAACCACTATAGGTACTTAAGGTACATATAAAGTCAAGCTTAGTGTCAATAAGTTCTACTGAACTTAGAGCTGTGTGCCAAGGGATAGCACACCCTTTCCACAGCTCAAGCTAGTATCAGTAGGCCACAAACTAGTGTAGGTAGTACAACACTGCACAACACTAGAATGTCCTTAAAGGGTGGAACCAGTGGATCCACTCAGCCTCAGTATAAGGACATGGCTTTCTCTGACTTGAGAGCCATGTGTGTTGAAAGACACCTGAGGCTAGGACAGAGTCCCTCAACCCTACACCTTATAGATCTGCTGACAGCAGATGATCTTAGATTGGCTCTAGGAGCTAATGGGTCTGAATCAGTGGGTGGGTCAATTACAGTATCTGGGTCAGATGATGAAAATCAGAATGACCAGGACTCTGTGATTGAAGGGCCAGGCCTCAAGGGGCCTGAAAAGGACAGAGGAATTCTCCCTAAGAGAACTGACAGAGTGGATGAGAGGCATAGGTCCCCTTCCAGGGAATCTGAGCACTCTTATCACTCTGGCAGAGAATTTGTCCACCAGAGGAACTCATACTTTCCCATAAGAGAGACCTCCTCTGAAAGAATGTGCAAACTGCTGCAGTATGAGGAAGCAAGAGTTGCCCTCAGAACCAAGCAGTTGGCACTGGATAGAGAAGCCCTGGAGATCCAGAGAGCTTCTAGAAGAGAGGGGTTAGAACCCCTTGGTGGCAGCAACAGTGTCCCTAGAGGCAGAGAATCTATTCCAGACCATAGGAACCTGAGCAAGGTTGTTCCTCCCTTCCAGAGTGGGGATGATATCCACAAGTGGATAACTGCTATGGAGAGGGCCTGTAGAGTACAGCAGGTCCCCCAAAAGCAGTGGGCAGCAATCTTGTGGCTCTCCTTTTCAGACAAAGGTAGAGACAAGCTCCTCACTGTTAGAGAAGAGGATGCTGATGATTATGAAGTCCTGAAGAGTGCACTAATAGATGGGTTTGGCTTAACCACTGAGCAGTACAGGTTGAAGTTCAGAGACACCCAGAAGGCACAGACTCAGGACTGGACTGACTTTGTTGATTGTGCAACCAAGGCTCTGGAGGGTTGGCTGGTTGGCAGTAGGGTTACTGATTTCAAGGGATTGTATAATCTGATGATGAGAGAACAGATCCTTAATAATTGCCAGAACCAGTTGTTGCATCAGTACCTGGTGGACTCGGATCTAACCTCTCCCCAAGAATTGGGAAAGAAGGCAGACAAATGGGTCAGAACCAGGGTGAGGCAGAAATCCCAGAACCAAGGGGGTGACACCAAGAAGCAAGATCCTAAGGGCTCTGAGAAAGGTGGGGATAAGTCAAAAGACCAGAAGTCTTCACAAGGGCCCCAAAAATCTGCATCTGGTGGGGAGTCACAATCCAACAAGGGAAAAGGCCAAAAGAAGCCCTGGTGCAAATTCTGTAAACAGAAAGGGCACTGGACTTCTGACTGTAACAAGTCCAAAGACCAAACCACCACCACTCCTGCCCCTAAGGCAACTGTTCCCCCTAGTTCAGCTACTGGTGGAGGTGGTACACAGAATAAGGGTGTAGTAGGGTTGATCCTGGGTTCTGAAGTGGACTCTGACCTAGTCAGAGTGCCCACTCAGGCAATGCTGATTTGTGAGGGAGACCTTAATATGTCCTTCCTAGTGAGTCCCAGTAATCTGGGCAAATACAAACAGCAGCCTGTAATAAATGGCAAACAGGCTTTGGCATTTAGGGACACAGGTGCTAGTGTCACCATGGTGGCAGAGGATCTTGTGGACCCTGGACAGATCATCCTGGGCGAAATGTACCAGGTGACCAATGCAAGCAACGTCAAGACCAACCATAGTCTGGCAGTTGTGAATTTCTCCTGGGGAGGGGTAACTGGCCTCAAGAAGGTTGTAGTCAGTGCAGACCTCCCTGTCGAATGTCTATTGGGCAATGATCTAGAGACTTCAGCCTGGTCTGAAGTAGAGTTATGGACTCATGCTGAGATGTTGGGCATCCCTGCAGAGGTGTTTGCTGTGACCAGGTCACAAGCAAGAATGCATGACACTGAACCAGCTCTGGATCCTGGAACAATGGACCAGATGCTTCCCAAGAGGAGGAGCAGTAGGGTAAAGGCAGTGCCTTCCCCTCTGTCACAGATCACAGATTCACCCCCAGAGGGAGGTGAAGCAGATCCTGAAGAAGGAACTGCCCCAGAGGAACTTGAGCCTGATCAGGTTGAGTTCTTGGGGGCAGGGGGCCCTTCTCGGGAGGATCTGAGTAAGGAGCAACAGTGCTGCCCCTCTCTTGAACCCCTCAGACAGCAGGCTGCTGCTGAGGCTGCTGGGAGTGCTAGTGGGTCCCATAAAGTTTATTGGGATGAGGGACTCCTATATTCTGAAGGTAGAGACCCAGCCCCTGGAGCCACCAGGAGGTTGGTAATACCTCAGAAGTTTAGGGGGTTCCTCTTGACCCTAGCACATGACATCCCTTTAGCAGGACACTTGGGCCAAAACAAGACCTGGGACAGGCTTGTTCCACATTTTCATTGGCCACATATGTCAGAGGACACAAAGGAGTTTTGTCGCTCCTGTGTCACATGCCAAGCCAGTGGTAAGGCAGGTGGCACAACAAAGGCCCCCTGATACCACTACCGGTGGTGGGGGTACCCTTTGAAAGGGTAGGGATTGACATTGTTGGTCCCCTTGACCCTCAAACTGCATCTGGGCACAGGTTTATCCTGGTGGTAGTGGATCATGCCACCAGGTACCCAGAAGCAATTCCCCTGAGGACCACCACAGCCCCTGTGGTGGCAAGAGCCCTCATTGGAGTCTTCTCCAGAGTGGGCTTTCCAAAGGAGGTCATTTCTGACAGAGGTACCAACTTCATGTCAGGATATCTAAAAGCAATGTGGAAGGAGTGTGGTGTAACTTACAAGTTCACCACCCCCTATCACCCACAATGCAATGGTTTAGTTGAACGCTTCAACAAAACCTTGAAAGGAATGATTAAAGGACTCCCAGAGAAGCTTAGGCGGAAATGGGACCTTCTTCTTCCTTGCCTGTTGTTTGCATACAGAGAGGTTCCACAGAAGGGGGTTGGTTACAGCCCATTTGAGCTTCTGTTTGGGCATCCTGTGAGAGGTCCACTGTGTTTGGTAAACGAGGGCTGGGAGTTACCTCTCAAGCCCCCCAAACAAGATGTGATGGACTATGTACTTGGTCTCCGCTCCCAGATGGCAGTGTACATGAAAAAGGCAACCAAAAACCTGGAGGCCAGCCAAGAATTACAAAAAGCTTGGCATGACCAAAAGGCTGTACTGACTGTATACCAGCCAGGACAGAAAGTGTGGGTGTTGGAGCCTGTGGCCCCAGCAGCCCTCCAGGACAAGTGGAGTGGCCCCCATACAATAGTTGAACAGAAGGGAGAAGTCACCTACCTGGTGAATCTTGGAACTCCCAGGAGCCCCCTGAGGGTGCTCCATGTCAACAGATTAAAGCCATATGTTGACAGGGCTGACATGGGCTTGCTCATGGCAACTGATGAGGACCAGGAAGAGGAGAGTGACCCTCTCCCTGACCTGCTCTCTCAGAACCCTGATGATGGGTCAGTAGATGGTGTTGCTTTGGCAAACAGCCTCACCGACCATCAGCAAACTGAGTGCAGACAAGTTTAGACATATGTTTAGCCTGACCCCTAGTCAGACTTCCTGGTGCACCCACGAGGTGGACACTGGAGACAGTCTGCCTGTCAAGAATAAAATCTACAGGCAACCTGACCATGTCAGGGACTATATCAGGACTGAAGTCCAGAAAATGTTGGAGCTAGGTGTAATTGAGCCTTCAGATAGCCCTTGGGCTAGTCCAGTAGTCCTGGTACCCAAGCCTCATACCCAGGGTGGTAAGAAAGAAATGAGGTTTTGTGTAGACTACAGAGGCCTCAATGCAGTCACTAGGACTGATGCCTATCCCATACCAAGGGCAGATGAGCTGATTGATACTTTGGCCTCAGCCAAGTATCTAAGCACGTTTGACCTAACAGCTGGCTACTGGCAGATCAGGTTAGTTGATGATGCAAAAGCCAAAACAGCATTTTTGACCCCTGGTGGGCACTACCACTTTGTGGTGATGCCCTTTGGATTGGAAAATGCACCTGCCACTTTCCAGAGGTTGGTGAATAAAGTTCTGACAGGGATGGAAACTTATTGCTCAGCTTATCTAGATGATATTGCTGTCTTTAGTTCCTCCTGGCAGGATCACCTGGTCCACCTCAGGAATGTTTTGGAGGCCCTGCAGAAAGCAGGCCTCACTATCAAGGCCACTAAGTGCCAGATAGGGCAGAGTCAGGTTGTGTACCTGGGCCACCTTGTAGGTGGAGGCCAGGTTCAGCCTTTACAGAGCAAAATCCAAACCATAATGGAATGGGTTGCTCCAACCACCCAGACACAGGTGAGAGCCTTCTTAGGCCTGTCTGGGTACTATAGGAGGTTTGTCAAGGGATATGGATCTATAGTGACCCTCTTGAATGATCTGACCTAAAAAAAAATGCCAAAAAAGGTTCAGTGGACAGCTAGCTGTCAAAAGGCATTTGAAGACCTAAAGCAGGCCATGTGCACTGCCCCCATCTTACAGAGTCCAGACTACACCAAAAAGTTCATTGTCGAAACAGATGCTTCTGAGCTGGGTGTGGGAGCTGTACTGTCTCAACTGAATGATGAATGTCAAGACCAGCCAGTAGCTTTTATTAGCAGAAGGCTGACCCCTAGAGAGAAACGTTGGTCAGCTATAGAGAGGGAGGCCTTTGCTGTGGTATGGGCCCTGAAGAAGCTGAGGCCATACTTGTTTGGTACTCACTTCATAGTTCAGACCGACCACAAGCCCCTCCTAGGCTTAAACGAATGAAAGGAGAAAACCCAAAACTTTTGAGGTGGTCCATTTCCCTACAGGGGATGGACTATACAGTGGAACATAGACCTGGGACCCAACATGCCAATGCAGATGGACTCTCAAGGTATTTCCACTTTGAACACGAAGACTCAACTGGTCAAGGTTAGTTTAGTGTCCCTGCATTTGGGGGGTTGTGTAGGAGAGTAGGATCTGCCTCTTATGTTGCCTCCACTTTTTTTCTGATGTTTACACTGGTTTCTGGCTATAGTCTGGCTGGGTCCCTGCTAATCAGGGCCCCAGCCTCTCTGTTCTCTCTAAACGACTTGGAGTGCACTCTAGGTGCACTAGTGATTGGATACTGTGGTACCTTATGAGTCCCTAGTATATGGTACCTTAGGTACCAAGGGCATAGGTACTTCACAGGCCTACCAGGGGCTGCAGCATGTATTATGCCACCCCTGGGAAGCAGACTAAATCTGACACCACAGGCCTGCTACTGCAGCCTGAGTGAGGAAGTGCTAGCACTCCTCACTGAGATATAGGTTCCCTATATCTCTCCTACACACACATATAACCCTATCAGTCACCCCTAAGGCAGGCCCTATCAATCCTGAGGGCAGGGTGCTTGGCTTCTATGTGAGGGGGTGCCTCTGCCTGAGCAGGGCCCCTCTGCAGCTCTCAGAGTCTATTCTCTGGTGCTGTTTGTGGATGCGGTTAAACCATATACTTTTAAGTGCATTATATCCTCGCGGTAAAATGCTAACTTTGGAATGGCTGCATCGAAACATGTCGTGTTTGGTGTCAAACACCTTGGAATACTACCCCCCGCCAGTCCTGGCGGCGGGGGTAGCATTCCACCCTTCTAGAGGGATAGACATGTACCTACTGTGGAAACGCGGTAGAATCCTGCAGAGCCCTGGCATCACAAATGGATGCCACCAGTCACAGACACTGGGCTGCCCTCCTGCTGATGACCAACACTCGCAGTGGAGGAAGCCCAACAATAGATATCCTGTCCCAAGGGGTGTGACCACCTTCCAGACAGGGTTTAGTGTATTGGGGCTGGGTGGGTGCACTCTTAGAGTGCTTTGAAGTCCTGCACTGGGGAGCAGAAGTCTCCTCTGTGCATATGCCAGTTCAAACCGGATCAGGGGCTACCTGTCCCTGCTCTGGCGCGAAACGGGACAAAGGGAAGTGGGTGTAGCCACCCACTCCCCTGGCCCTCCCATAGGTAGGGTCATAGAGCTAGTCCCTCCCCTCCTTTTAGTATAAGAGGGGGAACCTGTGCATTGCACCCTAGATTTCCCTGGACAACGCTCTGAAGAAGAATCCCGGACCTTCGACGTTCCACTACCTTTGGAAGACTGAAGAATCTCCCTTGGAGTCAAGGAGTGACTACTCTGCTTGGCAGGCACCAAAAACTACAAACGACGGTCGCAAACTACGCCGCTCCCGCCGGAGTCCGAAGTCCCTGCAGCCCAAGAAGTGGATTTCCTGACTTCTCAAAGGCCATCGTGAGTCCCCAGCGAAGCTGAGGCCAGTGGACCCCAAGAGTAACGAGGAACCGTGACCCCTCGGTACCGTGCACTATTGTCGAGTGCAACCCCTTCACAACGTTCCACGAACTTGTGCTTTGGACCACGTGTGGTCCCAGCCTCCAGCAGGAATCCCTCCTAAGATCAGAGGCCTACCACGTCCCGAGTGACCGTGGGCCCCTGTGAGCGAATCCTCCCGAGGCATCTTCACGATCCCTTGCCAGCCGGCTTGTGGGTCCCCAGAAGACTTTCTAAAGAAACCAAAGGGCTCCCCTGGTTGCTCCAGGCCTGCCCTGACTTACCCTCGCTGGGTGAGTCCCACAGACCTTGCTGGTCTGCGCCATTGCCTCTTCACACTTTCCCTGAGACTTGCTGTTACCAAGGCTTGTTGGCTCCAATCGAGTCGCCGACACCGCAGTAAGCTGCAGACATCGTGGGACACACCGAATCTAGCTCCTGGTCATCGTCGACACCTCCTGGACCTTGTGGCTGAAGAGTCAAGGCAACCGCGAACGACCTGAATCTTGCGATGACGGTGGGCATCCATCTTTCTTGCCCCGAGTCACTGCCAAGTGACTTTGAACACTGTCCCCTCTGCTTTCAGGTCTTCCATCTTCCGAATCCAGGCTTGGATTCCTCCGGACACTTCTCCTGTCGCAGCAAGCAGCAAGTCTTCACTGGCTCCCATTGAAAACGACGCCGCGACCCGACACCAAAGAACACCTATGCACCCGGCTCCCCTGGGTGAGGTAACTTCAGCACTACGGTGCTCCTGTGGGTGTGGGCCCTAAAACAACTTACCCTGTAAGTGACTTGCTTGTAGCTTTCCTCGAAGTGTCCTAAAACTCTAACTTTCCAAGTGCGACAATTGCGCTGACTCGTACAGGGTTCGCGTCTGTGTTAGACACACCGCGTCCATCTCCTTTGCAACACTATCTAAAAACTGTATCCTTCGACTCGTACTGAGTCTGATCGGTGTTCGCCTCGAACACACAAAGGGCCTGTAACACTGAGATCTCCATTGCACTGACTCGCACCAGGTTCGCGTCTGTGTTAGACACAGCGCGTCCATCTCCCTTGCAACTCTATCTATAACCGCGTCCTTCGACTCGTACAAGGACCGATCGGTGTGTTCGCCTCGAACACGCAAGGGACCTTTAACATTGATATCCCAATCGCGTCTGAGTGCATAGACTCGCACAGGACTCGCACCGGTGCCAGGTCACCGCGTCCGTCCCCTGTGGGTCTCCTACAACTACCTGGGGTGGTTCTTGGGGGTCCCTCGATTCTAGATGCCCTAGACCTAGGTCTAGCAAACTAAGATTGTGATATTCGATTGTGCTAAACTTATTCTGATAATATTTGACTTGTACATATGTTCCTGACTTCTAATCTCATAAAGAGATTAGTAGAGAGTGTTTACTAATAAATACATATATATTTGATATATGTACCTGTGTGGTGTCTTTTCATTTGGTGATTCAAGAGATTGTGTGGTAAAACAAGCTGCTTTACATTCCTTCAAGACTTAGCCTGAAGGCTGCTCTCCACAGCTACCACTAGGATAGCTTTCTATAAAGGTTGTCTTAAACCTATCTACCATAAGAGTCGAATTGTTCTGGTGCAAGGTGTCCACTTTAATTAGTGAACAGCATATACCAGGCCAACTTCTCACAGCAGCTCATGTGCCTGTGGTGGCATCAAAGCCACATGTGTCCCGTCAATGGAGCCAATGACATTTGGCATCCTCCCCAGGGCATAGAAGTCACCCTTTATGTCTGCAAGTCGTTGGGGCGTGGGGAAATAGATGTACAGGTCCAGGAAATGTAACATGGCCTCCAACACATCCCGAAGCACCCGACTGAACATCGTCTGCGACATCCCTCCAGCAGAAGCCACAGTGTACTGGAAGGTACCCGTCGCAAAGAAATGAAGGGCTGCCATCACCTTCACCTTGGGGGTCAGTGCCGTCGGGTATGGCCGACCAGGTTGCAGGTGTGGGCCCAACTACCCTGCCAACTCCTCAATCACTGCCCTGGTGAAACGGTACTTTCTGATGGACTCACGTTCCACCATCGTTGCCAGGTCCGGGAATGGCCTAGGTACATTTGGGGCCCTGCAGTACAGACAGAAACAAAGGATGAAGGCACACCCTCCAGCCATGTCACAAAGCCACAGCAACACAGCCCATCATGAACAAACACATCACACAATGAGCTGAGGTGGTTGCCACAGGTTACAGACACATATGTCCCATACATGGCATCAACGCACATTGAAGCTCAAGATGTGTACATGACAGGTCCCCTGTTGTGCCATGACAAAGCAATGGGCCCTAGCACAGTACATCTGCCCTGTTGCCACCTACCACACAAAGCCCACAGTGACTAGCGAGGACAGATATCTTCTCCACATCACAGCTCCCTGACTGACTGTTACACAGGCATGATGTGAAGTATCGTTGACATAACACACAACAAGCATGTTAGCCACAGCCCATGTGCCCTGTCGCCACAGGAGGACATATGTAGGTGTCTGTGCCACCCCCACACAACAACACTGTGCATGTACAAACCAATGGGATGTGTGGATCGGCTCACATTGGATCACTGACAGATCACGCCACATGCACACAGATAGTGTATGTACATCACAATGTTGACACTGGTTCACCCTGCGTTGAACCTACAAACACTGATGAGACAGGGTACATGTGACACAACACACACGCACATCCTGGCTGGGACTGTGTCCATTGGCAATGTCCTGGACTGCATTGCTGCACCCCCCTGTGGCAATGGGCACACCACACATGTATGTGTCCACCCACATCCGTGTCCAGCCTGGGAGTGCTTGTCAACAAGTGGCACACGACGAAACACATCTTGTGCCCCAGACACACACATAAGAGGCAGCCACACATGACTAAGGACACACTGTGGCACAGGCAGTGGTGCCATTGGTGTGCCCCATAGTCCCTAGCTAGTGACAGAGGATGGCACCTGTCAGGAATTGACAGCAAGGCTGACCGACACGTTCAATGTCCCCAAAACGCAAATAATTGGTTGGACCGAGCCGCGCGCACGTCTGGGCCAAACATTACAATGGCGACGGACGCGTGTGACGCGTCGATCGTGTATGGACCGAGCCGCGCGCACGTCTGGGCCAAACATTACAATGGCGACGGACGCGTGTGACGCGTCGATCGTGTATGGACCGAGCCGCGCGCACGTCTGTGCCAAACATTACAATGGCGACGGAAGCGTGTGACGCGTCGATCGTGTATGGACCGAGCCGCGCGCATGTCTTGCCCATTGAATCTGATGGAGACGGGTGTGTGTTGCCATTCAAAATCCGCGTAGTACAGTCCGTTGCCGAGGCCTGCACCCTCATTGGCTATGAGCTGTCATGGTGATGGACGCGGATTTTAAATTTGAACGAGGCGTGTGCAGGAAATTCAGTTGGAGTCGTACTACATTGTTGCAATTACCAGTGTGTCATAGAGGTGATGTTTTAAACGATGCTGAAGGCGTGTACGAGTCGTGCTATCCCATGGATTGGCCAAATTCATAGGATGCTACCTTTTTGGACCTATCCCTTTGTACCCCAGGGCAGACATGCGTCCACAGCACAGATATAAGGCTGCCTGGCCCCCAGAGAACCCACTTGCCTGCACCACATGCTACTGGAGCACATCACTCTCATCACTGCTGCTGTCTCTGCTTCCTCTGGCTTCAAGGATGGCACGTACTGTGGAGAGGGCCCCAGCCTTCAGTGAGGAGGAGAACCAGGCCCTGCTGGACGGGCTCCTGCCGCAGTACACCAAGCTCTATGGGAAACCAGGGGAGCAGGTGAGTGTGCTGTCCACTGCTTTGCTGATTGTGCTACTGGTCTGACCAGCAGCAGCATTAGTGTGTACACCAGTGGCTTGGTTGCCCACTGAGTACTGCTCTTGACACAAATGGGGCACCCACATGTACTGCACAGTTACAGTGCAGTGCAAGGTGGATTGTCACTAGGTACCCTTCCCAGGCTATGTCTCAAAGTTGTGAGTGCTGGACACCGGTCCCTCATCCATAGTTGCACCACCTGTGTACCTCATTAGCCTTGCTGATGCCCACATGTATGACTGCCTGTGTGTTGCACTAATATGTTGCCAGTGTAGTAATGTCCTTTGCACTTTGTCATCCTCACAGGTTGTTGCCCAGAAGAAACATGAGATCTGGTGGAGCATCGTCCGGGCGGTGAGATCCGTGGGGGTCTACAAGCGCCGGATCCGCAACTGCCGGAAGAGGTGGCAGGACCTTCGGGGCTGGACCCGGAGGATCGCACGGGTCCAGCTGAAGCTGTCGCCTCCTCGCAGGAGGGGCAGACACGGACCCTGACCCCCACATGCTCCGGATCCTGGCGGTGGTGTTCCCGGACCTGGATGGGCAGCTGAAGGCCAGACAGCAGCAAGGAGGGGGTAAGTACATGACTGCACTGTGTGCTGTTTCTGACATGCTGTGTGCCCCCTCTGGCCTGGTAACAGTTCAACAGTACATTGTTCAGATAGTCCAGGACCCATGTCCCTCTCTGGTGACTTGCCCCCTTCTCATCTGTTTGCCAGGTGTGGCTTTTTCTGTCTGGGCATAGTGTCACGTGGAAAGTGTGCCCTTACATTTGAAGGTGCATGAGATGTGGGCCAGCATCGCTTCAGGGGACTCAGTGTTGGGCTTCAAGGGAGGAACCATTGTACATTACATGCCAGGGACCTGGTATTTATCTGCATGTACTCCTGTCATGTGGCCAATTGGCAGCTCGGGCTCACCACATGTGCCTGGGGCATTTGGCACACACCCATGCTGCTGGTGGGGAAAATGTTGGGGCCTCTGGAGCATGTATCTCAAGTGTGTCACACATGCATAGCCACCTGCCTACTGTCCATGGCTGTCACCTGTTCCACGTGGAGCAGGACAGTCATGGCTAGTCCAGGGCATGCAACAGTCTGTACTCCCACTCCCGTGTCTCGGTTGGCACTTTGTGCCAGGTGAACAGTTCCCTCAGGTGTCTGCCCCTGTGTCATTGTGCTGTGGCACCGTTGTCAGGCCCACTGGTGTGTACATGGGTTTGGGGTCAGCATGCAATCTGAGATGTGCCCATGTGAGACAATACCTCTGTGACATGTAGGGATGTGATGACTTGACTGTGCACAATGGTGCCTGCAACTGGGTAGTTCCAGCAGCTGGGTGTCATTCACAGCAGAGTGCGAGTTGCTCAGCTTCAGAGTGCCCTGTCCCATGTCTCTCATGCGTCCAATGGGTCTGGGGTGGGCACATCAGAATCCAGACGATGTTGTTTTCTGTGGATGGTCATGTGTAGTTGTCAGCTACAGAGTTTGCAGGCCCCATGTCCTGGGAATGTGACACAGTGGTGACAGTTGTTGTCAGGCTGCCCTGCCCCCTGTGACTGGAGACTGTGATGTATGATCTCACAGGCATGGCTGAGCCATGGGACTACACTACCTAGGGGTGATCCTGCAGGAGTGTGTCATGTGCAACATGCACTCCATTGTGCCAAGGAATGCAGGACTTGCGGGGCTCAGGATGTCTGGTGCATGAACTCAGCCACAGCCTCTCAGATGCAACACTGGCCATCCCTACGTCCAGGCAAATGTACAGATCCATAGGCAGCAGATGTGATGTGTGCATGTTGACAGACCACTACGTATTTTCAAGTCCTGTCAAGTGATGGGTAGGTGGTGCATGTGTCCGCAGTGGGGTGTAGGGATCCTACATGCGCAAGACAGATGGGTGCAAGGGCAGGAGGGATGTGAATGCCATGCTTGACTCTCAGACTGACCATTGGCCTATGCAAATTTGTGTGAGCACTCCTAGCAATGTTCAACTGATTGATGCCCGCACTTGGCCACTGATGTGCTGTACTTTCTGTGGTGTGTGTGGTCAGTGCAGATGACTAATGTGTTTTTATTCTATTTTTCATGTGCAGACACGGACACAGAAGGAGACCGCTCCACGGACCAGGGGGAGCCAGTGAGCCAGACTGGGTCGGAATTTGAGGAGTCGGAGGGACCCAGTGGCACGGAGGGCGAGGGGAGTGTGTCTGTGGACTCCTCGGCAAACACCACCGCAGCTGAGGACCACAGCAGCTGTGACGAGGACTCCCTTGTGGAGGTGGGTGGCAGCAGCCACCATCCAACACCTGTTGAGGTTGTCCCCGCCCCCACCATCACCGCCCTCCCCATGGCTCCCACATCTAAGGTCCGTGGAGGCGCCCGTGTTCATGGGCATGTATCCTTCCAGTCAGGCACCGCACCCCCTACCCCTGTGTCCCCTGCTGCCCTGAGTGAGGAGTCTGTCGACCTGCTGCGGCAGATCCATGTGGGGCAGACATCCATGCTGCGTGTCTTCCATGTGCACACGGGTCTGTTGAACCAGCTGGTGTCGTACATGGAGGGCATGTCATCGGCCATGTCTGCCCTACAGAGGACCAGTCAGGGCATGGCATCCTCACTGACGGCAGCAGTGTCCCTCCTCCAGCAGTCCCTCCCCCCTCCTGCCCCTGCCCCATCCCCTGATCCCAGCACCCTACCTGTCCAACTCACACACACACCTGCACCGTCATTGCACACAACAGACCCAGGCAGTACACACACACCCAAGCCAAAGTCTAAACATGCACGCACGCATACTCAGGGGACTGAACATACACTCACCGGGGATGGGTCAGACACACACACACACGCATCCACAGGCACTCCGCAGTACTCCGATGCCTCTCCCTCCACAGCCCCTTCCACTGCCTCAGCTGCATCCACAGCTGCAAAGAAGCTCTTCCTGGTTGACCTCGGACTCTTCCCCACTGATCCATCCACACCAGCACACAAGGGGAAGAGGAGGTCCAGCCACACAGAGGGGAGTGTCCCTCGCCCCCAGACACCCTCCCCCAGGCGCAGGCAGGCTGAGACCCCACGCCGCAGGTCCCCCCGCAACCGGAAGAGCAAGACCCCACCACCGGCCCAACACTCCACCAGACCGTCTCCACCCGCCATCCCCCAGGCTCCCACTCCACAGGTACCACCACCACACCCTGCCCCAGGTTCACCCACCCACCGCTACCGCATCCCCAAGATGCTCAGGCCTTCCCCCCCTGCCTCTTCCACCACCCCACACCCCGCTCAGCCTGTGTGTGGCACTGCTGTGGAGGGCGTGTCCTCCCCCTCCGTCCTGCCCACATCACCGGATCCACATTCTGCTCCCCTGGGGATGGGCACTGCAGTGGAGTCTATGCCCTCCCGGTCTGACTTGGGCACTGCAGTGGGTTCCCTGTCCACTCCCTCTGACCTGCCCACTGCAGTTGTGCCGGCACCCACTGTTCCTGACTTGTGCCCCCCAGTTGTGCCGGCACCCACTGCTCCTGACTTGTGCCCCCCAGTTGTGCCGGCACCCACCCTGTCAGTCCCCTCCACTGCAGCTGCCGCTCCTGCACCCACCACCCCTTCCCTGTCTGTTTCTGTTGATCCATGATCCTGTACCTGCGGTGCCTGGCTGGCCTCTATGTATGCCCCTCCCAGGGGTATGTCCCCTTCCGGTAGCAGTGCAGGCAAGCCAAATGTGGCATTTGGACACTTGACCCTGTTGGGTCTGTTTATGGACTGGCCATAGGCCTTCATGGTTTTCTTCTTGATTTTCCATTTAAAGAAAACTAGGCTGAATAAAAGCTCCTTTTTGTTCACTAGTGGTTTTGCTTCAGATGTACATGATGTTGATGATGCTTGACATGCCCTTGCTCCAGTGATGGTGTAGTTCATGGCTGGAAAATGTAGTGTCACTGTGCTGGAGCCCATGTGGGCCATGGGGGATATGTCCTATTGGGGTGTGTATCCATGTCATCCTTTGCAGCAATCTGAGGGGGTCATGATTATGGTCTTTGGAAATGTGTTATCCATCTTTTGTTAGCAATGTCTCATCAGTGTCTTACACACATGCACACCTGTTGGCCTTAGCATGGTTCAATTGGCCCATTTCACTGGCTGTGTGGCCATCTCCAATGGACATGCAAGTGTAGGCATCTATGTGGATGGACTCATCTGTGTCCTCAGTGCTACTTCATCTACATGTGTGTTGACTCTGTGCAGTTGACTCAGGGGACCCTCCGTGCCCAGGCTGCTGTTACCAGGGCCACCAATGTGTGGTATATGTTGGCTGTGTGACAAAGTATACTGCTGACATGCTGGTGGCCTGCATGGACGACATATGGCACAGCTTTCCTTCCACAGGAGTGGAGTCCCCTCATGGCATTGTGTTGTTGGGTGACATTGGCTGGGCCCATGGTGTGTGTTGTGTGAGCATGTTTGTGTGTTTTCCCTTCCCTTTGGCTACACAGGCTGTGTACCCTGATGATGTTTCTGTTGGTGATGCTTGCTGAGTTGTCCTATGTTCACCCAACATCTTCACCCTTGGTTCCCTGGGATGTGGGTGCATGGCACACTAGTGCTCATCAAGGTGTTGTGCCTAGGTGTGTTTGTTGTATGGGCTGGGTATGTGGGCAGACACAGATGGGACACAGTCGGTTTTCCCCTAGGCCCTTTTTGGTTTCCACTTTCATGTAGTGTTGCCTATGTGGTATGTGTCTGTGATTGGAACACATGTGTGTGCCTGCTCCCACTCCTCATGTTCAGAGGTGCAATGTTGAAAGGTGTCAACATGTGTTCTTTGTGGGTCTCCTTGGGTGCGGCATTGCCCTGGGACTGTGACAGGGATCCCAGCTAATCTTGTGTATTGGTAATCAGGGCCATGTTCCGCATACTGTGCATTGTGTCAGAC
Source organism: Calotriton arnoldi (assembly GCA_963921515.1). Classification (NCBI taxonomy): domain Eukaryota; kingdom Metazoa; phylum Chordata; class Amphibia; order Caudata; family Salamandridae; genus Calotriton; species Calotriton arnoldi. Next base: position 1,089,076 of record CAWUFW010002319.1, read on the forward strand.
ATCCACAAGGGATGTTGAGTGTCCTTTGTGTGATGTGTTTGTTCACCTTTGCTGCCCCCCACCAGCCCTGGGATTGTCATGTGGTCTTCTGCTGTATCAGCGGTCCCTGTGGTGTTGGCTGATGCACCTTGATACAGGTCAAGGTGTGTGGTGTTCTGAGTGGTGTGATGAGGGTCATGACTTGTATAGTCCCCTATCACCATGTTGTCCTAGTATAGCAGGCCATGTCCAGGGCTTTGTATTTGTGTGGGTCTGATGGACATTTGTGTGTCTGGTCAGCTGCCCAGGGTTGCACAGGTGGGTGTGCTGCACAGTATGTGCCACATCTACCTTGGTCGTCAGAGTGGCCTTCTCATGCAGTCCTGTGTGACCCCAATGTAGTGTCCCTGGCTGTGGTGCTTCAGTGGGTCTGTCTCTGGCTCTGTTGGTTGTTGATAATTGCAGCTTGTGTCAGCTATGTCTGTTGTGTTCCCTCTCACCTTGCAATGGCTGGTTGCCCACTAAGGGGTTGCCCAATTCATGCTTCTCTGTTGTGTGGCACTGTGTCCTCATTGGTGACATTGTAGTCCTGCCCCCTCACATGTTGTGTAGTTGCCTGTGGACACAGAGACACAGACATACACATGTTTTGTCCGATGTGCTGTGTGTTTCTGGCTGTTTGTCATTGTTCATCTGCAGCAGTGCTTTTGTATTGGTGTTGTGGGCCATTGGCTGACTGGTGTCTGTGTGATTTCCCATGTAGTCCCTGCGAGCCATACCACAGCCTTCTGCACATTGCTCCTGTTTGGTGTGTCCCCCTGCTGCCATTGCATGGGTGTTTGTGACCTGACACCTCCAGTCCCCACAGGATGTGTAGCTTTGTGGGTCTGTTTGTGGAGATGTGTGTGGGTGTGCATAGTGACAGTCATTTGTGGAAATGAGTGATTCAGCTGTGTCTGCAATGTCACCCCCCACGTTTGATGGTTGTCTGCACATCTTTGGGTATATGTTTTGGATGCAGTGCACTGTGTGCATCAACACAGCTCTGTTGGAATGGGACACAACCACTACTTTGCAATGGAATGGGTCATGTGGTGGGACCAGGACTCGTACATGCTGTTTGACAGTTGCAGCTTTCAACAATAAGTCACTTACCTTCATGTCACTGTGCTGATGGGGGTTCAGACCCCATTAGCACAGTGCTCTACATATGCTGCATGTGTGATCCCCACACTTACCTTCATGTCACTGTGCTGATGGGGTTCAGACCCCATTAGCACAGTGCTCTACATATGCTGCATGTGTGATCCCCACACTTACCTTCATGTCACTGTGCTGATGGGGGTTCAGACCCCATTAGCACAGTGCTCTACATATGGTGCTGTTTAGTACAACACAGTTACCTTTTGTACACTCAAGTGATGGGTGTTGAGGACATTACTGCAGTGCTCATGTGAGGCTTGGCTTGTGTTAGCCACACTGTGGTATTGCAGACACGTGTTGTGAGTTACATTGTGTGTACATGGTAATGTTCACTGTAGTGGGAATTTTACACAGACTACATGTTGTGGTCATGAGGTTGTTGGGGATATCCTTTGGTTTACAGTCCTTATGTTGGGGTATGTGGTATGTGTTACACATCACCCTTCCTATGTGTGTGGGCATTGGTAGTGGTACTCACACAGTTCACTATTGGTGGGGGTGACAGGCAAGAGGCCCCCTATGAGTGGGGGTGAGAGTAGTACCACCCAAGAGGCTTCCTATGGGTGGGGTGACAGGCAAGAGGCCCCGATGAGTGGGGGTGAGAGTAGTACCAGCCAAGAGGCCCCCTATGGGTGGGGGTGAGAGTGGTAACAGGCAAGAGGCCCCCTATGGGTGGGTGTGAGAGTAGTCCCAGCCAAGAGGCCCCCTATGGGTGGAGGGGACAGGCAAGAGGAGGGCCTGGGTGTTTGTCACAGGTTTACTGGTACGTGTCGGGTGTTTGTTTGGGGTGTGTGTCTTACCGTCTCCGTCGTAGGCGTCTGTTCCGGATCAGGCCATGGATGTAGAGGATCGGTATGACCTGTGCGATGGGATTCATGTCGACCCCGTCTCGTATGCACTGGTCGTTGGTTCGTTTCGTCCCAGTTGCAGGCTTGTACGTCTCGTGTCCGGGGATCGTGTTGTGGCGCGAATCGTTCCTTTCATGCAGCTTTTCCGGATGCTGTACGTGCCGTACGTGTCGACTCGCTCGGCGCATAGGAAGTGCGCATCGTACTTGTCCGGCCGGAAACTGCTCTGACATAGCCCCCGTGCGAGTCGATTCGGCCTTTACGGAACCGGGTCGTAGGGAGAATTGAGTATGTATTTGGCGAGTTCGTGTCGGTCGGGTTTTCAGCACATGCACGCATCGTACTTGTTCGGCAGGACTGACCGGCTCCCGGGACGAGTCGGTCGGAAGGTAAGCGTCCGGACGGCTCTTTTTGAGCTGTCCGTCCCGAATCGGCCCCTCTGTGTTTGAAAATACCATTTTTAGAAAGTAGGTATTTTCTTGCCTAACCATCCAGCTGCCTCTGCTCAGTTTGTGTATTACCTGTCTGGGTTTGTGAGTGACAGGGGCTGGGGGATTCCAGGAGGCAGGGTGAGTCAGCACTAGGCTGAATAGACCTATCTGCACATAGAGTGGTGGGAGGGGTTGCACCTGGGCCTCAATAGGACTGTGCCTGCCTTCCACAATGCTGGCTCCACCTCCTGTGGTGCGTCTGATGACCCTGGCCTCCACTGACAAAGGAAGAAGGTGTGCACTGGCAGAATGCACGCAGAACTGGTTCGGACTAGGCACAGGACCCTCTGCCTTCAGAGGACAAAGGATTTTGGGATATAAATATTGGGGCCCTGACCCCATGAATTTAGATCTCGCTGGAAACAAGGAACCTGCCAAGAACAAGAGCTGGAAGAGCTGCCAGGAGGAGTACTGCCCCTTTGCTGAGTTGTTGCTTTGTTGGGTTGGCCTGCAGTTGCTGCTTCTGTCTTGGGCAGTGAAAGGACTGCACTGAACTTTCTCTACTTGGGCTGAGTATCTCCAAGGGCCAGGAACTGATCTGGCCTCCTGTTAAGACGTCTCAGGGACCGCAAAGACTTCACCAACCTCTGGGTACCGCTCCTGGAACTGCTGTTTCAGTTGCCACAGAGAAGGGAACTGCAACCTACTCCGTCAACCGACTCCATCGCTGGCCCGGTGTCCTGACTGCACCGCAGACCGCACCGTCCGCATCTCGCACCGCAACCCTGGTCTCACTGACGACGACGTCCGACGCCATCGCCACCGAGCCGCTGCTTGCACCGTGACCTGTGGGCACCGCAGTCCGCACCGCATCGCTTCACTGTGCCATCCGGACTGCACCAACGCTGTCGCTGTTGCTGGCTCAACACCCGTGACCGCACCGGAGTTGGGGCACCGCTCGCACGCTTCGCATCGCACCGCCCGACTCGCACCGCTGTCCGGACTGAGCGACGCCAGCTCCCGCAATCCGGCTCTGTCGCCTGCAACGCAACCTGCTAGCACCGCATCGAGCACCGTCTCACCCTGCACCGCATGCCTTGGTCTCACCAACCCCATCAGGATGATCGTCACTGAGCCGCTGCCTGCACCGCATCGAGAGGACACCGCGCCCTGCACCGCTTCCATCTTGCATCGCAACCTGCCAGCACCGCATCGAGCACTGTCTCACCCTGCACCGCATGCCTTGGTCTCACCGACGCCGTCTGGACGATCGTCACCGAGCCGTTGCTTGCACCGCATCGAGAGGACACCGCACCCTGCACCGCTTCCATCTTGCATCGCACCCGCGACGTACGCCGACCGGCTCGCACACTCCGTGTCAGCCACAACGAGGAAGGTACTGTGACCGAGTCTATTCACGCTTTTGCTGGCCCGTATCGATGCGGTCGGCTGGAACTGTTAGACTCTGTCATTTTCAGCATCGTGGTAGCACTGGACGGAGCTACCGACTCGTACAAACTTTGTTTTTCAAGTATTTCTGCAAAGAAGAAGTCATCTTGCAAAGTATTCATTTTAAAGTATTGTGGGGTGGATTTTTATCGTTTTTGGTCTTGTCTTGAAGTATATAAAAATATTGGTTATTTTTCTAAACTGGTGTGGTGTCCTTTTGTAGTGCTTACATTATATTACTGTTGGTTATGTACAAATGCTTCACACACTGCCTCTGAGATAAGCCTGACTGCTCGTGCCAAGCTACCAAGGGGGTGAGCAGGGGTTATTTTAGGAGTGTAACTCCCTTATCCTGACTAGAGTGGTGGTTTCTGCCTGGCTTTGGCACATGCCCTAGCCTACCAAAAATCCCATTTCTAACAGGCAGCCACAGAGGAAATCAGAGCTATTGTAGATGGGGGTGGTAAGATGGCCTTGATCTTGCTTTGTCTTTTGGCTGCCTTTGACACGGTTGACCACTCTCTTTTGGTCAACCATCTTGAAAATATTGGCATTAAGGGTACAGCTCTAAAACTGATCTGCTCCTTTTTTGTCTAACAGGGAGCAAGTGGTTGCTCTGGAGGATTTTACTTCTGCCCCTTTTATCCTTCCCTGCGTGGTTCCCCAAGGCTCCTCTTTCAGTCGTACTCTTTTAAATGTGTATACAAAACCATTTATTAAACTTATTCAATCATGTGGGTTCAGAGTATTTTACAATGCCGAGGACACACAAATAGTTGTATCTAGCTCTTCTTAACCAGAGAAAGTGACCAAATGATTTATTATTTGCATGAGTAGCGTTGCCACTTGGAGCAGAAGAATTGCCTAAAACTAAACTCTGAAAAAACTGAGGTGTTACTTTTTGGCAATGATACCTCCTACTGGAACGCCTCTTGGTGGCCCTCTAACCTTAGGTCTCTCCCACTACCTGGACAAAAAGCAAGAAACCTGGTGGCCATTTTCGATGCCAAATTAGCATTCAATGACCACATTAATAAGGTAACATATTCCTATTTTCTCACTCTGAGAATATTAAAACAAAATTCTTTCCTTTCTCCCAATTGAGCTAAGAAAAGCAGTCATAATTGCCCTAGTAGTTTCTAAATTAGCCTACTGTAACGCCCTGTTTGTAAGGTCCCAAATTTGCCAACCCTTTAAAGCACAGTAGCCTGGGTACTGATAAACTTCCCTAAATTATGTTCAGTTGTGCAAACCCTACAGAAATTGCACTGGATACCAATTAGGGCACGAATCAAGTTTAAGGCCTTGTGCTGGGCCCATAAGGCCCTGCACCATGCTGGTCCCCTCTTTTTTCAAAAATATTTTTTGAATGGTATGTGCCTACTCTGACCCTGCAGTCTAGCACAGCAAGACTTGTAAACATTCCCAAAATCGAAAAAACACACTGGGGAGGAAGAAGTTCCTCCCATTCCACTTGCAATTGGTGAAACCTAACGCCTGACCACCTCAGAGCTCAGCCAAATCTCCTAAAATTGGGAAAACAACTAAAAGCGTAGCTTTTCTGAACCCTGGCTCTAGAGGGCAGCTTCATTTTGGAACTTAAAGGGGCCTCCATTGGCTGGAGGCTGCTAGTATTTTGGGGGCACTGTTGGAACCTCATGCCATGAAGGAGTTTTGGTCCCTGGCTGGGGCCCGAGAATAGGGTTCTTTTGATTTGGTAATCAGAACCTGTCCCAATTGACTTGTGGGAGCGGGGACATGGGTGCCTGCTTTTAAGCACTGGACGAGGAGCCGCCCTGCCCCCTTGTCAGACTGCCCTCCCCCTGGGGTGTGCTCAGCCAGCCCTGCCCTAGGGGATCTGCCGCAGAGTGGAGATAAGGCTCCAACAGGCACCTGGAATGGCAGATTCTAATGAGGACACCCGATCGACAAAACACGTCCAGCAGCCCTGAATGCCCAAATGCAAGTAAAGTTTTGAATCCCTAATATTGTCTCACTGGTCCTTCTTTTGAATTTTGGTACCGTGAATTGTGAGGTGTGCATGAAATGGATGCTTCACATTGGGGGTTTTGAGTTACTGCATATTTGAGTTTTGCGTTTGTGTGAGGGCATTGCCCTCCCAAACAGTTACCTCTTCCTGCTGCAGTTGTGGCCCCGGTCCCTGCTGGGCTGGGTTTTCTGTATGTTGTTGCTGTTGCCATGCGTTTCCCCAACTGCCTAACCCCTGTTATGTTAGTGCAGTGGCTGACTGACTTCCCTGGAGCTATGTGTAAGGTGTATTTAGGTTCCCCATGGCATGGTTTTGAGGTTCTGCGGGGACTGGCCGAGGTTTATCGACCTCTGTTTGTGATGTGCTTTTATCTGGCATCGGCCTGCCATGTAGCCCATCCTGAGGCAATGGTAACATTCTCTGAGCTCTGGCTGCTGCCGTTATAATTATGTTGAAATCCCTTGGGGTTTTATAGTGGAACCTTCCTAGTGAGTCGCTGAGTGGGGGGGGGTGCATGCGACCGCCTGCCCATCTCATGCTCAGCTTCCCTCCCTGAGTGGTGGGCCGGGACACTTTCTGGTGGTGGTTTTCTATTTACCTTACATGCCGTATTTCCTACAGTGACTATGCGTTTGGGTACCCTATCTGACAGTGGAAAGGGGGCTTCAGGCGTGGGGAACGCACCACATAGTGCCAGGCAGCCTTGTCTGCACCACTTCCCAGCGTGCGGAGGTGCAACGGTGGCTGGATTCGAAGGTCCTAGAGGTACGTGTGTTCCGATTGTTACCACCCTTGCCACCGGTGTGTCTTAGCCCTGCTTCCCGCCTTGCCTCAGGGGACCCAGCAGGCGTATGTGTGGTCCAGTTCTGTTTGTCTTCCTGCTCTCGTGTCCTATTGGATATCCTTGCCTTTTTAGGTTTCTGTACTAAGAGGTGGTGCGCGTGACACGCCCATTGCTGAGCAAGTTTGCACAATCCAAAGAAATTATCCGTATAGTCTAGGACTGCCTCAGCTAAGGGGGTCTAGATGGTGGACATTGTCGTTGCCTGTGTACATGTGATGTGCAAGTGTTTTAATGGCGAGGGCTCTAGGGAAGGAGATCCTAGGGATCCCTAGATCCTAGGGAGGAGCAGGCTAAACTGAATGGCCATTTTGAGCCTTATGTATGTTGGCCAGGAATGAGGGAAAGTATAATAACTGTTCCCTCACACTATTCCCCCCTACCTCTAACTCGAGAGGTGCCATGAAGGGTATCCCTGTTGCCGTGCCCAAGAACCCTTGTACAACTTGTATTCCTTGATAAGGGGACTATCCCTTCCCTCAGGAATAACCTCGTCTCCCCAGGTCCATTAGGAAACTGTAAGGTCTGTTGTTCACAAGACTGTTGGATCTTCCTCTGATCAATCTAGGGTGGACAGTAGGGTGGGTGTGTTTTTTGGATGCCACTTCTGCTTCTGACATAGGTTCCCTATTTTCGCCCTTGGGCAGCTGGACCAACTCTATAGCCTCATTCTCGCCATCAGATCCTGTCGGACTGGGGCCCTCCCCCTCGCTAGTTGTATCACTGTTCAACTAGTGAGTGTTCCTCGCTAGTTGAACACTTGCTAGTTGAACTGCGACTCAATGTCACTGTCACTCAAGTGTGACAGTGACACTGTCACTCAAGTGTGTTCAACTGACCCCGTGTAAGTGTGCATACTTCGCATCTCTGGGGTCGATGGGACAAACGAGACGGACGAGGGGTTGAACTTTGGGGAGCTCTTGCACTGGACTTTAGTGGTGAGGGACTGCCTTGGCCTACCGGCCTGTTAGACTCTCGTGCCTAACAGTTTGTTGTTCACTAGGGGACCCTCTGGCTCCCTCAAATGGGGAGTTGGTGTATCCTAATGCGCGGTTTGCTGGCATAGCTGGGAGTACCTCCATAGCTGCATATGTCGAGGGAGGTGCAGATGCTTATTGTCTGTGGGATAGGATTATCGGTCTGGGCCTCCTCGAAGATGGCCCACGGCTCTAAAATTGCCTCTTTTCTGTTCTTCTTCTGTCCTGTGTTTTTGATCCATATGTGTGTGCTCAACTACCATCTACTTAGCATTCCCCCCAAGTCTCCTTATAAAAAGGGTCCCTCACTTTTGTGGGTAGGCCTAGTGCCCATGACAGGAAATGGGCCAAAACGCAACATGGACACACCACATTTTGAGCAGAAAACTGACCCTTTTTTTTAATGCATCTAGCTGTGGATTTTGGGCCCTAGCTCAGCTGTCATCTAGGGAAACCTAGCAAACCTGTAAATTTTTTAAAACTAGACACCAAGGCGTATTTAGGGTAGGCTAACTTGCATCACAGCTGGGTTTTGCAAGGGGGTTACCTGTGCTTTTGGCCCTGGGGTCGGCGGCCATCTAGGGAAACCTACCAAACCAAGACATTTCAGAAAACTAAACAGCTGGGGAAGTGAAGGCAGGTGTGACTTGTGTGGACCCCCCAATACCTTCTTACCCAGAATGCCCTGCAAACCTCAGGTTTAGCTAAAAAAAAAAAATCACATCTCTGCCCAACCCCAGTTCAAACACCCACACAGAAGCTTTCCCTGGTATCTAGTGGTTTTCGGCACCCCTTAGGGGGCAGATGACCCTAAAAATATTTCTGATCTGCCTGCAAAGGGGGCAGAAACAGCCAAAATGTGTGCCTAAAAAAAGGGGAGTGACCCTTGCCTATGGGGCCTCTCTCTGACAACCCATAGAAATATCCGTTATGCCTAGTGGGCTGTCTGCCCCTCCCCCCCACCAGGGTGCCAGGCCAGGTATAATTACAACCATCTGCCCCCTGGGGGGGGGGGCAGAAATACTACTCCTGTTTTTTGGCGGGAGGGGGCATTGGCATAACCATTCTCGGCAGCTCCTGCCCCTACACAAAGAAAAAATAGTCCCTTGCGCCTAGTGAGCTTTTTGCCGCCCCCATGTGGCAGATCAGGGGCTATTGTCCAAATCTGTTCCCCGGGGGAGCAGAAAAAATGTGCCTATTTTTTTTTGGGGGGGGGGGGCGGTGGGGGCATCAGCATGCCCAATCTGGGCACCCCCACCCCTTCACAAAGAAAAAATAGTCCCTGGGGCCTAATGGGCTTTCTGCCAATGCACACCTAACATTCCCTCTTTTGCATTTTTTTACTATTGGCAACATGTTGCAAATTTTACAAAAGAACAGCTCCATGATATGATACAGAATAGAACATATAATTCTGCCATTTCAGGTTCAGACGGATAGTTAATGTGACCAGTAGAGACTAATACCTATCATGCCTTTTTCTTAAACACCTCAACGGGGTTTAAAGCTAATATACCAGATCCCCGATATGTGCAGACAAAACACTCAAGAGTGGTCACTTCCTATAGCATAGGCAAGTTATGCCAGCAATGGTTACGACATTCTACTTTATCCGCAGTTAATGAACATTAGCTCCTTTCTGATGACTTGGATTTACAAGATTTCTTGCTGGGTTCTAGGTCACCAAGTTTCTAAATGGTTCATATACGCCACTTACATGGAACTGTGGAAACTTTCTCCACAGGAAGATGCTGAATTCTTAAGACAAATTGGCAAGATTAATCTGGAAAAAGCATTAGCTATTGTGGACAATGGCATGACTACTGTCATACAGACATCCTGTCATTCTTTGACTAATATTGTATCATCTGCAATTGATGTTATACAGCGTGGCAAAGTCAAATGAGATTGATTATGAAATTGAGTTGGACATTGCAGGTTTTAAAATCAAACTGTGTGCCTTGGAAATATCTGAACGCATCAGAATTGTTGTTGCCTCATAATTTAACATTCACACAAAGACTAACGGCAAAAACGATTCGCTTATCTATGCTAAATACAGAGAGTTTTGAGAAATTGACTTTTACAATAGCCAAAACACCATCTACAGTGTGTTTAACCACAGCTTTATTTCATTACCAATATCTATTTTTCAGTTGACATCTTGTCTGAAACACTTTCAAGTGGCACATATGAAGACATAGGGGAGAGTTTTGTTCATAGAACATGGGTTTTGCCCTTTGAGCACAAATATCAGATGAAGAAACTGAAATCCTGAATGTGAAACTATGTTTGGCAGTTCATTGGTTTGTAAAGAGGTGACGCTAGATGGTGCGTGCAATGCGTCCATGGCCAACTTGCCGTGTTATCTGAAAGAAGTCCCAGTCACCTTAATTTGGCTGTATTCATATTGCTTTCAAATGGAAGTTATTTGATCCTGAACGACCAAGGTTGCTGTAGGATGAGACCTGGAGTGCCATATGTGCTGACAGTTTGCAGGGTCTTGACTTGCTGTAATAATGTGTTATTTTCCCCTACGCATATGACTAGGGACTTTACCTTGTGGCCTTCAATTCCAATTTTTCAATCAATCAATCAGGGATTTGTAAAGCGCACTACTCACCCGTGAGGGTCTGAAGACGCTGGGGGTGGGCCGCTCCGTTAGGGTCATTCAAAGAGTCAGGTCTTGAGCTCCTTCCTGAATTGGTGCAGTGTCGGACTCCGTCGGAGGTGAAGGGGGAGTTTGTTCCAGGTCTTGGCTACGAGGTAGGAGAAGGATCTTCCACCTGCTCTGGTCCTGTAGAAGTGTGGGACGGTGGCTAGGGAGAGGTCGGCTGAGGGGAGGTTTCTCTTGGGGGCGTGGAAGGAGATTCGTTAAGGTACTGGGGTCCGGTGTTGCGGAGGGCCTTGTAGGTGTGCATGAGCAACTTCAAAGTTATTCTTCTTTCCACGGGGAGCCACTGGAGGTCGCATAGGTGTTGGGTGATGGGGTTGTGCCGTGGGATAACTAGGATTAGTCTGGCTGCAGCGTTCTGGACGGTCTCGAGTTTGCAGAGGAGTTTTAGTTGATTCCAGCATAGAGGGCATTGCCGTAGTCTAGTCTGCTGGTGATGATTACTTGAGTGACGGTTTTCCTGGAGTTGGGGGTGATCCACTTGAAAGTCTTGCGTAGTATGCGGTGGATGTTGAAGCATGCGGAGGAGACGGCGTTGATCTGGCAATTCATGGGGAGTGATGAGTCCAGTATGATGCCGAGGTTGCGTGCATTGTCCATTGGGGTGGGTAGGGTTCCGAGGGCGGGGGGCCACCAGGTGTCGTCCCGTGCAGAGGGGGTGGAGTCGAGGATGAGGACTTCTGTTTTCTCCGAGTTGAGTTTTAGGCAGCTGTTCTTCATCCAGGTTGCGACGGCTTTCATCCCTTCTTGGAAATTGTGCCTGGTGATGTCGGGTTCCTTGGTCAGGGAGAGGATGAGTTGGGTGTCGTCAGCGTAGGAGATGATGTTGAGCCCGTGGTTTCTAACAATGGTTGCGAGGGGGGCCCTGTAGATGTTGAAGAGAATGGGGCTGAGGGAGGATCCTTGGGGTACTCTGCATCTGATCTCCGTTGGTTCTGAGAGGAAGGGCGGGAGTCTTATTCTTTGTGTTCTGCCTGAGAGGAATGATCGTAACCAGTCTAGGGCCTCTCCCTGGATGCCTGTGTCTTGGAGCCTTGTGGCTAGTGTGTGGTGGGAGATGATGTTGAAGGCTGCTGATAGGTCCAGGAGGATGAGAGCTGCTGTATAGCCTTGGTTGAGGAGGGGGCGGATGTCATTGGTGGCGGCGGGGAGGGCGGTCTTGGTGCTGTGGTTGCTGCGGAATCCAGACTGAGAGGTGTTGGTGGTTTCTATGAAGTGTGATAGCTTGTGTTGATGGCCTTTTGATGACTTTGGCTGCAAATGGAAGCAGTGAGATGGGCCTGAAGTTCTTGAGGTCCGCCAGGTCTGCAACGGGCTTCTTTCGGAGGGGGTTGACTTCCGTGAGCTTCCAAATGTCAGGGAATGTAGCTGTTTCGAAGGAGCAGTTAATAGTCTGACGTAGCTCGGGTGCAATGGCAGTTGTGGCTCTGTGAATATGTGTGGCTGGCAGGGGTCAGATGGTGCTCCGAAGTGGATGCTCTTCGTGGAACTTAGGGTGTCTTCTGTTGTGAGAGGGGTCTAGGTGAGAAGGGTCTTTTGGGTGGCTTCATTGTGGTTGAGGGTTGGGGCGGTGCAGGGGTCTGGGTCATCAAAGTTGTCGTAGAGAGTCTTAATCATGAGGTGAAAGAAGGTGCTGATTCTGTTGCAGAGGTCTTGGGAGGGAGGGACGTCGGTTATTTCGCTGTCGCGTTTGGATTCTGTCTTGGAGGAAATTCTTCTTTGTGGATTTGATGAGTTGGTGGTGTGCAGTAATGGCTGTTTTGTAGACGGAGCGTGCTTCCAGGGTTTTGCTGTTTCTCCACGTCTTTTCCAGTGATCGGCAGGAGCGCTTGGATTCTTGGAGAGTTGTGGTGAACCAGTTGGCTTTCTTGTTGTGTTGCCTCGTGGTGTTCTGGAGGGGGGTGAGAGAGTTGGTGCAGTTGGAGATCCATTGGTGGAGGTTGCTTGCCGCTGTGTTGGCATCTGTCGTAATTGGTGGTGGAGTGCAGGTGAGGGCGGAGGCGAGGTGTTCTTTAGCGACTTTATTCCAGATTCTGCATGGGAGCCAATTTTTTTCGTTAACTTTGATAAGTTAAGCCGACTGATTGCCTTATTCTTGCAAAAGGACGTGCATTAACATCTGCCTATGAAACGTTCGATCTTCAAGTTGCAAGGTCTTCCTCTGAAATACATTTGCTCTTTCCACACACCTTCCTGATCAGTGATGGACTTGTGTACCGACGATTTACTGCTTCGAATACCGTTGGAGTGGTGCACCTTCTTAAAGCGATTGGGTCTGGCTTTGTTAGCATGTTCCAGCAGGAGCAGCACGTGCAGGTAACCGCAGTGGGGCCAGGTTGGGGGGGGGGGGTTTCGACAGACGATGACGAGGGAAAATGTATTATTTATTTAATTTTCCCTTGTCATCGTCTGTCGAAATTTCCCTCCACCCGGCCTCACTACTCTTACCTGCACGGCCCGCCACTCCTGTGTTCCATACTGTGTTTGGAGTGATTCTGTCCTTTTTACACTCTTTGGTTTCCAGTATATTTGGAGGCACACCGATAGTGTTATTCCTGATTATTTGACTGTTGGTCCTATATTTGTTGCTCTGCAATGGATGTTCCACTTCCATCCTGCAAAGGGCAATAGGCTGCTCTACACCAGATGGACTTCCTGACACATCATACACAGGTATGGGGTATTAGTCCCAAGGGATCTGGCAGAGGGTACTCCAGCTATGCTGTCAATAGTATAGGTAGGATTTGATACGAGTATATAGGCATAAGTATAATCATATAGTAATGTCATAATATGAATTGTTTTTCTCCTTCACCAGTTTTGTAATGCTGTTTACAATGTTTTGTTTCACCTGCCTAATAATTGTAACACATATTTTCTATACACAAATGCAACTACTGAAATAAATGTTTGAAAAGCCAGTTCACATTTTTCTTGTGTTTACCTTGCACATGCAAACGTAAAAAGCAAAAGGGTTAATCTGTTTCCACAATTTCCTTGGGGAATTAGAGTGGTCATGTTTTGAAGTTGAAAATACCATCTGGTTGTCTGGTAAGGTCAGAAGTTCAGATGGGGCACTTTGAGCTAGATAGGAATTGGGCCAACATACTCTGATGATGTGTGTGGACTCAGACCCCATATTCTGATGTTTAAGGTGTCCAGATACACAGTTTTTCTAAATATGGAGAAACCGAATGACAAAACTGTAGCTTCTACACCTGCATGGGCAAACGTCAATCCCTTATGAGCTGTTATGATTAATTCTAGCCTGTGGTCTTGGTTTGGTATAACGCGATCCTCCACTCCCGAATGTGAGAAAAAGGTATGCATTACGCACTCAGTATGTAGGCAACTTCAGACAATGGATCGACGACTGCGTCAACACGCTCGCCCCGATCAAGAAACCCTCCAACAGACGCACCGACGGAAAGGCCATCTGGTTCACCGCCGACCTCCAGGCATCCAAGCAGACCTGCCGAAAGCTCGAGAAAAAGTGGCACCACAACCAGACACCGGACAGCTGTGCAGCCCACAAGAGCGCCATCCGCAGACACCATCACCTCATCAGATCCGCCAAAAGGACCTCCTTCAAGGGCCGCCTTGACAACAACGAAGACACAACAGCAAAGAGCTCTTCAACATCGTGAAGGAACTCTCCAACCCCAGTTCCAACACCAACGACATTCCGCCATCGCAAGACCTGTGCGAATCCTTAGCCACCTTCTTCCATCGAAAGATCGCAGACATCCACGACAGCTTCGACAACGAGACCCCCCTGACAGCCACCGACACCTCAGAATCACCGCCCACCATCCACACTGACCCCCTGCTCGTCTGGACCCATGTAAACGATGACGACACCATCAAAATCATGAACACCATCCACTCCGGCTCTCCGTCAGACCCCTGCCCGCACCACATCTTCAACAAAGCAAGCTCCACCATCGCACCCCATCTCCGCAAGATCATTAACATCTCCTTCGAGACCGCCACCTTTCCGGAGAGTTGGAAGCACGCCGAGATCAACGCCTTACTCAAAAAACCCAAGGCAGACCCGAAAGACCTCAAGAACTTTCGGCCCATCTCCCTACTCCCGTTCCCGGCGAAGGTCATCGAGAAGATCGTCAACAGGCAACTAACCCACTACCTCGAGGAGAACAACATCCTGGACCCGTCCCAGTCCGGGTTCCGCAGCAACCACAGCACCGAAACTGCCCTCATCGCCGCCACCGACGACATCAGGGCCCTGCTGGACAATGGAGAAACCGCGGCCCTCATCCTCCTGGACCTCTCAGCCGCCTTCAACACCGTCTGCCACCACACCCTACGCACACGCCTCCACAATGCAGGGATCCGCGACAAAGCCCTGGAATGGACCACCCCCTTCCTCTCCGGCAGGACCCAGAGTGTCCGCCTCCCGCCATTCCGATCTAAAGCCTCCAAGATCATCTGCGGCGTACCCCAAGGATCCTCCCTCAGCCCAACACTCTTCAACGTCTACATGGCACCGCTCGCCCACATAGCCTGATCGCACGACCTCAACATCATCTCATACGCCGACGACACCCAGCTGATCCTCTCCCTCACCAAGGACCCCACCACCGCCAAAACCAACCTCCACGAAGGAATGAAGGCCGTCGCCGGATGGATGAAGAACAGCTGGCTGAAACTGAACTCGGACAAGACGGAGGGCCTCATCCTCGGCTCCACCCCCTCCGCCTGGGACGACTCCTGGTGGCCGGCCACACTAGGAGCCACACCGACGCCCACCAACCACGCATGCAACCTGGGGATCATCCTCGACTCATCGCTATCTATGACCAAGCAAGTCAATGCCGTCTCATCCTCCTGCTTCAACACCCTCCGCATGCTCTGCAAAATCTACAGATGGATCCCCACCGAAACCAGAAGGACGGTTACCCAGGCCCTCATCAGCAGCAGGTTGGACTACGGCAACGCCCTCTACACAGGAGCATCGACCAAACTCCTAAAACGACTATAACGAATACAGAGCGCCTCTGCACACCTCATCCTTGACATCCCCCGCCACAGCCACATCACACCCCACCTGAGAGACCTGTACTGGCTTCCTGTCAACAAGAGGATCACCTTCAAGCTCCTCACCCACGCTCACAAAGCACTCCACAACACCGGACCAGCATACTTCAACAAACGACTCACCTTCTACACACCGAACCGCCAGCTCCGCTCCGGTGACCTTGCCCTAGCCACCATCCCCCGCATCCGAAGAACGACCACCGGCGGCAGATCGTTCTCCCACCTCACCGCCAAGACTTGGAACACCCTCCCCATCCACCTGCGGCAGACCCAGGACCTGCTGACCTTCAGGAGACTCCTCAAGACCTGGCTGTTCGAGCAGTAGCAGCACCGCTCCCCCCCCTCCCCCAGCGCCTTTAGACCCTCACGGGTGAGTAGTGCGCTTTACAAATGTTTGATTGATTGATTTTTTGCTGAAAATCTTTTAGGTAATGGTGTGTCATTGACAGCAACCACGATGTCACCACCCAACCTCGTGTGTGAACGAGTAATTGCAGCAGCCACAGCAGTCTGAACCACTGCTTTTCCAGCTTCATCAGACAGGGAACTCCTTGCAACGTATAGTCCTACACGCTGATGACTCAATGTATGAAACAGATGAGACTGTGGCAAGCATTCCTTAAGATGCGCCACTTTTCTTCAAAACAATTCATGCTTGATAGAGTTTGTTTTAGAATCTCAGAATCCATTCAAACGCCAATAAGTAAGTGTTCATTAGAAGACTGGACAGAGTAGTACGAATCGCACACTATGAGTGTGGGGAATTCAGGATCAGTATTCTCTAATGCCAGCATTATAGCTTTCAATTCAGTCAGCTGAGTGGTACAATCCCCTGGGGATTGTGCAAAGGTTTTTGTGGATGGGATTCTTCATTTCTCAGGACACCGCGTACGGCTGCACATGCAGCGGAATACTGTTATTACGTCCCAACAGCGAGCTGGGATGAACCATTAGTATATATGATATATACCAACTGTTCAAAAGGCAACATATCATTGAGCACAGGGTATTCTTGCTCATACTGTAGAAGGTCTTGTGTTTGCAAGGTAGAATCAAAGAAATAGTCCACATCAGTAGCTGTTAAGGAGGTGGCCCACTATATTCATCTTGGATATAAGGCTTTTGCGCTAGGAGCTCTCGCCTATGTGACAGGCAGAGTTTTAAGAAGTTTGAGCCTGGCAAAAAGTCTGCAATCGGCTGAGTGGAAGAGTTCATCGCTCACACCTTGTTGCGGGTCTTTCATCGGCTGTCATTTGCCAGTAGTTTTAGCACTTCCAGGTCTCATAGCACCCAATCCCAAAGCCAAACATAATTCTGGGAATAGCATGTTAGGGAGACGTACACGTACTACTAACATTAAGGTGAACAAGGATTGGAGCAGTGGGGACACTTTAACCAATCCTATTGTGCCATAGAAAATACTGCAGTGGTGGTTGGCTGTGAAGTTCAACATCACTACGCTGCTGTATATGAGCCCTCCTGAAAGCAGCAATAACAGAGCCAACAGCAACCAATGTGGTGACACGAAGCCGCCAGACGCTTCAACTGTGCTGTCACCTGAATAGTTGAGTGATGCTGGAGCCTCCTCCCCGGAGGCCAGCTGTATAAAGGAGCATCGGGACAGGTGCTGTGCCCCTGCTGCAGCACCCCAGGCCACACGACAACCTTAGTGAGTCCATCTCATTGCTCGGTTTGCAGTCTGAGACCCTCTCCTTCCTGCTCGCTCCCCCCACCTCAAGCACCATTCGTGCCTACTCCCATTATATACTCTGCATCCCTGGGAGCTGTGGTAGGTGCAGAGCAGTGGATGGGAGCCGGTAATAGACAAGATTCTGCCCATACCCGGCCTTGGTGGGTTGAGTCTAGAGACCAAGAGTGTAGCTGCATAGACTTTGCATGACTCACCAGTCAGCTCTGGTGTGGAGGGCCTGTAAACAGGAAAAGGCATTGTGTTCTCTCCTAGTGTTGCTTGCTTTTATTGATCCACATGCCTCAGATGGCAGGCTCACACCTCAGTACCCTGCTCCAGACCATGTGTGCGTGGCACTGCACAGACCCGTGCACACATGCAGGCAGATTAAGATTCAGAATCTGGGGTGGGCAGAACTCCACAGAATTCCACAGAGTTTTTATGTAGCTCCACAGAATTCCACAGAGTACAACTTTGCAAGTTCCACCCACCACTACTCTAAAGTTGGAATGGGAAAAACCACAATTATACGTTTCCCCAGAGCTAATGGTCTTTCCTTTATAACAGTTGTCTGAATTGAAGTCAGGATTTTTTGTGTTACTGAAAAACGCATTTCAGCAAATGCGTATAAATATGATTTATAAGCATTCAGTACAGTATCACCCTCATTAAAAGTGACATATGTACAGTCAGTGGATCCCGCAATTATGCAGATCAACAAATTAGTTCTGTTGACACAAGTGTGTAAGTGTCTGGATGCAAGCATGTCAGTTTGCAGTGTTCTTAGAATCTATGGGGCATATTAGCAAGGAAGTGGCGGTGAGAGGCGTTAGCCTCCTTGGCTTAACACCTCTCATAGCCACTTCGGAAACGCAAGGCTGCACCATATTACCAAGGATATGGTGCAGCCTGGTGTTTCCCCCTGCGATGGCGCTAAGTCTCACGACTTAACGCCAATGCAGGCACCCTTGCACCAGAGTGCAAGGGAGTCTGCGAGCAGGGAGGTTTGTTTATGTACAGGAAGGTGTGCCTTCCTGTACATAAACAAACCTAAAAATGCCATTTTGTAACTTACATGTGTGCTGCTTCATGCAGCACACATGTAAGTTACAGAATGGCATTTTTAAAAAACGTTTGTTTATGTACAGGAAGGGACACCTTCCTGTACATGAACAAACCTTGGCATTTTGCTTTTTCCATTAGTGCTGCACAAGGCAGCACACATGGAAAAAGCAAAAACTAGGAGCATTTCTCCTCGTATCGCAACCTTAAGACCAGGATTTTCCTGGTCTTAAGTTCGGCGCTGCCACCTATTATCGCCTCTCTTGATAATAGGTGGCAGCGTCAAAGTGAATGGGTGTTGCGGTGGAACGCCCACCGCAACACCCACTGCACGCCCCTTTCACGTTAAATTTAGCGTGAAAGGGGCACTATTACCAAGGCAGCGTTAAGCCACTTAACGTGGCTTTTAGCCACGTTATGTGGTTTAACGCTGCCTTGGTAATAGGGCACTGACCCTATCGCCACCACAACGTCACAAAAAGTGACGTTGTGATGGTGATAGGAGCTTGATAATATGCCCCTATGTGTGTTCTGATATCCAATGTGAACCGGAAAAGTCAAGACAAATCAATTCGTAAAACGGTTTGACCCGTTGTGCATAGTCTGGTATGTATGTTCTACCAAAATTGAGAAAGCTTAATAGTGATTGTCGCGCTTTTATAGTGTTTGGCAGTTTTAAGAGAGCACATTTCTCCAGGAAATGTGATACAAGGCTCGTGCCTTCATTTGACAACTTGTATCCCAAGAATAGGGCACCGAGAAAAGCAATTTTTTTTTTTTTTTTAAATTGAATTTGGAGCCATGTTCAGTAAATCCCAAAACTATTCAATCTACTCTGACTAAATGTGTGTTTAAGTAATTGTCCGTGAGGTATATGTCATCTACAGAGGACAATGCTTCAGAGTCAACTTCAACGTAGAATTGATGTGACTGGGGCAGAGAACAGACCTGGGCTGTTTTTATACCCCTAACGAAGTCGGCAACATTTTGAATTCCAAAACGGTGAACACCATTAAGTTCCTGCTTTCAGGCACTCTGTTTTGGCAGAAAAAGCCATTTTAAATGTCCTAAGTAGTGTTGTATTTTTTATTCACTAAGTTTTTCATTATTTCTGCGCTAGGTGAATTTTGAATTACAAAGGTGTGAGTATGACTGTTTAATGCCTTCAGTCTAAGACTCGACGATATGAATGATCTGGTTTCGCTACTGGAAAGAAAGGATTGTTCATTGGGGAGATGCACGGCTCTACTTTGCCTAGGAATTCTAGTTGTGTTAGGATTTCTCTAACTGGACATTTTGCTTCATGTTTTAATGGATATTGTGGTTGCACTTGTGGGCTGGACCTTATAGGTATTATGTGATGAGGCAAATAAATCATTATCCCAGTATTCATAATTCTGTTACAATGCCGGGGCTTGTGCAAGAGCCCATTCTGCGGCATACACTTGTTTAACAATGTCTGGAACAAGAACAGAGAAAGACAGTATTATTTCTTCCTCTTGTGGGACTTTTCTAACAAACTCCGGTGGCCAATCCACTTCAGACAAGAGAATGTCATAAGTGTTGGTTACATTTTCCCAGAAAATTACTTTAATAGTAAACTGTAAGCCACCATCTATTTGGATGTGCAAACCATACCGTCTGTCTAGAGGGCTAATCTGTTGAGCTGGTGTTTCAGCTTGAATAAATTCATTAGTTTCTCTTAAAACCAGAAACTCTTGAAGAATCAAGAGAACTATTGTGATCTCTACTGCGCTGTCTAGCAGTGTCAATGCCCACGCCTTGCTCCGAAGGAGAGTTCTCAATATATGTGGCATTAATTGGTGGAAATACCTGCCAATTTCCTCTTTTTGAATTGGGGTTTTTGTTGTGGAAGCCTCTCTTAATTTTTTATGATGATGTCAGACGAGTGTTGTGAGTCCTTTCTACGTTTCACATACTCCTTTTGTCTGCACTCTGATCGTCCCCCTCTATCTGAGTGTTTGTTGAGTGAATCCTGAAAGGAACAAGAAGGACGTGTATCAACATATTGATACCAGTCTGTTTAAGTGAATCACTGTTACACAAATTATAACATTTTTCAGAGGACTCCAGTTGCGGAGCTCCACCCCATGTTTTTCTTTAATCTTTATTTTTCTGTTTGTCCCAGCGGTTTTTAGAAGACTCAGGTGCCTGTTTTGTGTTATCTTTATTAGAATTACCCAGAAGCTGTTGCTTATTTGGTCTTGCTCCCAAATTATCTCAACCTATAAATGTATAGGTTTCGCCAACAATTTTTGTTAATTTGCTCCCTTGGTTCACAACGGGAACTTGCGCGAGGCATTGGGGTACTGCCAGTGCTGCTGCCTCCCCTTTAATAATACTTAAAATAATTGAGGAAACTGTGGCATAGTTGCCAATATTTTATCTCAAAACCCAGGGCAGGGGCTGCCCCATAGTTATTTTGAATTCGTTTTAGCACTTCAGGCAAAGTAGCAACTGATGGTGTACCAGGTTTTGTGGTATTCATGGCAGGGAAAAAAACTGTGCCCCAGGTGGCACTATCATATACTGGGGGATCCATACCAAGCCGTAGGCACATTGTTAGAATTCTATGTTTGTCTTCGGATTGCGTATGGGGAAACACTGCTTTAAGCTGGTTTTCTGTGCAATTCAAAAAGGAAATCCTTCCCATCTGGCGGGAAAGTTCCCCATAATTGCATTGATAGTTACTGAACTAAATGCAGGCACAACAAACTGTGGCTGTACAGCTTGAACAGCCCTTGCTGGGACAGCCTTTATTGTGCTCATAATGAACTGTGTTAAATGTCTATATATTCTAACTATATGTGTGTATAAAGCACAAAGGTCTGCAGCATTTAATAGTGCTAAATTTGGGTATGCTGTATAGCCGGCTAGGACTGGCCATGTCGCTCCCACATTGCTGAGCGGGTCCAGTCGTACATTGCTTAGTGTATGTGGGAAGGTGCCTTGGAACAATTATGCTGTACCTGATATGATAATGGGAATTCTAAATCTTTGTAAGCCCTATATTGGTCTTATAATGTAGTTGGAGTGTATGTGTGGAATGTTTGTGTAGTGGCATCGACTGCAGAAAATCTAACCCAAGAATAGGATACCTCTGTTTTATATGCTTCGAGGGTCTCAACTACAAAGGTAACATATCCCTCCAAAAGAGGGAGCCCTTGTTGTTGTAATAGTGCTCTAACAACATGTCAACAATTAACAAGAATTATAGTTGCTAGTGCCGTATTTAACAAATGGTATTCAAAGAAAAGAAAATACTATAGTGGGGGATCCTTTTAAAGGTTCAAGCTTGAACAATCTTCAGACAAAATAGGGGTTTCCTATGAAGACGAGGAGGATAAATCCTTAACACCACGGATGTCTCCGTATGAGGTGAAAAGGAGACCATGGGCACACGCACGATCTACTCAGGAGACGCAGTAAATAAGCACCCGATCTAGAACGCTGGTGGCGCCATGATATATGGTTCCTACAAATTAAGTAGGACTGTGTATCTGGACAACATAAAAGTCAGAGTATGGAGACTAAGTATGCACATATCATCAGAGAATGTTGGCCTAATTCTTAGCTAGCTCACTGTGCCCCATCTGAACCCCTAACCTTACCATGGTACAAGAGGGTATTTGCAACCTCGACATGACCAATCTTATTCCCCAAGGAAATCATTGGAAAAGATCTACCCTTTTGTTGTTTACTTTTACATGCCCAAGGTAAACACAAGAAAGATACGGATCTGGCTTTTCAAATATTTATTGAAACAGTTACATTCTTGTATAAAAAACATGTGCTGCAATTATTTGGCAGATGAAACAAAGCATTGTAACCAGCATTATGAAAATGGTGAAAAAGATAAACAGTTTAACCATTTTGGCATTACTATGTGATTATAATTATACTTATACTCCTATTGCATACTACCTATACTATCGAAAGCATAGTGGGAGTACCTTCTGCCAGACCTGTTAGTACAGTCTAAACCCCAATACCTGTATATGATGCGTCACGAAGCCGATCTGGTGTAGAGCAGGTAAAGATTAGAGTTATTAGGGCTGCATCTCAGTCAATATGCACAGCGTTCCAGGATAATCCCAGCAGAAGTGCTCCTTTGTTGAATGTGGTTCAGAGGTGGTTTATATACTGAAAGCACTGTTCTAATCGCACCGTGTTTAAGGTTCAGAGTGGATGCAATAGTTAGTCTCCAACCGGACAACCAAATACAAGAGCATCGCCTTTTATGTTCCGAGCCTTGAACAGACTATACAAGCAACATGATAAAATGCTTACTGAGAAATGAACTGGGAGGCCACTTGCTTATCGCCCGCATTGAGGTGGGGACTTCAACTGCCAGTCTGTCCTTGATGTGGCAGGAGGGGCTTCAGTAAGGAGCGCTATAAAGTGTGTTGTTTGATCAAGCACTACGGGCGCCACCTGCTTATTACCTGCATTGGAACAGGGACTTCAACTCCTGGTCTGGCCTTGATGTGATGGGGGGGGCTACAGTGAGGAGACCTCTAAAGAGCATTTTTTGATCTTGCCCCGAGAAACACCACCTGCTTATCGCTTGCATTGGATTGGAGATTTCAACTCCCAGTGTGCCCTTGATGTGACTGGAGGGGCTTCAGTAAGGAGCGCTATAAAGCGCGTTGTTTGATCAAGCACTGCGGGGCGCCACCTGCTTGTTACCTGCATTGGAACGGGGACTTCAACTCCTGGCCTGCCCTGGATGTGATGGGGGGCTACATTGAGGAGTGCTATAAAGTGTGCTGTGTGATCGCGCTCCGCGTGATACCACCTGCCTATCACCAGCATTGGAGTGGGGACTTCAACCCCCATCTGCCATTGATGTGGCAGGAGGGGCTACAGTGGGGAACGCTATGAAGCACCTTGTTTGATTGCGTCCCGCGGTGTGCACCCGGTCATGGTCTGAGCAAAGACCAAGCCAAGAGCAGACCCATCTGTGCCCATCAAGTCCGTAAGAGGCTGGGCTGGACCACCCCCCTTGGCCTTCGTCTAAAAATGTACTGTCGGCTTTCCAACTTTGTTGAACATTAACTTTGGTCACAGCTCCTGCACATATGAGGGCTAATCTGCCTTGCCGGAAGGGTCTGTTGTAAATGTTGTGCTGCACTCACCATTAAGGCAATGACTTTTGTATAGACAGGTTTTTTAATTGACTGATACTTGCTCCTTAATTATTAGCTTCTAATATTTGTATGTATTTGTTGATGTATTGAAACTCTGGGCAAATGCAGTATCTCCCATAGCCAGCTCAAAGGCTCAGCTGTTAAGTGAACTGGAAGTTCAATTGTGTTATTTAAATACACTCCCCACAGCTGCCCCATGATAGTGTGCTCGCCCCGTGGCATTTCCATATTCCTTGTGTGAGGGTGGTTCAACATGCCCTCT
This sequence comes from Calotriton arnoldi, assembly GCA_963921515.1. Lineage (NCBI taxonomy): Eukaryota > Metazoa > Chordata > Amphibia > Caudata > Salamandridae > Calotriton > Calotriton arnoldi. The sequence continues at coordinate 1,112,711 of CAWUFW010002319.1, forward strand.
AACCTTCTGGTTTTCACTTGGAAGTTCATCTTTGGTCCCTGTTTAAATAGTTTTGGTTGTTGCTCCCTCCTTCTTGAAATAAGGGGAAAATGGGGAAACGCAAAGCTGAGGATAATGCTGGCGAGTCTGGTGAGACCAAAAAACAAGCGAAGAAGCATGCTGCGGAAAATTGTGCCCTTGATAATATTGAGGAATGATTGGAAGAGGGTGAGGGTTTATTGAGTGAGAAGGACCAATGGCGTGCATCAGCACTGACCAAGCCCAAGCGTGAGGGCATAGAATCATATTTAACCAAACCATGCTCAAAGTCAAGCAAGACTGTGGCAGCAGGGTCTCCTGTTTATAGAAATGGTACCGGGCATTATCAAGTGCACTGCCGGTGAGGGTAGACTCTGGCGGTGATGGGGAGAAAACCAGTCAACCCCATTCACGATCAGTGTTATGTGTACTAACAGGTCTATGGCCCGGCAATCAAGAGAGGAGAGGACCCTCCAACTACAAGTGACCCTGTAGTAGGTGCCCCGGGGTCTAGTCTAAATCACCCTACAGTGGACAGTGCAGATGAGGCCCAGTTGATGCACCAGAGGTGAGCTAAGAAAAGCTGTCACCTCTTTACACAGACCCTGGCAGAGAAGGTGGACACATTGACTGCACTATTGGGTAATTGGTACAAGAAGGGGAGGTCTGGACCACTTACAAACACCAACATGGCTGAATTTGACTCTTATGTGGCCTGTGCCCCAAACAAGCCAGTTGGAGCAGTCAGTGTCACCCACCCTTTGCCTCAGCTTATTAACCCCAACACTATAAGGGATTTCAATCCAACACACAAACTGCTCCCTTACCAAATGGGCAACAAACAATAGAGGGAGGACATGAGCATCCGGTTTAAACAGGCACCCAGGCACCCTGTGCCCCTGAGGTTCCGATTGGATGACCCTTTGAAGCTCGATAGTATGGGCTTTAGCTCCCAACTATCGAGGAGAAGGAGGGCAGTTTCCTGGCCCTATGTGCGGAGTAAGAAAAGCGCTAGTATATCCTTGGGAGACTAAATTTTCTTGATAAACGTTCATAAATTGAAACCAGGCTCTTTTGAAAACAGAGACTCAGTAGTCAACAACACCATCCACTGGTTGCACAAAGTTTGCAACTGCAACTCGTTAACCAGGAATGATATTGTAGTAGTTAGACACTACAGCAGCAAACACAACAATTTTGACCACATTGGTGCAAGATTTACCAACAACAAAATCATTGAGGGCCTTATTGCCCTGAAACACAGAGCATTACTACAAAATGTCTCGAAGATATGTAATAAAATTAATTCACCCCTGGCAACTTCCCTAGGGACCAACAAGGGACTTGCTCCCACCAAAAAATGGCATGCGGATTGAGGGCGGGTAGTATATTTCCCCTGGCTACGTCAGATATAGATTAGGTCCCTATACAGACTTTTCATGGTAATTATGCCACAACCCATCCCCCTGGAGAGGAGACTGGTCTAGGCTGCCATTGACCCATAGCTATGCTGCTAGAAGGTCTGAGTGATTTTGCAAATGGCCAAACAGAATGTGTTATACACTCCCAGACTGTTCTTCTGGATTCCCTCCCAATTTTATTCCCATTGCCACTGCTACTGGGAATGGAGCTTTAGTTAGACTTGTATCTTGGAATGTGGCTGGGCTGCAAGTTCAGTTAAATGATCTGGAATGGGGAGAATCCATAGATATCCACTACATTGTTTTACTGCAGGAGACATGGGCAATCTATAGGCCTGGTTACCTCACATTCCTCATTAGCGCTACTCCAGCCAGCTCTAGGAGAGTTTCAGGGAGCTTATTCATTTTGTTAAACAGCTTGAATAACTCGTGTAGGGGGAAAGTTTTCCATTTAGGATCCAGGGACATCTTAGGACTATCTCTCACTTTATAGAACTGCCTCGGTTAAACATATATCTATATATGCGCAGTCCCAGACAATGTAGAATCTTCGACCATACACACTTTACATCTTTGGTTTGGAGAACAGTTCACATCACTCAGGTCCCTGATTATAGCAGGTGACGGTAATACAACATTTGAACCACTTTACCCTTTTTAGGTCTCGCTGAGCCAGCGCGCATGCGCTGACCTGCGAGACTTTAGTAAGGGGCTTTTGAAAGTGCTCCCAAAGCGGCCACCAGCGCGCGGTTACGCGCAGAAGCGCGCGCGCCTGTCTAATCACTGCTTGCTTTCACGGCCGCGCGGCATTACTTTTAAGGCCGCGCGGCCAATGCTTGTTTGTACTGTGTTTATTCTGCAATTGGCTATGTTTTGTTTGTTTTTTTGTGCTCGTCTCGCCCTACATCCCTAACACTTCACACTTTATTTCTGCTAGATGTGTAAAAAGTATGCACGCATTTTAAAATTATTTTTGTGTAACTGAAAGCGGCCCATTCCGTCAATTAACAGGTCACGTGCTTTGCCCTGTTGACTGATCAGTTTTGTGTTGGTGGCCGGGCCATTTCGCACTATCATTTTGCTCTGAACGAAAAATCAAAAATGACATGTTCGCTGGCTGACCCAATGGAGATTATGTTTGCCTTTAAGGAAATTTCGTTTATAGCGGTCTTTCAATGCAAATGCTATTGTGAAATTGTCCAGTGAACAGCGCACATTCGATAGCCATGATGAAACGTGTGTTATCCTGCCTCGTTTACAGGGTACCACAAAACGAATGAAAGTGAGTTACGAAGAAGGCAGCGGCTAAATAATTTGTGGCAGTGGTGTGTATTACAGAGCCGCAAGAACAACAACATTTGAGGTGAATAAAACATTAGCGTCAGGTCGCGTGCATTGGGCTGGCGACCGAGCAATTTTGCACCAGCGAAAAAGACACATTTGACCCGCATCCCCCAACCGCCCCCCCCCCCCCGTCCAGCTACTGCAAAATGTCATTTGCACTCACGTTCCAGTGCACGATTGCTATTAGCATAACCTGAAATAGACATTTTGCACTAGTTGGTGTGTTTTAATTTGGGGGTACTTAATTCGTTTGCAATGCGGGCAATCTGATCCCTGAAACTACCGGTATACAGATATAGTGCCCTGTACTTTACATTCAAATAAGGGCGATAAGTATACGTTTCTGGGGGGTTTGCGCCTCCAGAGAGAACACCTCCTGTCCCATTCACAGTTGCTGCTCATGCGAAACTGGAACCGAATATTTATTACAGCAGCAGTTTATTGTGGTACCCTATTCTACAGAAAATGTTCATCCACAAACGTGAAATTGAATAATTGAATAATTTCGATGGAGTCTCAATTTATATTTACATATTCATGTAGTGGGTGTGACACAACTGTATCAGCATGTTCCAGGAACTGTGTGCGCCCTCCAGAATTCTTCAGCTATGACAATGTTTAATTTATGCGGTTTTTCCCATACGGACTATTTTTTTGTTGGTAACTAAATGCACTCACTAGGGGTCAATTATACGGCAAGATAGCCCAGTGGGCTGTGTCCGTACCAACACAACTGCACTGTCTTGAAATGACGTGAAGCCCGACTCAGCCTTTCATCCACGTGAGGCTCACAGAATGAACATCGTTTTGCTGCTAACATACAGTAGTCACTTTAAAGTTTTTTAGCTCACTTTTCGTTTGCGATGCGTGCTATCTCATCGGACAGAGTTCTTATGTTGTATTGAATTCTTACAGAGCTACATAAATAGAAGTAGACAGGGTACTCCAGCTGAAATGAGCTCTTTCCCATAGATTTCAAAGAGCCAGGCAGAGAAAAAACAGTTCTCGTTGCCCAACCGTTCATCGCCCACACCAAAAGCTTTAGAACGTCCCTTTGCTTGATGGACCACAGCTAAGGATGTGTGACGTAATTTCCTAGGTCGCTCCAGTAAGTCAAGGAACTATATCCTCGCTGACACTTGAGGAGAAACTTTCCAAAGGCGGACCAGCTCTTATTGGCGATAAATGGTACCACCAACTTCCCTATATCCCAGTCTTTAAAATAAGAATGGATGCTTTTATACCTAGTTCTTCGTGAAACTCTCCTGCAACTTCTAAGAGCTCGAAATAACAGGTGATTCTATTCCCAAAGTCAGTGTTTTCAATTTAGTGACCACACAAGGACGGTAGGCCAAGTCGACTTCGTAGGGATGCGCGCTCGTGACGACCAGATATCCGCATACCTCATTGGCAAGCGTTCAACCCACTGAGGTGCTATAGGGGATCAGTAGTGAAAAAGGCAGGTCTACTGCAGACAGGCGGAGAGAGGGCCTTTATTCACAGGAGTGCAAGGGGCGGCTGCGTCAGACCCTCAAAGGGCCAACTGAGAGAACAGAGCGCAAACATACAACAAGGGCATCACAGAGACAGGTATTCACACACTGGATACCAGGTAATGCACCACCATGCCTGCGTCATAGGTTGGCTTCAGTTTTTCTGGCCTTAGGACACCACCACCAGGAGGCGCCAAGAAACAAGAAGAGTCCAGAAAAAACGGCCGGGTTCTTGGTGAACGGGAAGTGCTCCCGCTGCAAAAAAAAAAAACAAGCATTGGCATAGCCAATAGGTCTCGCTTTTGGGACCTTTTAAGTGTTTAGCTATGCAACAGTTGCATAACTAAATACTTATAAGGTCCCAAAAGCGAGACCTATTGGCTATGCCAATGCTTGTTCTGTCCTAGTGGCTGGTGAAGAAAAGGAGTGGGGCCTTCCCCAGCTCACAAGCAAACCAGCCATGGAATGGCCAGAAGTGGTCTGTCAACTGGTCCATTTCTGCTTAGATCACGGTTTGAGAGCTGCAGATGGGCGTACCAAGCCCCACTCTACTTTCAAAAGAGGACTGTATATTAATTATATAGATTACATACGGCTTGACCTAAGGCTATGGTGTTAACTGGCTGATATGACATTTCTAACTCGAGCAGACACTGACCACAAAGCTCTTGTTGCTGCATTCAGTCTGTGTCTATTTTGTGAGCCCCGGAGCAGGTTAATGACACCTTTTGGACTCCATTAGCCCTACAAATAACTGCAGGAACATAACACGGGCTAACATTAACAATCATAAACACGCCAAGGTTACCATCTTTCAATTATTAGTGGCCATTTTGAATCTCATGAATATCCCAACTCAAGTACTTTTAGGTTTAGCTCGAAAAGCTCTGAGCTGTTCGAACCCCTCAAACACATCTTTAGGAGGCAATATAGAAAGACACAAGTTAGATACACCCTGTGTCCTTGGTGCACCAAAGAGTGCAGAGTCGCAAAGGTGGTTTTGATTAAGGCCACCAAAGAGGGTTCTAAATTAGGCATTACACTAGCCCGGAAGGTCTAAAAGACAATCTTGACTAACTCTAAGAAGAAATGGGAGGAGGAGCAATGGGCTATTCTGCTAGATGCCCTTGTGAAACAAGACCCTAGACTCTTACCGAAAATCATTGCTTACTGGTCGCATCTGTGGAATCACCACCCCAACATTTTAAGGCCTTCTATCGTGAGAGGTATAATGCTAGCCCTGGCACCTGCCCCAATGACGATGACAGAGCGGCTCCTTTTCTGGACATTTCTTGTTCCTCTAGTGCTCCCTCAATAGTATTCACATTGGAGGAAACTAAGGCTGCTCTCTCCCATATGAAGAAAAAAAAAAGCACCTGACCCCGGCAGCATACCCGTGGATTTATTTCTGGGTCCCCTGCTTGAATATGGTGAGAAATGATATAAAAAATGGGGAGGAAATCCCGGAATTATGGCGCGGTGCCATAATTGTTCCAATTCGTAAGAAGGAAGCTAAATCTATTTCTGCAAATTACAGGCCAATTAGTCTTATTGACAACACTCAGGAGATCTTCTGCAGGCAAGTCCTAATTCGCGTGCACAGACACGTATGCACAGGTCAGGTGGAATGACCAACGTGGCCTATCTCCCAGGATCCCCACAAAATGAGGGGTGAGGCAGAAATGTGTTTTGGCTCCCACACTGTTCTCTTTGTTTATGAACGGCGTGGTGGAAACCTTAAACAAGTGCCAGCGGTTGTATGACGTTACAATGCATTCCGTTGCAACGCATGCCTTTACCACGCATGCGTTACAACGGAATGCTATTTCCACGCATAACCTTTACCACGAATATTCCTTTACCACGCATACTTTTACAACGATTTTCGTTGTAAATTCATGCATGGTAAGGGCATACTCTTGGTAAAGGTTATACCCCTCCCTGTACCCTTACGTGACCCCCAGCCCCCAATCCTTCCTATAATTACCCCTGCCCGGAACCCTCAATCCATATATATATATTTTTTTTAAACTAATATTCCCCTTACCTCTTCACGTCGTCTCCTCTCCTTGATCTTCCTTGGTGACGTCGTACGTCGTAAAGAGGAAGCGGAAGTGTCATTCCGTTTACTCTAAAACGACACCGATTGCCTCCATTTCCCAACGTTACAACAGGTGCTGTTTTTTTGGGGGGGGAGACCCCCCAAGCCCCCTTTTTTTTCACACGCATTTTTTTTTATTTTTGGGGGGAGACCCCCCAACCCCCCATTTTCTAATTGTAGCCTTTAACACACATGCCTTTACTACGTTTCTCGTAGTAAAGGTATGCGTGGTAAAGGCTATTCGTGGTAACCACGCATGCGTTGTAATGCATGCGTGGTTAAGGTTTGCGTGGAAACGGCCGCGTTGTAGTGGCCGTTTCCCGTGCCAGCATGACGCTCCTAAGATAGCTCGTGCCTGTACCCCTGCACTAGTCTGCGCTGATGACACGTTTCTACTTTCATGTACCCCAATGGGTCTTCAGGAACAGTTCGACCATTTTGTGGGGTTCAGCAAGTGTATGGGCCTGGATATCAACGAAAAAAGTATAAAACACAGATGTCACTGGGCCATGGGCTAACTGTGACGGTGGAGTTGGCATGTATAAACGCAAGGCATTTGAGAGGAGCAAATACAATTTTTAACAAATAAAACCTAGGGCTAAAACCTCACAATTAGCAGCACAAAATTTGTAAATTTGGTTTACAATGCACACTCCCATTGATGAAGGGCCAGCCAATTTTTGAAGTGAATAATGGAAAGGGTTACAAGTTACATATTTAACTAATTCTTAATGCAATGATCAAATAATATTCAGTGATTTGTTATCATTTTCGATGGCATGCTTGCCCAAATAAAAACATTCAGTTACTGTGAAGTGAGTTAGAGCCAAGTGTAACGTCTCCGAAGGGAAGTCTACATTTATGGCCATAAACCCTCATCGTGAGGTCAGGAATAAAATGATTGTGGATAGATCGATTACTGACCAGGTCAGGAGCTTTGATCTCGTGGGAGTTAAGCTCGCAGACTTGGGATCTTCAGCTGTTAAAAAGTAATTCCATATTATCACATAGATCAGGAATATTGATAGGAAATATAAAGCATTGGCTAATAGGGCAGTGTCCCAGCTGTCGAGGTTTACAGAGCGGTGGCCTTGGGAGCGGCAGAAATTTGGGGCTCTGGGGATATTTCGCAAATACACATCAATGATAATAAATTTGCAAGATCACTTTCGAATGTTCCAGTTAGTACACCATTAATAACCTTAAGGTGGGACTTGAATCTCAAAAGGTAGGATCACATTGCCTGTCTTAAAACTTGTACCTACTGGGCCAGAATTTGGACAACCCAGGAGTTGGCCCCTTATAAAACTGCATTGCAGGAGTTAATCCTTATGCTGCCAGCTGAAGCTAGAGGGGGTGTGGGAAGAGCCCAGTAAGATGAGTAAAAACTCAGCCAAGTGGATTAAGGGAATCTACTGGGAGTATGTCCTCGAGAAGGTGTGGCATGAGGAGCGGACCAATGGTCTGACGGACACATTTCTGACCCCCAAATGTATCCCACAATATGAACCATTCCTTACATAATCATCCCCTCTGAGGCAAACACCTGGTACATTCGATTCCGAGGTGGTGCACTGCCACTTAGGGCTTTTACATCGAAGTGGGAAAAGGCGGGAGAAGCTCCAGGGGGCCTCCCTTTCAGTCCTAAAACTCGGGAAACAGGTACACTTTCTATTAATTTGCCACAAGTATAACATTCTGAGTTCTAGGTGGATCCTCCCTCTACGTCACAATTTAAGTGTGAAGCAGTGTATGGTGGTCTTCACTTACTAAAATGTGACGCGACGGAAGCACTTCCATTTGCTCTTTCAAGACAGTTAAATTGGGCCTGGTCTGTTAGAACGCCTGTGATGTCGGCTCGGGCCAGGGATGTTACAGCTGGGTGCACAATTCACTTTAGACCCATTGGCTCTTTATCTGGGTGAGTGCGTCAATGAAAATGATAATGGCTGGTCTGTCAGACTGACCGTGACGCAGGCGTGGGCCAGAGATGTTCAGCTGGTTGTACAGCTCACTTTAGAGGTACTAAGTTTTTTTTGGGCCAGGGTGCAACTGGTAATGCCAATGACCTGGTCTGTTAGATCGGCCGAGATGTCGGCTCGGGCCAGAGACGTTACACTTGGCTCTAACTCACTTCACAGTAACTGAATGTTTTTATTTGGGCAAGCATGCCATCGAAAATGATAACAAATCACTGAATATTATTTGATCATTGCATTAAGAATTAGTTAAATATGTAACTTGTAACCCTTTCCATTATTCACTTCAAAAATTGGCTGGCCCTTCATCAATGGGAGTGTGCATTGTAAACCAAATTTACAAATTTTGTGCTGCTAATTGTGAGGTTTTAGCCCTAGGTTTTATTTGTTAAAAATTGTATTTGCTCCTCTCAAATGCCTTGCGTTTATACATGCCAACTCCACCGTCACAGTTAGCCCATGGCCCAGTGACATCTGTGTTTTATACTTTTTTTAACATATTTATAACCTGTTTTAACTAATGTTCTAAGAGTTTGTTTTTATTTATGCTGTATTGTACTTGTTTAGGTTGCTTGAGACCGAAATAAAGTAATTTGATGATGATGATGAAATGAACTGTCTGCTGGATCATTTCTAAGTACATTATCGTATAAGTTCAAAGCATGTAAAAAAAGTCACTGTTAGAAAAAGATATCAAGTTAAAAAGTGTAGCTAAAATGGAAAACTACAGCGGGCCCTGTTGTACATTCCAAGGAAACTGCACAATTGTTTCCCACTATGTTGTTAGCATCGGGCACCCTCCCACCATATGGTAAAAATCTGCCCCCTCTGTGTTACATCTTGGGAGGCTGCATGCCACCTGGGAACATGAGATTAATCCTTTCATTGCTGAGATACACCCAATGCAGGCAGTAATACTGAAGTAATTTAAATCTGGAGTTCCTGGAAACTCGTGGGTGGTAGATTTTAAGATGTGGCCTCAATCACTATTACTAGGTGGCGTCTCCATGTCCATGGCCCATTGTTCCACAGCCCAATCAGCTCACCCTTGGATTGCGCAAGTAGCACCTTATATAAAAGGCAATCGCTCTCTGCTTCCCATATGTTGTGCATAGGTCCTTCCTACAACCATGCTCTGGGGGCTCTAATATGCATTCCTGCCACCAGTTTTGCATTGTAGCCACTAGTGCCCCATTTAAAAGAAAAGGCTGCAGTGGGATCTCATATTACCTTACTAGGTCCTGAAACTCAACTATTCTTTCGTTCTCAAATAACTGCACCACAGTGTCCGATCATTTCTCCACCCATTGTTAATTAGCTGTCGAGGATGATGCAGATGTTGCTCGCGTGGTCAGTTGCTGTAGGAGTCCGTCCGAGTTCTGCTGGCCATCAGCTGGGGTCCCATACGGAGGTGTTTTTCCCGAAGATCAGTACTTCTGTTTTGTCAGAGGTGAGCTTGAGGCAGCTGTCTGCCCTCCAGTTGGTTACAATCTGTCATGGCACTGCGGAAGTTGGTTTTGATGTTGGTTGCGTCCTCGATGAGTCAGAGGATGAGTTGAGTGTCTTCGGCGTAGGAGATTATGTTGAGGCCATGGGTTCTGACAACGTCTGCGAGGGGGGCCATGTAAATGTTGAATAGGGTGGATCTGAGGGAAGATTCTTGGGGTACGCCACAGGTGATGTGCTTGGGCACAGAGGAGGAGGAAGGTAATCGGATGCTCCGTGTGTATCCTGAGAGGAAAGAGATGATCCATTTGAGGGCTTTTTGGTGTATGCCGGCGGTGTGGAGTCTGTTTATAAGGGTGTGGTGGGAGATGGTGTCAAACACAGCGGACAGGTCAAGGAGGATCAGGGCCACAGTTTCTCCATGGTCGAGGTGAGATCTGATGTTGTCTGTGGCGGCGATCAGCGCGGTCTCGTGCTGTGGTTAACATGGAATCCAGATTGCGAGGCATCGAGTAGTCAGCTGAGTTCCAGGTATTTTGTGAGCTGTTGGTTGATGGCTTTCTCAAGTACTTTGGCTGGGAAGGGGGTGCTGCGAGATTGGCCGGTAGTTTTTGAGGTCGGTGGGGTAGGCCGAGGGCTTTTTCAGGGGGAATCTGGAAAGGTTGCTGTGGAGATGGAGGTGCTGATGAGCTCCATGCTGATAGGGTTGGCTCCGAGGTTGAAGAGATGGTGGGGGCATGGGCTAGTGGGTGCCCTGGAGTGGATGGACGACATGATGGTAGAGGTTGTCTGCGCAGTGAGTGGAGACTAGGTGGTGATCGTTCCACTGTCGTTTGCTGGTTGCTTGAGGTTGTCGAGGCTGGGAGTGGTGGGTTGGAGGCAGAGGTTGATGTAGATTGTGGCTACCTTGCTGTGGAAGTAGTCCAAGAGGGAGTCACAGAGTTTTTAGGAGGGGTGGATGGTGTTCTCTGTGGCTGGAAGGCTTGCAAATTCCTTGACAATCTTGAATAGTTCCTTCGTGTGGTTCACCGTGGTGTCTATTTGGTTGGTGATGGCTGCTCTCTTGGCTTTGTTGATGCGCCAGTGGTAGTTGTTGAGGGCTGTTTTGTGGGCGGCTCTGTCGGAGGGGTCCTTGGAAGATCACCATCGGGTCATTGTGTTTGTTGGTTCTGAGCTCTGGGGTGTCCCTACTGGCTAGTTTTGAGGCTTTGTTGGTTTTGGCTGGTTTCAGCATGGCGACTTCGTTGGCGTATTTGGTGATCGAGATGGCAAAGTTCCGGGGAGCCTGGTTGTGATTTGCTGAGGTTTCAGGTTGTGAGGTGCTGAGGGATTGGGTCCTTTGTGTCTCGGGAACTATTACCTAGCTGAGGTGGGTGGCCCTGTGGCGTTTTTGGTGGTTGTGTGTTGAGCTCTGCCATAGATGGTAAAGTGGACGATGGCGTGGTCGATCCATGTGAGCTGTGTGGCGTGGCTAAATGTGAGTCTGTCGCTGGAGCTGATGAAGGCGTTGAGTGTGTGTCTGGCTTTGTGCGTGAGTTCAGTGACTAGTAGGGTGAGGCCGATGTTGCAGAGTTTCTCTAGGAGAGAGGCGGTGTTGGTGTCATTGGGGTCGTCGATGTGGAAATTGAGATTGAGTACTGCTGGGAGTTGATGGCCAGGGGGAAATTGAGGTTGGAGATGGCATCACAGAAGGCTGGTCTGAGTCCTGGTGGTCTGTAAGCGAGGGTGCCTCTTATCGTGGTCATGGTGTCTATTTGTAGTCGGAAGTTGAGGTTCTCCATGAGGGGGATGGGGTCATCGTTGTTTATGGTGCATCGGATGGTTTCCTTGAAGATTATGGTGAGGCCTCCACTGTGTCTGTTAGTGTTGTCTCAGTGTATCAGCTTGTAGCCGCTGGGTTTGGCCGTGGCGATGTCTGGGTTTGCAGTGCAGTTGAGCCACGTTTCAGGGATGAAGGCCATATCTGGGGAGAGGGTGGTGATGGTGTCCCAAATTTGCATGGCGTGTTTGCAGAGGGAACGGGCGTTGAGCAGGATGCACTGAAGTAGTGCCAGATTGTGCGTTGGCTTGTGTGTGTGGGGTCCTGTTTGGGCTGGTGTTCCTGTGCGGCATGAGAAGCGGGCAGTGGTGGCAGGTGAAGGGTTCTTTGGTTGATCGCGGGGAGGCCAATAAGCAGATGTTGTTGCGCATCCAGCGTCTAGGGCCAGGAGGTCCTTGGCGTTGTAGCGGTGGATGGTGGGAGGGCCTGGGGTTCTGGCACTGGGCGTGGTCCAGGCGAGGAAGGGCGCAGACAGGCTTGCCTTTGGCATGGCCGCGCAGTGGCCTCCATAAGTATTCCTGGGGTGGGAGGGACTGAGCGGGAGGCGGGAGATCGAACAAAAACTTTGGGGAGAGCAGGAAAACAGCAGTGAAAACAACAACGGTGCAACTGGACGAAACAAACAAAATACCAGCACAAAAGTAATTAAAACAACAAAATTAATGGGAAAAGCTAACCCAAAGATGACCCAAAATTACCAGTTAAATGAATAGTGCGCGGACTGCAGGCTAAAACAGGAAGCTGTGGGGCTGGGAAGCAGAGTCCCGGTCTTGATGAGGTAGGTGGGGGAGCGGCGCAGAGACCGGAGGCCATTGTATATATGTATACATAGTTCCCTCCAGTTATTCCTGGGAGGCAAGATTAATAAAGTTGTTCACAGGTACTCACTCATACTGTATTTAAGTATGCGTCCTTTGGAGGGCCCTACTCCACCCATATCACAACTTTCTGACCTGAAGCCCCTCAGTGAAACTGCACCCCTCAAGATAGAATAAGGAATAGACTCAGCAGAGCACTCCGAGAGGGTACATCCAGCTCAACTTTTTTCCCAATCACGCCAACTAATATCCCTCCATCTTGCTGCCCACTGCACTTGCACCATGAGATAGTACAATTCTAGATCAGTGAATGCCATCCCCTCCTTTGTCTGTTAGAAGTCTAAGTTTGGCCAATGTGATGCAATGCCCTGATTAAATTTAGGAGTAATACATCCATTTCACCAAACACAGCTCTGGGTGTCTGTATTGGTAAAGCAGCGAAGAAGTACAGCGACGTGGAAGTAGCACCGTCTTTGAGAGGGCTAATCTACCCATTACAGAGAGGGGAAGTGTATTCCAGAATCGAATAGATTGTCGAAGGGAGGACAGGCCGGCTTTAATATTTCCATCCAACTGTTCGATACATCGCAGCCCCAGGTATTTGAAAGGGCTTAGATTTCACCAAAGTTCCTCACCGATTTCAGGAAATGTATTCTTCCCCGACCGGGGAATGAAATGAATAATCATTAAACCTGCATCAATTCACCCTCAAGGCAACAATTTGAAGAAGTGCTCCAAGGCCTCAAAAGTGTTCAGTACACCTGATCACTTTACACATAGTATTACAATATTTTGCCCGCATATAGTGAGATATGCAATGATGAACCATTAACCAAACGGTCTTGGTATTAATTTCCCTATCGGATCACCAGGGTAGTCGCTCAACAGCTATAGCTATCCGAAATGACCTACCCAGCCTTTATACGGGCTGTGTGTCCATTTCAGGAAGCCACTTCCCAACCCCATGGTCACCTTAACTGTGAAGAGAAATCCCATTGCAGAGAATTAAAGGCTTTTTTGATATCTTTGGAGAGTGCTAATGCCTTAGAATAGTCTCTCTAAGGAGAATGTAATACCTGCAATGGCCGCCTTCTATTTGGTACCATGTTCCATGTGGGGACAAACCCCGAGTGATCAGAGTGGGTTAGCTCTCTTAGCTTATCGAGCAATGTTTACTAAAATAGTCCACATTAAGTATGAAGAGTGGTCTGTAGGAGGTCACCTGTACCTCATCCATGTCCTTCTTAAGCAGTGTCACAATCAGTGCCTCACAGATTGCTGGCAGGAGTTAGCCCAGTATTTTAGATTCTTTATACAACTCTGTCAATATGGGAGCCAATTCCTCTAGACAGGCTGCATAAAATTCAGTGAAAGAGAGACAGATGATGGACGGAATGCAGAGCAAATCAAACGTTCACCCCCAGTCAAGAGATCTGGGTTAAATCTATCGTTGTTTTGCTCAGCATGCCACTCCAGTTTAGACCCAGCCATATGCAAATCAGGCTTGACCCTGTACCTCAAATTAACAGTCCAGCCCGAACTGCCAAGCCAGGTCCTCCCTGGACCAGAAACAAGTGTCCTGGGACCGGTTTTGGGTTGGCATCACCCCTCATCAGCCAGACTAGCTTGAATCCAGTTGCACGGTGAGCCCAGGACCCATGGCATGGGGAGCAAAAAAACGATGGATTTAGGCCCAGATCTCTGTACTGGGGTGAATTTTTTACATTGTGCAGCATTCTGTCCGTCAATTAATCTTTTTGCATTTGTCACCCCGAGTGGGACGGGTATGCCCAGACGTGGGTCCCGTGCTCTCCATGCCACTGGAGTCGAGCTAGCTTGGCTGATGAGGAGTGATGCGGTGGTATAGTCCTGGTAAATATTTACCTATCCCCCTAAAATTGCCAGTGGTGAAGGGCATGCCCTAGGCAGGATGTGATCCTTTTGTCGAAAGTTAAGCAGTCTTGCCACAAATAACACATGCCGGGGCCCACCAAGGCTGACGGCACTCTCTGGGCATGCCCCACTGTGAACAATTTGGAAGTCTTATCTCCCCGGACCATAGATCCCAGCCATTCTTTGAGGAACAATTCCATACTCTGTCCCTCTGCTTGTTCGGGAACCCCCACCAGCCATTTATTGTTGCACAAGGAGCACACTTCTGCATCATTCATTTTTTCAGCCAGGGTGGTGATCTCCTTTTCCAGGACTCGCAGTCTAGTGGTCTCCTCTGAGACTGTTGGTCCCATCTTTGTCAAAGTGGTTCCAATATTTGCCACCTCTCTGCCAATTTCCTGGGATCTGCCGGGAGAATGCCCACATCTTCTGTCATTCGTCAATTTTGAGCTTCAGTCTTTGTATCCTTTATGGCAGCCAGGATCACTGCCATGTGTGCCTCCAGGCTCCGATCAGTGTTGTCCTGTGCATGCTCTCCAATTTTCTACATTTGAGTGAAGGTGCCTTTGTTTTGTGGCTGATTTGACCCCTTAGATTGGACCTTTGTCAGGCTGGGGTCTGTAGATGCTCCACCGGAAGGCGGATACCTGACCGCAGTCGAGTCAGGTCAAACTTCTACCATTCCTGTGTGGCGTCTGGGCTTTTCAGTCCCCATTAGGCCTCACTGAGGACGCCCCCATGGGTTAAACTGCAGCCCCACACCCTGGTGACCCCCCAGACAGGCCCTACCACCTGAGGGCCAGCTACCCGCCACCCCCTGCGTGCAGCCTCACCCAGGCACTGAGGAAAGCTGGCCCCAGAGCACGTCGCTGCATCCTTCCCCCATGAAGCATGAGCACCCAGACTGCGTTCCCTCCACACCTTGGCAAAACTCGGAGTTCCAATGTTCCATTTCCTTGAAATCAGTGGTGGGGGAGAACAATCTGATTCCCTCTGTCCATCGCATCTTGTGGTAAGGTGTCCACGGCAACCGGTCTCTCAGCCCTGGGACCGGAGCCCTACAGGCCTATTGTCTCCTGAGCCCTTCAAGGAGCAATAGCGCCCAGTTACCAGACAATCACCCGGGGTGGAGGGGCTGCAGTCTCACCAACCTGTCACTCAAGGTCCTCGGGCATCCTTTAGGCCAGCATACACCCTTGGCCAGGAGCCATAGCAGTCGCAGGACCGGTGGCCCCAGCCACCTTAGGCAGCTAGGCCCTACTTCTCCACGTACGGGTCTCAACACCGCCCAACACCAAGCGCCTCCACAGGAGAAGCCCTGAGTTCAGGCGACCCCAGCCCTCACGTCGGGCCACTGGTCCACCCTGAGATCTGCAGGATCATCCCCTCTGTGGGAAGCAGACGCTGGAGATCGGAGTTACGTGTCCAACTCTATGCATCCCTGGCCACCACCCCAGCAGAGCTCTCTTAATGACATTGGTCTTATGTTATATTATGTTATGTTAAACTAATTTGTAAAGCGCAAGGTATACCCGGAGGTGTCTTGGCGCTGATTCTGTAAGCAACTATTGGTAGGAAAAAAGATCAACTGATCGAAGTGCCAAGTCTTCAGAAGTTTCCTGAGCTGGGATAGGGAAGGAGCTGACCTGAGATTCAGAGGAAGGAGATTCCAGGATGTGGCTGCTCGCACCGTAAAGCTGCTACCGCCCCAATAAGATTTTTAAAATCTAATGGGGTTTATTCTGAAGCAGCCTGCAGATCTTAGGTTTCTATGTGGGATATACCATGATAATGCTTTCTCCAGAAAGGAAGGTCCAGAATTGTAGAGGGCTTTATAAGTAAGACAAAGGGCCTTAAACTTAATTCTGTTTTTGACTCTCAGCCAGTGAAGGTCATTAGGAGCGGAGGAAACAGAATGGTGCCTAGGCAAATCCAGTAAAAGTCTAGCTTCAGAGTTCTGAAGGATTTGCAATTTGTTCAGGTGTTGAGCTTGTAGGCAAATGTAGAGGCCATTGCAGTGGTCGATCTTGGACAAGACCAAGGTGGAAATAATTGATTTCCTGACTGACAAGGGCAGGAAGACTAATATATTTTTTAGTATTCCCAAGGTATTGTAAGAGGAGGAGATCACTGCGTTGATTTGATTGCCTAGAAGTAGGCGATTGTCGAGCCAGATACCTAGACTCTTGGCTTTACTGGTGGGAACAGGAATGGGATCCAACTCGGCTGGCCAAGCAAGGAGCAGCCCAGAGAAGGGGGTTATTGCCAAATAAAATTACCTCAGCTTTTCTGGCATTAAGCCTAGGGCGGTGTTTTTTCATCCACCCATAAATGGATTTCATGCAGTCGTGGATATGAAGACGTGTGTGGTGGACATCATTGGAGGCCGCTAGTACAATTTGCGTATCATCCACATAGGAGGCGAGGGAGAAAACACAAAAGATTCAACCAGTGGAGCCAGATCAGTGACAAATATATTAAAAAGTGTGGGGCTGAGAGAGGAACCCTTCGGAACCCCGCAGGGCAAGCCGAAAGAGCTAGAGGAGAAGGCATCAATGTTAATTGTGTTTTCTCTGTCTGATAGGAAGGAAGAGATTAGTTTCAAGGCCAGATTTTTTATGCCTATTGCTTCCAAACAGAGGATCAGTGTAGGGTGATCCACCGTATTGAATGCCGACGACAGATCCAACAGGATAAGGGCGGCTGACCTCCCCTCATCCAAGATAAATTTAAGCTCATCAGTGGCCTTGATCAGGGCAGTCTCAGTACTGTGAGAATGGGGGTGTAAGCAGAGTTCCTCCCTGTCAAACAGTCTTTTCTAATCAGAAAGGGTAATTCCTTTTCTGTAGCTCAGCACATGAGTTAAAGTACGGATGAGTGTGGGTGGTTATTTGTGACTTTCCGTCCTTTTTTCCTTGAACAGTCTCAGTACTGTGTTCGGATCTGAATCTGAATTGAGTGTGATCCAGGCAGTTAGAGTCCTTAATATACTGATTTAGTTGGATATTCATCACCTTCTCAACTGGAGAAGTCTGGAGATGGGTCGATAGTTGGCCGGGTCTTCGGGGTCCAGATTAGTTTTTTTGAATAGAGGCCGTATGGAAGCTCTTTTCCATTGGGATGGAAAGATGCCTGTATCGAACATATTGTTGAACAGGTTTGAGAGATGGTCTGCCATTATGTCAGGGACCATTTTTATAACGGAGGGTGGGTAGAGATCATCCAGGGAGCCGGATTTGGTAGTCAGGATAAGCTCCTTTATTTGTGATGAAGTGACAGGGGAAAAAGACTCTAGGCCAAACTTGGCCTTTTTATTATCGGAATTGATGTCCATCTTATCTTGACTTGCGGGCAATAGAGGATTACCAGTGTCTGAATGAGTTCAAAATTAAGTCAAATTTACCCCTGAAATGCGAAGCCATCTCATTGCAAAAGGACTGGCTCACCCACTCCCTTATCAGATATATGAAGACTTTAGGCCTCATTTACAAGTCCCTGTGCGCCGCCGGAATGTAACTTTTAATGACCTTCTGGAGGCGCACAGTGCCATATCTACAAGGCCACGTAAAGCAAACGTGTGACTTTTCATGGACTTGTAAATATGGTGTGAGGCAACGAAGTCAAGTCGCTGCGTTGCCTCAGACTGCGATGGGGAGGCATGCCATGGGCATTACAGTGGGTGTTACCACCTAACACCCATGGCATTTGACTCATTCAGAGATATACAAAGTTCTGTAAAACTGGGAATGTGTCAAAAGTCTACACCTCCGCATGGGAGGCATAGGGGAGGCACAATGAGGAGAAATAACTGTATTTCTCCTCACTTTTTCCTCCTTATATGTTTGCCGCGTTCAGCAGCACACATAGAAGTACGAAATTGCCTCCAGTGATTGTTTTTGTGCAGGAAGGTATCCCTCCTGCACAAAAACAATCATTCACACAACGCAGACAACCTTGCACAATGGTGCAAGGGTGCCTGCGTTGGCACATGGCAGCCAATTGAGCGCCAGCACAGGGAAAGAGGGCAGGAATGCACTGTATCTGATAGATACAACACATTCCTGCCCTTTTCTTTGGCCGTAGGGCAGCGCAGCAGGAAGGCTTGCGGCGCTGCCCTACAGCAAAATATTGTAAATGAAGCCCTTTGTTTCTTCCTTCCCTTTATCCTCTGTGACCCTTTCTGCCCTTTGTGGTCGCACGGGTACAGAGGGTCATACAAGTGGGGTGAAAGTAGAAGGTGTTTAGGTACTTGCAGCTCACTTCTTTCTCCAGACATTTTCCAGGAAGCAGAGGAGACTGCAGGATGGGATGGATGTGCAGTGCCAGGGCTCTGCTTGTGCCCAGAACAGCAGGTGTGCCCCTAAGCAGCAGCTGGTGCAGTGTGAGGACTCTCACCTTAGGGGCACGAAGTCAATGCGCCCATGCCAGCTCTCCCTCTGGGAATGTGAACTATACAAAGTTGGGCGTGGTGGTAGGACTTTGATGAGTGCTGTGCAAAACAGTCATTAAAATAACTGGACCGACTCAATGACTGAGTTCTAACCAAATGATAAAAGTAAAAGATTTATTACAAAACTTCAAAAGGCAGAGTGCAAATCATTTAAGTCAGATGCCATGAAAACTCTCAGCAATAGAGCAATTATGGCAATTATGGCAAATGCGGAGCCAAAAATGATTCTAAGTTCAAATGATCAGCAAAATAAATAGAAAATCGAACAGCATCCCTAGCAGCATCCACTCCCCCAGGAAAATGGAGGGTTTGTATACACTATTTCTGCATATTAAATCACCAAAGCTGCCAAAAGACAGTGGCGTGATCAAAAGTTGCATATTCTCAGCAAATCAGAACGCAGCGGCTTTACACGTCACATTGCCTCAGCACCTAAACACTATCACACTACATGAATATTGATTCTGCCCACCAGTGGCGGCTCCTCGTGGGAGTGCTGCGGGGCGGGGTGGGGGAGGGGCCGAACGGAGTTAAGTAAATAAATAAAACAAATTACATTGCACACGCTGCATCGCCGATTGGTGATGCAGCGCGCGCAATGTAATTCATTTATTTATTTACTTAACTCGGTTTGGCCGTACTACCCCCCACCCTGCCCATCCCCTGCCCCGCAGCACTTCCACGAGGACAGTGGCGTAGCTAGGGGGGGCGATGGGGGCCGGCCCCCATCCCCGCTCTTCCCTGCGGCCGCAAGAATCGGCCGCTACCACCCCCCCGCTCCTCTATCAATTTGCTGTAGGGGCCGCCACGGGCAGCCTAAGGCCTAGCTACGCCCCTGCACGAGGAGCCGCCACTGCTGCCCACTCTGATCTAACATCATCCGGCAGCGGCAGGAAGAAGCACTTACATGAACAACAGCATGTTAGTTTGAATAAACAGACTGCAGTAAACTGGGATAAGATACCTGAAAACAGCAACATTTTGTGTGCAAGCTTCATCACCTTCCTCAAAAACCATACCAATGGAAATGGCCCAAAGTAGCTGGGTGACCCATGGGGGCAGAGAAGGGAGGAGTCAGGAGAGGAGAGAGAGATATAAAGTATCCATTTTTGTTAAAGTGAAGTTGAAATCTGACATGGGGCACAATTAAAAATCCACAAAAAGCGCACTTTAATACATGATAGGAAATGTATTTCAAGCCAATAGTTCTATATTAGTCTATAGATGTATGAAATGTATAAACGACAACAATTCTATATGATGCACATATCATAATGTTATAGAAAAAGAGATAATCACAAAGTAGCTTTCACACATTTTCAGGTCCCATTTATTCCCTTGAGTGAATCAAGCAGGGCTGAACCAAGACTGCCAGGAGCCCTCATGCAAGCAAGGAGCATGGGCCCTCGTGCAAGCAAGGAGCATGGGCCCTCGTGCAAGCAAGGAGCATGGGCCCTCATGCAAGCAAGGAGCATGGGCCCTCATGCAAGCAAGGAACATGGACCCTCATGCAAGCAAGGAGCATGGGCCCTCACCCTTTGTTTAGGCCACAATCTGACTGCCCAGCACTCTTTTTACATAATTTGTGCTACCTTCCCAGTCAACACACAGACTCACAACCCCTACACTTACACACACAGCAGGCACATACCCCCCACCACCCACACACAACAGTTTTCTCCCTCCCTGCAATAACGCAAGTCAAAGCCCTGACCCTTGATGAGAGAAGCAGGTGAAAAGACAAAGTATTTTTGGTTGCCGCTTTTGTTAACTGCTTAAAACACTAGGTACACATAAAAGAATAATAGCTTATTGAATGGACATTAGAGAGCAACAAAGTTTTACCTCCAGAAATGTAAAATTTAAGATACTTAAAGGTGGAGAGAAGAGACTTAGGGACACATGTACAAAATTAAGCAATTGCGATTTTCGAATTACGATTCTTACTGAATCGCAATTCGTAATGTAGGAAAACGTAAACGTTTTCAATAGCTATCCCTAATGGGTTGCAAATCAACTTACCTCATGGGGGATATTTACAACAAAATGTCGGAGTGCGGTGTTACTCCAAAATTGGTAACGTGCGACATTTTTAAAATGCAAAAATGTGCTGTATTTACAAAAATACAGCGCACCCCTGTGTTTCCACTGGTGCTAATGAAGCTGCCTAGCCCCAGCGCTGGCACCCTGCTGCTGTGTTGCAAGGGAGCCTGCTCTGCAGGGGCGATTGTTAATGTGCTAGAAGGTTTACCTTCCTGCACATAAACAACCAATAATGGTGATTTGCACCTTCTATGTGTGCTGCAGAATGCAGCACACATGGAAAGAGCAAAATCCTAGGAGAAATTAAACATTTGTCCTCGTATCGCCATCCTGAGACCAGGTATTCCCTGGTCTTAGTTTTTATCGCTTCCCCAGTCTTCTATATATGGGGCGGCGTCAAAAGGCAATGGGTGTTGGGGCGGAACGCCCACAGCAACACCCATTGCACGCCCCTCTCACGCTAAGTGAAGCGTGAAAAGAGACCTTATTTGCAAGGCGGCGTTAAGTTATGTTAAGTGGCTTAACGCCATTTTGTAAATAAGGAGAAGGGGATATCGCCACCAGAACGTCACTGAAAGTGACGTTCTGGTGGCGATATCCCCTTGTAAATATGCCCCATGAGTATTAATGAGGTAGGTCACAATTTGCAACCCAATAGGAATGATAGTCATCACAGGGACGGCGGCCTGCTGGGGTCAGCAGACCACGATGTCTGTGATTGCTTTTTAATAAAGCAAACTTTTTTTTTTCTCAAATGCAGGTCGCAAAACATGCATACATAGCACTCCAAGTCGGTATTTCGAAGGGACATCCCTTCCAAATACCGAATCACTAAACCAATTTACTGAGTCGTAATTTGGCATTTGTACACATGTAAAGGCATTTCTGTGGTGGGAAAAAGCAGGATTGGATGTTTGTGACCGCAGAAATGTTTTGTACATCCGGATCCAAATTCACCAAATGAAATAGAACAGAATTTTATAACTAGCCACATGGCCAATTAATCTGTCCACTCTTTTTACCCTATGAACAAATCGAAAGAATAGGCTTCATAATAGCATTACTTCTTATCGGCCCCTGTAACGGACATGTCGTTTTTTTTATAGTGCCTCAATCGGAACCTCAAGGCGGCCAAGTAAGATAGCTCAGCGGGATTAGGTTCCTTCTGTAGAGATCCTTGTACAACCAAATGGTCACATGTTCTATACCCAAAAGAGGTGGCACAATCTTCCATTCGTGCACGGCCTATTAAAGGAGCACGACTGAGGAGGTGGCAACTGGTATTTGCAGTGCCATGAAGCCCCCCCCCACCTATGGAAGGCACTACATAAAGGCATACCAATATTAATGCAACGAAACTAAGCTTTTCCTTTTAGTGCAACTGTCTGCAAGACAGATTTTTACCAACTC
Organism: Calotriton arnoldi; assembly: GCA_963921515.1. Lineage (NCBI taxonomy): Eukaryota > Metazoa > Chordata > Amphibia > Caudata > Salamandridae > Calotriton > Calotriton arnoldi. Next base: position 1,134,946 of record CAWUFW010002319.1, read on the forward strand.
TTTACAATATACATAGAGAGGGCTTTGCTCCATCTAGAGGAGCATTACATTCTCACTTCTAGCCATTGGCTACTTGGTGTATCCTTCCACCTGCCATGGAGTGCTTTCATTGCAGTGATTGAGGGACTATTTTACATCAGGAAAATGCACTCAATCAACACACATTCAATTCTTTATCTCCTACATGCATTGAATAAAAAACAATAATTTTGTGTATTTATTTTAATGCAGTAGGCTTTATCAATGTTTTTATGCGGACTCAAGTGTGAATATTACCAACGCAACCACTACTACCATTGCTATTATTACTACAATTATCGCCACCATTAACCATTACCATGACCACCAGCATTACCATCACTTCCATTACATAACCGCAAAAACAACATACATCATTACTGCCATCACCTCCCGCACCACCATCTCTATCACCAATACCATTACTACCACCCCCTCGAGAGCAGAAGAAGCACTGGTAGCCTCAGTGCAAATGTTCATTGTCTCACAAATAGAGAAGGCTGTGCAGCACAATTGCAAACTTGGCTCAAGGCTGAGACAAATGCACCCTGGGCAGCACCAGTTAATCTTCTTTCAAATGTGAGGAAGTGGTGCAGCACTAGGAACAGCGCGGCAGGTTCGCCTCATGCATAAAAAAAGGGGACAGCATCAGCGTGCAAGAGGGGAAGCTTGACTCACACTAGTAATGGGGACAACATTGGTGTGCAAGAGGGAAAGCGGACTCTCAAACTAGTAACGGGGACAGCATTGGTGTGCAAGAGGGCAAACTTGACTCTCACACTAAGAATGAGGACAGCATTGGTGTGTAAGAGGGCAAGCCTGACTCTCACACTAGTAACGGGGACAGCACTGGTGTGTAAGAGGGCAAACCTGACTCTCACAGTAGTAACGGGGACAGCATTGGTGTGTAAGAGGGCAAGCTTGACTCTCACACTAGTAACGGGGACAGCATTGGTGTGCAAGACGGCAAGCTTGACTCTCACACTAGTAACGGGGACAGCATTGGTGTGTAAGAGGGCAAGCCTGACTCAGACTAGTAACGGGGACAGCATTGGTGTGTAAGAGGGCAAGCCTTTCACACTAGTAACGGGGACAGCACTGGTGTTTAAGAGGGCAAGCCTGACTCTCACACTAGTAACGGGGACAGCATTGGTGTGTAAGAAGGCAAGCTTTGGGGGGGCGCTAGAGGGCGTCAGGCGAAATGGCCGCACTGTAGTGCTGCTCCGCCCGGCTGATCCGCAATCCGCCTAATATCGCCATAAAACAGAGGCACCCAACATTACTCTCCCGCCGGTTAGTGTGCAGGAACGTCCCTAGCAGGGATCGAACCTGGGAGGAGCGACAGACGAGTGCTGTGGCGCCGGGAGAAGCGGCGTAATGTGCTCCGCTGGATGCGGGGGCAAGATGGCGGCTTGAGTGGACTGCAGGACGAGCCCGACAGGACACCGGCGCGTGGAGGAGGGCGGAGGCGGTCCTGCGTTGTATGCGCCTGGACACTGTGTCGAGGCCGGCTGGCTACCCTGAGCGCTGACGGAGCAGGGTGAGGCTTGTGCACTACTGCGGGACGGCACCGTGATCCCCCGCTGGCTGCGGACTGCTTGCTGACCTGGCGCGGCTGGTCTGAGCTGCGGGCCGAGACCGAGGGACGCACAGCGGCTAGCCGGGGCCTTCCGGACAATACGGTGGACACGCATCGACGCCCGCCGCGGGCTGCGGTAGGTGGGGGCGGCCCAGGCCTTGGCCCCAGGCTGTGACGGTGGGAGTGGGCCGAGGTTCTGGGTTGCGGCCTGCCGCTTGCGGCCTGAGTGCGGGGCTGGTGAGAGCCTGTATGAGGCCCCTGATTGAAGACCCCCCACCCTGGGGATTGCCTGCGCTTAGAGCGGATTGCAACGTGGCAGAAAAGAGACTTGCTGGTTGTGCTCTGGTCCCTGTTTCCCTGCCTAGTGGGCCTGGAGGTGCGGACTGAGAGAGACTGTCTGCCCGGCGTCCGGTGACTGACCCGGTGTGCTGAGAGGGGGCGCCACAAAATTTGGGGCCTGGACCCCAGAGCCACCACGATGTGTGCCTGAGGCTTATGGCGAAGTTGCATCGCTGCCCACCGTTCGATTGGGAGCTTGGGTGCGGACACCGTGGGGGCCTGGCTGACTTCTGGTGGCCCCGTGACAGGGATCAGTTGGCTCACTGGTACCCTTGGGCCGGTTGACCTTCTACCTACCTTCTACCTGCCACCTGGAGGTGTAAACAGTATCGCCGCTTTGAGGTGAGACAGCCGCTAAACTTGCTGTGGGGTATAGGATCCCCCCTACGCCACGGGAGGGTGGTACTGGGAACATAGCGCGAACGTGGTGATTTGCTGGACATTGGCCAGTGGTGGTGCGCTAACTGCGTGGCGCTACAGGGCTATCTGCTCGGGGCTGGGGGCGAGGGAGCGCCTCGGGGAGGTCGCTGCTATCTTGACCACTCATCATGGGGAAGCCGGATAAGTCGCAGCCCCGCCTCACGTTTGAGGCGCGAAAGTCGGGTAGGGCTCAACAGAAGGCGGCAACTGACTCCGAAGCTGATGGGAAGGAAGACGGTCCGTCTAATCTGGAGTCCACGCTGCTGGCAATGCAGAAAAGTCTTCAGGCTATAGAGGGGAGCATGTCCACCATCAATAACCGGCTGGACCATATGTCCTCCCAAATGGAAAAACAATCGGCGAGAATGGGTGAGGTCGAGCAGAGGGTATCAACTACTGAGGATGGTCTCACTGAGGTGACGAGCAAGACTCTTAATATGGAGAAGCTGCTGGCACTCATACAGGCCAAGAATGAGGATTTGGAGGCCCGGTCGCGGAGGAACAACATTCGCGTCACGGGCCTGCCAGAATCGACGAACACCGGGAGAATGGAGAACTTCACTGAGACCCTATTCAAGGAAATATTTGGTCCCGAGCACTTCTCTTCCATGTTTGTTGTGGAGCGTGCGCACCGCTCTTTGGCGGCGCGCCCTCCCCCGGGAGCACCACCACGTCCCATAATAGCTCGATTATTGAATTATCGGGACCGGGACACTATTCTGCGACTGGCCAGGGAGAAGGGGGCCATCAGCTATCAGGGGAACAATCTGTCCTTTTTTCCCGATTTCACTGTCGCCGTCCAGGCTGCAAGGCGCGAGTATAGTGCAGTAAAGAAATTTCTACAGACCGAACACGTCCCCTACGCCATGCTCTATCCAGCGCGGCTTCGTGTGGGATCGGATGGGAACTTCAAGATTTTTTCCACTCCCAAGGCAGCGATGGACCACGCCAAGCAACTGAAGAGACAACGGCGTGAGACCGAAGCAGAACCCGGGGCGAACAATGATACAGATTAAAGAGGACCCCTAATATGCTGATTCTAGCATGCCTTTTTGAGGGCCGCCTTGCACAGTTATAGGGGTATAAGTGCACTGACACAGCTATCGTTCAGTCCGGCAAATTACATTGTGATCTATGTATTTTGAGGGAAGCCTCAAAGTTTAGAATTTGCACATGTATTGTAACACAGGTACTAGACCTGATCAGCCACCTCCTAGGCAATGGGAGGTTAGTAGCACTCTGACGCCCCCCGTAAGGGAGTTCCCCGCACCACGCCATTGTGTTGTAGTTCTAATGGGGTTTGTTTAGGTAATTTTGGGATGGCTTTGGCAAGTTGGGGTAGCCAAAGTGGGCGGGGGGTACACAGGGGGGAGGGTGGGAATCTGTGGCATGTGTTAGGCGAACTTGACGTCAGAATATGCTTGGTTTATTACATATCATCTTTAATCCAATTAGTATATACTGCACTGTATGAGTAGTACGTTAAGATTCCTTACTTGGAATGTTCGTGGCCTTAATAGTCCCAAGAAAATTCGCACTGTCATTGCTGGTCTGGATCGGCTGAATATTCAGGTCGCCTTGCTGCAAGAGACCCACCTCACTAAGGTCTCTGAGAAACATGTGGGTACAAGATGGGCGGGGGTGAGGGTGGCCTCCTCTTTCTCTTCTTATTCACGCGGAGTGATGATACTTGTGAGGAAGGGTATCCCATTTCGAGTACATGGCACAGACATAGATGAACAGGGCTGATTGGCTATAGTACATGGGACGATTGGTGGTATGACTGTTCTGTTGGTAAATGTGTATGGACCAAACGTGGATGATCGCGCCTTTTTTGATGAAGTGTGGAGACGTATCTCAGTGTTTCCTACTGCTGACATTATTTGGGGGGGGGATTTTAATACTTGTCTGGATGTGGCTGTTGATAGAGAGGGGGCAGGGGCGGCCAGACACAGGTTATCTACTGATGCCCTTCAGGGCATAATGGACGCTGGCAGTTTATGTGACGTTTGGCGCATGCGTCACCCTGGTGCCAGGGAACACACATTCATCTCCACTGTGCACGGCACCTGGTCCCGCCTGGACTATTGGATCGTGTCGGAGGCCGTGTGTACATATGTGGTGGAGGTTCAACACTTGGCCAAAACCCTATCAGACCACTCACCGGTGCTTCTTGAGATGCAGGTACCCGAGTGTGTCAGGCCTCCCTTTACATGGCGACTACAACCTTCTGCTCTGACTGACCAGGTGTTCAAACACACTGTGGGTGAAGCCATAAATAATTATTTCAGGGAAAATGCCGGAACGGTCGAAAACGCGGGAGTACTGTGGGAAGCATTCAAGGCAACGATTCGAGGAGTCTGCATTGGAGCGCAGGCGGGGGTCTTGAAAGATCTGAGGCGCAGAATCGGTAAGCTTGCAGGGGAGATAGTGGCGCTGGAGCGAGAGTATGTCCAGAGTCCCGCCCCCGCGCTCCTCTCTCAGATCCGTGAACTGGTTACAGAGCACAATGAAACTGTTGACCAGGAAATGCTGCATAGATCTCGTCGCTGCACTGCCCGGTATTATGGAGAGGGGGGACGCCCTAGCCGCTCGCTAGCACAGAAATTAGCGGCGCCGCGCAGCCAGGCCCACATAACCGAGCTGCTGGACGGGGAGGGAGTGCCACATTATGATACCCCGGGAATAAGTAAGGTGGTGATGGACTTCTATTCAAATCTGTACAGCAAACGCACCTCTTTGCCAGCCGCAGACGTAAATGAGTACCTAGGGGATGTGACTCTGGGCTGGTTGTCCTTGGCACAGCGTGAGTATATTACACAGCCTTTTGATGTAGAGGAAGTGAAGGTAGCTATTATGTCCCTCCCCACCAGCAAATCGGCGGGATTAGACGGTCTCCCTAGTGAGTTTTATAAGGCGTATGTTAATGAGCTTGCGCCAAGGCTGCTGGAGGTCTATGCGGAGGCATATGACTCGGGTACATTGCCCCCTTCTCTTACGGAGGCACTGTTGGTGCTTCTGCTAAAGCCCGACAAGGCGGCAAATGATTGTGGCTCCTATCGACCGCTGTCACTCATAAATATTGACGCCAAAATACTGGCTAAGATGATAGCTGCCAGACTCCAGCCACTGGTACCTGATCTGGTGCTCCCGGACCAGTCGGGGTTCGTGCCCTCTCGATCCACGTCACATAACCTTCGCACTATTTTTTCCACGTTACACTATTTCGAACATGACTTTCAGGCAGTGGCGGTGCTACTAGATGCCGCCAAGGCATTCGATTCGCTCCAGTGGGACTATATGTTCACGACCTTGTTACGAATGGGCCTTCCGCCGTTTTTCTTAAAATGGATCCATTTATTATATACTGCGCCGATGGCCCGGATTCGTGTAAATGGCTGGGTAACTGAGGCATTTGCCATCCACGGCGGCACCAGACAGGGGTGCCCTCTGTCGCCCATGTTGTTTGCATTGGCCCTAGAACCTTTAGCATGTAGGCTGCGTCAAAAGCACGGGGGGCTGCATTACGGTTTAGGCAGCGACCCCTGGTGGTGTCACTGTACGCGGATGATATGCTGCTGTACGTCCGAGACCCTGCTATAAATTTATCGGCAATGATACGTGAATATATCAAGTTTGAACGATACTCTGGTCTGGGCATCAATTGGGCCAAATCTACTGTCTTCCCACTCACAGCAGGCACCAGGGAGATAGAACTCGAATTTCCCCTGAGGTGGTCGACCGACCCTGTTAAGTATCTGGGTGTGTGGCTGCACAGGGACCCGGAGGTAGTGATTGCCGAAAATTATGGACGTGTGGTCACCACGATTACGGAACGGGCTGAGCGCTGGGCTAAACTCCCTCTCTCTCTTGCGGATCGCATAGCGGTCATAAAAATGACTTTTTTGCCAAAGCTGCTCTATTTATTTAATAATATCCCCATTCGTCTGAATCTCGCGTTGTTCAATACTTTGCAGTCGTCCATGTCCACGTTTGTGTGGGGAGGCAAAAAACCCCGCTGCAGCTGGAGTTTGCTGGTCCAGCCGTTTGAGCGTGGAGGATTTGAGGCTCCCGACTTACGACTATATTACTTATGCGCGCAGGCGCAGTATGCGCACTTTTGGTACTATCCACAGAAATTTCAGCCACATACTGCTATTGAGGCGGATTCGGTCCTTCCGGGGCCGCTCACTGCTGCGGCCTTGATGGGTGGAGCGGGAGGTCCACGTGGGGAAATTAGCCCTGTGCATTGTACGGCCTGGGCATGGAAAACCTTGGCCAAAAGGGCGGGTCTGGAATATTTATATACCCCAGCGCTCCCCCTCGCCGCGCATCCTGGTATATCGGCGGCGCAGGAGCCGGCAGCCCTGAAGGCGTTAAGTGGAGTGGGGATTACACTTTTGGGAGACTTCTACAGTCAGGGTCGCTTTCGCTCACTGACGGATCTCCAGGGCGGACGAGATACTGGAATAATGCTGCGCTTCACGTATGCACGGGTGCGACAGGCAATTCGAGCGGTATACCCGGCATACCCGATGGAACCGCGTACTCTGATGGCACTGCGGGCGGTGCTGTCGAGTGCAGATCGCAGGGGTCTTGTTACTAAATTATACAACGCATCCCTCAGAGAAACTGATCTCATTGATTCACCTTCCTATAATAAATGGAGGACAATCTTGGGAGACGAGTTCTCGATAGACTCCTGGAGGTTCTGCTGTACGTTGACTGGGCGCTTAACGGCGAACTGTAACCTGCGCATAATCCACTTCAAGTATATACATCAGCTATACTATACACCGTTGCAGCTGCGAAGGTTTGGGTTGCGGGACAATGCATGCTGTATACGCTGTGGACAGGAGAACGCGGATTTTGTGCATCTGGCCTGGAGTTGCATGGGTGTATACAACTTCTGGGTGAGGGTTGCGCGCATACTTACAGATGTGGTCCTGGAGGCTGTTGAGTGTGTACCAGAGGTGTGCCTGTTGGGATGGGTGCAGAGGCTTAAGCCCTGTAACAGACGGATAGTAGCTATTTCTACTCTGTTTGCAAAACGGGCCGTGGCACAGTGTTGGGGTGCAAAAGCAGTTCCAACTGTGCAGAAGTGGATTCGCGAATTGTTATATTGCAGGGATCAGTTGGGCATATATGCTGAAGAGCTACCTGAGGCCTCACGCCCCAAGGACTTTTGGGCCCCACTGACGGGATATCTTCTTGGGAATTCAGACTTGCAGTGAGGCGGGATACAGGCTGAGCTGTTAGGTGCGATAGGACTATTGGGGGTGCAGGGATGTAGTGTCATATTCACAGTGTATTGCTAGAGGATGTAATAATACTATGCAACCATGCCGGGGCTCTGGGGGGGGGTTGGGCGAAGGGTTGTTAGTTGGGGCTTTTTGTTTGCATTTAGATGTAATTTAAAGACAAAATCGGCTTGTATTCAGTAACTGTATACAAGGCTTGATGCACCCAGTGTTTGGGGTGATGCAGGATCTTAATGTGCAAGTTGTCTAATAAACAAATAAAAAAAATAAAAAAGAAGGCAAGCTTGACTCTCACACTAGTAATGGGGACAGCATTGGTGTGTAAGAGGGCAAGCCTTTCACACTAGTAACGGGGGCAGCAATGGTGTGTAAGAGGGCAAGCCTGACTCTCACACTAGTAACGGGGACAGCATTGGTGTGTAAGAGGGCAAGCCTGACTCTCACACTAGTAACGGGGACAGCATTGGTGTGTAAGAGGGCAAGCTTGACTCTCACACTAGTAACGGGGACAGCATTGGTGTGTAAGAGGGCAAGCTTGACTCTCACACTAGTAATGGGGACAGCAATGGTGTGCAAGACGGCAAGCTTGACTCTCACACTAGTAACGGGGACAGCAATGGTGTGTAAGAGGGCAAGCCTGACTCTCACACTAGTAACGGGGACAGCATTGGTGTGTAAGAGGGCAAGCTTGACTCTCACACTAGTAACGGGGACAGCATTGGTGTGTAAGAGGGCAAGCTTGACTCTCACACTAGTAATGGGGACAGCAATGGTGTGCAAGACGGCAAGCTTGACTCTCACACTAGTAACGGGGACAGCATTGGTGTGTAAGAGGGCAAGCCTTTCACACTAGTAACGGGGACAGCACTGGTGTTTAAGAGGGCAAGCCTGACTCTCACACTAGTAACGGGGACAGCATTGGTGTGTAAGAGGGCAAACCTGACTCTCACACTAGTAACGGGGACAGCATTGGTGTGCAAGATGGCAAGCTTACTCACACACAAGGAACAGTGACAGCATTGGTGTGCAAGAGGGCAAGCTGACTCTCACACTAAGAATGAGGACAGCATTGGTGTGCAATAGGGCAAGCTTGACACTCACACTAGTAACGGTGACAGCATTGGTGTACAAGAGGGCAAGCTTGACTCTCACACTAAGAATGGGGACAGCTTTGGTGTGCAAGAGGGCAAGCCTGACTCTCACAGAAGGAACAGGGACAGCATTGGTGTGCAGGAGGGCAAACCTGACTCACAGAAGGAACAGGTACAGCATTGGTGTGCAAGAGGGCAAGCTGACTCTCACACTAAGAATGAGGACAGCATTGGTGTGCAATAGGGCAAGCTTGACACTCACACTAGTAACGGTGACAGCATTGGTGTACAAGAGGGCAAGCTTGACTCTCACACTAAGAATGGGGACAGCTTTGGTGTGCAAGAGGGCAAGCCTGACTCTCACACTAAGAATGGGGACAGCTTTGGTGTGCAAGAGGGCAAGCCTGACTCTCACAGAAGGAACAGGTACAGCATTGGTGTGCAAGAGGGCAAGCTTGACTCACACACAAGGAAAAGGGACAGCACTGGTGTGCAAGAAGGCAAGCTTGACTCACACACAAGGAACAGGGACAGCATTGGTGTGCAAGAGTACAAGCTTGACTGTCACAGAAGGAACAGGACAGCATTGGTGTGCAAGAGGGCGAGCTTGACTCAGACACAAGGAATAGGGACAGAATTGGTGTACAAGAGGGCAGGCTTGCCTCTCTCACTAGAAGCATGGACAGCATTGGTATGTTATGTTATGAATGATATGCTATGCTATGCTGTGCTGCGACTCACCTGGGAGGGTATCCTGGCGCTTATACAAAGAGGCTGATCGGGCTATGTCTGGGGTCTAGGTAAAGACCCATGTCTTCAGTTTCTTGCAGAACTCAAGGCCCGAGGAATTAGCTCTGATGTGTAGAGGGAGGTCGGTCCAGGCCTTGGGGGTGAGGTATGAGAAAGAACGACCACCGGCTCTGGTTTTGCGAATGCGGGGGATGTGTGCAACCAAGAGGCCGGCGGAGTGGAGGTTTCTGGTTGGGGTGTGCAAATTGATGCGGCTGTTGAGGTAGGAGTGGCCTACATTGTGCAGGGCTTTGTATGTGTGTGTGGCGAATTTGAAGAGTGCACATTTGTGAACAGGGAGCCAGTGAAGGCCTTTGAAGTGTGAGGTGACATCTGTGTGGAATGAGAGCCTGAGTGAGAGTCTGACTGCTGCGTCTGTATGGTCTGGAGACGTCTGGTCAGATGGGCAGTGATGCTGACTTAGAGTGCCTTGCCATAGTCCAGTTTGCTGGGAATGATGGCCTGGGTGATGCTTCTGCGAGTGTGGATTGGGAGTCATTTGAAGATTTTTTTAGGTTCTTGAGGGTGAAGAAAAAGGAGGAGGCGACTGCGTTGACATGGCAAGTCATTAGGAGTTGGCTACCCACCACTATTCCCGGGTTCTTGGCTTGGATGGTCAAGGTGGGAGTGGACCTGAGATCTACTGTCACCGGGTGGTGTCCCAGAGTGAGGTGTCCTTGCTGAAGAGCACCACTTCCGTTTTGTTTGTGTTGAGGTTCAGACAGTTGATCTTCAATCGACAAAAGGGAAAATATGAGTCACACAAAAAGGAACAAGAAACAACAAAGCAGCAGAAGGTAATGAACATCAAGAGTGCAAGCTTCCCTCACAAATAATGAGCAGATAAAACAGGCAGAAGCAGTGCAGGCAGATCCTGCAGCATAAGCACGTCACTCACATACACAATATGACCAGCACAGTAACAATGCAGCCCTCACTCACACACAACAATAGAGTGTGAGCGCATCACTCATATACACTACACTTCCAGCACAGTAACAATGCAGCCCTCACTCACACACAACAATAGAGTGTGAGCACCTCACTCATATACACTACTCTTCCAGCACAGTAACAATGCAGCCCTCACTCACACACAACAATAGAGTCTGAGCGCATCACTCATATACACTACACTTCCAGCACAATAACAATGCAGCCCTCACTCACACACAACAATAGAGTGTGAGCACCTCACTCATATACACTACTCTTCCAGCACAGTAACAATGCAGCCCTCACTCACACACAAAAATAGAGTGTGAGCACCTCACTCATATACACACTTCCAGCGCAGTAACAATGCAGCCCTCACTCACACACAAAAATAGAGTGTGAGCACCTCACTCACATACACTACACTTCCAGCGCAGTAACAATGCAGCCCTCACTCTCACACAATAGAGTGTGAGCACCTCACTCATATACACTACTCTTCCAGCACAGTAACAATGCAGCCCTCACTCACACACAAAAATAGAGTGTGAGCACCTCACTCATATACACACTTCCAGCGCAGTAACAATGCAGCCCTCACTCTCACACAATAGAGTGTGAGCGCATCACTCACATACACTACACTTCCAGCACAGTAACAATGCAGCCCTCACTCACACACAACAATAGAGTGTGAGCACCTCACTCATATACACTACTCTTCCAGCACAGTAACAATGCAGCCCTCACTCACACACAAAAATAGAGTGTGAGCACCTCACTCATATACACACTTCCAGCGCAGTAACAATGCAGCCCTCACTCTCACACAATAGAGTGTGAGCGCATCACTCACATACACTACACTTCCAGCACAGTAACAATGCAGCCCTCACTCACACACAACAGAGTGTGAGCACATCACTCATATACACTACACTTCCAGCACAGTAACAATGCAGCCCTCACTCACACACAACAATAGAGTGTGAGCGCATCACTCACTACACTTCCAGCACAGTAACAATGCAGCCCTCACTCACACACAACAATAGAGTGTGAGCGCATCACTCATATACACTACACTTCCAGCACAATAACAATGCAGCCCTCACTCACACACAAAAATAGAGTGTGAGCACCTCACTCATATACACACTTCCAGCGCAGTAACAATGCAGCCCTCACTCTCACACAATAGAGTGTGAGCACCTCACTCATATACACTACTCTTCCAGCACAGTAACAATGCAGCCCTCACTCACACACAAAAATAGAGTGTGAGCACCTCACTCATATACACACTTCCAGCGCAGTAACAATGCAGCCCTCACTCTCACACAATAGAGTGTGAGCGCATCACTCACATACACTACACTTCCAGCACAGTAACAATGCAGCCCTCACTCACACACAACAGAGTGTGAGCACATCACTCATATACACTACACTTCCAGCACAGTATCAATGCAGCCCTCACTCACACACAACAATAGAGTGTGAGCGCATCACTCACTACACTTCCAGCACAGTAACAATGCAGCCCTCACTCACACACAACAATAGAGTGTGAGCGCATCACTCACTACACTTCCAGCACAGTAACAATGCAGCCCTCACTCACACACAACAATAGAGTGTGAGCGCATCACTCATATACACTACACTTCCAGCACAATAACAATGCAGCCCTCACTCACACACAACAATAGAGTGTGAGCACCTCACTCATATACACTACTCTTCCAGCACAGTAACAATGCAGCCCTCACTCACACACAAAAATAGAGTGTGAGCACCTCACTCATATAAACACTTCCAGCGCAGTAACAATGCAGCCCTCACTCTCACACAATAGAGTGTGAGCGCATCACTCACATACACTACACTTCCAGCACAGTAACAATGCAGCCCTCACTCACACACAACAGAGTGTGAGCACATCACTCATATACACTACACTTCCAGCACAGTAACAATGCAGCCCTCACTCACACACAACAATAGAGTGTGAGCGCATCACTCACTACACTTCCAGCACAGTAACAATGCAGCCCTCACTCACACACAACAATAGAGTGTGAGCACCTCACTCATATACACTACTCTTCCAGCACAGTAACAATGCAGCCCTCACTCACACACAAAAATAGAGTGTGAGCACATCACTCATATACACTACACTTCCAGCACAGTAACAATGCAGCCCTCACTCACACACAATAGAGTGTGAGCGCATCACTCACATACACTACACTTCCAGCACAGTAACAATGCAGCCCTCACTCACACACAACAATAGAGTGTGAGCACCTCACTCATATACACTACTCTTCCAGCACAGTAACAATGCAGCCCTCACTCACACACAAAAATAGAGTGTGAGCACATCACTCATATACACTACACTTCCAGCACAGTAACAATGCAGCCCTCACTCACACACAACAATAGAGTGTGAGCGCATCACTCACATACACTACACTTCCAGCACAGTAACAATGCAGCCCTCACTCACACAAAAATAGAGTGTGAGCACCTCACTCATATACACTACACTTCCAGCGCAGTAACAATGCATCCCTCACTCTCACACAATAGAGTGTGAGCACATCACTCATATACACTACACTTCCAGCACAGTAACAATGCAGCCCTCACTCACACACAACAATAGAGTGTGAGCACATCACTCACATACACTACACTTCCAGCACAATAACAATGCAGCCCTCACTCACACACAACAATAGAGTGTGAGCGCATCACTCACTACACTTCCAGCACAGTAACAATGCAGCCCTCACTCACACACAAAAATAGAGTGTGAGCACCTCACTCATATACACTACACTTCCAGCGCAGTAACAATGCAGCCCTCACTCTCACACAATAGAGTGTGAGCGCATCACTCACATACACTACACTTCCAGCACAGTAACAATGCAGCCCTCACTCACACACAATAGAGTGTGAGCACATCACTCATATACACTACACTTCCAGCACAGTAACAATGCAGCCCTCACTCACACACAACAATAGAGTGTGAGCACATCACTCACATACACTACACTTCCAGCACAGTTACAATGCAGCCCTCACTCACACACAATAGAGTGTGAGCACATCACTCATATACACTACACTTCCAGCACAGTAACAATGCAGCCCTCACTCTCACACAATAGAGTGTGAGCACATCACTCATATACACTACACTTCCAGCACAGTTACAATGCAGCCCTCACTCACACACAATAGAGTGTGAGCACATCACTCACATACACTACACTTCCAGCGCAGTAACAATGCAGCCCTCACTCTCACACAATAGAGTGTGAGCACATCACTCATATACACTACACTTCCAGCACAGTAACAATGCAGCCCTCACTCTCACGCACAGAAACAGGTAGCATTTGCAGCAGCAGTGTAAGCACATCACTCACATACACAATATTAACAGCACAATCAGTAACAATGCAGGCCTCTCTCACACACACCAAACATGCAGCACCAGTGTAAGTATCATCACACACACATACACATACAATATGAACAGCTCAAGCAGTAACAATGCTGCCCTCACTCACACACACAGGACAAACGCAGCACTGGAGGGCAGTTGTGTATGCTTCAGTCTCAAAGCTGGGGTGCATTGCAGTCAGCAGCAGAGAAGGACGAGCTTCAGCCATGTACAGCACATGCAGCTTCACATAAAAAAGGTATTGTGCAGGACAGCAGCAGCAGTGCAAACTTCCCACATACACAGAGGGGGCATGCAATGGGCAGCAGCTGTGAAAGCTTCCTCATACACAGAGAGGGCATGCAATGGGCAGCAGCAGCGGTGCACGCTTCCCTCATACACAGAGAGGGCATGCAATGGGCAGCGGTGCACGCTTCCCTCATACACAGAGAGGGCATGCAATGGGCAGCAGCAGCGGTGCACGCTTCCTTCATACACAGAGAGGGCATGCAATGGGCAGCAGCAGCGGTGCACGCTTCCCTCATACACAGAGAGGGCATGCACTGGGCAGCAGCAGCGGTGCACGCTTCCTTCATACACAGAGAGGGCATGCAATGGGCAGCAGCTACTGAATTCCATGGTGCCCTCTGTGGGTCTGGCACTTTCTACAGTCACACATAGGAGTCCACGGTCGGTTTTGCAGAAGAGCAGCAGCCTCTCCCCGTGCTCCTCACACAGACTTCCTGGTGCGGGGCCTCTAGGCGCTATTTTCAGTTCCTTCGCCATCTCTGCTATGTTTGCTAATCTCTTATTGGGTTTCATTTCCTTCTCTGGGTCAATGTTGTGCTTGCATTCCGGGCAGGCTGTCTCCAGGTCCTCTTTACTCATGCTTGTCCTGAGACTGGAGAGGCAGGAGTTGTGTCCACAGTCCAGGGTCATGGGGTCAGTGAACAGCTCCCTTCAGACGGGGCTGGTGGCTTCTTCTAGGAGCTCGGCGCTGGGGTCTGATGCCCCCATGTCTTCTCTGAGCTGTGCCCGGCTCCTCCCCCTCTGACAGGCATATACTTATCAGTATTAATGTAAGGTGTGTCCCGCTGAGAGCAACCTTTGTTCTGATCCTGAACCAGGCATAGGCAGCTGACGAGATTCAGTGCTAGAACCAATGTGTCTGGCCCGCCCCCAGGTTACTGGTGCCCATAGTGACTTCAGAGTAAAACGGTCATATGTAGGAAGGTGCGAGGCGCGGCACCCAGGACACAGGTGCATACACACTGCCTTTCTCGAGTTAAACATCAGAGGTGAGAAACATTGCATGGGATACCGATCTCAGCTCACTACTGCACACAGTGCCTTAAATGCAAAACATCAGAGGTGTGAAACACTGCATGGGGAACCGATCTCAGCTCACTGCTGCACTCAGTGCCTTAAAAGTGAAGCATCAGAGGGGAGAAACATTGTATGGGGTACCGATCTCAGCTCACTGCTGCACTCATGCCTCAAAAGTAAAACATCAGAGGTGTGAAACATTGCATGGGGTACCGATCTCAGCTCACTGCTGCACTCAGTGCCTCAAAAGTAAAGCATCAGAGGCGTGAAACATTGCATGGGGTAAGGATCTCAGCTCACTGCTGCACAGAGTGCCTTAAAAGTGAAGCATCAGAGGTGTGAAACATTGCATGGGGCACCGATCTCAGCTCACTGCTGCACACAGTGCCTTAGAAGTAAAGCATCAGAGGTGAGAAACATTGCATTGGGTACCGATCTCAGCTCACTGCTGCACTCAGTGCCTTAAACGTAAAATATCAGAGGTGAGAAGGGAGTGAGGCACTGAATTTGTGCAGATTCATTTGGTCACGATTTCAATCTAAAAAGTAGACTGAAGGTGCTTGTAATCACTTGTATCTGCTTCTGTCTATTAATCATCGCAGCACATGTATTTTATACAAGAAAAACTTTGGTTCAATAAATATATTGAAAACATCCCACTGTGTATTCTCTCTATACTTCTCTGAGAATAAGTAAGCACGAGTGAGTGAGTGAAAGGTACTGATCTGTTTTCACGATCCCTGAGGGGTTAGGGTTGTCATGTTCTGTGGTTGCCAGAAGCCATTCGCTCCCTGGTGAGGTTAGGGGCACTTACGGTGGCACTGTGAGCTAGCTGGTCTGTAGGCCAACATATGCTGCGGGGATGTCTGGAATCAGTCTAGGCACCAAGCCCTTAGTTTGTGTTGTCCAACAAACGTGCAGATCCTATGAATTAGTAGGAACTACACGACAATCAGTCTGGCACTTCATAAGCACCTCTGATCAGTCTGGCACTTCATAAGCACCTCTGGTCAGTCTGGCACATCTTAAGCACATCTGATCAGTCTGGCACTTCATAGCACCTCTGGTCAGTCTGGCACATCATAAGAACATCTGATTAGTCTGGCACATCATAAGCACATCTGATCAGTCTGGCACATCATAAGCACCCTGGTCAGTCTGGCACTTCATAAGCACCTCTGGTCAGTCTGGCACATCTGATCAGCTTGGCACATCATAAGCACATCTGATTCTGGCACACCATAAGCACATCTGATCGGCCTGGCACATCATAAGCACATCTGATTCTGGCACCCCATAAGCACCTCTGGTCAGTCTGGCACATCTGATCAGTCTGGCACTTCATAAGCACCTCTGGTCAGTCAGGCACATCATAAGCACATCTGATCAGTCTGGCACATCTGATCAGTCTGGCACATCATAAGCACCTCTGGTAAGTCTGGCACTTCATAAGCACATCTGATCAGTCTGGCACATCATAAGCACCTCTGGTAAGTATGGCACTTCATAAGCACATCTGATCAGACTGGCACATCATAAGCACCTCTGGTCAGTCTGGCACTTCATAAGCACCTCTGGTCAGTCTGGCACTTCATAAGCACCTCTGGTCAGTCTGGCACATCTGATCAGTCTAGCATATCATAAGCACCTCTGGTCAGTCTGGCACTTCATCAGCACCTCTGGTCAGTCTGGCACATCATAAGCACATCTGATCAGCCTGGCACATCATAAGCACATCTGATCAGCCTGGCACATCATGAGCACATCTGATTCTGGCACATCATAAGCACTTCTGATCATTCTGGCACATCATAAGCACCTCTGGTCAGTCTGGCACTTCATAAGCACCTCTGGTCAGTCTGGCACATCTTAAGCACATCTGATCAGCCTGGCACATCATAGGCACCTCTGATTCTGGCACATTATAAGCACATCTGATCGGCCTGGCACATCATAAGCACATCTGATTCTGGCACCTCATAAGCACCTCTGCTCAGTCTGGCACATCTTAAGCACATCTGGTCAGTCAGGCACATCATAAGCACATCTGATCAGTCTGGCACATCATAAGCACATCTGATCAGTCTGGCACATCATAAGCATCTCTGGTCAGTCTGGCATTTCATAAGCACATCTGATCAGCCTGACACATAATAAGCACATCTGATCAGTCTGACACATAATAAGCACATCTGATCAGTCTGGCACAGCATAAGCACCTCTGGTCAGTCTGGCACTTCATAAGCACCTCTGGTCAGTCTGGCACATCATAAGCACATCTGATCAGTCTGGCATTTCAAGAAAACCAAGGTCCGGAAGCGGCTTCCTAAAGGCACATAACAATCAGCGCTTCACTGCTCCGAGGGCAAACCTCTAGACAGCAATAGTTTCTCTTCGAATGGTTTCAGACTGAAGGAAAAAACAGACCCAGAGTGTCTGCCGAGTGATTCTTATTATTTTAAATCGCTTCTGAGGTAAATCTAAATGAACTGACGCAGAGCTTGGGATGGATGGAAAACAACAGGGAAAGAAGAAATCTAACCCTACAATATTGTTTGAAAATGATAGGAACATCAAACATCAGCATTCGTCCTTCGTGCGGACGTGCCACATTAAAAGTAAAAGCCAAACGAGATGGGAACTGCATGCTCCCAGATTAACGGAAAGACCCCTCAGAAACACCCGCCCAAGAGGGGCCAGTGTGATGATGGTCCCGCTGATAGAAACAGAAACCATGTTACAAGCTGACTGTTCTCCATGAGGAGCCCGCTACGTCATGACGTCAACGTCAGGCCCCGAATTAATGGTCATTGAGGACTCAAGATGATGATTGAGAGATCTCATCTGATACAAACCGCAACCACCTTACAAGCTGACCCTTCTCCCTGGGGTCCTCTACCTCATGACGTCAATGCCAGGCTACTGGTAATGGAGAGCAATACAAGAACTCTTTAAGACAAAGCACATAACTGCTGCCCAATCAAATCCTGTAAACATGGTTCCAAATATATATGGGCAGAGCAAAAGCCCCTCCTGCTGATTCTCACATAGGTGTCTGCCGACAGTTGCACTGTGAAGCCAGACCACATTGAAACTCAAACGAGGAAAGGAAAATCTGGAGACTTAGAAAGAAATGCCCCGTTTACATACCAGGATTCTTCATTACTCTTAGTCCTACTCGTCTTTTTCACAGTCATTACAACTTGAAGGTGTCTCCACCCTCAGGACAGAAAAAACACATAGGAGTATTCTAGTAAGCCCTACCCACCCTCCTGGTCATCGGCTTACTCAGAATCCTCCTGAAATATCCAAGCAAAATCAAAGACTCGGAGGGAGGGAGGAAGGGATCATGATTATTGTGACAAGGACAAGTATGACTAAGAGTAATGAAGATTACCGGTAAGTAATCAAGACATTAACTCTACGCATCTCATCCTCATCCAAGTGATTTGATTTTAAAAAACACATTACACAGCAAGTATACACACCTGATGATTAAGTGCACGCTGAACCTGTGAAGTAATAGAGATTAGGGCAAGAAATGAATTAAAAAACTGAATTTAACAACCCCACACTAAAACTCTTAGTACAGTCCAGAACACTACGCAGTCTTTGATGTCTCACAGAAGTAGAGTCTGAAGACCAAGTGGCCGCTTTACAAATCTCGGCAGAGAAACTCCCTGTAACTCTGCCTAGGACGAAGCCACGTTCCTGGTAGACCAACCCTGAATCAAATCACCTCCAGAAGGACTCTGTTCAGACCGGCAGGATAGCATCCTTCAACCGCCTACTCAATGTGGCTCTACTTGCAGACCTGCCTTGACCTGATTGTCCAAAAGTCACAAAAAGTCAATCTGTCTTCCTGAATGCTTCAGACTTGTCAAGATAAATGGAGAGAGCATGTTTAACATCCAGAGAGTGAAAAACCTTCTTCTCTTCTGAGGAAGGAGAGGGGAACAAAAAGAAGGGAGAATCATCTATTGGGAAACGTGAAAGGAAGAATGAAGCTTAGGTCGAAACAAAGGATGGCCCCCATCCTCAAAAAACAGAGAAAAGGATGGTGACAGAGTAAAGCAGAAAGCTCACCAATCCTTCATGCAGAGGTGTTAGCCAGCAGAAAAAGAACTTTACAAGAGAGAAACTTCAAACCAACTTCTGCCAAAGGTACAAAAGGAAGGGACTGTAGAGACCTGACAACAGAAGGCAAATCCCACATAGGAGAGAACTTTTGCCATAGGTCTGGAAACAGAGAAACTCTTAAAAACTCTGTTGATCAGAGCCTCAATTTCTCCCAGAGGCTCGGAAAATTCACAGAAAGCCTTGATAGAGAACCAGTGAAACTTAAGAGAAGAGAGAGAGAAAGATTAAACTCATTGGCTCTCCACCAATAATTATCAGACTGCTCAAAAAGGACAGGAAGCAGCCAAGAGATCATGCTGCTGGGAACACCATTTGTGAAAGATATCCCAATGTCTAGAGTAGGCCTTGACGGTCAAAGGCCGGCGTGAACTCTGAATGGTCTCGACCAAAGGTGTCAGGTGACACTTAAAAGGTCTGCTCTTTCGCCCTCCAAGCCAAGAAAGCGAGATGTAGATATTGAGGGCAAGGAGTCTCTAATGGAGATGGAGCTAATGGGAGATGCCGGGGAGGACAAGTGGCCGTTCATTGTAGGAGAGGGAGCCACGATCTACTTGAGCAGAGTGGGACTATCAAGATGACCTCCACTTTCGCCTGCTGAATATTTAACAAAGTCATTGTGATCAAGGCAAATTGTGGGAAAGCATAGAGCAGCCTCTGGGGTCAACCCACCAGGAGAGCATCCATGCCCAAGGCGCCCTCCACTTGAACCCTTGAATAAAACCTCTGAACCTTGGAATTGGTCTTCGAAGCAAATAGATCAAGAAATGGCTGATCAAACTTTCTGTAGATCTGGAGGAAGATCCTGCGGGACAATGACAGGTTCATTGACTATGGGAATGATCTGCTTAGCTGATCCACCTGGGTATTGTCTAAACCCCTACACAACAAACTGTCAAACTCAGAAGATTGGACTTCGCCCAGAGATTAATTAATGTCACTATTTGATTCAAAGACCTGCTCCCCTGATTATTTATGCAGACAATGGAGACCATGGTGTTTGATCTCACCAGCACATGCCTCTGCCTGATGTGTGCCGCGAAGTGCAGGAGAACCTTGTAGGTTGTTGTGAGTTCCCTCCAATTCGATGACTTCTTCTGCTTCAACCATGACTATTTCTGCTGATATGACTGGGAGAGACACATAGCCCCCCCCAACCAATGTTGCTGGGCCCGTGGTTAGGGCCAACTGCTGTCCCATTTGCATCCTCATGCCCTTGATCAGGGTGCGAGTGTCCAAACACCACTGGTGAAAGTGCCAAAGAAATGGGTGTAGATGTATGCGCAACCTGGGAACTGTGAAAACGCATCCCGCTGTATGCCCCTGAATCTTCATGGAAGAGAGAAGAGACCTGATCAGGTTTTGCATATGAGTGAACCTGTCTGGAGGCAGAAAGATTCTTGCCAGTTCTGTCCTGAAGATGGCACAGATGAACCTGATCTCTAGGGAAGGTGTCAACTGACATTTGGGAAGATTGAGAAGAAGGCCCAGCCAATCCTCTTGTGTGATCCAGAATGTCCAAGATCTTCCGGAGAGAAGGAGCATGAAGAAGCCAGTCATCAAGGTTAGGGTACACCGAAATCCCCTGTAAACGAAGATAAGCCACAACCGGAGCCATCATCTTGGTGAAGACCCAGGGGGCTCATTTGATGCCAAAGGGAAGAATCATAAATCGTGCTCCATCAACCCGCACTTTTTTTCCTGTAGGGAGAGAGAGGCTTCCCTGTTGGTCTTTAGAACTCATTTAGGATCCTTTCTTGTTGTGGCGATTCTTGTTCTGCATCCTTGGTACCAAATTTCTTTTCCCTTACTTCAGCACTGCACTCAGTCCCTCTTGGGATGGTCAGTTATCCCAAAGTGACAACGTTGCTTCTCAAGGTCTCTTCAAGAAAAGCACTGAGTGCTACTGTTGTTTTCTGCAGAGAAAACAGTCAGATCTTCTGTGGTTTAATCCTGTGGTATAATTCGGCAGTGGTAATAACACTAAAGAACTCGGGGGATATGCCTCTGTGGTGACTTATATTCCCTGAACAGGAATATCACAGTAGACTTCCATCCTCTACAGACAATTTAAGAAATGTTAGCGCCTCTTAGGGCTAAGTATTTTTCAGTCATTGACCTTAGGTCAGAATTTCTTCAGGTCACCTTGGTTGAAGAGTAACAGGATCTGCCTTAGTTTGTTGCACCCTTCGAAGCCTTTTAATATCTTAGATCACTCTTTGGGCTGGCATCAGCGCCCAGCGTATTCCAGAAACTCATGGAAATATTATCTAAATGTTTTGGCGGTGTACAACCTCTCCAGTAAAATGTATTAATATTCGAAGTGTTGAAATTCACAACAGATTACTGGACAGAGTTTTGCAGGTCATAGAAGATAAAGGCATGACTGTCAGTTTTGATAAATGTGGATTCTTGAACCGAGAAATTGAGTATTATGGTCATAGAATAACAGTGAATGGCATTGAAGCTCAGTCTGGTTTGTGGGATGCCAGGAGGAAAGCCAAGGATGCCCTAATGTCATTATTAGGATTAGGGGAATATAACACACAAGTTGTAGCTGGATACGCCTTATGTACAGACCCCTTAGGAAAGTTGTTAAGGAGAGGGGAAAACAACACTTGGGAAGATGAGTAAAAACAAGCATTTGATCATTTAAATTCTTTAATTGTAAGTGAACATGCACTTAAACCATTTGAGAATAACAGCAAATGTGTTGTTACTGTTGAAGCCAGTTCTATAGGGTACTTAGTCAAGGTGTGAACGGTAGAAAGAACACAGTGGCGTTTATATCCAGAACTTTGCATGGCCCAGACCTGCACTGTACTACGACTGAGAGAGGCTTCAGCCTGCGTGGACAGTAGAGAAATTGAAGACGTTCCATTGGGGGAAAATGTTCTGATCTAGTGACAGCCCATAGACCATTATGATATATGATGGATGGCCACGGTATTGGAAAAGCTTCTTCCAGACTTGTTAGATTAATTACAAGATTGCAAGAACTCAGTTTCAAGATTAAGCACATTGCAGGTGGAAAAGTACTCGCGACGACTACTTATCAATATTGCCCCTGAAGAATGACAGTCATGGACATACATGTAGTTGTCATTATTGAAGGAGTAGGTAGTCCTGCGGGTGCTATCTCTGAAAAAGAATGGTTGGATGCCAACAATTCACATGATCAGTTGGCACAAGTAAAAAAAATGTATTGTCGAAGGATGGCTACCTGCCAGAAATCTGGACATGAATCTGAAGAGGTTTGCCAAGGTCTGAGCAGAGTTGAGCTCAGAAGGAGACATTCTCTTATGACACCCTTTCTCCTCCTCATTCACCCTGCTACGGTCAGGGTATTAGAATGTGGACATTTTAGAACTGACAACGTGAGTCTAAGTCCATAACTGTATCTTTTTCGGCGTGCTGGCATGATGGCTGCAGACAGGGGCTGCTGCTTCCATGGCAGCGAATACCATCACGGGTTTTACTGCTGCTCAAAAGCGGCATTGACTGATTTTACTGGTGCCAGCTTTTTCCAGAGCATCTCACACTGCTACAGTTTATTACTGTTAGAAATCAGGACCTGTTTGCAGTGCCCCCCCCCTTTTTTTGCCCCATTTGAGAACCATGGATGCTTGTTTTCTGACTCTGAGAGTGCCCTGGCCTCTGCTGGGCAGGCCCAGGGCCAGTGCTATGTTTAAAACACCCACTGGCATGTTGAAAACACACACATGCATGCGGGAACACTATGTAGTAGGGTACGCTTGCAATTGGCACGACCTACCATATAAGTCCCTAGTAGATAATAGGGCAGGGGGATTAAAACTACCTATAAGTCCTGAGTATACAATAGGGCATGGCAGTTTAGATGCCAGCAGCCCTTTCTGCACTTGCGTGTGTGCACTGCTGAGCGCCTGAGGTCATATTGAAATCAGCACTGTGTTGCAGCAGTGCTTTTAAAAGTAAATTCACCGCAAACTCGACTTCGGTGGTAGGGGCACTTAAAAGTGATACTCTACAATATTTTGGCATATTAGGTACCCGCATGGCCTCCCCTAGGTGTCCCAAGGGTGCGGGGTCATGTAATTATAAGGAGCGCCCTTCAAAAAGAGGTTTTATTTGCCCTGGGGATAAAGAAATTGCACATTTCACTTCTCCCATTGTAGTAAAGTGCCTCAGAAAATGGACTTTGGTGCTATGAGCACCGTGGAGTGAGGATCTATACTATTTTTGCATATCCAGAACCCCCAAGGTCTCCCCGAGGTGTCCCAGGGGTGGGCGCATCATGTAATTATAAGCAAGGCCCTTTTAATGAGTTTTCCTATGCCCTCATAATGGAGAAATTGCCCATTGCAGTTTCACCATTGTAGATGCCTAATCCCATAGGATAACAAGGCAATAGTTTATGAATGCATACTTATTGCTAAGAATTAAATAAATATCATTAAAGGACTCAGGAGAATGGTATTGATAAATCCAACAATATGTCATTGTTGGGTTTATCTTAAAATGTACAGAAAAGAAGTTATAAGACTTTCTTGCTTGTAAGCTAAAATTCAGCCTTCCTGCCCTCTTCCCTGATTGGTCAGAGTTAACAGGCTTAGCCAGGCTACTTTGATGAAGTGCTATTAGTATAGTAGGGGTATGCAGCTGTAGGGGTTTCACGTGAGACTAGACAGGACCCTAAGTCGTAATGAAAATGCAGAAAAGCCTGTCCGGTGGTCACACCCCAAGGTCCACCCAAATTGGAGAATTGTCAATGAAGGGACAGCTCCTGCAGTTTTCTACATAAATTCCTCAGAGCAAATTCTCCAATTTCCGACGTCAATGCATTAATGGTTCATCATTTTATTGGTTTTGAGAACAAGTAATCAAGATAGCGTAGGGAATGAACAGCCGACACGTGGTTCGCCCATATGGCTATCCCGCCAAGGGCTTTCTCAAGGCTGATCAGTACAACATTATTACAACATAATGCATGGTGCAAGGGCATTAGAATACAAAAGTAGAAAAAAACAAAAGTTAAAAAAACAGAATACCTAGGAAGTGCAAGTAAGAGTAAACGGGGAAGTACCCAAGGTGAGGAGTGGAACATGTAGTAGGAGAAAAAGAAACCTTGCTAAAACATTAATACGCCTGTCATCATATCAGATATATGTGGTATTGAAGAATATCGTTGTTACTAAAAGATGTGATGTTGTGATGTAACTAACCCATGTATATACTATAATAATCTTATGTTGATAAAGTATATTTTTTCCATTTCCTTCTTTCTATTTTCCTTTCTTCTCTCTCCAATTCCCTTTTTTTCCTACTAAATGTTCCACCCCTTACCTCAAGTACTTGCCTTTTTCCTCTGACTTGCTCTTCTTGTGTTTTCTCTGTTTTTTCAACTTTAGTTTTTTCTACTTTTGTCTAAATATTTCCAATTTTTATAAATTGTTGTTGGATTTTTAATGGATTTTGTGTCTTAATTATTTACTGAATCTGTGTTTGTAAATGCTTTACATACCAGTCTCCCAAGTTAAGCTTGGATCTCCGGCCGGGAGTTCCCTGGCTAGGGATCACCTTTCCGGCTCTAATCCCCTGAGTTCTACCCCCTCTTGAACCTTTGGACTCTCCTGAGGCTATATGCGATGGTGGCCTTTCAACTCTCCTATTCCCGCGATTTTGGTTTGTGATCTTCTGATGGACCGTGTACTTTGCTGACCTTCGGCGCCCGAACAATCATGGCCGCTGCCCGGTGGAGCTGTTTTATCAGCTATAGAGGAGATTAGGCTCTGGTTTACCCCCTCGGCCATCACCTACCTAGCCGGACATTGGACATGGTTTCCCTCGTATCTCTGCTGTGTCTCCTTTCCTCCCCTGCCCTCCAACGAATCCACCCCCTGAAGAAGTACTTTCTCCTTGCCGGTCTACCTGACCCAATTTGCATTCCCTACCCCTTTTTACCCCCCCCCCCCTCTTCCTTCTTTGCTCCTTAGGACCTGTGTCTTGGTTATGCTATGCGCTAGTAACTCATGTTATTGTGTAACACTGTCTGTTTTCCCTATGTTATACTTGGCTCCTGTAATTGTTGAAATCTTTGCAACTTGTAACCCGAGACCTGAGCAACATGGCTGATGCCCGGTGGAGCTGCTAGACAGCTATAGAGGAGATCGGCCCAGGTTCACCCCCTCGGCAGTCACCTACCCAGCCGGACATTGGGCACAGTTCTCCTCGTCTCCCCGCTATGTTTTCTTACTCCCCCTACCTCTGACGAATTAGCGTAACATTGTTTTCTTTCCTGTGTATTACTATGCTCTTGTAACGGATGTAATTTGTAACTTGTAACTTGTAACTCAATGATCCTCATGTAAAGCGCTCTGATACCTCCGGGTCTAGCCAGCGCTATATAAAACTCGTCAAATAAATAAATAAAATAAGCCTGCCTGCTCGCAGCCAAGCTACTCAGAATTGAGCATGGAAATAATTTATTGAGACCTATTCTGGCCCTAGACTGCGTTACTGGCCTTATTGCCAGTGGTAGATGCATATTTACCACTACTAATAACCTACTTTCGAACAATTTAGTTACTGACAGGGCAGTACATAGATCAGTGGTTGGTTAGTAGATCTCCTGGTTAGCACAATTGCTGTGATCAGTTACTGCTGGGCCGGGGGCAGTGCTTACTGCTGTGGATGTTAACTGCATCTCACAAGGCAATAAACACTCTCGCTGCTGCTGGTAGCTCCCACGGGCAGTTAAACACTCTCACTGCTGCTGGTAGCTTACACGGGCAGTTAAACACTCTCACTGCTGCTGTTAGCTTACACGGGCCGTTAAACACTCTCACTGCTGCTGGTAGTTTACACGGGCAGTTAAACACTCTCACTGCTGCTGGTAGCTTACACGGACAGTTAAACACTCTCACTGCTGCTGGTAGCTCCCACGGGCAGGTAAACACTCTTGCTGCTGCTGGTAGCTCCCACGGGCAGTTAAACACGCTCACTGCTGCTGGTAGCTCCCACAGGCAGTTAAACATTCACACTGCAGCTGGTAGCTCCCACGGGCAGTTAAACACCCTCGCTGCTGCTGGTAGCTACCACAAAGCAGTACACACCACTATGATGGTTTACTGCTGCCCCAAGGTCTGCATGCACCGTTATTGTTGGTGACATCTGCTTCTTGGGCAGCATCCACTCCTAGGGAGGCAGAACTGGATTCTATTACTGGACTGCCCCAAGGGTTACACTCCAAGCATTGGCTATTTACAGGTGCCCTCAGAGTACAGGCAGCTGCCTCCAGTGTGGCACACGCTTCTATTGTAGACTGTTTCCCCCAGAGCAGCATGCCAGGTTATGGCCGCCAATTGTGTCCCCATCATATACTGCCATAGGAAATGGTGGCTGCCCAAAGGCAATGCAATTCACTGTGACAGTTTATTGCTGTCTCAGGGACAGCACAGGCTGCTAATCCTGCAGCCTGTCCAGGGCAGCGCACAAGGCTCTGGCTGCTAATCCTGCAGCATGCTTCCAGGGCAGCGCGCAAGGCTGTGGCTGATATTCCTGCAGCCTGCTTCCAGGGCAGCGCACAAGGCTCTGGCTGCTATTCCCGCAGCCTGCTTCCAGGGCAGCGCGCAAGGCTCTGGCTGCTAATCCTGCAGCCTGCTTCCAGGGCAGCGCGCAAGGCTCTGGCTGCTAATCCTGCAGCCTGCTTCCAGGGCAGCGCGCAAGGCTCTGGCTGCTACTCCCGCAGCCTGCGTCCAGGGCAGCACGCAAGGCTCTGGCTGCTATTCCTGCAGCCTGCTTCCAGGGCAGCGCGCACAGCTCTGGCTGCTATTCCCGCAGCCTGCTTCCAGGGCAGCGTGCATGGCTCTGGCTGCTATTCCTGCAGCCTGCTTCCAGGGCAGCGGGTATGGCTCTGGCTGCTATTCCTGCAGCCTGCTTCCAGGGCAGCGCACAAGGCTCTGGCTGCTATTCCTGCAGCCTGCTTCCAGGGCAGCGCGCACGGCTCTGGCTGCTATTCCTGCAGCCTGCTTCCAGGGCAGCGCACAAGGCTCTGGCTGCTATTCCTGCAGCCTGCATCCAGGGCAGCGCACGAGGCTCTGGCTGCTAATCCTGCAGCCTGCTTCCAGGGCAGCACGCAAGGCTCTGGCTGCTAATCCTGCAGTATGCTTCCAGGGCAGCGCATGAGGCTCTGGCTGCTATTCCTGCAGCCTGCTTCCAGGGCAGCGCACAAGGCTCTGGCTGCTATTCCTGCAGCCCGCTTCCAGGGCAGCGCACAAGGCTCTGGCTGCTATTCCTGCAGCCTGCTTCCAGGGCAGCGCACAAGGCCACGGCTGCTAATCCTGCAGCCTGCTTCCAGGGCAGCGCACAAGGCTCTGGTTGCTATTCCTGCATCCTGCTTCCAGGGCAGCGCACAAGGCTCTGGCTGCTATTCCTGCAGCCTGCTTCCAGGGCAGCGTGTATGGCTCTGGCTGCTATTCCTGCAGCCTGCTTCCAAGGCAACGTGTATGGCTCTGGCTGCTATTCCTGCAGCCTGCTTCCAGGGCAGCGCACAAGGCTCTGGCTGCTATTCCTGCAGCCTGCTTCCAGGGCAGCGAGTATGGCTCTGGCTGCTATTCCTGCAGCCTGCTTCCAGGGCAGCGCACAAGGCTCTGGCTGCTATTCCTGCAGCCTGCTTCCAGGGCAGCGTGCATGGCTCTGGCTGCTATTCCTGCAGCCTGCTTCCAGGACAGCGCACAAGGCTCTGGCTGCTAATCCTGCAGCCTGCTTCCAAGGCAGCGCACAAGGCTCTGGCTGCTATTCCTGCAGCCTGCTTCCAGGGCAGCGCACAAGGCCACGGCTGCTAATCCTGCAGCCTGCTTCCAGGGCAGCGCACAAGGCTCTGGTTGCTATTCCTGCATCCTGCTTCCAGGGCAGCGCACAAGGCTCTGGCTGCTATTCCTGCAGCCTGCTTCCAGGGCAGCGCACGAGGCTCTGGCTGCTAATCCTGCAGCCTGCTTCCAGGGCAGCGCACGAGGCTCTGGCTGCTATTCCTGCAGCCTGCTTCCAGGGCAGCGCACGAGGCTCTGGCTGCTATTCCTGCAGCCTGCTTCCAGGGCAGCGCACGAGGCTCTGGCTGCTATTCCTGCAGCCTGCTTCCAGGGCAGCGCACAAGGCTCTGGCTGCTATTCCTGCAGCCCGCTTCCAGGGCAGCGCACAAGGTTCTGGCTGCTATTCCTGCAGCCCGCTTCCACGGCAGCGCACAAGGCTCTGGCTGCTATTCCTGCAGCCCGCTTCCAGGGCAGAGCAGAAGGCTCTGGCTGCTATTCCTGCAGCCCGCTTCCAGGGCAGTGCATGAGGCTCTGGCTGCTATTCCTGCAGCCTGCTTCCAGGGCAGCGCGCGAGGCTCTGGCTGCTATTCCTGCAGCCTGCTTCCAGGGCAGCGCGCGAGGCTCTGGCTGCTATTCCTGCAGCCTGCTTCCAGGGCAGCGCGCGAGGCTCTGGCTGCTATTCCTGCAGCCTGCTTAAAAGGGCAGCGCACAAGGCTCTGGCTGCTATTCCTACAGCCTGCTTCCAGGGCAGCGTGCATGGCTCTGGCTGCTATTCCTGCAGCCCACTTCCAGGGCAGCGCACAAGGCTCTGGCTGCTATTCCTGCAGCCTGCTTCCAGGGCAGCGTGCATGGCTCTGGCTGCTATTCCTGCAGCCTGCTTCCAGGGCAGCGCGCAAGGCTCTGGCTGCTAATCCTGCTTCCAGGGCAGCGTGCATGGCTCTGGCTGCTATTCCTGCAGCCTGCTTCCAGGGCAGCGCGCAAGGCTCTGGCTGCTATTCCTGCAGCCTGCTTCCAGGGCAACGTGTATGGCTCTGGCTGCTATTCCTGCAGCCTGCTTCCAGGGCAGCTCACAAGGCTCTGGCTGCTATTCCTGCAGCCTGCTTCCAGGGCAGCGCACAAGGCTCTGGCTGCTATTCCTGCAGCCTGCTTCCAGGGCAGCGTACAAGGCTCTGGCTGCTATTCCAGCAGCCTGCTTCCAGGGCAGCGCGCAAGGCTCTGGCTGCTATTCCTGCAGCCTGCTTCCAGGGCAGCGTGCAAGGCTCTGGCTGCTATTCCTGCAGCCTGTCCAGGGCAGCGCGCAAGGCTCTGGCTGCTATTCCTGCAGTCTGCCTCCAGGGCAGCGCACAAGGCTCTGGCTGCTATTCCTGCAGCCTGCTTCCAGGGCAGCGCACAAGGCTCTGGCTGCTATTCATGCAGCCTGTTTCCAGGGCAGCGCACAAGGCTCTGGCTGCTATTCCTGCAGCCCGCTTCCAGGGCAGCGCGCAAGGCTCTGGCTGCTATTCCTGCAGCCTGCTTCCAGGGCACCGCACAAGTCTCTGGCTCCTATACCTGCAGCCTGCTTCCAGGGCAGCGTGCATGGCTCTGGCTGCTATACCTGCAGCCTGCTTCCAGGGCAGCGCACAAGGCTCTGGCTGCTATTCCTGCAGCCTGCTTCAACGGCAGCGCGCAAGGCTCTGGCTGCTATTCCTGCAGCCTGCTTCAAGGACAGCGCGCAAGGCTCTGGCTGCTGTTCCTGCAGCCTGCTTCCAGGGCAGTGCACAAGGCTCTGGCTGCTATTCCTGCAGCCTGCTTCCAGGGCAGCACACAAGGCTCTGGCTGCTATTCCTGCAGCCTGCTTCTAGGGCAGCGCACAAGGCTCTGGCTTCTAATCCCGCAGCCTGCTTCCAGGGCAGCGCACAAGGCTCTGGCTGCTATTCCTGCAGCCTGCTTCCAGGGCAGCGCAAGGCTCTGGCTGCTATTCCTGCAGCCTGCTTCCAGGGCAGCGCAGAAGGCTCTGGCTGCTAATCCTGCAGCCTGCTTCCAGGGCAGCGCACTAGGCTCTGGCTGCTATTCCTGCAGCCTGCTTCCAGGGCAGCGCACGAGGCTCTGGCTGCTATTCCTGCAGCCTACTTCCAGGGCAGCGCACAAGGCTCTGGCTGCTATTCCTGCAGCCTGCTTCCAGGGCAGCGCGCAAGGCTCTGGCTGCTATTCCTGCCGCCTACTTCCAGGGCAGCGTGCACGGCTTTGGCTGCTATTCCTGCAGCCTGCTTCCAGGGCAGGCGCACAAGGCCCTGGCTGCTAACCCCGCAGCCTGCTTCCAGGGCAGCGCACAAGGCTCTGGCTGCTATTCCTGCAGCCTGTTTCCAGGGCAGCGCACAAGGCTCTGGCTGCTAATCCTGCAGCCTGCTTCCAGGGCAGGGCACAAGGCTCTGGCTGCTATTCCTGCAGCCTGCTTCCAGGGCAGCGCACAAGGCTCTGGCTGCTAATCCTGCAGCCTGCTTCCAGGGCAGCGGAGAAGGCTCTGGCTGCTATTCCTGCAGCCTGCTTCCAGGGCAGCGCACAAGGCTCTGGCTGCTATTCCTGCAGCCTGCTTCCAGGGCAGCGCACAAGGCTCTGGCTGCTATTCCTGCAGCCTGCTTCCAGGGCTGCGCACGAGGCTCTGGCTGCTATTCCTGCAGCCTACTTCCAGGGCAGCGCGCAAGGCTTTGGCTGCTATTCCTGCAGCCTGCTTCCAGGGCAGCGCACAAGGCTCTGGCTGCTAATCCTGCAGCCTGCTTCCAGGGCAGGGCACAAGGCTCTGACTGCTATTCCTGCAGCCTGCTTCCAGGGCAGCGCACAAGGCTCTGGCTGCTAATCCTGCAGCCAGCTTCCAGGGCAGCGCACAAGGCTCTGGCTGCTATTCCTGCAGCCTGCTTCCAGGGCAGCGCACAAGGCTCTGGCTGCTAATCCTGCAGCCTGCTTCCAGGGCAGGGCACAAGGCTCTGACTGCTATTCCTGCAGCCTGCTTCCAGGGCAGCGCACAAGGCTCTGGCTGCTAATCCTGCAGCCTGCTTCCAGGGCAGCGCACAAGGCTCCGGCTGCTATTCCTAGAGCCTGCTTCCAGGGCAGCGCACAAGGCTCTGGCTGCTATTCCTGCAGCCTGCTTCCAGGGCAGCGCACAAGGCTCTGGCTGCTATTCCTGCAGCCTGCTTCCAGGGCAGCGCACAAGGCTCTGGCTGCTATTCCTGCAGCCTGCTTCCAGGGCAGCGCAAGGCTCTGGCTGCTATTCCTGCAGCCTGCTTCCAGGGCAGCGCACAAGGCTCTGGCTGCTATTCCTGCAGCCTGCTTCCAGGGCAGCGCATAAGGCTCTGGCTGCTAATCCTGCAGCCTGCTTCCAGGGCAGCGCACGAGGCTCTGGCTGCTATTCCTGCAGCCTGCTTCCAGGGCAGCGCACGAGGCTCTGGCTGCTATTCCTGCAGCCTACTTCCAGGGCAGCGCACAAGGCTCTGGCTGCTATTCCTGCAGCCTGCTTCCAGGGCAGCGCGCAAGGCTCTGGCTGCTATTCCTGCAGCCTACTTCCAGGGCAGTGTGCAAGGCGTTGGCTGCTATTCCTGCAGCCTGCTTCCAGGGCAGCGCACAAGGCTCTGGCTGCTAACCCCGCAGCCTGCTTCCAGGGCAGCGCACAAGGCTCTGGCTGCTATTCCTGCAGCCTGCTTCCAGGGCAGCGCACAAGGCTCTGGCTGCTAATCCTGCAGCCTGCTTCCAGGGCAGGGCACAAGGCTCTGGCTGCTATTCCTGCAGCCTGCTTCCAGGGCAACGCACAAGGCTCTGGCTGCTAATCCTGCAGCCTGCTTCCAGGGCAGCGCACAAGGCCCTGGCTGCAATTCCTGCAGCCTGCTTCCAGGGCAGCGCACAAGGCTCTGGCTGCTAATCCTGCAGCTTGTTTCCAGGGCAGCGCACGAGGCTCTGGCTGCTATTCCTGCAGCCTGCTTCCAGGGCAGCGCACGAGGCTCTGGCTGCTATTCCTGCAGCCCGCTTCCAGGGCAGCGCACAAGGCTCTGGCTGCTATTCCTGCAGCCTGCTTCCAGGGCAGCGCACGAGGCTCTGGCTGCTATTCCTGCAGCCTACTTCCAGGGCAGCGCACAAGGCTCTGGCTGCTATTTCTGCAGCCTGCTTCCAGGGCAGCACACGAGGCTCTGGCTGCTATTCCTGCAGTCTACTTCCAGGGCAGCGCTCAAGGCTTTGGCTGCTATTCCTGCAGCCTGCTTCCAGGGCAGCGCACAAGGCTCTGGCTGCTAATCCCGCAGCCTGCTTCCAGGGCAGCGCACAAGGCTCTGGCTGCTATTCCTGCAGCCTGCTTTCAGGGCAGGGCACAAGGCTCTGGCTGCTATTCCTGCAGCCTGCTTCCAGGGCAGCGCACAAGGCTCTGGCTGCTAATCCTGCAGCCTGCTTCCAGGGCAGCGCACAAGGCTCTGGCTGCTAATCCTGCAGCCTGCTTCCAGGGCAGGGCACAAGGCTCTGGCTGCTATTCCTGGAGCCTGCTTCCAGGGCAGCGCACAAGGCTCTGGCTGCTATTCCTGCAGCCTGCTTCCAGGGCAGCGCACAAGGCTCTGGCTGCTAATCCTGCAGCCTGCTTCCAGGGCAGGGCACAAGGCTCTGGCTGCTATTCCTGCAGCCTGCTTCCAGGGCAGCGCACAAGGCTCTGGCTGCTAATCCTGCAGCCTGCTTCCAGGGCAGCGCACAAGGCTCTGGCTGCTAATCCTGCAGCCTGCTTCCAGGGCAGAACACAAGGCTCTGGCTGCTATTCCTGGAGCCTGCTTCCAGGGCAGCGCACAAGGCTCTGGCTGCTATTTCTGCAGCCTGCTTCCAGGGCAGCACACGAGGCTCTGGCTGCTATTCCTGCAGCCTACTTCCAGGGCAGCGCTCAAGGCTCTGGCTGCTAATCCTGCAGCCTGCTTCCAGGGCAGCGCACAAGGCTCTGGCTGCTAATCCTGCAGCCTGCTTCCAGGGCAGGGCACAAGGCTCTGGCTGCTATTCCTGGAGCCTGCTTCCAGGGCAGCGCACAAGGCTCTGGCTGCTATTTCTGCAGCCTGCTTCCAGGGCAGCACACGAGGCTCTGGCTGCTATTCCTGCAGCCTACTTCCAGGGCAGCGCTCAAGGCTTTGGCTGCTATTCCTGCAGCCTGCTTCCAGGGCAGCGCACAAGGCTCTGGCTGCTAATCCCGCAGCCTACTTCCAGGGCAGCGCACAAGGCTCTGGCTGCTATTCCTGCAGCCTGCTTCCAGGGCAGCGCACAAGGCTCTGGCTGCTATTCTTGCAGCCTGCTTCCAGGGCAGCGCAAGGCTCTGGCTGCTATTCCTGCAGCCTGCTTCCAGGGCAGCGCACAAGGCTCTGGCTGCTAATCCTGCAGCCTGCTTCCAGGGCAGCGCTCAAGGCTCTTGCTGCTATTCCTGCAGCCTGCTTCCAGGGCAGCGCACGAGGCTCTGGCTGCTATTCCTGCAGCCTACATCCAGGGCAGCGCACAAGGCTCTGGCTGCTTTTCCTGCAGCCTGCTTCCAGGGCAGCGCGCAAGGCGTTAGCTGCTATTCCTGCAGCCTGCTTCCAGGGCAGCGCACAAGGCTCTGGCTGCTAACCCCGTAGACGGCTTCCAGGGCAGCGCATAAGGCTCTGGCTGCTATTCCTGCAGCCTGCTTCCAGGGCAGCGCACAAGGCTCTGGCTGCTAATCCTGCAGCCAGCTTCCAGGGCAGGCACAAGGCTCTGGCTGCTATTCCTGCAGCCTGCTTCCAGGGCAACGCACAAGGCTCTGGCTGCTAATCCTGCAGCCTGCTTCCAGGGCAGCGCAAAAGGCCCTGCCTGCTATTCCTGCAGCCTGATTCCAGGGCAGCGCACAAGGCTCTGGCTGCTAATCCTGCAGCCTGCTTCCAGAGCAGCGCACGAGGCTCTGGCTGCTATTCCTGCAGCCTGCTTCCAGGGCAGCGCACGAGGCTCTGGCTGCTAATCCTGCAGCCTGCTTCCAGGGCAGCGCACGAGGCTCTGGCTGCTATTCCTGCAGCCTGCTTCCAGGGCAGCGCACGAGGCTCTGGCTGCTATTCCTGAAGCCCGCTTCCAGGGCAGCGCAGAAGGCTCTGGCTGCTATTCCTGCAGCCTGCTTCCAGGGCAGCGCACGAGCCTCTGGCTGCTATTCCTGCAGCCTACTTCCAGGGCAGCGCACAAGGCTCTGGCTGCTATTTCTGCAGCTTGCTTCCAGGGCAGCGCACGAGGCTCTGGCTGCTATTCCTGCAGCCTACTTCCAGGGCAGAGCGCAAGGCTTTGGCTGCTATTCCTGCAGCCTGCTTCCAGGGTTGCGCACAAGGCTCTGGCTGCTAATCCCACAGCCTGCTTCCAGGGCAGCGCACAAGGCTTTGGCTGCTATTCCTGCAGCCTGCTTCCAGGGCAGCGCACAAGGCTCTGGCTGCTAATCCTGCAGCCTGCTTCCAGGGCAGGGCACAAAGCTCTGGCTGCTATTCCTGCAGCCTGCGCACAAGGCTCTGGCTGCTATTCCTGCAGCCTGCTTCCAGGGCAGCGCACAAGGCTCTGGCTGCTATTTCTGCAGCCTGCTTCCAGGGCAGCGCACGAGGCTCTGGCTGCTATTCCTGCAGCCTACTTCCAGGACAGAGCGCAAGGCTTTGGCTGCTATTCCTGCAGCCTGCTTCCAGGGCAGCGTACAAGGCTCTGGCTGCTAATCCTGCAGCCTGCTTCCAGGGCAGCGCACAAGGCTCCGGCTGCTATTCCCACAGCCTGCTTCCAGGGCAGCGCACAAGGATCTGGCTGCTATTATTGCAGCCTGCTTCCAGGGCAGCGCACAAGGCTCTGGCTGCTAATCCTGCAGCCTGCTTCCAGGGCAGGGCACAAAGCTCTGGCTGCTATTCCTGCAGCCTGCTTCCAGGGGCATAAGGCTCTGGCTGCTATTCCTGCAGCCTACTTCCAGGGCAGAGCGCAAGGCTTTGGCTGCTATTCCTGCAGCCTGCTTCCAGGGCAGCGTACAAGGCTCTGGCTGCTAATCCTGCAGCCTGCTTCCAGGGCAGCGCACAAGGCTCCGGCTGCTATTCCCACAGCCTGCTTCCAGGGCAGCGCACAAGGCTCTGGCTGCTATTCCTGCAGCCTGCTTCCAGGGCAGCGCACAAGGCTCTGGCTGCTAATCCTGCAGCCTGCTTCCAGGGCAGGGCACAAAGCTCTGGCTGCTATTCCTGCAGCCTGCTTCCAGGGGCATAAGGCTCTGGCTGCTATTCATGCAGCCTGCTTCCAGGGCAGCGCACGAGGCTCTGGCTGCTATTCCTGCAGCCCGCTTCCAGGGCAGCGCACGAGGCTCTGGTTGCTATTCCTGCAGCCTGCTTCCAGGGCAGCGCACAAGGCTCTGGCTGCTATTCCTGCAGCCTGCTTCCAGGGCAGCGCACAAGGCTCTGGGTGCTATTCCTGCAGCCTGCTTCCAGGACAGCGCTCAAGGCTCTGGCTGCTATTCCTGCAGCCTGCTTCCAGGACAGCGCTCAAGGCTCTGGCTGCTATTCCTGCAGCCTGCTTCCAGGGCAGCGCAAGGCTCTGGCTGCTATTCCTGCAGCCTGCCTCCAGGGCAGCGCACAAGGCTCTGGCTGCTAATCCCGCAGCCTGCTTCCAGGGCAGCGCACAAGGCTCTGGCTGCTATTCCTGCAGCCTGCTTCCAGGGCAGCGCACAAGGCTCTGGCTGCTATTCCTGCACCCTGCTTCCAGGGCAGCGCAAGGCTCTGGCTGCTATTCCTGCAGCCTGCTTCCAGGGCAGCGCGCAAGGCTCTGGCTGCTATTCTTGAAGCCTACTTCCAGGGCAGCGTGCAAGGCGTTGGCTGCTATTCCTGCAACCTGCTTCCAGGGCAGCGCACAAGGCTCTGGCTGCTAACCCCGCAGCCTGCTTCCAGGGCAGCGCACAAGGCTCTGGCTGCTATTCCTGCAGCCTGCTTCCAGGGCAGCGCACAACCCTCTGGCTGCTAATCCTGCAGCCTGCTTCCAGGGCAGGGCACAAGGCTCTGGCTGCTATTCCTGCAGCCTGCTTCCAGGGCAACGCACGAGGCTCTGGCTGCTAATCCTGCAGCCTGCTTCCAGGGCAGCACACAAGGCTCTTGCTGCTATTCCTGCAGCCTGCTTCCAGGGCAGCGCACGAGGCTCTGGCTGCTATTCCTGCAGCCTACTTCCAGGGCAGCGCACAAGGCTCTGGCTGCTATTCCTGCAGCCTGCTTCCAGGGCAGCGCGCAAGGCTCTGGCTGCTATTCCTGCAGCCAACTTCCAGGGCAGCATGCAAGGCGTTGGCTGCTATTCCTGCAGCCTGCTTCCAGGGCAGCGCACAAGGCTCTGGCTGCTAACCCCGTAGCCTGCTTCCAGGGCAGCGCACAAGGCTCTGGCTGCTATTCCTGCAGCCTGCTTCCAGGGCAGCGCACAAGGCTCTGGCTGCTAATCCTGCAGCCTGCTACCAGGGCAGGCAGAAGGCTCTGGCTGCTATTCCTGCAGCCTGCTTCCAGGGCAACGCACAAGGCTCTGACTGCTAATCCTGCAGCCTGCTTCCAGGGCAGCGCACAAGGCCCTGCCTGCTATTCCTGCAGCCTGCTTCCAGGGCAGCGCACAAGGCTCTGGCTGCTAATCCTGCGCCTGCTTCCAGGGCAGCGCACGAGGCTCTGGCTGCTATTCCTGCAGCCTGCTTCCAGGGCAGCGCACGAGGCTCTGGCTGCTATTCCTGCAGCCTGCTTCCAGGGCAGCGCACAAGGCACTGGCTGCTATTCCTGCAGCCTGCTTCCAGGGCAGCGCAAGAGCCTCTGGCTGCTATTCCTGCAGCCTACTTCCAGGGCAGCGCACAAGGCTCTGGCTGCTATTTCTGCAGCCTGCTTCCAGGGCAGCGCACGAGGCTCTGGCTGCTATTCCTGCAGCCTACTTCCAGGGCAGAGCGCAAGGCTTTGGCTGCTATTCCTGCAGCCTGCTTCCAGGGCAGCGCACAAGGCTCTGGCTGCTAATCCCACAGCCTGCTTCCAGGGCAGCGCACAAGGCTCTGGCTGCTATTCCTGCAGCCTGCTTCCAGGGCAGCGCACAAGGCTCCGGCTGCTATTCCTGGAGCCTGCTTCCAGGGCAGCGCACAAGGCTCTGGCTGCTATTCCTGCAGCCTGCTTCCAGGGCAGCGCACAAGGCTCTGGCTGCTATTCCTGCAGCCTGCTTCCAGGGGCACAAGGCTCTGGCTGCTATTCCTGCAGCCTGCTTCCAGGGCAGCGCACGAGGCTCTGGCTGCTATTCCTGCAGCCCGCTTCCAGGGCAGCGCACAAGGCTCTGGTTGCTATTCCTGCAGCCTGCTTCCAGGGCAGCGCACAAGGCTCTGGCTGCTATTCCTGCAGCCTCCTTCCAGGGCAGCGCACAAGGCTCTGGCTGCTATTCCTGCAGCCTGCTTCCAGGGCAGCGCACAAGGCTCTGGCTGCTATTCCTGCAGCCTGCTTCCAGGGCAGCGCAAGGCTCTGGCTGCTATTCCTGCAGCCTGCTTCCAGGGCAGCGCACAAGGCTCTGGCTGCTATTCCTGCAGCCTGCTTCCAGGACAGCGCGCAAGGCTCTGGCTGCTATTCCTGCAGCCTGCTTCCAGGGCAGCGCAAGGCTCTGGCTGCTATTCCTGCAGCCTGCTTCCAGGGCAGCGCAGAAGGCTCTGGCTGCTAATCCCGCAGCCTGCTTCCAGGGCAGCGCACAAGGCTCTGGCTGCTATTCCTGCAGCCTGCTTCCAGGGCAGCGCACAAGGCTCTGGCTGCTATTCCTGCACCCTGCTTCCAGGGCAGCGCAAGGCTCTGGCTGCTATTCCTGCAGCCTGCTTCCAGGGCAGCGCACAAGGCTCTGGCTGCTAATCCTGCAGCCTGCTTCCAGGACAGCGCACAAGGCTCTGGCTGCTATTCCTGCAGCCCGCTTCCAGGGCAGCGCACAAGGCTCTGGCTGCTATTCCTGCAGCCTGCTTCCAGGGCAGCGCGCAAGGCTCTGGCTACTATTCCTGCAGCCCACGTCCAGGGCAGCGCACAAGGCTCTGGCTGGTTCAGTTTGCCCAAGAGCAGGAGACACATTTATTGCTGGTAACCTTTGCCCAGGGCAGAATACATTGCCATGGCTGTTTCCTGCTGGTCCCAGGACAAACAATGTAAAAATGGCTGATGACTGCTGTCCCCAAGGCAGCATGCCCTGCTATTGTTGGTGACTACTGCCCTCAGTGCGGTGGCTGTTGAAACCTGCCCCTACAGTATCTACCACAGCAGTTGCTGGTGAGTACTGCCTTCAAGGCAGCACTCAGTGAGGTGGCTGTTGACTCCTGCTACCACAGCAATGGCTGGTGACTGCTGCCCCCACAGTATCTACCACAACAATGGCTGGTGACTGCTGTCCCCACAGTATCTACCACAGCAATGGCTGGTGACTGCTGCTCCCACAGTATCTACCACAGCAATGGCTGGTGACTGCTGCTCCCACAGTATCTACCACAGCAATGGCTGGTGACTGCTGCTCCCACAGTATCTACCACAACAATGGCTGGTGACTGCTGTCCCCACAGTATCTACCACAGCAATGGCTGGTGACTGCTGCTCCCACAGTATCTACCACAGCAATGGCTGGTGACTGCTGCTCCCACAGTATCTACCACAACAATGGCTGGTGACTGCTGTCCCCACAGTATCTACCACAGCAATGGCTGGTGACTGCTGCTCCCACAGTATCTACCACAACAATGGCTGGTGACTGCTGCTCCCACAGTATCTACCACAGCAATGGCTGGTGACTGCTGCTCCCACAGTATCTACCACAGCAATGGCTGGTGACTGCTGCTCCCACAGTATGTACCACAGCAATGGCTGGTGACTGCTGCCCGCACAGTATCTACCACAACAATGGCTGGTGACTGCTGTCCCCAAGGCAGCAGACCCTGCTATTGCTGGTGAATGACACCCCCAGGCAGTGGTGGCTCCTCGTGGGAGTGCGGCGGGGCGGGGGAGGGGCAGGGTGGGGGGTAGTAAACTCCGGCTTACGGCCAAACGGAGTTAAGTAAATAAATAAATAAAACGAATTACATTGCGCGCGCTGCATCGCCAATCGGCAATACAGCGTGCGCAATGTAATTTGTTTTATTTATTTATTTACTTAACTCCGTTCTGCCGTAAGCCGGAGTTTACTACCCCCACCCTGCCCCTCCCCCAACCCCGCAGCACTCCCACGAGGAGCCGCCACTGTACAGTAGTGACAGTCAGTCACAGGTCAGAGAAGCCGGTGGTTTCTTGTAGGTTCAGTGGGTGGAGTCAGTGAGGGACTTTGGTGTAGTAGAGTACAGTAGTGACAGCCAGGCACAGTTCAGAGGAGCCCGACGCCTCTTGCAGGTTCAGTGGGTGGAGTCAATGAGGGACACGCCTCCCCGTGCAGTAGAGTACATGTGAGAAGTTGGCCTGGTATATGCTGTTCACTAATTAAAGTGGACACCTTGCACCAGGGCAAATCGACTCTTATGGTAGATAGGTTTAAGACAACCTTTTAAAGAAAGCTATCCTAGTGGTAGCTGTGGAGAGCAGCCTTCAGGCTAAGTCTCGGAGGAATGTAAAGCAGCTTGTTTTACCATATAATCTCTTGAATCACCAAATGAAAAGACACCACACAGGTATATATATCAAATATATATGTATTTATTTCTAAATAACTCTCTACTAATCTCTTTATGAGATTAGAAGACAAACATATGCACAAATCAACGTTTCACAATAAGTTAAGCACAAAATATGGCTGGGGCCCTAGGGGCGAACCAGACCATATACTAAGTAAGAGACTTAGAAACAACGACTTGCAAGGAGACAAGGCCTAGGGCCTTCAGAAGTGCTGGGGCCTCACGAAACCACCCAAGGCAGGTAAGTAAAGGACCCACGGGGGACGCGTGCAGTGTGGATACACAGGCGCGAATCGCCGTTAACTTCAATGGGGCAAGTCGCGGTTGGAAATAAAGAGTTTTAGGATACTTCGGAAGAACCTACAAGCAAGTCACTTACAGGGTAAGTAGTTCTAGGGCCCACACCCACAGGAGCACCGTAGTGCTGGAGTTACCTCACCCAGGGAAGCCGGGTGCACAGGTGTCCTTTGGTGTCGGGTCGCGGCGTCGTTTTCAATGGCGAACAAAGAAGACTTGCTGCTTGCGAGAGCTGAAGAAGTGTCCGGTGGAATCCAAGCCTGGATTCTGAAGAAGGATGACCTGAAAGCAGAGGGGACAGTGTTCAAAGTCACTTGGCAGTGACCCGGGGCAAGGAAGATGGATGCCCACCGTCGTCGGTCGCTTCAGGTCGGTTGCAGGTGCCTTGACTCTTCAGCCATGTGGTCCAGGAGGCGTCGACGACGACCAGGAGCTGGATTCGGTGTGTCCCTCGACGTCTGCAGCTGACTGCGGTGTCGGCAACTCGATCGGAGCCAACAAGCCTTGGCAGCCGCAAGTCTCGGGGAGATGAAGAAAAGTCGATGGCGCAGACCAGCAAGGTCTGAGGAACTCACCCAGCGAGGGTAAGTCAGGGCAGGCCTGGAGCAACCAGGGGAGCCCTTTGGTTTCTTTAAGAAGTCTTCTGGGGACCCACAAGCCAGCGGGCAAGGGATCGCAAAGACACCTCGGGCGGAATCACTCAACAGGGGCCCACGGTCACTCGGGACGGTGTAGGCCTCTGAACTTCGGAGGGATTCCTGCTGGAGGTCGGGACCACACGTGGTCCAAAGCACAAGTTCGTAGAACGTTGTGAAGGGGTTGCACTCGACAATAGTGCACGGTACCCAGGGGTCGCGGTTCCTCGTTACTCGTGGGGTCCACTTGCCTCAGCTTCGCTGGGGACTCACGATGGCCTGGGAGAGGTCAGGAAATCCACTTCTGGGG
Organism: Calotriton arnoldi; assembly: GCA_963921515.1. NCBI lineage: Eukaryota > Metazoa > Chordata > Amphibia > Caudata > Salamandridae > Calotriton > Calotriton arnoldi. The sequence continues at coordinate 1,175,959 of CAWUFW010002319.1, forward strand.
CTGCAGGGACTTCGGACTCCGGCGGGAGCGGCGTAGTTTGCGACCGTCGTTGTCGTTTTTGGTGCCTGCCAAGCAGGGGAGTCACTCCTTGACTCCAAGGGAGATTCTTCTGTCTTCCAAAGGTAGTGGAACGTCGAAGGGCCAGGATTCTTCTGTAGAGCGTCGTCCAGGGGTTATCTGCTTTGCAATGGCAAGGTTCCCCCTCTTATACTAAAAGAGGGGATGGACTAGCTCTATGACCCCACCTATGGGAGGGTCAAGGGAGGGGTGGCTACACCCACTTCCCTTTGTCCAGTTTCGCGCCAGAGCAGGGGCAGGTAGCCCCTGAGCTGGTTTGAACTGGCATATGCACAGAGGAGCCTTCTGCTCCCCCAGTGCAGGACTTCAAAGCACTCTAAGAGTGCACCCACCCAGCCCCAATACACTAAACCCTGTCTGGAAGGTGGTTACACCTCCCTGTGACAGGATGCCTATTGTTGGGCTTCCTCCACTGCGAGTTTCGGTCATCAGCAGGAGGGCAGCCCAGTGTCTGTGACTGGTGGCATCCATTTTGTGATGCCAGGGCTCTTTAGGATTCTACCGCGTTTCCACAGCAGGTACATGTCTTATCCCTCTAGAAGGGTGGAATGCTACCCCCGCCGCCAAGATTGGCGGGGGGGTAGTATTCCAAGATGTTTGACACCAAACACGACATGTTTTGATGCAGCCATTCCAAAGTTAGCATTTACCGCGAGGATATAATGCACTTAAGAGTATATGGTTTAACCGCATCCACAAACAGCACCAGAGAATAGACCCTGAGAGCTGCAGAGGGGCCCTGCTCAGGCAGAGGCACCCCCTCACATAGAAGCCAAGCACCCTGCCCTCAGGATTGATAGGGCCTGCCTTAGGGGTGACTGATAGGTTTATATGTGTGTGCAGGAGAGATATAGGAAACCTATATCTCAGTGAGGGAGTGCTAGCACCACCTCACCCAGGCTGCAGTAGCAGGCCTGTGGTGTCAGATTTAGACTGCTTCCCAGGGGTGGCATAACACATGCTGCAGCCCCTGGTAGGCCTGTGAAGTACCTATGCCCTTGGCACCTAAGGTACCATATACTAGGGACTCATAAGGCACCACAGTATCCAATCACTAGTGCACCTAGAGTGCACTCCATGTCGTTTAGAGAGAGCAGATAGACTGGGGCCCTGAATAGCAGGGTCCCAGTCCAACTAAGTCATAAACCAGCAAAACACCATAAAAAAAGTGGGGGCAACCATATAGTCAGATTCCACCTTCCTACATAACCCCCCAAACGAAAGGAGATAAGGCTAACCTTGGCCAGTTGAGCCTTTATTGACTAAGTGGCCATATAAGGAAGCACCTGCACTAGCATGGTTGCCCCCTGTCTTATGGTCCACTAAGCAATCCCTCACCCTAAGGGTATGAGAGGGTCTCCACCATGGGGACTCACTACCTGTGGTGTGCTTTGGTAAAGTACCAGGCTGGTGAGGTGTCTGAGTAGGGAAGTGTGGCCCTAGGAATGTTGGCCTCAGCTTTCTCAGCTCACTGGTCACCATGTATGCCTGTCTTTCCATGACTGAGTGGTACTCTGCTCTAAGGGTCAACCTTTGACTGCCTACAGCCGGGGTTTGGGTCCCTTTGGGTGGAACACTGGAGGGACATGGCATGTTTGGAACCTTTTGGTCCCAGGTTTGCCCTTGCCTAACAGAGTCCTTCTGGGGGAGGTCCCTACATAAAGGTATGGGGGATCCCTCAGTGGGTTGAGGAATTTCTACCTGGCTAGGGCTACTAGCCTGGGTGCCCCTAATCTGCTGATGGGGGGTTCCTCTGGACAGGGGGCCCTGGGGGTCCACTGACCTCCCTGACCTCTGCAGCCCTGGGCTGACTGAGGCAGGGTAGAGAGGGGCAGGTTACCTGCTCCAGACTGGGTACCACCTTGTAAGGGTCCTCTGCCATCAGGGGGTGGCCAGGCCAGGCCTGACTACCTCTGTGGCAGTTCCTTCACTAGGGGTAGGGTCAGTTCCCTGAGGAGGCTGACCCTTACCTACTGTCTGGAGGGAAGAAGACTTTTCTTCAACCCTTGTGCTCTCTTCTGGGGGAGAGTGGGCCATTCTTCCAGGCTCCATCTCTCCAAAATCTTGGGCTGGGGCTGTGGCCATCACAGCCCCACTAACCTTTACAGGGACACCCAACATCTTCAGATGGGTTTGGTGTTCAATTTCAGCCCAGGCTGAAATTTCCAGATCATTGCCCATCAGGCAATCTACAGGTAAGGTTGGGGACACTGCCACTCTTTTTGGGCCTGTGACCCCCTCCCAGCTGAGATTGACTATGGCCATGGGGTGATCTGTTCTGACACCATCAATGTTGGTCACCTGGTATTTAAACTCAGGTAAAAGCTGGTGAGGGGGACTAGTTTCCCTGCCACCATGGTGACACTAGCCCCTGTGTCCCTAAATGCCACAGCTTTCTGACCATTAATTATTGGCTCCAGTCTGTACCTGCCCAATGCTATGGGACCCATGGTAAAGGTGGCATATCCTACACCACCATCAGAATCTGAGGAGTCTGTTGAGGGGGTCCTGTCTAAACTAGGGCCCACCTCTGTTCCTCTTGCAAACGCACCTAACTTTTTGGGTGCACTACTCCCAACTGGAGGATTACTACTGGTAGTACCAGGAGGGGTGGTAGTAGTTGTTGGAGGAACATTTTCTTTATTGCCATTCCTGGGACAACTGGGATCAGATTTCCAGTGCCCAGGCTTTTTACAGACATGGCAATAGGGTTTCTTTTCAGGAGAGGAAGGAGTTTGGGACCCACCCCCAGAAGAGTAATTTTGGGGCCCTGTAGTGGACTTATCCTTGGATTTATCCCCACCTTTCTCTTGGGACTTGGTAGAATCTTTCTTGTGGTCACCACCCTGATTCTTAGGCCTTACCCTGGTTCTGACCCATTTGTCTGCCTTCTTTCCCAATTCTTGGGGAGAGGTCAGATCAGAGTCCACCAGGTACTGGTGTAAAAGCTGGTTTTGACAATTATTAAGGATCTGTTCTCTCATCATTAGATTATAAAATCCTTTGAAATCAGTAACCCTACTGCCAACCAGCCAACCCTCCAGAGCCTTGGATGCACAATCTACAAAGTCAGTCCAGTCCTGAGTCTGTGCCTTCTGGGTATCTCTGAACTTCAACCTGTACTGCTCAGTGGTTAAGCCAAACCCATCTATCAGTGCACTCTTCAGGACCTCATAATCATCAGCATCCTCCTCTCTAACAGTGAGGAGCTTGTCTCTTCCTTTATCTGAAAAGGAGAGCCACAAGATTGCTGCCCACTGCTTTTGGGGGACCTGCTGTACTCTACAGGCCCTCTCCATAGCAGTTATCCATTTGTGGATATCATCCCCACTCTGGTAGGGAGGAACAACCTTGCTCAGGTTCCTATGGTCAGGGACATATTCTCTGCCTCTAGGGACACTGTTGCTGCCACCAGGGGTTCTAAACCCTCCCTTCTGGAAGCTCTCTGGATCTCCAGGGCTTCTCTATCCAGTGCCAACTGCTTGGTTCTGAGGGTCACTTTGGCTTCCTCATACTGGAGCAGTTTGCACCTTCTCTCAGAGGAGGTCTCTCTTAAGTTAAAGTATGAGCTCCTCTCCTGGACAAATTCTCTGCCAGAGTGATAAGAGTGCTCAGATTCCCTGGAAGGGGATCTGTGCCTCTCATCCACTCTGCCAGTTCTCTTAGGGAGAACTCCTCTGTCCTGTTCAGGCTCCTTGAAGCCTGGCCCTTCAACCACAGAGTCTTGGTCATTCGGATTGTCCTCATCTGACCCAGATACTATGATTGACCCACCCACTGATTCAGACCCCTTAGCTCCTAGAGCCAATCTAAGGTCATCTGCTGTCAGCAGATCTATCAGGTGTAGTGTTGAGGGACTCTGTCCTATCCTCAGGTGTCTGTCAACACACATGGCTCTCAAGTCAGAGAAAGCCATGTCCTTATACTGAGGCTGAGTGGATCCACTGGGTCCACCCCTTAAGGACATTCTAGTGTTGTGCAGTGTTGTACTACCTACACTAGTTTGTGGCCTACTGATCCTAGCTTGAGCTGTGGAAAGGGTGTGCTATCCCTTGGCACACAGCTCTAAGTTCAGTAGAACTTATTGATACTAAGCTTGACTTTATATGTACCTTGAGTACCTATAATGGTTTTCAGTTAGTAATTCAAATAGAGATTTTCTGGTAAAACAATGGCAAGCTGGAATCCCACACGCTGCCCACCAATGTGAGAAGTTGGCCTGGTATATGCTGTTCACTAATTAAAGTGGACACCTTGCACCAGGGCAAATCGACTCTTATGGTAGATAGGTTTAAGACAACCTTTTAAAGAAAGCTATCCTAGTGGTAGCTGTGGAGAGCAGCCTTCAGGCTAAGTCTCGGAGGAATGTAAAGCAGCTTGTTTTACCATATAATCTCTTGAATCACCAAATGAAAAGACACCACACAGGTATATATATCAAATATATATGTATTTATTTCTAAATAACTCTCTACTAATCTCTTTATGAGATTAGAAGACAAACATATGCACAAATCAACGTTTCACAATAAGTTAAGCACAAAATATGGCTGGGGCCCTAGGGGCGAACCAGACCATATACTAAGTAAGAGACTTAGAAACAACGACTTGCAAGGAGACAAGGCCTAGGGCCTTCAGAAGTGCTGGGGCCTCACGAAACCACCCAAGGCAGGTAAGTAAAGGACCCACGGGGGACGCGTGCAGTGTGGATACACAGGCGCGAATCGCCGTTAACTTCAATGGGGCAAGTCGCGGTTGGAAATAAAGAGTTTTAGGATACTTCGGAAGAACCTACAAGCAAGTCACTTACAGGGTAAGTAGTTCTAGGGCCCACACCCACAGGAGCACCGTAGTGCTGGAGTTACCTCACCCAGGGAAGCCGGGTGCACAGGTGTCCTTTGGTGTCGGGTCGCGGCGTCGTTTTCAATGGCGAACAAAGAAGACTTGCTGCTTGCGGGAGCTGAAGAAGTGTCCGGTGGAATCCAAGCCTGGATTCTGAAGAAGGATGACCTGAAAGCAGAGGGGACAGTGTTCAAAGTCACTTGGCAGTGACCCGGGGCAAGGAAGATGGATGCCCACCGTCGTCGGTCGCTTCAGGTCGGTTGCAGGTGCCTTGACTCTTCAGCCACGTGGTCCAGGAGGCGTCGACGACGACCAGGAGCTGGATTCGGTGTGTCCCTCGACGTCTGCAGCTGACTGCGGTGTCGGCAACTCGATCGGAGCCAACAAGCCTTGGCAGCCGCAAGTCTCGGGGAGATGAAGAAAAGTCGATGGCGCAGACCAGCAAGGTCTGAGGAACTCACCCAGCGAGGGTAAGTCAGGGCAGGCCTGGAGCAACCAGGGGAGCCCTTTGGTTTCTTTAAGAAGTCTTCTGGGGACCCACAAGCCAGCGGGCAAGGGATCGCAAAGACACCTCGGGCGGAATCACTCAACAGGGGCCCACGGTCACTCGGGACGGTGTAGGCCTCTGAACTTCGGAGGGATTCCTGCTGGAGGTCGGGACCACACGTGGTCCAAAGCACAAGTTCGTAGAACGTTGTGAAGGGGTTGCACTCAACAATAGTGCACGGTACCCAGGGGTCGCGGTTCCTCGTTACTCGTGGGGTCCACTTGCCTCAGCTTCGCTGGGGACTCACGATGGCCTGGGAGAGGTCAGGAAATCCACTTCTGGGGCTGCAGGGACTTCGGACTCCGGCGGGAGCGGCGTAGTTTGCGACCGTCGTTGTCGTTTTTGGTGCCTGCCAAGCAGGGGAGTCACTCCTTGACTCCAAGGGAGATTCTTCTGTCTTCCAAAGGTAGTGGAACGTCGAAGGGCCAGGATTCTTCTGTAGAGCGTCGTCCAGGGGTTATCTGCTTTGCAATGGCAAGGTTCCCCCTCTTATACTAAAAAGAGGGGATGGACTAGCTCTATGACCCCACCTATGGGAGGGTCAAGGGAGGGGTGGCTACACCCACTTCCCTTTGTCCAGTTTCGCGCCAGAGCAGGGGCAGGTAGCCCCTGAGCTGGTTTGAACTGGCATATGCACAGAGGAGCCTTCTGCTCCCCCAGTGCAGGACTTCAAAGCACTCTAAGAGTGCACCCACCCAGCCCCAATACACTAAACCCTGTCTGGAAGGTGGTTACACCTCCCTGTGACAGGATGCCTATTGTTGGGCTTCCTCCACTGCGAGTTTCGGTCATCAGCAGGAGGGCAGCCCAGTGTCTGTGACTGGTGGCATCCATTTTGTGATGCCAGGGCTCTTTAGGATTCTACCGCGTTTCCACAGCAGGTACATGTCTTATCCCTCTAGAAGGGTGGAATGCTACCCCCGCCGCCAAGATTGGCGGGGGGTAGTATTCCAAGATGTTTGACACCAAACACGACATGTTTTGATGCAGCCATTCCAAAGTTAGCATTTACCGCGAGGATATAATGCACTTAAGAGTATATGGTTTAACCGCATCCACAAACAGCACCAGAGAATAGACCCTGAGAGCTGCAGAGGGGCCCTGCTCAGGCAGAGGCACCCCCTCACATAGAAGCCAAGCACCCTGCCCTCAGGATTGATAGGGCCTGCCTTAGGGGTGACTGATAGGTTTATATGTGTGTGCAGGAGAGATATAGGAAACCTATATCTCAGTGAGGAGTGCTAGCACCACCTCACCCAGGCTGCAGTAGCAGGCCTGTGGTGTCAGATTTAGACTGCTTCCCAGGGGTGGCATAACACATGCTGCAGCCCCTGGTAGGCCTGTGAAGTACCTATGCCCTTGGCACCTAAGGTACCATATACTAGGGACTCATAAGGCACCACAGTATCCAATCACTAGTGCACCTAGAGTGCACTCCATGTCGTTTAGAGAGAGCAGATAGACTGGGGCCCTGAATAGCAGGGTCCCAGTCCAACTAAGTCATAAACCAGCAAAACACCATAAAAAAAGTGGGGGCAACCATATAGTCAGATTCCACCTTCCTACAGTACAGTAGACAGAAAGGCACAGGTCAGAGGAGCCTGGGGCGTGCTGTAGATTCAGTGGGTACAGTCAGTGAGGGACACGCCTCCTTGGGCACAGAGTAGGTATCCCAGGGATTCTAGTGGTAGACGTAGAGTGCCAGGAGAACAGGCACACATTGGTTTGCTATTGGCAGCTCACTTCACAAAGCTCTGCCACCACTGCAGTCAGGCTGGGTTCAGGGTACAACCAGAGGGCGGATGGGTGATGCTGGAAGGGGAGAGAGGTTTTCTCTCCATGCTCACCTAGCTGCGAACTGGGGTATATTTCCTACAGTTTTAGGGGATAAATAGTGTGTGTCTTTTGGACCTGACCCTCTCTGCAGGGTTACCCCCAAGTTTATGGCCTCTTCCCTCCACTTTTTTTGCTGAATCCCTTTTTGTTGGTCTTAAGACTGTGCCCTTTACCACTTTACCCAGGGCCTGTAAATTAAACGCTACCAGTGGGCCTCCAGCACTCATTGTGCTACCCACCTAAGTAGCACTATAAAACTAGCCCCAGGCCTGCCATTGGAGGGAGAGCATGTGGCACAGCGGACAGTGCTGTAAAATTGAGAGGTGGGGAACCGGGTCCGAGCCTCGGCATCGGTGCAACATCCTGTGATTCTGGGCAAATCACTTAATCTTCACGTGCCCATGGACAGCGCCTGGATACCCTCACGGGTGATAAGTTGTGCTATATAAATCTACAAAGTAAGTAAATGGAGTATCACAATGTCATGGTGACTTGGCATTTAAACTCTGCTTTTATTACATATAAGTCACCGCTAAGAAAGGCTCTAGGTAGCATGGGGAGGGTGCTGTGTAATTAAAAAGGTAGAACATGCACTTTTAAGTTTTCCATGTCCTGGTAGTGAAAAACTCCCAAATTCATTTTTCACCACTATGAAGACTACCCATGTCGTAGGAGAACATTGGTAATTCCTTATTACATTTAATAAGCTGTCATTCCTAATTGAGAAGAGGTAGATATGCCATGTTTGGTAATTATGGAATTGTAATGATAAATCCTCTTTAAAGGTAAAGTCGTATTTTTCAATACAATTTTGAAAATTACACTATAGAAAGTTGGCATTTTCCTGCCCATAGCCCTTTGTGTCTGCAGCCTGTCTTGGGTCACTTGACTGGGTGCAGCTGAGTTTGACTTTGTGAATTCTTCCCAGACCGTCATACAATATTGGGATTAGGTGTGCCTCAATGGGCCATCAACTGGCAGGATAGGGAGGGCAGCTGAGCACAAACCCACTTGCACCTGAATAGGCTGTGTCCTGTCTCCTCACAATAGGCCTAAAAGACCCTGTATTGTCACGTCAACCAGCTTGGAGCCAGGGCAGGGGAGTCAGGAAACTCCAAGAACTTCAAAAAACCTTTCCAGAAATTTCTCCCACCTTCTAGGAGCTGGGCATCAGGGTATAAAAGTAGGACCTTCAGATCCATTCTTATGTTCACTTATGGACCTTCGGAAGGACTCTCAGAAGACTGCCTGCTGTTGTGACCTACTGTGCACTCTGCCAGACTGCTGCTGTACCTGTAAGGACTGCTTTGCTGTCTGGAGCCTGCCTTGAACCTGCAGAGGACAGCTTTGCTGTTGAGCCCTGCATCTTACCATGCACCCAGGACTACTGGGAGTGACTCCAATGGCTACTTTACTATCCTCCTGTTAAAAGCCACAGGGACATAACAGGCTCCCACCATCTTGACCCTGCACCTGGACCCAGTCTGAGTGAGTCCTGAACCCCCAAGAGGTTTATATCCGCTCATGGACACTTGGCTGTAGTGCTAAAGGTGCCCAGATGACCATTTTCTAAAAGTGAGGACTTACACAAAATTTTGCCAGAAAGTACTCCGAGAAACAGGAGGAGACCGGAACCAACCTCTCCTATCTGCCCGAGGTGCATCGTTGGTCAGATTGACTTTGCGGCTCATCCCGCTTCGTTCTTCTTCACAGCAGCAAGTTTGTTTCAGCTGTCCATTAACAAAGGGATATTCGACCTTGTGGAACTGTCTTTGGCTACAGCCTTCTGCTTCGCCCTAATGAAGATTTTCGACTTCCATTTCGGCGACCAAGTCCGAAGGTAAAAATCTTCACTGCGGCTTAGCTCCACCGCCATGGGATGATGAAGCTCCCTCCTCAGACACTCCTGCAGCCTTGTCACACTGAACTGCTAACTTCTCAGACATTTTTCTCTCAAAAGCTTTTTAAGTCCGAATGTAGGCGCTGACCAGGCCCAATCAACTACTTGTAATCTGAATCGCGAACCATCGCGGTCGGCCTTAACTTTTAACTTTGACCAGGTCTCAAGCTAGCAGATGTTGGAGCGTCTATCTTTTAGCTGCTATTTTGAAGATTAAACTTTAAAAATTCATAACTCTGGTTCTACTGATTGGATTTTTGTTGTTTTAGTGTCAAATAATTTATTAAAATTCACTTTGTTTGAAAATTGGTTTTGGATTTTTCTTGTGTTGTCTTTTCACTTTATTACTGTTTGTGTGCTGCAGAAACACTTTACACAATGCCTCTAAGTTAAGCCTGACTGCTTTATGTGCTAAGCTACCCAAAGATAAGCACAGGTTAATTTAGTGATTTTGTTTTATTCCCCCTGCAAGGGATTGTGGCTGTTGCTTGACCAGGGCTTACACCCCAGTCAACCAACAACCCAGTTTCTCAAAGTCTCTGATCCAGACATTTTTCTGCGCAAGTGTGCTGAGCTTTTTGAAGTGAAAAAGTGAACTAGGATTTGGGCCTCAGTGCCAGATTACATCCAGAAACAGAGACAAATTGACTCAGTCAAATGGACACTTAAACTGAAAGTGTACCCAATGTTTTTAGAGGAATTCAAAAGTACATATTTGCTGAGTTCATTAGCATCCAGCTACCAAAGGTGTTCTGTCATTCTGGTGTCCTCAGGGATGGCAGGCCCATATATTCACTGCCTTTGTGCCTGTGCAATTAATGACTATGGAGATTGTGGGAGAGAAGGATGAGAACTAGACTTAGTGAATGGGGGGCAGGAATGAGGGATTACTTTCACCCAACAACCACAACATATTAATTTCCCTCAAGGTGAAGAGGTTTTCATATCTTTTGTGTCCCATGGACAACTAGAGATGCATTTACAGAGAAAGGAACCTGTCCGTGCACTTGAGCTTGGAGACACAGTGGGTCCAAGAGCACTGAAGAAGCTGCATACGATGGAGCAGAACACAATGCGTCAACACACAATGGAGGGACACACAATGGATCATGATACAATGCAGCAGCACACGATGGAGCACACGTTGGAGCATCACACAATGGATCTGCACATCATGGGGCAGCGCATGAGGAAGGAGCACACAAGGGTGCCGCACATGATAGGTCAGCACTTGATAGATCAGCACACGATGGATTAGCACACGATGGAGCAGCACACGATGGAGCAGCACACGATGGAGCAGCACATGATGGAGCAGCACACAATGGAACGGCACACCGTAGGAGGCAGGCTTAGTATATGTGCACACTTATTTAAGTGATGCACCTTGCACTAATCCAGACAACCCTTATGGTGGTTTTAGTGGTCTTAGACAACCTTAGAAAGCTCTCTAAGTGGTCGCTGCGGAGAGCAGCCTTCAGGCTTATCCAGGAGGAGTGTTAGGCAGCTTGCTTCACCAGAACTAATCACATAGTGTAGGTTAAACGAAAAAAATAGAGGTATTTATTAGACAACACTAAATTAGCACATTGGTATATCTCCTAGATGGAGATATCAACACAAATACACTAGAATACTTCCGTTGCAAAGGCAAGTAAGCACAGAAATACAGTGGTCTCCATGGGGGGAGACCAAACCATACACCAAAAAAGTGGAATGCGAACCGGGACCCGAGTCGGGACTGGGACCAAAGGACGCAGAAGAGCTGGGGGCAAAAGGACCCACCCAAGGAAAGTACCCCAGGACCCCACGGAGTCTGCGTGCAGAGTGGAAACACAGCCATGTGCTCAATGCAAGTCAATAGGTAAGTTGCGGTTGCAGTTTTTAGGAAACTGGACCTTTCCCAATGGACCCTGACAAAACCCCATGGAAGACAGAAGGTTGGAGAGTCACTTCACCCGTGGATACCCCAGGAACCAGGATACCTACACCAGGGAAGCCGGGTGCATAGGTGCGAAGTGACGTCGGAAACCGCCATAGACCACAATGGAGGACTTCAGGAAAGATGTCACTGGAGAAGATTTGAAGAATGTCCGGTGGAATCCAATGGTGGATTCAAGACTATAAGAAGCTGTAAGCAGAGGGGACAGAGTATATGCCACCCGGAGGTGACCAGGGGACATTGAAGAGCAATGCCCACTGATGTTGGATGCTTCAGGCGAGGTGACTGTGCACTTGTCGCTGCAGCTGTGGGGACCAGGTGATGCTGAAGAAGCCCAGGAGCCGTCCACGAGCTGTCCCACGAAGGATGTTGAGAATGAGGGGGTTGGTGTCCGGCGGGAGCACCAAGAAGCCTTGGCAGCAGCAACTAGATTGGACAGCGATGCAGGAGCAACGTCGGGACAAGCAAGGTCCAAGGGAGTCACCACAAGCAGGGAAGTCAGAGCAGGCCCCAAGCAACCAGGGGAGCCCACTAGAGCAGAAGAAGACCCTCAAGAGGACCCGCAGCCTGGAGGCACAGGAGTCGCAAGAGGACCTAGAGCAGCTCACCAAGAAGGAAGGCCCACGGTGCAGAGGATGTGGCGAGGATGCTGTACTTGGCAGGAAGAGATGCTGGAGCTTCTTGTAGCCCGCAGAGCTCTGGAGTGCAGAGCCAACAAGCCTTGGCAACGGCAAGTCGACACGGTGCACAGGGTTTTGGTCCCAGCGGTTCCGATGAGGGGTACTGGCCTCAAATTTGCTGAGAGGACAGGTCAGGCCTCGAGGGAGTTGCAGAACTACCACCTGTGTCGCTGAGCTTTTCGAAGTCCGTGGGATGTCAGGAGCAGCAGACCGGTCATCTTAGTTACAATGCCTACAGTTGCAGGGGAGTGACTCCTTCACTCTAAGGGAGATTACTTCAGGTGTCTTTGATGCCCACAGGTTTTGAGAAGAAGCACAGGCACAGACAATGCAGAAAACTTGCAGAACAGCGAGACCAGGAGCAACAGGAGTCTTCCTTGTTGCAGTCTTGTTTCCAGGCAAAGTCCAACAGAGTACAAGGTGCCCAGACCCACAGGTGAGCCCTTAAATACCCTAGGGAAGGGGTTGGAACGATTCAGGGGTCCCTCCCAGAGAAGGGGCTGGACAGAGGGGAAGATACCCCCATGTCCTTTGTCCAGTTTTGCGCCAGAGCGGGAGCCAAGGGCTCCCTGAACTGGTTTGAACTGGAGTATGCAAGGAGGGCACCAAATGTGCCCTTCAAAGCAGTCTGGTCATGCTGGCAAGCGCCCCCACCCTAGCACAATACACTAAATCCTGTCTGGGAGGTGGTTGCACCTTCCTGTGATATGAAACCTATTGTTCTACCTTCCCCTTCTCAAGCTTGGCTCAGCAGCAGGAGGGCAGAATCATGTATGTGGTTGGCAGCAGCACTAGCTTGCTGTCAGACCCTGAAAGGCTGGTACCGGGAATACAGAGGGGCTCCCTGTGGGAGCCCCCCAGTACATGGGATCCTACATCCAACACTGGAATCGTGTGTTGGGATAGGATTCCACATGATGGATACCAAACATGAACGGTTTCGGTGCAGCCACTATATAGCTAGACATCTTGTAATGAATTGATGTCCACTATATGTATACAATGGCTGCCCACACTTACAAAGCTGGGAGAATCGACTTTGGGCTTTTTAGGGGTGTCCTTCCCATGCAGGTGCACCCTCACACTTATAACCAAGCACCCTGCCATCAGGACTGAAGAGCCTGCCATAGGGGTGACTTCTAGGCTTTAAATGTAGTGACCTCAGATATAAGGGAACTTATATCTGTGGTGAGTGGTGCAAGCGCTCTCTCACACAGGCTGCAATGGCAGGCCCGTAGTCGGAGTTTGAGTGGTCTCCCATGGGTGGCACAATACATGCTGCAGCCCATGGGAGACCCCTGGTGAACCTATGCCCTGGGTACCTCAGTACCATATGCTAGGGACGTAGAAGGGGACACCAGTAGCCAATTGTGGATGAACAGTGACTGGGGTCCGGATAAGCCGGATCCCAGTCAGACTAGGTCATAAAACAGACTAACACCAGCAGAAAGTGGGGGTAGCCATGAAAGCAGATCCTACATTCCTACACACATGATCAAGCAGCACATGATGGAGCAGCACACGATGGAGCAGCACACGATGGAGCAGCACATGATGGAGCCGCACATGATGGAGCCGCACATGATGGAGCCGCACATGATGGAGCCGCACATGATGGAGCCGCACATGATGGAGCCACACACAACGGAGCAGCTGGCAACATCACACTTCCAGCATTACCTGATAAGAGGCCAGAGGTGGAGTCGCTCTTCTTGCTCGTCTAGCTCCCTGAAGTGAGCCATCACCTTCCACTTGGCTCCTCGTGACACTTCCTTCAGCCCGCTTCCTTGACCTCTTTGTCCCTTCTTGGAAAGTCCTGGAGGACACTTTTTGCAGGACCCATACATACCCCTATCACTCTAAGCAAAGCAACCAACAGGGAGTTACAGCAGCTGGTCTGAGCACTGCATCGTTCTGTACACCTCCCAGACTCTGAAGCACCAGTGGATCAAATCCTGGGAGCTATAAAAAAATGGAAGTGCAGTGCAGCTGTGATCCCAAGCACTGCAGCCAGGCACTGATCCTCAGGCCCCATTTTGTCTGCACCACTTAAAACATACATGTTGGTACCTCAGGTGTGGTGGCACACATTCACAAGCACCTTCCTGCTGGCTTCTAGTGCACTTCCCTATTCCGCCCGCCTGTGAAGCCGCACACTGGCTCTCGTTAATCTAAGTAAGCAAAAGTAATTGACAGCTGATGGTTGCAAGCTACAAGCCTGGAGACTGTGAGTGATGGAGTGCAGACTGTGTGAGCTGGTTAGATAGTCTGTGAATGCACTGACTCAACCAATTCATATTTGACTCAGTCCAAAGCTGCAGTGCTGCACACCCTAAGAAATACTTTAAACCCCTTGCAGTAGATCGCAGTGAGCACTAAGAGCCTGAGTTAGTCCAAGGGCAATTTTATATCCAATGGCACTTGTAATACAGCGGGCAGGATATCCTGTCTCCCGAACTCTAGAAAAGGCCCTAAGACTCTGCAGACTCATGCAGGCCGGTCGCAGACAGTCCTCTGTCATATGCCTCTCAGTGCAAAGCTACAGTGAAGCAGAACCTAAGAAATACTTTTAACCCCTTGCAGCAGACTCCCTTGCAACAGACCCTCAGACATGCTTTTAACCACTTGCAGCAGACCCTCAGACACACCTTTAACCCCCTTGTAGCAGACCCTCAGATATGCTTTTAACCCCTTGCAGCAGCCTTTAGTGAGCACTAGGTCTCTGCAGACTCATGCAGGCCGGTCGCAGAGTCCTCTATGTGCACCGCCTGCTCTGTACCCGACATGTTTCTATCTTGAAACCGTGCATTTGAATTATAACAATGGGTTCTGTTGCATAAGCTGCAGTACGAGGTCACCATATATCCTTAGATTTAGGGGACAGGTTATTATGCACAAGGAAATTAACACTTAATCTGCAGTTTTTTCTTCCCTGCTTACCTGGTGAGGAGCACATCTGTGGGGCGTGTATGAGGACACACTGCTACACACACTGCACGCTGCTGCACACACTGCACGCTGCTGCAAACGCTGCTGCACACATGGCACACTGCTGCACACACTGCACAATCTGCTGCACACACTGCACACACTGCACACACTGATGCAAACACTGCACACTGCTGCACACAGTGCACACACTGCACAGTGCTGCACACTGCACACTGCTACACACTGCTACACACTGCACACTGCTGCACACACTGCACACTGCTGCACACACTGCATAGTGCTGCACACACTGCTGCACACACTGGCAGAGATCACCTGGCACAACAGCTCTGTGGGTTCGTGCATCTGCGGCACGAGTCTCGGTACAACATGTAGATCAGTAATTTAAAGAATTATTACTTCCCGTTTCATTATTGGGGGCACTACAGACCTCTCACCCAGACACTTACTTTCTCTGCTCCCTGGTCCTGGTGGCAGACAATATTTCACCTACCACCAGCTCCACTGGGCCCCTTACACGCCTGCTAGGGCACAGTGCTCACCTACCACCACAAGCTAGCCCTTACACGCCTGCTAGGGCACAGTGCCTGCTTATCACCAGAAGCTGCCCCGTTTAAATGCCTGCCACGGCTCACCTGGGCAGGGCACAGGGCTGGCCTACCTATATAAACCAAACTCCATTACATTTCTGTCTGGCTTATTACCGCTGCTAAGTGCCAAGAAGTCTTGTTAGGAAGGCGTTGGACTCATAGCTGAGACGAGAGACAAGTATAACAGGAAAAAACTATAAGTGCGCTGTTTGGGGAGGGCCCCGCAACCTTCACACCAGAACCAACACCAATACCTCCAGCCAGAGGGGCTGGGCCCTGGAATAGGGTGACCAACCGTCCGTAAATTTCACTGACCGTCCGTTAATTGGAATTCACGTCCGTTGTCCGTGACGATCCCTCTTACGGATGCCTTTTGTCCGTAATTTTGGGGGTTACAGCGACCTGCACTGCTCACCTTTGAAATGCCTCCGTTTTCTGTGAACTCCCTGCTGGGGCCGCCCCACTCCTCTGTGCTCAAGAGCAGCCCTCCCCAGCCTCTCACAGACTGTGATGGACCCATTGTCCTTCTGTCTGCCGGCTGATTGTGGCTTACAGAATGACAATGGGCCAGTCTGGGCAATTAAGGCATGTGGTGGGCCTGAAGGCAAGGAAAAACAAGCATTTACAATGCAATAGGTCTCGCAATGACATTGTTTTGAGCTATTGGCATTGAAAATGTTATTGTTTTTTTTTCCCCTTTGTGAAGCATTAATAAAGTAATGACGTTGTAAATTACAATGTCTTTTACCCCTGTTGACCCCTGCAAAGCTCATCAGCATGTGCCCGTCACTGTTTGCTGCGCACCCAACAAATCCAGAATGGACAGCTGTTTCTCCCAGTCGAGCTATTTCACGAAACTCCCTAAAAGGCCATTAAGATTGTATTTTAAGTGCGCGTTTACTGTATATTTGGACCAGTGACTCAGCTATCAATAGTGCAGAGTGGAGGGGGCAATGAGGTGCGCACCTCATCCAAATAATAGCAGTTTTTTGTTATTTTATATTTTCTACTGCCAAACAATGGTTTCGGGACATTTTCTGTGCTTACGGTAGAACCCATGACATACTCGCTGTGCTACGGGCACCAGTCACCTCGCCTGCCCCTTATTTGCAGAAAACATACAAGTTTAGGGAGAGCGCATGTGGTCAAATGCTGTGAGATCAGCTTGCACTACTGACAGTATTTCCAGTACACAAATGCGTACACGTTTAACACTTTGAGGCTACCAATAATGCTCCCAGAATGCTCTCTGATTAAATGCAAATGCTTGCAGAAGCCTGTAAGCAATACTGATGACTCTTTGCTTTAAAAGTAAAATGTACGCAAAAACATACCAATAAAAAACATCATGCTAAACTGCGCAATTTTAGGTACCTTTTTTTGAGGCATTCTATAGTCAAATGTGTTTGATGAATGCTAGTATTTCTAATTAGCGTGGAGGAGAGGTTGGGGCAGTGATATAGCGCGAACTCGACCCGAAGGTACTGGAGCACTTTACATGAGCACCAGCTACGTTACAGAAGGACACAAAATAAATGAAATAATTTCTATCAAAGTAACCCTGATAAGCAAATTACATTACATTACCACCGGCTATATTATAAAAATTAGAATTTTATGGAAACAAACGGGTTGCTTGCGCTCCTACTTCTATCCATGCGGGTGTGGGGAAAGAAGTAACCCGAAAAACACTCTTGTACCTGCAGATCCAGCAGAATCGGGTGACTGCTCACAACCAAAGCTTTCCAGTTTGAAAGTAACACAAAAATGAAGCACTGAAAACTCTGCAGTTTTACTGCCCATGTCATTCACACCAGTTCATGTCAGAAGTTTTTCACTACCCGTGCACCACAAAAATAGCACTTAGCACCGAACATTTGTAGTTTGTTCAGGACATTAAGAATGCCCAGAGCTGGGTGACTGGAAGAGAGAGAAATAAACGGGAGAGAGATATATGTAGAAAGAAAGAATATCAGGGACAGAAAAGAGGAAATCTAGAAACGGACATAGGGAGAGAATGATAGGGACAGATAAAGAGAACAGGACAAAAGTCAAAGATAGGGAGAAACAAGCACGATGCACAGTCCATAGAGCGTGCACTTTGAAAGGAAAAATAAGAAAGGAAACACGATCCAAGAAAGAGCGCGCGCCTCGGAGCCCAGGGCCGCAGACGCTACGCTGAAGGCCTGGGGGGCTGCGCCGCACACGGAGCTCGCTGTGGTCATGGAGACGCCCTGTTACCTTTCTGTGGGCTCCTCAGACCGGAACAGCGCCCGACTCGAGCACTCCAGAGCCGGCCGGTGTGTGCCAAGACGCCTGACACACCAGGAGGGCGCGGCCCTGCCGCGCCTGGACAGGAGATGTGCACGCGTATGGTGCGAGCAGGAGTTGTGATAACGCCGCGAGCCGTACGCGTGCACATCTCCTGTCTGTTAAGCTTCGGCACAGACAGTTGATGTGCACGCGTACGGCTTGCGGCGTTATTACAACTCCTGCTCGCACCATGCGCGTGCACATCTCCTGTCCCGCTTCCGACCAAAAGTCGGCAACAATAGATCTCGCATAGCGAGCAGCGCTTTGCGCTGCATCGCTAGGCGAGACCTAAAAATGTAACAAATTAGATGGAAGTAACATTGTCCAGTTACTTTTAAAAAAACAAGCAGATGCAATCGGCCTCGCCTTTGTACAAGTTAGAGCTTTTGTTTACCTAATACAAACTTATTTTGACTTGCACTTATGTTGGTTGTCTATTTACTTATATATTATTGCGCGATCTCGTCTGAAGTGTCTTTAAAACTTACCTTTTGTCCCAAGCTTTTGTCCTGAATTTTGACCTTTTGTCCTGAATTTGCACCCGTGCCAGTTGGTCACCCTACCCTGGAACACTGCAGCAGTCATGGGCCAAGACAATCCATCTGCTTCTCTCTCTCTGCTTGTAGTCTGCACCTACACCGCTACACGTGCTGTCCGTAGTTTTCCGGTTCTACTACATTCCACGCATGCGCAGTTCTCACCGCTTTGCAGTTTTAAAGTAAAAGTGAAAGGAGCAAACATGGCGGCTGCAGACCCCAGGGCCGAGCTCCTAGAAGAAGTCACCTGCTCCATCTGCACAGAGCTGTTCACTGACCCTGTGACCCTGGACTGCGGACACAGCTTCTGTCTCTCCTGTCTCACCAGATTCAAGACCAGCGAGAGTTTAGAGAAATCCTGCCCAGAATGCAGACAGCTGTGTGACCTGCATAAAGAACTGAAGCCCAGTACGAGATTAGCAAACGTGACAGAAATGGCAAAAAAACTGGATATAGCGCCTCCTGGAGGTCACATACAACTTCAAGGCAGTCTGTGTGAGGAGCACGGGGAGGCTCTGAAGCTGTTTTGTGAACACTTGTGTGCGGTTTGTAGAGAGTGCGGTGCACACAGGGAGCCCCGCGTGACCCCCCTCAATGAGGCCGAGCAAGAGTACAAGGTAAGAGGCACTGGACTCAGAATATAGAACAGAGGGTCATGTGAGTAAACACACTTGTATAGCGCCCCATCACACTAAACTGCGTCGAGAAGCTGAGCAGAAGTGCTAGGTACAAATGAATAGAGTCAGAATCTAGAACAGAAGGTCATGAGTGAGTAGATACACGCGTGTAGCACCCTGTCACACTAAACTGCGTCGATGAGCTGAGCAGAAAGTGCTAGCTATAGGAATGAAGTCAGAATCTAGAAGAGAGGGTCATGTGTGAGTAGATACACGCGTGTAGCGCCTCTGTCACACTAAACTGCGTCGAGGAGCTGAGCAGAAGTCCTAGGCAAGAGGGACTGGAATCAGAACCTGGAACAGAGGGTCATGTGTGAGTAAACACTCTCGTATAGCGCCTCTGTCACACGAAACTGTGTCGAGGAGCTGAGCAGAAGTCCTAGGCAAGAGGGACTGGAATCAGAATCTGGAACAGAGGGTCATGTGAGTAAACACACTTGTATAGCGCCCCACTGCACTAAACTGCGTCGAGGAGCTGAGCAGAAGTGCTACGTACAAAGGAATAGAGTCAGAATCTAGAACAGAGGGTCATGAGTGAGTAGATACACGTGTGTAGCACCCCTGTCACACTAAACCGCGTTGAGGAGCTGAGCAGAAGTCCTAGCTACAAGGAAAGAAAGTCAGAATCTAGAACAGAGGGTCATGTGTGAGTAAACACTCCCGTATTGCACCTATGTCACACTAAACTGCGCCAAGGAGCTGAGCAGAATTCCTAGGCAAGAGGGACTGGAATCAGAACCTGGAACAGAGGGTCATGTGTGAGTAAACACTCCTATATAGCGCCTCTGTCACAATAAACTGCGTCGAGGAGCTGAGCAGAAGTCCTAGGCAAGAGGGACTGGAATCAGAACCTGGAACAGAGGGTCATGTGTGAGTAAACACTCCTATATAGCGCCTCTGTCACACTAAACTGCGTCGAGGAGCTGAGCAGAAGTCCTAGGCAAGAGGGACTGGAATCAGAACCTGGAACAGAGGGTCGGTCATGTGTGAGTAAACACTCTCGTATAGCGCCTCTGTCACACTAAACTGTTTCAAGGGGGTGAGCAGGAGTCGAAGGTAGGTCAGAATCTCGAACAGAGGGTTTTGATGGAAACACTTAGGGCCTTATTGCAAGTATGATGGTCCCGGGACTGCCGTACTCGCGGTGACGGTCCGACCACTGCTGTCCCACTGCCATATTCCGAGTGCGGTTGTCGGACCGCAACCAGCCCGCTACAACACAGTCAGCACCATGAGGATCCAGCATCCCGCAGAGCTGGCAGTGTAAAGTGTGGAGGAATGAAGGCGGTGCCGATCCCGGCACTGCCAATTGTATTACTACTTCCCATCCGCAAGCCTTTTCACGGTGGTGATTCCGCCATTAAGAAAAGCTGGTAGAAAGGCAAGGAGGGGGCCCCCAACAGGGCCCATGGGCTCATGATGTGTCCCCCCACAAGTGTATGGTCATGCGTGCACTGTCTGGCGTGCACGACATGGTGCATGCCACACACTGCACGTACGTGCAGCACGCTCTCTCACGATGGTATTATGTTGTATAGGCTCTTCTATGAGCCTAACACACCACTGCTGTGAGACCGCCGCAGCACCGCCTGCCTGCCCTGGATTCAATTTGTAATCCGGCGGGTGCACCACGTGTTTGGTGGTCTTCGTGGGACCGTGGTGGTGGCAGCCCCAGCCAAAGACCGCCAAACTCGTAATATGGCCCTAAACCTTTTCTGTAGCGAGAGCTACTTCTGCTGGAGAAAAGTCCTCCCAAGCTACTGGAGTATTTTATCACTGTAACATAGTGACGACGTGTTAACATGATGCTATGACGATCCCACGTAGGAACATCAGTACTCACCACTCAAGTATATCTGGCACGATCACCTGCAGAAACGCCATTAAAAGATCATCACTATTAGGTGCCTCCACCTGACTAATGGAGTAACATTCACATCATCTCACGCCGTGTGCCACAGAGAATATAACCACAGCAGCAAGTCTCCCCAACTTGCATTTTTATTCTATCAACTTTAAATGTGTTCTGGAATAAAATATTTTGTCTTCTTTAGCAATTTAAGAAAATACAAATATTTTTCTCTCAAATAGTACTTTCCATTTTGGGCAAACAAACTCACTATTTCAGAAGAAAAATCTTTTTTGAAAACACATTTTTTTCCTCTAAAGTATTAGCTTTCCTTTTTAGGAAATACACAGTGTCCAAACATCAGCTTGTCATTTCATCGAGTACTCGCTTGTAAAATGCCTCACATGGACAGATTCTGTTTGAATGCCCAGGCATTACATCATAGTCCATGGATGCCCACCATAACACCTAGGATGCCTGTGTTATTCCAATAATGCCCGTTGTTATACCAGGGCCACCATTGTGCCAAGGAGGGACGACAGAATGGCCAGGATGCCCATCATACATCAGTCACGGCCATTATTAGGAGAGGAGAGGGCACCATTCTGTCAGATATGGCTAAAAGTGGGCCATTGATACGTTGGTGATGGCTGTTAGTATGCCACAACTAGAATAAAAATACCCAAAATAGTCAAGGATGACCATTATTATGCGACTGGCACTATTATGTCATGAACCAACACAATTGTGCCAGAGATAAAACCCTTATGATGGGGCTAACCTGCACGTTCGTCCGTCCTTGATACTCTTATGATGGGGCTAACCTGCACATTCGGCCGTCCTTGATACACTTATGATGGGGGCTAACCTGCACATTCGGCCGACCTTAATACTCTTATGATGGTGGTAACCTGCACAGTCGGCCGACCTTAATACTCTTATGATGGGGCTAACCTGCACATTCAGCCGTCCTTGATACTCTTATGATGGGGCAAACCTGTACATTCGGCCGTCCTTTATACTCTTATGATGGGGCTAACCTGCACGTTCGTCCGTCCTTGATACTCTTATGATGGGGGCTAACCTGCACATTCGGCTGTCCTTGATACTCTTATGATGGGGGGGTAACCTGCACATTTGGCCGTCCTTGATACTCTTATGATGGGGTTAACCTGTCAATTCGTCCGTCCTTCATACTCTTATGATGGGGCTAACCTGCACGTTCATCCGTCCTTGATACTCTTATGATGGGTGGTAACCTGTACATTCGGCCGTCCTTGATACTCTTATGATGGGACTAACCTGCACGTTCGGCCGTCCTTGATACTCTTATGATGGGGGCTAACCTGTACATTCGGCCGTCCTTGATACGCTTATGATGGGGCTAACCTGCACATACGGCCGTCCTTAATACTCTTATAATGGGGGCAAACCTGCACGTTCGTCCGTCCTTGATACTCTTATGATAAGGCTAACCTGCACATTCGGCCATCCTTGATACTCTTATGAAGGGGGCTAACCTGCACGTTCAGCCATCCTTGATACTCTTATGATGGGGGGTAACCTGCACATTCGGCCGTCCTTGATACTCTTATGATGGGGTTAACCTGTCAATTCGTCCGTCCTTCATAATCTTATGATGGGGCTAACCTGCACATTCGGCCGTCCTTGATACTCTTATGATGGGACTAACCTGCACATTCGGCCGTCCTTGATACTCTTATGATGGGACTAACCTGCACATTCGTCCGTCCTTGATAATCTTATGATGAGGCTAACCTGCACATTCGGCCGTCCTTGATACTCTTATGATGAGGCTAACCTGCACATTCGGCCGTCCTTGATACTCTTATGATGGGACTAACCTGCACATTCGTCCGTCCTTGATAATCTTATGATGGGGTAACCTGCACATTCGTCCGTCCTTGATAATCTTATGATGGGGCTAACCTGCACGTTCGGCCGTCCTTGATACTCTTATGATGGGGGCTAACCTGTACATTCGTCCGTCCTTGATACTCTTATGATGGGACTGACCTGTACATTCGGCCGTCCTTGATACTCTTATGATGGGGCTGACCTGCACATTCGGCCGTCCTTTATACTCTTATGATGGGGCTAACCTGCACATTCGACCGTCCTTGATACTCTTATGATGGGGCTAACCTGCACATTCGGCCGTCCTTGATACTCTTATGATGGGGCTGACCTTTACATTCGTCCGTCCTTGATACTCTTATGATGGGGCTGACCTGCACATTCGGCCGTCCTTTACACTCTTATGATGGTGCTAACCTGCACATTCGGCCGTCCTTGATACTCTTATGATGGGGCTAACCTGCACATTCGGCCGTCCTTGATACTCTTATGATGGGGGCTAACCTGCACATTCGGCCGTCCTTTATACTCTTATGATGGGGCTGACCTGCACATTCGGCCATCCTTGATACTCTTATAATGGGACTAACCTGCACATTCGGCCATCCTTGATACTCTTATGATGGGGCTGACCTGCACATTCGGCCGTCCTTGATACTCTTATGATGGGGCTGACCTGCACATTCGGCCATCCTTGATACTCTTATGATGGGGCTGACCTGCTCATTCAGCCGTCCTTGATACTCTTATAATGGGACTACCCTGCACAATGGGCCGTCCGTGATACTCTTATGATGGGGCTAACCTGTACATTTGGCCGTCCTTGATACTCTTATGATGGGGCTAACCTGTACATTCGGCCGTCCTTGATACTCTTATGATGGGGCTGACCTGCACATCCGGCCGTCCTTGATATACTAGGCATATTTTCGAGGAAGAGTCCATGTTTATTAGGGATGGGCACAGTGTCAGACAGACACATACACGCATGCTGATCAGCCTCTTAATGTAGTCTCCTCAGGATCCATACACTGCCCTCTTCAGCTCTTGAGTTCATTATGCTCCCACCTAACACATGTTCACTCTGGCTCCTGCGGTGCCTCACTTTGCTCGGTCAGCACTGCTACCTGCTGGCACACTTCTTTCATGGTGCATCGTTCACACACGTGGTGCGACTGACAGAGCAGAGCATATAACATGGCCTGTATCTGTGGGACTCAGATTGGGAGTGGATCCAGGTGGCCACGTGGCAGACCCCATGAGCCAACGCAGTGTGTGTCTGTGTGTTATCATGAGGCCCGGCCCTTGGTTTGGCTGGCTGCCACTCTAAGGGTCTTGAGATGAGCAGTGCTGCCCTCTTTAATATGCAGAGACCCCTTGAGATACTGGGCTTGGCTTCACCTCTGAGAACTACTCTGAGGGTGCTGGCAAGCTACCCGCAGCTCCCGAGCCACTCGGAGAATCCTGCACTAAACAATACGTAATTTCTTCTTTCACTGACCACTGTCCATTTCTACCCTTGCTGACCACAATCAAACATCAAACAATACAATCTCTTATACCCTTGCTGATCAAAAATATAAATTCACATATATGCCTTATAATTGTTATTACATGACTTATATTAATCAATTGAGATTTTGTTTGAATGCTAGATTAAACTTTGCTAAAGCATTAGCATTATTGCACATTCACACATATTTGAAAAGCACTGCCGTTCTGCTGTCCTGAATTGTACACAGCGCATTTTCGCTCAACCATCCTAATAAGCGTAGCCTCGTTCTGAACTTGGCTCAACGAAGTGAGGATCGCAGAAATTAGTAAAGTCAGCCTTTAACTCAAGAAACTCTTGTATCAGATTCCAAAGGTCTTGGGGAATTCTTCCCATGAGAAGAACGTAGCACCTGCTCGTTAGTGCCTATCTGTAGTTTTCTGTCCATCTCATGTTGCTTCTTCCATTCACTTGCATTGCGAAAGCTATAAATGTACCACCGGCATGTATGGATTCTAACACTGCATGCGCCAACAGACCAGAGGACAAAGCTGCTCTGTTGGTTTGGTGTTTTTCCTTTGCTAACTTTGGTAATTGCTATTTTTGCATTAAACATGCACTTTTTGGACTGTCTTATTCTTTTAGAGCACTGTCCGACACTAAACATTGCAGTCAGTTCTGCATGTGCTGACTACTGTCCAATACTAAACAATACAGTCATTTCTACCCTCGCTGACCTCTATCCAACACTTAACAAGTCATTTCTACCCTTGCTGACCACTGTCCAATTCTAAATAGTGCAGTCAATTTCAATTAAAAAACCTTATTCGAATACAGAATGTATCCATAGAAGTGCAGTACACTACAATAAAATTCATGTAGTATAAATAATGTAAAACACAGTGCGTAAGTGAAAACATCAAGAACATTAAAATTGCAAACCCCGGCAAAAAGTGCTAGAAGTGTAGAATGCAGGTTTAATCATTGCAGCAAATCTATACAGGGGCCTATTACGATCTCAGTCGTAAAGCCTTCGACCTTCAGTCGGAGGCTTTATGACCGAGATCGTCGGTTTCAATTCCCACCAGCTGATTACAATACAGCTGGTTGGACCTGAAACGGCTGTAATCCATATGCATTGCGTTTTACGCCATCCAGATTGTGATGCACGGTTTCCGACAGGCTTTCCATGTCAGGCTTTCCGACATGGAAAGCCTGTCGGAAAGCGTGTTTGGGGGCCTCTAGCAGGGCCCCCTTTTACTTGCGGCCTCCGGTTGAGGGCCAAGGGGGCACCTATGGTGCCCCCATGTTAATCCTGCACCCGTGGTAGGCACCTTGAGGTGCCTGCCACGGGGTGCAGGGATTAACACAATCTACCATTTCTCTATGGGAGCTTGTGTTACAGCCGGTTTACAAACTCCCATAGAGAAATGGGAGAATGCGACATTAATAGCAGTATCAGGACTGCCGACCGAATGTTGGTTGGTCGGTCCCGAGACCGCGAGGGTGTTGGGCGGACTCAAGTCCCCCCGACATCGTAATCGAGCCCACAGTGTTCATGATGCTGCGGGATTTCACTGCTGCTTTCAGAAAGCGCCCAAGTGGATAATCTCCTCCTCATCTGTCAGATGATAGCACACGTGCGGGGCGGCTCTCAGGTTATTAATACTTTGTTTTATTATTAGAAGGAAGAACAAAAGTGCTTTGAATACATAACATAAAACCCCAAAAAAAGAACGTAAAATGCAACATTGTTTCCCCAGAATCCCCATCTCAGGGGCATGGCATAGAATCAAGATTAATGTTAAAACTACTCAGTGGAAAACACAAATGATATTTCATTGTGCCGGCCCTATAATGAAACAAAAGACTCCGTTCTCCTCGCCCCCTTGATCTGGTCAGATACCCAGCAGTATGATCTAGTGGAGCTAACATCATATATGTGGCCACGCTCGCCTTATGACTCTCCATAAGCATTCTTTTAGAAGCGGCCAGGTCATATAAGGCCTCCCGGTGCGTTTTTGCTAATATTTAAATTATTAGTGGGGCCAGTAAAATCCTGCTGTAGGTTAACCGAACACAGGCTAAGGTTAACGCTAGCAAGCCAGGGGATCTCAATCCCTTTATTACAGCTGAGGCAATCTAAAATAATATCCTGGGTTAACTTGCCTTTTCATTTTTCCATATCGCCAGCCATAATAGGGGTGGTCGGGCTTTAATAATGTCCTCAATAAACAGGATGTCCAGGTCTCTGTGACAAATAAACGTTGGAGAGGAAATGGGTTCACCGAGAGCCTTTCTGCAACACCTGTTCTCCTCAATCTGGATGATGTTACAATTCTGGATACTAAATGTGTTATTGCATTGCACTCAGTTCCACCAATCGTTCTGTTTTAATAGTTTATTTCTATGCCACCCAATCGTTGGCGCTGTGTCTGTCAGCGCTGGAGAACTTACAGTGACAAGGATGCCAGGTTTGGAAAATCAATCCCTAGCAGATGGGTGCACTTAGCATTGAAACTTTTCGGTTTCTGCTCCAATTACATAATAATCTTCCTTTTTCATGGAAAACACTTCATTCCAATTCCGTATTATTGGATGATCATTTTAATAATTCCAAATACTTCATTTGACAGATTGTGATTTAAACTGCAATCACTCATCTAACCCAATGCATTTCGGGTCAAGGATGACCCTTGATCAGGGGTCTCTGAAAATGAACAAGAGCCAGTCCAGTCCAAACTAGTTAAATAAATACAATAATGGTCATAATTAATCCTTGTCAACTCCTGTGCTTAAAGAACGTAGATCTCTCTGAGAAGATGTCAATGTGCTCGACACCATGGAACGTGAATGATCAAAAGTGCGGTGGTTCTTCAACTTGCTGTGAATTCTACCATGCTTTACTGAAAACAACGTTTAAAGTTGTGCCGTCGCGTATTAAACGCGTGTGCTCAGTGTTCATGCCATAATCACAGTTGGGTGCTTATGCGAACTAAAAATGGTGCATTCTTAAGAAAAATAACCGTGACCGCGTGAACCAAAAAAAGGTGCTCCGTAGTATCAAAACGAATCCGCGTGCCTCTGTTGCAAACCGACCGCTGCTACTAAACAAATCTCGAAGTGCCCAAATGTGCATTACGTTAGTAACCTCATTTAAAAACATTACGTGAAAACAGAATCAAAGGTAGTCTATACCTTCCGAAAACGCCCATCACCACGTGAAATAATGCTCTGCTTACCCGTTATATCGAAAAATGACCCACGCTCCTTTGTTAGATACAAGCTGTTTGCTTTCAATCCATCTGCTTCTCTCTCTCTGCTTGTAGTCTGCACCTACACCGCTACACTTGCTGCCCGTAGTTTTCCAGTTCTACTGCATTTCACGCATGCGCAGGTTTCACCGCTTTGCAGTTTTAAAGTAAAAGTGAAAGGAGCAAACATGGCGTCTGCAGACCCCAGGGCCGAGCTCCTAGAAGAAGTCACCTGCTCCATCTGCACAGAGCTGTTCACTGACCCTGTGACCCTGGACTGCGGACACAGCTTCTGTCTCTCTTGTCTCACCATATTCAAGGCCAGAGAGAATTTAGAGAAATCCTGCCCAGAATGCAGACAGAGGTTTGACCTGAAGAAAGAACTGAAGCCCAGTACAAGATTAGCAAACGTGGCAGAAATGGTGAAAAGACTGGATATAGCGCCTCCTGGGGGTCACATACAACTTCAAGGCAGTCTGTGTGAGGAGCACGGGGAGGCTCTGAAGCTCTTTTGTGAACACTTGTGTGCGGTTTGTAGAGAGTGCGGTGCACACAAGGAGCCCCGCGTGACCCCCCTCAATGAGGCCGAGCAAGAGTACAAGGTAAGAGGCACTGGGGAATCTGAAACAGAGGGTCATGTGAGTAAACACACTTGTATAGCGCCCCATCACACTAAACTGCGTCGAGGAGCTGAGCAGAAGTGCTAGCTATAGGAATGAAGTCAGAATCTAGAACAGAAGTTCATGAGTGAGTAGATACACGCGTGTAGAACCACTGTCACACTAAACTGCGTCGAGGAGCTGAGCAGAAGTGCTAGCTATAGGAATGAAGTCAGAATCTAGAACAGAAGGTCATGAGTGAGTAGATACACGCATGTAGCACCCCTGTCACACTAAACTGCGTCGAGGAGCTGAGCAGAAGTCCTAGGCAAGAGGGACTGGAGTCAGAATCTTGAACAGAGGGTCATGTGTGAGTAAACACACTTGTATAGCGCCCCATTGCACTAAACTGCGTTGAGGGGCTGAGCAGAGGTGCTATGTACAAAGGAATAGAGTCAGAATCTAGAACAGAGGGTCATGAGTGAGTAGCTACACTCGTGTAGCACCCCTGTCACACTAAACGGCGTCGAGGAGCTGAGCAGAAGTCCTAGGCAAGAGGGACTGGAATCAGAACCTGGAACAGAGGGTCATGTGTGAGTAAGCACTCTCGTATAGCGCCTCTGTCAGACTAAACTGCTTTGAGGGGCTGAGCAGTAGTCGAAGGTAGGTCAGAATCTCGAACAGAGGGTTTTGACGGAAACACTTAGGGCCTTATTGCAAGTATGATGATGGTCCCGGGACTGCCGTACTCACGTTGGCTGTCCGACCACCGCTGTCCCACTGCCATATTCTGAGTGCGGTGGTCGGACCGTAACCAGCCCGCTACAACATCACCGGCACCGTCAGGATGATGCATACCGCAGTGCTTGCGTTGTAAAGTGTGGAGGAATGAAGGCGGTGCCGATCCCGGCACCACCATCTGTATTACTACTTGCCCGTCCGCAAGCCTTTTCATGGTGGTGATCCCGCCATTAAAAAGGTGGCGGAAAGGAGTGGGCCCCCAACAGGGCCCATGGGCAAATCTGCCATGGGGGTGGGTGCAGGGGGCTCAAGATGTGCCCCCCCAACAAGTGCATGGTCATGCGTGCACTGTCTGGCGTGCACAACATGGTGCATGCCACACACTGCACATACGTGCAGCAGGCTCTCTCACGATGGCAGTATGTTTTATAGGCTCTTCTATGAGCCTAACACCGATGCTGTGAGACCGCCGCAGCACCGACTGCCTGCCCTGGATTAAATTTGTAATCCACCGAGCGGGTGCACCACGTGTTTGGTGGTCTTCCTGGGACCGCAGTGGTGGCAACCCCAGCCAAAGACAGCCAAACTCGTAATGAGGCCCTAAACCTTTTCTGTAGCAAGAGCGACTTCTGCTGGAGAAAAGTCCTCCCAAGGTACTAAAGTATTTTATCGCTGTAACATAGTGACGACGTGTTAACATGATGCTATGACGATCCCACGTAGGAACATCAGTATTCACCTGCAGAAACGCCATTAAAAGTTCATCACTATTGAGTGCCTCCACCTGACCAACGGAGTAACATTGATATCATTTCACTCCTTGTGCCACAAAGGATATAACCACAGCAGCGAGTCTCCCCAACTTGCATTTTTATTCTGCTATCAACTTTAAATGTGTTCTGGAATAAAATATTTTGCCTTCTTTAGCATATTATGAAAATACAAATATTTTTCTATCAAATAGTACTTTCCATTTTGGGGCAAACAAACTCAATATTTCAGAAGAAAAATGTTTTCTGAAAAAACATTTTTTTTCCTTTAAAGCATTTGCTTTCCTTTTTAGGAAATAGACAGTGTCCAAACATCAGCTTGTCATTTTCAACGAGTACTCACTTGTAAAATGCCTCACATGGACGGATTCTGTTTCGAATACCCAGGCATTACATCATAGTCCATGGATGCCCACCATAACACCTAGGATGCCCGCTGTTATACCAGTGTAGTAGTGAGCCTCAGCAAGGCCTACCAGTGCTTAGGGGTTCACCCTTCTCTGCACAGAGTCCTCAGACACTTAGGAAGAAGTTGGCATAGAAACTGGAATAAGAAAGACAGAGTTTATTAAACCTCATGAGGTGGAGCTAAATTCGCACATCACCCTTCAGTAATGCATGAAGTAGCACACTGAATGGAAGGACCATGGTCCTTTTATACCCACACAGGGGCTCAAATGAAGGCGGTACAAACACAAATGCTGGTTTTAGATACATATAAGGTCATACAGAAAATGCACAGTCGACAAGTGGGTGGAGCTAACAGTTTCTACTTCTAGTAGACACATCCTGACATTTATAAACTCGGAACAGCTGCAAGCTCAACTGAGCATGTGCAAAGCAGGAGGAACTAAATATAACTTGTCTCTAGGCAGATTTCAAGAGCAGTTAACAGGAAGGTAGGGCAGAGCACATGGTGAGCACATGGCAGCACATGGCAACCAAAATGGCTGCCAGAAATACAAAATGGATTCCACAAAGCGGACAATTTAGCCTCTAAATACAGGCTGTCTTTAGCCAATGCTTAACTTAAGTGCTGCCAAATTACAACACCAGGGCCACCATTGTGCCAAGGAGGGACGACAGAATGGCCAGGATGCCCATCGTACATCAGTCACGGCCATTATTAGGAGACCTGAAGGCACCATTCTGTCAGATATGGCTAAAAGTGGGCCATTGATATGTCGGTGATGGCTGCCAGTATGCCACAACTAGACCAAAAATGCCCAAAATAGTCAAGGATGACCATTATTATGCGATTGGCACTATTATGTCATGAACCAACACAATTGTGCCAGAGATAAAACTTTTATGATGGGGCTAACCTGCACATTCGTTCGTCCTTGATACTCTTATGATGGGGGCTAACCTGCACATTCGGCCGTCCTTGATACTCTTATGATAAGGCTAACCTGCACATTCGGCCATCCTTGATACTCTTACGATGGGGCTAACTTGCACATTCGGCCGTCCTTGATACTCTTATAATGGGGGCTAACCTGCACATTCGTCCGTCCTTGATACTCTTATAATGGGGCTAACCTGCACATTCGGCCGTCCTTGATACTCTTATGATGGGGCTAACCTGCACATTCGGCCGTCCTTGATAGTCTTATGATGGGGCTAACCTGCACATTCGGCCGACCTTGATACTCTTATGATGTGACTAACCTGCACATTCGGCCGACCTTAATACTCTTATGATGAGGCTAACCTGCACATTCGGCCGTCCTTGATACTCTTATGATGGGGGCTAACCTGCACATTCGGCCGTCCTTGATACTCTTATGATGGGGCTAACCTGCACGTTCGGCCGTCCTTGATACTCTTATAATGGGGGCTAACCTGCACATTCGTCCGTCCTTGATACTCTTATAATGGGGCTAACCTGCACGTTCGGCCGTCCTTGATATTCTTATAATGGGGCTAACCTGCACATTCGGCCAACCTTAATACTCTTAAGATGGGGCTAACCTGCACGTTCGGCCATCCTTGATACTCTTATGATAAGGCTAACCTGCACATTCGTCCGTCCTTGATACTCTTATGATGGGGCTGACCTGCACATTCGGCCGTCCTTGATACTCTTATGATGGGACTAACCTGCACATTCGGCCGACCTTAATACTCTTATGATGGGGCTAACCTGCACATTCGTCCGTCCTTGATACTCTTATGATGGGGGCTAACCTGCACATTCGGCCGTCCTTGATACTCTTATAATGGGGGCTAACCTGCACATTCGTCCGTCCTTGATACTCTTATAATGGGGCTAACCTGCACATTCGGCCGTCCTTGATACTCTTATGATGGGGCTAACCTGCACATTCGGCCGTCCTTGATAGTCTTATGATGGGGCTAACCTGCACATTCGGCCGACCTTGATACTCTTATGATGTGACTAACCTGCACATTTGGCCGACCTTAATACTCTTATGATGGGGCTAACCTGCACATTCGGCCGTCCTTGATACTCTTATGATGGGGGCTAACCTGCACATTCGTCCGTCCTTGATACTCTTATAATGGGGCTAACCTGCACGTTCGGCCGTCCTTGATATTCTTATAATGGGGCTAACCTGCACATTCGGCCGACCTTAATACTCTTAAGATGGGGCTAACCTGCACGTTCGGCCATCCTTGATACTCTTATGATAAGGCTAACCTGCACATTCGTCCGTCCTTGATACTCTTATGATGGGGCTGACCTGCACATTCGGCCGTCCTTGATACTCTTATGATGGGACTAACCTGCAAATTCGGCCGACCTTAATACTCTTATGATGGGGCTAACCTGCACATTCGTCCGTCCTTGATACTCTTATGATGGGGGCTAACCTGCACATTCGGCCGTCCTTGATACTTTTATGATGGGGCTAACCTGCACATTCGGCCGTCCTTGATACTCTTATGATGGGGCTAACCTGCACATTCGGCCGTCCTTGATACTCTTATAATGGGGGCTAACCTGCACATTCGGCCGTCCTTGATACTTTTATGATGGGGCTAACCTGCACATTCGGCCGTCCTTGATACTCTTATGATGGGGCTAACCTGCACATTCGTCCGTCCTTGATACTCTTATGATGGGGCTAACCTGCACGTTCGGCCGTCCTTGATACTCTTATGATGGGGCTAACCTGCACATTCGGCCGTCCTTGATACTCTTATGATGGGGCTAACCTGCACATTCGGTCGTCCTTGATACTAGGCGTAGCTTCCAGGAAGAGACAATGTTTATTAGGGATGGACACAGTGTCAGACAGACACACACACGCATGCCGATCAGGCTCCTAATGTAGTCTCTTCAGGATCCATACACTGCCCTCCTCAGCTCTTGAGTTCCTTATGCTCCCAACTAACACATGTTCACTCTGGCTCCTGCGGTCCCTCACTTTGATCGGTCAGCACTGGTTACTGCTGACACACTTTCATTTTTTTTATTTTTTTTTATTCTTTATTGACATTATCACAACTGTAACCAAATCAGACTAAACAAAAATATATTACAAATTTTATCCCAAACCTCCCCCCATCTCCCCCGAAACCTCCCCCAACCACCAATGGCTGACCAGTAGTTAATAGAATCAATTTAATTGTCAGATATTTACAGAAAAAAAAAAAAAATTGCATAAAATGGAAATACAGAGCAAGATATTTAAAATTCATTATTCACAGGTCAAATAGGAGCAGTTCATTAGAGGAGCCCAGATAGCCAGGCCTTTAGCTTTCAATTTGCGGCCTTTTCTAGAGTAAACGGCTGTTTCAAATCTGTATACTGAGAGAAATCTTTCCAGCCACTGTTGACCTGTTGGAGGAATAGAGTCAAGCCAATGAGTAGCTAAACATAACCTAAAAACTGTAGAAGCAATAAATAAAAAGGATTGGTTTTGACTCGAGGAAAGAGAGCCTCCTACCCCTAATACAATCAATTGAGGAGTCAGATCAATCTCCCTGCCCAGCATAGTTGTTAACATGCTACCAACCCTTAATTTCAAAGTATCTAAAGCAGGACATGTGGCGAACATATGAACACTGTCTGCTGCTAGAAACTGGCACCGAGGGCAGATAGAGCCTGCTCCTCGACCCCACTTGGCAATCTTAGCAGGCGTAATATACAGGTTAAACCATGTTTTAAAACATTGTAATTGTAAATTAGTCGCCATAAATGACGTCTGGGTCAGATATAATGAATCTTCGATTTCTCCCGGTTCGGTCCCTAACAAATTTTGCCAGCGATCTATATGTTTGGTTAGGTCATCAGGTAATAAATCAATTAGCATTTTATACAATCCCCCTAAGGTGCTTGAACCTTTAAGTACTTCATCCATCAACTTCAACCGGGAGAAGCCGGAGGCTCCCCCCAACTTTTTACTCATAAAGTCCCTTATTTGGAGATATTTAAAAAACTGTTTTTATCTAGCCCGAATTTATCCCTTATGACATCAAACAATAGCAGATCAGACTTGACACACTTCTTTCATGATGCATCATTCACACACGTGGTGCGACTGACAGAGCAGCGCATATAACATAGCCTCGTTCTGAACTTGGCTCAACGAAGTGAGGATCGCAGAAATGAGTAAAGTCAGCTTTTTACTGAAGAAACTCTTGTATCGGACTCCAAAGGTCTTGAGGACTCTTCCCATGAGAAGAACGTAGCACCTGCTCATTAGCGCCAATCTGCAAGTTTCTGTCCGTCTCATGTTGCTGCTTCCATTCACTTGCATTGAGAAAGTGTATAAATGTACCACCGGCATGTATGGATTCGAACACTGCATGCGCCAACAGACCAGAGGACAAAGCTGCTCTGTTGATTTAGTGTTTTACCTTTGCTAACTTTGGTAATTGCTATTTTTGCATTAAACATGCACTATTTGGACTGTCTTATTCTTTTAGAGCACTGTCCGACATTGCAGTCAGTTCTGCATGTGCTGACTACTGTCCAACACTAAACAATACAGCCATTTCTACCCTCTCTGACGGCTGTCCAACACTAAATCATACAGCCATTTCTACCCTCTCTGACGGCTGTCCAACACTAAATCATACAGCCATTTCTACCCTCTCTGACGGCTGTTCAATACTAAATCATACAGCCATTTCTACCCTCTCTGACCACTGTCCAACACTAAACACTGCAGTCAATTCTACCTTTGCTGACCACTGTCCAATACAAAATAGTGCAGTCAATTTCAATTAAAAAACATTATTCGAATACAGAATGTATCCATAAAAGTGCAGCACAATATAATAAAATACATATAGTATAAATAATTTAAAACACAGTGCGTAAGTGAAAACATCGAGAAGATTAAAATTGCAAACCCCGGCAAAAAGTGCTAGAAATTTAGAATGCAGGTTTAATCATTGCTGCAAATCTATACAGGAGCCTATTACGATCTCGGTCGTAAAGCTACGACCGAGATCATCGGTTTCAATTCCGACCAGCTGATTACAATACAGCTGGTCGGAATTGAAACCGGCTGGTTATTCCGACTGGATTCCGACTGGCTCAAGGTGCCCGTCAGCCAGTCGGAAGCCTGCTCGTAATCCATATGGATGGCGTTTTACGCGAGCCGGATTACGATGCACGGTTTCCGACAGGCTTTCCATGCCGGCATTCCGACATGGAAAGCCTGTAGGAAAGCGTGTTTGGGGGCCTCTTGCAGGGCCCCTTTTCCTTGCGGTCTCAGGTTGGGGGACAAGGGTGCACCTAAGGTGCCCCCCTGTTAATCCCTGCACCTTATGGCAGGCACCTTGTGGTGCCTGCCGCGGGGTGCAGGGATTAACACAATCTTCCATTTCTCTGTGGGAGCTTGTGTTACGGCCGGTTTACGGGTGTAACACAAGCTCCCATAAAGAAATGGGAGAGTGTGACCGCACCATGTGCGGTCGCATTGTAATAGCGGTCTTGGGACTGCCGACCGGAGGTTGGTCCTGAGACCGCGACAGTGTTGGGCAGACTGAAGTCCGCCCAACATCGTAATCGAGCCCACAGTGTTCATGGTGCCGCAGGCTTTCACTGCTGCTTTCAGAAAGCGCCCATGTGGATAATCTCCTCATCCGTCAGATGAAAGCATACATTCAGGGCGGCTCTCACGTTATTAATACTTCGTTTTATTATTAGAAGGGAGATCAAAAGTGCTTTGAATACATAACATAAAACCCTCAAAAGTACATAAAATGCAACATTGTTTCCCCAAAATTCCCATTACAGGGGCATGGCATAGATTCAAGATTAATGTTAAAACCCAGTGGAAAACACAAAAGGTATTTCATTGTGCCGGCCCTGTAATGAAACAAAAGACTCCGTTCTCCTCGCCCCCTTGATCTGGTCGGCTACCAAGCAGTATGATTTAGCGGAGCTAATATCATATATGTTTATATATCCATAAGCATCCATAAGCATTCTTTTAGAAGCGGCCAGGTCATATAAGGCCTCCCGTAGCGTTTTTTGCTAATATTTAAATTATTAGTGGGGCCAGTAAAATCCTGCTGTAGGTTAACCGAACACAGGCTAAGTTTAACGCTAGCAAGCCAGGGGATCTCAATCCCTTTATTACAGCTGAGGCAATCTAAAATAATATCCTGGGTTAACTTGCCTTTTCGTTTTTCCATATCGCCACCCATAATAGGGGTGGTCGGGCTTTAATAATGTCCTCAATAAACGGGATGCCCAGGTCTCTGTGACAAAGAAAGGTTGGAGAGGAAATGGGTACACCGAGAGCCTTTCTGCAAAACCTGTTCTCCTCAATCTGGATGATGTTACAATTCTGGATACCCCCAGACTTCTGCACCATATGCGGCTGTGGGTAAACATTGGGCTTTGTAGATTTGTAGTAATGGTGAGAGGGCACCACCACCCCTAGGTGGTGGTAGGCTAGATAAAGTGCCAATAGCTTTTGATCATTTTTGCCTACTGTGTGCAATATGTGGAGCCCACGAGCCGGTAATAGCAAATGTTAAACCTAGGTATGAAAAAGTGCTGGTGTGTCTCAAGGTGTAATTACCTACAGAAAGAGAGGGCAGACGGTATTTCTTGGGGCCGCCATCAATAATCAAATATTTCTTTTAATTTGTTTGCAAATTTAAAGTAGCCATGAAATCGGCAAAATCACAGACTAAATGAGGTAGAGCTCTCATTGTACGCGTCATTAAGACAGCGTCATACGCGTACAGGAGTGATGGTAGTGTGGAGCGAGTGATTATTGAAACATACAGGGTCATGTTCTTTAAAAAAACAGGTGGAGATTGTTGATATATAAAATAAATAAAAGAGGTGCCCCCACACAACCTTGTCTCACTTCCTGGAAGACACCTATTGCTGACAAGACATCCCCCTCTGCAGAGTTTCTAACCTTAGCCTTCATATGTGCAAATTCAGGAGAAAGAGCACTAGTGACTCATACTACCCCTGTGCCAGAAGGGTAGACCAAAGCTACGAATGGATAACCCAATCGAATGCTGTGGTCAGATCCATGAAAGCTCTATATTCGGCGACTGTCTGCGATAGTGTATTTCCCAATGATCAGAGACAAATGTAAGCATTGTTCAATGGTTCCAACTCTGCTCCTAAAAACATATTGACATGGGTACAAAATAGACTTCGGCTCTGCCCACTCACTAATTCGATTATGTAGGACCCCCCCAAGGATCTCAGCTGGAGTGTCAATTAGGGAGATTGGTCAATAACACAGTTGGACTGTGTACGGTCTCCCTTTTTAAAAATTAGCAAAATAATGGAAGTTCACCATGTGCTAGGTAGTGGGGAGTGGGTCAGATTACTAAAAACATTCCCCAGTAGGGGTGCCTAGAACTCAGGGCTGTGCTTAAAAAGATCAATTGGGACGCCATCCAGTCTGGGTGCTTCACCCCCTAACCTTTGGCCGACAGCATCTTCCATCTCCTTTAAGGAGACATAAAACTCCTCAGGAGTGCACTCCTGGACCGTGTTGTTCGGGTCTTCTATAGCAGCATACATTTTGGAGAAGTGTGCCTCCCATGTAGTACTGGCAATGTGGCGCATTATAGGGGTTGCTACTTGGCTCACTCTCCTCGATTCTGATACATCCCTCCAAAACTATTTTCTGTTCTCTGTGGCAGCAGAAAACGCTAGTGAATCCCACTGATTTTGCAGTATTTCCCGCTTCCATCTGGTAATAGCTTCTTTATACCCCTTAAGACACAATGCACCTACTGCAGGATCCCTGGGCCTAGCTGTTAGCGCCCTAAGTAATTTGCGATTAGCCACAGAGCAATCATGATTAGACCACTTGAGGTTAGTGGTGGGCTTACGCTGGGGATGTAATAACTTACGCAAACACAAGGAGATGATGGACGGAGTACTGAAACTTTTCAGACACTCACCCCCAGTCACAGATCTGGGTTGAATCCATCATCGTTCTTTAGCTCACTTCGCCACCCCAGTTCAGACACAGCTATAAGCAAATCAGTCTTGACCCTGTTCCTCATGGAGCAGTCCAGCCTGAACTGCCAAGCCAGGTCTTCCCTGGACTGGAAACAAGCATCCTGGGACCGGTTTTGGGGTAACACCCCTCATCAGCCAGGCTAGCTTGAATCCAGTGGCAAAGTGAGCAAGGGACCCACGTCTAGGCATACCCTGCCAACTTAGGGCGAACAACGCAAACACAAGGTGATGATGAATGGAGTGCTGAAATGGATTCAACCCAGATCTGAGACTGGGGGTGAGTGTCTGAAAAGTTTCGTTTTAAGAGACAGTGGTCCCTATCACAAACATTTTTAAGAAAGGAATAATGTATCACAGAACTATAGTGAGAACTATGTAGGTTTTTCAAATGAACAATTTCTATTTATTTAAACAAATATTCCGACAAGGAAGAAAATATAATTAAAGTGCAGTGGGTGAAAACGGGGTTGGAAATCAACAGATTTCCGACCTCAGGCAATTATTCGCATAGTGACATCACATATATATATTTACAACAGTCACGATTGTAAGAAACATCTTATGCTCAACACAAATCAGAATACGAGTCAAGATGTGATTGTCAAAAGTTTCAGCACTCCGTCCATCATCTCTTTGTGGATGCGATAACTTACTCCTGATATTTGAGCACAGTTGGGTAAAAACCTGAACCACCTGCTGTTCTGAGACAGTATCGGCTAGGCCGGCTTCAACCAGGATTATATTCTCGCTGATAATAGGATGAAAAAGCTGTGCTGGTTCAACAGCTCTCCATTTCAGTCTTTAGCCGTCAGTACTTGTGTGTAAATGACTGGCTCCACACTTTACTCTTAATTTATCCTTATGTGGCAAGGCACGTGACCTCAAGTGGATTATGGTCCCCGTAAGTGGAAGACAAAACTTTCCCAGTAACACAAGATCAACGAAATTAGGTGAAAGAAAAACAAATCTATTGTAAATGCACAACCTCTACCCCTATATGTGGGTATCAGGTGTCCAAAGACATGCATTAAGTAAACCGTGGGAATCCTGGTAGGTCCTCAATTCTATCCCTCTGGTGTCAGCACCAAATAGGTGTTTTTCATGATTATTTTCATCAGCTAGAGCACAGATAGATGGGCGAGTTGCATCTATGGTCAATCTTGCGTTAAAGGCTCCTGCCAGGCAAAAGCCAGCAGATAAGCCTCGGGTGGCAACATTATTCTGCAACTCCGACATATATTCACATACAAGCAAAAAATTGGTATTCGGGGCGTTACTAAATCATTGTTATAGAAATTTATAAAAAACAAAATTACGCCCCTCTTAAATTTCAAAACCTGAAAATAAATTTTTGCCCCTAGTTATAATTGCCTTGGCCCTGCCCCTGCCACTAGATTCACCCAGATGGCCAGTCCACCAGATGCTCGCCCAGACCGGGAGGGTGTTGCTGGAACATAATATTCAAACCTGTCAACTGGGAGATCTTCAGATAACCAGGTTTCCTGAAACAAGAGTATGTCGTATTGCCTTATAAACATTAACCAATCGAGTGATGTTAATTTTGTTAAAAGGCCAGTCACATTCCAACTTAAAATCTGAAGCATCGAGTCCCCCACGCTCCTAACAATGCCAGCGGGAGGAGTGGGAAGGATGGTATCACACTGAGACTGGTTCCTCGATAGAGGCGGTGTCAATACTCTTCTGTCATGTTTTGAATTACTCAGTCAATCCAGACCCTCTATATCTCTTAAAGCAGAGAACCTGTTGTTAAGTGCAAACTGTGACCCAAGGCTGTTCTGGATTGCGTGGCCTTGATGGATGATGCCCCGCCCAGTAGGCTTATAAAAATAGCCTAGTGGGAGTGCACAAATATTGGTGGATATTGTTGTTAGCCTCCTTCACACCCAACAGGTTTCTCACAATATGCGGTCTCCGAAAATCCATAACAGTGCATTCCCAGTCAATGTCTTACTAAGAACGGTCCACCCACCTTACCCTCCGGACCATCAAAATCTTGTTAAAATGGAGACTGTTAAACACAAGACTTCATTGTACGTGTCAGCATTGCCACTATTTTATCACCCAGAAGTGTCAGTCACACAGGAACCTAAAGCACTATTGTGAGAGGCTGTCTTAGTATATGATGCTCACTTATGTAAAAGTAGCACCCTGCACTAATCCAGACGACCCTTATGGTGATTTTAGTGGTTTAGACAACCCTAGAAAGGCTCTCTAAGTTTTAACTGTGGAGAGCAGCCTTCGGCTTAGTCTAGGAGGAGTGTAAAGCAGCTCGGTTTACACGTATCCAATCCTTAGTGTAGGCTAAGTGAATTAGAACTGCACAGTGTACTTATAAAAATAGATATTTATTACAGTCACTCACTAATATTATACAATTATCTCCTACCCGGAGATATACTGTCAATTCACACAATACATCGAAATAGAACAGTAAGAAGCACCAATACACAATGGTCCCTTGGGAGGGACCAACCCATGTATCAAAATAGTGGAATGCGAACCACGATAGTGGATGAGATTGGACCCAGAGGATGTAAAGAGTCGGGGACCCAAGATACCACCGCAGGTGAGAGTCTAGGTACCCCACGACAGTCGTATTCCAGGAGAATACACGACCCCGTACTCATTACTACTCAAGGTGAGTTATGGTTGCAGTCATGAAGCGGACAGACCCTTCCCAGTGGACCCTGAAGGTACCCCGTGGAAGACAGAAGGTTGAGGAGCCACCCCACTCGTGGATACCCCCGGAATCAGGATACCTACAACCACTGTCGAGCACAATCTAGGACTTCAGGACAAGACCACTGTTGTAGAAGGATGTAAGAGTCTGTTGGAACCCGGATCCGGGTTCGTGTCGAAAAGTACCTGAAAGCAGAGGGGATAGGGTCTATGCCACTCCGGGAAATACAGGAGGCACCGAAGACTAAGGCCACTTGAGTTCAATGAAGACAGGTCGGTTGACAAAACAGGCTTCAAGTTCGGGTACACCGATGCTGTAGCTCTACCCGAGCCACCAGGATGTTGAAGACAACAGAATCAGTCTGTCCAACCAACCGCATCAGCATGGCCGGTTATTGCGAGGACAGACTTGCCGACAGAACTTTTCGATGCGTCCGACTCAAGTGTTACGAGTCGGTCGGGGTAACCGATCCTGTTACCGTGTGATGAAGCGATGCAGCGTCGCGGTGCACAAGGGTTACGGTTGCCGGGCGTTCTACTAGGGATGCTGGCGTCAACTGGACTAGAGGACAACTCAAGCCTCGAGGGAAGGCAGAACCACCACCTGTGTTGCTGAGCGTTTTGGAGTCCTTTGGGGTCCAGGTTCGGCAGACCGGTCGACTGTGTTGCGGTGCCTGCAGATGCAGGGGAGTGACTCCTTCACTCCAAGGGAGATTCCTTTGGATGTCTTTAGCTGTCCACAGGCCCAGGACGGAATCTGTCTGGAGCATGGACACTGATGATGCAGTGGGTTTGCAAGACGATGAGGTCAGGAGCAGACGGAGTCTTCTCAGTTGCAGTCTCGGTCCCAAAGCAAAGGACGATGCGATCAGTCCGGCACAGTTATCACGACTTGCCCAGGATGTCCAGACGGTCCCACCCACCAGTAAGCCCTTAAGTACCCTCAGGAGAGGGTTGGGATGATTCAGGTGTCCCTCCCAAAGGAGAGGCTGGACAGAGGGAAGGATACTCCCATATCCTTTGTCCAGCTTCGCGCCAGAATGGGGAGCCAACGGCTCCCTGAGCTGGTTTGAACTGGAGTATGCAAGGACAGCACCAAATGTGCCCTTCTAGCAGACTATGTGGCGCTGGCAAGTGCCCCCACCCCGGCCCAATACACTAATTCTGTCTCAGAGGTGGCCACACCTCCCTGTGACAGGAAACCCATTGTCCTACCTTCCCTTACTCAGGCGTGTCCCAGCAGCAGGAGGGCAGAATCGTGTCTGTGGTCAGCAGCAGCACTAGGTTGCTGTCAGGCTCGGTAAGATAGGTCTCGGGAGCATGGAGGGCTTCCCTGAGGGCTCCTACTGTGGAAGGAATCATACTCCAACACCGGATACGGTGTTGGGGTATGATTCACACATGTTTGATACCAAACATGCCCAGGTTCGTTCCAGCCAGTTTAGAAATGGTCATCGCGTAATGACGCATGGCCTCTCTATCGTAATGCCTAATTCACTTGCAAAGTCTGGAGAATGGACTCTGGGGTTTGTAGGGTGGTCTGCTCATGCAGGGCCACCCTCACACTCGGAACTTGGGATCTAAAGTCTAGCTTGAGGGGTGACTTATAGGTTTCCAGTGCAGTGATGTAAGATATAAGGAAACTTATATCTTTTGTGAGTGGTGCATGCACCAACTAACTAGGCTGCAATGGCAGGCCCGTAGTCGGAGTTTGGAGGGTCCCTCATGGGTGGCATAATATATGCTGCAGCCCATAGGGGACCCCTGGGGTACCCATTCCCTAGGTACCATATACTAGGGACTTACCAGGGTGCCCCAGTAGCCCAATAGCAATGTACCAACGTACTCACCATAACCAATTTAGGGAGGAAGCACAGTGACTGGGGTCCTGATTAGCAGGATCCCAGTCACACTAGTCAAAAAAACAGTAGAACACCAGCAAAAAGTGGGGGTAACAATGAAAGCAGATCCTACTTTCCTCCAACTATCCATACTAAGGTCCTCATTACGATGGCCACCATCAGGCCGCCGGTGGCGGTCCCACGGCCATGGGACCCTGCAGGTCCACCCGCCGCATTACGATGGCGGGCGGATGGTGGGCGGACGGAGAGACCGACTGCCACGGATCCGTGGGGCTCAAGGAGCCCATCAGACCATCGGAGGGACTGCATTCCCTACAATAGTGGCGGTGCCTGCTCTGGCACTGCCGTAGGGATTACAATGTCCCTTTCAGCTGTCCGTTTCATGGCGGTTCTCCCGCCATGAAAAGGCAGGCAGAAAGTGACTTTGGGGCCCCAGTCGGGCCCCCTTCCCCCCCCCCCCCCCCCCCGGGCCCTCTGGTATGGGTTCTGGAGGGCACCTATGGTGCCCCCCTAAGCATCCCTGCACCATGTGACAGGATGGCGGTCGGATGCTCGTCCGACTGCCATCATAATCAGGCCCTAAGTGAGGCTGGACTGAGAACGATGGGGGATGTATACCCCGGGGGGTCTTTTATTACATTTGTGGAGTTCTTGGGCACACGGAGACACACCCCACTCCTGGTGTTCATATACCACCGATTGTGAGAAGCCATGAGGGCATTACACACCTCCTTTCCACAAGAGCCGGCGACACTCTGGTCCTAACAGCTGCTTCTCACTAGCACTGGCTGCAAGAAACTCATCACCAGGATATATAATGCTTCCCAACTTGAAAGACCCGCACCCAGAAATGCTGCCTTGGAGAAATGGAATATCCAGCTGGGGACCCTACTGACTATTGCTGACTGGGAATTTTGTTGCAGCTTATTGGATAGGCTAACGTCTAACTGTAACCTGAGGATCATTCCTTTTAAGTACCTGCCCCAGATGTACTATTCCCCCTCCCAATTGAAAAAGTGCGGGCTGCAGACAGATGTGACCTGTGCTCGCTGCAACCACCCAGAGGCAGACTTTTTCTATTTAGCGTGGAGCTGTGGGTCCATTCACCATTACTGGATACAGGTAACACAGGCATTATCCAACATGGTGATGGAACAGGCTGAATGTACTCCCAAGATATGCCTTTTAGGATTGGTTAAACCTCTTTGCCTGGCGAACCGAAAATTGGTAGCAGTAGCACTACTATTGGCCGAAAGGAGGCTATCCATACACTGGGTTGGGAACATTTCTCCTAAATTTGAAATGTGGATCAGAGACCTCACTTATTGTAAAGAACAATTGTCTAACTATGTAGAAGAACTCCCGCAGGCCTCGAGGCCCAAAGATACATGGAGCCCCTTTATTGCGTATTTGCGGGCAAATCCCCCGGCAGACCGTACTTGATAATCCTTGTATCACAAATTGTAATGAGTGGTATCGACAATGTGCGGGCGGGTGCTAAGCTTTTTGCTTTCTGGACATGGAGATAAATTGGACCCAGGCTGTAAACAGTCATAATATATTTTGAAAATTAATAAAAAAAATATTTTTTAAATGGAGACTGCTACAGTGTTTGTGCTTATGGAGCCAGTCTATGCTCTTGTTGCATAGCTCCAGCCATGACTCTGCTTGGGATCCCTTGAAGGGGGGACTCCTGCAAGCACTAAAACATATGGGCATGACCCCGGAGGCAAATCAAGTTGATCTTCTTC
Organism: Calotriton arnoldi; assembly: GCA_963921515.1. Taxonomy (NCBI): domain Eukaryota; kingdom Metazoa; phylum Chordata; class Amphibia; order Caudata; family Salamandridae; genus Calotriton; species Calotriton arnoldi. Next base: position 1,220,179 of record CAWUFW010002319.1, read on the forward strand.
ATCATCAAAACACTTTATTCGACTCAAACTGAACCATAAAAGATTACATAAAATCATATACACTTCCAGACAGAGTGATAAATAGACATTAAAAAAACGATTTTAAAATTTTTATCCATAAAAACACTTTAGAAGAGGGTCATAATCTAATATTTACTACGGATCCTGGACACAGCTAGAATATAATTTATAATTTAATCCTCCATATATAACATCTATGGTATCTAAGGTTGATAGATAAGCCAGCGGCAACTCAAGAGACCTAATCCCTGATGCTAATAATAATGGGAGAAGAAATTGCCGTCTCTCTGGGATATAAAAAGTACAAAATAAGATAAAGTCCTTGGTGCTTTGATATGTAATGCCATCACATGGGCGCGGAGGAAGCCAGGGGAACCACGTACCCCGAGCTGGGAAAGCAGCCAAAAAATGTATTGTTTTTAATCGAACCCTAGTCAACAAAAAGTTTTGCCTCTCATTCAGACTCCGCTGTAAGTACAGTGCAGGCTGTATCTGGGGCTGTCAATAAGCTCCATCTGCCTAAACGGGATTAATCGCTGGCCGGGGCAGCTTGGGGCATTGGTCAAAAAGTGCTTTAATTGTAGCAGTTGAAACATTGCTAAGAATATCTGGGTTGGTAACATATTCCGGGGTACCCATCCTGGCAAAGCTTGTTTTAATAAATCTAAACCAGGATATATCTAAACCATTATCCAGTTTCATACAATCTGCCTATACAGCCTTTTTGTGCCTTTGTATATTTTTGGACAGTTAGGGAAAGGTTAGAGGACTGCTCCACTGTTCCAAGACCTGGTCTGTACCTAAATTGGAAGACCAATACCGCATGAGTCTCGGACTCCCAATGTTTTCGTTTGGCCAAGATAACCCTGCACAAAGTTTCAACGGTACTGCACTGCTCTTATCACTTTTTCTAAAAACCGGGACAATAATGGCTCCCTGCCAGGTCTTAACTAGGGGTCCGACTATTGCAGCTTTTATTACATTGGTTATCAGTGGGGCCTAAAACTGTAATTGATATTCATACTAATCTATTGGGATTCTGTCAGGTCCCGGAGCTTTCTCTAAGGGGCTATTCTCCATGGCTAAAATTACATCAGCTGCCTCAATTGAGTTACTCAGGGCCTGAGCTGCTTTCATATCAGAGGGGACTTTTGGGTCCAAAGCCAGATTAGCAGCCTGGGTGTTACGACAAAATATTTTTGAAAAGTGGTTCACCCATTCTTCAGCCAATACAATAGTCTCAAGTTTAGGCATTTCATCTCCCAACAAAGTTGTGAAGTTCACCACCTGTCAGAAGGCTCGAGAGTCTTTCATTGTGCATGCCATTGTTAGGTCTTCCCAGGCCTCCTCCTTCAAGTCCATTTTCCTTTTTCTAAGTTGATCTTTGTTAGGCGAGAAGGGAGTTCCAGACTGGTTATGATCAGCTGAGTTGTTGCCCAAGTGGCCAGTATTTTGTGTGATTGAATGGCCTGAGTGGTCTGGGTGTGGGAGCTTCGACTGAGCGCTACATGTTCCTAACTTGCTTATTTCCTTGGACTTCTCCTTAGTTCTGTCGCTAACAGTGGCTGAAGCACTGTTGGATGGAATAATTTGGTGTGAGTTATTATCCCCGGCTGTTTTAATCCCCCGGTTAGGAGTGGGCTAAGATGCAGTGTTTGCACCAAGTAAAGTCTTGAGTTTTGATTATTGCCATTGTGATGTGTGGCCAGTGGCTGTGGTCATTTGAGGTGTTTGAGTTTTGATTATTGCCATTGTGATGTGTGGCCAGTGGCTGTGGTCATTTGAGGTGTTTGAGTTTTGATTATTGCCATTGTGATGTGTGGCCAGTGGTGTCTTGTGGTTTGTGGCCTCCTGGCCTGCCTGGATACGTTGGCATAGGCCTGGCTGCCATGATGACTTTTGCGCACGTTACTCTTAGCCGTTGTTCTGTCGCCCTCTGCTCCTGCCAAGTTATTTTACAACTGTCTGCATTTTCTGTTTCTCACCTTTTCTCCTGTTCCCTTTGGGCTCAGTCTGAACAACAGTTACAAGGTCGAAAAACAACGTCCCTGGTTCTTTCTAATATGGCCAGTCCCTCGCACCTAGACATAACACTACGTACAGCTGCCATGGAGAAATTGGTGTGCTTTTAGTATTGCGTTTTTCCCTCTTAAGAGGGACTTGGAGAAAAACCTTTCCAGGGAGAAAAGCTGTGATTGTCTGCTGATGTAGTCTGTGCATCTAGAGACTGAGGTATGGGGGTTCGCTAGTCAAAGCCCAGAGGTCTTCTATGTGTATTATAAACTAGCTTATAGCACGGGGAGGGTGGTAAGGTCATTTAGCCATATAGCCACTGCTTTATGAAATGCTTTCCCCGTTTGTATTCTATGGAGTTGTAACTATGCTGATTATATTATTCTTATGCATTATGCTGATAGTACTGACACGTGTACTGTATCTTAGAGCACGTATGTTGAAATAAACATTTTAACCTATACTGTGTCTCTTCATACGCCCATTGTGGACAGGTACGAGTGAGTGACGAAAGAGTGTTCTTGCTTCTGCGAGTCCTGAGAGAGAGATACCGTGTTCTGGGTTGTCTAATCATTGGTACATTGTTGCTAATGGGACGCTAAGGCTAGTCGGGTTGGGGTTTTAGGTGCTAAGGTTTATGGTAGGCTCACCACTATATTCCGAGTTCCTATTATCCTGTGCATAGCTCTGTGTGTGCAGAATCCCTATAACATTGCGCGACCAACGTGGGGCTGATCTGCGAGACGCTTGAGTAGTGCTTGTGCTTGTCCACAAACCCCTCACATAGGCTTCCGGAAGCGTGTGTGACGGTGATACCCCCTATATTGACGTTTTTGTAGGTTCTTTCAAGCTTGAAGTTGTTAAAAGTTTTCTTAATCGAACCCTCTATTGTGCTGCCTACTGTTAGGTTGTCGAACATCCCCGATCGTAATGGCGGGTGTAAACATAGCGGCACATAGCCGCACAGCGCTCTGGGATCACTTAAGGGTGTATGGAGTGCCAGACACGGGAGTCGAACTGATCTTTGTGGTCCAAGCCGATCCGGCTTTCCACTTTGAAGTATTCTACTCTTGGGTCACCTTTCCAGCGGTGGATGCGAATGATAATCTGTTCCATGAATATGAACCCACCGTTGTTCCTGCTGCCTATAGACCTTATACTAATCTTGAAGTACCGCTCACGGCTTGGCAGCACCGTGTGTGGTTTGATGGCGCCCTCCCACAACCGGTAACAACGGTTCGTTTAGGCCCCTTGTCTATTGACGGGGCCACTTGGCCTGTTTTGGCCGGGTACACCCCACATCCGCGATATATGCAGATACCAGTCGCTGACCTGCGCAATATGTATTCGGCTTTGGTGCGAGTGCATCGCGCTTTAGTGCAATATGTTACAGGCAATATCCAGGGGGCCCCACCTGGAGTTGCGGGCCATCCAGCTGCTGCAGGCGGAGTGACCATAAGTCCCGTCATGGTGAACTCAGTGATGGGCAAACGTCCACAAAATAAGGATGATTTTCCTTATTGGCTTGCAGAAAAATTTGACCAGTTGGAGGCAGTTTTTCCAAACACAACACCGGTGGATAAACATAGAATTCTTACGATTAGTTTACCAAAAGACTTAATTCCCGAGTTGACAGCATGTGACAACTGGGGTAGGGTATTCGCAGCAGTTTATTCGAAGTGTTTCGGCACTCCTTCCATGACTGTTCTCCCCACTGTAATTAAAAAAGTACAGGATGAACATGGCCCTGAAGCGGCTGTGGAATTAGGGATGAGACTGGTGGGAGTGTTTAATGTAGTAGCTGAGTTGATCCTTGCGAATGTCAAGGGCGATGCAGTGAACTTTCAAGTAGCTAATGCTTTGGCTTTGGTCCCAGAATTGGACAAGCCTCGCGAATTACCAAAAATTATTACACAGGCTTACAAAACTATTGGCAGGAATAGCCTGGGTAATAAACCTTTGCAAAACAGCAAACACAATCGCAACAACAACAACAATCCAAACCTCAATCTGAGAAAGATGAGAGACCAGTCTTCACTAAAAAGAGCTGGAGCCTGAAAAAACAGGGTATGCAACAAAAGAAGCCGGGGTCGAGAGGCGCATCCCCGGTTTCAGTCTCTTCTGAACGCACTTATGATTTGCGCGACAGGGCGAGAATTAAATCTCCGGATAGGTTTCAGATCCCTGATACGCGTTCTCCTCGTTCTTCACAGGCACAGACCACTTCGCAGGCCAGTGGAGGAGATCGCCAGGATAGAGGAAGGGGTCGAGAGGCTCATCAGAGACGAGACCAACCTCGACAACAAGTCACAGGGAAAGCAGAAGACTTTCAACGTTCTCGCCCACAATTTCAGAAGAAGAAAGTTGCCGCTGTAACAGTGAAATATGCCACAGACGGTGAGAACGAGACTCCTGAACTGGACATGGGCAGTAACCCTCCTAGACAGCGCCGCGGAAGTTACCATAGTGCGGGAGGCGCTACATCCTCATATGGAGGCGACAGCAACTGAAACATTCATTACTGTCGAGACAGCAGACATCAGAGTGGCACCCCCTGACAGACTGTTTAATATTGTCATCCAAATTGAAGGTGATATACAGCGTGTAATTAAAGGGATTTTTTGGGAAAATCTGACCTCTTCATACGACATTTTGTTAGCGGAGGCGGATTGGCCGCCCCCATTCGTTCTTGCTGCGCGTAAAGGGGAGGAGGTAATCCTTCCGAGCTTTTCTCGACATGTCCCAAAGGACAAAGCGGAGGCTCTTGCAGCTGAGTGGGCTGTGTCCCTGGCTCCGGCGTTATACCGCAACCACATGGGTTGGGATAAAGACTCTCCCCCCCATGAGATACCTTTATGGTCCCTACCGCAGCCACAAACCCAATATCCCATTAAACGTGATGCCAAAGGCCCCGTTTCTGAAATTCTGACTCAGTTAGAATATCAGGGAGTAATAGAAACATGCGTATCACCCATGAATAATCCCCTTTTCGCGGTTTCTAAACCCGATGGATCGTACCGCCTAGTATTGGATTACCGGCATTTGAATTCTCATTGTCGGACCTTTGCGGTGCAAAATACACACAGTTCTGCGCTTGTCGACAGTCTTGTTCGTAAAAAATATAAAACGACACTTGACCTATCCAATGGATTTTACGCGCACAACTTAGCCACGGAGTGTAGCCAATGGAGCGCTTTCACATCTGGTGGTAAACAATTCAAACTAAGGCGACTCCCTATGGGCTACAAAAACAGTCCAGGTGTGTTCGCTGCCCGTGTTGTCTCTTTGTTAGACGGCATAGGGCCATATGTAGGTAGCTAAATACCGGTCGGTAACGGCCGAAATTCGGTAAATCTCCCGTTACTGACCGGTATTTAGGCAATTGAGATGTAGGAGGCCGGATTTAAGGAATCGGTAATTTACCGATTCGTTATTTTAAGGAATCAGTAAATTACCGATTCCTTAAATCCTATGTAGGGAGCACTCGAGTGCATTTTTGGTTTAAGGATTCGTTATTTACCACCAACTACAGGTTGGTGGTAAATACTGAATACCTTTTAAAAAGCAATTTTGTGCTTTTTTGAAAGTGCCATGTGGCAGACATGCATGCCCTTAGGGCATGTATGTACGCCACATGTGCACACATGCACGATTCAGGGTGCAACAGGGTGTCAATTTGACACCCTGCCACCCTTGAATATGCTCCACCTATTACCGATTCGGTATTTACCGAATCGGTAATAGTGAATGGCTTCACATTCATTCCTATGGGCCTACAGGCCCATAGGAATGAATGGGAAGGTATTCCTTATTACCGATTCTTAAATACCGAATCGGTAAAATTCGGTATTTAGGAATCGGTAAATAAAAATTACCTACATATGGCCCATAGACCCAGATGCATGTTCGTACGTCGATGATATTTACCTGACAGACGACGAGTTATACCTGCATCTTTCCAGGGTGGACTGCATTATTCTCGAGTTTGCGGTTTTAGGTTACAAGTTTAACTTTGCCAAATCACACATTGCTGAATTAACAGTTTTGTTCTTGGGCTACGAGCTCAACAATGAAGGTAAGGGCTTAGCCCCCACTTCTTAGAAAAATGTGCACTTTTGTGCCCTCCTACTACTCTGAAAAACTTCAGTCTTTGCTGAGTTTTCTGAACTTCGGGCGTACTTACATTCCCGAATATGCCCAGCGTATCAAGCCATTGTATGCCTTGATACAACCTAACTTTTCGAAGTCTTGTTGGCTTCCGGAGCATTCCTCCATACTGCAGTCTTTGCAGACAGACCTTCTTGAGTCTAAATACCTGTTGACGTGTGATAACCACACAAACCTGGTGATCAGAATAATTCCGGGGGCAGTGGGTTTCACGTACTTAACCTTTAACGAAGGTGACACACTACCGATCGCGTACAAGTCACATGTTTACACTTCCGAAGAAATGCGCTTTTTATCCGTGGAGAAAGTTCTGAAAACGCATTCTGGTGGTAACACCCTATCCTGCCCTAGAGGCAGTGACAAAGGCAAGTGCACCGAACTCCAAAGCTTTGCACCCCCGTTGGATTCAATGGGCAACATCTTTGACGTCTCCTGATGTCACTTTCATTTTTGATTCATCTCTACAGACTCAGGAGTTTTTACAGTATGAATTCGTTCATCCTCCTCCTCTGTCATTGCTCCCGCTTGAGGATTACGACTGTGTGATCTACACCGATGGTTCGGCACAACCGGCCACGGGGTCCAAGCATGCTTATTCAGCCGCATGTGCTATTGTTGCAGGTACCTTTGTGAACGGAAAGTTCAAATCCACTGTAGTGCACACTCAGGCACTCGGGGACAGTACTGCACAATTGGCCGAGCTGCGTGCATTGGTGCTTGCGCTTGAGTTCGCTACTCCGGATGTGACCACTCTAATTGTATGTGATTCTTACTACTGTGTTCAATCTTACAATGACAATCTGTTCTTTTGGTCGCAAAATGACTATAGAGACGCTAAAGGTAGCACAATTAAGCATAAAATGCTTTGGGTTCGGGTGGCAGAATTGAGACAACGTCTGCCACTCACACAGGTGGTTCACACCCTTGGCCATCAGCGGGTGGGCGCACACGCTGTTGGTAACGGTTTGGCAGACGAAGCGGCCAAATCAGCAGTAGTCACGTGTTCAGTAGCAGCAGTTACTAGATCCATGTCTAAAATTGATACTGATATTTTGGCAGCTATTGCTGCAACAAAGGAAGGTGCTAATTACCCTAGGGGTTTTCCTTCCAAATATTCTTATCAGTTAGGTCCCGAACAGGCTCCCTATGTAACAATACCCGACGTTGGTGATCGGCTGATCCCCAACGCGGACCGCAGACTTTCCTTGATAACGGCTGCACACGAAGGCATGGCTTCGGCTCATGCTGGAGTGTCTGCGACCGTTTCCATCTTGCAGCAGCGTTACTGGTGGCGTGGTTTATACAAAGACACCCGTACTTATGTGCTTTCTTGTGACGTTTGTCAACAGATTAAGCCTTCCACGGTTAAACGACCACCACAGACCCCGCTCTGCATTTCTAACAGACCCTTTGGGTGTGTTTACCTGGATCACTGCGGTCCATTTTCTTCAGACACTGCCTATAAATATATCTTAGTGGCAGTGGACTCGTGCACACGTTTCATCTGGGTCTGGCCACAACGGAGTGCTGACGCTCGAAATGTCATCAGGGATTTGCGTATCTTTGTGGGAATCTTCGCTTGCGGCACCTTCCATTCTGACCAAGGTCCAGCGTTTGCCTCTAAGGCGTACAAGGACGCAATGGGTTCACTGGGGGTACGTGTGAAGTTTTCGTCTCCATACAGACCTGAGGGTAATTCAATTGTGGAGCGAATGAACCGTGATTTAAAGCAATCCTTGACAGCTAGAGTCTTAGGTACTGGCAGGAACTGGCTGGCCCACTTGTATACCGTACAACGTGCACTTAATAATCTCCCTAGAAGATCTCTGGGTGGGCGGACCCCATACGAAATGCTCTTTGGCATACAAATGTTTGTGCCTGACCTTGATGGTCTAGACATGGCGGCGCAAACCGCCAAGTTTGATGTAGATAACCATTCTACTATGTTACAGGACTTACAAGAAGCCCGAGACAAACTTGCAATCGCACATTTATCTTCAGCCACAGACCCTGCTCTGCAGATTCCGGTTGCCGGCTGGCTTCCGAAGATTGGAGATCTGGTTCGAGAGAAGGTGGAGAACAAGAAAGAATTCGGCCCCTCTTATCGTGCACCGGTTCCAGTCCTGGGCTTGAAGGGAACACGTACAGTCATCTTACCACCGCTTCCTGGTCGCAAGGAGAACAGATACATCTCAGTGGAAAATGTCAAGCTACAACATCTGGCCGATCCTGAATAGTGTTACACCAGCATTCTCTTGTCCTGCCATTTACCGGACTTGTGTTCGTGGCCCTCCTGCCCGAACGGTCACTGATGTTACAATTGAGATGGTTGATTTGCCTGAAAGTATACTCGAACCCCTGTCTCCCCCTGCATCGACGAGAACGAGTATACCTATCCCGATACCGAATCGATGGCACACTTACCAACAACGCCATTGAGCCCAACACGTTATTCCTTTGACTCGGATTCCTCCTCATCAATTGTCCCGTCCAAGTTCAGTATTTTTGTATCCTGGTTCAGAGACAATTTTTTGATTCCCCCCTGGACATACATCTGGTTGGTGCTGTTCCTCATTTTTTTGTTCATGTCCATTGGCTTTGTCACAGTGTTTTTCTACTCATCAATGGTCACTATCTACCGGAACGCTCTGCTGTGAACAGTGTTGCTGAAACTTTGGCTCCACATTCCTCATCTCACATCATGAAGCGTGACCACATATTTGTGAACATTTCAGCTTTTCCCGTTGCTGATGGCATCGTATGGGATGCGGTAAACTTTCAAATTCATGGACCAACAGAAATTATTAATGTACCTAATGTCCTTCGGGTTTCGATGGGTGATATAGTAAAAAGTAATATTCATTCTGACGATTGGGATGTGCATGCCGTTGAAGCATTGTTTGCTGATTTAAAATATTATGCTTCCTTTAATTCTGAGGATTTGTATATGAATTCTGCGAATTATGCCGATTTGTATTGCTACCAGCATTGGGGCAACCATTTTGTCCATAAACCAAGTGCACTACGTGGTTCTTTCGCCTACACCCAATGGGAACATTGTCCAAACCCTTTACCGGGTAGCTCCCAGACTCTTAGAAATAAATTTACATATTTCACTGATTTTAATAGATCGAACCCTGGTTCTTATTTTTTTTAATTAAACGCCCCATCCACTCAGAAAATCATGTTGACCCACACCAAATTGCTATATTCGGGTTCCTTTTTGAGTGCCTTAGCTGTGGGTGGTTATGAGTACTGGAAGGACACTGTAGATTTGAAATCAATTTGGGGCTCAAAGCCATGGCAAGTGCAAGGCACCGAGGCTTTGCATCGTGCTTGCCTTATCCCGACCCAAATTGTGTTTCTGAATGCTTCCATCTATCAGACTACATGTTGGGGCTTGGCTACTACCAAACAATTAAATGCACCTTCCATTCCATCCCTGTCTTCCACTACAAACGCTAGCGTGCACCTTAATATGTCCCTAGCGACTTTGCAGGCTTTGTTGCAGAACAATTTGTTTAATGTTTCTACGCTTGTTCAGTCACCCTGGTTGGCCTGGCCCATTTCGTCTAATGGGTGCCAACTACGTTTTCACCACTCAGTCCCTGGCTACATACAAGATAGGCCAGATCCTCGGTTTTCAGACTCCCGTACTGTCACAACATATTCTGTAGGTAAATTATGTAGACAGTGGTTGCAGCATTCTTCCCTGGAATCTGTTAAACAACATTTATCCCTCCTATCAGGCAACATTGATCTGTCCGACTTTATATTGGGACCTCGTGGTCCACGACCGAAGAGATTCATTTATGAAGCTTATAATGAGCTCTGGAAGCTGTCGCAAATGGAAGCTGCTTCCCGTCTAAGGGAGATAGACCAAGCAAATATGGAAAAGGTGCTTGCTGTTGTTGACAATAGTATTAATACCCTGTCTTCCCGCATTTACACATTAGAGAATATTGTGTCATCTGTTGTTGATATTGTACAAGATGATGTTTCTGTGTTGTACCATGGTCAAAATCAGTTACGTTACGTTATGCAGTTTGCGTGGACTTTGCAAACACTTAAGTTGGGTAAAGTTCCTTGGCATTTTCTGAACACCACTGCCTTATTTCTGCCTTTTAATTTAACTGACAAACAGCAGTTCATGTCCATGAAAGATGCAGCTTACACTCTGTTACATATCGAGAAAGTGGAGCCCTTACCATTCTCTGTGGTGGAATTGGATTCTGCTGTGTGTCTAGTTCATGGGGTTATCGCTTTGCCTTTTTCCTTGTTTGAATTTAGTTCCTGCATGAAACATTATCCTATGGGCCGTTTTCAGCCTTTGGGTAGTGCCTTCCTTCATGAACTTTGGTCCCTCCCTTTCATGTATAAATGCCTTAGAGACGGCAAGGAAGTTTTTCTCACGGGGGAGTCATGCGATTCAACTGTGGGTCATTCCCTTGTTTGTAAACATATTAAATTGCACGGAGCTTGTAATGTTTCTGCTCCGAATCTTGCTTGTGTGTTAAAGGGTATTCCTGCTCCTGCTATTTCTCCTACCTTTACTTTGCTTACAAATGGTAGCTATTTGCTTTTGAATAATGACAACTGCTGTGGCATGCAGGCCGGCATACCCTATATTGTTACAGTTTCGCACAGGGTTGTCTGCTGCAAGAATGTGCTTTTTCCTCCCCCTCACGACATCATAGATAATTCTATTTGGCCTTCCAATCCTACTATGAAGGCGGATTTCAATAAACTGAGCAGAATAAAGGCGCTATTATTGAACGAGGAGGTTATGCTCACATCCGCCCGGGAGACATTCATTCTCCAGGTGGCAAGTACCCACAGTGAAATACAGGCCCTTTTGAACACTAACCTCCCACAGCATTTCGGTGCATTGATTCACCGTATTTTTAACGCATCTAACACTGTAGGTCTGGTGCACTTTTTTAAGGTGGTGGGGTCCGGCCTTGTGTCCACTTTCCAAACTGTTTTTGGTATAATACCGGCGTTTATTCATTCGATTTTTTCCATTAATCCTTTTTGGTGGCTTTCCATTAATCCTTGCCTTGGCGGCTGGTGTACTGCTGTTGGTCTGCTTCCTCCGCAATGGCTGCTCCCCAATGGGCCCTTCTCGACCCCGGACGCCTCCAACTGCTCCGTGAGCGCCTCCTGTCTGGCTTCGGGGTCCTGCCGTTGGCGACACTGAGTGTGTCCTATACCCTTTCTTTTCGCTTTGCGTGTTTCACTTGCGTGCAACCTGTGATGTCTTGCCTCCGCTGTCCTTTCACCTGGACCATGGATTATTGCCTCTCCAATACGTCGTTGTCTGTTCCGGATTTTGTTCGGTTGATGGGTCCCTTAGAGGCCCATGAACGGGACTGTTCCGTTGCGGGCTGCATGACGCGTGCAGCTGCACTGGGGATTTTGGCGCAATGGGATATCTGGGCGGCTGCTCAGAATCTCCTACAACAAAGCTATATTGAATATCACGCAAGCTGTCCCGCATTGCTTTTGGATGCTCCGTCCTCTGAGGAGCATTCCTGCAGCTTTGATCTGTTAGACTGGATGGCGTCTATGTTTTCTGATGATTCCAATGATGTCCTCTTGGACGGTATAGCGTTTTTCTGCACATTTTTGGATTAATATGGCATTCACTGACCGTGAAATGCCTCGCTGACTGTCTTATTTACTCCCTTTTCCCATCCGTTGTCCTTCGTTGGGACTGCTTCCGCTGTGGACGCCTCCGTTCTGCTCAGATGTTTTGAACTCTGTCTTCGTCCCTGGTCCTGGCCGATGGACTGTCCAGGGGAGGGTGTCTTGTGGTTTGTGGCCTCCTGGCCTGCCTGGATACGTTGGCATAGGCCTGGCTGCCATGATGACTTTTGCGCACGCTACTCTGGGCCGTTGTTCTGTCGCCCTCTGCTCCTGCCAAGTTATTTTACAACTGTCTGCATTTTCTGTTTCTCACCTTTTCTCCTGTTCCCTTTGGGCTCAGTCTGAACAACAGTTACAAGGTCGAAAGACAACGTCCCTGGTTCTTGCTGATATGGCCAGTCCCTCGCACCTAGACATAACACTATGTACAGCTGCCATGGAGAAATTGGTGTGCTTTTAGTATTGCGTTTTTCCCTCTTAAGGGGGACTTGGAGAAAAACCTTTCCAGGGAGAAGAGCTGTGATAGTCTGCTGATGTAGTCTTTGCATCTAGAGACTGAGGTATGGGGGTTCGCTAGTCAAAGCCCAGAGGTCTTCTATGTGTATTATAAACTAGCTTATAGCACGGGGAGGGTGGTAAGGTCATTTAGCCATATAGCCACTGCTTTATGAAATGCTTTCCCCGTTTGTATTCTATGGAGTTGTAACTATGCTGATTATATTATTCTTATGCATTATGCTGATAGTACTGACACGTGTACTGTATCTTAGAGCACGTATGTTGAAATAAACATTTTAACCTATACTGTGTCTCTTCATACGCCCGTTGTGGACAGGTACGAGTGAGTGACGAAAGAGTGTTCTTGCTTCTGCGAGTCCTGGGAGAGAGATACCGTGTTCTGGGTTGTCTAATCATTGGTACATTGTTGCTAATGGGACGCTAAGGCTAGTCGGGTTGGGGTTTTAGGTGCTAAGGTTTATGGTTGGCTCACCACTATATTCCGAGGTCCTATTATCCTGTGCATAGCTCTGTGTGTGCAGAATCCCTATAACAGTGGCTTTGATCATTTGAGGTGTTTTCTTTGTGATGTGTGACTGAGTGAGGTGCACATCCAAAGTAATCATTTGATGTATCAAGTGTGTATATATCTTTCTGATCTCTTGCAGGACGTCCAGCATATTATATTTGCTTGAGTCTTATCTCATATTATTTGCTGCTTGTTTATTCATCAGTATTATCCATGCATTTAACTGTTGCATTTACCAAGTGTGTTATTATTGCTTGCATATAAACATATATATCTCTATGTGTATTTGAATGTTCTGCATTTGGCACCTGGGAAAGCCTTTCTGTTAGAGAGCATTGTGTAAAATAAAACCCCAAGCCTTATTCTAAAAAGAGAGTCTTTGCATTTTGTAAAATAAAACCCTTTTCTAAAGGTGTTGCTGTGTTACGTCTCCTGCTTCGTTGGGTTTGAGCCACCTTGTGGGAGATTCTGTATTATCTGAAAGGCGATGCAAGATATTCTCCTCTGCCACTACTCTACCCTCATCTTCAATCAACCCCAACTACCACTGCCCCATCCTCTACCGTGATCCCACTGCAACTAACCCATCACCGCACTGCTATCACCCTTATCTGTCACGTCACAGTCCTCTTTCATCACACCCACTGCCATCACCCTCATCCTTCTCTGTCACAGCCCTCTTTCATCAGACCCACTGCCATCACCCTCATCCTTCTCTGTCACAGCCCTCTTTCATCAGACCCACTGCCATCACTCTCATCCTTCTCTGTCACAGCCCTCTTTCATCAGACCCACTGCCATCACCCTCATCCTTCTCTGTCACAGCCCTCTTTCATCAGACCCACCGCCATCACCCTCATCTGTCACAGCCCTCTTTCATCTCACCCACTGCCATCACCTTCATCCCTATCTGTCACAGCCCTCTGTGATCACCCCCAGTGACATCACCCTCATCCTCATCTGTCACAGCCCTCTTTCATCACCCTCTGCCATCACCCTCATCATCATCTCTCACAGCCCTCTTTCATCACACCCACTGCCATCACCCACATCCTTACCTGTCACAGCCCTCTTTCATCACAGCCACTGCCATCGCCCTCATCCTTACCTGTCACAGCACCTGTTTAATCACACCCACCGCCATCACCCTCATTCTTATCTGTCACAGCCCTCTTTCAATGCACCCACTGCCATCACCCTCATCCTGATCTGTCACAGCCGTCTTTCATCACGCCCGCTGCCATCACCCTCATCCTTACCTGCAGCCATCTTTCATCACCCACTGCCATCAGCCACTTCCTTACATGTCACAGCCCTCTTTCATCACACCCACTGTGATCACCCTCATCCTTATCTGTCACAGCCCTCTTTCATCACACCAACTACCATCACCCACCACCGCCTGCTTACACCACAGCCATCACCCTCACCCACCACAGCCTGCTTGCATCACACCCTCTACCATCACCCTCATCCTTATCTGTCACAGCCCTCTTTCATCTCACCCACTGCCATCACTCTCACCTGTAACAGCCCTCTTTCATCACACCAACTACCATCACCCTCACCCACCACAGCCTGCTTACATCACACCCACTGCCATCACCACCACCCACCACAGCCTGCTTGCATCACACCCACTGCCATCACCCTCACCTGTCACAGCCCTCTTTAATCACACCAACTACCATCACCCACCACAGCCTGCTTACATCACACCCACTGCTATCTACCCCACCCACCACAGCCTGCTTGCATCACACCCACTGCCATCACCATCACCTGTCACAGCCCTCTTTAATCACACCAACTACCATCACCCTCACCCACCACCGCCTGCTTACATCACACCCACAGCCATCACCCTCACCCACCACAGCCTGCTTGCATAACACCCTCTACCATCACCCTCATCCTTATCTGTCACAGCCCTCTTTCATCGCACCCACTGCCATCACTCTCACCTGTCACAGCCCTCTTTCATCGCACCCACTGCCATCACTCTCACCTGTAACAGCCCTCTTTCATCACACCAACTACCATCACCCTCACCCACCACAGCCTGCTTACATCACACCCACTGCTACCACCCCCACCCACCACAGCCTGCTTGCATCACACCCACTGCCATCACCCTCACCTGTCACAGCCTCTTTAATCACACCAACTACCATCACCCTCACCCACCACAGCCTGCTCACATCACACCCACTGCTATCACCCCCACCCACCACAGCCTGCTTGCATCACACCCACTGCCATCACCATCACCTGTCACAGCCCTCTTTCATCACGCCCACTGCCATCACCCTCGTCCTTACCTGTCACGGCCCTCTTTCATCACCCACTGCCATCACCCTCGTCCTTACCTGTCACGCCCCTCTTTCATCACACCCACCGCCATCACCTCATCCTTTTCTGTCACAGCCCTCTTTTATCGCACCCACTGCCATCACCCTCGTCCTTACCTGTCACGGCCCTCTTTCATCACCCACTGCCATCACCCTCACCCGTATCTGTCACTGCCCTCTTTCATCACACTCACTGCCATCACCCTCATCATTATCTGTCACAGCCCTCTTTCATCACACCCGCTGCCTTCACCCTCATCTGTCACAGCCCTCTTTCATCACACCCGCTGCCATCACCCTCATCCTTATCAGTCACAGCCCCTCTTTCCTCACACCCACCGCCATCACCCTCATCCTTATCTGTCAAGGCCCACTTTCATCACACCCGCTCACATTGCCCTCATTCTTATCTCTCACAGCCCTCTTTCAACACACCCACTGCCGCCACCCTCATCCTTAAATGTCTCAGCCCTCTTTCATCACACCAACTACCATCACCCTCACCCACCACCGCCTGCTTGCTTCACACCCACTGCCATCACCCACCACTGTCTGCTTACATCGCACCCGCTGCCTTTACCCTCATCCTTATCTGTCACAGCCCTCTTTCAACGCACCCACTGCCATCACCCTCATCCTTATCCCCCACAGCCCTCTTTTATCACCCACTGCCATCACCCTCATCCTTTTCTGTCACAGCCCTCTTTCATCGCACCCACTGCCATCACCCTCACCCGTATCTGTCACTGCCCTCTTTCATCACCATCTGCCATCACCCTCATCCTTACCTGTCACAGCCCCGCTTTCCTCACACCCACCGCCATCACCCTCATCCTTATCTGTCAAGGCCAACTTTCATCACACCCGCTGCCATTGCCCTCATTCGTATCTCTCACAGCCCTCTTTCAACGCACCCACTGCCATCACCCTCATCTTGATCTGTCACAGCCCTCTTTCATCACACCCACTGCCACCAACCTCATCCTTACCTGTCTCAGCCCTCTTTCATCACACCAACTACCATCACCCTCACCCACCACCGCCTGCTTGCATCACACCCACTGCCATCACCCTCACCCACCACAGCCTGCTTGCATCACACCCACTGCCATCACCATCACCCACCACCACCTGCTTACATCACACCCACTGCCATCACCCTCATCCTTATCTGTCAAGGCCCTCTTTCATCGCACCCGCTGCCTTTACCCTCATCCTTACCTGTCACAGCCCTCTTTCATCGCACCCACTGCCATGACCCTCATCCTTATCCCCCACATCCCCCTCTTTCATCCCCCTCTTTCATCACCCACTGCCATCACCCTCATCCTATCTGTCACAGCCCTCTTTCATCACAACCACTGATGTCACCCTCATCCTAATCTGTCACAGCCCTCTTTCATCACAAACACTGCCTTCACCCTCATCCTTATCTGTCACATCCCTCTTTCATCAACATCTGCCATCACCCTCCTCTGTCACAGCCCTCTTTCCTCACCCACTTCCATCACCCTCATCCTTACCTGTCACAGCCCTCTTTCCTTACCCACTTCCATCACCCTCATCCTTACCTGTCACAGACCTCTTTCCTCACCCACTTCCATCACCCTCATCCTTACCTGTCACAGCCCTCTTTCATCACACCCACCACCCTCATCTTTATCTGTCACAGTCCTCTTTCATCACACCCACTGCCATCACCCTCACCTGTCACAGCCCTCTTTCATCGTACCCACTGCCCTCACCCTCATCTGTCACACCCGTATTTCATCCCCCACTACCATCACCCTCATCCTTATCTGTTGCAGCCCTCTTTCATCACCCCCTTCTGACATCACCCTCATCCTTACCCGTCATATCCCTCTTTTATCACACCCACTGAAATCACCCTCATCCTTACCTGCAGCACTCCAGCTTCACCTCTCTCTACCTCACCTTTTTATACCTCACCTCTCTCTCAATATATCCAGTATACCTCTCTCAACTCCATCTCTCTCTACCTCACCTCTCTCTCTCAATATACCCAATATACCTCTATTAGCTTAATCTCTCTCCACCTCACCTTTGTATACCTCACCTTTCTTGCATTGTACCCAATATACCTCTCTCAGCTTCATCTCTCTGTACCTCACCTTTGTATACCTGACCTCTCTCAAGTTCTTCTCTCTGCCTCACCTTTGTATACCTCACCTCTCTCTCAATATACCCAAAATACCTGTCTCAGCTTCATCTCTCTCTACCTCACCTTTGTATACCTCACCTCTCTCTCAATATGCCCAATATACCGCTCAACTAAATCTCTCTCTACCTCACCTATGTATACCTCACCTCTCTCAATGTGCCCAATATACCTCTCTCAACCTCATCTCTTTCTACTTGCCCTTTGTATATTTCACCTCTCTCTCAATATACCCAATATCCCTCTCTCATCTTTATCTCGCTACCTCTTTCTCATGACCATGCACCTCTATCACTCTCTATGTCTATTAAATTTATCCTCTCTGTACCTCACTCCACTTTTTCCATCTGACCTCCCCTTATCTCTCCTCCATCTACTTCGCTTGTCACACAGCCTCATGTCTATTTTTACTGCTCCCCTTTATCTCTCTCTATATCACTCTACTACCTTACCTCTCTCTACCTCTCTCAGCACTTCGTCTACCTCATCACTCCCCTTCTTCTATCTCATTTCTCTCTGCCTCACATCTCCCTCACTACCTCACTTCTCTATACCCACTGCTCTCTCTCGCTACCTAACCTCACAATTTACTTCATTATTACTTCCCTACCTCACCTCTCAGCTTCCTCTTTCTCTCATTCCACCTCTGTTCCCTCTCAGTCACCTCTGTGAATATCCTGCTCCCTCCTGGCCACCTCTGTTTCTCTTCCTCTAGCCCTTTTTCTCTATCATCAACTCCTCTGGCTCTCTCTTTCTCTCTCACACACAAACACACTTCACTCATTGGACCCTCTTCTTATTTCACCTCACCCTCTACCTCAACTATCTCTCTTAATGTATTTCTTTAGAGATCTCTCTACTTCACCATCTCTTCCTGTTTTTCTATCTCACAGCTCTCTACCTTTGTGTAAACCTAATCTCTTTCTCTATTTCACACGTCTCTAAACTTCCTATTTTCACTCTAGACTACACTTCTCCTTCTACCCTTCATCCTTCTCTCTACCTTTTCTCTCTACCTCTGTGTAAACCTAACCTCTTTCTCTATTTCATGCATGTCTCTAATCTTCTTCTTATTTTCACCCTAGACTACACTTCTCTTTCTACCCTTCATCCTTCTCTCTACCTTTTCTCTTCCCCACTATTAGCTGTACCTGTCTCTGTCTACCTCTTAGTGCTGTTATCTCTCTCTAATTCACTTCCTAGATTACCTCTGTTTCTCGCCCCTTAGAGTACTCTACTCCTTCTCCCTATCTCTATCACTCCCCCAGACTCTAACACCTTGCCTATTTCTCTTCCTCTCTTTATTTACCTACATCTTTCTGCCTCTCCTTATCTTTCCTTCTCTATTTTACGTCTCTCCTTACATCGCATACATTCCTACATCTTCTCTGTCTCTACCCCTTCTCCATCTACTTCACCTAGCTCGCTCTACTGTTCTCTTTAAGTCTCTGTCCATCTCTTGTATCCTGCCCCGTTCCATTTCTCTTACTCAGCAGGGTCAGAGGTAACTGTCCAGCCAGTGAAGTGCACATATGTGAAGAGAAAAGGGACAAGGCAGGGAAGAGAAATTAGGAGAAAGTTGTTACAATTTAGCCAATGGAATGGGGAGAATCCTCAGAGCAGCACTTTGATTTTCACTGTTGCAGCACGAAGTCAGTAGCGAAGGGTGAGATATTTGTGAATACAAATATTTGGTGACTAAAGCTACAATTTTACTAAATGTTTTCCTACAATGGGGGCAGCAAGTTGGTTAGTTACTGGTTTCCACATAAAAATATGTATTTGCCAGAAAAGAAATCTGGATCTAGATTAAGACAATGTCTTTGTCACTGCTTGTCCAAGCTTTCTTTTGATGCTATTGGCTTGGCAGACACCAGGCAGCTTCAACCTTTGGCTGTTTTTGCTTGACTCAAGGCTTTAAAGGATTAGCATATAATTCAGTATTGTTTGGCATCACAAGGGCTTGAATGAGCCGAAAATGGGTAAACAATTGAAGGTTGCTTTGAACAGGGTGCCCGAAATATATAATGCCCAGGTCCCCAAAAATCCTTAAGATGTCACTGCCTCCCTGTCACAGACCCTGTATGAGGATGGTGGGTGTCCCCCCCACCCCCCCGTGAGGAGTGGTGCTGGCTCGCTTGTGCTTGCTGCCTGTCTGTAAGAGGCTGCTGTCTGTCCTCGCTGGTTTTGACTGCCTCTTCCATGCACAGACCATGTATGGAGCTGGTGCTTATTCAAACTCACATACCCTGTAAGGTCTGCAGCCTGCCTACCACAGACACTGTAAGGACTGCAGCCTGCCTACCACAGAGACGTTAAGGACTGCAGCCTGCCTACCACAGAGACGGTAAGGACTGCAGCCTGCCTATCACAGAGACTGTAAGGACTGCAGCCTGCCTATCACAGAGACTGTAAGGACTGCAGCCTGCCTATCACAGAGACTGCAAGGACTGCAGCCCACCTATCACAGAGACTGCAAGGACTGCAGCCCACCTATCACAGAGACTGGAAGGACTGCAGCCTGCCTATCACAGACCCTGTAAGGACTGCAGCCTGCCTATCAGAGACCCTGTAAGGGCTGCAACCTGCCTATCACAGACCCTGTCTCAATTGCAGACTGCCTACCATAGACCCTTTAAACAACTGATCCCTGCTCCCAGGCCTCCTGTGCCCCTTTATAAGATTTAGCAGTAGATATGGCTGTTCTACAGAGGAAACTCGTGACGCCATTTAAATTAAATTGGGATGACAAAGGTTCTGAGGTGCTGCAGACATAAAAAAAAAGGATGCAAGGAGACGGCTAATGAGCCGGAGGAGAGGCAGCTTGTGGCATATATTAAAGATATGACTGTTCTGCTTTTTTAATATGGATGTGAGTGCCCTGGAAACCGTAATATGGATATGCGTGGCTGGTACATGTGATCTGGAAACATGTGGCCTGGTACTTACAATCTGTACATGTGTTGCTATTGCACATAATCTGGAAGCGTGTGGCCTGATACTTACAATCTATACATGTGTTCCGGATTTCTGGATGTCTGTTGCTAAAACATGTAATGAAGGTATGTGCGACTGGAACTTTAAGTATGAACGTGTGCGGTTGGTTCTTACAATCTGCATCTGCCTGGATGATCATCTAGTGTTTATTCCTGTATGAACAACTTCACTTTACTCTTCTACTTTTGTCACTTTTGTACTTTTCTCTCTGCAGGGGAAGCTCCAGGACGGGTTGTGTCGTCTGAGGAAGGAGATGGAACACATTTTGGAGTCTAAACTCAGGAAAAAGGAACAATATAACACCCTGAGGGTGAGTGGCAGCCGGGAGTCCTGTGCAGTTAAAGATCTTCCATTGTGTATGTGCAGCTCTGTGCTGCGTCTGTCTAGGTTAGAGGCAGAAAAGACAATGGTTCACCCTCCAGCCTGGGTTGAACCTACACTAGGTAAATATATTGGCTGGAGACTCACTATCAGGGGGGTTTGGGGCCCAGATCTTTCCAAGGGTCTTCATGAAAAAAGCAATAATTTCTCTCCCAGCCTTTAGGTAGTAATCACTAATTTTCATGGTCTGTGCCAAAGCATGTATGTACAGAACATAATCATCTAGCTGTAAGTGTGTGCATGTGTGAATGTTTCAATCAATTAATCAATTGATCAGGGTTGGTAAAGCGCGACTACTCACCCGTGAGGGTCTCAAGGCTCTAAGGTGGAGAGGGGGAGGCTCCTTTGAGGGCTGGGGTCATCCAACGATCCAGGTCTTGAGGTCCTTCCGGAACTGGGGCAATGTGGGAGATTGCTAGAGGTGGAGGTCATTCCAGGCTTTGGCTGTGAGGTAGGAGAAGTACTTTTCTCCCGTTCTCTTCTTGTTGGTATGTGGGACTGTGGCATGGGAGAGCTCTGCTGATCGGAGGTGTCTTTTGGGTGCGTGGAAGGAGAGACTTTTGTTCAGGTATGTGGGTCTGGTGTTGTGAAGGGCCTTGTATACGTGGGTGAGGAGTTTGAAGGTTATTCTTCTTTCGACGGAGTCAGTGGAGATCGCGGTGGTGTTGGGTGATGGTACTGCAACGGGGTATGTCAAGGATCAGTCTGGCTGTGTCGTTCTGGACAGTCTGGAGTTTGCAAAGGAGTTTCTTGTTGATTCAGGCATAGACAACATTGCCGTGGTCCAGTGTGCTGCTGATGAGTGCGTGCTAGGCAGTTTTTCTGGATGCGGATGGTATCCATCTGAATTTCTTTCGAAGCATGCGGAGGGTGTTGAAGCAGGTCGAGGTTACAGCGTTGATCTGGCGGTTTATTGTGACCGATGAGTCTAGTATGATGCCAAGGTTTTGTGCGTGGTCCGTCGGGGTGGGGGGATTTCTGAGGGTGGGGGACCACCAGGAGTCATCCCATGCAGAGGGGGTGGAGCCAAGTATGAGAACTTCTGTTTTCTCGGAGATGAGTTTCAGGCAGCTGTTCTTCATCTAGGTGGCGACTGCTTTCATCCCTTCTTGGAAGTTGTGTTTGGTGATGTTGGGTTCGTTGGTGAGGGAGAGGATCAGCTGGGTGTTGTCGGCGTAGGAGACGATGTTGAGTCCGTGGTTCCTGATGATGTTTGTGAGGGGGCCATGTAGACGTTGAAGAGGGTGGGGCTAAAGGAGGCGTCCCGGGGGACTCCACAGTTGGTCTCTATCGGTTCCGACAGGTGGGGAGGGAGTCTGACCTGCTGAGTTCTACCGATGAGGAAAGAGCGTATCCAGTCGAGGGCCTTGCCGCTGATGCCGGCATCATGGAGTCTGGTGGCTAGGGTGTGGTGGGAGACGGTGTCGAAAGCAGCCCAGATGTCCAGGAGGATGTGGGCTGGCTTTTCGCCCTGGTTGAGGAGGTAGCGGGTGGCGGCGAGTAGGACGGTCTCTGTGCTGTGCTTGCTACGGAATCCTGATTGGGAGATGTCCAGGACATTGTTAGCTTCAATGAAGTTTGCTAGCAGGGTGTTGACAGCCTTTTTTCGATTTCCTTGGCGGCGAAATGAAGCAGGGAGATGGGCCTGAAGTTCTTGAGGTCCGTCGGGTCTGCAGAGGATTTCTTCAGGAGGGGGTTTGACTTCAGCATGTTTCCAGTCATTGGGGAAGGTGGCTGTCTCGAAGGAGCAGTTGATTGTCTGACGTAGTTTGGGTGCGATGGCAGATGAGGCTTTGTGAAGATGTGGTGGGTGCATGGGTCCGATGGTGCTCCGGAGTGCATACTTTTCATGGTCTTCAAGGTGTTTTCTGTCGTGAGCGGGGTCCATTTTAGCAGGGTCTGCTGGGTGGCATCGCATGGAGGGGGAGCTGGAGCGGTGAGGAGGTCTTGGTTGTCGAAGTTGTCGTAGATCATCTTAATCTTTTGATGGAAGACGGTGCGGAGTCTGGTGCAGAGGCCTTGGGAGGGTGGGACATCTATTGTTTCACTGCAGGGTTTGGCGAATTCTTTGATGATGAAGAAGAGCTCTTTGGTGTTGTGAGCGTTGGTGAGGATTCTGTCTTGGAGGGATTTCTTCCTTGTGGATTTGATGAGATGGTGGTATGCAGTGGTGGCTGCTTAGTTGGCGGCGCATGTTTCTGGGGTTTTGTTTTTTCTCCATGTCTTTTCGAGTTGTCTGCAGGAGCATCTGGATTCTTGGAGTGCAGGGGTGAACCAGCCTGCTTTCTTGATGTGTCTTCCGGTGGCTTTCTTGAGGGGGGCAAGGGTGTCGGCGATGTTCGTGAACCAGCGGTGGAGGTCGCATGCTGCGGTGCTTGCGTCGGGCGTAGTCAGTGGTGGCGTGCTGACGAGGGTGGAGATGAGCTGGTCTTTGGTGACTTTGTTCCAGCTTCTGCGGGGGAGGCGGTGGGCGTGCTTGTGTACGGTGGGTTTTTTGAAGGAGAAGTGGATGCAATGGTGATCTGTCCAGAGGAGTTCGGTGGTGTGGCTGTAGGAGACGCTGTTTCCTTCGGTAAAGACTGGGTTGAGCTTGTGTCCTGCTGTGTGCGTCGGGCGGTGACTAGTTGTTTTTCCTATGTTGGCGAGGTTCTCTTGGAGGGAGGCGATGTTTGAGTCATCGTGGTTGTCCAGGTGGAAGATTAGATCTCTGAGTAGGATGTAGTCTGTGGAGGCGAGGACTTGGGGTGCGATGAGGTTGGTGATGACATTGGTAAAGGGAGCGCGGAGGCCGGGTGGCCTGTAGATGAGGGTTGAGGTGTCGTCCGGGACGGTGGTCTTAATGAGGGTGCTTTTGTTAACGACGGCGATGCCTCCTCCTGGACGGATGGGGAGGTCCTTGCACAAGATCTTGTATCTGTTGGGGATGGCAGTGGCAATGTCGGGTGCCGAGTTGGCGTTGGTCCAGGTTTCCATGAGGAAGGCGACGTCGGGCGAGTAGGTGTTGAGGAGGTCCAAAATTTCTTTTGCGTGCATGTGTAGGGAACGTAAGTTGAGGAGGATGTAGTTGAGTGATTTGTGAGCGGTGATGTCTGGTAGCCTGGGAGATGTTGCTGGGTACGGAGGTGAGTGAAGGTGGGGCGGCAGTGTAGACAGGAGAGAGGGCCTTGGGTGTTGTTCGGCGTCGAGAGCTGGCAGCTGTTAGTGCGTCTGGGGTTGAGATTGTGGAGGGTGTTGGAGTTGTAGCGGAGGCGGGTGAGAGTACCAGGGTCCCTGGCCACGGTCGGGCACAGGCAGGCTTGCCTTTGGCGCGCCAGGGGGGCACCCGCCCTTAAGTAGGGATCAAAGGGAGAGCGGGTCAACTGGGAGGCGTGATCGGGAAGGACACACTGGAGCGGCTGCGGGGGCAGCAGAAGCTGGCGGTTAACGCAGGGAAAAAGAAAGGAAAAAGGGAGAGAAGGAAAGGATAGAGAAAAAGCGGGCACAGAGGTAAGTTAGTATCGAAGGGTGAGATATTTGTGATTATAAATATTTGGTGACTAAATCTACAATTTTACTAAATGTTTTCCTAGAATGGGGGCCACAAGTTGGTTAGTTACTGGTTTCCACATAAAATTATGTATTTGCAAAAAAAAATCTGGATCCAGATTAAAAAAATTTCTTTATCAGTGCTCGTCCAAGCTTTCTTTTGATACTATTGGCTTGGCAGACACCAGGCAGTTAGAACCTTTGGCTGTTTTTGCTTGACTCAAGGTTTTAAAGGATTAGCATATACTTCAGTATTGTTTGGTATCACAAGCGCTTGAACGAGCCGAAAATGGGTAAACAATTAAAGGTTGCTTCGAACAGGGTGCCCGAAATATATAATGCCCACGTCCCTACAAATCCTTAAGATGTCACTGCCTCCCTGTCACAGACTCTGTATGAGGCTGGTGGCTGTTCCCCCCTGTGAGGGTTGGTGCTGGGTCACTTGTGCTTGCTGCCTGTCTGTAAGAGGCTGGTGTCTGTTCTCGCTGGTTTTGACTGCCTCTTCCATGACACAGACCATGTATGGAGCTGGTGCTTGTTCAAACTCACATACCTTGTAAGGACTACAACCTGCCTACCACAGACTCTGTAAGGACTGCAGCCTGCCTACCACAGACTCTGTAAGGACTGCAGCCTGCCTACCACAGACTCTGTAAGGACTGCAGCCTGCCTACCACAGACTCTGTAAGGACTGCAGCCTGCCTACCACAGCATCTGTAAGGACTGCAGCCTGCCTACCACAGACTCTGTAAGGACTGCCGCCTGCCTATCACAGACCCTGTAAGGTCTGCAGCCTGCCTATCACATATCCTGTAAGGACTGTAGCCTGCCTTTCACAGACCCTGTATCGACTGTAGACTGCCTACCATAGACCCTTTAAATAACTGATCCCTGCTCCCAGGCCACCTGGGCCCCTTTATAAGATTTAGCAGTAGATATGGCTGTTCTACAGAGGAAACTCGTGACGCCATTTAAATGAAATTGGAAAGACAAAGATTCTGAGGTGCTACAGACATAAAAAAAAAAAGGATGCAAGGAGACGGCTGATGAGCCTGAGGAGAGGCATTTCGTGGCATATATTAAAGATATGACTGTTCTGCTTTTTTAATATGGATGTGAGTGCCCTGTAAACTGTAATATGGATATGCGTGGCTGGTACATGTGATCTGGAAACATGTGGCCTGGTACTTACAATCTGTACATGTGTTGCCTAATACACATAATCTGGAAGCGTGTGGCCTGATACTTACAATCTATACATGTGTTCCAGATTTCTGGATGTCTGTGGCTAAAACATGTAATCAAGGTATGTGCGACTAGAACTTTAAGTATGAACGTCTGCGGTTGGTTTTTACAATCTGCATATGCCGGGATGATCATCTAGGGGCCGATTCACAGAACTAATCTGAGACAAAATCCTAAACTTACTACTTTTGGTATTCACAGAAGGCATTTAGTAGTAGTAAAGTTAGGATTTTGTCTTAAGTTAGGATTTTGTCTTAAGTTAGGATTTTGTCTTAAGTTAAACTTAAGTTGAACTTAAGTTTGTCTTAAGTTTTGGTCTTAAGACAAAATCCTAACTTAA
Source organism: Calotriton arnoldi (assembly GCA_963921515.1). NCBI lineage: Eukaryota > Metazoa > Chordata > Amphibia > Caudata > Salamandridae > Calotriton > Calotriton arnoldi. Next base: position 1,246,074 of record CAWUFW010002319.1, read on the forward strand.
GACAAAATCCTAACTTAAGTCAAAATCCTAACTTTACTACTACTAAATGCCTTCTGTGAATACAAAAAGTAGTAAGTTTAGGATTTTGTCTCAGATTAGTTCTGTGAATCGGCCCCCTAGTGTTTATACCTGTATGAACAACTTCACTTTACTGTTCTACTTTTGTCACTTTTGTACTTTGTTCTCTTCAGGGGAAGCTCCAGGACGGGTTGTGTCATCTGAGGAAGGAGATGGGACACATTTTGGAGTCTAAACTCAGGAAAAAGGAACAATATAAGACCATGAGGGTGAGTGGCAGCCGTGAGTCCTGTGCTGTTAAAGATCTTCCATTGTGTATGTGCAGCTCTGTGCATGCACCTGTCTAGGTTAGAAGCAGAAAAGCCAATGGGTCACCCTCCAGCCTGGGTTGAACCTACACTACGTAAATATATTGGCTGGAGACCCACAATCCGGGGGGTTTGGGGCACAGATCTTTCCAAGGGTCTTCATGAAAAAAGCAAGAATTTCTCTTCCAGCCTTTAGGTAGTAATCACAAATTTTCATGGTCTGTGCCAAAGCATGTATGTACATAAATGAATCATCTGGCTTTAAGTGTGTGCATGTGTGAATGTTTCAATCAATCTATTGATCAGGGTTGGTAAAGCGCGACTACTCACCCGTGAGGGTCTCAAGGCTCTAAGGGGGAGGCTCCTTTGAGGGCTGGGGTCATCCAACGATCCAGGTCTTGAGGTCCTTCCGGAACTGGGGCAATGTGGGAGATGGCCGGAGGTGGAGGGGGAGATCATTCCAGGCTTTGGCTGCGAGGTAGGAGAAGGACTTTCCTCCTGTTCTGTTCTTGTTGATACGTGGGACTGTGGCATGGGAGAGCTCGGCTGATCGGAGGTGTCTTTTGAGTGCATGGAAGGAGAGACTTTTGTTCAGGTATGTGGGTCTGGTGTTGTGAAGGGCCTTGTATACATGGGTGAGGAATTTGAAGGTTATTCTTCTTTGGACTGGGAGTCAGTGGAGATCGCGGTGGTGTTGGGTGATGTGACTGCGACGGGGGATGTCAAGGATCTGTCTGGCTGTGGCGTTCTGGACAGTCTGGAGTTTGCAAAGGAGTTTCTTGTTGATTCCAGCATAGAGAGCATTGCCGTGGTCCAGCCTGCTACTGATGAGTGCGTGCGTGGCAGTTTTTCTGGATTCGGATGGTATCCATCTGAATGTCTTTCGAAGCATGCGGAGGGTGTTGAAGCAGGTCGAGGTTACAGCGTTGATCTGGCGGTTCATTGTGAGCGATGAGTCTAGTTTGATGCCGAGGTTTTGTGCGTGGTCCGTCGGGGTGGGGGTATTTCTGAGGGTGGGGGGCCACCAGGAGTCATCCCATGCAGAGGGGGTGGAGCCAAGTATGAGAACTTCTGTTTTCTCGGAGATGAGTTTCAGGCAGCAGTTCTTCATCTAGGTGGCGACTGCTTTCATCCCTTCTTGGAAGTTGTGTTTGGTGAGGTGGGGTTCTTTGGTGAGAGAGAGGATCAGCTGGGTACTGTCGGCATAGAAGACGATGTTGAGTCCGCGGTTCCTGACGATGGTTGTGAGGGGGCCATGTAGACGTTGAAGAGGGTAGGGCTAAAGGAGGCATCGTGGGGGACTCCACAGTTGGTCTCTGTCGGTTCCGACAGGTGGGGAGGGAGTCTGACCTGCTGAGTTCTGCTGGTGAGGAAGGAGCCTATCCAGTCGAGGGTCTTGTGGCTGATGCCGGAATCGTGGACTCTGGAGGCTAGAGTGTGGTGGGAGACGGTGTCGAAAGCAGCCGAGAGGTCCAGGAGGATGTGGGCTGCCTTTTCGCCCCGGTTGAGGAGGTAGTGGGTGGCGGCGAGTAGGGCGGTCTCTGTGCTGTGCTTGCTACGGAATCCTGATTGGGAGATGTCCAGGACATTGTTAGCTTCAATGAAGTTTGCTAGCAGGGTGTTGACAGCCTTTTTTCGATGACCTTGGCTGTGAATTGAAACAGGGAGATGGGCCTGAAGTTCTTGAGGTCCGTCGGGTCTGCGGAGTGTTTCTTCAGGAGGGGGTTGACTTCGGCGTGTTTCCAGTAGTTGGGGAAGGTGGCGGTCTCGAAGGAGCAGTTGATTGTCCGACGTAGTTTGGGTGCGATGGCAGATGGGGCTTTGTGAAGATGTGGTGGGTGCATGGGTCTGAGGGTGCTCTGGAGTGGATACTTTCCATGGTCTTCAAGGTGTTTTCTGTCGTGAGCGGGGTCCATTTTAGCAGGGTCTGTTGGGTGGCTTCGCATGGAAGGGGAGCTGGAGCAGTGAGGAGGTCTTGGTTGTCGAAGTTGTCGTAGATCATCTTAATATTTTGGTGGAAGATGGTGCTGAGTCTGTTGCAGAGGTCTTGGGTGGGTGGGACGTCTATTGTTTCACTTCAGGGTTTGGCACATTCTTTGATGATGAAGAAGACCTCTTTGGTGTTGTGAGCGTTAGTGAGGATTCTGTCTTGGAGGGATTTCTTCCTTGTGGATTTGATGAGATTGTGGTGTGCGGTGGTTGCTCCTTTGTAGGCGTCGCGTGTTTCTGGGGTTTTGTTGTTTCTCCATTTCTTTTCGAGTTGTCTGCAGGAGCGTCTGGATTCTTGGAGTGCAGGTGTGAACCAGCATGCTTTCTTGATGTGTCTTCCGGTGGCTTTCTTGAGGGGGGCAAGTGTGTCGGCAATGTTCGTGAACCAGCGGTGGAGGTTGCGTGCTGCGGTGTTTGCGTCTGGCGTAGTCAGTGGTGGGGTGCTGACGAGGGCGGAGGTGAGCTGGTCTTCTGTGACTTTGTTCCAGCTTCTGCGGGGGAGGCGGTGGGCATCCTTATGTACAGTGGTTTTTTGTAGGAGAAGTGGATGCAATGGTGATCTGTCCAGAGGAGTTCGGTGGTGTGGCTGTAGGAGACGCTGTTTCCTTCGGTAAAGACGGGGTCGAGTATGTGTCCCGCTGTGTGCGTCAGCCAGTGACTAGTTGTTTTTCCTATGTTGGCGAGGTTCTCTTGGAGGGAGGCGGTGTTTGAGTCATCGTGGTTGTCCAGGTGGAAGTTTAGATCTCTGAGTAGGATGTAGTCTGTGGAGGCGAGGACATGGGGTGCGATGAGGTTGGTGATGACATTGGTAAAGGGAGCTCGGGGGCCGGGTGGCCTGTAGATGAGGGTTGAGGTGTCGTCCGGGACAGTGGTCTTGCTGAGGGTGCTTTTGTATACGACGGCGATGCCTCCTCCTGGACGGATGGGGAGGTCCTTGCGCAAGATCTTGTGTCTGTTGGGAATGGTGGTGGCAATGTCGGGTGCAGAGTTGACGTTGGTCCAGGTTGCCATGAGGAAGGCGACGTCGGGCGAGTAGGTGTTGAGGAGGTCCAAGATTTCTTTGGCATGCTTGTGTAGGGAACGTAAGTTGAGGAGGATGCAGTTGAGTGGTTTGTGAGCGGTGATGTCTGGTAGCCCAGGAGATGTTGCTGGGGTACAGAGGTGAGTGAAGGTGGGGCGGCAGTGTAGACAGGAGAGAGGGCCTTGGGTGTTGTTCAGCGTCGAGAGCTGGCAGCTGTTGTTGCGTCTGGGGTTGAGATTGTGGAGGGTGTTGAAGTTGTAGCGGAGGCGGGTGAGAGTACCAGGGTCCCTGGCCAAGGTCAGGTCGCGGACGGGCGCAGGCAGGCGTGCCTTTGGCGCGCCAGGGGGGCACCCGCCCTTAAGTAGGGATCGAGGGAAGAGCGGGTCAACTGGGAGGCGGGATCGGGAAGGACACACTGGAGCGGCTGCGGGGGCAGCAGAAGCGGGCGGATAACGCGGGGAAAAACAAAGGAAAAAGGGAGAGAAAGATAAGGAAAGGAAAGAGAAAAAGAGGGCACAGAGGAAAGTTAGAAGCGAAGGGTGAGATATTTGTGATTATAAATATTTGGTGATTAAATCTACAATTTTACTAAATGTTTTCCTAGAAAAGGGGCAGCAAGTTGGTTGGTTACTGGTTTCCACATAAAATCATGTATTTACAAGAAAGAAAATCTGGATCCAGATTAAAAAAATGTCTTTATCAGTGCTCGTCCAAGCTTTCTTTTGATACTATTGGCTTGGCAGACACCAGGCAGCTAGAACCTTTGGCTGTTTTTACTTGACTCAAACTTTTAAAGGATTAGCATATAATTCAGTATTGTTTGGTATCACAAGGGCTTGAATGAGCCGAAAATGGGTAAACAATTGAAGGTTGCTTCGAACAGGGTGCCCGAAATATATAATGCCCAGGTCCCCACAAATCCTTAAGATGTCACTGCCTCCCTGCCACAGACCCTGTATGAGGCTGTTGGCTGTTCCCTCCTGTGAGGGTTGGTACTGGCTCACTTATGCTTGCAGCCTGCCTATAAGGGGTGGGTGTTTGTTCTCGCTGGTTTTGACTGCCTCTTCCATGACACAGACCATGTGTGGAGCTGGTGCTTGTTCAAACTCACATACCCTGTAAGGTCTGCAGCCTGCCTATCACAGACTCTGTAAGGACTGCAGCCTGCCTACCACAGACACTGTAAGGACTGCAGCCTACCTATTACAGACTCTGTAAGGACTACAGCCTGCCTATCACAGAGACTTTAAGGACTGCAGCCTACCTATCACAGACTCTGTAAGGACTGCAGCCTGTCTACCACAGACTCTGTAAGGACTGCAGCCTGCCTACCACACACACTGTAAGGACTGCAGCTCGACTATCATAGACCTTGTAAGGACTGCAGCCTGCCTACCACAGACCCTGTAGGGGCTGTAGCCTGCCTATCACATATCCTGTAAGGGCTGCATCCTGCCTATCACAGACCCTGTCTCAATTGCAGACTGCCTACCAAAGACCCTTTAAACAACTGATCCCTGCTCCCAGGCCACCTGTGCCCCTTTATAAGATTTAGCAGTAGATATGGCTGTTCTACAGAGGCAACTCGTGACGCCATTTAAATGAAATTTGGTTGACAAAGGTTCTGAGGTGCTGCAGACACAAAAAAAGGATGCAAGGAGACGGCTGATGAGCCTGAGGAGAGGTATTTTGTGGCATATATTAAAGATATGACTGTTCTGTTTTTTTAATATGGATGTGAGTGCCCTGGAAACCGTAATATGGATATGCGTGGCTGGTACATGTGATCTGGAAACGTGTGGCCTGGTATTTACAATCTGTACATGTGTTGCTAATGCACATAATTTGGAAGCGTGTGGCCTGATACTTACAATATATACATGTGTTCCAGATTTCTGGATGTCTGTGGCTAAAACATGTAATGAAGGTATGTGCGATTGGAACTTTAAGTATGAACGTGTGCGGTTGGTTCTTACAATCTGCATCTGCCTGGATGATCATCTAGTGTTTATTCCTGTATGAACAACTTCACTTTACTGTTCTACTTTTGTCACTTTTGTACTTTGCTCTCTGCAGGGGAAGCTCCAGGACGGGTTGTGTCGTCTGAGGAAGGAGATGGAACACATTTTGGAGTCTAAACTCAGAAAAAAGGAACAATATAAGACCCTGAGGGTGAGTGGCAGCCGTGAGTCCTGTGCAGTTAAAGATCTGCCATTGTGTATGTGCAGCTCTGTGCATGCACCTGTCTAGGTTAGAGGCAGAAAAGCCAATGGTTCACCCTCCAGCCTGGGTTGAACCTACACTAGATAAAAATATTGACTGGAGACTCACTATCCGGGGGGTTTGGGGCCCAGGTCTTTCCAATGGTCTTCATGAAAAAGCAAGAATTTCTCTTCCAGCCTTTAGGTAGTAATCACATATTTTCAGGGTCTGTGCCAGAGCATGTATGTACAGATCTTAATCATCTGGCTGTAAGTGTGTGCATGTGTGAATGTTTCAATCAATCAATTGATCAGGGTTGGTAAAGCGCGACTACTCACCCGTGAGGGTCTCAAGGCGCTACAGTGGAGAGGGGGAGGCTCCGTTGAGTGCTGGGGTCATCCGAAGATCCAGGTCTTGAGGTTCTTCCAGAACTGGGGCAATGTGGGAGATTTCTGGAGGTGGAGGGGAGGTCATTCCAGGCTTTGGCTGCAAGGTTGGAGAAGGACTTTCCTCCCGTTCTGTTGATACGTGGGACGGTGGCAAGAGAGAGCTTGGCTGATCTGAGGTGTCTTTTGGGTGTGTGGAAGGAAAGGCGGTTCAGGTATGTGGGTCTGATGTTGTGAAGGGCCTTGTATGCGTGGGTGAGGAGTTTGAAGATTCTTCTTCTTTCGACTGGGAGACAGTGGAGATCGCGGAGGTGTTGGGTGATGTAACTGCGACGGGGGATGCCCAGGATCAGTCTGGCTGTGGCGTTCTTGACAGTCTGGAGTTTGCAAAGGAGTTTCTTGTTGATTCCGGGGTAGAGAGCATTGCCTTAGTCCAGTCTGCTGCTGATGAGTGCACGCGTGACAGTTTTTCTGGATTCGGATGGTATCCATCTGAATGTCTTTCGAAGCATGCGGAGGGTGTTGAAGCAGATCGAGAATACAGTGTTGATCTGGCGATTCATTGTGAGCGATGAGTCTAGTATGATGCCGAGGTTTTGTGCGTGGTCCATCGGGGTGGGGGGATTTCTGGGGGGGTGGCCACCAGGAGTCATCCCATGCAGAGGGGGTGGAGACAAGGATGAGAACTTCTGTTTTCTCGGTGTTGAGTTTCAGGCAGCTGTTCTTCATCTAGATTACGACAGCTTTCATCCCTTCTTGGAAGTTGTGTTTGGTGATGTTGGGTTCGTTGGTGAGTTCTGCCGGTGAGGAAGCAGCGTATCCAGTCGAGGGCCTTGCGGCTGATGCCGGCGTCATGGACTCTGGTGGCTAGAGTGTGGTGGGAGACGGTGTCGAAAGCAGCCGAGAGGTCCAGGAGGATGTGGGCTGCCGTTTCACCCTGGTTGAGGAGGTAGCGGTGAGTAGGGCGGTCTCAGTGCTGTGCTTGCTACGGAATCCTGATTGGGAGATGTCCAGGACCAGCTTCAATGAAGTTTGCTAGCTGGGTGTTGACGGCCTTTTCGATGAGCTTGGCTGCGAATTGAAGCAGGGAGATGGGTCTGAAGTTCTTGAGGTCCATTGGGTCTGCGGAGGGTTTCTTCAGGAGGGGTTTGACTTCGGCGTGTTTCTAGTCGTTGGGGAAGGTGGCGGTCTCGAAGGAGCAGTTGATCGTCCGACGTAGTTCGGGTGTGATGGCAGAGGCGGCTCTGTGGAACATGTGGTGGGGGCATGGGTCTGAGGGTGCTCCGGAGTGGATGCTTTTCATGGTCTTCAAGGTGTTTTCTGTTGTGAGCGGGGTCCATTTTAGCAGGGTCTGTTGGGTGGCATCGCATGGAGGGGGAGCTGGAGCGGTGTGAAGGTCTTGGTTGTCGAAGTTGTCGTAGATCATCTTAATCTTTTGGTGGAAGACGGTGCTGAGTCTGTTGCAGACGTCTTGGGAGGGTGGGACGTCTATTGTTTCGCTGCAGGGTTTGGCGAGTTCTTTGATGATGGAGAAGGCCTCTTTGGTGTTGTGAGCATTGGTGAGGATTCTGTCTTGGAGGGATTTCTTCCTTGTGGATTTGATGAGATGGTGGTGTGCGGTTGTGGCTGCTATGTATGCGGCGCATGTTTCTGGGGTTATGTTGTTCCTCCATGTCTTTTCTATTCGTCTGCAGGAGCGTCTGTATTCTTGGAGTGCAGGGGTGAACCAGCTTGCTTTCTTGATGTGTCTTCTGGTGGCTTTTCTTGAGGGGGGCGAGTGTGTCTGCGCAGTTCATGAACCAGCGGTTGAGGTTGCTGCTGTGTTTGCGTCTGGCGTAGTCAGTGGTGGGGTGCTGACGAGTGCGGAGGTGAGCAGGTCTTCGGTGACTTTGTTCCAGCTTCTGCGGGGGAGGCGGTGGGTGTGCTTGTGTACGGTGGGTTTTTTGAAGGAGAAGTGGTTGCAATGGTGATCTGTCCAAAGGAGTTCGGTGGTGGGGCTGTAGGAGACGCTGTTTCCTTCGGCGAAGACTGGGTTGAGTGTGTGTCCCGCTATGTGCATCGGGGCGGTGACTAGTGTTTTTAGTCTTATGTTGGCGAGCTTCTCTAGGAGGGAGGTGGTGTTTGAGTTATCATGGTTGTCTAGGTGGAAGTTTAGATCTCTGAGTAGGATGTAGTCTGTGGAGGCGAGGACGTGCGGTGCGATGAGTTCGGTGATGGCATCGGTAAAGGGAGCGCGGGGCTGGAGTGGCCTGTAGATGAGGGTTGAGGTGTCAGTCGGGACGGTGGTCTTGCTGAGGGTGCTTTTGTAAACGACGGCGATGCCTACTCCTGGACAGATGGGGAGGTCCTTGCGCAAGATCTTGTATCCGTTGGGAATTGCGATAGCAACATCCGATACAGAGTTGGCGTTGGTCCAGGTTTCCATGGGTGTTGTTCGGCGTCGAGAGCTGCCAGTTGTTGTTGCGTCTGGGGTTGAGATCGTGGAGATTTTTGGCATCGTAGCGGAGGCGGGTCAGAGGACCAGGGTCCCTGGCGCTGGTCATGGTCGGGTCGCGGACGGGCGCAGGCGGGCTTGCCTTTGGCGCAACAGCGGTGCAGCTGCCCTTAAATAGGGATCGAGGGGAGAGCGGGTCAACTGGGAGGCAGGAGCGGGAAAGACACACAGGAGGGGGGAGGGGCTGCGGGGCAGCAGTGGCAGAGGGGTAACGTGGGGGAAAATTAAGAAAAAAGGGAGAGAAAGAGAAGGAAAGGAAAGAGAAAAAGAGGGCACAGAGGAAAGAGGCAAGAGAAGGAAAGGCAAAAAGAGGGCACAGAGGAAAGAGGCAAGAGAAGGAAAGGAAAGAGAAAAGGTGGGCACAGAGAAAGAGGCAAGAGAGGCAGAAAAGCAGAAGAGCAGAGTGCTCTCCCACTGGACCACCAGGGATGAGGTGCAGGCAGGAGCCTGCGGGTGGAGGAGGGCCTCGAGCACCCTGCAACAGTGAGTTCAGTGTTGAGGGGGCTGCACTCAGTGGTGGAGCTGCGTGGGGGAGAGCAGTCACACTGACCAGGTCAGTGGTCTTTCTCTTCTTGCCACGCAGCGGCTGCCATTAAGTAGGGATTGGCAGGGCCGGACTGGCCGTTGCGGGCACCGGGCATTTCCCCGGTAGGCCGCCAGGGAGGGGGCTGGTTTTAGGCCCTGGGGGGCCGTTTTTGTTACCGGCGGCCGGCAATATCGGCCCAGTGTAACAAAAACGGCCGAAATCGGCCGTATCAAACAGCTCGACCGCACCCCCCTTCTCACCCCCAGGGGGGCCGGCCGAGCTGTTTGCCAGGGCCGATTTCGTTTCCCAGTCCGGCCCTGGGGATTGGGTTGAGGGCAGGTCAGCTGGGAGGCAGGAAGGACACACTGGAGGGGTCCTCTGGGGCAGCGGCGCTGGGGGAAAACGTGGGAAAGAAGGAGAAGGGAAGGAAAAAGAGGGCACAGAGGAAAGAGGCAAGAGAAGGAAAGGAAAAGAAAGAGAAAAAGTGGGCACAGAGGAAGAGGCAAGAGAGGCAGAAAAGCAGAAGAGCAGAGTGCTCTCCCTCTGGACCACCAGGGATGAGGCGCAGGCAGGAGCCTGCGGGTGGAGGAGGGCCTCGTGCACCCTGCAACAGTGAGCTGTGGGCTCAGGGGGCAGCACTTAGTGGTGGAGCTGCGCGGGGGAGAGCAGTCATACTGACCAGGTCAGTCATCTTGTTTATGTTTGTGGATTTATGTGCATGTGACTTTTGGTGTGTTGTGTGGTTCCAGTCATGTATTTTCAATCACCTGTCTGCAAGCGTGCTCTTGCATGTGTGTGTGTTTGTGTGCCATTGCCTATTAGCAGATTTGTGTGTACTCAGATGTGGAAGATTTTGTGAGTATGTGTGCCTCATGATCTGCAATCATGTTGGTGGTGTGGCACAGTGCAAAGGCGTGCCTTTCCTGAGTAATCCATTTGTCTCTATGGGACCGCCTAAGGAACCGAGAGACGCATTTTGCATTGTTGGCTATGTCTAAGTGTATGTGTAGGGGTAACCACTTCCTCCATACAATACAAAGTTGTACTTCTTCTGAACAATTTGTTTACTCCACCGGAACTATACGATTAACTGGGTGGCCTAGTATACATTATAGAGTATGACTTGAAGTATTCTTGCACATATTGCTTACAGGATGCCTTATTGAAGGTCCCATGATTCCACTTTTTCTACGGAACTTTAGTCTTTTCTTCTTTTGTTCGGATGAGACCCGAAGTCTAACTACAGGTCGAATCGTCGACATCCCTCCCTGAGTTGTTTTCAAAACATGTTATGGTTCACCAAGAGCTACCATATATGAACAGACAGGACCTCCGCTTATGTTTGTTTGATATAAAATCATATACAATATTGGAATCTGTTCACAGTCTTGTTCTATGTTGTTTATTGCATATTAGTTCTGTTTTGGAGCACCGCGTCGTCTGCACTAATTCTGATACATACTGAAATGTATATTGTCCTGATACTAAAAATATGAACATCATCATCTGCAAGTTACTGTGTCCGGTATCCTTTTTCAATAACATAGATTATGATATGAGTTACAAATTGAGTTTGCACACTTTCAAAGCAAGTAGAAGTGTTGGTGAATGAGCCCCCGCCCCGCCTCACCGCCCCACAGCGTTATCTGTGTGAGCCGCCACTGTTTGTTTGTGCACTAACCCTATTTTTAGTACAAGGCCCAAAAATATCTTCAACTCCTCAAGTGAAGTGGGAGTCCACTTGTGTGCCCTAGAATGAGGCCCTAGAGCGCCTCCATGCTCCCTCAGTAATTGTTCGGCACGCATATTTGTTTGCTGCCCAATTTGCTCAAGGAAGTCAACATCCAAAAAGAGAATGGCCTAGTCAAGTGGCAAAAAATTGGCCATATTGACTTTACATCCAGAGTCGCCAGTGAAAGGAGGACTTTGGGGCTTAACAAAATTGGGGGGTGCCAAGATAGCACTCCATCTATGCTTGCCACCGCATGTGCCTGCTCTCTTAGTTGGTCTAACCTGCTACGGTTGCACCGCTACACAGACTGCTTGCGAAGGGACAGTATGACAGCAATCATCATGTCGTCAGAATCGCAGATGAGTTGTCAGATGGAACTCTGCTGTGAAAAATCACTTCCAAATTCTGCTTCATTTTCCTCTCCCTCAGATGCTGTCTCAGTATCTGCTGTCTCAGTCTCAGATCCTGCATCAGAGCTGGCCTCCATAACCCGAGTTAGGGCCTGGGAGCAGTCATCCACCGTGACGCCATCTCTGCTACTGGCTAAGACCGCCCTTCTAAAACACTGTGCTATGTAGAAGGCAAAAGTATTCTAAGTCAGCTGATGGGTGTGTACGTGTGAGATGTGTGCAAAAGTAAATAAACACAAAATTAACTTACCTTATCTTCTTTAGTGGATCTTCAGGTTCTCCAAAGACACTAAAAAAGACAAAAGAGTACACAGGATTACTTTACCTTGCCACATACCCAATACCACATCATGCGTTTGTTATGACTTATGCACAACTTTATTGGGGGACCTGCTGGCCCTTTGCCAGTACAAAAGTAATTTTCCTGAAGCTACAAATCTCCCTTTCACCTCAAGAAGCACACATTCACATAGTAGCCTCTGCAACTTTATGCACAGACGTGCTCCTTGTGAAACTCACAGATCTACCACTAGGGTTAATGGAATTATGCAGCAGGATTAACAAAATTATCCAGCATGAAAAGGCAAATTTGAGGCATAGGACACATAAATCTACCATCTACTGCATAATCTGCAGATGGTAGACATGTGGCATGTGCAGTATATATATATATTTTATTTTAGAAATGTCTTGTTTTCCTCTGGAGGTCACAAGCTGCCCTGCAGGGGAAAGCACACATTTGAAAATATCTATCTATCTATCTATCTATCTATCTATCTATCTATCTATCTATCTATCTAGCTATCTATCTATCTACCTATCTATCTATCTGTATATATATATATATGTTTGTATATCAACTCCACACTCCCTTTCGATCCAAAGAAAGTAGAGCACACACGAGTCTCCCAAAGAAAACTGCTCTTTATTTCTGGCTGATGGCATGACGCGTTTCGTCATGAATGACTTCCTCAGATGCCGCCAAAAATATTCAAATCATTCTCAGCCCACATTTTGAACTGCATGCCCCTCTGCGATTGGTTGAGGCACAGCTGACAAATTTGCATGGGGAATAACCCGAACTCGGCATTCCAAGTCCGTACGAAGCAGGCATCCAAACGTAAGTACTGCCCAAGTGGGCGGTGTCTGCTCCTACCCCACGCCTGCCAAGATCTTACTGTGAGCTGCGAGCAGTTTTTTGGGACCCTCACCCCTCCGCTGTGTTCCCGCTCAGTTCACTGGCACCACTTTAGTAAGTAGAAAGCCCCCTGTATAGTTACAGTCCAAAGCCATGTTGACCAGGCATTTATGCAGGATTGTGGCGATTCGGCGGTTTCCAAAAAGTTTTTAGAGTCCAAACAGTGCCACATAGCCCGCCAAACTGCTTTCGGGATGGGTGCTCTAAGGTGTTTGTGGCCACACCCTGACATCAACTCCACACTCCCTTTCGATCCAAAGAAAGTAGAGCACACACGGGTCTCCCAAAGAAAACTGCTCTTTATTACTGGCTGATGGCATGACGCGTTTCGTCATGAATGACTTCCTCAGATGCCGCCAAAAATATTCAAATCATTCTCAGCCCACATTTTGAACTGCATGCCCCTCTGCGAATGGTTGAGGCACCGCCGACAAATTTGCATGGGGAATAACCCGAACTCGGCAATCCAAGTCCGTACGAAGCAGGCATTCAAACGTAAATACTGCCCAAGTGGGCGGTGTCTGCTCCTACCCAACGCCTGCCAAGATCTAACTGTGAGCAGCGAGCAGTTTTTCGGGACCCTCACCCCTCCGCTGTGTTCCCGCTCAGTTCACCTGCACCACTTTAGTAAGTAGAAAGCCCCCTGTATAGTTACAGTCCAAAGCCATGTTGACCAGGCATTTATGCGGGATTGCGGCGATTTGGCGGTTTCCAAAAAGTTTTTAGAGAGTCCAAACAGTGCCACATAGCCCGCCAAACTGCTTTCGGGATGGGTGCTCTAAGGTGTTTGTGGCCACACCCTGACCTCAACTCCACACTCCCTTTCGATCCAAAGAAAGTAGAGCACACACGGGTCTCCCAAAGAAAACTGCTCTTTATTTCTGGCTGATGGCATGACGCGTTTCGTCATGAATGACTTCCTCAGATGCCGCCAAAAATATTCAAATCATTCTCGACCCACATTTTGAACTGCATGCCCCTCTGCGATTGGTTGAGGCACCGCCGACAAATTTGCATGGGGAATAATCCGAACTCGGCAATCCAAGTCCGTACGAAGCAGGCATCCAAACGTAAGTACTGCCCAAGTGGGCGGTGTCTGCTCCTACCCCACGCCTGCCAAGATCTTACTGTGAACAGCGAGCAGTTTTTCGGGACCCTCACCCCTCCGCTGTGTTCCCGCTCAGTTCACCGGCACCACTTTAGTAAGTAGAAAGCCCCCTGTATAGTTACAGTCCAAAGCCATGTTGACCAGGCATTTATGCGGGATTGCGGCGATTCAGTGTATATATATATATATACGTGTGTATATATATATGTGTGTTTATATGTGTGTGTGTGTGTGTATATGTGTGTGAGTGTATATATATATATGTGTATATATATATATATATCTATGTGTGTGTGTATATATATGTGTGTGTTTATATATTTGAATTTATAAAGCGCAGGGTATATCCGAGGGTGTCTTGGCACTGAAGTCTGAAAGAATTCTACACTAAAAGACCAAAAGTTGGAATCTAAAGAGGGAGAGAAAATAACCACGTTTTGAGATGTTTTCTAAAAATTGTCAGATTTGACTGGCTTCTGAGGTGCCAGGGGATCTGGTTCCATAGCTGACAGGTGGAGTAGATGAATCTTCTGCCCCCCAAGACCTCTTACGAATCTTGTGTACCTTCACTGTTCTAGAAGATGCAGATCTAGGATATCTCCTGGGGATATACCAAGAGAATTTTGTCTGTAAGTATTCTGGACCTGTATTATGAAGGGCTTTGTGCGCTGTACACAGTGCTTTGAAAGCTGCTCTTTCTTTACCGGAAGCCAATGAAGCTCCCTTAATGTGTTTGAAACTGAGTCGAACTTCTGTATGTTCTTGAGGAGGCGCGCTGCAGCATTCTGTACCCTCTGCAGATTCCCTAGAGAGCCTTGCTGCATGCTCAATAAAGGGCATTGCATTCATCTAATCCCACCAAGACCAGAGATATAATCACTGTTTTTTGTAAATCAAAAGGAGTAAAAGACATGATTTTCTTCAATTTTTCAACATGAAAAAGGAGGGAGAAATGAACTTGTTAGTCTGATCTGAAAGAGATAGTTTGGAGTTGAAAATCACCCCTAAATTCCTCACTTTGGTTCCCGGTATTGGAAGGGGACGTAGAGTCTGTGGCCACCATGAGAGGTTCCAAAACCAGGTATATATATATATATATATATATATATATATATATATATATATCTATATCTCTCTCTCTCTCTGTATATATATATATATATATATATATATATATATATATATATATAGCAGCAGCATCTGAGGAAGGCTATTAATGCCGAAATGCATCATGCTTTGCTGTCTCCAATAAACGGCTCCCGAAGGTTTCCCCGTGTGGCCTCTTTCCTTTTCCTATCGGAGGGGTGTTTTGTTTGTATTCTGCTCGCGCACATGCCAGAGGTGCGCAAGAGGCCCCGTTCTACTAAGCGGCAGGGGAGTTGCTGGCATCAGCTGTTTCAGCGTTTCTTTCCTTCGAGGTATCGAATTACTCCTGCCCGCCTCGAGTGATGGTGAAGCTAGGGACTACTGCCAGGTGCAGCTCGTGACTGCATGAGGAGCCGCAATCACTATATTGTTGACTCACGGCCCAGCGGACGCCTATACTGGAGGCTGGAACGTCAAGGGGACCCAAGGGAGCCTGAGGTCTTCATTTTACCGGGACACTCCATTTGAATTGCCGCGCCTTTTCCCGGAACAGTGATCCCTTTTCCATGCAACATCAACCAGGAAGCTGTGCTTTCTGGGATATGAAGTGCTATTTTGGACTACATTGGGTGTAAAGATCATGTGACCTGGGGTCGGAACTTACCTTCCAATGAGGGCAATGCAGGACACTTATAAGGCGTGGGTGGAGATATATCGCGGTAGCAGCAGCATCTGAGGAAGGCTATTAATGCCGAAATGCATCATGCTTTGCTGTCTCCAATAAACGGCTCCCGAAGGTTTCCCCGTGTGGCCTCCTTCCTTTTCCTATCGGAGGGGTGTTTTGTTTGTATATATATATATATATATATATATATCTCCAAAAAAGCCTTTGTCCAATAGCTTGAGCTGCTCATGCATTGAGGAAATTGGCTACACAAAACTGATAGTATCAGGATTCCGGCATCAGCCTAAAGCGTTTCGAACATTTGTGCTATCGATCACAGGCTGCCAGCTGCGTCACTCCACAAATTGATTTTAAACTATCACTCCAGTAATGACAGTCTCTTTATTGGTCCTCTCACGACCACGTGTGATTTTGTAGCACCCTGCATCATGGAACTTATAGTTCATACATATTTCCCCAGTGGGTGTCGAGTGCACAGAAAAATAAAACGCATCCTTTGCTTTCTCATAGGCATCAGTTTTGCAAAGAGCAACTGATAACGGCCACCTATATGCTCCGACACTGTCTCAAACCAGAGGCAAAACGGACCCACTTGTTGCTTCTTGTGGTGGTGCTGCTCCACCGTTTGGACTGCGTTGTAAAATCTAAAAAAGCCTTTGTCCAAGCGCTTGAGCTGCACACGCATTGAGGAAATTGGCTACACAAAACTGATAGTATCAGGATTCCGGCATCAGCCTAACGCTGAATCAGTTTTGTGTAGCCAATTTCCTCAATGCGGCTTTTATATTTATATATATATATATATATCTCCCCCATAGCTGGGTGGGCAACCCCCTACCTACATTGCTTTATTTTTTGTTTTGAGAAATGTGTGGTTTCCCTTGGGGCCTATCGCGGCTCACACCGGAACCAAACATTCCCCCCCAAAACAAATTTGAGGCCCACAGGGGGTCGGGCCGTGTGCAAGAGGGCCAGCCCCCTGACAATTTCAATCTGTTTTTTTTTCCTCTTTTTTTCAATTTTATATTCTTCTGGTGGCGTGATCACCCTCCCCCAAGGGCAAAAAACACATTTCTTTTTAAATCCTCCCCTCAGTAGGGGCCAGCCCGTTACCTGAAGGGTCGACTCCTCCCCCCTTTCTGATTTCCGTGGTGGTCTAGTGGATTTCCTGGCTGTGGAACATGCCAGGAAGGCATTGTTGGAAAGAATAGACTCTCTTTTTTGCAACAATGCCTCCCTGCAACCTGGGGAGGCATCGCAGCCCCCTAAATACACACCGGATAGCAGGGCAAGCTCTTACATGGAGCCTTCTTTCAGCCGGTGGGGAAAATGTGACATCTGTGCACCATATGCCATGCTAACATCAGAGATGGGTGTGGGGGGCGTAGGCTGATGAAAAAGAAATTCTGTGTCTCCCCCACCCTTCAGGGGAAAAAAGGACTCCTGTGGTGCCTGCACAGGAGGATCCTTTTCAGCCCTCCTTGGCCAATGGCCAACAGACGCACAGGACAGGGTATGTGATTGTCTGTCATCAGTTGACACCAGCACCAATGGGGAAATTAAGATTAGAATGTTTATTTTCAAAATGGTAGTGCTTAAAATATAAACAGTAATCACACAAAAAATAAAAACAAGAGCAGTTAGGCATGTTATGATCAGCGAGAACAAGAAGAGCATTCCTAGCATTTTAGTGATCTGTTCCTAACATCCTACTACCCAAACGCTATTTCTAAGCGCTATACTAAATTGTAGCTACAGCATTAAATAGCAAATCTGTCTTTGCCTGTTGAGTTTCTCAAGATGGATCACACCTCATACCTTTCAACAGCTAGTTCACCTGTTCTTTATCAGAGCCTCGCCAGTGGAGTGAGAATGTGTGTTCCGTTTGGTGTTAGAATTAAATATGTTATTGCCCCATTGCTCATGCTTTACACTGTATTATGTTAGCATTCATGTAGCTATTTTTGTAATGGCCACTGCTGCATATGCGTGTAGCCGGTCCCATCTAGCATTGTGCGAGTTAAGTTAGCATTTGCGACGCCATGTCTGTTTTTAGCTGCCATATTGCACTGTGATTGAAACTAAGCCTCTGTTACCCTTCCTGCTTGCCTCAGCAGAAAGCTGCTGTTTAGTTACTACTCCTTATCATATTCAAGGCTGAAACCCTAATGTACTAATGAATAGCTTATTCTGCTCTCGCATGCTTATCCCTGATCGTAGCTCTGCTCCCACACTAGAGAGAGTTGAGCCTGAACAAGACGACCTTGGGAGTCTGATAACGTGTACCCATTCTGCAGGTGGTAGCTCATCCTTCTGTTCCTCCTTTGTTCAGCCTCTGCCCAAGCTGTAGTTTTCCACCAGGGGCGAAACTTGGGAGGTGTTGGAAAGCTTATTATGTGTTACCAAGTGAGTCAGTCCCCTCGGCAGCTATCCCATGAGGCTGGTCAGACTGGACTCTGCTGCAGCGCATTCTCTAATAAATAGGTTAGTTTGTATTCTCTACTGTCGTCACAACTCTTAATTTCTTGGAATGCCGAGAGGTGGTCGCGAGTGACCCGGGTGACCCATTTCGGGTCACTTCCTTCACTGGGATACCTTTAGCTTGGCTTTTGGAGTCAGAAATCCGATCTTGAGCTGATAGTGGCTGTGTTTTCAACCTGCTGTGATCTCTAACGATAATCCTAGAGCAAAGTCTTCTCTTAATCTGTGCTCAAATCCTGGGGTTTAAATAGAGTTTGATCCAGTAGTGCCGGCATGGATCGCGGGGGCGGGGGTCGCGTGGGTCGGTCATAATAAAAAAATAATAATAATTTTAAAAACTACCTTTCCGCAGGATCAGGAAGCAGGCAGCAGGGCTCCCTCCCCTAAGCCAATCACAACGCTGCAATGCAGCGTCGTGATTGGTCTGGAGCACCGTGATACACACTCAGCCAGGGGCTAGAGGGGCGGGCTTGTTCTCCATGCAGGCTGCAATGCAGCCTGCATGGAGAAGGGCAAAGTGCGCATGACTGGTTTGGGCGGCCTGACCAAACAGTCTTTGCGCACACAGGAGTGGGCAAACCACTCCTCCCCTGCCCTGCTTAGAGAGCAGAGCAGCCCCGCCCGCACGCAAAGCAAACATAAAATGGTAATAACTAAAAGTTATTACCATTTTATGTTTTGGCTTCTCGCACTGCGAGAAAGCAGTGGGGCGACGCTCCTCCGCCATAGCTGAGGAGCCGCCCATGGTTTGATCACTGATTCTATCTTCATGTTTTCAAAGAAAACAGAGCTCTGAGACACTGTATCTCTTACCAGACTAATTTAACATGGCAAAAAGTATGGCAGATCTAGTCACATATTTAGCTTTAAGTAAGGTGCTATATATTTAATGACAAAGGTGTCGAAACATGTTAGCTTAGACATTGAGCATCAATGATGAACTCAGCATTTTTAGTGCACCGCTAGAACTTCATACTTCTAATACAGATAACAGACTGAAGACTGGCCATGAAGCAGAAATCAACTAACTAAAATGGAGACTCATCATAGGATTGTGAGTTAAATATAAAATGCATTGAGACATACAGGAAAACTATGCATTTCAAAAACACGAAGACAATTATAAATGCAGAAGTTAAAAAAGTATTGCTTGATTACTTTTGACTAAAGACGTCATAAAACATTTGAATGAAATTAATAACTAAAACTTACATGAATAATTATGTAAAATTATTGCATATAAAAGCATAAACCATTATATAAAAAATACAATGATGTAATATATATGTGCTTATAGTGGAGAAAACAAGGCAATACATTTGAGTCTTTAACTAGTGCGGTTGGGTGCAAAAGATGAACAAGCATTTGCAATGCAATAGGTCTCGCTTTTACGCAAGTTTAAGCTATTGACATTGTAAATGACAATGCCTTTTATTTATGTTTTAAAAACCAAAACATAAATAAAAGGCATTGTTACAATGCCCATAGCTCAAACTCGCTTAAATGAGAGACCTATTGCATTGCAAATGATGGTAGGCAACACGGACAATGGGAAGGCGGGCGGGGAGGGAGGCACAGACGGCGGGCGTGGGGACGGGGAGGGAGACGACATGGACAACGGGAGGGAGGGTGGGGGGGTAAGCAAGGCATGACAATGGGAGGGGGGGGTAAAGAAGGCACCAAAGCACATTGTGCCTGCAGTAAGAGAAACTGAATAACGAAAGTAGTGCTCACAGTCTAAACAACACGTAGCGTGTAACAGCCGAAGTAAAGGGGCCAATCACATGGGAGGTGGCAAATGAAGAGGAGGCGGTACTAAGGAGGGACTAAGAAGCCTACTAAGGAATCAGAAGCCAGCATTTAGGACAGACAATGACACAAGCCAATGGCAAATATGGGCAGAGATTGGGCTGGGCTTCTATTCGCTACTCAACCACAACAAGTCTCACAGAGCCGCGCATGCGCGCTGGCTCAGACTCGACCTAAAAAGGTAAATAGAAAAGGGTACAGACTGTCCAAATCCATTTCTCGTCGTACTTTCTCAGGGAAGCAGGACCAGTCTTTTTCCTTTTCATGTGGAAACATGATTGGGTATTCCTCTCTTTTTTTTCCCAATTAGCGACGGTGTCATATAGCCTCCATAGTATTCAGGAGCCTTTGCCGCAAGCTGTGGATTATTTGCATTTGAATGCTCTGAATGTTGAATGTTCAAGGCAGCAACATTTCCCCTTTGTCTTGGCACCAACTGGCATGAAGATGATGGGCAGATGCACTGGAGCAGATCCTATAGTTCCAAATCACTCAGGGATGCTGACTTTGCTTGTGCATCAATTCCTGAAGGAACAGGTTGTTCAAGCTTGCAGCTGTTAATGGCTCGAACACTGAGATTTGATCATCATATTGAGCGTACTTCATGATGGGAAGGTTCAGAGTCTTACAATACGCTTGCTTAATAGGGTATAAGTGGCTTGGTTTCTAGCCATAGTTTTTTGCTTGGAAGTCAAACTATAGAATTCAAATAATGTGCTTTAATGTATGAGCTGCCACAGTGCTCTTCCAGACCCTAGTGTTTTTAACGCCAATTTAGCTGTGTAATTGCTTGCAACTGAGCCTGTCCATGCTTGAGAAGACTTCAATTCTCTTTTACTAGGCTAATGGCCGGAGAGATTATGTTATTTAAAGAATACACCTTTTCAGAGAGTGTTTGCATTCATCTGTCAATTTCTTTAAATGTCATCTGTAAACATTCTCAATCTGCTTGTCTAATTCTCTCAACAGCGTTAGCTGAGTATTTTTCCATTTAATTATATATTGCCTAACCTGCTGCATCTATTAAATGTTTAATTGTAGCTGGTTGTGGACTTGGGAGGAAGTCCTTGAAATCCATATTTTCATGAATTTTGAATAGATGCTCCTTCACAGCCATTAAACTGGGATGTGCTAGCCATCATTGGCGCAGCTTACCCACATTATACTTGGTAACAGTTGCAGATTTTATCTGTTGTATCTTGTGTCTTGGTGATTAGCTGAAGGAGCAGGATTTTGGGAAAGAAACCTATGTATGCATATATTGGGATCAATGGGCCATGAAGCTATACCGTCAATGAGTAACCTTGCTATGTACCATTTTGGATCATGTCATTCAATTAATTATGTGTAATGTTGTCTTTCAGCTGCCAATTTGGAAATTGTGTTGAATTTGCTTTTGAAATAGAGGGGAGTGGGGTTTAAGTACTTCATGGATCCAAATCCCAGACAAGTGGTCTGTTGAATTGTTTTGTAGAGAAAGATTATTTCTCTTGGTATTGTGCCTGCTCTAAATAAGGCTTCTATACCTTGAATTTGCCAAAATGTTTACTTGCATAGCACGATTTTGTCATAAAATCATAGGAACAGATCAACTTGTTTTTAGTAATAATATTCATTTTAACCATTCCAGTTTCTGTGAGTAACAAAACCTAAAGGATTTGACCTCTCAGCACTATTGAAGTTAGGACATTTCTTAAAGAATTGAGTCGCCATTAAAGTTTAAGGGCGGTGTCTGGCACTGTTCCCAGTGTGCATACTTTTATTTATTTGGGGATACCTGGTTCGGTGTACATAGTTATGTCCAAAATGATGGTAGCAGTACATGTCTCTATAAATATCAACATTTAAATAAGGCTCATCATGGTCAGAAGTTGCATATGACTGTTAGCCAGTGTCATACATTTATCAGTATTAATGTCCCATTCATTTGAAAATAAATCCGGGATAGTTGCAAGATTTAAATCCATTTTCAAATCATAAGGAATTTGCAGAGATTCTGTTAGACCCATAAATTGCTAAGGAACCCTTTCCCAAACCATGCCATTCAGTCCGGAATAGGTGTTTATGTTCTTAACATGATTATCACATTGTGCAGTGTGAGAGGAGGAATGCAGTTGTACTTGTCAAGCCATGGGAACTGGTACCGTTGTATCTTGAATGTAATGTTCATTCATCATCAGCAAAACAGAATGTAGCATGATGAGCCACATTAGAAGGTAAAACACTCCTGTAGCAATCTAGAAGAAGGACCACAGTGGGATTAGATACTCATCATGAAACCATTGGTATGCAAGAAGTGATTGATGATGCTGAGTGTGTTTATAAATCATCTATTTCAAAGTTAGTGTCATTTTTATAAAGTGCTATTTCATTCAAAGGCGACATTGCAATTGATTCTGTCGCAGTCTCGGCTTCATAGTTAAGCACAGCATTATTTGGAACTTTTGAGAGTGTAGAAAGCAAAACATCGGGTTCTTCCATGGAGTCTTACACTTACTGTAAAGCTAGCCACGATAGTCCCCAGAATGGGGCTTAAGCTACCATCATTATATTCTTCTCAGGGGAGCTACTTCAGAGTAGGGAGCAGTTTCCAGGCTCTACCCTGGAGGGTTCTCAGTGCCTGAGGGGGTCTGCTGAACAGAATTAGCCACATAATGTTATTTATCTTGATTGATTGACACCTTTCTGTTGGTCTTACACCAGGCAAGAGGGGCAAAATTAAAGTTTGTGTATCTTCTACCCTAAGAACTGGAACATGTGGTCTGTAACATGGCCCGCATACTTGTTTGTCAGGAATCTTCTCTTGGACTAGATTACCTGCTTTGGAAATCCACCCATCGGCAGCTTTAAAAACCTGAAGTCCTAATGCTTCAAATTAGATAGCTTGTCTCTAACCACGTGGGCATTCTGCAAAACAGTTAAACATTCATCCAGGCCAAATTCTTTTTCTTCTGCCACCATTCCAGGAGTATGTAGGCCAGGTGCATACATTGATACTCGAAAGAGCATCTTGTATGAAGTACAACCATCTAATACTCCTACAGATTATGGCACTAATTAATTCCTGAATTAAGCACCCCTGCAGTCAAGGTTTTTTTAATTGTGCCTTTGGCACTCTCTAGTAACCAGTTGCTCTCCGCGCGTTACGGGTGAGAACTTTGTAGAGATACTCACATAGCAAACCATAAAAAGCCTCTGCTGCAAACTAGGACCATTGTTTGAATGAAAAGGCATGAACCGCGTACATGGCTACTAAGCACTGCAAGTCTTTTATGATCGTTCTAGCATCATTATCACTTTGTAGCCAAACCCATAGAATTCGGGAGTATGAATCAATCGTGTTAGAAATAGGGTCTCTAGTTGGCAGAAGTATGCACCCTTTCCAAGTAGGGGCCCCCACTCTAGTCAGGCCAAGTCAGATATACACCCTAAATTTACATGTGCTCACCCTCTGGTTGCTTGGCGGGAGCTTAACTAAAGAGGCAATGTGTAAAATATTTGTGCAGCACTTAATACAGTAAAACAGTGAAAACACCACACAAAAATAATCCACACCAGCTTAGAAAAATAGAGCTTAATTTAATGAACGAAACAAGACCAGCATGACAAACATCCAATAAGTAGAACTGGAGTTATGAATTTTTAAATAATATATTGAATTATAGTGTTTAGTTATAAATCCCCAACCGGGACGATCAGGTCGTGCTGGACAGGGTCAAATCTGAAAAGTCAAGCCGACCATGATTGGAGCACGGGTTGGATACAGCGGCTATACAGGCCCTGGTGAAACAGTACCTTCACAGAGAAAAGTGTTGACGTGGAGGAGTAGCTGCGAGTAGCGGAGGAGGCGATGCGTCGTCGTTGATCTGAAGGATTGTAGGCGATGCATCGGTTCTGAGTTGCGCAGTCCAGTTTCACGTCGTCATTGAGCTCTGGGTGATGACAGGAATGCATCGCTGTCGAGCTGCGCTGTCGAGCCTCGAAGCGGCGAGGCGTGGAAGGTTAATGCGTCTTTTCTGACCGGCGCAAAGCAGGCGATGCATGGAGATTTTGCTGAAATAGCTATAAACCCCACCTCCAAGGGCCCAGGAGTGGATTGGCACCACTTGGCAGTGCAGGACCCCCAGGTGGCAGAGTCCAGAGGCTGTAGCAGGGTTAAATTAAGTCTTTGATGTCCCTGAGACTTTAGAACAGGAGGCAAGCTAGCAAGCCCTTGGATTCACTTGGTTCTGGGGATGTAGAGATTCAAGCCCAGTCCTTCTCACCACCAAGCAAGGAGGGCAGCAGGGAAGGCACAGGAAAGCAGGAGTCGGCAAATGCCAGCAGATTGTCAGTCCTTTCAGCAGCACAGCAGTCCTTCTTCCTGGCAGAGTGTCCTCAGGTACAGAGTGTACTGAGTTGGTGGTGTCAGGGGTCCAGTACTTATACCCAGTTGTGCCTTTGAAGTGAGGGAGACTTAAAAGAGAGGCCATTGAAGTACACAAGGTCACTGCCCTTCCTGCCTGGGCTCCAGACTCACTACAGGGGACTATGCCGCTCTTTGTCCGGGGACCGGCACAGTCCTGATCAGGTGTCAGCTCCTCCCTCCCACCCAGCCCAGGAAGACTCATCAGCCTGGTGATGGGCCATCAGGATGTGAATGGCACACCTCAGCTCCCTTTGTGTGTGACTGTCTATAGGAAATGCACAAAGCCCAGATGTTCATTCGAGTCAGACAGAGGCACCGAATGGTTAAGGTAAGAAAATGCCAACTTTCTAAAAGGGGCATTTTCTGACTTACAATTTAAAATCTGACTTCACCATAAGTTGTGATTTTAAATTATGAGTCCAGAGACACCAAACTCAAAATATCCATTTTGCCCAAATTGGAAATTACACTTATAAGATGTAAAAAGGTAATCCTAATGTTTACCTATGGGAAAGATAGGCCTTGCAGTAGTGAAAAAACAAATTTAGAGTTTTTCACTATCAGGACAGGTACAACTTAAAAGTACATGTCCAACATTTTAAACACACTGCACTCTGCCCTTATGGCTGTCTAGGGCCTAGCTCAGGGGTGACTTATATGTATTAAAAAGGAAGGTTTGGGCCTGGCAAGTGGGTTATCTTTCCAGGTCAACATGACAGTGCAAAACTGTACACACAGGCTCTGCAATGGCAGGCCTGAGACATGTTTACAGAGCTACTGAAGTGGGTGGCACAAACAGTGCTGCAGGCCCACTAGCATTTAGCATTTAGCATTAGCATTTAATTTACAGGCCCAGGGCACATGTAGTACACTTTACTAGGGACTTATAGGTAAATTAGATATGCAAATTGTGGATAAGCTTTGTTACCATGTTTTAAGCAGAAAACACATTCACTTTAGCACTGGTTTGCAGTGGTAAAGTGCCCAGAGTCCTAAAGCCATCAAAAACGAGGTCAGAAAAAGGGGAGGAGAAAGACAAAAAGTTTGGCTGTGACCCTTCAAAAAGGACCATTTCCAAAAAATCGTAACCTGTCATGGCCCCCGTACGCTTGCAGCTGCAGCACTGCAGAGGTTTTCTGCATGTAGGAGGAAGTCTAGTTTTTCGAGCTGCATCCTGCGAGTCGAAGCGCTGCACCTGGAAGTCCATGCAAACCAAAACCAAGATTCTTGGAGTTCAAAACCCATGTCCGAGAGCACTAACGTGCCTAGTATTGTTTGTCAATGAGCTGTTTACATTACCTGAATGTCTCCTCCCCAGTTTCTTCATTCCTGATGTGTCCTGTAAGTTGGTGCCTACAAATTCATTGCTAGTTCTTATGCTGGTCTTCGCCCACACTTCTTATATCCTGGATAGCTCTGTTGAGCCAATATACAGAGGACTGACCTATTCAAGTGGCAAAGTGTACATTAAAAGTTTTGCTTGTATAGTTTTATTTACTGTCAGTTAGCTGTTACTCTTTACCCCTACTTCACACAGATTTTTAATCAATCTCTGGCTGAGGCAACATATCCAGAGGTCTGGAAGGAAGCAATACGTCTACCTCTAGCCAAAAAACCAGGAATCGATACCTCAATCCCTTCAAATTACCGGCCTATAACACTCCTTCCTTATATGTCGAAGATACTGGAACAATTAGTAAATAGGCAACTGACCAATGTTTTAGGCTGGCTTTCGAGCCAATAATAGCACTGAGTCGACGTTGTTAGCTGTTTTGGATGACACCATCCTAGTAGTTGATCAGGGCAAGGCCGCTGCCCTGATCCTCCTGGACCTCTCTGCGACTTTCAACACGATCTCTCACAACCAGTTGACTAGAAAAACTCTATGATATTGGCTTACACTCTAAAGCCCTTAAATGGTTTGGCACTTTCCTAAAGAAGAGATCCTATACAGTTCAGCTCAGCACTTTCAGATCCCGCTCCCACAAATCTGAATGTGGAGTGCCACAGGGCTCCTCCTTGAGCCCCACTCTTTTTAATGTTAACGTGGCTCCATTGTTAAAAATTGTAAGGGAATGGGGCTTCGATGTCTGCTCTTATGCTGATGACACCCAGGTTATCATTTCACTGGGTGAGAAACAAGACGAAACTCAAAGCAACTTACATGAGTGCCTAACCGAGGTAGAAGGATGGATAACTAATTACTCTTAAAAACTAAACAAAGGGAAAACTGAAATCCTCAAATCACTTAATTTGGGTTCCTCTTGGTGGGCAGATTCGTTGGGGGATAGCCCACTCCTAAGACATCGGCCAAATACCTCAGGATCATTGTGGATGATGCTCTTTCTATGCAAGATCATGATACGGTCACTTGCGGTAAATGCTTTGGTGTTCTCAAGCTTCTGAGAAGGATGTTCAAATGGATACTGATTACCTGTCAAAACACCATAGTCCAAGCCTTGATTACTGGTCAATTGGACTATGTCATTGCCCTCTTTGTGGGCATGGTGGATTACCTCTTTTCGAGGCTACAGGTAATTCAAAATGCCGCCGTCAAGCTAATGTGCAACATGGACAGATTTGGCTCTGCCTCAGCTTGTCTGATGTCATTACTCTGGCTACTAATGCGGAAAAGAGCTGGTTTTAAACTCCTATGCCATGCTCATAAGGCCTTGTATAACACCGGACCTGAAATCTTACGGGCCAGAGTCGAATACTACAAGCCTTCACGCGACTAGAGATCCTGCAATCTAGCTTTAGCCAAGGTCGTACGTATAAGGAAACCCAGAACATGCCGACGCTCATTTTCACATTTGGCTGCAGCCCAGTGGAATTCTCTACCTCTGGATCTCCACCTTACTGACAACCACTCTCAGTTTAGAAAGAAAGTGAAAACCTGGCTGTTTTCGGGATAAGGTCTCCTCGAGATATAATAGGGTCTTTTGAGAGGTTCTTCAGATTGAAACGTCATGGCTTGCGTGGCGCTCACCAGGTAATTGTACCCAGAAGCCCTTGCCACTTCAAACCTTGACTAAAAACACACATTTTCCTCACATTTCTTTGAGGAAAACTTCTGGAATCTGTAGGCAACCACAAATTTCCTACTCAGTAATCCTGGCAAGCATGCGCATTTTTGAAAAGTAGACAACCAGGGGAGACCAGGGGTGCTTGACTTGTGTAGTTCTCACCAGGTAATTTTACCCAGAAGGCATTGCAAACCTCAATCCTGGACTCAAACACACATTTTCCTCAAATTTTTGCAACATAAAGTTCTGGAGTCTGCAGGGACCCAAAAATGTCCTTCCACCCTGAACTTCTATACTTCTCCTGATAAGAACGTTACCCCTCTTGTGTCGGTGGGCCAAGAGACTGCCACACAAACGGCACTAAACTACTGCATGGAGGGATCAGTGATAGGGTAGCTATGGTATTTGGGGCTGTGCTCTACCACCACCCATGGAAAACTACCTACTATACACTTTTTTGAAAAATAAACACTCAAGGCATTCCAGGGTGGTCTGCCTTGTGTTGATCCGACAAGGTTTTCCTACCCAGAATGCTCTGCAAACCTTAAACTTTGCTAAAATCACACATTTTCCCTACATTTTGATGGAAATTTCCAGATTCATCAGAAATCCACAAAATTCCTGCCACCCAACGTTACTCCACTTGTTCCAATAAAAACTCTGCCCCATTTGTGTGGCTTGTCCTAGTACCTGTGACAGGAATGGATTAAGCCAGGGTCAATGGGAGTCCCCTGCGAGGAAACTATTCAACTTCATCCCCGGTCTTTTAAATAAATAAAAAAAGGTGTCCTACAATGCAAGCACTGGATGTTCCTTCAGAACCATCCCTAGTGTTGGCTAATGGCCGACAGATTCCCTGCGGAGGGATTGCGGGTGTCGCCCATTGCCAACGCCCACACTTAAAGGGTTAAATGTCTATTCAATGTCTCAACTTGTATATACTCATCAGTCGGATGTACAATCAGAAACACTCAGATTCAACACCAGAAACCCCTGGAGAATCTGGTGCACTATTGTCACTTCTGCTGCGCTGTGTAGAAGTTTTGTTGCCTAAGTCCTGTTCCACACAAGTATCTGTAGTTTGCATACCATGTTTTTTAGCTATCACCGCTACTTTCTTCTTTTTATGATGTGTCTTCGAGTCAGAAACTTTCTGTTCTGTTTGCCTCTCTGCTTGATAAACTCATCTTTTCTGTGGTGCTCGAACTGTCCAATGTTTTCTGTCTTGAAAAAATCATGAAGAATAGGTATCAAAATATTGATAAATTTTTTACATTTTATCTCGGTCTCTAGAATTGGAACTAACCGAGCTGGATTCCTTAGTTGAAGAATATTCATTATGTTTTTTTTCTGTTTCACCCTTGCCTTTTTTTTAGTTTCAGGTATTGTTGTTTCCTTACTGGAACCTTCAACTTCGTCTTTGGTTTTGAGGTACAGTCTGACGGCTCGTTATCCTAGAGTGTCACGCCCACAGAGGGATATTTCAGAAATTATTTTTGGTAACTCCGGTTCACGTACTTGAACAGAAACACTGCGAGCCTAAGCTGCTTCTTCTTCACTGGGGGGAAGATTGTTTTTATTCGTTTTACCGCTGCTATTACCGCTGTTATTACTGCTGCTAATACTTTTACCTTGCTAATTGTTGTGCTGCTACTCCAGTAACATTGTCTTGAGTGCGCTAGGCACCTTTAAATCTTGGTTGTGCTGGAAGTGGGTTTTTTTTCCCACTGGTGGTGCCGCGCACTGATTGGTTATTTTTATCAAATCAGAGGCGTACCTGGGAGGAGCCTGTTGTGCTCCCAGGTACTTTAGGCTCGCCGCAGCATGGTCGAGCTGTTGGGGGAAGAGTGTTTTTATTTGTTTTACTGCTGCTAATACTTTTACCTTGCTAATTGTTGTGCTGCTACTCCAGTAACATTGTCTTGAGAGCGCAAGGCACCTTTAAATCTTGGTTGTGCTGGAAGTGGGTTTTTCTTTCACTAGTGGTGCCGCGCTCTGATTGGTTCTTTTAATCCAATCAGAGGCGTACCTGGGAGGAGCCTGTTGTGCCCCCAGGTACTTTATGCACGCCGCAGCGCAGATGCGCGCAGCGGGCGCATTGCTGGCGCGCCGAAGGTGCGCCAAAGGCAAGCCTGTCCGCGCCTGGACGTCGCCAGGAGCCAGGGACCGTGCCCATTTGTCTTTCCAAATGATGACTTACTCACGTGAGGAGTTGCTCACGGTGCGTAGGGCAATATCCATGTGCGGGTCCCATTGCTGGTCTCCCTCTGAGGGTTCATGGCAATGTTGTCTCTGCAATTTCCAGCCTCAACGCCGCCTTGGCGCTCAGTTAGGCAAATTTCCAACCCAAGCCAACGTCAGCAGTATTATTTGTCGTTCGTTGGTTAAACATTACGCTGAAATTTTTGACTTACTATCCGAACACTCCTTAGATATTCTGTTTTTAACAGAAACATGGTTTTCCCAAGACTCTGTTGCTATTCCTGCCTTGGCCCTGCCCCTGGGTTTTGTCATGAAGAACGTTAATAGAGAGGTTGGTCGTGGCGGGGGTATCGCCGCAATCTACAGAGACTGCTATACTTGCACTTTTAATCAAGAACCTATTCGGGATTGCAAAAGTGCCATTTTTAAAATAGCTCTATCAAGCAACTTTACGTTCTCTGGACTGTTGATCTATCACCCAGAAGGGCTTATTAATGCAGTCAGTAGCCTTGCATTACAATCTGCCAACTTTACTATCATTGGCGATCTGAATTTACATCTGGAGTCCGATAAGGACCCAGACATACATAATTTTCTGAATGATCTGGCTGCCAGCCAACTAAACCAACTGGTCTCTGGACCTACCCATGAGGCGCGGGACACCTGCTCGACCCTGTGCTAACCATCATTCCGCTCACAGAGGCCCCAATATTGGTACCCATGGCTTGGACTGACCATTACCTAATAGGTTTCTCACTACATCATACTGGCTCTAAAATTCAGCCTAACGCTATATATAAACGCCCCTGGCAGAAATCGGATCATCATACCTTCCTTGATATTCTTCCCACTTCTCAGCCCACTCTCTCCTCGGATGTTGAGACGGCTAGTGCTGGCTTTGGGAATTCGATTAAACAGGCACTAGATAGGTGCATTCCAGCCAAATGGATCCATCCTAAGAAAGTCCATTTCCAGGAGTGGTTTGATGAGTCTCTTGTCAAGGCCAGGAAAAACTGTAGAATTCTTGAGCGTCGCTGGAGACGCTCCTACAGTCCCACGGCCAAATCTGAATACATAGCCACTAGGAAAACCTACCACAAACTGATTCGGAAAACCTGTGCCACATTCTTTGCTAATAGGATTATGTCATATCTTGAGTTCAATGCTTTTCATGCTCTACCTGTAGAACCTTGCTATGATGTCATCTTATGGAATGTTAGCGGTCAATGTTCACAGTTGGCTGGGCTGAGCAGCATGCTGGCTGCTCCTGGTGGGGTCTAGCTATGGTCTTGATATGATCTTGATATGGGCTTGATCTCTCTATTGTACCATCTTGAATAAATCTACTTGAATTACACCAACCTGCGTGGATTCAATCACTACAAGTTTTTGGCGACGATCCTGAGGCGAACCTGCGTCTGTCACCTCATCAAGAACCTAAAGCAGTTTTAAGAATACAGAACCTCTGCAACTGAAGTTAAGATATTCTAAAGAACCTGCTACTTCCACCTTTTCAAACTTCAATCATCTTCTACCACAGACTTAACAGTTACTGATGCTGTTTCTACTTTCAACTGGCACCCTTGACCCCACCAGTGACCTCCCATCGGTCGCCCTCAACGCAAAGTGCCAGTGCCACTCTACACATCACAGTCTGTTCAACTTAAAGAGCTGTTCACCCCCAAGGCTGTCTTCACTCCTGACTCCTAATCGTGCTGAGCCTTCTGTGAGGGTAAGCCTACGGCTGCACACTGTCTGGTGAAGAAGTGTGTGTGCTCAGGTGTGTGGCAGTTCCTACTGTTTCTGATGTGGGAGTGCAGAAGAAGTGTACCATTGTACCTGTCCACCAGTGACCTTGATATCGGTCGCCCACTAGCTAAGTCTGCCAGTTAGTGAGGAAAAGCATCTGGGGAAGTGCTACTTAACGAGAGCTGCCCATCCAGTCTAGGGCGTCTACTCTCCAGAGTGTATCTCTACCTGCTTGAGAAATCCTACTTTCCTACTTCCATTTGTGCTGCGCCTTCAGGGAGGGTAAGCCTACTTATTTTGTTCACCTGGGACAAATATATCGACGTCTGTACTGTCTGGGTAGAAGAGAGCTACCTTATTTCTCAATAGACTGGTGTGTTCTCGAGTAACCTCTCTCAAGCAAAGTAATTACATCAGCCAAGTCATCACTGCTACATGGATCTATGCTCCAGCCAAAGCGTACTGTTTTTTTTTCATGGGAAGACTTACAAACTGCGCACTCAATGACATTGCGCACATCGTGTCTCTCTCATGATCATTTCATCACATCTGGATAAAACATTTTGTTCTGCTACAACCAGTCATGCCAGATTCAACTCTGAAGCAAGTCTGTTGTGATGGCCGTTTGTTGAAGTATGTCTCCCAGCCACTCACGTTACATGTACAGTCATGGACTTATGGGGTAAGTTCACTTCAATTTCATTATGGGCCCCTGGACATTTGGCTGTTCAACCGATGCGAATTATTTTTTTTGAAAATAAAAGGCACGAGCTGTATTCACCGCGCACACACACAGAGCGCGCGCAGACTTACCCTCATTTGTTTCTCCTCTGATGTCACCATGGAGTTCTCTCACGTCCTCGGTGTTCGGGTTGGATCCCTGCTTCTGGACGCATCCATGCACGAAGGCGCTGTGAGCCATCCGGCTCAGCGTCACCACTACGTGCATCCATCTTGTGTTTTGCCTTCGTGCTCTTCATCCAGCTTGGGGTTTGTTGCTGTCCAGCATCTCCGGATTTTTGGCAAGCTGCGTGTTTTCAACAGTACTGGTTGCGGAGCCTACTCTCACTATTATTACAAAATTTGGATGAACTGCCGGTGGACTCTTGAAAGGTCAGGGATCACCAGGACCGGGTATTCACTCTCGTAAAGTTAGGTATCACCAGGAGTGTCCTTTATTTTCTAAACATCCCCTAGTTTCGTTTTTGTGCTTGCTGGAACTTAATGTAAAGAAACTAATGCCTCTTTGAAATCGTATTTTTTTTGTTGGCAGTTCATGTTTAACATCCAGTCAACGCTTGAGAGCATAACTATGTTTGGAGGTACTGTACAAAGGAACATCGATCTGGTTATGAGGGTGTTTACTCTTCTGTAGTAAAATGACTGTCGTTTTTTTTTCCTTCTTGGAGTTGCTACCAACCTCTACATAGGGGTGTACAATGGGTATTAGTCCCATTTATGCAAATTGTTTGTTCATGCTACCAACCTCTACTTAGGGGTGTCTAATGGGTACGAGTCCCATGTTTGCAATTTGTTTTCACGCTACCAACCTCCACATAGGGGTGTCTAATGGGTACGAGTCCCATGTTTGAAAATTGTTATTCACGCTACCAACCTCTACTTAGGTGTGTTTCATGGGTACGAGTCCCATGTATGCAAGTTGCTTTTTCACACTACTAACCTCTACATAGGAGTGTTCAATGGGTACGAGTCCCATGTTTGCAAATTGTTTTTGCATACCTTATTTTGAAGGATATTTATGGTGTAAAGCACCCTGTGGTACACGTATATTTGTTTGTTAAACGGTGTTGTAAGTCACCTTGTGCTGCACATTTGTTGTACGGTGTCTATCTCACCTTTGTGCCACATGCGTTGTTTGCTGCCCCTAGGTCATAGCGGGTGAAGGGTTGGCAGTCAACCTTCTTTTCATTCTTTCCCCTACTCTTTTACATAGGATGTTGTTGGGTGTGGGTGTCCTCTGTTGTTTCAAGTTCATTCACTCACCTGTGTTTTGGGGACGTTCTTTCGGGGGTCTTTCACCCATTTTTAATTCTTTATTAAATTTATAGGAGGAGTATATGTGATATTATATCCTGTATACGTGCCTACGCATCTTCTCTATGCTTTTCTATTCTCAATCTTATGTGGGACTGTATCGATGTTTGTAATAATTGGGGGAAGAAGAGTGCTACTGGCTCAAATCTACATTGTCTGCCTTTTTCAAATGGTGATGCTGCGTGAATAATCTTCTACACTTGGATTAAGCTCTTTTGTGCACAACTGGATTAAGCTCAAGGTCATTTTCGCTCTGCTTGCTTGGTTTATGCTGCCTACGTGTTGCTTATATCCCCACAGCCCCGTGTGGAAGTGCGCAGTCTGCCTATCTATTTTATCACATAGCTGCCAACTACTTGTGGTTCTGCTGTGAATTGGCGTTATTTGGACACATCTGTGGGGAGTGTTTACAACACAAAATGGTTTGGTTTGTCCTTTGGCAGTGGGCTACGCACGCACACACAGCAGGTACGCACACACAGCAGGTGTGCAAATCGAGCCCAGCTTGGGAGAACTCAAGTGAGCCTTATCTTTACTGTTATTGTTGGCCAACACTGAGATCTATCGTTTGCAGCGATTTTCAACTGACATTGTCTTGTTTAAATTTCAAAGAAGCTTGTGACAGGCGCGCGCACTTACCTTTGTCTTCCTGCCACGGACCTCCCTATGACGCATTTGTTTCTCGGTGGGACTTCTG
This sequence comes from Calotriton arnoldi, assembly GCA_963921515.1. Classification (NCBI taxonomy): domain Eukaryota; kingdom Metazoa; phylum Chordata; class Amphibia; order Caudata; family Salamandridae; genus Calotriton; species Calotriton arnoldi. The sequence goes on from CAWUFW010002319.1 coordinate 1,279,664, forward strand.
ATCTGCTGGCGAACGTTTTGCGTTACGCTGATGCCGGGAGCCACTCGGCACGGCGTGATACAGCGTGCCGCCATCTTGAAATTGGAGGAGCATGGTGTTAAACTTGTTCGGTTTGCCACTTTCTGCCAACCACGTTTTTGTCATGAGTGTGACAGTTTCAATCAAGTTTCTTTCGTGACAAAAAAAAAAAAAAACGTCGTGGTGAAACCATGATCTTCTAAGTCTTCTCTCTTTCACCGGCTTCGTGAAACAACTCACAGGTATTCTTCTTCTGTTCCTTCGTTGGAACCTCCATGCACAAAGGAGCACTTGTGCACTGTTGGGCTTTTTAGTGAACTTCACGTTTTTCACCTTCCCTGCTGTTTGCCAGCTGTGGGGTTTTCGGAAGAAATTTTATAAAACAGATAAGGCAGCGTAGTATTGTTAAAAAGTGTGAAATCTTGTTTTAATGCATTTTTTATTCACTGCTCTGTGTTATGCTGCCATCTAGTGACAATTTCTCACATTACGAGCTTGAGGTTCCATGGCCAATGTATTACTATTAAGTATGTATATGCCAATTTTGAATGTCTCATTTATATCATAGGTTACAGTTTTCAGCTTCCACTTTTCACAAATTAAGTTTTTTTACGTTGGGGACGTGTTGGTTACCTGTTGGTACACACCGTCAAGACACACGCTGTAAAGAGTCCATAGTTTTTCACGCTTACTTTTAGTGTTCCTACACTTGTTGTCTTCTGAAGCTCGGGTGAGTGGTCGCTCACCGGCGTGGATCACGGTGTCTGCTTTCAACACTATTGTCCATGGACCCTAGGCATACGCCATGTTGGTAAACATCTTTACACTATTCTACTTTTTCCTCTCTCAGAGGATCTATGCAAGGTTTACAGTCCTTTTGCATTATTACGGGTTACTACCCACATTTTAGTCACGGGTTTCTACCCGAAAAGCTAACATTCTGTGCACAGTGTGGTATATTCACACTATTTGTCCTTTCACGGACACCTCTCGTCTCATTTGTTTACCCTACATAGGGTGTGCACGACTCTGTCTTCCTCCCTTCTGGGAGCTATGCAAGGGTGTAGACCCTTTGCATTAAGTAGATGGGTTCCCACCCATACGCTATTTTTTTATGCTTGGAAATTTTCATGAGTACCTACTCATATGTGCTGTATTAACACAGTTACATTACTACAGTGCACGGTATGGTTTTTCCACACAAAGATGGTCCTTACACTGAGATGTGTATGGGGAGCATTACCAGTTTTGTGCACAACGCATCTCTGTCTCAAGAGATTAGTCATGGGTTCTCAACCATGAATTGGAGAGTACATATTTAGCTTACGTTTTTACTCTATTTGAGTGCTTCTCATGATTTTATTGCTAAGTATGTTCAGTTTATATTGTATTTTATAATTGCTATGTGTACACTGTTATCGTTATATTATATGCTTCATTATGTATTGATAATGGTGTCTTGGTGAGGAGTTTCCTCTATCCTTCCTCATCTTTCTTCTTTCTCTCTTCATTTCTGTTTTCCTTCCGAGGTTTTCTTCTCGTGTCTCTTGTGGATTCTGGGCTTTCCTCTGCTTTTCTGTCGTGTTTCCTTTTGTGCTTCCTTTTCTTCTCTCTCTGGCGTTGTGGTTTTCTTCTTTTCTGTTGTGTAAGAAGGGAGGATGGTTTCTATGTCTATTTTCCTTTCTTCTCTGTTACCTGATGTTGCTCCTCTTTAGAGTGTTTTGCGGTTCTGTTTCCTCTAAGTTTTCTCTTTCTGGTTTCTTCTCTCTTTCTCTCTCATGGTGTTCTTTTATTCATTTGGGAGAAAGGGGGATATGTCATATCTTGAGTTCAATGCTTTTCATGCTCTACCTGTAGAACCTTGCTATGATGTCATCTTATGGAATGTTAGCGGTCAATGTTCACAGTTGGCTGGGCTGAGCAGCATGCTGGCTGCTCCTGGTGGGGTCTAGCTATGGTCTTGATATGATCTTGATATGGGCTTGATCTCTCTATTGTACCACCTTGAATAAATCTACTTGAATTACACCAACCTGCGTGGATTCAATCACTACAGATTAATACGAGCAATAATCCCTCAAAAACAATTTTCTCCCTATTAAAGGATATGATGAAATCTCCAGTGACTAGTGACAGTTCCATCACCTCTAACGACCAGTGTGAGGTGTTGGCCACCTACTTTATCAATAAAGTAGTGGGCATTTATGATAGCTTCCATGGGAAGTGTGAAGCCTCTGCTATGTTGAGGGATGAGTCTGCAGGAAATGGGGCCAACTCTCTGTCTACCTTCCCTTCTATTACTCTAGACGGCCTCAAGGCTTTTGTTATGAAGATTAAATCAGGGTCCCCCGATGACCCTCTCAAGCCAGATTTTTGTCAAACATCAGGACTGCCTCTTGCCTAGCTGCCTGGATCTCATTAATCTTTGCCTTTCCAATTCCGAGGTCCCACAAACCTGGAAGCATGCGAAAGTTATCCCCCTCTTGAAGAAACCTTCTCTTGATGCCTCTAGGCCGAAGAACTATCGCCCGATTTCGCTTCTGCCATTTTTAGCCAAAGTTACAGAATCCTATGTGAACGGCATTCTGATGCAGTATCTGGAGTCTCACTCCATATTGGACCCGTCCCAGAATGGCTTCCGTCCTAAGCACAGCGCAGAGTCAGCTTTATTAGCTGTAACAGAACAACTAAGAGCCTCCATGGATGAGGGCAACCTGACTGCGCTCATCCTGCTTGATCTCAGCGCGGCCTTTGACACGGTCTCACATCGCATCCTGATTTATCGGCTGCGTGAGATCGGTGTCACAGGTAGTGCCCTTGATTGGATCTCTTCTTTTCTGCGTGACAGGTCCTTCAAGGTCATCTCTCTACCTTTGCACTCACAGACACACCCTTTGTGCTGTGGAGTCCCACAGGGGTCGGCACTGAGTCCGACCCTGTTCAACATTTACGTTCGTCCGCTGGCCTTGTTGGCCAAAACTCGTAACATACATTTGGTATCATATGCCGATGATACGCAACTGGTCTTTTCCTGTACCAAGGACTCCAGCCAGGACATGATCAAATTTTAGTAGGATCTGGCAGCAATAGCGGGCTGGATGGAGGTGAACTGTCTTCAGCTAACCTCATCTAAAACTGAGATCCTCCTGTTTGGCAGAGACTCACACCTCTGGGTTAACAACTGGTGGCCGCGGGAGTTGGGTAGTCCTCCTGCGCCCAAAGCCGCAGTAAAAAACCTTGGCATCCGGTTGGACATTGCACTCTCGTTTGAGGAGCATGCCAAGTCTGTGGCAGGGACCTGCTTCGGCATTTTGCGCGGCCTTAAACCCATTTTGGGTCTGTTTGACCCTCACACGCGCCAGCTGGTTGTGCAAGCCACGATCCTGGCTAGGTTAGATTACTGTAACAGCCTCTTGCTCGGTGCTAACAAATCCGTGACCAATAGGCTCCAACGCACCATGAACGCGGCAGCTCGCACCTTACTTGCACTGCCTAAGTATAGCTCGGTTTCAGGGGTGCTGCGTCGACTCCACTGGCTGCCTGTGGAGCAAAGTATCCAGTTCAAAGCACTCTGTGCTACTCATAAAATACTGGCAGGCTCCGGCCCGGTGATTCTCAGAGACCTTGGCCACCACTATATTCCTTCCCGTGCTCTGCGGATATACACCTGATGTGGGTGCCACGATTCCGTAGAGCCAGATTCGGAGGCCGTTCATTCAAAGTTTTAGCTCCCACTTTATGGAACTTGATGCCTCTCACTATTAGGAGCATCCCCAATCTCTTGGCGTTCAAAAGGCAGTAAAGGCATGCTTGTTTCAGTAGCTAAAACATCACATTCTCCTTCTCCCTGATCCTTAGCGCTGGGACGTCCCTTTGCTGGGACAGCCATGCGCTCTATAAATCGCCTAACGTAACATAAATCGCCTAACTACGAATGTTACTCAGAATGATTGAGGAAAGCATTTCAAAATTCCCCATTAATTTCATCCCTAAATCGAGAGCTGGTGCAGCTTTGTGATCATTTGGTACTTGTCTTAATACATCTGGAAAAATGTGTCATGAGGGTGTACCATGTGTAGTAGTAGTATGGGGAGTGGACGTAGTCTTACGGCTAGAGCAGTCGACCTCGAAGCTGGGGAACCGGGTTCGAGTCACGGCAACGACGCTCAACATCCTGTGATTCTGGGCAAATCACTTAATCTCCCCGTGCCTAACAAAAATGAATGTGTCGATCTGTAACGAAACTGGTGTTCATGTAAAGCGCTCTGATACCCAATGTCTCGGGTCTAGTTTGCGCTATATAAAACTTAAAAAATAAAAAAATAGTTTATATACACACAAAGATACTTCCTCCAGTGTTGAACTCCTCTAGGGGTTGCACCATCCCAAAGAGAATGCACAGTCAGGATTCTGTGCTTGCCTTGGGGTTTGTGTGACGATAGAACGTTTCCAACTGGCTGGTCTTACAAGCAATCCAGAAGGCATTTTCGCCTCGTTTCCTTGGCACTTTGGCCATTATGCCGTTTATAGTTTGCAGAATGATTGCCTGTAGTGCAACCTGTGCCTGAGACGTAATTCCTACGGTGCTGCCCTGCATGTTAGATGTTGTAGTACATACTTTTGCCTATATATGGAGATTGTGATTTATTATCCCTACTACATCAGCAAGTGGTAGATTTAAAGGAGTTTGCTATGGTGTAAATCCGGCAAAATATGCCAGGTGGCCGCCTCATTATTTAGGAGACCCATTCTGATATTTCTGTACATGTGTGGGGAGGGGGTGGTTTAGTAACCCACCGAACCAGTTTTGGTGTTCCTGGTAGGTGAAAGGAACCTCCAAATCATGAAATGCTTGATAGTAGGCAGGCATGGCTGCAGGTGTGTAGATGTAAAAGTGCCCTGCTGCTGCATCTATAGGTTCAAACTCTAACAATGAGCAAAACATCTCAAAGGCTTATGCAGCATGTACATTATGCACAAATGTCACTGCGCTTTGAGATGCTGTGTAACTACCTCTCTGTAAATTACTCCTTTCGCAATAGGGACCACCATTTATAGTGAACAGGTTCAAACAACATGCGATCCAAAATGCAGACACCAAAGATGGAGAAAACCCCTTTAAGAGTCGAGCTTGCTCACCTGCAGTAAACAGTGGATCCCTATGTAACCAATACAACAACAGACGTCTCTCTGTATTTGTTAAAATAGTTTTCAAGTGTGACATCCAGTACTCAATGAAATTAATCTTGACAGCTTCAAACCTCAACTTTCGCTCAGTGACTTGGATTCACCGTGGACACCAACCCCACCCTCATGGAACACATTGCCAAAATGAACGATGATGAGCCAGTACCAGCTCTTTCAACTAAAGGATGTGAAACAGTTTCTTCCAGAAAGCGACCTCAGGACTGCAGTCCAATCTTTTGCAGATTCACATCTGGATGGCGGCAACATCCTGCTCCATGGCCTCCTAGACTGTTCCTTAAGGGTATCCTACATGCGGCAGCATGCCTCATCCAGGGCCTGAAGAATTATGACCATATCACTGCCATCCTGATGGAACCCCAGTGACTCCCCTTGCCGGCCCGCACCATCTTCAAAGGCCAGCTGCATCATTTACAAAGCTAACGCGACCAGCACCCCCCACTTATCTTTCAGACAAGTTCACCACTCTAGTGGTTCTCAGCATACCCGCAGCCAGGCCACCATCGGAGTCATGCATACATACATAAATACATACGTAAATACATGCATGCAAATATACATACATACGTAAATACATACATGCATGCATATATACATACGTAAATACATACGTAAATACATGCATGCATGCATTTATACAGACATACATACATACATGCATACATACATGCATACATACATACAGACCTTCAGTCTTCCTCTCTTCAATGAGGCTAAAGAGCAATAACTGATCGTCTGATATGTCATCTGATAACTCAACCCCTCCTATTTCACATTAGGGTGATAAAAGAGAGAAAAATAGAGGGGGCAAAACCCTCCTCTTGAAGTTCCTTCTCACAATCACTCTGAACCTCCCTGTGTCTAGCCACATCTGCAGCACACAAACTATCTCCGAAGCCTCCATCACTATTCCCACCCACTCATACCACTAGGGTGTTCATAGCAAGCCCGGTTCCTAGACACCCACGCTGCTGCCACTTCCACGAGGCAGTTTCCTTTGGTTCCATGTTTCTTTTTCAGTAGCACTAATCACTTTGAAATCACTCACAGGTCACTTATTCCAGATTGATTAATCTTGGGAAGGTATTTCATTTATTTAATTTTGCAAAAACTTCTCAGCATTTTCCTAATTTTTTTCAAAACTTTCTGCACCGTGATTATTTATACCGCATATTATTGGAGCGAAGATTGAAAAATCCGCTAGGGCTGCTTTTAGCTCCCAGTGGAGCCCTGTCAAGCTGTACCTGTTGTGTAAGTGAGAGAAGCTTGTAATGCTGCTGCACCTATTGTGTACGTGAGGGAAGCTTGTAATGCTGCTGCACCTATTGTGTACGTGAGGGAAGCTTGTAATGCTGTTGCGCTTTTTATGTGAGGGATGGAAGCTTGTAATGCTGCTGTACCTGTTGGGTGAGGGATGGAAGCTTGTAATGCTGCTGTACCTGTTGTGTGAGGGGGAAGCTTGTAATGCTGCTGCACCTGTTGTGTAAGGGAGGGAAGCTTGTAATGCAGTTGCACCTGTTGTGTTAGGGATGGAAGCTTATAATGCTGCTGTACTTGTTGTGTGAGGGGGGAAGCTTGTAATGCTGCTGCACCTGTTGTGTGAGGGGGAAGCTTGTAATGATGTTGCGCCTGTTGTGTGAGGGAGGGAAGCTTGTAATATTATTTTCCAAACTGTACCTGTTGAGTGAGAAAGCAAAGCTTGTAACGCAGCTTTCCAAGCTGTACCTGTTGTGTGAGAGAGGTAACTTTGCACCACAGCAACTCTGCTATGCCTATGAAGAAGTGGCATTTCCACTGCTGTTGACCCATCTGTGCCTGTCCTCTGAGGGAAAGAAGCTTACACTGTTGAAGTGTGAGTTGTCCTTATTCTGCGAGGAACGGAAGCTTGCACTGTTGATATGCGAGTTGTGTGAGTAGTACCTATTCTGTGAGGCATGGAAGCTTGCATTGTTGATATGTGAGTTGTTTGAGTAGTACCTATTTTGTGAGGAATGGAAGCTTGCATTGTTGATATGTGAGTTGTTTGAGTAGTACCTATTCTGTGAGGAATGGAAGCTTGGATTGTTATGTGAGTTTTAGCTATTCTTTGAGGAATGCAAGCTTGCACTGTTGAAATGTGAGTTGTGTGAGTTGTACCTATTCCATGAAGAATGGAAGCTTGCCCTGTTGATACGTGAGTTGTACCTATTTTGTGAGGAATGGAAGCTTACACTGTTGATACGTGAGTTGTACCTATATTATGAGGAATGGAAGCTTGCACTGTTGATATGAGTTGTACCATGTGTGGTACCAGTTTGGTATGTGTGACAGATAAAGCACTGCTCCTCCTGTTGTTGTCTTTTGTTTTACACCAATTCTTTGTGTTAAAGGAAGCTTGCACTTCTGCTAATTTTGCAATACTAGTGTTGTGTTTTAGTGAAATGGTATAAACCTTTTCTCTACAGCACAGGCAAAATGATTGCCGCTACCAATGTTTGTTTTAGTACAACATGCAAATGAAAATGTGCACTTCCAAAATAAATAAACAGTTTACTTTTGGTTTTGCACGTCAAACAAGCACAGTTTTGTAATAGACTACATCACTGTGAAAATGGGTTAAAACATAGCTGCTAAGTAAGTAATTCCTTGCCATGTGTGATAATTTAATGAAATCCTGGTGTTTTATTCGTGAGTGTTAAAAGCTACGGTAAAGCAAGCTGCAGGAGAGTTTGTTCTATGGTAAATGTTTTTTGTGTATGCATTTGTTTGTTCAATATGCCATGTCCTTTTCTGATTTTAAGAACGTAACACACAATAACATGCATTTGTTAGTGGTGTTTAGCGAGCTGGTGGTTATACTACCGTTTTAGCCTCTGTTTGGAGGGCCTGGCAGCTTTATGAATACAGAGAATAGCACCGATCGGTTGTACAGGATTTAAAGGGAGTTCATTTAAATAAAATGACAATTATATTTTTATGGGTGTATCTTTTTACATGCATGAATGATTCAACGATTGAATTAGTTGTTGTCTATAATGAAGAAAAGACTGTAGGCCCGATTCACAAAGGTAATCTGAGACAAAAGTCTAACTTTTGGTATTCACAGAGGTAATTTACGACTCGTATCTTTACGTCCGCAGTCGGGCTGGAATCTCTGCAGTCGGGCGTAATCTCTGGCTCAGGCCGGATGGACGTTGACTTCAATTTTGTGTAAATGCTTACCATTTCCCCCTTCTCCAGCTCAAACACCGCAGCCCAACAGCCAATCCCAGTCCTGCAGCAAACACAAAAGCAGAGCTACCTCATACAAACCCTTTCAGACCTTTCAACATGTCGCTATATGCGTTTGTTGCTCTGCCCCTTGCCATGCGCCAAAAAGATTTCAGGAGGAGGAGGAAAGTAGAGAGGATTTTCAGACAAATGATTAACCTATTTGGGATGTCCCGCCAAATGTCAGGGCCAGATACCCTTTCCTCCATATTTCATCTTGGAGCTGGTGTGTGAGTGGGAGCAGGAACTTGACTCTATGACCTGTTGCTCCCATGCCATCCCAGCCTATCTCAAGATCCTTGCTGCTCTCCATTTCTTTGCTATGGGGTCATTCCAAAGGGTCTCCAGTGACCTTGTGGGCATCTGTCAGGCAAGCCAGTCGCGGTGCTTGCATCAGGTACTGAGCTGCATCAATACGAGAGCCCTTCTCCTCATAAGAATGCCCCAAATACTGGCCAGGAGGCAAAGGGTGGCAAGGGGTTTCTACCTCATGTCCCGCTTCCCACATGTGCTGGGTGCAATTGATTGTACCCATGAGGCTCTTCAGCCACCCCACAGCATCGCACACATCTTCTGCAACAGACCCGTTGGCATTCCATCAATGTGCAGGGTGTCTGTGATGCCAGTGGTAGATTCATAGATGTGCATGCAGTGTTTCCAGGCAGTACCCATGACAGCTTTATATTTTGCATGTCACCTCTTGCCCTGCAGATGGCAGTGCGAGAATTTGGGAACATGTGGCTACTGGGTAAGTTCCAAGCACTAAACATGTGTGAAATGTTGAACTGTAAAGTATAAATGCTATCTCACATAAACATAAACAACCATTTTACAACTATATTCATCATGCAACATACACGGCTTCAACAGACACAGCATGTGCCAAAGTATAGATCATGTTCTGTACAGATGCAAGACGGACATGTATTCAAGTTCCCTATTTTCCCTCCTCAGGTGATGCTGGGTATGCACTCTCTCCTCTACTCCTTACACCATACAGACGTGCAGCCACTGTACCTCAGTGTAGGTACAACAGGGCACACATACGTACTCGAGCCATCATAGAGTGCATTTTTGGTCTACTGAAGTTGCGATTCAAATGTCTTGACCGTACAGGGGGGTGCTGCTGTACTCCCCTGAAGTTGTGTGCAAGATACTAGTAGCCTTGCACAATGTAGCTTTAAGTCATGGCTTACTCATACTTCTGAACCCGTGACTAGGTCTGAATTCAGGCAACCGAGCAAATGCACAGAACAGAGGGCAGGGTACACGAGTCTGTGAACAGCGGGTTAGCACTTTTTTCACCTGAGCAACCTGTTGTGTTACGGACAGCATGTGGTTTGCAGTCTGTTGTCAATGATGATAGTTGGATATTTAACACTCTATCCAAAATTTCCATCCTGAGACTACTTTGCAAGCCACACTATATGTATGTAAAGAACAGCTGTCAGCATGAGTCAAAAGGTGGCCATGCAATATGTCATGTGCAGATGTCAGCAATGTTGACAATGTCTCTAAGGAATATAGTGCCTCAGAGGATTAAATGTCTATGCATGTGTCGGACCTCCCCGGTTTTGGCAATGGGGGCCTGATTCACAAAGGGAGGATTTGCCCCCAACTGCAACAACTCCCCACAACTGATGGATAAAGTGATGAGGCACTTTGAGAATCAGGCCCTACGTGCCTGGGGATGCACAGCACTGCTTCCCCCGACTTTAGTGTAACACTACAGTCAACACTGAGGGGAGCGCAATTGGTGAACTGCATGTACCATGATGCAAAGGAGCAAACTTTCATGGGATGTGAAGTTGTGTCTGGCCACACCCTTTTCCCTGTCCAAACTTATGTACATTGCTTCACGTTCCGAAGGTTTCTTTTTGTTAAAAACTGCATCACAGCCCATTTTCGGAATCTCTGCTCCGTATGCGAAATCTCCACTCCGCATGCAGAGATTACGAACTGGCCGGAGATTCCAAAAACAGGCCGAAACAAAGGATTTTCATGCAGGAAATGTTAGGCAGGAAATACATCACAGGAAGATGCTGCCAGCCATTTTCCGTTCATTCTGAGTCATCCACTGCACCATATCTGCTCTGCCATACTGCTGCTCTGTATACCTAACTGCCCCCAACAGGGCTGAGGGACCTTAGGAGAAGGAACCCCTTTCACTGAGAGGGAATTGGACAAGTTAGCGGAGGGGGTGCTAGAAAAATTCCCTCAGCTGTAGGGAAGGCCCGAGGACCAGCTGAATAATGCAGCGCACACCAGAATCTGGACTAACATTTCAGAGCGCTGCAGTTCAGTGGGCGTATATGACCGGCAGGCCAAGGCATGCCTTAAGCGCTGGGAGGAACTAAAATGCTGGGCCCAGTTGAAGGCCCAGGAAATATTGGGCTAGTCCTCCCAGCACCATGTGCACCGGCCTGCCTTTTGCCACTGTACAGGAGGGTCCTGGGGGAAGCCTGGCCGACCCTCCATGCTCAGCTGCAGGAGCATCAGCAGCAGAGATGGTAAGCGCATTAACTGCAATATGTGTCTGAAAGCATGATGTGAGGGATGACAGAGCTGTACCATCAGGTGTCCCATGTCTTAATTTACCCAATCTGCACAAATGCAACAGTCGTTATAAGGCCAAAGGCTCACTGTAGCACAGAGAATGAAGTAAGCAGAGTGCATTCTGGGACATGTAGTGTTTGTAAGTCACCGAGGGAAAAGAGCCTCACACGTGCATTTTTACGTGAAACTGCACTCCCAGCACCATTACTAGTGAACCAAGGGCCTTATAACTGCAGTGTGCATTGGGTGAGGAATGGTGCAGATACTGTCCAGTGTGTGGATGAGAGGCCCATGGGTGTTGGATGCTGTAACTTGCATGCCCTTTAGTGAGTTTTGGTTCAGCTTAATACAGATAACCATGTGCCATGGAGTAAAGACAGACTTTGAGATCCTTCTCTCACTCTAAAGTGATACCAATTTCTCCAAAGTGGTCCACATACACACGTCTTCCCAACAGTGGCATGTTTGGCATTTGTCCAGTCAAGGTAGCTGTAACAATTAGCCACAATGTTTCGCCAGGGTTCAGCACCAACTAAGCAGTCTTTGAAGGCAAAATATGGCACTAGAAATCCCTCTGTTGCTAGGGAATATCACAACATTAGACTCACCTCTAAGCAAAGCTAACATCCAAGCCCTGATTTGTATATGTACATCCAAATCTGTATTTGTGTTGTGTCCGACAATGCTACACAGCAGATGACTTTTGTTAGTAAGTGTAAGAGTGCTGAGACTACATATCACAGGATCTTCCCAAAACCATCAGGCCTGTCTCCCATCTTCTTTTGTAGACTGGCATTGGAAGATGCCTATGTAGCAAGGACAGGAAACACAGATTACAAGAATGCAGAGAGTGAGGGTTGGTCAGTACAGAAGTGTATGCCATCAAAATTCAAGTAAGATGTCAATGTGTGAGTCAAATCAGGACATCACAGTGAACATACATGTACTTTAGGCTCCAAGTCACTTCTATTTGGATAATGTGATCAGAAGAGAACAAAGTCTGCACTTGCTTCATATAGTTATGTGTGTCGTTCTGATGTGTACAACCACCACAGTGGGCCCAGCTGGCCAAGACCAACAGGACCAGGGGCAGAGCAGAATATCCTTGGGGCACTTGCAGCCACGACCTCTCTCCATAACTGACGAGGAGGAGGGACCTTCAACATGAGAAGGCAGGGGAAATGCGCCCACCCAGACAGAGCCAGAAGACACCTCGAGCTCTACAGACCGGGTAGAGGCTGAGGACATTGAAAGGGGTGAGGGGAGAACTGGACACCTCGGGCTGGGTGGGGGAAGAGATTGACTCCCCCCCCCCCCTGACAATCAACACCTGACATTTGCCAAGGTGTCCCTGGGGCAGGTCATACCACAACCTGGGCCTGTCGCCAGCCCCTCCCAGACTCTAGAGACCCCCATTCCATTGGGGTCTCCAGCGGCATCCCCTGCCACTAGTCCCACTCCAAGTGGCTGCCAGGAAGACCCGAGTGGAGGCTCTGACCCCTACACACCACACTCCTCGTGTGATACCCAAACCCCTCCCTGTATTGTGATTCCTGTGGCTGCATCCCAGGAAGTGTTGGGGGGGCACATGAGGGGCAACCAGACATGTCCTCTCAGATCATGCAGCAGCTCTGTGATGAGCTGTGTATGTTCCGAGAGGAACATGCAAGATCCATGGCCGCCCTCACTGCCGCCATCACTTCCTTGAGTGCAGCCATGTTGTCTGCCCTTGCACAACATCCCTCTCAAAGCACCCTCAATGTGTCACCCTGTACGTTGCCCCACACTGTTTCCCTCCGTACCCCTTTTGTGCCCCAACCCCATGTGGGGTCTGGTCCTGCACCGTCCAGCCAGGAGCCTGCATCAGATTCAGAGGATGACCAGGAGGACAGCTGACTTGCGTGACTAGGACTTGCTTTTGGACATTTACTTGCCCCTTGTATATAGACTGCTTCCCCTGACCCTTCCTGATGTGTTTTATTTATGTTGCCCAAGCCCCTCTTATTCCCCTTGTCCATTCTGTGCGAAGAACATTATTGACTGTCTTTTCTCCCTTCCAAATGATTGTTATTTTTCTTACATTCCAATATACATGAAGTATTATTTTGAATCAAACTATCTCTATCTTGTTTACTTCATTGTCAATGTTGTGCTCAAAGTATGCACATATACCTTGGGAATAGTTATTTGCTCTGCACATGAAAGCTTGTTACACTGATGGGGTTACTCTTTTACATGTGTCACTCACACACATTCATCCTCACATCTCTAGGCCACCGTAAGTACAAACAATTGGCCATCAATGCAACTAAGGGAGTCATTACGATGTCGGGCGAATCGCAATGGTCATGGGACTGACCGACACCCGGTTGGCGGTCACAACCGCCCCATTAGGATACGACTGAACACTGTTCGGTCGCATTCCTACATTTTACTATAAGACCATGCATTCCGGACGGAATGCATGCTCCCATAGTAAAATGGGAGGTGCAGTTCATCCCTGCACCCAATTGGCAGGCACCTGATGGTGCCTGCCACGGGGTGCAGGGATCAACAGGGGTTGCGCCATAGGTGCCCCCTCGGCCTACAACCGGAGGCCATGCATCCAGGGTTGAGCCTTTTACGGCCTCATTGTAATCGCCCCTTTAGTCTTTACTTGTGAGCACATTTATCTTTTATATACATATATTGTGGATAAAAAAACAATCCTGTGATCATGAGGGATCGTGCTTGCAGCTTCGCAACTTTGGTGGTGATGAGCGCTGTGAGTAAGTGCGTTTACAGTGTTGTTGCAGAGGTGCAGGTTGGTGTGGTGCATCTACCTGTACAGGGCTAAGTTCCTGGACAGGGGCTGAAGGTGGCTGTACAGGTTGGGGGAGTGCCTGGACAGGGGCTGATGGTGAATGTGCAGTGGGGGGCGGGTGCAAGGGTGGTGGTGGCTGTGAACCTTTGCAGCGAGCTTGTGGTACAGGTGGGTGGGTGAAATGTGCTGCAGGTAGATGTGATGACTCCTCTCCTTGCATTGACTTTGAAGGGAATCTTTGGATAAGTTTCAGCATGCCGTTCATCATCTTCATGGCCAAGACATGGGGTCTTGCACTCTCATTTATCTTCTTGGACATGTCTAGCCAAGATTTATCCATTGTGTCCAACACCTGGGTCAGTCTGTCCAACACCTGAGAAATGTAGCTATTGTCCTTCAGTGCCTCTGACATGTCTGACAGAGTATCCCCTATGGCACAAATGTCCTGCCTAACATCAGCCTGCTGTTGGAAGAATTCCTCCTCCCACTGGCTACCACTGCCATCTGCTGCCCCCTCCACATGGGACGGACGTGGATATGGCTGTTAGGTCCATCAGCGGGGGGCTGGGGCAGACAGGTGGTAGACTGTGGACAGACGATTGGTACCCAGGGGATACTTGCACCGCACAAGGGGTGGTAGCTCCCTCAGATGGTGAAGAGAATGCCTCGGATGCACTGTATTGGGAGGAGTATGTAGGTGAACCACCAAGTCTGTCCTGGATGTGAAGGAGTCATGACTGTGATGGGATATGTGAGAGGTGTGGCTGGTTAGCGCATTGCTGAGAACAGCCAATCCTGGGAGTTGGAGTATGAGGTACTTTGCTGTGCGGAGCGGGGTGGCCTTACACAATTTACCCAGTGGACCTCATATCATGGTCAGGGCATCTGACTCCTCATCCTCTGTATGAACGGCCAGATAGGCTCCATCATCCTCCAATTCATCCGCCTCCTACGGTACTTCCTCCTCCTCCTTTTGAGCAGTACTGGCAACTGAAATGGCTGCTTGTAAAAGTAGTGGGTTCTCCCCTTCAATTGTCAGTCTTTCTCCACTGGACGGTCCATTGTCCTCATCGTCCTCATCACCTGAAAGACAGAGGTTCCAACAGGATAAGTGACCTAGTATATGATGTGGTGCAACACAAGGGTTAATTTTAATGGATGATACACATGTGACCTGGTTTGGGTACACCTACACTTGGTGGCTCACACCATAGCAATGAGGTGTTGAATGGAGATGTACAATGCACAAGCAAACTCATCAGCTCCAGCCATAGCTCCGTGCTGCTTTTGATATCCTCCCTGATGTCAACTGCTGAACCTGGCTCCTCGGAGGTGTAGCCGAAGATGTGGTCCTCGATCCAGCAGCTTGAGAAGGAAGTGACACCATACTTAATGATCTGCAGGACTAATATGCAAACAGGCACGTAACATGCACATAACTGATTGAGTATGTATGTTACTTTTTACACACCAAATACAGATGCTATGCAGAAGGGGCTAAATCTGCTAAAGCCATTCCCCAACTATGTATATCTTCTGAATGAATTAGGATTCCGTATTTGGGAACACTATATAGTAGGCATACCTGACGGACAGATGCAAGTGGGTTTGACTGCTGCAGCCAGGATGTCTTTCATACCCCAGGATGGTGTTTTCTGCATTTCTGAGGCAATCTTGCCAGCCGCTGTGAGGAGACATACATGTCCATATTCAAGTACACAGGATGATAGCAATGAGTTAACATGTGTATGTCATTGGTATAGACAAGTTATATGCTATTATTGGCCAGTGCGACGCATGTTTCTCTCCTGACCTTTACATGTGAGCCCCTGGTCACCAGCAGCAGTTGTCAGCTGTTACCTCCACACAGCACTGATATGAACGACATATCACGTTAACAGACAAACATGGATTAGAAGGTAACTGATATTTGAAGGAAGGGGGTAATTATGGTGATCACCTCTGCCTACCTTTGGATAAACCTTCATTGTTAGACATCATGAGTATGATGTTGTCTGTTGACAAATCTAAAGGAGTGTATCTCAACATGCAGAGCAGTGTCTCCTTTGCACATCTGATCGTATCAGTGCATTGCATAGTTAATATGTGAGATGTCTGACAGCCATGTACATTTTGGGGAACATTTGTGCCTCTCTCCTCGCAGAGTCACAACACCCATTTTGGACTGGACGATCACACATTTGTTCGGTGTGATATTTGTGTGACCTGTGTTCCCATTTATACATGTACGACATCATGGTAG
Source organism: Calotriton arnoldi (assembly GCA_963921515.1). NCBI lineage: Eukaryota > Metazoa > Chordata > Amphibia > Caudata > Salamandridae > Calotriton > Calotriton arnoldi. Next base: position 1,295,758 of record CAWUFW010002319.1, read on the forward strand.
ATTTTAGCTGTAACTGGATGAGGTCTTATACAGCACACATCCCGAACCCATGTATTTAACCTGTTGCTCATATTTGAAAATATGGTAGAAGAGGAGGCAGGCTGACATTCAACATTTGGCTAGAATCACACATTGTGGTAAAGTGTAGAAGCTTGGACGGTTGCTGCCTGCACTGGAGTTACGTGGTGCAGTTCAGCCACTACATGTATTAATTTCACCGCCTCAACATCCACCTTAGCAGCCCATACACCCCTCCCCAAACGCAACCCACTGGCATCAGTGCAACCCTCATCCACATCAATTTCCACACATTTGGGCCCTGGGATCTTGCTTGAGAGATGTCATATCATTGACTTACAATTCATTTGTGGCTACTGCACTTCATATGGCACAATATAGCCTAATATGTATTTACTGTACTCACTTGCCATACATATACATTTAGAGACATCCTTTCACTAACCACCATGGTGTGATATGGTATGCGGTAATGCACCATATGTGGCCATATTGAGATGAGGGACAACAGTGATGTTAGACACACACAACATACTCCAGACCATTAAATCCACATTTTATGAGCATGAGCATTCGGGTACATCATTCTGGGGTTTACTTACCAGCGTCCTGCATCCACCCAGTGTGAGGTTCCTGACCAGATATCACAGCCGACCTTGTAGCAGGTGTCACTGTGGGGACTGTATTTCTGGACGACATAATTCAGCCAATCAATCGGGGTCCTGTAAAGCGCGACTACTCAACCGAGATGCTCTCATGGCGCTTTGGGGAGGGGGCTGGGTCTGCGGTTCAGTCGAGGAGCCTGGTCTTGAGGTCCTTCCTGAATTCCTTCAGCGATGGTGATTGACTGAGGTGGTGGTGAGACAAAATATTGAGTATAAAACTGATAGTAATATCGAGTCAAAAATATTGTGAAATGGAAATATCAAGTGCTAGAATATCATTGTCAAGAATATCGAATTTAAGGTAAGTAATATCGATTTTTATTTTTTGTTATGCATTTACTTATATATGTTATATGTATATGATGTAGTTAATTTTTTTGAATATTTATGTTTTTAATGTATTTGTGAAAATTGTAGTAGTTATTACATTTTAAGTAATTTATATTATTTTTGGAACCGTAGCGTGTTGTGGGTTTATAGGGGTATAGGGTGGGAAGTAATGTAATTATAATAAATTCATGTTTATTTTTATATAAATAATATTTAATTAATTAATAATTAATTTTGTTAATTGTGTAATTAATTTTTTTAAAGTGTTAAATAATATTAATTCTTTAATTGGTAATTAATTATGTTAATATTGTGAATATTTTTTTTTTACATGAATTTTTATATATGGGGTGTGGGGGTTATTGAGGTAGAGGGTGATAAGTAATTTAATTACATTTTAATTAATTGTTAATTAATGTTAATTATTTAATTGATCATTAATTATGTTGATATTGTAAGTTAATTTTATTTTTGTATGAGTGGGTTGTGGGATTTATGGGTGTACAGGATTGGCAGTTATTTAATTGTAATTAATTGTTTTTTAATAATGTGAATTATTTAATTGATATTTAAGTTAATTGTGTTAGTATTTTTTATTTTAGATGTGGGTTGTGGGGTTTATAGGACAGTAGGGTGGGAACTAAATCAATTTTTAGTTATAAATATGTTTAATATTTTAAATAATGGTTTATTTTTATATTTAATTATGTTAAATGTGTAATTTATGTATTATTACATCTTAGGAGTATGGTGTATATTGTGTGGGGGTATGTTGTGGAAAGTTAAATAAATGTAATTCAATAATTAATCATTTTTAATTAAATATATACATTCTTTTGCTAATACATATTTATATTAATATTGTAAAATATGTGTGTTTTTATTTTAGTGTTAGGTTTTGGTTGTAAGTTTTGTTGGGGTACATGGTGGGAGGAAATTATAACTAAACTTATTTTATGAATTTAATTTATTAATAGTTTCCACGAGAAATGTTTTTTATACGTGAAATAATATTGCATTTAATATTGTTTGTAATATTTTTATGATGTTTTTATTTTTTGGAAATGTTTTAATTTTTATTGTTTAAATTTAATATATTTCATTTTATATATTTATTTTTAACATTTTTATTTTGTTTTTAAAATTAGTTTTTGTAGAAATTTTGTTTGTTTTTAATGTAGTACTGACTGTAGTGGGAATAATATATATTTTTTAATTTTAAAATCCAACACTTTTTCCACTGTTGCACTTATGGGAGTGGGAATAGTAAATTTTACCCCTTTGCAATCCAACTTTTTCCCTACTTTTGCACTGACTGGAGTGGGAATAGTAAATTTTACCCCTCCGCAATCCAGTACTTTCCCTACTGTTTCACTGACTGGAGTGGGAATAGTAAATTTTACCCCTCCGCAATCCAACACTTTCCCTACTGTTGCTCTGACTGGAATGGGAATAGTACATTTTACCTCTCCACAATCAACACTTTCCCTACTGTTGCAATGACTTGAGTGGACATAGTAAATTTACCCCTCCCCAATCCAACACTTTCCCTACTGTTGTCAGTCAGTCAAAATATCTTTATTCGGCTGACGTACAGCCATAAAAGAATGCATCATAAAAAACATTTTAAAACATGAATTAAAAATATAATACAGACAATGGATAATATGCTTCGAAGCAATTGTAATTCATGATCGGGATATATTAGGAGTAATTCAATAAGTTAATATTTCTACAAAATAGCAGCATAAACTAGAAGCAGTATATGATAAACTTCATAACAAACCCCTATCCCGTGTGCCATAGAATCCAGAGATAAATCGTTAAAACAAGACAAAAAAGATCATTTCCCAACAATATCAAGCAGACGAAAAGCTGCAGAGCTGTATCTGTAAATCATTAAACAAGTAAATTCATCATTTAAAAGCTGAAGATGATATAAATATGGTCGACACTTCCTAATATTTAAAACCTTTAAAAGAGGAATGATAAAATCACGCCTTGGCTTGACATAAAGTTGACAGAAGAAAAAAAAGTGAAGCGTGCTCTGTGTAGACTTTGAATCACAAGGGCACAGATCCAGTTTAGCATCGCAATAAGCTTTGCAGTGATAAGAGACCAAAAAGTGCGAAATGCCAAACCTGAATCTAATGAAGTAAAACAATTTGGTGTGACTGAAGTAAAAAGAGAGGTAAGGCTCAACACCTGGAGAACGTACTAGAAGCGAGTGTTCAGAGACTCTCTTTTTTACCATCTCTAAATTCTCACTAGATAACTTTAAACAGGTCAGGAGATCCTTTTTCCGTTTAGTTTTTGAAATTTTAGCAATGTTAGCTGGATTATAAAAACAATCCGCCAGCCCCAGTGACTAACTGTTTTTTTATGTAGCTGAGCCAGGGTATCTTCGACATGTGATCCAGTTTAAAACAGTCTAAAATAATTGCGCGATTAAGGGCTGGCTCTTCCTTTGCCCAAATTGAGTGCCACAGTAAAGTTGGTGCAATTTGTATACGAAAAGACAAAGGAATCCAACCAAGTTTACTGTGACAGACAGTGGCGGGAAGACTATTGGGGACTGTCAACAAACGTCTCATAAAGGTGTTCTCAGCTCTTTGGAGTCGCACCGGGTTACAAGAGCCCCATACTCCAGCCCCGTACAAAATAACAGAACACGAGCGAGCCTTATATATGTTAATTATTGTGTTAATCGGTCTTGAGCCTAGCTTTTTCGTGAACCTAAATCCCGCCTCCAGGTTTTGATTAAAACTACTGACCCTTGTTTTGACTAGATGGTGCCAGGTGCTTTTCTGGTCAAACGGAATTCCCAGGTAAGAAAAAGTAGGGACATATGACAGCTTTTCATTTTTGATTAAACATGATTTTAAAACGGTGGGGGATTTACCCACCACCATGGTGTAAGATTTCGCTATATTAGTCCTTAAACCCAATTTGATCATGAAGTCGTTAAACCTGGACACTAGCTTCTGCAGGCACACACTGGTTCTAGACATTAAAACACAGTCGTCGGCATAAAGTAATGCCGGGAGATTTCTGCTACCTATCTTTGGGGCATCCACGTTCCCATGATTAATGTAACTTTCTAAATCATTTATATACAGACAAAATAAAAAGGGGGCAAGGACACAGCCTTGACGGACCCCACGGTTCATTTTGATGGGAGCAGAGAGTTCCCCATCCACTCCATATCTGACCCTCCCAGTCACATCTTGATGCATTTTGGCAAAAAAATGGACTATGGATGGTTCAATGCCCAGATCCATAATCTTCCTCTCTGCACCCAGTCAAGAGCTGACGTGAGATCCATAAACCCGAGATAGAGAGATCCGGGCTTGGCTATTGTATACTTGCTTATGACCAGGTGCAGATTAAGACATTGTTCGATGGTTCCAAGGCCCCTCCTGAAGCCATATTGTACATCAGAAAACTTCCCGCTTTCGTTTACCCAAGCCTCCAGCCGTTCTAATATGACCCTACCCATCATTTTACAAGTACAGTGAATTAATTAGATGGGCCGATAACATTTTGGGTCCGACCTATCCCCTCTTTTGAAAATGGGGACTATTATCACGGATCCCCATGATTTAGGAGGACCCTGGGATGCTATGCAACTTAAAATATTGGTCAGCAGAGGGAGCCATAGGGCAGGGTTGGCCAAAAACAAATCAGCGGGGACGCCGTCAGGGCCAGGTGCATTATTCTTCACTGTTTGGTGTAATGCCCTTTCGACTTCATCAAGCGTTGGTTGAACCAACTCTGACGTCCCATGATTTAATTTGGAACAGTACTCGCATTGGCACTATATAAACTGGAGAAATGCTGTACCCACACGTCAGGCATAATAGTGACGTCAATACTGCTATTGTGGGAGTTCTGAAAGAAATCAGAGTTTACAGTTTTCCATAAAAGTCTGGGATCTTTGTTTTGACATGCTACATGCAGTTTTTCCCAGGCGTCTTTTCTTATAACCAGTTTACATCTCCCTACAGCCCGTTTATATTCATTTCGAAGATGTTTTACCACTAAGTTGTCCCGTGTTTTTTTCTCAGCGCCTTCACAAGTTTGTTATGAGATTGTGAACAGTCACTGTTAAACCATTTACATTGCTTCCGGGGTCTTAATCTTTTGTCACTTTGTAGAGCAGTATTAATAGGCTCAGTTATTGCGGCAAAAGCCTTTAACCCCTTCGCTGCTAGGCCTTTTCCCCCCCCTGTGCTAAGCCCTTTTTTGGCTATTTGGGGTAGTGCGCGCTTAGACCCCTGTAACTTTTTGACCACATAAGGTATCCACGCCAAATTTGCGTCCTTTTTTTCCAACATCATGGGGATTGTAAAGGTACCCAGGGTTTGTGGGTTCCCCTGGAGGGGTCCCAGAAATTAGCCAAAATACAGCTAAATTTTGGGGGTTTTGGGAAATATGCGAAAAAAGGGCTGCAAATAAAAGCGTCTGGGTTTTTCCCTGCAAATGGTATCAAAAAAGGGTTTGTGGGGCTGAAATCACCATTTTCCCAGCTTTTAGCGAATGACAGACTTTTGTCAGAAAACCAACATTTTTCACACAGTTTTGCCATTTTTCTGGGACATAGCCTATTTTTGCTATTTTTTGTGCTTTCAACCTCCTTCCAGTTAATGGTAGAAATGGGTATGAAAGCAATAATGGATCCTAGACAGCTATACATTTTAGAAAAGTAGACAAAATTCTGAATTCAGCAAGGGGTCATTTGTGTAGATCCATCAAGGTTTCTTTATAGAAACTAACAGTTAAATATAGGAAAAATTGAAAATTAGTTGAAAAAAACAGCCTTTTGTGTCAACGTTTTCACCTGTAACTTCTTCTAATTATGACAGCTCTTTGAAAGCAATATACCGTTACATCCGCTGGACCTTACTGGTTGTGGGGATATATAGGACTTGTAGGTTCACCAAGAACCCGACGAACCCAGAGCCAATAACTGAGCAGCGTCTTGCAATGTTTTTTTTTATGTACCGGGTATATAGCAATTATTGTGGGAAAATGTATACATGGAAAAATCGGTATGAAAGACACCTATAGATTTCTGAAATGGGAACAAAATATAGAGTTTAGAAACAGTAGATATTTGCACATTTCCGAAATTGGGAATACTCATACTAGCATGAGAATTATCGGTCATTTTTTAAAATTACTTCTTTTACACAATGTCTTTCATTTGGAAGGCAGAATGCATCAAAAGTCAATAGGTAATAACAGTTGCTTTACAAATCTGAATTACCCTAAGTCTCCCGATAAAAATGGTACCTCACTTGTGTGGGTAGGCATAGTGCCCACGACAGGAAATGGCTCAAAACCCAACGTGAACACACCACATTTTCATAATGAAAAATTACCCTTTTTTTGCAAAGGGCCTAGCTGTAGTTTTTGAACCCTAGCTCTGCCGGCACCTAGAGAAACCTAGCAAACCTATACATTTCTGAAAACTAGACACCCAGGGGAATCCAGGATGGGGTGACTTGACTGCTTCTCACCAGGTTCTGTTACCCAGAATCCCTTGCAAACCTAACAAATTGTCAAAAAAACCACATTTTCCTCACATTTCTGTGGTGGAAAGTTCTGGAATCTGTGTGGATCCACAAATTTCCACCCACCCCGCGTTCCCCAAAGTCTTCCGAGAAAATGGTACCTCACTTGTGTGGGTCGGCCTAGTGCCCGCGACAGGAAACGGCGCAAAACGCAACGTGGACACACCTCAATTTCACAGTGAAAAATGACCCTTTTTTGGCAAAGTGCCTAGCTGTAGTTTTTGAACCATAGCTCTGCCGGCACCTAGGGAAACCTAGCAAACCTATACATTTTTGAAAACTAGACACCCAGGGGAATCCAGGATGGGGTGCCTTGACTGCCTCCCACCAGGTTCTGTTACCCAGAATCCCTTGCAAACCTAAAAATGTCAAAAAAACCACATTTTCCCCACATTTCTGTGGTGGAAAGTTCTGTAATCTGCGTGGATCCACAAATTTCCACCCACCCCGCGTTCCCCAAAGTCTTCCGAGAAAAATGGTACCTCACTTGTGTGGGTCGGCCTAGTGCCCGCGACAGGAAACGGTGCAAAACGCAACGTGGGCACACCTCAATTTCGCAGTGAAAAATGACCCTTTTTTGGCAAAGTGCCTAGCTGTAGTTTTTGAACCATAGCTCTGCCGGCACCTAGGGAAACCTAGCAAACCTATACATTTTTGAAAACTAGACACCCAGGGGAATCCAGAAAGGGGTGACTTGACTGTCTCCCATCAGGTTCTGTTACCCAGAATCCTTTGCAAACCTAAAAAATTGTCAAAAAAAACACATTTTCCCCACATTTCTGTGGTGGACAGTTCTGCAATCTGTGTGGATCTACAAATTTCCTCCCACCCAGTATTCAACCAGGTCTCCCGATAAAAATGGTACCTCACTTGCGTGGGTGGGTCAAGGATCCGCGACAGGCAAGGGCCCAAAAGCTATTGAGGCGACATCAAAATTACCTATCACAAACCAACCTGGTTTTGCATGGGGGGTCCCATGAGTTTTTGGCCCGGGGCTCGGCAGCCATCTACGGAAACCCACCTAACCCACATATTTCTGGAAACTAGACACCCGGAGGAGTCCAGCGAGGTATGGCTTGCGTGGGTCCCCCATCATTCTCCTACCCAGAATCCCTGCAAACCTCAAATTTTGCTGAAAAATGCACTTTTTCTCACATTTCTGTGGTGGAAAGTTCTGGAATCTGCGTAGATCCACAAATTTCCTCCCACCCAGCGTTCCCCCAGGTCTCCCGATAAAAATGGTACCTCACTTGCGTGGGTGGGTCAAGGACCCGCGACAGGCAAGGGCCCAAAAGCTATTGAGGCGACATCAAAATTACCTATCACAAACCAACCTGGTTTTGCATGGGGGTCCCATGAGTTTTTGGCCCGTGGCTCGGCAGCCATATAGGAAACCTACCTAACCCACACATTTCTGGAAACTAGACACCCGGGGAGTCCAGCGAGGTATGGCTTGCGTGGGTCTTCCATCATTCTCCTACCCAGAATCTCTGCAAACCTCAAATTTTGCCGAACAATTCACTTTTTTCTCACATTTCTGTGGTGGAAAGTTCTGGAATCTGCGTGGATCCACAAATTTCCTCCCACCCAGCGTTCCCCCAGGTCTCCCGATAAAAATGGTACCTCACTTGCGTGGGTGGGTCATGAACCCGCGACAGGCAAGGGCCCAAAAGCTATTGAGGCGACATCAAAATTACCTATCACAAACCAACCTGGTATTGCATGGGGTCCCATGAGTTTTTGGCCTGGGGCTCGGAAGCCATCTAGGGAAACCTACCTAACCCACACATTTCTGGAAACTAGACGCCCGGGGAGTCCAGCAAGGTATGGCTTGCGTGGGTCCCCCATCATTCTCCTACCCAGAATCCCCTGCAAACCTCAAATTTCACCGAAAAATTCACTTTTTCTCACATTTCTGTGGTGGAAAGTTCTGAAATCTGCGTGGATCCACAAATTTCCTCCCACTCAGCGTTCCCCCAGGTCTCCCGATAAAAATGGTACCTCACTTGTGTGGGTAGGCACAGTGGCTGCAACAGGAAATGGCCCAAATCGTACTCTGGACACTTCAAAATTACCTATAGCAAAACTACCTGGTTTTGGGGGGCATCTGAGATTTTGGCCCGGGCTCGGCGGCCATCTTGGGAAAGTACCAAACCCAAACATTTCTGAAAACTAGACACCCGGGGAGTCCAATGAGGTATGGCTTGCCTGGATCCCCCAACGTTTTCCTACCCAGAATGCAATGCAAACCTTAAATTTAGCTGAAAAACCACATTTTCCACATATTTTTGTGTGGAATCACCATGCCGGCACAAATGTCCTACCACCCAGCGTTCCCCTTGTTCTCCCGAGTAAAATGATACCTCACTTGTGTGGGTGTCCGAAGCAGAATTAGCTAAAAACGTATTTTTTTAAAAATGTAGCGCTTAGAATTCTTGGTGCTATACCATAAATCCCTATGTTTTGGGCTCTTCCTAGCCACAGGCCTTTGGCCCACCCACACAAGTGAGGTATCATTTTACTCGGGAGAACAAGGGGAATGCTAGGTGGTAGGACATTTGTGCCAGCACGGTGATTCCACACAAAAATATGTGGAAAATGTGGTTCTTTCAGCTAAATTTAAGGTTTGCATTGCATTCTGGGTAGGAAAACGTTGGGGGATCCAGGCAAGCCATACCTCATTGGACTCCCCCGGGTGTCTAGTTTTCAGAAATGTTTGGGTTTGGTACTTTCCCAAGATGGCCGCCGAGCCTGGGGCCAAAATCTCAGGCCCCCCCCCCCAAAACCAGGTAGTTTTGCTATAGGTAATTTTGAAGTGTCCAGAGTACGATTTGGGCCATTTCCTGTTGTAGCCACTGTGCCTACCCACACAAGTGAGGTACCATTTTTATCGGGAGATCTGGGGGAACGCTGAGTGGGAGGAAATTTGTGGATCCACGCAGATTTCAGAACTTTCCACCACAGAAATGTGAGAAAAAAGTGAATTTTTCGGTGAAATTTGAGGTTTGCAGGGGATTCTGGGTAGGAGAATGATGGGGGACCCACGCAAGCCATACCTTGCTGGACTCCCCCGGGCGTCTAGTTTCCAGAAATGTGTGGGTTAGGTAGGTTTCCCTAGATGGCTGCCGAGCCCCAGGCCAAAAACTCATGGGACCCCCATGCAATACCAGGTTGGTTTGTGATAGGTAATTTTGATGTCGCCTCAATAGCTTTTGGGCCCTTGTCTGTCGCGGGTCCTTGACCCACCCACGCAAGTGAGGTACCATTTTTATTGGGAGACCTGGGGGAACGCTGGGTGGGAGGAAATTTGTGGATCCACGCAGATTCCAGAACTTTCCACCACAGAAATGTGAGAAAAAAGTGAATTGTTCGGCGAAATTTGAGGTTTGCAGGGGATTCTGGGTAGGAGAATGATGGAAGACCCACGCAAGCCATACCTCGCTGGACTCCCCGGGTGTCTAGTTTCCAGAAATGTGGGTTAGGTAGGTTTCCTAGATGGCTTCCGAGCCCCAGGCCAAAACTCATGGGACCCCCATGCAAAACCAGGTTGGTTTGTGATAGGTAATTTTGATGTCGCCTCAGTAGCTTTTGGGCCCTTGCCGGTCGCGGGTCCTTGACCCACCCACGCAAGTGAGGTACCATTTTTATCAGGAGATCTGGGGGAACGCTGGGTGGGAGGAAATTTGTGGATCCACGCAGATTCCAGAACTTTCCACCAGAGAAATGTGAGAAAAAAGTGCATTTTTCGGCAAAATTTGAGGTTTGCAGGGGATTCTGGGTAAGAAAACGTTGGGGGATCCACGCAAGCCATACCTCCCTGGAATCCCCCGGGTGTCTAGTTTTGAGAAATGTGTGGGTTTGGTAGGTTTCTCTAGGTGGCCGCCGAGCCCCGGGCCAAAAGTCATGGGACTCCCTTGCAAAACCAGGTGGTTTTGTGATAGGCAATTTTGATGTCGCCTCAATACGTATTGGGCCCTTGCCTGTCGCTGGTACTTGGGCCTCCCACCCGAGTGAGGCACCATTTTTATCGGGAGACCAGGGGAACGCTGGCTGGTAGGAAATTTGTGTCAGCCCGGTGATGCCACAACTTTCCCACACACAAATGTGTGAAAAAAGTGATTTTTTTAAAGCTAAATTTGAGGTTTGCAGGGGATTCTGGGTAAGAAAACGTTGGGGGATCCACACAAGCCATACCTCCCTGGAATTCCCCGGGTGTCTAGTCTTTAGAAATGTGTGGGTTTTGTAGGTTTCCCTAGATGGCCGACGACCCCGGGGCCAAAAACCCAGGTAACCTTCCGTGCAAAACCAGGTTGGTTTGTGATAGGTAATTTTGATGTCGCCTCACTAGGTTTTGGGCCCTTGCCTGTCGCGGGTACTTGACCCACCCACACAAGTGAGGTACCATTTTTCTCGGAAGACTTTGGGGAATGCGGGGTGCATGGAATTTTGTGGATCCACACAGATTCCAGAACTTTCCACCACAGAAATGTGAGGAAAATGTGTTTTTTTATACACATTTTGAGGTTTGCAAGGGATTCTGGGTAACAGAACCTGGTGAGAGCCAGTCAAGTCACCCCATCCTGGATTCCCTGGGTGTCTAGTTTTCAAAAATGTACAGGTTTGCTAGGTTTCCTATGTGCCGGCTGCGCTAGGGCCCAACATCCACAGGTAGGCATACTGCTAAAAACAAATCCGTTCCTAGTCAGCTTTCTGCCGCCTTGGGGGGTGGGGGATATTGGGGGTGGGGTTGCCTCCATATGCCCCCAAGGGGAGCAGAAACACTGTGGCTATTTTTTTGGGGGGTAGGGGCATTGGTATGCCCATTCTGAGCAGCCCCCACCCCCACACATAAAAAAGCCAGCGTAATTGTTGGCGTCTAGTGGGCTTTTGCCCCCTGGGGGGCAGATTGGGGGCTACTGCCCCCATCTTCCCTCCAGGGGGCAGAAAGGCTGTAATTGTTGCGGGTGGGGGTGGGGGCATTGACATGCCCATTTTGGGCAGCCCCCACCCTAATAAAAATTTGCCCCAAAAATCCATGGCGTCTAGTGGGCTTTTTGCCCCCCCTCGGGGGGCAGATTGGGGGCTACTGCCTCATCTGCTCCCCAGGGGGCAGGAAGGCTGTAATTTTTGCGGGGAGGGGATGGGGGCATGGGCATGCTCGTTTTGGGCAGCCCCCACCCTAATTCAAATATGCCCAAAAAAAATCCCTGGCGTCTAATGGGCTCTTTGCCCCCCTGGCGGGGCAGTTTGGGGGCTAATGCCCCCATCTGCCCCCCAGGAGTCCACTAGACGCCAGGGAGTTTTTTGGGCAAATTTTAATTAGGGTGGGGGCTGCCCAAAACGGGCATGCCAATGCCCCCACCCTAATTAAAAATTGCCCCAAAAAATCCCTGGCGTCTAGTGGGCTTTTGCCCCCCCCCGGGGGGGCAGATTGGGGGCTTCTGCCCCATCTGCCCCCCAGGGGGTCAGGGAGGCTGTAATTTTTGCGGGGAGGGTGTGGGGGCATGGGCATGCCTATTTTGGGCAGCCCCCACCCTAATTCAAATTTGCCCCAAAAAAATCCCTGGCGACTTGTGGGCTTTTTGCCCCCCCTGGCAGGGCAGATTGGGGGCTAATGCCCTCACCTGCCCCCCCGGGGGGGCAAAAAGCCCACTAGACGCCAGGGAGTTTTTTGGGCAAATTTTAATTAGGGTGGGGGCTGCCAAAAACGGGCATGCCAATGCCCCCACCCTAATTAAAATTTGCCCAAAAAATCCCTGGCTTCTAGTGGGCTTTTTGGCCCCCGCGGGGCAGATAGGGGGCCACTGCCCCATCTGCCCCCAGGGGGGCAGGAAGGCTGTTATTTTTGTGGGGAGGGGTGGGGCATGGGCATGCCCGCTTTGGGAGCCCCCACCCTAATTCAAATTTGCCCCCAAAAACTCCCTGGCGTCTAGTGGGCTTTTTGCCACCCCCGGCGGGACAGATTGGGGGCTAATGCCCCATCTGCCCCCAGGAGGCCAAAATCCCACTAGACGCCAGGAGTTTTGGGCAAATTTTAATTAGGTGGGGGCTGCCCAAAACGGGCATGCCAATGCCCCCACCCTAATTAAAATTTACCCAAAAAATCCCTGGCATCTAGTGGGCTTTTGTACCCCCGGGGGCAGATTGGGGGCTACTGCCCCATCTGCCCCCAGGGGGCAGGAAGGCTGTAATTTTTGCGGGGAGGGGTGGGGGCATGGGCATGCCCACTTTGGGCAGCCCCCACCCTAATTCAAATTTGCCCAAAAACAATCCCTGGCGACTAGGGGCTTTTTGCCCCCCCGGCGGGGCAGATTGGGGGCTAATGCTCTCAATCTGCCCCCCAGGGTGGGCAAAGCCCACTAGACGCCAGGGAGTTTGGGCAAATTTTAATTAGGGTGGGGCTGCCCAAAACGGGCATGCCAATGCCCGCACCCTAATTAAAATTTGCCCCAAAAATCCCTTGCGCCTAGTGGGCTTTTTCCCCCCGGGGGCAGGTAGGCTGTTATTTTTGCGGGGGAGGGGTGGGGGCATGGGCATGCCCGTTTTGGGAGCCCCCACCCTAATTCAAATTTGCCCCCAAAAATCCCTGGCGTCTAGTGGGCTTTTTGCACCCCCGGCGAGGCAGATTGGGGGCTAATGCCCCCATCTGCCACCCAGGGGGCAGAAAGTCCACTAGACGCCAGGGAGTTTGGACAAATTTTAATTAGGTGGGGGCTGCCCAAAATGGGCATGCCAATGCCCCCAACCTAATTAAAATTTGCCCATAAAATCCCTGGCGTCTACTGGGCTTTTTGCCTCGGGGGCAGATTTGGGGCTAATGCCCTCAGCTGCCCCCCAGGGGGGCAGAAAGGCTGTCATTTTTGTGGGGGTGGGTGGGGGCATGGGCATGCCCATATTGGGCAGCCCCCACCACAAATTATAATAAAAAAAAAATCCCTGGCGTATAGTGGGCTTTGCCCCCGGGGGCAGATTGGGGATACTGCCCCAAACCGCCCCCAGGGGGCAGAAAGGCTGTAAATTTTGCGGGTGGGGGCATGGACATGCCCTTTATGGGCAGCCCCCACCCTAATAAATTATGGGGAAACAAAAATATCCCTGGGGTCTAGTGGGCTTTTGCTCCCCGGGGGCAGATTGGGGGCTACTGCCCCCATCTGACCCCCAGGGGGGCAAAAAGTCTAAATAGCACCAAAACAAAATTGGGGGAGCAAACGCCTTGCCCAAGGGGCCGCTCCCCTCCCTGGTGTCTAGTGGGTGGATCTCTGCTTGGGGATCGCCCTCCTGGGGCGATCCCCAAGCAGGATCCACTGGGGAGGGGTACCACTGGAAAGGGAGATTCTCCCCTTTCCAATGATACCTCTCCCGTCTTTCTACGTGCCCGGGGGCTGAGATAGCCCCTGAGCACATAGAAAAGAAAGCTCATTTCAGTCTCGTTTTCTGTGCAATGAGGACAGCGCGACGTGCGCGCTGATCCTCATGGCACAGAAACCAGGGAGGGGGTCCTCGGGAGCTGGGGAAGCAATTCCCCAGCTGCCAAGGTCAAAGGGGTGAAAGAGAAATCCCTCTGCTGTCTGCAGCAGAGGGATTTCGTGCCTCTGGCCTCATGACGGAATGGTTCCGTCATGAGCACAGGGGCACGATGCTCATGACGGAACCATTCCGTCATGAGCATCGAAGGGTTAACATAGATGGAGGATTTACACTATCTTCCAGGCACTCTAAAATTTGCCTCATATTAGTGGTCAAAATCCATTGAAGAACGGAATCTGGGTCAACGGTAGACCACTTACGCAATAGACCCTTATTTTTATTGTAAATTATGGGACATAGTTTAACTCTCACAGAGGAATCGCCAGTTTCGGTCTCTAAATAAATGGCCAATGGATAATGGTCACTGAAACAAACATTGAGAATAGAAAAAGTCACAGATTGAGGTTTGAAATATTCAGAAAGGGCAATGAAATCAATTAGAGTGCCTTGACCTCTGCCCGTAAACGAAACAAGGTCCGGGCCTAGTGGTTGAATAAGATCTACTGTGAGAAAAAGAGAAAATCTTGAAAGCAGCGAGTTAAAAATATTCCCACATGGGTTATGATGAAAGTGGCACCCGCCATCCCTAGCCCCATCTAATAAACAACATGCAGACTGCTCTGATAAGGGACATAATTTGCAATTAAAATCACCTTCCCAAAGAACAACAAAATCTGTAGTTATCTCCTGTATGTGTCTGCTTAATGAATTCTCTAAGTCTTTGGCAATGGCAATATTGTTGAGAACAAAATTATTATGATAAAAATTAACGACGACCAGCATCACATTCTGTCTAAAAAGAATATTAATAATTTGGAAATGTGGTGAATGGAGCTGGGTCTTCCCTACTCTGTCTGATAGTGTTGTCGCTACCAAAGTTAATAGGCCACCCTTGGAATGGCCACCCAAAGCTACAATAGCCGGAGTATGTATGGAGGCAAAACCGTTAATATAAACTGTCTCTCTCATCCAGGTTTCTTGGAGACATATAATGCTATAATCTTTTATGAAATCAAGCCATTGTTTGGATTTCAGCTTGTTCGACAAGCCAGCAATATTCCAAAATAGGCTACCATGAACCGTTGTGTTATTATGACTGAGAGGTGCTCCCTCATTACTTGTATGAGCAATTATCTTACAGTCACCCTGGAATTTCTTGGCTAAGTAAGGAGACCACGAAAGTTGGACCTGCTCAGCTGATAGGATATTATCAGATTCCATCAATGCTATCCTTGCTGAGTCAGGGAGAACAGGGCTGCTTACATGTGTCAGATCATGTAATGCTAGTTGGACAAACCCGCCGGAGCTACCCTCTGCATTTTTCTTGTCTAAATCACAGTTAATAGTTAAAGCAGTTCCCTGCGCCCTGTAATGCAGTCAATCCACATAGTCAAGGGGAGAGAAACGATTAAAAGTTGGAATAGCAAAATTATGCGCAGCATTGTAACTTGTATGATGTGACCTCTGCTCTATGATTAATTTTGGTTTATAAAAATATCCAAGGGGTACCGCCTCAATAGGGCCACTGGCGTTACTACTCCAGAAAAGCCTGTCCATGAGAGAGTGAACCAATGACCTGTTTTTAAAATTGACAACAACACAATCGCCTAAATCCGTTTTAGGTTGTGTGCCCACCCATGAAACTCGTTCAACGTTATTTATGTTCCGGAATAAGTCTTCACTATTCGGCCAGTCCGTGGCTTTTGCTAGCCAATGTACAGTTTTGTTCTTTAACTGCTGTAAGTCTTCCTCCTTGTTGGGTGGCAAAGATGGTACATTCTTAAGAACTATTACCAACGGAGTTGCTTCTGGTGGAAGGAGAAGGATTCTGTCATGTTTTTTTCTATTATATCAATCAATCACAGAATTTGTAGAGCGCACTACTTACCCGCGAGGGTCTCAAGGCGCTGGGGAGAGGGAAGGGGGGGGGGATGCTGCTACTGGTCGAACAGCCAGGTCTTGAGTAGCCTCCTGAAGGTCAGCAGGTCTTGGGTCTGTCGTAGGCTTAGTGGAAGGGTGTTCCAGGTCTTGGCGGCGAGGTGTGAGAAGGATCTGCCGCCGGTGGTTGTTCTTCGAATGCGAGGGACGGTGGCGAGGGAGAGGTCGGCGGAGCGGAGCTGGCGGTTGGGGACGTAGAAGAAGAGTCGTCTGTTGAGGTAGGCTGGGCCAGTTTTGTGGAGTGCCTTGTGTGCGTGGATGAGGAGTTTGAAGGTGATCCTCCTGTCGACGGGGAGCCAGTGCAGGTTCCTCAAGTGGGGGTGATGTGGCTGTGGCGTGGTACGTCGAGGATCAGGCGTGCGGAGGCGTTTTGTATGCGTTGCAGTCGCTTGATGAGCTTGGTCGGGGCTCCCGCGTAGAGGGCGTTCCCATAGTCAAGTCTGCTACTGACGAGGGCCTGGGTGACTGTTCTTCTTGTGTCTGTCGGGATCCACCTGTAGATCTTGCGAAGCATGCGGAGGGTGTTGAAGCAGGAGGAGGAGACTGCGTTGACTTGCTTGGCCATGGAGAGCGTTGAGTCGAGGATGACTCCCAGGTTGCGTGCGTGGTCGGTGGGTGTCGGGGCTGCTCCCAGCGTCGTTGGCCACCAGGAGTCGTCCCAGGCTGAGGGGTTGGAGCCGAGGATGAGGACCTCCGTTTTGTCCGTGTTCAGCTTTAGTCGGCTGATCTTCATCCAATCGGCGACGGCCTTCATTCCTTCATGGAGATTGGCTTTGGCGGCGAGGGGGTCCTTGGTGAGGGAGAGGATCAGTTGAGTGTCGTCGGCGTAGGAGATAATGTTGAGGTCGTGCTGTCTGATGCGATGCGTGCGAGCGGGGCCATGTAGATGTTGAACAGTGTTGGGCTGAGGGACGATCCCTGGGGTACGCCGCAGATGATCTCGGAGGCTTCGGATCGGAAAGGTGGGAGGCGGACTCTCTGGGTTCTGCCGTCGAGGAAGGAGGTGGTCCATTCCAGGGCCTTGTCTCGGATCCCTGCGTCGTGGAGGCGTGCGCGTAGAGTGCGGTGGCAGACAGTGTCGAAGGCGGCGGAGAGGTCCAGCAGGATGAGGGCTGCGGTCTCACCATTGTCCAGCAGGATCCTGATGTCGTCGGTGGCGGCGATGAGGGCAGTCTCAGTGCTGTGGTTGCTGCGGAACCCTGATTGGGATGGGTCCAGGATGCTGTTTTCTTCGAGGTATCGGGTTAGCTGTTTGTTGACGATCTTCTCGATGACCTTGGCTGGGAACGGAAGCAGAGAGATGGGCCGGAAGTTCTTGAGGTCTCTCGGGTCCGCCTTGGGTTTTTTGAGTAGGGCGTTGATCTCTGCGTGTTTCCAGCTCTCTGGGAAGGTCGTGGTCTCGAAGGAGAGATTGATGATGTTGCACAGGTGGGGTGCGATGGAGCTGCTGGCTTTGTTGAAGATGTGGTGCGGGAAAGGGTCTGACGGGGAGCCGGAGTGTATTGTGCTCATGGTCTTGATGGTGTCCTCGATGTTCACGCTGGCCCAGGCTGGCAGGGGGTCGTGGTCGATGGTGTGTGGCGGGTCTGGTGCATCGATCTTAGTTGGGGCTGTCTGGGTGTTGAAGCTGTCGTGGATGTCGGCGATCTTGCGGTGAAAGAAGGTGGCGAGGGAATCGCACAGGGGTTGCGACGGCGGGATGTCGTTGCTGTTGGAGCTGGGATTGGAGAGTTCCTTCACGATGTTGAAAAGCTCCTTGCTGTTGTGTGCGTTGTTGTCGAGGCGGTCTTTGAAGGAGATTCTCTTGGCGGACCTGATGAGGTGGTGGTGGTTACGGATGGCGTCTTTGTGGGCTGTGTGGCTGTCCGGTGTCTTATCACTGTGCCATTTCTTCTCTAGTTTCCGGCAGGTACGCTTGGAAGCTAGGAGTTCCGAGGTGAACCAGCTGGCTCTTTTGGTGGTGTCGCTGTAGGTGAGCTTTTTCAGCGGGGCGAGGGTGTTGGCACAGTCGTCCATCCATCGTCTGAGGTTGCAGGCAGCGTCGTCGGTGTTGGATGGGTCGGAGGGAGGGCTGAGAGCGAGGGTTGCCCGGAGTTGGTCTTCGGTGACTTTGCTCCAGCAGCGGCGTGGGATCTGTTGGGTGCGGTGGTGTGTGGTGGGTTTCTGGAAGGTGAAATGGATGCAGCGGTGGTCGGTCCAGAGGAGTTCCGTGGTGTGGCTGAAGGAGACGTGGGAGCTTGAGGAGAAGAGCTTGAGGATAAATAAATGTTATTGTTGTGTTAATTGTAGTGGGAATAGTAAATTGTAGTATTTTGCAATGTTATATTTTACGTAATTTTATTTTTATTGTAGTTAGAGTAGTAAATCTTATTTTTGTGAGAAGTAAACATTTTTGTTACTGTTGTGTTGTGTTAGGTGGGAGTACGTATTTTTATATTTATTTTGTATAACTTTTTTAATGTAGTGGAAATTTATATGTATTTATTTATGTTTTTAATAACTTATTTTATGTTGTAATTTATATAATTATGTGTTTGATTTTATTATAATATTTATAATTTTACAACCATTTTTGTTTGTTATATTATAAGAAATGTGTGTTGTTTTTTATTTTAAATTAAATTGGTTTCTTTTTAATATTTTAATATTTAAGTTATTATATTAATATTTAAAATATTAGTTTATTTATATTTTTATATGTATGTGTGTATATATATATATGTGTGTGTGTGTGTGTGTATTTATATTTTTTAAAGTAAGTTTATTTGTTATATTTATTAAAATACACATTTAAATATAATTTATTTTTTATAAATTAATGCTAGTATTTAATATATGTTTATTTTAATATTTTAAATTATATATATTTAATACAACTATATTATTGTGAACGATATTTTCTTTCAATATTTTTGTACTTACCTTTTTAAGTATAGCTAGTCGATATTTATGTATCCTATATTTTTCCCTCAATAGTTTTTACATCAATATTTTTGAGGTTGCTATTCTGTCAGTGAACCGCTTGAGGTGCAGAGGCAGGGAGTTCCAGGTCTTCGCAGCGAGGTTGGAGAAGGATCTTCCTCCAACCGTGGTCTTGTGGATCTGTGCGACAGTGGCCATGGCCAGTTAGGCGCAAAGAAGGTGTCTGGTGGGGGTGTAGCAGGAGAGGCGGTGGTTGAGGTATACAGGTCCAGCGTTGTGGAGGGCTATGTGGGCTTGCGTGAGAAGGTTGAAGGTGATTCTCTTGTTGACAGGCAGCCAGTGAAAGTTTCTCAGGTGGCCGGTGATGTGGTTGTAGCATGGGATGTTCAGGATGAGCCTGGTGGAGGCATTCTGGACGGTCTGCAGTTTCTTTTGGATTTTCTGAGAGGTGACGGCGTAGAGGGCGTTGCCGTTGATGAGCGCATGGATGATCGTTTTCCTGGACTTGGTGGTGATCCACATGAAGGTCTTAGTAAGGAGGTGGAGCGTGTGGAAGCAGGAGGGCATGACGCCATTGATTTGGCGGTTCATTGAGAGCGAGAAGCCTAGGATGATGCAGAGGTTTCCTGCGTGGTCCGTGTGTGTAGGGGGGATTCTGAGTGCTGCGGGCCACCAAGAGTCGTCCCAGGATGAGGACTTCAGTCTTGTCTGAGTTAAGCTTAAGGCATTTGTCCTTCATCCAGGTGATGACTGCCTTCATCCTTTCGTGGAAGTTGCTCTTGGCAGCTGTGGGTTTGTCAATGAGGGAGAGAATCAGCTGACAGTCGTCGTCGTAGGGGACGATGTTGAGTCTGTGGTTCTGATGATGGCTGCAAACAGGGCCATTAAGATTTTGAAGAGAGAGGGTTTCAGGGAGGATCCCTGAGGTACCCCGCAGATGAACCTTGTGGGTTTCTATTTGAATGGTGGAAGTCTGACTCTCTCTGTTCGGCTGGTGATGAAAGAGCGGATCCATTCGAGGGCTTTGTCGTGAATGCCTGCGTTGTGGAGTCTTGTGCAGAGGATGTGGTGAGAGACGGTGTCGAAGGTGACCAAGAGGTCCAGGAGGATGAGGGCTGCAGTCTCGCCTTGATCGAGGAGGGTGCAGATGTCATCTGTAGCGGCAAGGAAAGCAGTCTCTGTGCTGTGGTTGCTTCTGAAGCCTGATTGGGAGAGGTCCAAGATGTTGTTTGTTTCAGCGAACTCGGAGAGTTGGGCGTTGATGGCTTTCTCAATGACTTTGGCTGGGAGGGGGAGCAGAGAGAAGGGTCTGTAGTTCTTGAGGTCTGTCGGGTCAGCAGAGGGTTTCTTCCGCAGGGCGTTGATCTCTGCGTGCTTCCAGTCTTCAGGGAATGTTGCGGTCTCGGTGGAGCAGTTAATGGTGCGGCAGAGTTCGGGAGCAATGGAGGTGCTGGCTCTGTTGAAGATATGGTGAGGGCAGGGATCTGAGGGGGCTCTGGAGTGGATGCTCTTCATGATCCTGAGGGTGTCGTCAGAGGTGAGGGTAGTCCAGTTGGTCAAGGTCTGCTGGGGGCTGGATCCCCTGGGTGTGGTGGTTGCGGGCAGGGTGGGTTGATCTTGGGTTGCAAAGCTGTCCTAGAGATCCTTGATCTTGCAGTGGATGAAGGTGGTGACGTTGTCACAGAGATCTTGGGACGGGGGTTGTCTGCTTTCTCTGTGCTTGGTTAGGCAAATTCTTTAACTATGGAGAAGAGTTCTTTGCTATTGTGTTCACTGGCATTGATGCATTCCTCGATGGCTGCTTTCTTTGTTGTTCAGGTGAGGCAGTGGTATGCGGTGACGGCCGATTTGAAGTCTGTGTGGTCTGCTGTGATCTTGCTGCTCCTCCATCTTTTCTTGAGCCGTCTGCAGGTGTGCATGGACTCTTGGAGGGCAGGGGAGAACTAGCTGGCCTTTTTGGAGGGCTGTTTGCCTAAGGGTTTCTTGAGGGGGCCAGTGTGTTGACGCAGTCTGAGATCCAGCTGTAGAGGTTGCGTGCTGTGGTTTTGGCATCCGTGGATGTTTATGGTTTGGTCTTGCTGAGGGAGGTGGTGAGCTGGTCTTGGGTGATCTTGTTCCGGCTTCTGCAAGCGTTGCTGTCGGCATGGTGGCGTATGGGGGTTTGGTGAAGAAGAAGTGGACGCAGTGGTAGTCGGTCCAGTGTGGGTCACAGGTGTGACTGACGGGTTCGAGCTTGTGTCCTGCTGAGAGGGTTGGCGCTGTGACCAGTTGTTTGAGTCCAATGGTGGCGAGGTTCTCCAGTCGGGATGAGGTGTTGTGGTCTTCGAGGTTGTCCAGATGGAAATTGGGGTCGCTGAGTAGTATGTAGTCCGTTGAGGCGAGAGTGTGGTGAGCGATGAAGCATGGTGAGGGATCATTGGGTCTAACAGATATATGTATTTGTCAGTTAACATTCCAGCTGCCACATGTGATGAACTAGATTTGAGAGTTCAGTTGACAGGTCTGGCACTGTTGATGGATTACATGTAATATGGCCATATGTTGTCTGGTAACAATTTAGACTTTAGGACCCTCTCCTGACCACTTTTACTAACCAGTTTGTGATGGGGGTATGGATTGCTGTGGATGAAGTTGTTGCTTCCCAGCAGATGCAGGGACCTCTGCTACAGTGGATGACTGCACTCTGCTGCATGTGACAATAGAAGAGAACAAAAAATGTATATGTTCAACTTGTCACTAATTTCCTCACTTCATCTACATGCCAACAGTAATACTACGTGGAAAGGGCATTTTGTCTATTGCCATTTACCAGTGTTAAATACTCCAGCAGGTCTGGGCCCCTGTTGGGGACTGAGGAAATGGGATTTGCAATTTCCATTACAAAGAGTTCTGGGACTTGTAGTGCAAATGTACGAAAGGAAACACATGAGCCTCTGACTCACCATGCTTTTTACACATACTTGGGACAACTTCCATAGTCATAATTGTGATGCAACGCAGACAGACATTTCATATCCATGTTTTTGTTATTACATTTACCTGGTACCACATTGCGGACATTACTCACAGGCAGCCCATGGAGCATTTGGGGGGTGTATGGTGAAGAGGACATCCTCCTCTCGTGGGGTGAGATGGAGGCGGGGTCCGGATTGTACACCAGGGAGAACTCTGGCCAACGTAATCCTGGCATACTTCTCCTTCACCCGCCTCTTCTCGTCCTGCCACTTCTTCTTTGTTATTGACTGTGCGGACATCCTCCCCCAATGCTGTGACTGCAGTGGCTAAATGCTGCCATAGGTCTGCCTTCTATGTGCCTCTGGTGCTGTAAGGGGTAAGACCATGGAGCCTTTTGTGGTGCCTAACAATGAACTTCAGAATCATGGTGGTCTCCTCCTCAGTATAGTTTTTAGGTCTCGCCTACGCAGCGCGCATGCGCTGCATAGGCAAAAAGACCTTTTGGAATCGCTTCGGCTTTCCCTGCAAAAACGTGCACGCGTTCCATTGCCTTCAATGGCAACGCGTGCACGTTTGGCGATTAACTTGCGGGAGCGAGCGGCGCCATATGGTAGCAATTATCGCTCCTGGCGCCGCTCGCTCCCGCAAGGGAATCGCACTCCCCCCACCCCTCCCACCTTAACCCGAGTACTGTTTCACTTTTGCGGCCGGGGGCCGCACTTGTGTTTCAGTGCTTGTTTTAACAGCGGCGGTGGTGATTCCAACCCCTTTCGGGGTCTGGCCTTAATTGGTAAATGTGTGCGGTGCTGCTAACGTATGCTCCGCAGTGCTTAGCGTGATTTATTGAGTTAAGTACCTGAGCCGAGATGTGTGTAGGTCGCTGGTTCGGTCATGTAGTAAATAACGCATCTTCATGCGCGCACAGCAGGCCGGTTCTGCCTCTGGAGAGTATTCAATGTAAGTAACTCACTGCAGTAATTATTGTTGACACAATTGTTCTCCTTTTAATTTATTACTGCGTATTTGAAGTTGGTTTCACTTCAAGGGGCATGGTTGGTGCCGTCATGGCTGCGGTTTGTGCACAAAGCGTTTCCTACGAAGGGACCGATTCAGCCGGCTTAATTGAAATACAACCGACTGGTGACTCCCCGTCAGCATGGCCTGCGCGTGTCAGGCCCTTCATTGCTGCTTTTTGCAGTTGGACGATACTAGCAGTGTGGTAGCTCAATGGTCATGTGTGTTTTCAAATTCTGGGCAGCTGTGTAAAGTAGAATTTTAGAGGCTGTCGGGGAGAACAGCGCAGTGTGTAATTTGATTATTGAGTGCCAAGAAATGCTTCCTTGATGGTCGGAGCGGTGAGCTTGGGAGCCAGCCAGTCCGGTTCACAAACCAGCAGCTTTTTAGCTTCCGGGGACTCCCTGCAAATGACTCGGCATCGAAGGGTCTCTCGGGGTTTTTCGGCACGGAGGTCACTAAGCATATTAATACCTGAACTAAATTGGGTGCGCAGTGGCAAAAACACATGACTCCGGGCAAATGGCTTGGCCTCCATTTGAGCTTTGGCATTGGTCTTTTCCACCTCACTGAGCTATGGTTGGTGCTGCCACCGGTCACAGTTTCTACACCTGCGTGTCTGTGGCCCTCGAGCGCACTTCCTGTCGCAAGGCCGATGGTAATCACTTGGGCTGTTTAAGCCTCACATCCCTGATTGGGATCCAGGCACCCACCCGCATTAAAGGGATGTTTGTGAATGCATTTAGGGCACGGCAGGTGAGCCTGGCGCGACAGATCGGCAGGTTGCATTGGGGTCTGCGTGCCTCCATGGCTGCGTGCCCTACCCGTACGGGCCAATTTTTTGCTATTGGAGGTCTGAAAGGCAGATGATTTGACTCTCTGATCGAAGGTCGTTGTCAGGCGAGTTTTACTCACACCTTCAGCCTGAGCTGTAGCTGAGGTGCGCACTTCTTGTTTTATAGTGACCCCTGTACCTTTGAGCACAGGGGTGGCACACTGCTAATACCAGTACTCGTATATCCTTTTCCGCAGAGGCATTTGAGAAACCCTCTGATCGGAGCTTTGTGCAAAGAACTGCGCTGCTATCAGTCCTTGATGCACCAACTCCTTGTTTGCAGCTCCCTGTACCTACCTCAGCTCCTCATGCGGGCTCAGCTCCCGCTCTCTCCTCTTACTATGCGTGTGATATAAGATGCGCTGTCTCAGTATGCCAACTGCTGACATCGTGGTGTTGGATCGTGTGCTTCAGTAATATTCCATTGAGCTGAATTTGTGTTGCTACTGTTAGTTCATATATACCTTATAACCGGACTTCAAGATAAAGAAGAAACCCCCAGCAATCTTTCTGCTGTTCTTTAGCTACGCTGGGTCCTTTACCTTCCTTCTAATGACATCTACAGTATGTGGCATAAAAATGTGTCTGGTGTGCCCCTGTCATGTATGGACACGCAGGACATATATGAAATGCTTGTACAAGGTCTCTTCAAAAATGAGATAATATTTTTCGCTAAGGAGGGCTCAGACACACTGAGATTCAAGGGGTTCATTGTTTCCAGTTGCAAGTCACCGAGAAATCACTCCTCTGCCCTGCCATGAATATAATTTTTCCCAATTTAATGACATCTATGGATACGATCTACAGCCTCAAGTGAGACCAATCCAATCCTGAATGATTGATCAACCAGAAATGATTTCAGAATTTGTCTACTGTGTGTTACTGTCCCACGACCAGTGCATATGCACCATGACCCTTGTCCAGCAAAATATTTAAAATCTAGAAACATTGCTTGAAATAATGTTTCTATGCCGGTCCTCAGGGTTTGATAATATCTGTGACATGGCTGTCACTATTTTACCTTCTATGCACTTAAGTAATGTATTAGTGAATAGCTTCTGATGTGTGGTGGAAGTTATAGTTAAATGACTACGGGTGAGCGACTTCACACTCACAGTTTCCAGTAAAGTCTGCTTTATGAGAGGCTGGTGGTATCTTGTTTGTTTAGCAAGACATTATTCACTAATACTTTTCAATACTAATATGATGCATATGGACAAAGTATGATAATGTGCCAACATTGTGGTTTCATGTAATAGTTAATTTTGTAAAAAAGTGGTCTGTGAGGCAGTAAACAGTGAAACTGAAGCGGAAAATTCACTCTACTGTGGTAAACGAAAATTTGACATTTGCTTTGCAGTAATAAATGTACAATGGTTATAAATTACATGTGATACTGTGCCACACTTATTTTCACTGTCAGCATATTATACACACTCACCAGTTTGTGTCTGGTACATACGCATGTAAGTAATACCTTGAACGCTTACAATGCCATTTCGTGATGCATTGCTCGAGATGTTTCAGTCGAGTTGCAAGTGTGCGTCAGAGCTTTCATTTCATCGTAGCAGTGACAATTAAAACAAGCATTGGCATAGCCAATAGGTCTCGCCTTTGGGACCTTACAAGTGTTTAGCCATGCAACAGTTGCATAACTAAATACTTATAAGGTCCCAAAAGCGAGACCTATTGGCTATGCCAATGCTTGTTCTTCCTCCTCTGGAGCTGCATTTTTTAAGGCAAGGCACAGTGCAGGCATGCAGGAACTCCACCTTGTTTGTGTGCTGCTTTTATCTGGTTTGTAGTGCAGTTCTTGCAGGTGGAGCCAATTGACTGCAGGTGTATGTGATTGCACTTCACTCAGCCCGAGCCGGAGATTCCACCCCGACTGATGAGATTCCGGCCCGGTTGTGGAGATTCCGTCCGACTGCGGACATAAAGATACGATTCGTAAATAACCTCTGTGATTACCAAAAGTTGTAAAGTTAAACTTTTGTCTCAGATTACCTTTGTGAATCGGGCCCCTAGTTTCCACACTTTTAGTTTTATATTTTAATCAGTGTAAATAATGATGTTTAGTTTTTTCACCTAAAAAACATTACTTTGAACACTTACGCCCTGATTACAAGTTCAGGGCTAAATTCCTATCCCTGTGCAAACGGCATCCTACACACACTCTCTGTGTTTTCCCCCAATACATGAAATTTATCGGGTGAAAAGGCCTGTAAAAACACAAAACACAAAAACACAAAACATGAGGAATTTGGTATGTTAAATACAGATTCTGCATGTTATGCCTCACTTTAAAGGCCATGACTTGTAATAGGTGATAATTATCCCCATGGTATCGGATTTAGGGTGATAATAGTCGCCTTCCTAGCACTACACTCATTAAGAGGAACTTTTAGTGTGGAAAGTACTTTTCTAAACAAATGTTTTTTTAAAACCTATTTTGTACATTTTCTATGGTATAACATGTTGCATCATTTCAAATCTTACACAGCCTTAACCCCCTTCGCTGCCAGGCCTCATCCCACCCCTCCCCACCCCCAAGCCACACCTTTTTTTGGCTATTTGGGGTAGTAGGCCCCCATAACATTTTCTTCCAACACCACGAGAATTCCAAAGGTACCCAGGGTTTGTGGATTCCCCTGAAGGGAACTGAGGAATTAGGCAAAATACAGGGAAGTTTTGGTTTTTGGTGGAAAAATGGAAAAAAAGTGTTTCAGAAGAAAGCGTCTGTTGTTTCCCCTGCAATTGGTATCAACAAAGGGTTTGTGGTGTTAAAACTACCGTCTTCCCAGCTTTCAGGAAGTGGCAGACTTCTGTCAGAAAACCAACATTTTCTACACAGTTTTGGCATTTTAACTGGGACATAGCCTATTTTTCCTATTCTGAATTCAGCAATGGGTCATTTGTGTAGATCCTTCAAGGCTTTCCTATATAAAGTAACACTTGAAATAAAAAAATATTGAAATTGAGTTGAAAAAAACAGCCATTTGAGCCTACATTTTCACCTGTAACTTCTTCTAACTATGGTAGATTTGTGAAAGCAATATACCATTACATCCGCAGGGCCATTCTGGTTGCGGGGATATATAAGGCTTGACGGTTCACCAAGAACCCGAGGTGCCTACAGCCAATAACTGAGCTGCACCTTACAGTGGCTTTTCATTGTGTACCGGGTATACAGCAATTTATTTGGTAAAATATAAAGTGTGAAAAATAGGTATCAAGGAACCCTATGTATTTCCGAAATAGAAACAAAATATAGAGTTTAGAAGCAGTGGTTATTTGCACATCTATGAACTTGTGCATACCCTTACTAGCATGTTAATTAAAGGCTATTTTTCAAAATGACTTCTTTTTACACACTCCCTTACATATGGAAGGCAGAAATGCATAGAAAGACAAATCGTAATAACACTTGTTCTATGATTCTGGGTTCCCCCAAGTCTTCTGATAGAAATGGTGCATCACATGTGTGGGTAGGCCTAATGCCCGCAACAGGAAACGGCCCTAAACACAGCGTGAGCACATCACATTTTTCCAGTGAAAACGGACCCTTTTTTTCGCAACGTGCCTAAATGTGGATTTTGGGCCCTAGCTTAGTCAGCACCTAGGGAAACACAGCACACCTGTACATTTTTTTAAACTAGACACCTAGGAGAATCCAGGAAGGGATGACTTGTGTGGCTCTCACCAGGTTCTGTTACCCAGAATCCCCTGCAAACCTCAAACTTAGCCCACCCACACAAGTGAGGTAGCATTTTTATCAGGAGTCCTGGGGGGAACGCTGGGTGGTAGATATTTGTGGTGGCCCGGTGATCCCACCGCTTTCCCACACAGAAACGTGAGGAAAATGTTAGGTATTTGTTTTAGCTAAGTTTGAGGTTTCCAGGGGATACTGGTTAGGGAAACGTTGGGGGATCCATGCAAGCCACACCTCCCTGGACTCCCTTGGGTGTCTAGTTTTCAGAAATGTCTGGGTTTGGTAGGTTTTCCTAAAGACTATGTACACCCTGACAGAGAAAGACAGAAAAGACAAATATTACTTCCCATCCATCTATTCCTCAAGTACACATACATACTGGTTGGATTTGGCACAAGGGTGAGTAAAGGTTCAAAATGTTTATTTTTTTAACAAGAGATTTCACTAAAGTGAAATGCACTGTTAATAATTGAAAGGCCGAAAACCTGAACAAATGACTCACAGCTTTTGAGCTGTAAATCCGCTGCAAGGCACCAACCTCTTTACAGGCCATTCACACACTTTCATACGTGACACATACAAGACCATTCATACTGCCAGCCACGTGCCCAGCACATTACAACACTCACATCACCAGACAGCGCTGTTCAGGGACCCATCACTTTCATACGTCCACATGACTGACATAGCAATCACACCGGCTGGTGGTTGACGGAGTTTGTGCACTGACGTTTGGCTAGCAGGGTGTGAAGTGACCAGCAGCAAGACACTACTCACACACCGCCAGCCAAGTACCAGTCCACACACACTGCCAGCCAAGTGCCAGTCCACACACACCACCAGCCAAGCACTAGCCCACACACATTGCCAGCCAAGCACCACTCCACATACACCGCCAGCCAAGTGCCAGTCCACACACACCGCCAGCCAAGCATCAGTCCACACACACTGCCAGTCAGGCACCAGTCCACACACACCGCCAGCCAGCCAGCAAAGCGCCAGTCGATGCACACCGCCAGTCCATGAACACCGCCAGCCAAGCACCACTCCACATACACCGCCAGCCAAGCGCCAGTCCACACACAATGCCAGCCAGCCAGCCAAGCGCCACTCCATGCAGACCGCCAGCCAAGCACCCGAACACCGCCAGCCAAGGACCAGTCCATGCACACCGCCATCACAGTTTTTATACAAAAAAGAAAACACAAACCAATAGGCAATAGATTCAAAACTATAACTACAAACACATCAGCACTAAACAAATACATCACACTAACGCCAACCATGAAATCTGACCAAAATAATAAAACAATACAGACCAGTCAGTTTACTCTTACACTCACAGTTGCAACCAATAACTCAGCTGCATGTGGTACAATTTAAAACATGTGGGCACACACAGCCCAGGCTTAGAAGGACAATAGGGGCAGTACAAACGACTCTCCTTCCGGATACTTCTTCTTTAACAGACTCTTCATTTCTTAGCGGAAAGTGTTTTTTTGTCCGTGGGAGGAATATGATCAGGAAAGTGGTGATATTTCGATCTGGGCACATCCTCCACCACTGCTTCTCTAGGAACTCTTGCCTGTTCCACTACAACAAGGCTGACTATCAGAGACTGCTGAAACTGAAGAAATGTCATCTTTGACTCTGGTGAACAATCCTTAAATACAACAAAGGCATTGGAGCTTGCCAAATGACAAAGATGGATAGCCAATTTCTTATTCCAAACTATGATTTCCGAACAGCAGTGTAAGGTTCCATCCTCTGATCTACTCTATCTACACCACCCGTGTGCTTATTGGAGTCCAAAATGCACACAGGTTTACGCACTTCAGCAACCTGACCCCAAACAGTCACAGGTGAAGTACTTTCATCATGGATGGTAGTCAGCATATAGACATCTCTCCTGCCAGAGAATTTCAGAGCTAGAATTTCATCACTACGGAAGGCACTGCACTGTCCCTTCACAAGTTTTTTACAAACCCGCTCTTTTGGGTAACCTTTAAGGTTAAAGCAGATTGTGGCACAAGCAACAGTGTAAACTTTGAGCAATTTCTTGAACAATTGCAAACCAATGTAGACATTATTGACGTATATATGGTGACCTTCGTTAAAACGTCCTCCACACAATTTTCTCTGTAACTCCAAAGGTGGACGGACACCGGTGGGTCTATACTGAAAACCCTACCGGTGTAGACCTTGACCTTATAGACATGTCCGGTACTACTCTCAGACAGCATATACATCTTAATTCCCTAACCTTAAAAAGACGGTCACAATCAGGGTGATCTCTGGGCAATGCTAAAGCATTATCAACAAAATGCAACATCGGAAGAAGCAAATACTGATTACGACTCATGGTTGCAGGAAATATAGCTGTTGCCATCAAGGGATTAGTTGACCAATATGAAGACAGTGATGGCTTCCTTATCAGGCCCATCAAAAAAGTTAAACCAAAGAACTTCTTCAACTCATCCCGATTTATGGCAGTTCACCTGGTAGCTGTAGACTGGGGCTTAAGTTTGGCACTGTTGTCGCTCAGAAGCTGTTCAGCATACAAATTAGTCTTCTCAACAGTCTCATCCAAAAATACATCATCCATAAACATCTGAAAAAAATGTATAGGCAAAAAATATGCACAATTAACTCTACACCCTGCAACACCACTAAAGGCAGGCAACACCGGTTGCACCATGTTTGGGTCAGCCCAGAGTCCAGCACTTCCAATGGAAAGCCTTGCAGCCCCAGGCTGCAATCCAGATGCCTCTTACTGCACCATTGGTACATCAGTGCTCTAAAACAGGCACTACATCCGCACTGAGAGAAGCTTCATCCGCACTGAGAGTAGCTTCATCATCAGATGACTCCTCTCGGACTGAAAATTCACTGCTAGAATCTTGGCCTTCCTCCTCTGCCTCACATGCAGAGTCAGTCTCATGATTATGGTCATAAGAAGACTCAAAAGCATTCCAACAACCTGCTGAGCGGTCATTCTGCTGTTAGCCATAATCCTTAGTTATACAAGTAACTTGACAAACCAGTCAACAATACCCAACACTGTGTAAAATATGTAATAAACAAAGTGTGGCTTTATCAAACTGAAAGTAAAACTACGGGAATATAGTAAATCTAGCAGGCTAAGTCAATCAATACAAAGCACACAAAAACATATCTACTCTGAAAATATACCACACACTTGCCAGAGACAGCAACACTGAGGATCAACTGCACTTACTATGCACAGACACAGTGAGCACTAAAGAAGTCCCACTGGGAAGAAAGGAAAAAAAAAACATTACACACAAGGCAGTAAACCACGTGCAGAAATCAATATGTTAATTTGAAAGACAATCACACAAAAAGCTAATCAAACAAATTATACAAACAGGCGAAAGATACACATTAGATGAAAAGATTTCAAAACGAGTAGCTTACCAACCGCAACTCCACAAACTGCAGCTCTGCCAAAGCTGCACCCGCAAACAGGATTCACTAAACTAAAACTGAACTCGGAGAAGACCGAGGTCCTCGGCCTTGGACTAAAACTAAACTCGGAGAAGACAGAGGTCCTCGTCCTTGGACCCTCCCCCACTGCGTGGAACCTCTGCATCATTCCAGACTCCTCCTTCACCATGACCCGCCAGACCAACGCCGTCGCCTCCACCTGCTTCAACTCCCTCCACGTCCTCCACAAAACCTTCAAGTGGATCCCCCCGAATGCAGAAAGACCGTCACCCATTCACTCATAACCAGCAGACTGGACTACGGTAACGCCCTCTATGCTGGAATCAACAAAACCCTGCTACACAAGCTCCAAACCATCCAGAACACCGCAGCCAGACTCGTCCTCGGAACCCCACGACACGAGGACATGACCCAGCACCTACGAGACCTCCACTGGCTCCCCATCGAGAAGAGAGTAACATTCAAGCTACTTACCCATGCCTACAAATCCCTCCACAACATCGGACCCAAATACCTCAACGAAAGAGTCTCCTTCCACGTACCCAAAAGGAACCTCCGCTCCGCCGACCTCGCCCTGGCAGATACCCCACGCATCCACAGGACCAGAGCAGGCGGAAGAGCCTTCTCCTACATCGCAGCAAAGACCTGGAACGAGCTCCCAGTCAACATCAGACGCTCCCCCACTCTGCACACCTTCAGGAAGAACCTGGCTCTTCGACTGATCCGGAGCTGCATCCCCACCCCAGCACCTTGAGACCCTCACGGGTGAGTAGCGCGCTTTATAAACCCCTGATTGATTGATTGATTGATTGATTGACTAACAAGACAAAGGAAATAATTGGCTCTACAATAAAAAATTAAATTAAAACACGAATAAATATGATAAGAAAATTTAAAAATACAGCGATATTACCCCAAAAAGAGGTGTGGCACACCAAATGGAAGTGAACCTTACCGAAGAAGCAGACCTCCCACCACATACATAACCTTATTCCCAGGTGACTCAAGTGGACAGCACCCACCCTGAGGCTCACTCAAGCCACTCAAAAATCTCTCAAGGGGGCAAATGATCACCCCAGAAGGCAGATCGGCCTAACAATGCCCAATTTACCTTCAAGGGAGGGCGGCATAAAAATAAATATGGGCCCCCAAGGTCGCTCTCCTTCAAAACATAACTACCTGGTGTCTAGTGGGCTTTCGCCCTCACAAAGGGCAGATCAGCCTAAAAACGGCTGATCTGCCCTCTGGTGGGTGGAATAACTAAATGATATTCTCCCCCAAGGGTAGCAACCCTTGCCAAAGGGGTCAGTCCCCAAACTAACGAAAAAATCCCTGATGGTTTAGAGGCCTTCGACCCCCCAGAGGGCAGATCGGCCTAAAAATGGCCGATTTGCCCTGGGGGGGGGAGGGGGAATAACTACAAAATAATCTCCCTCAAGAGGAGCAACGCTTGCCTAAGGAGTTGCTCCCCAAACTAAAAAACTATCCCTAGTGGTTTAGTGGGTTTCCCCTCCCTCCCCCCAGAGGGAAGGAATAGGACCGACCGAAAATGAGTCCTCTCCCTTCCAGCATGTCCCCAGCTGCACTTGATGCTGGCGCACACCCTGAGCGCACCAACGTCATCAGATCACCGAGGGGGGCCGGGAGTGGCAGTGGAAGTGCTTCCGCTGCCATCCCCAGTGGGGGCACGCATGCAGGTGCGTGCCCCTTGGGGGAGCGCCAGTTCTTCCTCTGTGGGCAGGTGTCTGGACGTAATTATTACGCTCTCAGCACAGAAGCGCCACGGCCGAGCACGTAACCATTACGTCCAAGGCACCGAAGGAGTTAATGTCGCTTATCCACAGTTTTTTAAATATATTGTGCTACATTACAAGAGATCGCGACTTTGCAATATACATAACATATTGTCAGAAAACAAAATATGTCTGTTTTAAACATTTGCCAACTTAACTCCGAAATTACAAAAAAACGAAACCACTGAAGCTACAACACAGCCGTTCATAAACCATAGTATTCTAAAAGGGTGTGGTCCTCATCAGCAGTGCATGTCGCCCATCTGCACTGCTGAATTACATTCTAGTGACAGCCTATCAAGAAATCCTTATTAAATAAAAGTGGCTATTTGGTGCACTATATGTACATTATTCCCCATCATTGTCGGCGGAGAGAAGAATCCTCCCTTTACTGTCCATTGAAGGGCAGTCTTGCGATATTGCTTCCCACGTCTGGCTACATCATGTCTTCTCATACAGAGAATCCTGGACAAATTCAGTAGTTTCTGCTTGCAGAGAGGGTTGAAAATAAATTTTATCAAAATGAATAGCGCCTTGAGACCCTCACGGGTGAGTAGCGCGCTTTATAAGCCCCCTGATTGATTGATTGATTGAACTACATGATTTTCAACTTGTGCCGTACAACACGTGCCAATCACGCCTTGAATGGGTCCCCGGGAGAGCAAGTCCATCTGTTTAAGTATCTACGCATCACTCTGAACGAGAAGTTAAACTGGGTACCTCCCATCTCGAAATGAAGGCTTAAAATGGAGCCACATGTCTGTGGGTTGTTGAAGGTCCACCTGGGCTCCTTTTTTAAACCAGTCCCTCCGGTGGTGCAGATACACACTTATCAAGCACTGGGCGCGGCTCTTTATGGTGCCGAACTCCAAAACATAAGTACTCAAAACGCCGAAAAATTGTTGAGAATAGGCTGCTGAGACAACTGCTGAGCCTTCCAGTTAGCACCCTTCTGGTCCCATTAAGGTTAGATTTGGGGCTCAGGCCAATCTCAGAAAGAATTGCAGTTAGACCATTACTGAATTGGAGAAAACTTTGGGCTATTCCGCAACTGTTCCATTACCGCTGTGACCTAGAAGAGATACTTAGGGGCATATTTACAAGCCCCTATCACCACCACAGCGTCACTTTTAGTGACGTTGTGGTGGCGATAGGGGCTTTGCCTTATTTACAAGGCAGTGTTAAGCCACTTAACGTCGCTTAACGCTGCCTTGTAAATAAGGCACTTTTCACACTATACTTAGCATGAAAGGGGAGGGCAATGGATGTTGCGGGGAGTATTCCACCGCAACACCCATTGATTTTGACGCTGCCCCCTATTTACAAGGGAAGCGTAAATCGGAGGCAGTGCCAAAATAATGACCAGGGAAAACCTGGTCTTAAACAGGCGGAACGAGGAGAAATGCTTTATTTCTCCTCGTTTTTGCTGTTTCCATGTGTGCTGCGTTGTGCAGCACACATAGAAACAGCAAGTTGCAATTGATTGTTTATGTGCAGGAAGGTGACCCTTCCTGCACATAAACAATCAAAAAACAAAATGACGTTTTGCAACTTCTATGTGTGCTGCAAGCAGCACACATAAAAGTTACAAAGAGCCATTTAAAGATTGTTTATGTGCAGGAAGGGAGACCTTCCTGCACATTAACAATCTTCCCCTCAATGCAGATGGTGCACCCTGCATTTCAGAAGTGGCGGAGCGCGGCTTTGAGCCAAGGAGGCTAACGCCACGCTCTGCCACTTCGTTGTGAATTTGCCCCTTAGTTTCCCAGGGGCTGGCAACCTTCCCTAGATTAAATATGTTAGAGATTCACTGTTGAGCATTGGGTTAGTAAAGCTCTGGGAAGATCCAGGGGGGACTGGTTTACTAACCAGCAAATTGGAGCTTAAGAGGCACTTCAGGAACCCTAAGTCTGGTATGCTCCTGTCAAGCCTGGCCTCCGGCACTCTGACTGTCTCCTTTCTAAGGATAAAGGACTCTTAGGTTCTTTGATGAAATCGAACCAAATCTGGCCAGGAAGCTGTATGTTCAGTTCAGGCATAGGTCACTACCAATTCGAACAATCACATCGAAATGGGCGAGTTCAGATAGACCGCTTGAGACGGTTTGCCCATCATGTGGCCATTGCCATTGTCCTGAGTATAGAAGGGCCAGGGTCAGATGGATTACACCAATCTGCAGGACCCTAGGACCCACATAGTGCGTGGTGGCCCGCAGAATTTTACAAACTGACACTAGCAAGCACATTGTTTTTGCAGGCTCTAGGTGTCTGTTTGCCATGTGGCGTAGGAGGAGGAAAAATGCTTTATTACTGGCCACTTGAAAGGACAATAATCAATTAAGGCCGTTAGGAGAACCTCGCTTGGAATGATGTTTGGGCTGATACTTCAATTAACCGTTTAAATCTAATCACTTAGCTTGTTGAGTGCAATGGTGCCTTGCATTGAGTTGATGGATTCACTATTTGACCTCTGAAAACCAAGGCTTTCTCTTATCATGTAGGTTCTTGTTTATATATATATATACACGATTGATAATGTTTTATTGATTGTTTTTAACTAATTTATGACATTTGTATGCCATTTTATTATTTTTGTATATTGCATACAGTCATATCGACCTCGTATCTTAATGTGTTTTTTTATATGCATGCCTCTTTTATGGCGTTTGGCACAAATAACGAGTTTTGACTGACAGCCCCCGCTTTATTTCCCCTTTCAGTGCCGCACCCTCCCAATCCACCCATTTAAATAACTATTTTCTCTACCCCCATAGACTAGGTCCTTCTGAAGTTTTCCACCTCATAGCTAGCTGGCAGCGAGCTAATGTTAATGCCAGTTCTAGGAATTTAGATCTAACAGCCTTTGATTTGGCCCCAGAAAAAAGTCCTAGAAGGCAAGTCGCCGGGGATTTAGTAATATTCCTTTGTGGATATGTTAACAAATTGCACTATTGTTTCCCAATATGGGGTCGATTCCGATGTCGTTCGGAAGGGCTCCAAATCCGGTTCGGGTTTGTCGAATCCGATCCGAAGCCCTTGTTACCGACCGACTCGTTCCCAGTTCCGAATGACCAAATACGATGCCTGGAAACCGTTAGGGCTGACCGAATCGGCTCCGAAAGGCATCCGGACAGGACGAGCCTTTCTGGAGCTGATTCGTACAGCTCTATGGACTTGGTTTCCAAACTAGCGAGTACGATGACTGATTCGGACAGCATTTCCGATTCGGTTTGCCCAGAATGAAACGGCTTCCGGAATCGGTCTCTGGGGGCCCGTAGCAGGTCCCCCCTTCACCCCGGGCACTCCGAATCAGGCCCGTGGGGGTACCCATGGGTCCCCCCTTTCCAACCATGCACTGTGTGGCAGGCACCATGGGGTGCCTGCCACAGGGTGAAAGGTTTTCCCCATCCACCCCTTTCTTCAATGGGAGCCTGTTTTCACGTTCGGAACACAGGCTCCCATTGAAGTCAATGGGAGTCAGACCGAATCGTATCCGGATGCATAGGGAAGCATCGTACTCGTTCGGTCAGACTTCCCAGATCCGACTCGTACGGAAAGAATTCTGGAACCGATTCGGTCGGTATGCTTTCCCAACGAGATCGGAATTGGGCCCTAAGCTGTTAGCATCGGGCACCCTCACACCTTATGGTAAAAATCTGCTCCCTCTGTGCTACATCTTGGGAGGCTACATGCGCACCAGGGGACATGATATTGATCCTTTTAGGGGCGAGATCACCCTATGCAGGCAGTCATACTGAAGCAATTTAAATCTGGAGTACCTGGAAACTCGGGGGTACATTTTAAGATGTTGCCTCAATCCCTGTCACTAGGTGGGGTCCCCATGTCCATGGCCCATTGTTTCCGCAGCCCAATCAGCTCATCCTTCGATTGCGCGAGTAGCACCTTATATAAAAGGCAATCGATCTCTACTTCCCATCGATTGTGCATATGTCCTTCTGGGTACTCTAATATGCATTCCTGCCACCAAGTTTGTATTGTAGCCATGAGTGCCCCAAATAAAAGAAAATACTGCGGTTGGATCTCATATTCTCTTCTAGGTCCTGAAACTCAACTATTCTTCCTTTCGCAAACAACCGCACCACCGTGTAAAATCATTTCTCCTCCAAAATATTTAGTCCCCTCCTGTGTGGCGAGATTAATAAAGATGTTAAAGATTCATACAGTATTTGCGTATGTGTCCTTTGGAGGAACCTAGCCCACACATACCACAGCTTTCTGACCAGAAGCCTCTCGGTGAAACTGAACCCCTTGAGATGGATTAAGAAATAGACTTGGGAAAGTGTGAGAGAGCGTACATCCACCTCTCCATTTTACAAAGCACTCCAACAAATATCTCTCCCTCCATCTTGCTTGCATGATCACCCCCACTTTTTTACCTGCTGGTTTTGGACTCTGAAGGTGCCTGGTGTTCTGCTAACCAGACCCAGGGCCAGTGCTCTTGACCCCTAAATTGTACAGCTTAAATTGGGTACACTAAATTAGCATGACTTAACTTACTTATAAGTCCCTAGTACATGGTAATATGTACCTAGGACCTGTAAGTTCAGTGTCACTCATGGATTTCAGAACTGATAGAGTCACCATGACGATGGCAAAGGCAAGCACGACTCCCAGACTGCCACCGTAGCTTGAATGGGCGTTTTTAAACTGCCAACTCAACTTTTGATTTAAACTAATGGCAAAGCCCACACTGTCCCTTATAGTACTTATAAGTCATCCCCAAGGTAGGCCTGTGATGCTCAGTTCTATCTCATTCATTATGCTCTTTGGCCTGTGATGCCCACCAGGCAGGGTGCAAGGTATTGCAAGGAGGGGTATATATTTGTCATATTCAAGCAGCAAAAACTCCCAAAAGCGGTTTTTGCTGTAGCAAGGCTGGTAGCCCCATTGACTAACTATGGAGTTGTCCCTCTGTGCTAATTCTGCAATGGGGCCACCAAAACTGGTGCTGTTTGATATCAGAGAACTTGTCACATTAAACCTTACTTTATTCAGAAGCCAATTTAATGTGCAGCATCACCAATGACACTTTTAGAAAGTAGCCATTTGGTTGCTTCAGCCAGCCAGCAGCCGCCAGTAAACATCTTCTGTCTCTGTGCTATTTTCCTGGCTGCCAAGGTGCTAACAACCATGCTGGCATGAGAACAAAGAGCTGCCCAGGTTGGAGGTCGCACCTCCTCCCAGGCAGGATGCCCTGTGGTGAGAGGAACAACAGAGTGCTGGCTTCTATGAAGCCCCCACCTCTGGTGAACAAATGTTGCTCACAACTCTGCCATTGTGGGCCCAGACAGCCTGGCATCT
The DNA here is from genome assembly GCA_963921515.1 of Calotriton arnoldi. NCBI lineage: Eukaryota > Metazoa > Chordata > Amphibia > Caudata > Salamandridae > Calotriton > Calotriton arnoldi. The sequence continues at coordinate 1,333,832 of CAWUFW010002319.1, forward strand.
TTGAGGAAGTGGCGAACTTGCTTTGCAAGGGGCATGCAGGCTCTAGATAGTCACACCCCTGGGGTAGGCGGAAGGAAACAGTGACTTCTGGGATGCCTAAGGGCCACACTTCCCAGGAAGTGGTCATCAGGTGGGAAGGACTGCCTGGGGTTGCACTAGCCCCATTGACTAGTAGTTGCCCCTCCTCCCCGAGTAAGATTTAGGGATAAATAGGATAGCCCTGTCCCCCAGAACTCAGATCTGCTAGACAACTGCAAGGACCCAAGTCTGGGACCGTAGGTCTGCACACAAGAGAGGTGGGAGCGAGGACTGCACCTGCTGCACACACCTGACGCAAAGACGGGCAGCAACTTACACGGACAAAGGAGGCTCCCAAAGGGTGAGAATGTCTCCACTGGCCAAAGCACCAAGTTGTAGTAGTCCTATCTCCCCGTGTGAACTACAGGCGTACAACAGGGTCAAAGGAATGACCTGCTAAGAGACTCATCCTTTGTCGACGAAGGGCATTGTGGTAGACGTTGCCTTGACTCCTGAAGACCGTCAGAGACTTTGCCTTACTAGTACCGACGCTCAGGAGCAGCTGCAGAGGAGTGTATCCTCTGTTCTCCACCTCCAAGCACCTGTGGTATTAGTGGACCAGTGGAAACTGGCCACCAGCTGCACTTCATGGAGGACCTGGAGGGATATTGAGTTCCAACCCCCAGGACCTCCCTGCACATCCAGAACCACAGTAGGGGCACTGGTGGATCCCCTTAACATCTTTATAGTTGATGATCACAAGCTTTACTAGTCCTGATTCCCAGAGCAGCATCAGGACCACTTTTGTACCGCAGGACCAAAAAGGGTACAAAGCATCATTTTGAGTCAGGTGACTGATTCTGGCCACCTTGTCGGGTGCCCCTGACTAGGGCTCACCCTTTGTTGTGACCCAAAAGTACACATGGTGGCCGCCCTAGAGAGGTTACCACTTTCTTGCAAGTGCCGTACAACTCTGAGTGACCAGATATCCTGCACTTGTGATTTATTCCTAAAAGTATGTTTTAATGTTCCTAAATTTGTAACTCTGGAACCCTCTGGTCAATTTCAAACTTGAAGGTGTCTAAAAATTCAGACAAATATAATCTATTTTTATAAATTAGTGTTATTCTTTTATTGTATTGTGTCGCTTTCTTTGTCAAGTTGTTGTGGTGTCCATAAATGCTTTACGCATGTTCCTTTGAGTCAGCCTCGCTGCTTCAGTGCCACTGCTACCCTGGACTTAGCAGGGTTACTGAGGTGAACCTTACTGGGCCTTTCAAGGGTGTAGTTACATGATTATAGGGTGTACCCCACCATTTAACAACCCACTTTGCTACATAGCCCACTACACTTCTACGGAGAGGTAGTACAATTCTAGAGCAGGGACTGCCATCACCTCTTCATCTGTCGGAAATCTAAGTTTGGCCACTGCAATTCTCCATCCCTGCAATCCCCATATTAAATTTAGGAGTGATACATCCATCTCACAAAACACAGCTCTGGGTATCAATATTGGTAAAGCCGTGAAGAAGTACAGCAGGCGTGGAAGTAGCGCCATCTTTGAGAGAGCTAATCTACCCAATACAGACAGGGGAAGTGTATGCGAGAATCAAATAGATTGTCAAAGGGAGGACAGGGCTGCTTTAATAGTTGATCTACTGCCCAATATACCGCAGTCACAGGTATTTGAAAATGCTTGGATCCCACCGAAGTTCATCACCAATTTCAGGAGGTTTATTTGCCCCGACAGGGTCATGCAACGAATAAGCATTAGACTTGCCACAATTCACTCTTAAAGCAGACAAACTGCTGAAGTGCTCCACGGCCTCAAAGGAGCTCACTACATCTGATCACTTTCCACACAAGTATTACAACCTGTTATGCGCATGTAGGGAGATTTACTAGAGTGATCCATTGACCAAAAGGCCTTGGTAGCAACTTCCCTATCAGATCATCAGGGCTAGTCGCTTCACAGCTATAGCAAACAGCACAGACGAGAATGGGCAACCCTGCCTCATGCCCCTACCAACCATACATTTGCTCGAAATGACCCACCTAGTGTTTATCCGAGCTGTCGGGCCAATGTATGATTGTGTTCATTTCAGGAGGCTGCTGCCCAATCCCATGTTCGCCATAACTGTGTAGAGAAATTCCCATTGCAGTGAATCAAAACCTTTTTCGATATGTATGGAGAGTGCTAATGCCTTAGGGTAGACTCGCCAAGGAGAATTTAATACCTGCACCGGCCGCCTTATATGTGACACCGTGCTTCATATGGGGACAAACCCGAGTGATCAGGGTGGATCAGCTCCCCTACCTTAGCGAACATTCTTTTTACTAAAATGTTGCTAAGTCCTGATCATCCAGATGGAGTATGGAGAGTGGCCTATAGCAGGCCACCTGTTCCTCATCCCTGTGCTTCTTAATCAGTGTCACAATCGGCGCCTCAAACATTGCTGGCAGGAGGTAGCCTAGTATTTTAGATCCATTATACAGCTCTGTCAGTACGGGAGCCAATTCATCTAGACAGGCTGCATAAACTTCAGCGGGCAGGCTCCTTTCCTCTGGCCTGGGATTTAATAGCACCCGCACTTCTTGAATCAAAATGCCCCCACCCAAGAAGGCTGCTTCCTCACTGGTCATGCAATGCTTGAGTATCACATGCATCCTGCACAGAACACAGCTGTGTATAATAGGCCCTGAAAGTTGCATGTATTTCTCCCTGTGACTGGCTGCCCCTCACCAGTTCATATCTTTAACATAGAGGAGCCTTTCCTATCAGATTAGCTATCCATGCAGCCAGTCTCCCAGTTTTATCTCATTCATTATGCTCCTTGGTGATGTAGCTCGATAATCATACCCTTCTAATAGGCCGATCATTCCTAATAACTTCATGCTCGTCGCTGGCATCCTGGTCACTCACTGCCATTCTCCTTAGCTTATTTAAGAGGTTTTCTTGTTTAAGAAACTTGGGCCAGATGTATGAAGGCTTTTTGCGATCACAAAAGCTTTTATTCAAAGAATGTGGCCATCTGCTTTATCTAAAAAGGCCTTTTGGTACAAATTAAACCCAAATTGCGATTCAGTACATGTTACTGGATTGCAATTTGGATTTCAGACTTCATACTGAATTGGTATTTGGAAGGGGGGGTGTTTAGGGCATCCCTTTTTGTTGGACTTGGCCCTCTCTGCAGGGTTGCCCCTAATCATTTTGCCTTCACCCCTCCTGTTTTCTGAACCTGTTTATGTTGGCATTTCTGTCTCTGTGCGCTTTACCAGTGCTAAAGTGCTTGTGCTCTCTCTCTCTCGCTCTCTAAAACATGGTAACATTGGCTTACACCCAATAGGACTTGACTCCTCACGGTGCCATCCTAGCGACAAGCCCAGAGCCCGGGCAGTACTTAGTCACATCGTAGACACCTATGCGCTACGAGACACATGGCACACACACCACACTTTCAATCTTGGATTCACTTTCTATTCCTCACCCCATTTCGTTTGGACGAGGCTGGATTACTGGTTTTTGTCAGCCAGTGTCTTCCTATGGTCCTCCGAGGTCATGGTTCTTCTACGCACTCTATCTGACCACAGCCCTATCCTATTAAAACTCTGCATCCTGCATGGTTGTAGAGCTGAGAAACCATGGCGATTCCCGGGCGAGGCTTTACACGACCAGGTATTCCGAGGCGAGATGTCGGAAGCCATAACTGAATACTTGGCGATTAACACGGGCACCGTCAAGACGCAAGCCACCCTCTGGGAAGATTTCAGGGCCTATATCCTAGGAGTAAGCATCTCTAAACATTCGGGCATACTGCGCGACATACGCAGCCAACTGCAGCGCATCTAGTCGGTACTGAGGGGGCGTCGATACAGCGGCATAGAGGTACGAAGACCGAGACTCCATCCGCGGGCGTTACTGCTGATGGAATCTGCGAGTCTGCCGAACAGGAGACTGCATGTATGGGGAAACACACCAGGGTTGGGTACTACGGGGAGGGAGAACGTCCCAGCCGCACCCTTGCCAGGATGCTGTGTCCAAACCGTATACACAACTATGTGACTGAACTCTGGACAAATACCGACACACGAATACTGGGCAGTGAGGGGGTAATGACTGAATTTCTCGAATACTGTAAACATCCATACACCAAACGCATCCCTGACACTCCTCCTGGCCTCTCTCCCTATCTGGAAGAAATCACAATGGTCTGGCTTACACACGGTCAGCGACAATTCCTTAGCGAACCCTTCACCCTGGAAGAGATTAGCATAGCCATCGACTCATTTGTTGGCTCTATAGCACCAGGCCTGGACGGCTTTGCTGGTGCCTTTAATAAGGCTTTCAAAAAACACCTAACTCCTCAGCTGCTAGCGCTGTACAATGAAGCTCTCTCTACTGGTTCTCGACTGGTTCTCTTCCGCCCACATTACGAAAGACAGTCCTCACACTGTTGTTGAAACCAGGTAAAGACCCCACTTGATGTGCCTCCAATTCCACTCTCGCTCCTTAACCTGGACACTAAAAGCCAAAGCATTAGCTACCAAACTAACCCTCCTGATGGAACAACCTATCTCACCGGTGCAGTCTGGTTTCGTGCGGCATAGATCAACCTCGCTAAATCTTTGCACAGTTTTTGCGGTGCTCAACAGGATTTCCCCAATGACGCCGGCAGCGGTGGCCCTGTTGGTCACCGAAAAAGCATTTGACTCCCTTGAATGGCCATTTTTGAGAGTGGTCCTGACAAAATTGGGGAATCCCCACCCCCCCTTTGTATCCATGATTAAACTTCTGTATTCTGGTTCAACAGACAACATAGGGGTCAACGGATCACTGTTGAACGCTTTCCCTATCACCAGAGGGACTAGGCAGGACTACCCGTTGTCTCCCCTGCTTTTCATTATCGCAATGGACCCGCAGGTCTGCCACTTGCAAGACTGGCATCTTCACCGGGTACTCTAGCTTACCCGGGCCCCCTACTCCTTTTGATATACGCCAACAACATTCTCCTTTTTATTCGGCATCCAAATGACAACCTCTCCCCTCTTGTGCTGGAGATAGTGCGTTTTGGCGACCTTTCCGGGCTCCGGATAAATTGGACCAAATCGGTGCTCTTTCCCCTAACTGACTCCACCCACCCTGTTCTGTCCGACCAACCCCTCAAGTGGACGACAGACGGCACCAAATATCTCGGTATCCACCTCCACCGTGACAAGAACCAGGTTCTACAAATGAAATATGGACCCGCAATAGTGGATCTTGAAATACAGGTCGCGCGTTGGATTAAACTACTGCTGTCCATAGCTGGCCAAGTGTCCGTTATTAAAATGATAGTGCTCCCTCATTTCGTCTATCTGTTTCTCAACATCCCAATTCCTCTTCCACAGGCCTTCTGCAGATCGCTACGCACCCTTCTTCTGCAGCTGATCTGGGCTGGGAATTGACCCCGTGTGTGCTGAGATACTTTAACACTTCCATACGAACGAAGCGGTTTGGGAGTGCCTGCCTACTTTTTGGCAGCCCAGTGCCAATACACCCACAGATGGTACCACCCGGATACCTGTGTTCCCTACTTGAAGCCGGAACTAGCCCAACTACAGGGCCTTCCCATTCAACAAACTGCCAAAGGGCATACCTCTAGACATCACGACATTTAGACAGTGTCCATGACCTACTGGGCATGGCGGACGCTGCGCCGACTGCTAGGTGGCAGTCCCCTTTACTCTCCACGACGACTCGTGGCTTCCACTCATGCACAAAAAATGAGTGAAACGTATGTTGGATCGCTACAATCTACGCAGCATTAATGATCTGTTTCCCGATGGCCATGTCCTCCAAAGCACCACCAACCCCCGCCTGGGCGACATACAATACATGCACCGATTTATCTTCCAACGACTCCATAATACTCTACGCTCCATGCTCCCCACTTACCATCTACCTCCAGATGACTTCCCAGCATTGAAACTTGTAATAACAGAGGCAGAAGATAACCATATGGTCTCCAGACTATAAAATGCATGCTTGGTCATGAAACCAGACACGACTGTCAGGGTGAGGGAGGTATGGGCGCGGGAACTTGGCGCCCCCATCACCGGTACAAAATGGTCTTACTGTTGCTCCCAGGTCCAAAATGTGTCACTCAACCATAGACACAAATTGTTACAATTCATATTTCTGCACCATGCATATCTCACTCCCATGGACATAGCTAAATTCAACCCTGATAAATCGGACCGCTGCCTCAAATTCCATGCCCAAAGGGCATACTTTGCACACCACACATGGACATGCCCTGCCATTTCCGCATACTGGATATCAGTTTACGCACATGTCATAAAAATGTTAGATGTCACGCAATAACTAGATCCCATAGTAGCTCTTCTGGGATACACAGCAAATATTCCCCGGTCAACGCACAGACTCACCTCCACAGCCTTTTTATTTGCAAAACGCGAGATTACAATTCAATGGGGCTCCGCAATGGCTCCCACCCCTGCTGCCTGGCTTAGAAGCATGACCAATTGCGATAGCCTTAGCGAAGACTACGCTACTCTTCAATCCCCATTCTCCCGCCCCTTAGATATTTGGCAACCCCTACGGGACTACCTCTGTACCCTAGACAAAGACGCATCGGATTAGCAGAGTGCCCTCCCATGTGTAACACATCACACAATGACCCACGCCCCAGGCTCCCACCATGCCACTTCCCATGTCATATACTTTATCAAAGACCCCCTGATACGACTACTAGTATGCTTCTTCACGTTGATGGTATATATCCATGCTCTGGCTTAAATATGATGTTTTTCACTGATGTGATCTGCTGGCAGCCTGCTGATGTTGCACTGTATGATATATGTGAAAATCAATAAAAATACATCTTAAAAAGATTTTATATGTTCTGGAACTTAAAAACTCTTAAATTTGTTTTTCACTTCTGCAGGGCCTACCTCTCCTATAAGATAACATTGAGTTACCTTATTACATTCAATAAGTAATAACTTTTGTTTGGGAACTGGTACAAATTTCATGTTGGGTGTCTAAATGTAAAGTCAGATTTTAAGTCACAATTCTGAAAATGCCACTTTTAGAAAGTTGGCATTTTTTGCCCTAATCATTTGGTGCCTGTATTCTGGGTCACATAACTATGTTTAGTTGGCAGTTGGTCTTTGTGTATTCCTCCCAGACAATGACACAAATAAGGACTAGGTATTGGCAGCATGGGCGTCCCGTCACGATGAGAGGAAGTCGATGGGGGTAGAGCTGTGCACAGCCCTACTTTATTTCAAAGGAGCTGCCTCAGCACACTCACAAAGGACTTCTCACTAGCCTTTTGTTACCCCAGACACCAAGGAGCATCGGCACGGAGGAAAGAAATTCCAGCACCATCGGTGGGCGGGGGAGAAACTCTCGAAGCTTCTCCCACTTCAAAGCTGGCTCCAGGTATGAAAATAGGACCCTCAGACCCACTCTTCAGTACAGTCTTGGTTCTGTGGATGTTACAGAAGGACTGTCCTGCTGCCAGAGGACCGCCCTGCTACTTGAGGCCTGCCCTACTGCCTGAGAGGGAAGACTTGACCTGCTCCCTTCATCCCAAGCTACTGGAGTGACTCTAAGGGTCAGTTGGTTGACCTTCTGTCTGAGGTATACGGACACAACAAGCTCCAGAGGCCTCTCTCTCACCACCTAGCTGGCCTGCTGCAGCTGGACCTGGATGAGCCCTGCTGGCCTCTGAAAGAGAGTCCCTGATCCCCAAGAGACATCTCTCTAGGCTCTGGGCCCTTGGTTGTCATCAGAGTGCAGTTCTCTGGACACAAAGGAGAAATCCTGAAGTTTTGGGCTCTTCATGACCGCAAACAGGTCGGTTCTCGAAGAGATTTTGCCACCTACGCCATCCGCCCACGTAAAGCTCTGGTGAACCCACTCCTCGCTCTACAGCGACGAACGGCAATGCAAGATTTAATACTGGCTTTAGATGTGCACGCAATCCTCACACTGGTGTCATGCCCGAGGCAAACTATGCAATCAGCGCCCCTTTCTCATAACCTCCAATGCAGACCAACCCCCCAAAAAGCTTTATATGCTTCAAATACTTAATTGACAAACCTAAACCTTGAACTCCTCTCGCCCTGCCACCTCCATCAACATCAACACCCTTCCAAATAACTTCAACACCTTTCTGGAAAACCCTGTAAACATTCACACTCCAATTAAAATGTTCAAGTTGAACCTTTCAGACTTCAAAAAAGACCCGGTCAATCATCTCCTAAACTACCAATCTGGCTTTAAATCGTACTGAAGCCCAGAGACAGCTTCCAACAAACTGTAGGCAATGCCCTCCTCACCACAGATAAAGATGACCCCTGTCTGCTGACATGGCGGGAGCTCTCGGCAGTCTTTGACACCAGTGACTCCCTCACCCACACCCTGAAGTCTTGAGTGGGATTCATTGATGACATAATGCTCTGTTCCCCTCCTACCTATTCAAGAGACACAACACAACATTGAGCCCCACAGGCTCTAATCACTGATAACAGCATCAAAATTCACCATTGCACTGATTACGCAAAACTCTGCTTGAAAGTCTCCTCAGATACTGACATCCAGGGCCTCTGCCTGCATGTCACCCAGACCTGGATGTCCAGCACTTACCTTCAGCTCAACCCACCAAGACAGAATTCCTGCTAGTTGCCAAGAACAAGAAGCATGGTACCAGCTCTCGCTACTGATGAAAGTGAAACTGTTCTTTCACAAAGAGATTTCAGGGCTGCTGCTCAAGCCCTCATACCCACACCGAGATGTGGCAACGTCCAGATCCACGGCCTGCCCTAAATCCACAATGTGCTCCCTTCAGGGCATCCTACAAGCCGCAGAAGCCTCATCGAGAGCTTAATGAAATATAAACACATCAGGCCCGATTCACAAAAGTAATCTGAGACAAAATCCTAACTTTACGACTTTCGGTATTCACAAAAGGCATTTAGGAGTAGTAAAGTTAGAATTCCTAACTTTACTACTCCTAAACTGAGACAAAATCCTAACTTTATGACTTTCGGTATTCACAAAAGGCATTTAGGAGTAGTAAAGTTAGGATTTTGTCTCAGATTACTTTTGTGAATCGGGCCCATCATCCCTGCCCTAAAGAAACCCTACTGCCTCCCATTCACAGCCTGCACTCTTTTCAAACAAACAAAATCTGGTGAGTGCCCCCATTGACCTTGGTTTGATGCATTCATGTCGCCGTCACAATGCCCAGCCACACAAGTGGGGCACGTTTTTATCTGCATGAGTGGGGTAATGCTGGCTTGTAGGAATTTCGTGGATACCGGAAGCTTCCATCACAGAAATGGAAGGAAAATGCGTTGTTTCAGCAGAGTTTGACAGCATTGTGGGTAATAAAGCCTTTTGGGATCCATGCAAGGTACACCACCTTGGACTCCCCCAGTTGTCTAGTTTTAAATAATGTCTGTGGTTTGTCGGTTTGCATGGCTGGCGCTACAACACTTCACCAAATACAGCAGTTACCCCTATTGCTTACCCCTCAATGTAGCGCTTTAGGGCCTTTTGTGTCATGGTCTCTTGGGACACCCACACAAGTGGGGTACCGTTCTTATCAGAACACAAGTGGGCAGTCAGGGAGGTAGGAAATTTGTGGCTCCCCTGATTCCAGACCTTTTTGTCACAGAAATGTGAGGAAAATGTATGCTTTTCATCAAAGTTTGACGTTGACAAGGGCTTCTAGGTAAAATTACCTGGTAAGAGCCAAGCACCCCTAAACTCCCCTAGTTGTCTAGTTTTAAAAAATCTGCAGGTTTGCTAGGTTTGCCTAGGTGCCGGCTGAGCTAGGGCCCAAAATCCACAGTTACCCACATTGCAAAAAAAAGGTGCGTTTTCACTGCATAAATGTTAGTTTCTATGTTGCGTTTTAAGCATTTTCCAAATGTTGGTGCTAGAGCCACCCACAAAAATTGGGTTCAGTTTTTATGTGGAGACACGTAGGCACACTGGTTGTTTGTGAATTTGTGAATCTCAACCGTGTACAGAAATGTCTAATACAAAATGTTAATAAATGAGTAATCTTATCCATATACGCACTTTCAATGTTTGTACGGCTTTATGGGAAAGTGAACAGAATCAATAGAAGTTATACCATCTGGACACTTCATTGTGTGTAAAGATTGCAAAAAAAAAGAGGCGTTCTTAGTAAGGGCCAGATTTACATTTTGTCTGACATAGAAGACTCTGTCGCTCTGACAGAGGACTTAACGTCTGTCATGCTGAGACCTCTCTGCCCACCAAATTTAGAAATCACTGCCAAGCTGGTGGACAATTCAAAAACATTGGCAGGAGCCGCTGTCACTGCAGTTCCTGTTAATGCCTTTTTACATTTGTCGCGCTGATCCATCAACATGACGGAGCTATCCATCAATTTTCTTTTAAATTTTCAAAAGCAAAATCCTGCAGCCGTATTTTTTTTGTGAAAACAAAATACCCCACTCACATTGGGAGTTCTCTTATATGGCAAAGGTGGCATTAGAGAGTTTTCAATGTCCACCACTGTGATTTTCCAGGTGGTGATGGACAGTGAAAACAGACCTGTATGTCTGCACATCTAAATTAGTTGGGCGGACATAGAGGTCAGCCGCTGAATGCCTTACTCAGTTGGGACGTGGGAGAGGTGCAACCATGCCAGAGATGGAGCAGTCTTCCCCACGGTTACACCAATGGTCCGTCCGCATATATATCGGGTGGGCACCCCATTATCTTCAGAGTAAGGATCCTCTATTACAGTTACCACAAACTATCCTTACCACCACAGATAGAAATCGTGTACTAATTTTTTTAAATTAATCCATCACTTACACTGGTTGGTTTTAGCACTTTCGGGAATGCTAGCTTCGTAGCACAAATACTTATCACAGTATCTGAATATTGAAACCAAGACTATTGAAGGTCAGTCATGAAGCAACGTCAAGACACTACCCACTTTATGGTCCATTCACCCGCCATTCATTCAACACACACAAGACTTTCATTCCGTCGGCCACAGGCCCAATCCAACAGATCAGTGCACTTGCATCAACATACCACCGCTATTCAAGTGCCCATCACATTCATATGCTACAGGACGGAATCTCCATTCAAGACAACCTCTCAACCAAATTGCACATAAAATTAACACAAACAAACCTCTATGAACACATATGTCCAGACATGATGACGGTTGGTCCATCCACAACTTTCACAAATGAATTTAAAAGTTTTATTATATTTTAACCACCTGTCAAGTACCCGCCTCCATTCTGAACATTACTGAGCCCATGCCTAGGGAACCTCTACTAATGGCTCCCATGACAGCCACATGAGGCTCAGGAAGACATGTCTTACATGCCTCTGTGGCACACTCACTGTGGTAAATTCAACTCCTTCCAGTTTGTGGGTGCAAGTTGAGGGTGTCCGACAATGCATTCCGAGGCTTACATCCCTCAAACTGAGTGAGCATATCTACCTTTAAAACGAAGGCAAATGTGCTGGGGAATACTGCCTAAGCTCCCTAAAGAGCACGTGGTAAACTAGGAAGAATTATAGTTTTTGACAAATAGGGTAGTTAGTGAGAACGTAGCATATCCCCTGTCCACTGTTATTTGCAGTGGTGTGACTGTAAGGCACTTGTCATACAGCAAACTGAACATCTAAGTTCTGACGGAGGATGAACATGTCAAGCAGGACAAACATTTTACCCTTACACGTAGCGTTTAGGGGCAGAGTAATCTTATGATTTTTTTGTAAAGTGAACTTTCACCCAGGTGGGTGTCCTGTCGCTGACGCTGGGGCAGTCAAGGCTGATCCATGAATTAACCTAGTCGAAGAGCCAAGTTTTCAGCTTCATGCAGAATGCAATTATTTTAGAGACGGCGCACATGTGTAGGGGGAGGTAGTTCTGCCTTTTTGGAGTCAGTTAGGAGAAGTCACTTTTCTTTGTTCTGATGCTGCGTGTGCATGGAATGTGTGTGAGTATGTGTATGGCTGAGCAAAGTTGTCTGGAAGGTTTCTGAAACCTGAGGTGGTATTGAGGAATGCTTGGCCAGCGCTGCTTAAGGCTTTGAATGTGTGTTTCAGGAGCTCTAGATGGGGAGTCTGAGGTACAGGGTGTGTGTGTTGTGGATGATGAGGGAGGAGGCTGCCTGCTGTGTTCTGTATGGTTAGAGATATCTGCTTAGTTGAGTGAGTGAGTAATTCATTATCGGGTGAATGCGGCACCAATGGGTTTGAATCTGTAGGAGATGATGAAGAGATGTCATGCACATCTGTACTACCGCGACTATCTGCCTTATACCTTTGTGATATCCCTGTGAAAGCACAACTAGTCTAAGCGTTTCCCACCCGTTCATGTCTCTGTCCTCATCAAAATCCTGACTAATCCCGTATACTTGCCAAGTGAACCTATATTAACACCTTCTGTCGCTAGCTACTTGAAGCTAAAGAAAACATGTTTTTCATGCACCTTCAGCGCACTCACTGTGCTAAATCCAACTCCTTCCAGTTTGTGGATGCAAGTTGGGGGTATCCAAGAGTGTCTCCTGAGGCCTACACTCCTCGACCTGAGGGAGCATATCTATCTTTGAAACGAAGGCAAGTTTGCTGGGGAATATTGCGTAAGCTCCCTAAAGTAATAAGCCAAACAAATGTCCTGTGGGACTCATTCACCGACACTTCTACTTTTGCTTTGAAAGTTTAGTAACTTGTATCATAATTAATGTTATTGAAAAATGGTACAGAACACAATATCTTGTATGAAGATGATTTTCACATCCTGAGTATAAGAACAATGTACATTTCATTATGTATCAAAATTAGTGCAGATGACGCAGTGCTCAGACAGTGAATAAATATATCTATATACAACAACATAGAACAATACACTGAACAGATCCCAAGGTTGCATAGGATGTCTGTTCATACATGGTATCCCCTCGTGAATCATAACATGTTTTGAAAGCAACTTAGGGAAGGAATGTTAATGTTTTGACCCGTAGTTACTTTTCGGATTTCATCAGGACAAAAGTCAACTGACTAAAGTTCCCTAGAAACAGTGAATCTTGAAATCTTAGGCATTCTGTAAGCAGTGCATGCACGAATACTTAAAAACAGAGTTCACAGTGTTCCCTAGAAACAGTGGAATGTTGGGACTTTCAATAAGACATCCTGTCAGCAATACGTGCCAGAATACTTCAAGTCAGACTCTATAATGTATATCAGATCTCTCGGTTAGTCTGAAAGTTCTGTTGGAGTTATTATTCGGGAGAAGAACACCTTTGTATCTTGTGAAGAAAGCGGTCACACCAAGAATATTGCTAGACAATGCCAATTATTCAAAACGGGCCCCTCGCTTCCTCAGACGGTCCCCAAAAGGTAAATAGATTACTCTGGAAAAGCACACCTTTGCATCGTGTCATGCCACCGCCATGACCCGCAATCATGAATGTTGCCATTTGGATAAGGTGGGTAAACAGCTTCTTATACCAAGTGCGTGTTTTATGACTTGAATTATATGGCTGAAGAACCTGGTAATCTTGTCCACTCTGCCCATGTACTTGTTGTAATGAAGCATATATAGGTGGGCTTGAGAACTTTGGCCATCTGACCCCAAACGTGACGGGGAAGTGCTCTCATTATGAATTGTAGTGAGCATGTACAGATCACACCTATCAGGGAACTTGACTGTGAGCAGTTCGTTGGAGTGCAGTGCTTTGAGATTTTTGAACCTTTCACACAAACAAGGTCCTGTGGGAATCCTTTGGTGCAACATCGAACTGTACCGCATGCCACAGTGCCAGCTTTATGCAGCTCACTGAACATCTCTACTCCCATATAGAATTTGTCCACATAAACGTTATAACATTTGAGAACGAGTGGCCGGACAAGCTCCTATACAATTTTTCTCATGACTTTTAGCATGGGAGGGCAACCTACAGGGTTTAGAGTGGAGTCATTCCCTGTATACACTCTCAAACTGTATACATACCCAGTAGAGCTCTCACACAGCATGTACAACTTGGTGCCATAGTGAGCTCTTTTGCTTAGAATGTACTGCCTGAACAGCAGCTGCCCTTTATACAGGATCAAGGACTCATCGATGGCTATATTCTTTCTAGGAGTATAATCTCTGGAAACCTAGCAGACAAATTTTCAATGACAGGCCAGATTTTGAACAACCTGTCATGGTCTGGATGGTCCCGGGGCAGTGGAGCAGAATTGTCTTTGAAATGCAGCATATACAGCAATAGCAAAAACGATCTATGCTTATGTACTGTCCAAGATGGGTGTTACCTAAACCGTGTGAGTAGACTAGTAGGACTGCAAGTTTGGTTTGTGCACTAACCTCATTTTGAGCGTAAGGCCCAAACATATCTTCAAACCCTCAAGTGAAGTGGAAGGCCACTGGTGTGTCCTAGAATGATGAACTAGACTGCCTCCATGCTCCTGCAAAGATTGTTCAGCTTGCAAAGTTGTTTGCGGCACAATTTTCTCATAGCAAGTCAACATTCAAAAAGAGATGGACGTAGTAAATTGGAAAAAAAAACAGCCATATCGACTTTACATCCAGCGTGGCCAGTGAACAGCAGAATTTGGGGCTGAACTAAATTTGGGGGCTGCTAAGAGAGCACTCAGTTTGTGCTTGACACGGCAAGTGCCCACTCTTGGGGTTGGTCTACCCTGCTACGGACGCTCTGCTGCACAGTCTGTGCTTAAAAAGGGACAACTGCCATCATCGTGTCCCTCAGAATCGCTGGAAGACGAGTCGTTGGGATAGAACTCTGCCGACTGAAAACTCACTTCCAGATTCTTCTATATTTTCCTCTCCCTCAGAGCTGTCCTCCATAACCCGAGTTAGGGCGTGGGCAGCAGTCATCCACCAAGGCACCAACTCTCATGACTGCCTAAAACCTTCCTTCTAAAGTCACTCAATCTGTCAATTAACATTACACATATATAGTAAGATCAAGACATGAATGTGCTCAAATATGTAGCAACCAATCAGTTTAAAAAAAAAAAAAAATTGTGTGTGACTACAGGTGAGGACCCCCTGCATAGTGACTTATGAGGCAAAAACCTGACGAATTCAGGGTAAGTAATCCTGGCATGAGTGTTGCATGGCCACACTGGATGCCGCACAAAAGGAACGCAAACAATTTATGTAGAAGTGAATCACGTGTGTTCCTTCATTATGTGTGTATAGTAGTGATCCACACCATAAAAATTGTTTAAAAATATTTGTTTTTATAATTTTCCCTTTTTTCTTTTTTATTCCATGTATTGGATTGATGTTTTTATGTGGTTATTGTTTTTTATCCTTAGGTGCACTGACAAGGACTAGATTATAAGTAAGATTTATTCTTACCTAAGTGCATGATGTAGGCATGCTTTACAGACAATAGGGACCTTTTGATTGACGTGCCCTGACGAAGGCTCGGGACACTTCACCTATAGTAGATTTTTCTCCAGGTGGTATCTTTTTGTTTGGTCGAAACATCTTGTTATTAGGGAATGTAAGGATGTAGTGAGTCTTCACCAATCCCATACACCCCTCTAGGATTGTTCCTGACTGAGGAGCAACCATTTTTAATCCTACCCTGTGCGATACTAATAATAAAGGGTATATCCAGGATACGGGCAGAGGCATTTTTATGGTTTGAGGATCTGGTCCCCTACATGTACCATAGCATACTTTATTCAGAGCTCCCTTCTCCCAGAGTTTTTTTCGGGTCAAGGTTGAGACCACCGGGTTGGTATCATCTTACCCGACGGGCAGACTGGCCAAATGATGAACCATGCCACAATCATGTGGGTGAGGCCTCTCTGTCCATAAACAATGGATGTTCTTTTGGAATTAAAGGAGGGAATAGGGATCTGATAGATTGCAACTCTACGACTAGAACATGTGGAACATCAGCCTGCCCTATATTCGTGGTATTGGTATTAGAATTGGAGATTGTGGGGCAGCGATTAGTTCTCCTACCTCTCTTTATGTGTTTGTATTGAGTATACTGGATACGGCACATAAATCTACCATTTGCTGCATAACCTGCAGATGCTAGATTTCTGTGGCATATGCAGTACACATGTTTTTTTACAATGCTTGTTTTCCCCTAGAGAGCACAGTCTTTGGTTTCTGTCCGAATACCTTGTGCCCCTGGCTGCCCCTCCATCCTGTACACTACATATGGCGATGCTCATTGAAATTATCCCAGAATATAATCATCATTTCTTTTATGCCGACAGAACAAGATGAGAGCTGAGAAGCAGAAACTTGCGTCTGAGATTAAAAGGCTGCACCAGCTCCTGAGAGATAAAGAGCAGACACTGTACCGGAGACTGCAGGTGATGGAGAAGACAATTACCAGGGTAGAAAAAGCAAATATCTCCAAACTGTCCAAGCAAGTCACCTCTCCCAATGCCCCGATGACAGATCTAAAGAAGAAATGCAAGGAGCCAGCGTTGGACTTCCTGAAGATGAGACACTGCTTGGTAAATACAAGACAATACAGAAGTGCTGCATTCATATGGTGTGTGAGTGGAGAACATGCATGATCAACAGAGAAGGTTAATTTACAGGGACCTCCTGTATTCTGGCAAACCAACAAAAAATATATCCAAATTCCACTAATGGCAAATCTTCTGCTCTGACAGCCCAATGCAATGTACAGGCGTGTGTGTGTGATCAGTGCATATCTCAATAGTGTCTGTGTGTGTGTGTGATCAGTGCATATCTCAATAGTGTCTGTGTGTGTGTGATCAGTGCATATCTCAGTGGTGTCTGTGTGTGTGTGATCAGTGCATATCTCAATAGTGTCTGTGTGTGTGTGATCAGTGCATATCTCAATAGTGTCTGTGTGTGTGTGATCAGTGCATATCTCAGTGGTGTCTGTGTGTGTGTGATCAGTGCATATCTCAGTGGTGTCTGTGATCAGTGCACATCTCAATGGTGTCGGTGTTTGTGTGATCAGTGCACATCTTAATGGGGCCTGTGTGTGTGTGTAATCAGTGCACATCTCAATGGGTCCTGTGTGTGTGTGATCAGTGCACATCTCAATGGGGTCAGTGTGTGTGCGTGTGTGTGTGATCAGTGCACATCTCAATGGTGTCTGTGTGTGTGATCAGTGCAAATCTCAACGGGGGCAGTGTGTGTGTGTGTGTGCATGTGTGTGTGATCAGTGCACATCTCAATGGTGTGTGTGTGTGTGATCAGTTCACATTTCGATGGTGTCTGTGTGTGTGTGATCAGTGCAAATCTCCGTGAGGTCTGTGTGGATGGGCAGTGTACATCCAGAGGGAGCTGTGTGTGTGAGCAGTGCATATTTCAGTGGGGTGTGTGTGTGTGTGTGTGTGTGTGAGCAGTGCACATTTCAGTGGGGTGTGTGTGTGTGAGCAGTGCGCATTTCAGTGGGGTCTGTGTGAGTGTGAGCAGTGCGCAGCTCGGCAAGGTCTGTGTGGGTGTGAGCAGTGCACAGCTCGGCGAGGTCTGTGTGGGTGTGAGCAGTGCACAACTCAGTGGGGTCTGTGTAGGTATGTGTGAGCATTGCAAAGCTCAGTGAGATTTGGGTGGGTGTGAGCGGTGCACATCTCAGTGGGGTCTGTGTGGGTGGGCAGTGCACAGCTCAGTAGTGGCTTTGGTATGAGCAATGCACAGCTCAGTAGTGTTCTGTGTGGGTGGGTACCGCACAGTAGAGTGAGGCTCTGTGAGAGGGGCATTGCACAGCTCGGTGGGGGCTTTGTGGGTGGGCATTGCACAGGTCATTAGGAGTGAGTGTGGGTGGGCAGTGTACAGCTCACCTGGGGGCTATTTGAGTGGGCAGTGCACTGTTTAAGTGGGGGCTTTATGGGTAGGCATTGCAGAGTTCAGTGGGGGGCCTGTGTGCAGTTAGGGGGTGAACTGCCTCCCGCTTCTCCAGCCACCTGTGTGGCCTTTATCTGTTTATTCTTTTTCCATCCCCCTGCGTAGTAATCCCTTCTCATGAACAATTATGGAGCAACAATCACAACAGGTAGGAGGTGTTCAGCAATTGCTGAATATGATTTACACAGCACAATAACCACTGATTACCCCAGTACTTCAGGAGTACTGGGGTAATCGAGGGTTACTGGTCTCAGATTGTGTGATTCACAGCTTTTCATCTGGTTTAAATACTTTGAAGGCAACAAACATCGAACAATTTATAAATGACTGTTCAGACAGTACTTTATTCCTACACACACCACTAAAAATACTCTACACAATTAATAGTATGCATTTACAGTGGTACTAGAGTGGGACAGTACCCATGTCAATCTGGGTGACGATCTCTATTGGTGTTAGGGATGGAAATGCCCGCTGCGTATTTATCCTGTGTCCTAATTTTTATTTTGGACTGTCATACTAATCAGAGTATTCATTACTATCAGACTAATCAGAGTATTCATTACTATCGGACTAATCAGAGTATTCATTACTATCGGACTAATCAGAGTATTCGTTGCTATCAGACTAATCAGAGTATTCGTTGCTATCAGACTAATCAGAGTATTCATTACTATCAGACTAATCAGAGTATTCATTACTATCAGACTAATCAGAGTATTCGTTACTATCAGACTAATCATTCTGCTCATTATTATTAGACTAATCTAAGCATGTGCACAGAGCACTAGGGTTTCCCCTGACTACGAGAGGTCCTGTACCTATCCCAAGATCTGGAGGGGTGCACCGGATGTGGCATCATTGTTGGCAGTGCCACTACTGTCTCTGTCGTGGGTACAGTGCATGGAGTGGTGATTGCACCATATCATGGTAAAGAGAACTCAATGTGACCCGACCTTTTAACTGTGTCACTCAGGTTGAGGCCTTCTGGCCCACCTGTGTAAAGCACGTTTGTGGTATATGAGTGAGCCAGAGTGATGGAGGACAGTGGGATCCATTTTGGATACCCCTAGACAGGCCTAGAACAAAGTGGAGGTTGATGACTGTGGTCTCAGAGAGTGGACCTGTGTCACCTGCATTTCTGTAGCTGAAGCGGGAAGAACCAGACACTGAAGTGAGGGGAGTGGAGACAGGGGGGCCTTTTGGTTTGCAATGAATGAGCTGCTGATTAGTCTTCCTGAGCACTGCCATTTGGTGGATGGTCGGGTGACGGGTGGAATTGAAGAATCTGTTGTGAAAGTTGAGTAAGTCTCTAGGTGAGGCCTCCACTTTTATCTGTCCCTGTTACTCCTTCAGTTGGGCTGATGACATCTAGGTACAGACCTCACTCCTCTTTATGACTCTGTTGTGAGTGATCCAGGATGGAGACAGCCCAGGTCTACCTGTTGTGAAAACCATCACTCGACACAAAGGTTGTGTCTGGAGAGCAGCCTGAAGGGACCTCTTGAAGCAGCCTGAGGAGGACACTTGCTGGGTCTGGTGGGTCCGGGGACTAGAACACCCACTCCAGGAATGAGGGTTCATCTCATGGTCACAGGTTGTAATCCCGGTGGGTCCACTCAGCCTTTTATCTTTCTGAGCTCCATAAAAGGAGTGACATTGAATTGGCTAACAATAAACATCTGTTATTTCAGTGCCAAGAGACCTGAGATTGAATGTGTGCTTTCCAAACACAAATGTTATTTTATATTGAAAGGAAATTCACCACAACCCTGGTTCGTAGTTTGAGTCAGTGGATCCAAATTCTGTTTCTAGAAGTTGTGTATAAAATTCGGACCGAAACTATACACTTCGCTTGAGGTCCAATTCCTTTATGACCAGGGAAGGGAATGCTCCACATATTACACAAAAGACTGCTGTGCAATCAGGAATGGTGTTTGCCTGACAGCCGATCCACAGAGGTGAGGGGACACAACCAGACATCTGGCCTATCTACTGGAGAAGCTGTGGATCTGCCCTGAAGTGCCTTGAAGCCTGGCCGCCTACTGAGAGAGGCAAGTTGTTTGCCTGATCCTGCAGGTGACAACACTCTCCAGGAGGAGTGAGATCCAGTGCATCCAGGAAGAAACGGACTACTCAAGATCGATCTAACGAGGACCCTTAGTGCCCTCGAATCTCTCATCTCAGCTCCTGGTGAGAATGGCTGTGCTGTGCTACTCAACGGTCCAGTTAGGTTGCAAATGTGTGATTGCCATAGTGACAGCCGAGGGCTGCAACTGCAAGATTAGTGTAGGGCCAAATGAGAGCAGTAACTGCCTTATTGCTATAGGCCTGTCTAAGGCCGCAACTGAGGGATTGCCGTCAGTCTCACCAGAGCTTCTCCTTCCTTAGATCCATCCATGACCGCAACCTCAGGACAGTCGACTCACAGGTTTTACCTGTTTCGATGGTGCTCCATCTGATGAATACAGCTACACCCAGGTCCACACCAGCTCCTGCACAAGACCCCATGCCATGACTTATCCAACAGGGGCTGGGTGAGTGCGATGCCTGATGTGGCCCGCATCTGGCTCTAACAAGCATTAAAAGACTTGGTTCCTGGTAGCTTCTGCTGGGTAGGGCCACCACCTCTACAAGGTAACACTAGAAGGACTCAAACAGTATCCCCTCTCTCAAGGAAGAGTAAGACAAAGCAAAGAATGTGTCCTCATGTAATGCAACTGGTGCTCATGTAAAGCTCTCTGATACCCGATACCTTGGAGTCAAGTCCGCCCTATATAAAACTTCACAAAAAAAAGAGTGAGCGCATTTGAACTGTGTGCACATAAACTGCACCTGAGCCTGCTACACGCCACTCCTGACTCACCAGAAGGGAGGGGAACCCTAAACCAGGGGATCACCAGGGAGGAGTATAGAGCAAGAGGGGCGATGGTAGAGACATCGAGAGACTACACGCAGGAACATTATCTTGTGTGCTCATTGAAATGTGTAGTATTTAGTACAACTGTGTGATTAAAGTACTTCCGTTCTTATAGAGGAAAGCACTGGGTTGGACTTTAAGATTATTGTGTTTTTATTTTAATTGTTGAGCGCTGACCCTGAGCACCCCCACGCTATCGTCCTGAGACGCCTGTGACTGCTCGCCCTCGCTACCCTGAGTGTCAAGTGTGAAGGGGTTGTACTTGACCCACTTTGCAGAGCCATATTATGGCTGGCCACATGTCATCATTGACAAAAGACATCAACACCCCGCTACCTGCTCTGTGGTACCCCCAATAGGCTTTGACAACCAGTAGATCACATTGACCCCTGGCTCTGCCACGGGGATTCTCAGTGGTACTTTTGGGGTCGTTCTTTTAGTAGAGCTCACTTTGAATAATCTGATTCAGTCCCCATGCACTCTTTCCTGACTGCTGGGATGAAATGTTGCAGTACATCTCTGTCTCTATTCAGCGGGGTCCGTACCGCTCTGGATGCTGTACGCCATGTATGATTTACCGGGCAATGATGCTGTAATCTTTGCCGCTGCCCAGTCGATTGGGGGGGGTTACAATTCATGATAAGGGTGGTGATGGTCACAACCTTCAGTAAGCTGCGGCAGCCAGCACCATTCAAGAGGAGGCTGTGACGGCGTTGTGGTGCTCGTGGTCAAGGGGAGCTTTGCCACAAGCTTGGATTCTTCTCGGGCCTAATCTCAAACCCCGTACCGAAGCAAACCCCTACCCTCCATCTGTGTCACAGTGGTTCACATTCCGTGCAGTTGCCTTCTGATGGTGCCCATCTTCTTCCAGCACGTCACTTCTTCATGCCCAACCAGCGATGGTATCCAAAACTTCTTTAGTTCTTCAGATGCTTCTTGGTGTTAGACGGCGCAGCGGAACTGGCAGCTTGTTGAGTTCCAAGACACTCTGGGCCTCAGGTGTCGGCACAGCCGCCTTCACTGGGGAGACATTTCTGGGACCTTAGACCTCACCTGTAGTACAGCAGTAATGACCTTGTTTTGTATTACAGTGTGGGTTTAAAGTTGTCTGGCATCCTTTGCATCCCCTCTTCTTCTGGGCTTTCTCTTTC
Organism: Calotriton arnoldi; assembly: GCA_963921515.1. Taxonomy (NCBI): domain Eukaryota; kingdom Metazoa; phylum Chordata; class Amphibia; order Caudata; family Salamandridae; genus Calotriton; species Calotriton arnoldi. The sequence goes on from CAWUFW010002319.1 coordinate 1,355,824, forward strand.
CAATTCAAGGGCATCTCCAATGTGTCTCCTGAGCAATCGGTCAGGTCACTCCTTCGAAGCAGGGTCAAGGTCACCCATCCTGGCAGACTGGTCGAATCTTCCCCATGCAAGGGGATTTGGCAGTAGCTACTCCACCTATGGTGTTCTAAAGAATCTCCCAGTCATTGCTTGTGTTGCCTCCTGGCTTCCAGTCAGGAAATCTTGTCACAGTCACTTTAAGTTAGTTTTCCAAATTGCAGAGACATTGTGCATTCCTGCTGCTTAGTTCTGAGACTGGTTCTGGGCGGTTTCACCATTTTGTATTTTTCATACAGATTTGTCAAGCCATAGTCTTTGTCCCAAAGCCCATGTACTCAATCGATATCTGTTAGAAAATGTTTGGCCGTGGTGGAAGCAGATGTTATGGTTTTAAGAAGAGAAAGATGAGCTATATTGTAAGAGGACTCAACGATGACAATAATAAATAGATTTCCTCCTGCAGGTGGTGACGCAAGGATAAAAGCAGGTGGCATCCTATGCCATGGTCCAGGAGGTACAGGCTTAGATATAAATGGTTTGGAATGCATTAATGTTCCTTGAGTGCAAAATTCATCAAGCCAGAAAATACTGCTCGACATTCTTATTTACGGATGGCCACCAGGAGGATCTCAGTACAAACAGGAGAGTGGCTGTGGGTCCTCTACGGCAGGCTGTGGCAGTGTCGTTACACACTCACAAAACCTCTCCTGAAGTTCCTTGGTAGGAAGGATTAGAGGCTGTTGTTGAAAATATATATCTTCATGTTGGGTCAATGATTTGGTAAAGTCTTTAAGAACCTTAGAATTTAACTGAGAATGAGCGGGACACACTTGTACAATTGTTTGTACAGCACCAGTTATTTGATGGGGTTGAATGATTGCTTGAGCAAAGGTGATTGGATATCTCTGTGACAGCGCATCAGCAAGTGTGTTGTTGGAACGAGGGATAAAAGTAACGAAGAAGACATACTGAGCAAAGCAGTGGTGACTGTTCTCACACCGTAAATTACGGAGGCTCTCTACGTTTCTATGATTGGTTTGATTTAAGGATGTCTCCATTGTGTGTAGATGAGTTTCACTGGAAGACGTTCTTTGAGCCTGTGCAGTTCCGCTCACAGTCGTTTAGTAGGTGTGAAAGGTACAAGATCGGGTGTTCAAGCCCAACCTAATCCTGAGATTACTCTATTCACTTCTATTTTCTTCCTGAAACTTATCATTATCACCAGATTCCAGCGATCCATAATCAGATTTCTTATTTGAATCTTCTCCTTTCTAGAATATCTTGCGTGAGGAGGGGGGGGGGCTCTCTGTCTTGGGTGAAACGGTTGATAGAAGATATAAAGATTTTGATAAGGATATAAAGTAATAAAAGGACAAGGCCGTCCTGTTGCCTGGAAATACTTAAGGCAGGAGGACCGCCAGAACTATTTCCAATACCTTCCTCCCTCTTCAAAAAATGCTTTTCAGCCAAGACTAGATGCTCCATCCATCAAAGGTAAAACTAACATTAATTTTATTCAGTTCCTTCAAAATTTCACAGATAGAATCAATCAGTTAGAATGTACTCGGTGGGAGGGAGGCTTGGGTGGGCAGTGTTCAGCTCAGTGGAGGGCTGTGTGGATGGACAGTACGCAGCTCAGTCGTGGTCCGTGTGGGTGAGCAGGGCACACCTCCGTGGGCAGATTGTCTGAGGAACTGAGGGCTTGAGCAGAGCACAGCTCGGTGGGAGGTGGTGTGGGTGGAAAGTACAGAGATCGGGGGAAGCTGTCTGTGGACAATGAACAACTCAATGCAGCAGGTGTTGTTTGGGGTCTGTGTGGCCGATGCACAGCCTAGTGGGGGTATGTGTGGGTGGGCAGTGCACAGCTCGGTGGGAGGTGGTGTGGGTGGAAACTACAGACATCAGAGGGGAGCTGTCTGTGGACAATGAACAACTCAATGCAGCAGGTGTTGTTTGGGGTCTGTGTGGCCGATGCACAGCCTAGTGGGGGTATGTGTGGGTGGGCAGTGCACAGCTCAGTGGGAGGTGGTGTGGGTGGAAAGTACAGAGATCAGGGGGAAGCTGTCTGTGGACAATGAACAACTCAATGCAGCAGGTGTTGTTTGGGGTCTGTGTGGCCGATGCACAGCCTAGTGGGGGTATGTGTGGGTGGGCAGTGCACAGCTCAGTGGGAGGTGGTGTGGGTGGAAACTACAGAGATCAGAGGGGAGCTGTCTGTGGACAATGAACAACTCAATGCAGCAGGTGTTGTTTGGGGTCTGTGTGGCCGATGCACAGCCTAGTGGGGGTATGTGTGGGTGGGCAGTGCACAGCTCAGTGGGAGGTGGTGTGGGTGGAAAGTACAGAGATCAGGGGGAAGCTGTCTGTGGACAATGAACAACTCAATGCAGCAGGTGTTGTTTGGGGTCTGTGTGGCCGATGCACAGCCTAGTGGGGGTATGTGTGGGTGGGCAGTGCACAGCTGAGTGGGGAATGGAGTTGGGCGGTGCACAGCTCAGTTGTGTTCTGGGGCCAGATGTACAAAATCGCGTGTTTGTGATTTGCTAATAGCGAATTTTAGCGATTCGCCATTAGGAAATCTCAAACTGCGATGTACAAAAGTGTGTTTGACACTGTTAGTGATTCGCAGTGGGTTGCAAATGGACCTACCTCATCAATATTAATGAAGCTGGTCGCAATTTGCGACCTATTGTGAATGGCTCCAATCACAGGGATGGTGGCCTGCTAGGGTCAGCAGACCTCTAGGTCTGTGATTGCTATTTAAATAAAACATTTTTTTTTTTTAAATGCAGCCCATTTTCCTTAAAGGAAAACAGGATGCATTTCAAAAATAAAAATGAAAAGCTACCTTTTCATTTTTTACCAGTAGGCAGTGGTCCGCGGGACCACTGCCCGCTCTTAAAAAATGTTGGTGCCCACATTCACAAAGGGGAAGCGGTCCCTTGTGCACCCCTTCGTGAATGGGTTCACACTAACTTAAAGTAGGTGGTAACTGCGAATGTTTTGCGACCACATTCCAGGTCGCAAAACATTCATATTCAGTATTAGGAAGGGACACCCTAAACACACCCCTACCCTATGCCGAATCGCAAAAGCAAAATGTGATTCAGTAACAAGTTACCAAGTTACATTTTGCCTTCTGTAAAAGGCAAAATGCATTTTACTGTTCGCAAACGGCCTGGTGCGCCATTTGCGACTGGTAAAATGCTTTGTACATCTGGTCCCTGGTTGGGTGGGCAGTGCACGGCTCACTGTTGGGCTTGTGTGTGGGGTTTGTGTGCAGGGTTTGGTGGGTGAGCGGTGTACAGCTCAGTGGGCCTGGGGGAGGGCATTGCACAGCTCAGTGAGGGCTGTCTAGGTGTGAATGTACAACTTAGTCAGGGGCTATGTGGGTGGGTAGTACACAGCTTAGAGGAGGGCTGGGTGGTGGCCAGTGTACAGATCCACGGAGGTCTGTGTGAGTGGATAGTGCACGGGTCAGTGATGGGAGGTGGATGGGTGGTGCACAGTGAGTTGGCTGTGTGCGGCACACCTCTGGGGGTCAGTGTGAGTGGGCAGTGCACAGCTCAGTGACGGGCTGTGTGGGTAAATAGTACACAGCCCAGTAGGGAGAGGCTGTGTGCAGTCATGAAGGTGAACTGCCTTTGGCGCATCTGGGGTCCGAATAGGACACTTTACATCGCATGCGTTTACAACGACCGCGTTGTTACATTGCAGTACATTACAATGCAATTTGTTATATCAACTTGCTCTAGTGTACAGTCAACACTGAGGGGAGCACCAACTGTGGACTGCATGCACCATGTACCACAATCTGCGCTCCCCTCAGTGTAAGGTACTACATTAGTCAACACCGAGGGGAGCACCAATTGTGCACTGCAAGCACCATGATGCAAAGGAGCAGACTTTTCTGAGATATGATGTAATATCCGACCACACCCTTTTCTCTGCCCAAACTGATTTTCATGACGTCCTCTACCATTTATCATATTTTCCTACTGTTCCTTTTTGTAAAAATTGCATTCCAGCCCATTGATTACACTTCATCCGGCCCGGAGATTCCGCCCTGGGTGCGGAGAGTACGACCAGGGCGCAGAGAGTATGACCAGGGTGCAGAGAGTATGGCGCGAGCCGGAGATTCCAGCCGGAATGTGGACGTAAAGATACGACTCATAAATAACGTCTGTGAATACCAAAAGTCGTAGAGTTAGACTTTTTTCTCAAATTGCCTTTGTGAATCGGCCCCTTTGATCGTGCCTACCGTTAGCTTAGCACAACCTGTGCCCCTAAATATGGTATCATAACCACACCCCTCTCCATGGGCTGCACTCTAAAGATGATGGTGCTCATTGAAAGCTTTCCAGAATCTAACCATCATTTCTTTCATTCTGGCAGAACAAGATGAAAGGTAAGAAGCAGAAAATAGCGTCTAAGATGAAAAAGGTGCATCACATCCTGAGAAATAAAGAGCAGTCACTGTACAGGAGACTCGAGGAGATGGAGGAGAGAATTACAGTGGGAGAAAAAACAAATATCTCCAAACTGTCCAATCAAATCGCCTCCATCAATGCCCTGATAACAGATCTAGAGAAGAAATGTGAGGAACCAGCATGGGACCTCCTGAAGGTGAGACACTGCTTTGTAAATGTAAGACAATACAGAAGTGCTGCATTCATATGATGTGTGAGGTGCTGAATGTAAGTGGGGAACAGGCATGACTAACAGACGGTGTTAGTTTACAGTCACCTCCTGAATTCTGACAACCCAACAAAATAACAGATACATTCAACTAATAGAAAAATCCTTCTGTTCTGACAGCCCAACTCAATATACAGACAGTTTCAATATAGAGCAACTTTCTTGTATGATGAAAGCCGGGCACATTATAAAAAACATGGTAAGCTGGGTCATGTGACTCCTTTCAGAATATCAGACTTCTGTATGATGTGGCCTCATTCAGAATGTCAGACTCTGCAGTCCCGTAACCTGACACAGAATATCAGACTGTGCTATCCCGTCACCTGATACAGAATATCAGACTGTGCTATCCCTTCACCTGATACAGAATATCAGACTGTGCTATCCCGTCACCTGATACAGAATATCAGACTGTGCTATCCCGTCACCTGATACAGAATATCAGACTGTGCGATCCTGTCACCTGATACAGAATATCAAACTGTACTATCCTGGCACCAGATACAGAATATCAGACTGTACTATCCCGTCACCTGATAAAGAATATCAGACTGTGCTATCCTGTCACCGGATACAGAACATCAGACTTTTTCTATCCCGTCACCTGATACGGAATATCAGACTGTGCTATCCTATAACTTGATACAGAATATCAGACTGTGCTATCCCGTCACCTGATACAGAATATCAGACTGTGCTGTCCCATCACCTGATACAGAATATCAGACTGTGCCATCCCATCACCTGATACAGAATATCAGACTGTGCTATCACATCACCTGATACAGAATATCAGACTGTGCTGTCCCATCACCTGATACAGAATATCAGACTGTGCCATCCCATCACCTGATACAGAATATCAGACTGTGCTATCCTGTCACCCGATACAGAATATCAGGCTGTGCTGTCCCATCACCTGATACAGAATATCAGACTGTGCTATCCTATAACTTGATACAGAATATCAGACTGTGCTATCCCGTCACCTGATACAGAATATCAAAGTGTGCGATCCCGTCACCTGATACAGAATATCAGACTGTGCTATCCTGTCACCTGATACAGAATATTAGACTGTGCTATCCTGTCACCTGATACAGAATATCAGACTGTGCCATCCCATCACCTGATACAGAATATCAGACTGTGCTATCCTGTCACCCGATACAGAATATCAGGCTGTGCTATCCCGTCACCTGATACAGAATATCAGACTGTGCTATCGTATCAACTGATACAGAATATCAGACTGTGCTATCCTGTTACCTGATCCAGAATATCATACTGTGCTATCATGTCACCTGATACAGAATATCAGACTGCGCTATCCCGTCACCTGATACAGAATATCAGACTGTGCGCTCCCGTCACCTGATACAGAATATCAGACTGTGCTATCCCGTCACCTGATACAGAATATCAGACTGCGCTATCCCGTCACCTGATACAGAATATCAGACTGTGCGCTCCCGTCACCTGATACAGAATATCAGACTGTGCTATCCCGTCACCTGATAAAGAATCTCAGACTGTGCTATCCTGTCACCTGATACAGAACATCAGACTGTGCTATCCCGTCACCTGGCACAGAATATCAGACTGTGCTATCCTGTCACCTGATACAGAATATCAGACTGTGGTATCCTGTCACCTGATACAGAATATCAGACTGCGCTATCCCGTCACCTGATCCAGAATATCAGACTGTGCGACTCCGTCACCTGATCCAGAATATCAGACTGTGCGATCCTGTCACCTGATACAGAATATCAGACTGTGGTATCCTGTCACCTGATACAGAATATCAGACTGTGCGACTCCGTCACCTGATCCAGAATATCAGACTGCGCTATCCCGTCACCTGATACAGAATATCAGACTGTGCGATCCCGTCACCTGATACAGAATATCAGACTGTGCGATCCCGTCACCTGATACAGAATATCAGACTGTGCGATCCTGCCGCTTCATGCAGATATCAGACTTTGCAGTGTTAGGCACCCTATTCAGAATGTCAAATTCTCTGCTGTCATTTAACCCTTTTTAAGAATATATTATGTACTACAGACTGTGCTGTCCTGTGACCTCGTTCCAAATATCACAGACTCTGCTGTGTTATGTGACCCCATTCACAATGACTCAGATGGTGTTGGGCCAAGTGACAATATTCAGAATATCACACATTATGCTCCGTCAGGTGACCCCGTTTGAAATATCGCTGGCAGGGCCGCATCATTTAACCTATTGTACTGCATCATGTGATCCCACTCAGAATATTACAGACTGTGAATATGTGATCCCACTCAGAATATTACAGACTGTGTATATGTGATCCCACTCAGAATATTACAGACTGTGTATATGTGATCCCACTCGGAATATTACAGACTGTGTATATGTGATCCCATTCTGAATATTACAGACTGTGTATATGTGATCCCACTCAGAATATTACAGACTGTGTATATGTGATCCCACTCTGAATATTACAGACTGTGTATATGTGATCTCACTCAGAATATTACAGACTGTGTATATGTGATCCCACTCAGAATATTACACTGTGTATATGTGATCCCACTCAGAATATTACAGACTGTGTATGTGTGATCCCACTCAGAATATTACAGACTGTGTACATGTGATCCCATTCACAAAACCACAATCTGTACCGTGTCACTTGAACCCATTCAGAAGTTGCGTGACCTCATTCAGAATGTGGTATTAGATTATTTCTTATTGTTAAAAACTTTCCAAAGAGTTCAAGGATGAACATCCTTAAAACCATATAAAATATAAATACATTTTAACTCTATTCCTAAACTAAAATATCATGATATTAACACATTTCATACATTTCTAATTAATGCTATTATCGATGAAACTTAAATGAATAGAGTGAGCACTGGTTACATTCATTAACTGGTTGAACCTCTGAATATAATTAGTACAGTGTGTGCAGTTTCGGTCAGTCCCGCTAGCAGCTTCCTACCCTCCCTTATTTACATTTAACGACAAGCCACGTGTGTGCAGATGAAGAAAGAAGTTTCTTGTAGAACGGTCACATTGTGAAGTATGGTTGCATACTTTGGTACAGCAACATTAACAATAGGGTTCATGCTTTTTAATAAGGTTCAGTGCTGTTAATCCAAACTGTAATTAAGCTCCGGTGCTCGTGGTCTTAAAGATTTCTTAACCTGAATTACGTCAGTGCATTCATTTAATAATTTGCTCCTCAAATTGAAACAATTCAGAGCGAAGTCCAATTTTTTACATAGAACATAATTTAATGACTGAATCTGTTCCACTTCACCCTATGTCTGAGAGTATTAAGAGCCGCCAGTTTTAAATGAAAACTCTCTGGTATAGGAGACAGCAGTGCTTTTTCCTGAAGACTGGTTATACCCAGTTCTAGTGTTGCAGCTTGTATAGGTAGACGAGTTCTAACAGAAACGAGAGACTTAAGCGTCTTATGCTGTGCTTTATAATATCCTTGTTTATTTACAGGCGTACATTTAATTCCATATAAGAGCATTAGAAGTATTTTGCCGTGGTATATTTTGAGTATGGATACTAGTTGTTTCTCTGGTGTATCACCAATTATTTCTAGTGATGCAGGAGTTTTAGCAGGTATGCCGCCTGATCTCAGGAACGAGAGACTATACTACATGATACATTCAGAATATATCAGACTGTACTGTCATCTGCCCTCATTCAGAATTTAAAAGTTCTGCTGTCTTGTGGGCCCATTTGGGATATCACAAGCTGTGCTGTGTCATGTGACCCTATTCAGAATACCACAGACCGTGTGTGTTGAGTTGTGAGGTCGGTACCCTAGTGTCTCCTTAGATGAGATCCTTGCATTAACCTGAATTGCACAACTAATACCTAAACGTCTGCGAGAATGTAAAATTGGTTGTGGAAACTGATGTCCTTCTTATGTTTTGCATGATGTAAGAAGCACCCGAATCACTGACAAATATCGACTACAATAATATCGAGGTACAAAAATATTGTGACAAAAATATCGAAGTCAAGAATATCGACATCCTATCTACATCATGGTAAGTACAAAAATATCGAGAGAAAAATATCGATGTCAAAAATATCGTAAAAAATATCGTTTTTTTAAATGTTAAAAAAATAATGTAAAATAAAGTAAATACATATAATTAAAAAAAACATAGTTACAAATTTTTTTTTTTTTTTTTAAATAATAACATACATATAATGTTAAAATAAATTAAACATATACATATAAAATATAATATATATACTTGCTTAATAATATTCATAAAATGTTTTAATAACTTATAAATTGTTAAAAACCATTTTATAAATTATAAATGCATATATACAAATACAAAAATAATATAAATAAAAATATAAAAATATATATAACAAATTAAAAACTACACTATTTTTAATGTTTTTAAAATAAATTATACACAACATTAACTAAAACAATACAGAAAAATATTGGATAGCAGAGGGAAAAAATTACTATTCCCACTCCAAAGAGTGCAACAGTAGGGAAAGTGTTGGATAGCGTAGGGGAAAAATTACTATTCCAACTCCAGAGAGTGCAACAGTAGGGAAAGTGTTGGATAGCTTAGAGGTAAAAATTACTATTCCCACTCCAAAGAGTGCAACAGTAGGGAAAGTGCTGGATAGCGTAGGGGTAAAATTACTATTCCCACTCCAGAGAGTGCAACAGTAGGGAAAGTGTTGGATAGCGTAGGGGTAAAATTACTATTCCCACTCCAGTGAGTGCAACAGTAGGGAAAGTGTTGGATAGCGTAGAGGTAAAAATTACTATTCCCACTCCAAAGAGTGCAACAGTAGGGAAAGTGTTGGATAGCGTAGGGGTAAAAATGACTATTCCCACTCCAGAGAGTGCAACAGTAGGGAAAGTGTTGGATAGCGTAGGGGTTAAAAATAACGTAGTTATCAATTAAATAATTTGTTAAATTAAATAATGATTTATTAATAAATTTACAATAAATTAATTGTAAATACCAATAAATTAAAATTAATAATTACTTTAATAACATTAAATTACTTCCCACCCTATTCCCCAATAAACACACAATCCACTCCACATAAAATTTAACACAATTAATATATTTATCAATTAATCAATTAATAAAAATTAATTACCAATTTATAATTAATTAACAATAAATTAATTATCAATACCAATAAATAAAAATTAATAATTACTTAATTACAATTAAATTACTTCCCACCCTATTCCCCTATAAACCCACAACCCGCTACAGAACTAAAATGCAAAATTTAATTACAAATAATTAATAATTTCTAAAAATTATGAATTAATTTACTATAATTAAATTACTTCCCACCCTATTCCCCTATAAACCCACAACCCACTACGGTACTAAAACGCAAAATTTACTTTAAAAAAAATTACTAACTTCTAAACAACTAATACAAAACATGTGGAACCCATACATATAAAATACATACTAAAATACATAAAACTAACATAAACATCGACATTATTAACATCAATATTTTTGCTATCGATATTACTAACTTCGATATTAAAAAAAACAATATTTCTTACCTTCAGGTCGATATTCTGGTCACCGATATTCTTGATGTCGATATTCTGTCCCTACGATATTTAAAACTCGAGATTAATGTAGGTCGAAATAAAAAACTCGATATTTTGTCTGTGCACCGAGCACCCTGGACAGGTAAGGCTGGTTTGTTGTCCTCCTCTCAGTGTGTAAGGATCAGGTCTGGCTGCAGTGTGTAAATGTCAGTACTGAGCTCGCAGAAATCCGCTCTGCTGCCAGAGCAATACTACCTCACACAATTATTATATGTAGATCACCTCATAGCTACTGTCCCATCTTTCAAACAGTGTTGAGGCCCCCTGGCTTGTTCTCAAAACATCCACAGACTTTAAAAACTATTTTGGGTTCTACAAAACCTTAGTTGGTTCTCAAAAAACGACCTGGAGTCTCCTCAAACTCCTAGTCTTATGAAAATACCTCCCAAGCCCAAGAAAACTTGCATGTGTCCACAAAAAGCACCTTTGTCCACATAAACTACTTCTCCAGAAACCCACAGAACTCCAAACCTCCTTTAATACTTTCCGATGCCACTACATGTCCTGTTTAGGGTTGTTGAGGGCTACAACCCTACTTTTATGCCCCAGTTTAAGGAACATACATAAGTTGTTGTTTGTGCTTATCTGACCTCGAGCAGCCCTAGTATCCAGAGTTAAATTACTAATAATAGTGAAAGTGGCACAATTTTTAATGGTATTCAGGGGAATTAGCAACTAAATGAAAACAACTAATTCAGAGATAATGCCGTGTATAGTACAGATGTTTACTTCAGTTGTTCAAACTGAGGCAATGTTATGCAGTTGCTGACTTATTACAATACTATAATACCTTTATTATTCATTCTTAATATTTCTCATTCAGAGGTTTATGCACAATGGTACATTCCCAAACAGATGCTTTACACACTTTCAGCCGCTTGTGATTAACACTAGGGCTTTCACAAGGGAAAAGCTTTAGAGCAGTTATTAAAATGTAAAGCAAACCTCTACTCTTATGTGTCATGCACCGCACCTCAAGCCATAAGTTTTAGCCCAGAGAGGGCATCAAAAGAAAAAAGGTTATAAAATGAGAAGTGTTGGAGAGCAGCACTTGGTGAAAAAAAGACTACGTAAAATGGGCCTGGATTATGTCCGTATGATTCAGTGTAAAAGAGATGCACATGAAGGAATGGCACTCAAGTCAAAGTCAAAATTTAACTTTATTCGGCTGATTATAGCCATCAAAGTACAAATAACAAAACAGGAGAGATCAAATCTACAATCATAAAATACATAAATGTAAAATCAGTTAAGATCCCCCGTCTTGTAACAATGTAGCAAACATAAAAGTAAAAAAACCATAAGACAGTTATTAATCTCCGTAGAGACCTGCTCCACTCAAACTTCATTATCTACAATAGAATAAAATACACTCCATCGAGTAATACAACACTTCATACAAGAATAAGCACACCTCAAGGATCCACGACACATAATTAGGCCTGGGAGTGAATAATTAAATAAGATAAAAATTAGCCCAACTTACACTTGTCCAACTTTACATATAAGAACATAAGAATAAGTATTTAAATAACGTGATTCAAAGCCATGGCCACAGGAGAATTCATGAGTGACCTATTCCTATGCCTAATTGCTCCTGTTAGGAAACTTGCTACCCCATAACAGACCATAGGTGACGCTAGCATTTGTAAATATACCAGCGCCGGCCTAACTTGTTCAAAGTTACAACCTCTAAGCAAAGGAATGATAAATTTTCTGCGCAGAGAATTGTAATATGCACAGAAGAATATTATATGAAGAGTATTCTGGTCCGAGAAATTATCACAGGGACAGGGATTTAATGTTCCTTCTTTGAAAAACCCTTTAGGAAAAGCAAGGAGCCAGGGAACCATATTCAACCTAAATCTTGTCAAAACAAAAAGATGGTACGGTTTGTTTATATAAGATAAATATGGTTGCATCTGTCGACCCAGGCTCAGTGTAACAAAACTTCTCACCATGGGTTTTTTCAATTCATTCTCCTCCCTTAGTACTCTTCGTCTGTCTAAAAACTGCTGCTTGAGGTCTCTAATGGCTGTTTACCCAATGCTATAGGGCTCAAAAATAAATCTGGGCAGCCAAGGGTTTCCATCTGGTCCTTAATATATCTAATCCACGGAATGTCTAACGCCTTTTCTAGGGTGAGACAATCTTGGATGATCAATTGGTTAAGATTTGGCATAGGTTGTGCCCAAATTCTCAGCCAACGCAATAAAGGGGCAACCGCAATCTGGTCAGAAATAAAACCTGCGCCTAATTCCTCATGTATGTTAAAGATTGGTGTGGAAGTTGGGACCGAGAGCAATCTACGCAGAAAGGTGTTTTCGGCCCCTGAATTTCTCTGACGTCTGTGTAACCCCAGATGTCGCACCCATAAGTCACCATGGGGAGACACTTACGCATTATAGATCTTCATAAGTGCGGGAGTGGTTTTGATCCTATTCTTTTTGCAAAGTCTAAAGTGGCCCCCGATGCTCTAGCTAATACATTCTTTTTGTGCACGCTGCGTGCACCATGAGCCCCGGTCATCAAAGAGCACCCCTAAATATGGAAAAGCGGGGACTTTTACTAACTCTAGTCCCTTGCAATAGAATTTAACCTTCATTGCCCTCCTTGAACCTATGGACATAGCATGTAACTTTTTAAAATTAGTGATTAAGTCCAATGACTCCATAAAATCTATAAAACAATTTAAAAGCATTTGCAGCCCCCTTGCAGTCCTGGCCACCAACACCGCGTCATCAGCATACAAAAATGCAGGAATCATTTTGGTGCCAGCTCTAGGGATATCTTTACAGCAAGAAATCAGAGAATCCCCTAACTTATTAATATAGAGGGTGAACAGCAAGGGGGCCAAAATGCACCCCTGCCGGACCTCTCTTTACTGCCCATGAATCGGTCAGGCTACCATCTTCATTAAAACGCACTGCCGCTGTTGTGTTTTCATGGAAGGCTGCCAAAAATGAGATCAAGTCAACATCTAGCCCTATATCTTGAAGGATCACCCAGAGTTTTGATCTGTTAACCAGGTCAAAAGCCGAGGTTAGATCCATAAAGGCCAGATGGAGGTCCCCGTGCTTTGCGACTGTATACTTCCCTATCACCAAATGGAGATTAAGGCATTGGTCCAGCGTACCTTTCCCCTGCCTAAAACCATATTGGAGATCTGAAACTATACTTGCTTGATCAAGCCACTCTGTTAGGCGTGCCAGGACAACTTTCCCCATAATTTTGGCCGCGGAGTCAAGGAGTGAAATAGGCCTATAACAAGCCGGGTCGTCCCTTGCTCCCTTCGTGAAGATCGGTATGATAACCGCTTTGGCCCAAGAGAGGGGAAAACCAGACAGGCAGGCTGCATTAAAAACATGAGTTAAAACCTTGGCCCATAGCTTAAGATCTGCCTTATAAAGGTCAGCCGGTACTCCGTCGGGACCTGGAGCTTTCCCCCCTAGGGTTGATGTGATCGCCTTGTTGACTTCATCAATAGTAAATACAAGAGGGTGGCGTACACAATCACTAACTGATGTCCCTACGGACGTTCCGAGGGTCACATCACTATACATTTTCCCAAAGTGTTGCACCCACCTCTCAGCTGGAACTAAACAATCTTTACTGGAGTTTGGTGAATCGTCAAACAATGGACTGTTTACAACAGACCAGAATCTAGAACTATTGGCCAGCACACTGGCCTGGCTAAGCTCCTCCCACGCCATCTCCCTTAATCGCCTTTTCCGCCTTTCTACTGCAAATTTATATGCCCTCCTTGCATTCTTAACCCATAAGGCTACCCTGGGTTTTTGTTTGAGTTCCTGCATAAGTTCCTTATGGGTATTCAAACAGGTTTCATCAAACCATTTTTTAAATTTTGGGGGCCTTAATCTACATGATACAGTTAAGTTCAAAGAGACCTGCTTTGTGATTCGGTCAAAGGCATCAAGGACAGATAGTGGTTGGGAGTCCTGGTCTAAACAAGTCCCAAACTCCTGCGCACAATTGATGATTAAACTGTCCATAAAGCTATCAGGGGTGATCCTTTCCCACCTCATTCTACGTGCTTGATCTATAGGCGCAATATTAGCATTAGTAAGTTGGGTCATGGTCCTTCCTTTATTTACAGCATATATATTAAGGTCCAGTGTCAATGGATTGTGATCACTAAGGCAATTTTTTGCTACACTTAATGTGCCTAATGTCGACATCAATGAAAAAGAGACCAAAATATAATCAATTATACTGTGACGGCCGTGACCAACATATGTAGGAACGGGAGCTATCCTGTCCGACTGCGCAGAGCAAATCAAGTTATGGGTTGATAAAAAAACTTTCTAAAAAAGTGCCGGAAGAGGTATGTTCAAAATGGGTTAGCCCCTGAGGGCCATAATCCTCCTCCAGCCTTTCTAAACATTTGGTAGGACAAACATGAATATTAAAATCTCCCAGGACTAATGTGTCATAGTGTGTTTCAGTGCTGTCACCATAATTACCCAAAAAGCAGTGAGAGCTCTAAGGTGCTCTAGCTCATCAATTCTAGTGAAAGAATTATAAAAATTCACCACTAGAAGAGTTGGCAAGTTCTTCCCTGTCAGTTCTACTACTAAAATATGGGGAGAACATGATTCGATCAACTTTGCTTTATAAGACAACTTGAGGTTAATCAACAATAGCAACCCCCCCCTTGCTCTACCCATACTGGCTGGTGTAGCGAGTTTACAAAAAGATATAAACCCATCCAAGTAATAGGTTTCATTAGCCTCCCAGGTTTCCTGAAGGGCTATGATATGATGTGAAGCAAGAAAAAGTTCCCAACTGGCATCACCCTTTTTTGCCCTTAAACCAGCAATATTCCATGTTAAAACTTTCATTATGCCTCCATCAGTTATTGTTAAGGTAGAACTGGGGGCACTCAAAGATATTGCCCTGGGCTAGTGAAAGTCGCAGTTGAATTAAGATGTCCTTCTTGCACTAGAACACTAAGCACTGAAAGGGGTTCGTACCTGTCTCCGAGTCACAATCTCATATATGCGTCCAAAATGCAGGTAAATCCAATAGAAATTCTTTAGAAAGTATACTTATAGTTTCTTTATTGTTCTGCTCATTGTCTCAGAGTTCATTCCGTTTGTATTACCCTGAATACTTTTTCAATTTGTACTTACTTGTATTTTTACTCATTCTTTGGTAAGTTCTCTCCAGTCCTCAGCCATCTCTTCCACTCCTCACAAACTGAAATCTGTTCCTCAGATCTGTTTCTGGTGGTAAGAAACCTTTCTTCATCCCTCATTGACTTCCCTTCAGTCCACAGCATGTTCGGGGGTCAGCACCAAATCAAACTTCAAACCTTTGAAAGGGTTCTAGAACCCTCACCTCTGGCATCAGAAAGAAAGAAGGAGGGATGGAGAGTAAAATGTTCAAAGAAAAATTAGGTGAAAAGAGAAAGAAATGTAGAAGAAAAGACAAAGCAGTTGAACAGGAAGGAAATGAGAAGGAGGGAGAAAAGCAGAGAGAGGTGGGGAAGAGGCGAGCGAAAGAGACACAGGCAGGAATTGGAGACAGGAGTATCTTTTTTTAGTGGCACCATTTCACTTCCGGAGTTGTCTTCGAGTAAATATCCTGTGCATGTGGTTTAGGATCATCTGAAAGCAGTTTGAGACCTAACAAAGGGGCTAATTCTCCCCAGAATGGCACCTGGGAGCAGTTCACAACAACATGAAGTACAAGGAAAGTTGAGGATCCCTCTTCAGGAGATGTTAGAAGCAGCCATTAAGGAGCAGTTAAACCAAAGAGCAGGTCCCAGCCTTGAAATGAGATGTTCACAAACTGAATTTGGAGCAGGGTCAAAAGTCAAGGACCTCAGAGACTCCAAGGTGCAGGACCTCAGAGACTCCAAGGTGCAGGACCTCAGAGACTCCAAGGTGCAAGACCTCAGAGACCCCAAGGTGCAAGACCTCAGAGACCCCAAGGTGCAAGACCTCAGAGACCCCAAGGTGCAAGACCTCAGAGACCCCAAGGTGCAAGACCTCAGAGACCCCAAGGTGCAAGACCTCAGAGACCCCAAGGTGCAAGACCTCAGAGACCCCAAGGTACAGGACCTCAGAGACCCCAAGGTACAGGACCTCAAGGAGTCTAAGGTGCAGAGTTTGATAAATGCCGGGGTGCCGAATTTCAGTGAGTTCAGTGTGCAGGGATCCAGTAATTCAGAGGTACAGGGATCCAGAGAATAAATTAGCAGAATCCCAGAGACTCTAAGATGCAGGATTTAAACAAGTCCAATGTTTAGCTGTTTAGGGATTTTAAGGTACAGTCTTCAGTTTTTCAAAATGTACAGGGATCCAGAGATTCCAAAGAACAAGAATCCAGAGTTTCCAAGTTACAGGGATCCAGAAATTCCAAAGTTTAAAACTTCAGAGATTGAAAGGATCGTCACTCCAGAGATCTCAAGGTGTAGGACTTGAAGGATTCCAAGATACAAGATCCCTGGGATTTGAAACTGCAGGGTGTTTAGAGATTCCAAGGTGCAGGGATCAAAAGATTCACGTTGTACGGTTTCAGGGATCCCAAGGTAGAGGAGCTCGATGATTGGAAGATGCGTGACAGTAGTAATTCCAGGGTGAGGCTTTCACAGACAGGGCGCAGGATGCAGGATTTCACAGATACGTATATTCAGCACTGTTCACATATTCACGTGCAGGATGTCTATGAGGGAGATAGCGCGAGAGAGACAGACAGACAGACAGAGAGAGAAAGACAGGCAGATGAGTGTACATGTTTGATTGTTCACATCTGCCTTTGATATCCCAAGAACTGTGAGAGAAATAGACAGACAAACCAAGAGTGATAGCGAGAGAGAGTGAAAAAGAGAGAGAGAGAGAGAGAGAGAGAGTGTGTGTGCGTGCGTGCGTGCGTGTGTGTGGGTGTGTGTGTGTGTGTAGTGACAAGCATTATTAAGTTACAGAGTGGAAAAGAGGGACTGAGAGAGATACAGGCTTTTAGAGTCACAGAGAGAGTGAAAGTGCTGGAAGTAGAGAGAGTGGAACAAAGTAGGGATAGCATGGCACTTAGAGTTAGTGTGTGAGTGTTTGCATTTGTAGTAACAAGGAATGTTCACAGTTACTTTTGAGATCCCTAGAGTTTTCTAAAAGAGAGGGAGATTGGGGGAGATAATGATAGAGCCGGAGGGAGGGAGAAACGCAAAGAAATGTGAGAGAGGAAGAGAGAGTGACACAGGTCATCAGTTAAATAGAAACAGAGATGGAGAGAGTGGTTGGGGGTGTTTGTAGCTGGGTTTTTCGCTGTTTCCTCCCAGATCCTGTAGCTTGTATTATCTTGTGCTAATCCCTGCAGGGTTCGGAGCAGAGGAGCGTTCAGAGTAGAAGGGATAGTGTATGACACCTATGGATACCTCTAGAGCTGCTGCTGTTGTGTTTGTGTGTCGGTGTGTATATATAGCAAGGCACACCAGGTGCTGTTCTGCAGGCACGCCTGTGATGTCAGTATTTTATTTCTAATACCAGGGTGTTTGTGCTGTTCCTTTTCATATCCCTTTGCCTCTGAGTGTCTGTAACACTAACATGATATGTGTGTCCCTTCAGGTGTAAGGAGGTGAAGATTCAGGGTCCAGAGCAGATCGAGAAATATAAAGGTAAGGGGTCTCGAGTTTAATGTAATTATACTTTGGAGCCAACTCTGAGACCTTCGGCGCATCCACCAATAGCAACTGCCAATTCTCCCCCCTAGTGCAGTGTGATGTCTGACACTCTTTCTAGTAGAGTGGGTGTTTTGCACTGAGTGCACGATATGTGGGTGATGCAATGTGCTGTCTAGGACAGTCTAATACTGTGTTTGAGGTCTAGTAGAGTGTGCTGTTTACTAATACTGTTTTCTCTGTAGTGGATTATGGCACAGGTGCAAGCTTCCCTCTTGCTGAATATGTCTGGGAAATGCATAAGTGCAAGCGTCTGTCGCTCAGAACAGGTATAACACATTCAGAAAGAAGTGCAAGTTTTTTACACTCAGGCCAGGTATACACATGCGCAACTGCAAGCTTTACTTAGAACAAGTCCAGCACATGCATAGGTGCAATCTTCCCTCACACCGAACATGCTAGAAGATGCAGAGCTGCAATAATCCCTCACTTTAGAAATAAGTGCAAGTTATCCACACAGACAAAGTATACACAAACAGAAGTGCAAGCTTCCTTCTCTCAGTACAGGTTCTCCATTTGTAAAAGTGGTGCAAGCTTCCCTCACTGTGCACATGTCCATGAGATGCAGACAGGCAAGCGCCCCTTACTCACTATAAGTAACACATTAAAAAAGGAAATTTCCCTTCCTCAGAACTTGTCTAGGACACGCAGGGGTGAGTGATTCCCTCACTCAGAATGGGTGGCATACGCAGACGTACAAGCTTCCTACACTCAGAACAGGTCCTTCGCAAATTTTCTACCTACGGACCAGGGGTTGTATTACAGAAAGAGCCCTGGGGGCGCAACAGGCGTATACGCCCGCTTTGCGCCCCCCGGGGAACTTTGGTATTACAGAAGGGGTCCGCAGCCGCTTGTGCGGCCCCCCAATACCGATAACTCTGGCACACATAAAGCGCTAGGACTATCTTCAGGGGACCTTCCCTCAATTGCATATGGGCGTGCCCCATGCAAATGAGGGAATCCCTTTGCCTCTGCACCCGTCCCGTATTACAGACGCAGGCTCCGAGGCAAAAAAGCTCTTGGGGGCACGCTCACAGTGCGCCACCTAGAAGGTAGCGCACTGTGAGCGCGCCCCCTGAGACCAGCCTTCTGGAGGGGGGAAAAGGCGTCCATAGCACCCCCAAGACATCCCTTTGCAGGCGGGTGTAGTCACTGACTACACTCGCCTATGATGGGATCTCTAATCCCCTTTAAAAGTGCAGGAGGGTTGACGCCTGCACTGTGAAAACACAGAGCAGCTTTAAAGCAGCCGCTCTGTTTTTCACCTGAATGCACTGCCCCCAGGCCAGCGCAAGTTCACGGCTGCCCTGGGGGCAGCGCATTCATCATAATAGGGTGCATTTTCATTGTTTGCACCGGGCGCACCTTTTAAAAGGTGCGCCCGGTGCAAACAATGAAAATGCGCCTATACTGTAATACGGCCCCAGGTATACACATGCACAATTGCAAACTTGCCTCAGTCGGAACAAAGATGCTTATGCGAAGCCTTCCTGTCTCAGAACATGTACTACACTCGCAAAAATGCAGATTTCCCTCTCTCAGAACGCCACTACCTTCCTCATGTATAACTTCTTAGTTTTCTTCAGTGATATATGTATCTAAAGACATTCATTCACACTTACCTCTGTTTATTAAAAACATTCAAAATAATGGTAGGATGAAAATGGTACCTGAAATAGTGGTTGTATATGGTTATGGGGCATCTCTAGTAAAGTATTGCATCTAGAACAATGTGAGCCGTCTTGTGCACTGTAGTGTCTTGCACAGTGTGCTCTCTAGTACAGTGTTTCATACAATACAATGTTTTTGCTAGAACTATCTTCTGCACTGCACTGTCATGAACAGTGTGCTCCCTAGTGCAGCGTTCCATACCATGCAGTGTTTTTGCTTTTGTTCTCGTGCACACTGTACTGTCATGTACAGTGTGCCGTCTAGGGCAGTGTGCCATGCAGTGTTCTTTTTAATGCTGTCTTGCGCACTGTACTGTCTTGTACAGTGTGTCCTCTAGGGCAGTGTGCCACGCAGTGTTCTTTTTAATGCTGTCTTGCGCACTGTACTGTCTTGTACAGTGTTCCACATAGAACAGTGTTCTTGCTAGTTGTTCTGTCTTGTACTGTGCTCTCTAGGGCAATGTGCTGTCCACTGCAGCATACCTTGAACAGAATGTGATACCTTGTACAGTGTCGTGCCCAGTGCAGTTTTCTGTCCAATACAATGTACCACTAGTGCAGTGTGCTTTCTAGTATAGTATACAGTCTATTACTGTGTGTCATCTGATGCAGTGAGCTCCCTAGCCCTGTGTACTGTCTAGTGCAATGTGACGCCCGGTGCATTGATTGAAAAGTGCAATCAGCTACTTAAGAAAGAAGTGACCGCGCTCTTGAGTTAACCAACCGAGATTCAGTCTCCGTTCCGCCCCCCCTGGAATCAAGGAAATGGAAAGGAAACAAAAGTGCAGAGTAGCCAAATTTAAAGTTGTGCATGAACAGAAAGGTCTTGAGCTGTTTTCTAAAGATAAAAAGATTTGGTTGGGACAGAGATGGAGATGCAAATCTACCATTTATTACAGTGTACTGTCTAGTGCAGCACTGTGGACAATGTACTACAGTGTAGCAGTGTGCTCTCTAGTGCAATAAGTTATTAATTACAGTGTGACACATAGTACAGTGTGCTGTCTGGTGCAGTGTTTTGTGAAATAGTGTACTGTCTTTTGAGTTGTGCTCTCTAGTGCTGTGTGCTGCCTAGAACTATGTGCTGTCTATTATAGTGTATTTTGTAGTTCAATGTGCTGTCTAACAGTGTTAGTTCTAGTGCTGTGTGCTGTGCAGTATAGTTTATTGTGTAGCACTCTGGGCTGCCTATTACAGTGGGCAATCATGTGCATTGTGCTATTTTAGGGTTCTGTAGAGTGTAGTGTGTGGTCTAGTATGCTTACTAGTTGTTGGAACTGGCTTTCGGGTGGGCTGAGGCGGTGCCCAAACCAGGCAGAACCTACCACTCCTGATAGGGGCGGGTGATTACATTCACTGTATAACCTGCGCTCACTCTTGGGTAGCTTGGCACTGAGCAGTCAGGCTTATCACAGAGGCAATATGTAAAGCACTGGCACAGCACTTTAACACAATAAATACACCGAGCATCACAGAAGAGACTTCACACTTGGTGTATGCAAATAAAGATTGTATTCAGCACACACATTAATTAACACAACATGAACATCACGTATTTCTGGGTATAAATCACATTTGGAAATATTACTAGCAGTACTAGGCCCTACTGTGTTAAAATGATATCAGTAGTATGCACACTTGGGAAATATCCTACTTTACCCCCCAGCACCCTTATGCAGTGCATACCTCTGTCAGACCTAGGCCCACCCTGGTAATTATTACAATTCAATACCCGACACTTATAAGGTGCACCCCAGATCACACCAATCTCAGAACTGTGTACACACAGATAATTACAACACTTTTAAACAGCACCGTGGGCCAAGGCTGCACGGGTAAAAACCAATGTCAAACGCAGTACTTTTTTGGCAGGGAATCGACGTGTACAGCAACACCGCCATGTTATATTGTACACTATACTAGACAGCCCAAAACACAAGACAGTACACTTGGCTACAGCCACTGTACTAACAGTACACCTTACTGGAGAGCCCACTGCAGGGAACGGTACCGTGCACTCTACTGCAAAGTAGACTACACTAGGCAGAGTGCACAGTGGTAGAGTGCCCCTTGCAGTAGATAGAATATTGCTGCACCAAACAGTACGCTGCGCTAGAGCATCCGCTGTAGTAGGCACTACACTGTACTAAGTGGCAGACTGCACTAAACAAGCACTGCACTGCTCACTGCAGACAGTACACTGTAATAGCTACTGTACTAGACATTACACTGCGTGAGGTCACCTACAATGTTATAAGTATTTGTAGAGAGCACGACTCACTCAGGAGGGAATCCTGGTGCTGTGAAGCAGGAGCATCGTGGACCGAGGCAGGGCCAAGACTAGGTAAAGTGTCTTGTGTTCGGTTTCCGCCGAAACTCAAGGAATGAGGCGGCAGCTCTGATGTGCAGAGGCAGGTCAGCCCAGGTTTTGGGAGCGAGGTAGGAGAAGGCACGACAGCCGGATCTGGGTCTGTGTATATGGGGGATGGGTGCAAGTAAGAGTCTGGCTGAGTGGAGGTGGCGGGGAAGTATGTGGAAGTTTATGTGGTTGTTGAGGTAGGTGGGGCAAAAATGTGTAAGGTTTGTATGCGTGCATGAGGAGTGCAGCGAGCTGTCTAGAGTCTACCCTCTTGAGCAGTGGGTGCTTTAGAACCGTGTACTCTTTGCAGTGTGCTCTGTAGTATGTTGTGCTGCCTAGTGCAGTGCACCATCTGACACAGTATTCCTCTTTGCACAGTTTAGCACAGTGGTCTGTCTTGCAGTGTTCTGTGTAGTGCAGTAGCTGCTTAATATAGTGTGTACTGTCTGCAGTGAGCTCTGTTGTATAATTACCTTTTTTAGTGCAGTCTACCTTCGGGTGCAGTGTACTGTCTCCTACCATGGGTGGTACAGTGTGTGTCCTAGCACAGTGTTCTACCTCTAGCACTGTGTCATGCCTAGTGCAGTGCACTCTCCAGCATAGTGTTTTGTATGTGCAGTGTGTACTGTCTACAGCCTGTCCAGTCGTACAGTGACCTTCTTTGGTGCAGTCTACTATCTGATGCAGTGTTCTGTCTAGTACAGTGCACTGGCAACAATCTGACCTACAGAACATTGAGCTGTCTAGTGCACTCTACCATTTAGTATAGTGTACTGTCTGCAGTGTCCTCTGTAGTACAGTGAGCGGTGTAGTGCAGTCCAGTGGGTGCTGTAGTACATTGTTTAGAACAGTGGGCTCTTTAGCACACTGCACTGTCTGCATTGTATTCTGCATTGCAGTGTACTGATGAGCTCCTGTTTTTGCCGGACCCCATACATCTCATGTACCATATATAGTACCTTGTGTGTTTGTTGTGTGTGTGTGTGTGTATGTGTGTTTTTGAGAGATGCTCTTTCTACAATTAAACTGTAAGTAAAGCACATCTCTGCCCCTTCAGATAGGTGCTGTCTAGTGCAGTGTTCAGTATAGTGCACACATTCCAGGTATGTGGTGTCTAGTACAGTACAGTACAGCGCACTCCGTCAAGGTAGGTGCTGTACAGTGCAGTATATTTTATGGTACAGTGCGCTTCTTTCATATAGCTGCTGATAGTGCAGTGTAAGTTACAGTGCAGTCCTCTGAGATAGGCGCTGCCTAGTGCAGTATAAAGCACAGGGTGCTTCTTCCAGGTATGCAGTGTCTATTGCAGTACAGTACAGTGCACTCCATCGAGGTAGGTTCTGTACAGTGCAGTGTATTTTATAACACTGTGTACTTGTTCCAGGTAGGTGTAGTATATTGTATGGTACAGTGTGCTCCTTTCAGATAGCAGCTGTTTAGTGCAGTGTAATGTACAGTTTAGTCCTTTGAAATAGGTTCTGTCTAGTGCAATGTGAAGCAGTGCAGTACCCTCCTTCCAGAAAGGTGCTGTCTAATGCATTACTGTATAGTGTGCTATTTCCAGGTAGGTGCTCTATAGTGCAGTATGTTGAACAGTCTAATGCACTCCTTCCAAATAGGTGCTGTTTAGTGTAGTGTACAGTACACTAATGTGTGCTCTTTCAAAATAGGTTTGTCTCATGCAGTACAGTGTGCTTCTTCCAGATAAGTGTTGTATATGGCACTACTTTGAACAGTAGAGTGCATACATGCCAACCCTCCCGATTCAGACGGGAGACTATCGATTTCAAGGCTATTCTCCCGCCTCCCGTTCCAGTATGCAAAAACCCGATTCCTCGGCGGGCTTCAGCCGACAGGGACTGGTCTTGTGTGACATGTTTGTCAAGCTCTCTCTGCCTGCCATATCGCTTTCTCCGTGCTTCTGGCTGATAAGGAAAGAACTTATATCTGCGTTTCTGATATCCCATCCTGCAGCAGCACACTTTCAAGTCCCATAAATGCCAATAGACCCGATTCAGGCCTCAATTGAAGTCAATGGGAGAAAAACATCCACCCGATAATTTCTTTTAAATCTCCCACTTTACTCTTCTAAAATGGTAGCGTGTATGAGAGTGTGTTCCTTTCAGATAGGTGCAGTGTACAGTGCAATGCGCTTCTTCCAGATAGGTGCTGCTAGTGTAGTGTACAGTACAAAAGTATTCTCCTTCCAAATTGGTGCTGTCTAGTGCAGTACTGTGCAGTGTGCGTCTTCAAGATAGGTGCGTTATAGTGCAGTGTATTGTATAGTACAGTGCACTTCTTCCAGGTAGATGCTGCATAGTGCAGTATATTGTACAGTACAGTGTGCTCCTTTCAGATAGGTGCTGTGTAGGTCAGTGTAAAGTACATTGTGGTACTTTGAGATTGGTGCTGTCTATTGCAGTACAGTGTGCTCCTTTGAGGTATGTGCTTTCTAGTGCAGTGCAAAGTACAGTGCTCTTCTGGGTGAGTGCTGTCTACTGCAGTACAATACAGTGTGTTCCTTTCAGGTACGTGCTGTATGGTGCACTACATTGTACAGTACAGTGCGCTCCTTCCAGATAGGTGCTGTTTAGTGCAGTATACGGTACAGTGCACTAAAGATTTTGTCTAGTGTAGTAAAATACAGTGTGCTCGTTCCAGGTCAGGACTGTATAGTGCAGTATATTATACAGTGCATTGCATTCCTTCCAAATAGGTGTTGCCTAGTGCAGTGTACAGTTCAGTGTGCTCTTTCCAGATAGGTGGTGTCCAGTGCAGCATACAGTACAGTGCGCTCATTTGAAATGGGTGCTGTTTATATCATTTTGCCTCATGTCAATCACCTGAAAATAAACTAAAAATGCCAAGTGTATGCTTTATTTGCATGTATTAAATCTCTAATTCTGAATCTCTTCTCTGCAGTGACGGTGACTCTGGATCCAGACACAGCGCATCCTTGGTTTCGTCATATCTGAGGGGCGGAGACGTGTGAGATGGACAGACAGACCACAGTGCCTGCTGGACACGCCAAAGAGATTCACCTCCAACCAATTTACATCCTATGAATCCTGTGTGCTGGGGAGCGAGGGGTTCACCTCAGGCAGACATTACTGGGAGGTGCAGCTGCTGCAGGAGGGGCAGGGAGAATGGACTGTGGGGGTCGCTGCAGGGTCTGTGGCGAGGGAGGGAGGGATCCCATGGTCACCTCAGGGGGGAGTCTGGGCTGTGAAGAGGTGGAATGATCAGTACTGGGCTCTCACCTCCCCTCTGACCCCTCGTGAGAATCCCCTGAAGCTGGGGGTTTATCTGGACTATGAGGGGGGGGGCAGCTGTCCCTGTACAATGCTGACTCCATGGAGCTTCTCTACACTTTCCCCCGGGCCCCCTTCACTCACAGGGTCTTCCTGTTCTTATGTCTCTGCTGGGGGGCAGAGCTGAGGCTGGTGTAGCAGCTGCCCCCCACCCCCAGTAGTATATGTGTGTGTGAGGCGGAGGAGGGGTACCCCTGCTAGTGGTCCATAGGGAAGAGGCTGTGTCTGCCACTCTTCTTCCAGCTCTGATTTAACCCTTTCTGCTGCTAACATTCAGCACTGACTTCACTGGCACACCTGATACAAAATTCATTGTATTTTTTTGTTCTATTTGTTATTTCCTATTGTTCTATTGTTGTCAGCACAAATATGAGAAAACGTTGTAAACCTTCCTGCAATCAGCGCTCTCTGGTCTGTTCGTCCGTCCTGCTCCAATGTGCTTTATCTTCTCTAAAAAGAGACGCTTACCCACGTACGTTTTGGGAATAGTCATGGAAAGCGAAAAGGGAAAATATATCCTTGTATCTTTTTTATTTAATTTGTTATTTAATTATTACACAGGTATTTTTGAAAACATTTCAGTGTATTTACACAGAATTAATCAAACCATAACTGTGACTCTAAACCCTCTTGTTTTCCGCACGGAGTGTATATTCAGTAATTTTATGTATTTTCCTATTTTTATACAATAAGGTGCATCGTGTCACAAAGAGAAACACTGGCACCTACTGTGCAGATGCGTGGTGAAGTCTTGTGTTGTAAAGCCTTGCCGGCCAACAGTCTTGATGATGTAAAATATGCGTGGTAAATGTTATACGAAGTAAAAACTTTGGAGTAAAGGTTGTTCCCCGTCATTGGTATCCTATAGATCCTTGATCAGCCCAGTGTCTGTGACGGCTCACGATTTTGCAACCTGACCATCAGTTTCAGTCTTGGTTTTAGGGTTACCCACAGTGGCGCCCATCTGGCATTTTGGATGGGCTCCAGCAACCTTCTGTGAAGCAGTTTCACAGCATTTGCGGTGTCTGAAAATGTTTTTGGGGAATGGGGTGTCGAGCATTTCGACATTGTAATAAAGGAACATGTACTAAAGGGAGAGCATGTGTTCCATTCTATCTCCAGCCATCTGAGAGAATTGGGGGATTCTGGGAGCAGACAAATTGCCCCTTGGCACTTGACTCCAATTCCAGCCACTTTTGTTTGAAAGCTCAGGCACTGGTGAGTCCAAACACAGTCACTGCTGACTCATTACTGATAATGCTGACTTCAAATACAGGCACTGGTTACTCAGTTTCAGCGAACCCTTTGAAAATCATAGGCAGTCCTGACTTGGAGCACCGCCACAGCTCACTCAGTTGTAGATATTCCTGACATCAAGCACAGAACACTGATGTCTACTGACTATGAAGCAATCAAAGGCACTCGACTCCAAGCCCAGCCCCTTCTGTTTGAAAACACAGCCACTGCTGAGTCTAAAAAAAGGGGTTGCTGACTGTAGGAACAGACACTCCTGACTCCAAGTACAGGCACTTCAGCTTCAAATCACAGGAACTGTAGACTCCAGGCACAGACAGGTCTGACTCCAAGCACAGGCACTGCTGATAAAAAAAACAGGCTTTTCTGGCTCTAATCACACACATTGATAACTTTGTTTCAAATAACTCTGAGTATAAGCAAAGGCACTGCTGGCTCCAAATGCAGGCATTACAGACACAAATGCAGATAACCTTAATCACAGTCTCCGGCACTGGGGACTCCAAGCACATGCGCTTCTCACTCAGTTACAGATAACCCTGACTCCTAGTACAGACACTGCTGCTTCGAAGCACCGGTCCCGCTGGTTTAAAACACAAGAACATTCAATTCAAAAGACAGCAGTGCCGACTCTAGGCAGAAGCAGTTGTATGAAGACAAGCATTGTTGATTCAAAATAGGCACTCCTAAACCCAGACACTACTAATTCAAACAAGGGGGTTTACTAGAGGTAACAGGATGGCTAGTTGGCCCCCAGGGACCCTCAAGTTGCAAGAGGACTTCATCCCCCAACCAAGGGCGCGCCAGGAGGCGCGTTTGCAGAGTGGTGGAGAAAGGGGGTGTGGCCCGCTATCAGAACTCAGCAATCCTGCTGTGTAGAACTTACTGGAGGTAATAGGAGGGGCAGTTGGCCCCCAAGGACACTGCTGGGGGCCAACTACCCCTTCTGTTACCTCCAGTAAGTCCCACACAATGGGATTGCTAAGAGGTCTTCGGAGGCCACGCCCCCCTTTCTCCACCACTCTGAAAACACACCTCCTGGCGCACTAGTGTTTGGGGGATGAAGTCCACTTTACTCCTGAGGGACCTTGGGGGCCAAGAAGCCCTCCTGTTACCTCCTGTAAGTCCTACGCAGCAGAATTCCTGAGAGCTGGTTGGAGGCCCAGCCCCCTTTCTCCACCACTCTGCAAACGTGACTGTTAGTTAAAAGACCTTAAAAATTCACTAAAGAAAACAAAGGTTACAGAAAACCTTAGAAATTCACAAAAAAACAAAGGTTACAAGGAGGTTATAGTTAGCAAATAGATTTAAAAATCCTTAAAAATTCATTAACAAAAACAAAGGTTACAGGGATGTTATAGATAGGATTTTACTCATACAAAACCAGAGAAATTCACCCGTTATAGTTAGCTGAGTTAACTATAACTTGCGCACCTGCAATGCACTGCTTATGACCTCACATGTTAAATCACTCATGACATCAGTGATGACATCAGCCACAGCATCTCTGATGCAGCCACTCACACGACTGTAGAATCTTTTATACACCCAGTGCCACTACGACACAACAATTTACAAACCCATTCACAGACCCATACCAATACTTACACACCCACTGTCTGATTCATTGATCTAAACACACATCCACTTGCTCATCCGCTCACTTACTAATACAGCCATTGACATATCCACTCATACACCCATACAGGGACTCACACACTGAGTTAGTCACTCATAGAACTACTCACATACCTACACACTCACCCATACAGTCAATCACACAGGTATGTACTCACCCAAACAGTTACATACACACCCACTTACTTACTCATGCAAATAGTAACACATAACTCACTCACCTATACAGTCACTGACAGAAGCATGCACTCATCCATATAGCCACTCTCATACTCACTAATTCATGCATACAGTCACTCATGTACCCTGTCACTCAACTATACTGCCTTTCACATACCCAGTTACTCACCCATACTGACAAATGCACTCAATCACCGACACAGCCATACAGACACTCACTCACCCATACAACTTCTCACACATGCACGTAGTACCCCATGCAGCCACTGACTCTCCCACTCACTCATCCATACAGGCAGTCACACACCTCCTCACCCAAACACACAGACACCCAGAGAACCATAGACGTAGTCAGACAACCAATCAATCACCCATATAGCCATTCACGTACCCACTAACACACTCATACACCCACTTAGACATCAACTGACAGACAGATATACACATTCACGCAACCAGTCACTCATCCATACATTCACTGAGACACCTAATTACTCACTTATACAGTCAGTCACACACCCACTGAGTCATCCATATATTCACTCATACACCCACTGATTCACCAATACAACTTGGTATATATATTTAACACTCTTAAAAACACTCAGTCACTGGATGATGTCATCAATGATGTCATGAGTGATGTCATTTGAGATGTCATCAGTGATGTCACTGACCATGTCATGAGTGATGTAATATGTGAGGTCATAAGTAGTGCATTGCGGGGGCATGAGTAATAGTTAACTCAGCTAACTATAACAGCTGAATTTCTCTGGTTTTGTATGAGTAACATCTGACCCTAACTATAACGTCCCTGAAACCTTTGTTTTTTTTTAGTGAATTTCTAAGGTTTTTTAAATTCTGTTTGCTAACTATAACATCCTTGTAACCTTTGTTTTGTTTTTTCAGTGAATGTATATATATATGGACGCGGAGGATCTGCGACCCCCCTGATCTCGTGCTGAGCTCCGATTGGCTGCCAAAACTTAAAATAAAAAAAGGGGGTAGGGTAGAAATACCCTGACCCCCTAGGCCTCTTGGGGGGGTCCCACACGGGCTCCACAGGGCCAAAAAAGCATTAGAAGAAAAAAAAATTGCCAGGAGTCGCACTGGATCTGCGGATCACACCAAAAATGTAAAAAAAAGATGCATGGGCTCCTGCGCTTCGTTAATAATCGGCCTCCGGGTGGGTCAGGTCCCATCGGCCTTTTCTTAATAAAGGAGGAAGGTGCATGGACCCAACTCCTGGGGCATGTTTATTTTATAACGGGGGTCTCTTGGACCTCCCCGAAGACCACCACCTCCCTGGGGCCACATGCCAAAAAGAAATCGCAGGGGCATCTCGGACCACCACCTTCCCAAGGCCATGATCAATTTGTAGTGGGGGAGCCTCCAGGACCCCACCACCGGCCCCGGGGACCGCCACCTCCCCAGGGCAGGCCCTACAAATAAGAAAGGAGTGGTCGTGCGGCCCCCCTCCTGGAGACACAGATGGCCTGGGGACCGCCACCCTGCAGGGCTGGCTCCTGTTTGCTGTGGCTTTGTGGGAGCTTTACCGCTTTCGCCAAAGCAAATCCTCCGCTGCCAGCAAGCGAGAGCATTAAAAATACTCTTGCTTGCTGGAAGTGGAGCAGAATTGCTTTTAGACAGAGGGAGCTGCATCTTTAGCAGCTCTCTATGTGTAAAAGCAGTGCCAGCTCCCCCAGGAGGCCGGAGCCAGCAGGGACCATGGGGGCCTGCAGGCTCCTCCCACAGTCCTAATGGAGAATGGGTGCCCTGGAGACACCCACTTTAAAACGGCCAGGGGATGGGGTCCCCGGGCCAATTTTGACCTGAGGAGGGGGACCGTGCAGTCCCTCTCCCCCATGTCTAAGTGGCTGGGGTCCCTGAGGCTAAAATCAGCCCGGGGAGGGGGCCGCACACCCCTCCCCCATTCCCTAAAGGCCTGGCCCTGGGGGATGGGATCCCAGGGGCTGAAATCATCCCAGGGAACGGGGGCCATGTGCCCCCTCACACAATAACACAAAAAATTACAAACAAAACGACCGACAAGTCACTGAGACCCTGCCACCTTTCACCACCACTCTGCAAACGAGCCTCCTGGTGCACTACTAGTTGGGGGATGAAGTCCCCTTGGCTCTTGAGGGTACTTGGGGGCCAACTACCCCTCCAGTAAGTCCCAAGTAGTGGGATTGCGGAGAGGTCGTCTGAGGCCATGCCCCCTTTCTCCACCACTCTGCAAATGCACCTCCTGGTGCTCTACTGGTTGGGGGATTAAGTACCCTTGACTGCTAAGGGTCCTTGGGGGCCACCAAGCCCTCTTGTTACCTCCTCTAAGTCCCACACAGCGGGATAGCTGAGAGCTGGTTGGAGCCCCGCCCCTTTCTCCACCACTCTCCAAACGTGTCTCCTGGCACACTACTGGTTGGGGATGAAGTCCTCTTGGATGTTGAGGGTCCTTGGGGGCCAAGAAGCCCTCCTGTTACCTCCAGTAAGTCTGGCACAGCAGGATTCCTGAGAGCTGGTTGGAGCCCCGCCCATTTTCTCCACCACTCTGCAAACGCGACTGCTAGTTAAAAAAAAACATAGAAATTCACTTAAAAAAACAAAGGTTACAGGGACGTTAGAGTTAGGCTCAGATTTCACTCGTACAAAACCATAGTAATTCAGCAATTATAGTTACCTGAGCTAACTATAACTTACGCCCCCACAATGACCTGCTTATGACCTCGCATATTACATCACTCATGACATGGCCAGTGACATCACTGATGACATCTCAAATGACATAACTGATTACATCATCCACAGAACCACTCACACCCCCATACAACCTCTCGGATGCCCACTCACACAGCAACACAGCCACTCACATACCCATTCACAGACCCATACCTGTACTCAAACACCCTCCCACTCCTCCATTGAGCCTCTCATACACCCACTCACTCACTTGTACATCTACTCACACAACCATTCACTCACCCATACAGCCACTCATACAACCAGTCACTCACCCATACAAGCAGTCACATAGCCACCCACTCACCTATATAGCTACTCACACACCTACTTATTTACCTACAGTCATTCACCCACTCACTCACCCATACAGCCTCTGAACACAGGCACTCACTCCCCCATGCATGTACTCCCACACTCACTTACCCACTTACATACCCATTCACACCTATACAAGCAGTCACACATCCGCTCACTCATTCAACAGTACAGCCACTCACACAGCATCTCACTCACCCACACAGCTAATCACACACTCACTTAGATACCCATACAGACACTCATACAGAAAATAATACATAGTCACAGAACCACTCACATAATATATGTTAGAAGTAGTCTCACTTAGTAGTAGTGCACCTAGTATACTAATTTAACTTTTGTAGTAGGTTGGTATATATGTTTAACACCCATAAACTCTTAAAAACACTTACACTCAATGATGCCGTCAGTGATGTCATTTGAGAAGTCATCAGTGATATCACTGACCATGTCATTAGTGATGTAGTATTTCAGCTCATATGCTGTGCATTGCGGGGGCATAAGTTATAGTTAGCTCAGGTTACTATAACTGCTGAATTTCTATAATTTTGTACGAGTGAAATCTGAGCCTAACTATAACGTCCCTGTAACGTTTGGTTTATTCAGTGAATATATATATATATATATATATATATATATATAAAGCAGGGCCCGATTGCGAGTTTGGCGGTCTGTGAACTGTCATGCCCACAGGCACGGTCTGACCACCGCGATCTCGGCAGTCCGACCGCCGTATTATGGGATTGTCAGATTGCCTGGGGAAAGACCGTGGCCGAACCGCTGACACCACTGGCCAGCACCGACCGCGGCGACCACGGAATGGGCCAATGAGGCTGTGGGAGGCTCAGACCACCAGTGAAACTGCCAGCCCAATTACGAGTTGCTTTACAGCTGGCGTGACTGTGGCGTCCAACCGCCACATCTGAGACGGCAGAAAGGGAGGTATATAAGGGCAAAATTCACCTTTCCTCACTTCTACACGTCTTCTGCTGTCACGGAGCCCATTGGACACGTTCTGCCGCTGTTGTACCTACTCGATCAA
Organism: Calotriton arnoldi; assembly: GCA_963921515.1. Lineage (NCBI taxonomy): Eukaryota > Metazoa > Chordata > Amphibia > Caudata > Salamandridae > Calotriton > Calotriton arnoldi. The sequence continues at coordinate 1,388,400 of CAWUFW010002319.1, forward strand.
GTCGAAAACCCACTCCATCGCAGACAAAATCGGTGGTAAGTCATGCACCTACCAGTTTCCATAGACTTCTCAGCAAAAAGATAGCCCGCCATGGACCAGACAAGGGAGTTGGGGGTCCTTAAGTAAATTCCAATTTTACAGGGACCCTGTCTGGGATTGTTTCATAAGAATAATCAAAAATACATCTGTAGGACATCCTCCTAGGCCAAAACACCGGTACTGCACAGGCACACTGTACACAAATGGACATGTTTGCAAATTATATTCAGTGATAATGATGTGTGCATTGTTTTGTGTTCCACAACAGCACCTCCTCTCTAGTATCCCACCTATTAATGTCTGGCACACATATCGTTTGCCCTTTCTCACATGTCTGCCATGTTACTACTGATGGTCACTGTTCATGCAGCTTACCATTTGTTTAGTCTTGGTGAATCCACATACAAATCACTACAACTACCATGAGGTCCTGTCACTGCAACTCACTCAAGATGCTATAGCAAATATGTCACATTCACATTGCACACATCCCAGGTACTGTTTTGATGTCAAAGAAACATCTGTATCGATGTGTCATTAAAGTGAAACATACCATCTCTGCTACAAATTTTTATTGCACTCACTCATCACCCACATGAAAAGGCAATGTCATTCAATGGGATTAAATGGAATCAGTGTGAGAACCATTCTAAAGGCACAATGGAAACTCTCTGCAGGAAATGCCTCTATCAGGGGGGAACCCTTAAAGGTTGGGGCCCAGTTCATTCTGCACATGCCTGACAAACTCAGAGCCTCATTTACTTTATTTTGACGCACAGCAGTGCAGCAAGCCTTCATGCTGTGCTGCTGTGCATCACAATAAAAGAGCAGGAATGTGCTGTATCTACAAGATACGGCGCATTCCTGTCCTCTCCTGCGCCGACGCACAAACAGCAGCCGTTCGGCAACTCAGACGTGCCTGCGTTGCAGAGGTGATTGTTGTTGTGCAGGGACACCTTTCTATTCAAAAACAAAATCATTAATGGTGTTTTGCTCCTTCTATGTGTGCTGCAGAATGCAGCACACATAGAAAGAACAAAAACCAAGGAGAAATAATAGTATTTCTCATCGTTGCACCACTCCTACGCCTCCCCTGGGGAGGCAAAGTATGGTGACGCATTCCCAGGTTTACGACACTTTGTAAATCAGGGAATGTGTCAGGTTCCATAGATGTTGCGTGGGAATACCCGGAGCAACAACCATTGAACGCCCCCTTTCACGCAGAGTAATGCATGCAAAGGGCCCATATTTGCAAGGCCCTGAAAAGTCATGCAGGGTGAATTTACGTGACCTTGTAAATATGGGCAGGCACACTGCGCCGCCGGTATGTCTAAAAAAGTGACACACCAGAGGCGCAATATGCTTGTAAATGAGGCCCTCAACATGCAGTTTACCTGGGAATTGAAGTATATCAGGGTTAACCAATTGCTATGCATGTGTAGGGAATGTGTAAGTGCAACTCATGAAAGCAAACACAGCTCTAACAGCATGTGGCACACATCTAGGTAAAGTAGCTGTAAGGTACACTAAGGAAAATGGACTCATGTCCATGCAGAACCGTACAAGGTTATGACAAGTTAGCACCCTCTGTGTGTGGATACACAAATATCTAACTTCAACACACCTAACATATATCCTACATACATCATAGGGACAACTGCAACCTAAATGATGTGGACAGTGGCCAGGACAAGCCACAATACTTACCATATCATATAACACACAATGCAATGTCTGCAGGAATTGGACTTCATCCCACATATACATCCATCCAACATTACCCCTTGTCCTGTGTCAGTTCAGCATCATACCAAACCCTTAGGAATCAGGGATCAAACAAACACAACTGTACTCACACATCACTAACAATACAAGAACATCAAATAGTTTGAATAATATTGCAGGACCAATTTCTTCCAAAATATGAAAGGTTTTAGTACAATTTGAACAATCAAACAAGGAAAACAAAGGCGAATGGCCAGTCCATTCCATATCATGTGCCACAGCACAATGCTGTTCCACCAAACCTACCCTTACTAACACTGTCAGGGAACCTCCTCACAAAGGGGCATCCATTGGGCACAGCAGGCACCTCAAAGATGGTACGGGGTACAAGGATGAAGGTGGTAACGATCCTGCTGGGTCCGCCAGCACTCAGGAGTGTCCCCGGTAAATGATTCATATGATGACGAGCTTGAACTGCTGTCCTCCATGGCATTCCTCACACCCTTCTGTTCACTGGGTCCCTCCATGTCTGATGTCTCACGTCCGGAACCGCTGTGACCAGCTGTATCCCCACCGACGCTGGCCTTGGATGTATCTGAAATGAAATGTAACATGGGTTTATTGCAACTGCGTTTCCACACCTGAGCACCACACATCAACAGAAAACATTGATGAAGTCCACATATCACTCAAGCTTCATGGTTCACTCTATAGGCTTCAAATTTAGCATGAGCGCAAACATGCATGCATGCTACATAACCTGCAAACAGTTGGATCCAATCATGTCATAACCCTGTTCGGGCCCAAATACATTGATGGACTTGTCTACGCTCCATCCATATGTCCATACTAGGATAGTTGATCACCTTGCATACTTTGGCACTTATTATTTAGCACTGTAAAAAGATGTCACCAAATAGGATGGATGCAAGTGTGAGATTTACACAATGCTCACACAAGACCCAGAGCAAAACGAATATATAACTCATAACACATCATGATGTCATGAAGGTCAAGTTGAACACCAATGTACCATCTATTAGTATTGTGGCAGACATCATGTCACTTGCAAACGCTCACTGCACACTGATGACACTTTGGACTCCAAATTACATCATATGTCCACATCCTGAAAAGTCAAATGAAAAGTGTACACATGTAGTTTAGCTATGTATCACATGTCGCAGAGAGCGTTCCCTGAAAACAGTGAGGGCCAAACATTTGGGAGATAGATAGTCTGAATTCAGACAGCACAACACTCCATTTAGCCATAAGAACATCCCCAATCCTGCTTGGTTCAGGTGATGATGCCAGTCATAGATTGTGTATCCACAAGCCAATACACCTTTGAAAGTTTTGGGTGTCCCTCAACATCTATGACATGGTGATGTGGGATCACTAGAGTTCCAAAGGGCAGGCACATCACACCACTCTTTGGTATTGAATACTCAGATTGCCTTGTAAGGATCGGTGTAGACATTCACATAAGATCCCTACAATTCTACATCTTACTCCCTCGTTCATGTTACCAGTCAGTGAATGAGTGTTTTGAAACACTATTGCAGATGAACCATCAACTGCGAAATGCACACTGGCCAACATGTCGGCACTAATGCTGATGGCACCAGGGATGCTTGCACTCTCATTTCACTGTTTAACTAGTACTTACTAGTGGGAACTGTTCTACAGTCACTGCATGTACTGTGAACTCTATGTCATGTCTCACACCATCACATGAGAGACAGTAGTGAGGGTAGATCACTCCTCACACTAGCAAGACAAGTTGCCTGTGTGGTACATTGTCACCCAGATTTACTGAGAGCATGAGATGATTACTCACTTCACTCAGCCAGGTGTCTGCTCAAAAGGAGAAAATTGGATGTGGACAGGACTCTGCTGTGTTCCAGGTCAGAAAGACAATAGGCACAGCAAAGCAGCATGCACCTACTACCACACTCACACTAACAATGACTCATCTTGTGTGTGGCTCATGGACCACCACCAATATGGTTGTTGAGATGCCTGTCTGTAACACTCAAAGTTGGCAATTTAACATGTATGACTCTGGTCAGGACTCAGCCCAATGTAGCTGCTGTTGGGCCCTCAACAGCCCATCAAGCTCTGGCTAGGCCACCGCCAGTATGCGGACCATCAGGGAGTCAGGGTCCGGCGTGCAACCCCTTCCATATTGGATTGACTTCCCCAGCTGGACCTCCACGATCTTCCGGGTCCAGCGCTGCAGGTGTTCCCACCTTTTTTCTGCAGTGGGCACTACGCCGGTTGAAGACCCCCAGGGTCTGCACCTACCGGGCGTGGTTCTCCGAATGACCTTCTTTTGATGGGCGTTGACCTGTATGGAAGCAATAGATGTAGAAACAGATTGTGAATGGAAGTTTGAGGATAACTGTCAGCTTGATCCACATTTTGTTGACATCTAACACAAGCATTCACCAAGAGTCAACATAATATTTGTGTCCATGTCACATGCTAAGCACTACTAAAGCATGGATACACACTTTTGTGGTCATATGATGACTAACCTCAACCCTGGTCATGACCTACACTTACTGAGGCAGCCCACTAACATCATGTAGGCCAAGGCCATCCTACATGGAATGTGATGTGAGGTACCACGACACACAGCACACCATTTCGACTTTCTGAAGGGTAAACTACCGGTGCATGACTGTCCAGACACCTTTACTGCCAGGCCCATTGCATTGATGCATATGGTCCATAGATGCAAGTACCCCAAGCTAGACACGGCCACTATCCCACCCGCCTCCTCGGGACTCCCCTCTGACTCCTCACCATATGACAGCCCCATCTCAGCCACCCCTTTACCCATCTTCTCACCTCCTCCCTGTAGGACACCCATTCTTCCACGAGTATCACTACAGCCCAACACCCCCCACCCTCCATGGATAATGCTGACACTGGCCGACGACAACAACAATCCGACATCACTACTTCCCAATCTTCTATAGATCCATGTACCAACACTCCCATCAACCATGTTAGCATATCCGTCGCTCCCTTTCAACTTACCACTACCAAGACTCCGACTGTGGACCCTACTGACGCTTGCCCTGCCAACTCTCACGACTCGGCCAGATCCCTACACTACAGTGCTTCCACCAGCTGGGGCCCATTTAGAGTTGCTACACTTACCAAACGTTCAACACTATAAAATCAGAACTGCAGTTGATTAGGGCTGACATCCGTAAACTAGTACACATCACCTCCAACCTTGAACACAAGTGGTCCTTACATATGACTCACCTTCAGACTAACAGCCCCCTAACCCCCAAATACCATTCTGCTACTATCCCTGCCTGTATGTGGGTCTCGAAACCTAGCAGGAGTCATAACCAAATAATAACCATTCCTTCCGACCCCGTACACTAGTCAGACAGTTATCGAATAACAATATCCTCTCCCTCTAGCCACTTATAGCTGTGCTCCAGCCGACCATACTATACCTGTTGTACAAATTGAGACTATTATCACTCACCCTCTCAGGGAATCCCACCCCAGCACTAGGCGCAATAATAAAGCGAACCTCAGACAAGTACCCATCTCACAGACGTCTACGAATACCACCAAAACTTTCCTTAAATGCTCGTTGCTCAACTGTCGTTCAGTTGTGAAACACGCGGCTGGCATAGCCGTTCTTATACAAAACTTTGACCTTGACATCCTTATGCTCGTGGCTGAACACATCCCCATCCCCAGTTCGTGACAGATACTAGTCCCCCCCAATCATGACATCATCAGACTAGACCGTTCAGGCTGCTCAGGGGGTGGCCTAGCCTGTATATACAGGTCCACACTATCTATGAAACAAACACTCTCTATCACTACCCTCCTGCGAATACCTTAAGATCAACATCACCTCCTAGGACAACTCAATGTGTTCTCTGCACACATTTTACCACACTCCGGAGACAACTACACATTCATCGAACAGATCATGGAGATTATCTCCTCCAACATTGCAGAGCATAAGAACCAGATCTTTCTTGACAACTTCAACAGTCAATGGAAAAACTTCAGAGACCTTATTGTGAATAGTTTTAAATCCTTCCTCCAGGACCTCAACCTTATCCAAGCCAGAATAGCCCAACCCACAACAAAGGGGCCATCTTAGACTTAATCATTGTAAAAGAGAATACCATACAAATCAAATCCATCCCACCTTGCGAATGGACTGACCACCAATGAAGCACCTTCTTCATTTCTGAAAGGGCATTTATCTCTAGGGGCCAGCCTGTGAAAGCCAAACATTGGGTTAGAGACACCCGTAATATTAACCCACTCACAATGTCAGCTTTCAGTAACTACAACCTGATCCCGCCCTCCTTCATGTATGATGCTCATGACCTCACTGATCACTACATGGATTACATGTCTAAAATCATGAATACCATCACCCCCGAACAACTAAAGGGACTCCCGTCTAAAAGATCCAACCCCTGGTTCACCTGTGACCTTAGACTTGCTGAGAGAGCATGGAGACCTAGCCCATCTCTGTCCAACCTAAAACGCCTACTTCAAAGACGGAGCGCCTACAATAGGCACATCAGAACTCCAAAGCAGCATTCTTTTAAAGACAACTTGATACGTCAATTAATCGACCAAAATAACTGTTCAAAATTATTAAAAACGAAACGGAAAAGCAAACCCCCATCCTCTGACAACAGAACCCTTCCTAACTGCAAAACGTTTTCCTCCTTTGCTGAAAAAACCATGCTAATCGCCACTGATATACCGAACTATATGAAACTACTACTGTGCGAACCACCTCTACACCCCATCCTTCTCGATCAGGAAGAATGCAGGAGAAGTCCTGCCCACATACCTTAAAACAACGCCACCTGGTCCAGCTTCCAAACCTTCAATGAAAGTGACATCTTGAAACTATTGACCTCTCTTAAATACTCCAACCACTTCAACCATCTCCTTACCTCCAAACTCCTCAACGAGTCCATTCACCTCCTTCTCCCCTTATGGACTAGGGTCATCAATGCCTCATTTACCCCAGGCTCCATACCCGACTGCCTAAAAAGTAGACAGGTTACTCCTATCATAAAAAAAAAACAACTCCAGCCAGTCCGACCCCATCAACTACGGCCCTATCTCCACATCCCAACTCTGTCCAAACTCTTGGAAAAATGTGTGCACCTACAGCTTCGCAGCCACATCGAGCAATTTCAACTCCTCGACCAATGTCGATCTGGTTAGCACTGAAACTGTCCTGGTCCACATTGTTGACGATGCTCTATGCTCACTCCATCAGAACAAATCTTGCCTACTAATACTACTTGGCCTATCAGCTGTGTTCGACACTGTCAATCAGAAACCCTTTTAAACTTATTTGAACACAGGATGGTTCTCTCCGGTACTGTGCTACATTGGTTCTCCTCATTCCTTTATAACAGATCTCAGCGTGTTCTACTCCACCATGATCTTTCCGATTAGTCGCCAGGGATGCTTGGCGTACCCCAAGGCTCTACTCTCTCCTCGACACTGTTTAACCTATAAATGGAGCTCCTCACCGAAACCTTCAAACTCGCTCATATCTCCTACCACATGTATGCAGATGATACTCAACTCTACTTGAAAATCGCCTCTCCATCAGCACCATCAATAATACCTTGACAAAAACGCAACATTGACTGACTTGTAATCACCTCAAACTCAATGTCCTCAAAATAGAATTCTTATTGATCTCACTGCCCACTATTGCCCCTAGTATCAAAGACTGGGTCCCACATCTTACCGTCTTGAACTGTACCCCACATATCATTGACTCAGCGAAATCCCTATGAATAATCTTGGACAATGCCCTTTTCATGCAAAAGCATATCAGTGCCGTTACCAGAGGAACTAACCATCAACTACCTGCACTAAGGAAACTAAAACCTTTCCTCCCCACGGCAGACCTCAAAACAGTGGTGCAATCACTTGTGATATCTAGATTAGACTATGATAGTGATACCCTTGCGGGCCTCTGGAATTCACAGTTGTACCATTGAACCGCTACCTTAAACACAGCAGCTTGGCTCATCACCGGCTCAAAAAAAGCGATCAGATCGCCCTGCTAATCACTAAAATGGCTACCCTATGAGGCTAGAGTCAATTTCAAAATTGCCTGCATGACCCATAAAGTGCTGCATCACAATATCCCCTCTTACCTCACCAAGAAATTGAGCCTATCGGGCAGAAACAGATCTTCCAGAAGCACAAGTTCCCTACTACTTAAGCCACAAGGAAACCTATAATTGTTCCTTTTCCGGAATTGCCCCCAGATCCGGAACTTTCTCCATCCTTCCTCTCCTCATGCGTGACGCTCTCCTGCCTTTCTGTTGTTCCATTTTTTCACACCTCGTCCTTACGTCGGTGATCCGCGCTGCTTCCTACGTTCCCCCAACCATCCACACACCATTCTGACACCTATCGGACTCTTGCACATACAAGTATTTACGATTGACTATGTGTTCCTATCTTTCTTTATCATTTGCTTATGTAACTATTGTCAACTTGATCTATACTATGTTTTATGTTTACTGCCTACCGTTTGTATCATACCCACTTTTTGTTATTCTTCCAAAGCGCTCTGTCACCTGTAAGGGTCTTGTTCGCGCAATATAAAACTCTAAAATAACTAAGTAACCCAGTTTGTAAGGATCATATGTGTTCTGCCAATGGTCGTAAACATTTACTTTATTGCACCTCTTGAATTGCAAAGAGTGCATAGAATCGACTCCCAAAGATTGTCTAAAACTGATGTGCTCCGGCCAACTATTACATGTCCATTCCACCGTCTTTATGTGTGATGCATCATTCAAATTACCAAAAGCGCAACTCACAATAATACAAAAGCATGGCAGAGTATTGTTTTCTGCTGACGGTTCTCCACTAAAAGATTTTGGGGCAGATTTATAAGCCCCCTGCGCCACCAGTACGTCACTTTTTGTGACGTACTGGAGGCGCATTTCACTTCTCCATATTTACAAGGAGAGGAAAAGCCACCCTGCGTGACTTTTCCTCTCCTTGTAAATATGGCCCCTTCACACACAGCACTTTGCGTTGAAGGGGCGTAACCCTGGGCGTAGTTCGCGTAGTAGCGCTACGCGTAGCTACGCGAAGTGCACTTCGCACTACGCGAGCTATGCGTAGCACTACGCGAACTGCGTAGTGCGGTAGGAAATGCTGTTCGCAATGATTGCACTGTGCCGGATGCTTGTCCGCACTGTGCAATCATTGCAAATGGCATCTTGCACAGTGCAAGCGGTCGTTTTCTGCCTCTCGAGTAGATTTGTACTCGAGCGGCAGTTTTCTCAACGCGGACTGGTAGTTTCTCATCGCGAGCGGTCGCGAGCATACGCGACCACTCGCAATGAGAAACCTGACCTCCCGCGTTGAGAATCTCGCCGGGAGGTTTATTTTCCACGCTCGCGATCGGCAACTTGATGTTGCTGATCGCGAACGAGGAAAAAGTCTCGCCGGGATGTCATTTTGCTCGCTCGCGGTCGCCAACTTGACGTTGAGGACCGCGAGCAAGCAAAAAATGCCCGCTACGCTACGTGTTTTTGCACTGTGCTACGTGCAATTCGCGTAGCGCCTAGTTGCGCAAACTACGCGAGCGTAGCGTAGTTTTCCGCCCAGGCCTACGTTCCATGGGTGTTGCTGTGGGTGTTCCCACGCAACACCCATGGAACAAGACACATTTCCAGATTTATGTGGAATCGTAAATCTGGAAATGCGTGTCAATGTTACGCCTCCCCAGGGGAGGCGTAGCAAGGCGCAATGAGGAGAAATGTTTTCATTTCTCCTCGTTTTTTCCTCTTTCAATGCGTGCTGCATTCTACAGCACGCATTGAAAGAGGAAAATGCCTGTAGTGATTATTTTTGTGCAGGAAGGTGCCCCTTCCTGCACAAAAACAATCTCCCCATGACGCAGGGATCCTTGCACCATGGTGCAAGGGTGCCTGCACCGGCGCATGGCCGCAGTTTGTGCGCCAGCACAGGGGAGAGCACAGGAATGCGACATATTATTGTAAATATGTCGCATTCCTGTGCTTCGGAAGTGCCGCAGCATGGCGCAGCCAAAGGGCTTGCGTTGCCGCACTGCGGCACTTCCTTGTAGATCTGCCCCTCTGACACTAAGGCACTCTCTCATGAGTTGGGATATCTGATTTGGCCTGCTGGGGCATATTCTTAGAACCACTGATGGCCGAACATAGGAATACTACAGTCATTTCTGCTCTAGTGAGAAGACTTGGCAGTGGATAAAAGACCCCACAATCTCAGGGTAGAGTGTGATACTGACTGCTCCTCCTCAAATTGAACTTCTGAGATGTCACACCTCATATGCTTTCAGCTGTACACTTTCTTGTGCTCCTTTAACACATACTCAGGGAGACGAAGAATTGTTCCACAAAGACTGTGACAAATAAATATTTATATCTCCTCTAAGTGACTGCCTTATGCACCCCTGACCATGACTTGAGGAGACTTCCTCTACTGGATGATGCACAGGGCCTGCCCCACGGCCTTCCCTTCCACAAGACTCTCTGGTCCTACTACATACCCATCGTTACTTTTCTATGATACCGCACCACACATTATTTAATCACCACTCCGAATCAAGACTCTACAAATGCCAACCTAGGTGCTTATATTGACTTTTTTTGCTCTTTCACAATTGTATATACCTAGCTGTTTACTTTTTTGCTTTCCAGATGTACATCGCTCTGATACCCGAAAGGGTCATGTTCACGCAATATAAAACTCAATAAATAAATACCTTTTTGCTAGTACTGGATTCTCTGCTGATTGCGACAAGCAACTCAGCAAGTGTCGAAGCTGTATATTCAATTCAATTCGATTTTATTGATTTAAATCTCAACAGAGATCAATGTTTACAGTCTTAAAAGATCATTTGAAAACATAAAACAACAATCTCCATATAAATTGGCTGCTAATATATTGATAAAAAGATTTACTTTTTTTTTTACAAATTGTGGCGCACAAATTCATTTGGAGGTGATTTTGCTAGGGCAATCATATTATTGGTTTTAAACGCACTGTATTTAAAACAAAGGTTTTAAAAACTGCTTCCTTGCTTTCAATGCTAACATATAGGGCCAAACAGACAATACATGCTTAATATCTTGATCTCACCTTTACATAAATCACATGTTCCCAACTTACCTCTTTTGCTCAACCAATGCTTGGTAAAATTATTGCGGGGTAAGATATCCAGTCGTACCATGATTATAAAACGCCTAGTACTATGGTCCATTGTAAACTTCAAATATCCTTGGTTCATCTTAAAAGAAAGGCGATCTGAATAGGATTCGTAAATTTCCAACTGGGTACAATGTGCAATGTTTAGTGAATATCTTAATCTGGCCATCACATTTCTTAAGAACAGTTTTAGCTGTGCTGGAATCCACAGTTGCAGGTGAGCAATTAGAACATTTAAAATTCACTAGAGCAGTCTCCAGATTAATGTTAAAAGTGTGCACACCTGCTTCATCCTTAAACGTCTTGTCTTCAGAAGGGCTGTCAAAATGCCTTCAGATGCAAGGAGAAGATCATATGCCCATCTCATCACATTAGCAAGGGATCTAGAATAGGCACTAAGAAGGGAAAACTCTAAGGGCCTGATTACGAGTCTGGCGGTCCGAGGACCGCCAAACGCATGGGGGCATGGCAGTCCAGCCAACTCTGCACCGGCGTTCTACTACAACTAGGGCGGTCGGACCACCATAGGACCGCCGCAGCCACCAGGAACCCACCATTCCCTGGCTGTGGCACGGCGGTCTTGAGGCAGCAATATGCTTGGAGGAACCGCCGCGGTCCCGCCAAGCGAATTACAAGTTTCCGCTCCATCACGGTTTTCATGGCGGTTCCCCCTCCATGAACCCTGTGGCAGAGAGGAAACAAAAGGGGTCCTACAGGGCCCCCTGTTGCCTTAGGGCCATGGGGTGCATGCAGGGGAGGCACAATATGTGCCCCCTGTGTGCATGCACCCCAGTTCCTGCATGGCATGGAGTTTAAAGTCCATGCCGTGCAGGAACTTTTTGGGCATTCCCATTGCATGCCTATTTTCAGAGGCATCACCGTGGGATTGCCGAAAAAGGCCAGTCACACAGATAAACACTCATAATTTGGTGGGCGGCCCAAACATGGGTCTGGCGGTGAGGGAGTGGGCTGCAGGCATGGCGGTCCGCTCCCGCACCGCCGAACTCATAATCAGGCCTTAAGTGTAATGCCTGGACTACGATTTCTTGGCTCAGGGATACTATCTTCCGAAGGAACCTTCCTTCGAATACATTTAAGACGTAACATCTACTTATTGGAATGTATTCAAGTGCACAAGAAAGAGTAGGGGGTACTGTGAGAAGTTGGCCTGGTATATGCTGTCCACTAATTATAGTGGGCACCTTGCACCAGTCCAAACAACCCCTTATTGGAGATAGGTTAAAGACAACCTTTATTGAAAGCTATCCTAGTGGTAGCTATGGAGAGCAGCCTTCAGGCTAAGTCTTGAAGGAATGTAAAGCAGCTTGTTTTACCAGTCTATAATCTCTTGAGTGACCAAATGAAAGAGGACCACACCAGGTATATATATAAAATATATGTATTTAGTCTTAAACACACCCCTCTACTCTCTTTATGAGGCTAGAGTTCGAAGTACATAAGTTACAAGTCAGTTATCAACAGTAATAGCACAAATACACGTTTGAGCCCTAGGGGCGTACCAAACCATATAACAATAAAGTGGTATAAGAACCACGACTGAGCTAGACACAAGGCCTAGAGCCTGTAGAAGTGCTTGGCCCTCAAGGAACCACCCAAGGTAGTGACACAGGGGACCCACGGGGACGCGTGCAGTGTGAGAACACAGCCGCGAGCCGCCGTTGACTTCTATGGGGAATGTCGCGGTTGGAGTTTTAAAGAAAAAGGACACTTAGAGGAGGACTTGGAGCAAACCCCTTTAGATCTAGGTTGTTCTAGAGTCTATACCCACGGGCGCACCGGAGTACTCGAGAGACCTCACCCAGGGAAGCCGGGTGCATAGGTGTCTTTCGGGGTCGGGTTTCGTCGTCGTTTTCAATGGCGATCTGCTGCAAAGTGCTTCTGGCGACCAAGTCGAAAGTGTTCAGGTGGATCCAAGGGTGGATCGAAGATCTGAAGAACCTGAAAGCAGAGGGGACAGAGTCTGGGTCACTAGCCAGTGACCAGGAAGGCGATGAGCAGATGCCCACCGATGTCGGGTGCTTCAGGTAGGTTGACGGTCGTCTTGACTCTTCAGCCACGAGGTCCAGGAGGCGTCGATGACGACCAGGAGCTGGATTCGAGCTGTCACACGACGTCTGTCGATTGCAGGGGTGTCGGCGACCGGATTGGACCCAACAAGCCTTGGCAACGGCAAGTCTCGTAGAAACAAAGAAAGGACGTTGATGCAGACCAGCAAGGTCTGGGGGACTCACCCAGCGAGGGTAAGTCAGGGCACGTCTGGAGCAACCAGGAAAGCCCAAACAGAAGAAGAGTTGCCTTCGGGAGGGCCCACTAGCCAACGGACTAGCGACCGTGAAGGAGCCTCGAGTGGACGCACTTGGAGCTGGCTCACAGGACACTCGTGGAGTGGAGGCCAGTGATCTTCGGTGCAGTCGGTGCTGGAGGCGGGGGCTACTCGGAGCCCAAAGCACAACTTCGTGGGAGACCAGGAAGAGGATGCACTTGCAAAAGTACTCGGTGTCCAGGGGTCACGGTTCCACGTTACCCACGACAGCTACGGGCCTCAGCTTTGCTGGGGACTCAGGGCAGCCTCGGGGAAGTCTGGAAATCCACCTCTGGTGATGCAAAGACTTCGGCGTCCGGCGGGAGCTTCAGCGATGCAGACCGGACAATTGCTTCTTAGGTGCCTGCCAAGCAGGGAGTCACTCCTTGACCCCAAGGGAGATTCTTCAGTCCTCTAATCTTCAGATAGAGCGTCGAAGGTCCAGGATTCAGTGTCAGAGTTTCGTCCAGGGTAATCTAAAGTCCTAAGGACTGGGGTCCCATACTTATACTAAGTTAGGGGTTGGACATACTCTGGGGACCCACCTATGGGAGGGTCAGGGAAGAGGGGTGGTTACACCCATTCCCTTTGTTCAGTTTCGCGCCAGAGCAGGGGCAGGTAGCCCCTGCAACCGGTTTGAACTGGCATATGCACAGGGACACCAAGTGTGCCCCCAGTGCAGGACTTCTGAGCACCAGAGAGTGCTCCCGCCCAGCCCCAATACACATTATCCTGTCTGGGGAGGTGGTTACACCTCCCTGCGACAGGAAACCTATTGTCCAGGCCTCCCCTGCCGGCGTTTCAGTCAGCAGCAGGAGGCCAGACCCGTGTCAGTGGCAGCGGCATCCATTTTGTGATGCCAGGGCTATGGAAAGAAGTTACCGGGTAGCCCGGTGTGTACATGTCTCTCGCTCTAGAAGGGTGGGGGTAGTATTCCAAGATGTTTGACACCAAACACGACATGTTTTGGTGCAGCCAGTCCAAAGTTAGCATTGTACCGCGAGGATATAATGCCCTTAATAGTATATGGTCAGGCTGTACCACAAACAGCATCAGAGGAGGGACTCCGAACGCTGTAGAGGGGCTCTGCTCATGCAGGGGCACCCTCTCACATAAAAACCAAGCACTCTGCCTTCAGGATTGGTAAGGCCTGCCATAGGAGTGACTTATAGGTTTATATGTGTGTGCAATGGTAGTGATATAGGTAGCCTATACCACTGTAAGGGGTGCATGCACCACCTTACCCAGGCTGCAGTAGCAGACCTGTGGTGTCATTTTGGATGGCCTTCCAGGGGTGGCACAATACATGCTGCAGCCCCTGGTAGGCCTCTGAGGTACCTATGCCCTGGGTACATAGTATACCATATACTAGGGACTTATAAGGGCACTCCAGATTCCAATCAGAGATGTGCCTAAGGCACATGGAAACCATTTTAGAGAGGAAGCAGCTAGGCTGGGGTTCTGATTAGCAGGGCCCCAGCCAGACTAAAGTCGAGAAACAGTGAAGCATCAGCAAAAAGTGGGGGTACCCATGTAAAGCAGATCCTACTCTCCTACACAACCCCCCCAAACGTAGGGACATTAAACTAACCTTGACCAGTTGAGTCTTCATGTTCTAAGTGGAAGTACCTAGAGAGTCCATCTGCATTGGCATGGTTACTCCCAGGTCTATGTTCCACTGTAAAGTCCATCCCCTGTAGGGAAATGGACCACCTAAGCAGTTTGGGGTTTTCACCCTTCATTTGTTTTAGCCATAGGAGGGGCTTGTGGTCTGTTTGAACAAGGAAGTGAGTACCAAACAAGTATGGCCTCAACTTCTTCAGAGCCCAAACCACAGCAAAGGCCTCCCTCTCTATGGCTGACCAACGTTTCTCTCTAGGGGTCAGCCTTCTGCTAATAAAAGCTACTGGCTGATCCTGACCTTCATCATTCAATTGTGACAGTACAGCCCCTACCCCCAATTCAGATGCATCTGTTTGGACAATGAACTTCTTGGAGTAATCAGGACTCTGGAGAATGGGAGCAGTGCACATGGCCTGCTTCAGGTCATCAAATGCCTTTTGACAGCTAGCTGTCCACTGAACCTTTTGGGCATTTTCTTGGAAGTTAAGTCATTCAGGGTGTCACTATTGATCCATACCCCTTGACAAATCTCCTATATTACCCAGTCAGGCCTAAGAAGGCTCTCACCTGAGTCTGGGTAGTTGGAGCAACCCATTCCACGATGGTCTGGATTTTGCTCTGCAATGGTTGAACCTGGCCTCCACCTACAAGGTGGCCCAGGTACACAACCTGGCTATCTGGCACTTGGTGGCCTTGATAGTGAGGCCTGCCTTTTGCAGGGCCTCCAAAACATTTCTGAGGTGGACCAGGTGATCCTCCCATGTGGAGCTAAAGACAGCAATATCATCTAGATATGCTGCACTGTAGGCCTCCAGACCTGTAAGGACTGTATTCACCAACCTCTGAAAATTTGCAGGTGCATTCTTCAGACCAAAGGGCATTACCACAAATTGATAATGTCCACTAGGGGTTGAGAATGCTGTTTTTGGCTTTGCATCATCAGCTAGTCTGATCTGCCAGTAGCCAGCTGTCAGGTCAAATGTGCTTAGATACTTGGCTGAGGCCAAAGTGTCTATTAGCTCATCTGCCCTAGGTATTGGATGGGCATCAGTCCTAGTGACTGCATTGAGACCCCTGTAGTCCACACAAAACCTCATCTCTCTTTTCCCACCACTGGTGTGAGGTTTTGGCAGAAGGACCACTGGACTAGCCCAAGGGCTATCTGAGGGTTCAATAACTCCCAAATCCAACATTTTCTGGACTTCTGTCCTGATACAGTCCCTGACATGGTCAGGTTGCCTATAAATCTTATTTTTAATAGGCAGACTGTCCCCAGTGTCCACTTCATGAGTGCACCAGGTGGTCTGACTTGGAGTCAGAGAGAACATATGTCTGTACTGATTGAGCACTTGTCTACAATCAGTTTGCTGCTGAGCAGTGAGGCTGCCTGCCAAGGCTACACCATCCACTGACCCATCATCAGGGTTCTGTGAGAGCAGGTCAGGGAGTGGGTCACTCTCTTCCTCCTGTCCCTCATCAGTAGCCATGAGCAAGCCCATGTCTGCCCTGTCCACATATGGCTTCAATCTGTTGACATGGAGAACCTTGTGGGGACTCTTGGGTGTTCCTAGGTCTACTAAATAGGTAACTTCACCCTTCTGTTCAACAATGGTTTGGGGTCCACTCCACTTGTCTTGGAGAGCTGCTGGGGCCACTGGCTCCAGCACCCACACCTTCTGTCCTGGCTGGTAAACAGTCAGTACAGCCTTTTGGTCATGCCAGGCTTTTTGCAGTTTCTGGCTAGCCTCAAGGTTTTTAGTTGCCTTTTTCATGTACTCAGCCATCCTGGAGCGGAGACCAAGTACATAGTCCACTATGTCTTGCTTTGGGGGCTTGAGAGGTAACTCCCATCCTTCCTTCACCAAGCCCAATGGACCCCTGACAGGGTGACCAAACAAAAGTTCAAAAGGGCTGTAGCCAACCCCCTTTTGAGGCACCTCCCTTTATGCAAATAAAAGGCAGGGCAAGAGTATGTCCCATCTTCGCCTGAGCTTTTCTGGGAGCCCTTTAATCATGCCCTTTAAGGTTTTGTTGAATCTTTCAACTAAACCATTGCATTGTGGGTGATAGGGTGTGGTGAACTTGTAAGTCACTCCACACTCCTTCCACATTGCCTTCAAGTATCCAGACATAAAGTTTGCACCCCTGTCTGATACAACCTCCTTAGGGAAGCCCACTCTTGAGAAAATTCCCAGGAGGGCCCTTGCCACCACAGGTGCTGTAGTGGTCCTAAGGGGAATAGCCTCTGGGTACCTAGTGGCATGGTCCACCACAACCAGGATAAACCTGTGCCCAGATGCTGTTTGGGGATCCATGGGACCAACTATATCAATCCCCACTCTCTCAAAGGGCACCCCCACCACAGGTAGTGGTATCAGGGGGGCCTTTGTGGTGCCACCTGCCTTCCCACTGGTTTGGCAGGTTACACAGGAGCGACAAAACTCCTTGGTGTCTTCAGACATGTGGGGCCAGTGAAAGTGAGGGACAAGTCTGTCCCAAGTCTTGTTCTGGCCCAGGTGACCTGCTAGGGGAATATCATGGGCTAGGGTCAATAGGAAGCCCCTGAACTTCAGAGGTATAACCAACCTCCTGGTGGCACCAGGCTTGGGGTCTCTACACTCTGAGTACAAGAGTCCATCATCCCAATATACTTTATGGGGACCACTAGCATTCCCAGCAGCCTCAGCAGCACTTTGCTGTCTGAGGGGTTCAAGAGAGGGGCAGCTCTGCTGCTCCTGGCTCAGATCTGCCCTAGAAGGGCCGCCTGTCCCCAAGAACTCAACCTGGTCAGGTTCAAGCTCCTCTGGGACAGTTCCTTCCTCAGGACTGAGATCATCCCCCTCAAGAGACTGATCTTCCTTCTGAGCCAAGGGGGAAGGCACTGCCTTAACCCTACTACTCCTCCTCTTGGATGGCCCTTGGTCCATGGTTCCAGGATCCAAGGCCTGTTCAGTGTTAGACATTTTGCTCTGTGACCTGGTCACAGCAAACACATCTGCAGGGATCCCCAGCATTTCTGCATGGGTCCTGAGCTCCACTTCTGCCCAAGCTGAAGTTTCTAGATCATTGCCAAGCAAGTATTCCACTGGTAGGTTTGCACTCACCACAACCTTCTTAAGGCCAGTTACCCCTCCCCAGGAGAAGTTAACAACTGCCAGAGTATGGTCTGTTCTGACATTGCTAGCATTGGTCACTTGGTACATTTCACCAAGTATAATCTGCCCAGGATCCACAAGGTCTTGTGTCACCATGGTGACACTTGCCCCTGTGTCCCTAAATGCCAAAGCCTCTTTTCCATTGATTAAGGGCTGTTGCCTGTACTTGCCCAGATTACTGGGACTCACAGAGGAGGTCACATCCATGCCTCCATCACAGACTAGGACAGCCTGAGTGAGTTCTCTGACTAGGCCAGAGCTCATCTCATTACCGAGGGTCAACTCTACTAAACCCTTGGCCTGTGTACTCCCACCACCAATTGTAACTGCACTAGGGGGAACAGGTGCCTTAGGGGCATTGGTGGGGGCTGGAATAGAGTCTTTGGACTTGGTGCAATCACTGGTCCAGTGTGTCTTTTGCTTACAGACTTTGCACCATGGTTTCTTTTGGCCTTTTCCCTTGTTAGACTGTGAATCCCCACCTGAAGAAGATTTTTGGGGACCTTGTGAAGACTTCTGGTCTTTACCCTCCTCCCCACCCTTATCAGAGTTTTTAGAATCTTGCTTCTTAGGGTCACCGCCTTGGTTCTGTACCTTCTGCCTCACCCTGGTTCTGACCCATTTGTCTGCCTTCTTTGCCAATTCTTGGGGAGAGGTCAGATCAGAGTCCACCAGGTACTGATGCAACAGCTGATTTTGACAGTTATTAAGAATCTGCTCCCTCATGATAAGATTGTACAATCCTGTGAAGTCACATACCTTACTGCCCATCAACCAACCTTCCAGAGCCTTAGCAGAACAATCCACATAGTCCACCCAGTCTTGAGTCTGTGCTTTTGGGTATCTCTGAACTTTAACCTGTATTGTTCAGTTGTTAGGCCAAACCCCTCAATCAGAGCACTCTTCAAGACTTTGTAATTGTCAGCATCCTCCTCTCTAACAGTGAGGAGCTTATCTCTACCTTTGTCTGCAAAGGAGAGCCACAAGATTGCTGCCCACTGCTCCTGAGGGACCCTCTGTACTTTACAGGCCCTCTCCAGTGCAGTTATCCATTTGTGGATGTCATCCCCACTCTGGTAGGGAGGGACAATCTTGCTCAGGTTTCTATGGTCATAAGACCTTCCCCTATCTCTGGGGAAATTGCTGCCACCATGGGACTCTAGTCCCATCTTTTTTCTCTGTCTATAGAGATCTAGGGACTCCCTGGCTATAGCCAACTGCTGTTTTCTGAGCTCAATCTGGGCTTGCTCATACTGAATCAGTCTCTTTCTCCTCTCATGAGAGGATTCCCTTCCATGAGAGGAGACTGAGGTCCCTACTGAGGTGTCAGAGTGGTTAGACTCCTGAGAAGGAGATCTAGTCCTTCTGGGCACACTCTCAACTCTTCCTGGGGGGACAGAGGGGAGGTCATTATGGGCCTCCTCCTCTTCCTCAGGAGTAGCTGCACTTTCCAGGTCAGGATCATTGTCATCCCCCTGGCCAGTTTCAGAGGTTGGGTCCTGGGTATTTTCATCCCTGGACTCTCCCTCTTCTTCTGCCCCACCCTCTCTGCCTACCCTTTCAGACCTTATGGGTCTTCTAAAGTCATCTAGCAGAAGCATCTCTAGGAGACGTTGGGTGTTGGCACTTTTGCCTGTCTTCAACTTCCTAACTTTGCACAACTCTCTCAATTCCAAGAATGTGAGGGTGTCATATCTGGATGGCAGGAGCTCACTGGTTCCTGGCAGTGAAGACATTACTAGTGTGGTGTGGTGTATGCACTACCTACTCTAGTGTGGCCTACTAAACTCTCTTGAGTTGTAGAAAGGGTGTGCTATCCCTTAACACACAACTCTAAGTTCAGTAGAACTTACTGTATCCTAAGCTTGATTTATATGTACCTAAGGTACCCTTAGTGGTTTTCAGTTGATCAATTCAATTGAGATTATCTGGTAAAACAATAGCAAGCTGGAATTCCACACGCTGCACACCAATGTGAGAAGTTGGCCTGGTATATGCTGTCCACTAATTATAGTGGGTACCTTGCACCAGTCCAAACAACCCCTTATTGGAGATAGGTTAAAGACAACCTTTATTGAAAGCTATCCTAGTGGTAGCTATGGAGAGCAGCCTTCAGGCTAAGTCTTGAAGGAATGTAAAGCAGCTTGTTTTACCAGTCTATAATCTCTTGAGTGACCAAATGAAAGAGGACCACACCAGGTATATATATAAAATATATGTATTTAGTCTTAAACACACCCCTCTAGTCTCTTTATGAGGCTAGAGTTCGAAGTACGTAAGTTACAAGTCAGTTATCAACAGTAATAGCACAAATACACGTTTGAGCCCTAGGGGCGTACCAAACCATATGCCAATAAAGTGGTATAAGAACCACAACTGAGCTAGACACAAGGCCTAGAGACTGTAGAAGTGCTTGGCCCTCAAGGAACCACCCAAGGTAGTGACACAGGGGACCCACGGGGGACGCGTGCAGTGTGAGAACACAGCCGCGAGCCGCCGTTGACTTCTATGGGGAATGTCGCGGTTGGATTTTTAAAGAAAAAGGACACTTAGAGGAGGACTTGGAGCAAACCCCTTTAGAACTAGGTTGTTCTAGAGTCTATACCCACAGGAGCACCGGAGTACTCGAGTTAGCTCACCCAGGGAAGCCGGGTGCATAGGTGTCTTTCGGGGTCGGGTTTCGTCGTCGTTTTCAATGGCGATCTGCTGCAAAGTGCAGCTGGCGACCAAGTCGAAAGTGTTCGGGTGGATCCAAGGGTGGATCGAAGATCTGAAGAACCTGAAAGCAGAGGGGACAGAGTCTGGGTCACTAGCCAGTGACCAGGAAGGCGATGAGCAGATGCCCACCGATGTCGGGTGCTTCAGGCAGGTTGACGGTCGTCTTGACTCTTCAGCCACGAGGTCCAGGAGGCGTCGACGTCGACCAGGAGCTGGATTCGAGCTGTCACACGACGTCTGTCGATTGCAGGGGTGTTCGCGACCGGATTGGACCCAACAAGCCTTGGCAAAGGCAAGTCTCGTAGAAACAAAGAAAGGACGTTGATGCAGACCAGCAAGGTCTGGGGGACTCACCCAGCGAGGGTAAGTCAGGGCACGTCTGGAGCAACCAGGAAAGCCCAAACAGAAGAAGAGTTGCCTTCGGGAGGGCCCACTTGCCAACGGACTAGCGACCATGAAGGAGCCTCGAGTGGACGCACTTGGAGCTGGCTCACAGAACACTCGTGGAGTGGAGGCCAGTGATCTTCGGTGCAGTTGGTGCTGGAGGCGGGGGCTACTCGGAGCCCAAAGCACAACTTCGTGGGAGACCAGGAAGAGGATGCACTTGCAAAAGTACTCGGTGTCCAGGGGTCATGGTTCCACATTACCCACGACAGCTACAGGCCTCAGCTTTGCTGGGGACTCAGGGCAGCCTCGGGGAAGTCTGGAAATCCACCTCTGGTGATGCAAAGACTTCGGCGTCCGGCGGGAGCTTCAGCGATGCAGACCAGACAATTGCTTCTTAGGTGCCTGCCAAGCAGGGGAGTCACTCCTTGACCCCAAGGGAGATTCTTCAGTCCTCTAATCTTCAGATAGAGCGTCGAAGGTCCAGGATTCAGTGTCAGAGTTTCGTCCAGGGTAATCTAAAGTCCTAAGGACTGGGGTCCCATACTTATACTAAGTTAGGGGGTTGGACATACTCTGGGGACCCACCTATGAGAGGGTCAGGGAAGAGGGGTGGTTACACCCATTCCCTTTGTCCAGTTTCACGCCAGAGCAGGGGCAGGTAGCCCCTGCAACCGGTTTGAACTGGCATATGCACAGGGACACCAAGGGTGCCCCCAGTGCAGGACTTCTGAGCACCAGAGAGTGCTCCCGCCCAGCCCCAATACACATTATCCTGTCTGGGGAGGTGGTTACACCTCCCTGCGACAGGAAACCTATTGTCCAGGCCTCCCCTGCCGGAGTTTCAGTCAGCAGCAGGAGGCCAGACCCGTGTCTGTGGCAGCGGCATCCATTTTGTGATGCCAGGGCTCTGGAAAGAAGTTACCGGGTAGCCCGGTGTGTACATGTCTCTCCCTCTAGAAGGGTGGAATGCTACCCCCGCCGCCAGGACTGGCGGGGGGGTAGTATTCCAACATGTTTGACACCAAACACAACATGTTTTGGTGCAGCCAGTCCAAAGTTAGCATTGTACCGCGAGGATATAATGCCCTTAATAGTATATGGTCAGGCTGTACCACAAACAGCATCAGAGGAGGGACTCCGAACGCTGTAGAGGGGCTCTGCTCATGCAGGGCACCCTCTCACATAAAAACCAAGCACTCTGCCTTCAGGATTGGTAAGGCCTGCCATAGGAGTGACTTATAGGTTTATATGTGTGTGCAATGGTAGTGATATAGGTAGCCTATACCACTGTAAGGGGTGCATGCACCACCTTACCCAGGCTGCAGTAGCAGACCTGTGGTGTCATTTTGGATGGCCTTCCAGGGGTGGCACAATACATGCTGCAGCCCCTGGTAGGCCTCTGAGGTACCTATGCCCTGGGTACATAGTATACCATATACTAGGGACTTATAAGGGCACTCCAGATTCCAATCAGAGATGTGCCTAAGGCACATGGAAACCATTTTAGAGAGGAAGCAGCTAGGCTGGGGTTCTGATTAGCAGGGCCCCAGCCAGACTAAAGTCGAGAAACAGTGAAGCATCAGCAAAAAGTGGGGGTACCCATGTAAAGCAGATCCTACTCTCCTACACAACCCCCCCCCCCCCAAACGTAGGGACATTAAACTAACCTTGAGTCTTCATGTTCTAAGTGGAAGTACCTAGAGAGTCCATCTGCATTGGCATGGTTACTCCCAGGTCTATGTTCCACTGTAAAGTCCATCCCCTGTAGGGAAATGGACCACCTAAGCAGTTTGGGGTTTTCACCCTTCATTTGTTTTAGCCATAGGAGGGGCTTGTGGTCTGTTTGAACAAGGAAGTGAGTACCAAACAAGTATGGCCTCAACTTCTTCAGAGCCCAAACCACAGCAAAGGCCTCCTCTCTATGGCTGACCAACGTTTCTCTCTAGGGGTCAGCCTTCTGCTAATAAAAGCTACTGGCTGATCCTGACCTTCATCATTCAATTGTGACAGTACAGCCCCTACCCCCAATTCAGATGCATCTGTTTGGACAATGAACTTCTTGGAGTAATCAGGACTCTGGAGAATGGGAGCAGTGCACATGGCCTGCTTCAGGTCATCAAATGCCTTTTGACAGCTAGCTGTCCACTGAACCTTTTTGGGCATTTTCTTGGAAGTTAAGTCATTCAGGGTGTCACTATTGATCCATACCCCTTGACAAATCTCCTATATTACCCAGTCAGGCCTAAGAAGGCTCTCACCTGAGTCTGGGTAGTTGGAGCAACCCATTCCACGATGGTCTGGATTTTGCTCTGCAATGGTTGAACCTGGCCTCCACCTACAAGGTGGCCCAGGTACACAACCTGGCTATCTGGCACTTGGTGGCCTTGATAGTGAGGCCTGCCTTTGCAGGGCCTCCAAAACATTTCTGAGGTGGACCAGGTGATCCTCCCATGTGGAGCTAAAGACAGCAATATCATCTAGATATGCTGCACTGTAGGCCTCCAGACCTGTAAGGACTGTATTCACCAACCTCTGAAAATTTGCCGGTGCATTCTTCAGACCAAAGGGCATTACCACAAATTGATAATGTCCACTAGGGGTTGAGAATGCTGTTTTTGGCTTTGCATCATCAGCTAGTCTGATCTGCCAGTAGCCAGCTGTCAGGTCAAATGTGCTTAGATACTTGGCTGAGGCCAAAGTGTCTATTAGCTCATCTGCCCTAGGTATTGGATGGGCATCAGTCCTAGTGACTGCATTGAGACCCCTGTAGTCCACACAAAACCTCATCTCTCTTTTCCCACCACTGGTGTGAGGTTTTGGCAGAAGGACCACTGGACTAGCCCAAGGGCTATCTGAGGGTTCAATAACTCCCAAATCCAACATTTTCTGGACTTCTGTCCTGATACAGTCCCTGACATGGTCAGGTTGCCTATAAATCTTATTTTTAATAGGCAGACTGTCCCCAGTGTCCACTTCATGAGTGCACCAGGTGGTCTGACTTGGAGTCAGAGAGAACATATGTCTGTACTGATTGAGCACTTGTCTACAATCAGTTTGCTGCTGAGCAGTGAGGCTGCCTGCCAAGGCTACACCATCCACTGACCCATCATCAGGGTTCTGTGAGAGCAGGTCAGGGAGTGGGTCACTCTCTTCCTCCTGTCCCTCATCAGTAGCCATGAGCAAGCCCATGTCTGCCCTGTCCACATATGGCTTCAATCTGTTGACATGGAGAACCTTGTGGGGACTCTTGGGTGTTCCTAGGTCTACTAAATAGGTAACTTCACCCTTCTGTTCAACAATGGTTTGGGGTCCACTCCACTTGTCTTGGAGAGCTAGGCTGGGGTTCTGATTAGCAGGGCCCCAGCCAGACTAAAGTCGAAAAACAGTGAAGCATCAGCAAAAAGTGGGGGTACCCATGTGAAGCAGATCCTACTCTCCCTGAGGTACCTTTGCCTGATAAATATCTTAAAGAAATTTAAAATGTCACTTACGGAGGAATGATATGATCTTTTTAAAGCACCTAAGTGTGCAGAGGGCTTACCCCCTAAATGAGTGAAGTGTGTACTGTATTGTAAGGTTTGGGAACATACCCTTCCTAAGTATGTTTATGTTGTGGCCACCTCCACAGACTTACCACCCAGCTTCCTATCGAAGGGACGGTGCCGTCTCTTCCCTCTAAAAGGTACCACCTTGGTTTTACTAATGTTATTTTCAAAACATTTGCCTCAGCATATTCAGAGAGCACATTCAGATTAGTCTGGAGGCCGATGGGAGTAAGGTGGAAGCTGTATATACAACTGAAGGGAACTAAAGATGTTTGTGTACGCTGGTGACTTCATACTGGTGCTCGCTAATCCATCGTCATTACCTAATGTATGGGAGATTGTCTCCTGATTCCTTTGCTCTATGGAAAGAGGATGAATTGGGATAAAAAATAAGTTCTACTCATATCCTCCTACAGGTCCCAATCTTCTATAGAAGGGCTGCCTTTCAAATGGGTCCCAAATAGAATGCAATATCCGTTGGTGCAGTCCTGTTGGATACAAGGATGTTGTTCCAGATCCTGGGTGCTTAGATGGAGAGCATTTGCTGCTTGTTTTCTTCTTTTTTGCACATCTTAGTCTGTGGTCTGATGGAGTCTTAGCTGCAGGTGTGCTGAGACCCACCAGAGATGGTGACCTGGCCTGCAAGATAAATCAGGTCACTGGTCTCGATGACTTTGTAAATGATGCAGCTGGTTTTGAGGATGCTGTGTGCCGGCAAGGATAGCCAACGAAGTTCCATCAGGGTGGGGGTGATGTTGCCATATTTCTTCAAGTCCATGATGGGACAAGCTGCAGCATGTAGGAGTCTCAATGGCCATGAAGTACAGAATCGAGGGTCTCCGGTTCCCACATACAGAAATTTACTGGCTCTCATTCCAGTCGTCTAACTTGGGCTTATTCCTTCACACCATATTGGAGCAACCAAGGTGAGTGGTCATGGAAAATGCCATTTTGGGTAAAGGAGGAGGATTGAGCATGATCTACGACCCTCATCCTCATGACAACTCGCTCATGGAGATATCGTCAATTGATGCACTGTCTTTCTCGAGCGCTGGACCCACAACCGTTGTTCTTCCCTGAATCCCCTATAGAATCCTACCTGCGCTTGGGGCACTCAGTTCAGTTCAGTTTATCTTTATTTCGATCACTTAAGACCACAAAAGACAGTTAAAAATAATGCACGCAGCGTGTCCATTAAAAAAGAGGAAAGATAAACCCTATTCCCATGATAGTTTGTGTATGAACAAGATTATTTAACATTGCTAATCAAGGGTTGCGGAACCATATGTAAGTTAAAGGGTTCGCTAAAAACATTAAAACTTCATGTTATTAAAACCACACATAATATTCTTAAAATACTTAAAAAATGATGTCACATTCCTAAACATTTCGTGAAAGTATACAATTAATAAACCAAGAGAATATACATCCAAAATTAACCATTAAGTGATCAATATTGGGACTGTCAATAATATAGCGATATATGCAATACTGATATGAATATAAAAATATAGGATGCTACGCCTATAGCTGGGGTTATACCAAACGGAAGTTAGGATTAGACGTTACACATTGGGGCACTCATAAAGTGGTGTCTTGGGCTTGTACCAGACACTCATTAACAGGAACATTTTGACTGAGTTTCAGTCCAGCTTGCATGACTGGTGGACCACCAGACTGGAACGCGAACACACAGATGAGGACTGGACTGAACTCCTGCCACACCACAACAAATACCTACGGGAGACAAGGCTTAAACCAGGGTACTACAAAATATTGCATGGCTGGCACTTGTCCCATTCAGGTTGCACCAACCAGAAATCACAGGGAATTCCTTCTGCTGGTGGTGCCCCAAGCTGCACTGCGATATTGTGCGTATTCTATGAGAGTGCCCAAAACTCAACCTCTAGTGGACGGCTGTTTGGGGGGAAATGCAACATCAAGCAGGGTTTTAGGGGGGCGGGGTTACACTCCACAGCTTCTCGAAGTACCCTCAAGTTAGCCATTGGCATCGGCGATGGTCCGCCACAGCCCTAGCTTTCGCCAAGCTCTGTATCCTCTGTTACTGGACAAATGCCACTCTACCTATGATGGATGTGTGGATGAGGGACATGTTTCAAATGGCCTCCTATGAGACAATCCTATATGTAAGAAATTGGGTTACTATTTGAGGGGGCTGAAACCCGACTGAAGCAGCAATTGTCAGGAAACCCCAGGGTGTCTCCTGTGTCATATGTCAACATCCTCAGGGGTCACAGGTTAATCATGCCTCTATTTCTTATTTAGGCCCTTCGATTGAATAGATGTCTGTTAGACCTGTCAGCCCTAGGGTGGTCTTGCCCTGTTTTTTTTTCCTTTTGCGCCTCATTTTTGCCACCGTATTTTTACTGGACCTAGGTCTCCGGGCGCCTTGCCACTGCTAGCCAGTGCTGAGGTGCAGGTGCTCTCTCACTCAAGATGGCTGCCACAGGCCCCTGCTACTGCAGAGGGGCCTTACATGCATACACACTAGTAGCCAGGGTCAGGCTGGGACATAGGGATACAGTATCCATTCCGTCCCCGCCTCTGGGCCACATAGCCAGACATGTGGAAGGTTCCAGAACCTTCCGGGCTGTGGGAGGAGTTATGTTTTGCAGCCTTTGGGAGAGTCACCTGGCCTAGGGGTATAAAAGGCTTGGAGGGAAAACTTTGAGTCAGTTGGGGCACCACTGATCCTGGGAGAACCTCTGCCGGAGTACAGGCTTTAGGGTCTAAGGGGGAGACCTACACTACTGCTGCTGACAAGGCTTAGGCCCTGCTGTAGTAAGTTAGCTGAGGAACGCCCACCACCCACTGACCTTGCCCAGTGTGAGGGGACCCAGGGAACCACCTTCAGCGTGCTGGGAAGAACATCAAGCACTCCCAGAACCACCAACTCATTCCCCCCCTCATAAGAAGAAACTTCTGACAAGAAACTTTTGACAAGAAACTTATAATAAGAAACTTCTGACAAGAAACTCCTGACAAGAAACTCCTAAGAAGCAACCAATCTGAAACAGCCGCAAGAAACCTTAATTTGAGGAGGCCTGACCGTCCAGCAAGGCCTGAAACCTGAACTGCCACACTGGGGATCACCAGGTAAAGCGCTGTGCCCTGAAGCGCTAGACCTTCACCCCCTATCTATTCCTGCCTGCTGCTGGGCTGCCCCCAAGTACTTTTCCAGTCAGCCCTGCCCACAGGCTGCTGGAGCGCCCCGCGTTCTGTCTCCACGAGGGAGAAACTGCCCCCCCCTCAGGTCACTGACCTCGTGAGGGAATCACCGCCGCGGCCGCCGCCGCGTGAGGAGAAGTGCTGCTGTGAGGAAGGCCCTCCTCGGGGACGTGTGGTGAGGTGCGCCGTCCGCGCCCTCACCGAAGCCTCTAAATTTCCCCCAAGACATCACCGCCGGGCCCGGGGCCCCACCGCCGCCGTCGCGGCCGAAGAAATCACCGCCGCAGCCCAAGGGGGCCGCGTGAAGCAGCCGCGGCCTAGCGCGATCCGCGAGGCCTCCAGGCCCCGCCGACGCCGTTGCTGGGCAACCGGGGGCGCCGGCCGCGCCCCCGGGAAGGCCACGCAGCGATTGGGCACCAGCTCCCGCCACGCCCCCCAGCGCCGACGGAGGCCGAGGAAGAGCTCCGGCCGTGCAGAGGGAGACGGGGAGCCGGCCGGAGGGGACTGCCGGCTCCCGCTCCCCTTCCCAAAGTCCCTGAAGCCCGCAAAGTCACTCACCTGATATCGGGGGCCGGAGGAGGGTGATACCGGCCCCCGCAACGTGCCGCAAAGCCACTTCCTTGATCCCGGGGGCCGGAGGAGGGTGATACCGGCCCCCGCAACGACCCGTAATTCCGGCCAGAAGGCCGAGCTACCCGACCGGGCCCCGCCCTCCAGAACACGGGCCGGGCCTGGAGATCGCCAGTCGCTAGGAAGCGCGACCAACGACCACGCACCAGGTGAGCCCAGGAGGCCCCTAGGGCCCACAGAGACGCCACTGGGGGCCGGGGGCCACCATTAACCCTCGAATTAACCCTTGAGATTAGTCCCATGAGGCGAGGCCCCAGAGAGGAGTGGGCCTGGCCTGAGTTAACCCCTAAGGGACATAGAAGCCCCAGAATACAGGACATGTTGAGGGATTCCCCACCTAGTTCATTAATGTAATGATGATGCCTACTGTAATTATTGCCTAGGCCTATGCTTCTAACTGCCAAGTCTTTACCTAAGGGGAAAGTGATTAATTGAATTGAGCTGAAGTGTACACCGCCAAGAGTTGAAGTGTTTTATGTTACAGGTGTACTGGAGTTGCGACGCCCACTGTACTGAATGTGGGTGCGCCTAGATTAATGCAGGCCTATTGAAATGTAACGTGAAAAGCCTTCTTTTAAGGAATTGAATATGCTTGAAGTGAACTGCATGTTTAGGCCCATGTTTTATTAATGCACCTTGTGATCATTATTGGCGCTACGTTTAGGAGATGATTCCTGCGGCCTTTTAGTGGCCTACAATGTTGATGAGCTATGATGCTTTAATAAGAATGTGCACCAGTTGAGTAATGCAATGATTTTAAATGTAGATCTGAATTAATCTGCCTCATCTGATGCTACCTTGATTTATATAAAAGATCTTGATTTTAAATACACAAGCCTGGTGTGGTGTCATGTTATTGCGTTCGCATTTCTGAGTCAAAGTAAGAGTGTGCTGCACAACTGCCTTACACATTGCCTTCGCGTGCTTTCCCGCCTCGCGCCATGCTACCGTGGCGGACTCGGTAAACCCGGTTCCAACATTTGGTGTTCAGCGGTTGGATAAGGACTGGTGTTTGTGCAGCACCCTACAGTGACTCAGTGTGCGCCGCAATTGGACACCTATTGTAATGCAAGTGCTAGGAATTCTTTTGTAATTGCCGATTGTGTACATTCCTGCGTTAGACCTGCTACCTACAGTCTAGAACCCTTTCTCTAAATTGTCTGGGGCCCCACCTAGGAGGATGGAGTTTGAGTTAGCCAACCTAGAAAGGTATACGGTGACACAGCTCAAGGAGTTCTGCCTAGAGAGGGGTGTGGCCGTCAAGCGAGGCGCCAGGAAGGAGGTGCTTCAGAAAGCTTTGAGGGCATGGGTAATGGCCCACCCGGAGGGAAGAGGGGACGAGGAGCAGGGGGAGGCAGACAACCCAGGAGAACTGGACCTACTGCACATTGATGTTAGCGAGAATGTGTTGCCAGGAAGACGTTCCAGGGCAGGCAGTAGTGCGTCAGGGGGAGTTTGTCGGCAGAGGAATTTGAGGACAGGAGGGAGGAGAGGCGATTAACATTAGAACTTGCTAGGATGGAAAGAGAAGGAGAACAGGCAAGGCTAGCCATGGAGGAAAGGAAGCTTGCGCATGAGCTTAGCCTGAAGGAACTAGAGCTCCGAGCCTTGCAGATGGAGATGCAGGGCAAAGTGAATGGTGGCAGCGTACCTGCTGGGGTTCCACAGGAGCCCAAATTTTATCTACCAAGAGAGGTGATAGCCAGTTTTAGTGTAGGAGATGACATCGATAAGTGGTTGGCGGCGTACGAGGTGGCTTTGGTGGCCCATAGAGTTCCTGAGAGCTACTGGGGGAGGTCTTTACAGGTACATACCTCCACCAGTAAGGGACACGCTTTTAACCTTGGATAAGGGGGATCAGACCAACTACCCTATCATGAAGGAGGCCCTGCTCAAGAAGTTTGGCCTCACCCCAGAGAAGTACCGCCAAAAGTTCCGCAACAGCCACAAGCTTCACACACAAAACTGGGTGGATTTTTTTGATTATGCCCGGAAGGCATTGGAGGGTTGGGTGAGTGGCAGCAACGTTGATAATTACAAAGGGCTGTACGACCTGTTCTTGAGAGAGCACCTCCTAGAGAAATGTTTTCCGGAGCTGCGCCAGTACTTGGTGGACCGCAAGCTGACCAATCCTAGGGAGCTTGCAGAGGAGGCAGACACGTGGGTCAGCACTCGGGTGTCCCACAAGGGAGCCGGGGCGGACCCCCCAAAAGGTGGACAGGGGTTCCCCCAGAAGAAAGAGGGGGGAGATAAAAAGAGGGAGTTCTTTAAAGGCCCCCAAAATAGACCGCCTGGGAGAGGGGTAGGTTCCCCATCCCAATCTGGATTCCAGAAACCCACTTATCCTGACAGGAGTCAGCAGCCCAGAACTGTCCGGTGCTACGAGTGCGGGGAGGTTGGACACTACAAAGGGGATCCCCAGTGTCGCAAGAGAACCCCAGCCCCCACAGGAGGTAAGAGCCCCGGGGTGGCCAGTGTAGCGCTTGGGGAGGAGTTGTCCCTAGGTAGGGGAGGTGAGTGGACAGGCTTGACCTTAGTTTCCCTGGGGGATAGAGAGATAATCCCACGGGTTCAGGTACCCGCGAACACTGCCAAGTATCGGCAGAGGGTCCTGGTGAACGGGGAGGAGGTGGAGGCTCTGAGGGACACAGGTGCCAGCATGACGATGGTGAGACGTCAGCTGGTGTCCCCAGAGCAGGTGATTCCTGAGGAATTCCACCCGGTTGTTATGGCTGATAATAGCCTGGGTCATTACCCCGTGGCCCAAGTTCCCTTTGAGTGGGGAGGAGTATCAGGTCTGTTGAAGGTTGCGGTGAGCCCTGCCATGCCAGTTGACTGTCTGCTGGGTAACGACTTGGAACATACTGCCTGGAGGGAGGTAGAGTTCAATGCCCATGCTGAGATGTTGGGATTACCAGGATGGACTTGCGTCGTCACACGGTCCATGGCTGCCCGACAAGGAACTCAGCCCGGGTTGGAGCCTGAAATAATGGCCCAGCCCACTGCTGGACGAGGAGATGTCCAGGAGGAGACACCCGGTGAGATGGATGGGGAGCCCGCGGAGGTGACCCCGGAGTCCGCTGAGGTGGTTGGTGTTCCCGTGGGGGACCTGCCGACCCCTGCAGAGTGGCAGGTGGAAGGAGAGCCTACCCGGGAGGAATTTTGCCGGGCGCAGAAGGAGTGCCCTACGCTTGAAGGCATGCGGCAACAGGCCGAAGCCCAAGCAGCTGGAACCGAGACAGGTAACTACCATGTCTACTGGGAGGATGGTCTCCTCTACAGTGAGCCTAAGGCTCCGGTGCATGGGTCATCAAGGGCCGTGGTGGTCCCCCAATGCTACCGAGCCTTTCTGCTAGAGTTGGCACACGAAATACCACTAGCAGGACACCTGGGCCAAGACAAGACGTTTGCGCGTCTGGTCCCACATTTTTACTGGCCCAGGATGCGCGTCACTTCTGACACTTTTTGCAAGACTTGCACCACTTGCCAAGCGAGCGGCAAGACAGGGACGAAAGTGAAGGTCCCTCTAGAACCTCTCCCAGTTGTCGATACCCCTTTTGAGCGGGTAGGGATTGACATTGTCGGGCCATTGGACCCGCCGACTTCTGCAGGACATAGGTTCATTTTGGTGCTGGTAGACCACGCCACCCGGAGGCAATCCCTCTGAGGACCATCACTGCACCGGTGGTGGCGCGGGCCCTGATGGGGATTTTTACCCGAGTGGGATTCCCCAAGGTCGTGGTGTCAGATAGGGGCACGAATTTCATGTCGGCCTACATGCAGGCCATGTGGAAGGAGTGTGGAGTGACCTACCGGTTCTCCACTCCTTACCACCCCCAGACGAACGGGCTCGTGGAGCGCTTTAACAAAACCTTGAAGGGGATGATCAGGAGCCTACCCGAGGACTTGAGAAGGAAGTGGGACGTCCTCTTACCCTGTCTGCTCTTCTCCTACCGAGAGGTGCCGCAGAAGGGGGTCGGTTTCAGCCCCTTTGAGCTGCTCTATGGCCACCCCGTTCGGGGGCCCCTCAGTCTTGTCAAGGAGGGGTGGGAGAAGTCTTCCTCGAAGCTTCCCCGTGATGTGGTCAGCTATATGCTGGCATTCCGCAGCCAAGTGGCCAAGCTGTGGAAGGAGGCCTCGGACAACCTAGAGGCTAGTCAGGCCGTCATGAAGAAATGGTATGACCGGAACGCTCGGACGGTAGAGTTGGACGCTGGACAGAAGGTGTGGGTCATGGAGCCAGGAGAGCTTAGCGCCCTCCAGGACCGGTGGACTGGACCGTTTGAGATCTTGGAAAGGAGAGGCCAGACCACATATGTCGTCGATGTGAAGACCCCACGTCAACCCCACAGGGTGTTCCACGTCAACCGCCTGAAGCCACACCAGGAGCGTTCAGAGCTCACTCTCCTAATGATAACAGATGGAAGTGAGGAGGAGGAGAGTGAGCCTCTTCCAGACCTTCTGGCGGCCCATGAGAAGGATGGTTCGGTGGAGGGAGTGGTCCTCGCCCCATCCTTGACCCCAGAGCAACAGAGGGACTGCCGCCAGGTCTTGGGGCAGTACGCCTCGTTGTTCTCCCTCACGCCTGGGATCACGCACCTGTGTACCCATGATGTGGACACAGGGGACAGTCCGCCAGTAAAAACCAAGTCTTACCGGCTGTCCGATAAAGTCAAGGCTAGTATCCAGGGTGAGGTTACCAAGATGCTAGAACTGGGAGTGATTGAGCCTTCCAGTAGCCCTTGGGCTAGTCCGGTGGTGTTGGTGCCGAAAGCGGCCCCACCGGGCACCACACCAGAACTTCGGTTCTGTGTGGATTACCGTGGACTCAACTCAGTCACAAAGACCGACGCTCACCCGATCCCTCGGGCGGATGAGCTCATTGACCGGCTGGGAGCAGCCCGGTATTTGAGTACCATTGATTTGACGTCAGGCTATTGGCCGATCGCCATGGTGGAAGGAGCAAGGGAGAAGACTGCGTTCTCCACCCCCGAGGGCCACTTTCAATTTCGGGTGATGCCCTTCGGGTTGAAAAATGCTCCAGCCACTTTCCAGCGGTTGGTGAACCAGGTGCTGTCTGGCCTAGAGGCCTTCTCTGCTGCCCACCTGGATGACATAGCTGTCTTCAGTAGCAGCTGGGAGGACCATCTGGCGCATCTCCAGGAGGTGCTACAGGCTCTGCAACGGGCTGGTCTAACCATCAAGGCCAGCAAGTGCCAGATTGGACAGGGATCTGTCGTGTACCTGGGACATCTGGTGGGCGGAGGTAAGGTGCAACCCCTCCAAGCCAAGATTGAGACCATCTTGGCCTGGGAGCCCCCAAGACCCAAACAGAGGTCCGGGCTTTTCTCGGCCTCACGGGGTATTACCGCCGGTTCGTCAAGGGATATGGAACCATCGTGGGCCCATTGACGGAATTGACTTCAAAGAAGCAGCCACGCAGAGTCATCTGGACGGCTGCCTGCCAGGAAGCCTTTGAGACCCTCAAACGTGCAATGTGCACCGCACCGGTGCTCAGGACTCCAGACTTTGGACGGGAATTTATCGTACAGACAGATGCTTCTGAGCATGGCATAGGAGCTGTGCTCTCGCAGCTGAATGACGATGGCCAAGACCAGCCAGTGGCCTTCATTTACCGAAGACTACTCCCCCGGGAACAGCGGTGGAGTACCATCGAACGAGAAGCCTTTGCTGTGGTTTGGGCTGTAAAGAAGTTGAGGCCATACCTTTTTGGTTGTCACTTCCTGATCCAGACCGACCACAGACCCCTTCAGTGGCTCATGCAGATGAGAGGCGAAAACCCCAAATTGTTGAGGTGGTCCATTTCCCTCCAGGGGATGGACTTTCGGGTGGAACATCGACCCGGTGTAGACCACGCCAACGCTGACGGTCTCTCCCGGTTTTTCCGCCTTAGCGACGAGAACTCCCTAGAGGTTGGGAAGCTCTCCCCTCTTTCGGCTGGGGGGACGCGTGTTAGACCTGTCAGCCCTAGGGTGGTCTTGCCCTGTTTTTTTCCCTTTTGCGCCTCATTTTTGCCACCGTATTTTTACTGGACCTAGGTCTCCGGGCGCCTTGCCACTGCTAGCCAGTGCTGAGGTGCAGGTGCTCTCTCACTCAAGATGGCTGCCACAGGCCCCTGCTACTGCAGAGGGGCCTTACACGCATACACACTAGTAGTCAGGGTCAGGCTGGGACATAGGGATACAGTATCCATTCCGTCCCCGCCTCTGGGCCACATAGCCAGACATGTGGAAGGTTCCAGAACCTTCCGGGCTGTGGGAGGAGTTATGTTTTGCCGCCTTTGGGAGAGTCACCTGACCTAGGGGTTTAAAAGGCTTGGAGGGAAAACTTTTAGTCAGTTGGGGCACCACTGATCCTGGGAGAACCTCTGCCGGAGTACAGGCTGTAGGGCCTAGGGGGAGACCTACACTACTGCTGCTGACAAGGCTTAGGCCCTGCTGTAGTAAGTTAGCTGAGGAACGCCCACCACCCACTGACCTTGCCCAGTGTGAGGGGACCCAGGGAACCACCTTCAGCGTGCTGGGAAGAACATCAAGCACTCCCAGAACCACCAACTCATTCCCCCCTCATAAGAAGAAACTTCTGACAAGAAACTTTTGACAAGAAACTTATAATAAGAAACTTCTGACAAGAAACTCCTGACAAGAAACTCCTAAGAAGCAACCAATCTGAAACAGCCGCAAGAAACCTTAATTTGAGGAGGCCTGACCGTCCAGCAAGGCCTGAAACCTGAACTGCCACACTGGGGATCACCAGGTAAAGCGCTGTGCCCTGAAGCGCTAGACCTTCACCCCCTATCTATTCCTGCCTGCTGCTGGGCTGCCCCCCAAGTACTTTTCCAGTCAGCCCTGCCCACAGGCTGCTGGAGCGCCCCGCGTTCTGTCTCCATGAGGGAGAAACTGCCCCCCCCTCAGGTCACTGACCTCGTGAGGGAATCACCGCCGCGGCCGCCGCCGCGTGAGGAGAAGTGCTGCTGTGAGGAAGGCCCTCCTCGGGGCCGTGTGGTGAGGTGCGCCGTCCGCGCCCTCACCGAAGGAAGCGCTGTGGTGAGGGAGGCCCCTCGAGTGGATGTGGTGAGGTGCGCCGTCCGCGCCCTCACCGAAGCCTCTAAATTTCCCCCAAGACATCGCCGCCGGGCCCGGGGCCCCACCGCCGTCGCGGCCGAAGAAATCACCGCCGCAGCCCAAGGGGGCCGCGTGAAGCAGCCGCGGCCTAGCGCGATCCGCGAGGCCTCCAGGCCCCGCCGACGCCGTTGCTGGGCAACCGGGGACGCCGGCCGCGCCCCCGGGAAGGCCGCGCAGCGATTGGGCGCCGGCTCCCGCCACGCCCCCCAGCGCCGACGGAGGCCGAGGAAGAGCTCCGGCCGTGCAGAGGGAGACGGGGAGCCGGCCGGAGGGGACTGCCGGCTCCCGCTCCCCTTCCCGAAGTCCCTGAAGCCCGCAAAGTCACTCACCTGATCCCGGGGGCCGGAGGAGGGTGATACCGGCCCCCGCAACGTGCCGCAAAGCCACTTCCTTGATCCCGGGGGCCGGAGGAGGGTGATACCGGCCCCCGCAACGACCCGTAATTCCGGCCAGAAGGCCGAGGTACCCCGACCGGGCCCCGCCCTCCAGAACACGGGCCGGGCCGGGCCTGGAGATCGCCAGTCGCTAGGAAGCGCGACCAACGACCACGCACCAGGTGAGCCCAGGAGGCCCCTAGGGCCCACAGAGACGCCACTGGGGGCCGGGGGCCACCATTAACCCTCGAATTAACCCTTGAGATTAGTCCCATGAGGCGAGGTGAGTTAACCCCTAAGGGACATAGAAGCCCCAGAATACAGGACATGTTGAGGGATTCCCCACCTAGTTCATTAATGTAATGATGATGCCTACTGTAATTATTGCCTAGGCCTATGCTTCTAACTGCCAAGTCTTTACCTAAGGGGGAAAGTGATTAATTGAATTGAGCTGAAGTGTACACCGCCAAGAGTTGAAGTGTTTTATGTTACAGGTGTACTGGAGTTGCGACGCCCACTGTACTGAATGTGGGTGCGCCTAGATTAATGCAGGCCTATTGAAATGTAACGTGAAAAGCCTTCTTTTAAGTAATTGAATATGCTTGAAGTGAACTGCATGTTTAGGCCCATGTTTTATTAATGCACCTTGTGATCATTATTGGTGCTACGTTTAGGAGATGATTCCTGCGGCCTTTTAGTGGCCTACAATGTTGATGAGTTATGATGCTTTAATAAGAATGTGCACCAGTTGAGTAATGCAATGATTTTAAATGTAGATCTGAATTAATCTGCCTCATCTGATGCTACCTTGATTTATATAAAAGATCTTGATTTTAAATACACAAGCCTGGTGTGGTGTCATGTTATTGCGTTCGCATTTCTGAGTCAAAGTAAGAGTGTGCTGCACAACTGCCTTACACATTGCCTTCGCGTGCTTTCCCGCCTCGCGCCATGCTACCGTGGCGGACTCGGTAAACCCGGTTCCAACAATGTC
This sequence comes from Calotriton arnoldi, assembly GCA_963921515.1. NCBI lineage: Eukaryota > Metazoa > Chordata > Amphibia > Caudata > Salamandridae > Calotriton > Calotriton arnoldi. The sequence goes on from CAWUFW010002319.1 coordinate 1,425,502, forward strand.
ACAAGGTCTTGCATATGTATGATTTCGCAATTGCTTTTGCCAATGCTTGTTTAACCAGTGCTTGTTGTTTTATGGGGACCGGTGTTCACATGCCATACCTATGATTGTGTGTGGCATCTTTGTTGGGCCCGTTGCTAGATCTCCACATTTTGCTTCTCAGGACACATGTACTCCTAGGAGCTTTCTGATTGGCTATAAATAGCTGAGGGACACGTGCCTCGTTGCTTGGCTTTGTTTCTGTTCCAGCGTTGGATCCTGCAGCCCAGGCTTCTCCGCAGCCGCGTCACCAGGACTCTCAGCTGACATCCGATCTCCTGCAGAACTTAGGGACTTCAGCCTCCCCCCTCCCCAGGGGCTTCTGTCTGCAAAGCATGCTCTCCTTTAGAACTGGTCTTCGTGACTGGGCATTCTTCGTGAACAACAAGCTTTCATTTAGAACTGGTTTTCGTGAACAACGAGCTTTCCTTTAGAGCTTTTCTTTCGTGACTGGGCTTATCTTTAAACAAAGCGCTTTTCTTTGCATTCCCATTACGGGCTGTGCACTTGACCGTGTGTTATTGCTTTAGTGATTCCCTTCATGTTCAGGTTTCCACACACAGTGACTTTGACCTGTGTTAACCTTACTGCCAGTTTGAGGGCAGACAACTGCATGTTTGGTTTAGTTTCTCTTTGATTAACCCTGCGCATGCCGTGTAAAGACCTGTCTGCCTCTCTTTATGTTCAATTATTATTGTTATTAATTGCACCGTGAAGCATTCTGGTTAACCCATCCTATCAGTGCACGGAAAGTGCACGAATCTTCCATGCGATAGTGTGCATGAGTGTACATGTTAAAAGACAGCTTGAATTCCTATGTACTTACCTTTGTATGAAAGGTGTCTTTGAGTACAAGATAAGTGTTGGAATTCCCCTTTCCTTTTGGGACACCTGCCAAAACTCCTGTGTCACGTCAGCAGTGCCAGAGGTGTTCCAGGAGGTCGGGGGAGTGGCCGCGCCTCGACAGCAATCATTAATCTCTGCTTAACCCTCTGGTAGCTTGGCACAAAAGCAGTCAGGCTTAACTTGAAGGCAATGTGTGAAGTATTTATGCAGCAATTCACACAGTAATAAAGTGAAACACAACTCCAGAAAAATCACACACCAAATTAGAAACATAGAGTAAAATGTAATCCATAATTTAAGACCAGAATGACAAAAATCCAATCAGTAGAAGCAGAGAAGTGCAATTTTAATTATTTAAGTGAAAATAGCACCAACAAGCACAAAGTGGCAACTGTGGTTATCTGGTCACACATTCTGGCCGACCGTGAGGGAGCATGGCCGGCTACAGGGAGCCAGTTAGCCTCGTTCAACAAGAGTACCTTAAATTCTGATTACACAGATATGCAAGGTCCTGGTGTGGAGATACATCACCCAGATTTGGTTCCAAGAAGCTGCGAGGCTGCGATGCGCTCTTGCGTTGGCGACGAGTGTGCCATCGTTGAGGGGTCTTGTAATGCAAAGGCCTACATCGAACATGCATTGCGCATCGGCTGGTTCCAAAGGAGCTTGCGATGGGGAGCCCTGCGTCGGCGTTGAAGATGCCGTCAATGAGGGGCTTGGGATGAGAGGACAAGTGTCAAAGATGCATTGAACCCCGGCTCCGATGCTCAGGAGGCGAGGCAATAGTTCCACTGGGCCCACAGAGGGGCTGGCAGAGCCCTTTCAGTGCCACGTCCATGACTGGGGTGACACCACTTTGGAGAGCTGGACTTACAGCTGGCAGAATCCAGGTGCTGGTTACAAGGTGGTTGGAGTCTCCTGTCCGTAAGGCTCTGGTCAGGAAGCCAACTAGCCCTTGGAGTCACTCCGGTGGTTCTGAGTTCAAGAAGCAGTTCCAGTCCTTTACTCAGGCAGCAGGGCATCAGGCTGTCAGTCCTTCTTACAGAGCAGCACCGCAGTCCTTTTTCTCAGTTTCCCCATAGGCCCAGATGTGCACTGGGGTCTGAGGTCCAGATTTTAAACCTGGTGCTCACTTTGAGGTAGGAGAAGGTTCTGAAGGGTTCCACTCCAGAGATGCTTGTAATTTCCTGCCTCCCTCTCATGGCACCAGGTTGTCTGGGGGCACAATAGACTTGTATAAACCCTTTGTGAGTGTGCTCAGGCAGACCCTTTGTGATGTGCAAGTGTGGTAGGTGACAGCTCTGCCCTCTCGTTCAGTCAGAGTGGCCCATCCTGCCCACACCTATCTTCCCATTGTCTCATTGTCTGGGAGCAAAACACAAAGACCAATGTCATGTGACCCCGGATACAGGCAGCAAACACCAAATTGTTGGGACAAGAAAATGGCAACGTCCAAAAAGTCGGCACAGTTCTTTGAATAGATGATGTCTAACCATGTGTACCGTTAGAGTTACGGTGGTCATGGCCCCGTAATCGCGAGCCCAGAAAATACTTGAATTACACATATGTTCATAAAACAGGCTTTGGGTGTTGTTTAAGGTGAGAATGCACGCTTCTCATTGACCTAGAAGTCGTTGCTTTGCGATGGGAACGTTCCTCATACTAAGCAGGCCATGATCAGGAGTGTGAAAAGACTGGTCCTCTATTAAATGGATAAGACTGGTCCTATACTTTGAACACCACATCCAGCTCCCCCACTGACCCTAGCCCTACTAAAACCATTGGTCTAGCCTTAGAAATCACCTGACTGAGATATTCAAACTTATTTTTCAGACAGGAGTCTTCCTAGCACTTTGGAAAAAAGCTTCTTTCCTATACCTCTTAAAAAAACAAACTTAGACACCTCTGACCCTGGCAGTTCTCCCATTTGCCTATACCTGGTAAGATGATTGAAAACATAATCAACCGTGAAGCCACCTCTTTTATCAACAATAATCATCTGCTCGATGATTCCCAGGACGGCTTTAGGTACGAGCATAGCACCGAGCTGACACTCATTGATGCAACTGAGGAAATCAGGAGTACAATGAACAGAGGCAGGAATGCTGCATTGAGCCTGTTGGACCTCTCAGCGGCATTCAACACCATCGACTACTGTCAGGATCTAGGGGTCGGTGGCTCTGCCTTATCTCTTCTCAAATCTTTTTTAACAGACCGAGAGCAAGTGGTGGAAACTGGCAACGTGGTCTCCACTCTTTTTCAGCTCCCTTGTGGTGTACCTCAGGGCTCCTCCCTTAGTCCCTCTCTTTTTAACCTGTACGCCACCCCTCTGGCACAACTCATTAAATCCTTAGGGTTTGCCATGGTGTCATACGCTGAGGACACCCAGATTATTGTCTCTGTATCACGCAGCTCTCAGGACACAGCAGCCAGGTTTCACCAGTGCATGCAACAGATTAGCAAATGGAATCTCCAAAACTGCCTGAGGCTTAACTCGGGAAAGACAGAGGTTCTGCTTTTCGGATCCAAAGTTTCCTTCTGGACCACTAGCTGGTGGCCCCCTGATCTGGGTAATCTGCCCACCCCAGCGCTAAAAGCCAAAAACTTAGGGGTTGCGTTGGACACCAAGCTTTCCTTCAGTACCACATTAATACAATCTCCTCCTCCATCTTTCTCATCTTAAAAATTGTCAAGGGTGTGTGCCCATATATTCCATCACTTGTTCATCTTCATTGGCTCCCTATGCAATCAAGGATTAATGTTAAAGCCCTATGTATTGCCTTTAGAGCCCTGGCTGGGCTTGGTCCCCAGTACTTCAAACATAGGTTCTCCTGGTACTCTCCCCTAAGAGAGCTTCGATCCTCTTTTGCCAACCTAGTTGAGGTCCCCAAGTACCGGCTCGAGAAGTGGGGTGGCAGGAGGTTTGTCGCTGCCACTTCCAAACTGTGGAACTCGCTGCCCTCTCACCTTAGATCAGCCTCGGATTTGCAGGGGTTTAGAAAAGCTCTCAAAACCTGGCTCTTTATTCAGTAATTACAGCTTGGCTCGATCCCATCCCCCGCTGGTACCTTTTGCTTGGTGTGTAGTGCCTAGACATCTCCATGCATTAGTTTGCTCTCTACAACTATACCTGGTATCATATCATATCTTTTGCTTTCTCTCCCATCATTAGGACTAAGCACGGTGCAGCGGTCACAGGCACAGAGACAGGGCAGGCTGGGTGCCTATGCCTTCGGGAGAGGAGCAGACGAGCGCGACGCGATGGAGGGCAGCAGGTACATTTTTTATTTTTTACATTTATCTCCCTCGTCCACCTTTCCACCCCCCACCTCTTTTCCCTGACACGAGCCGCGCCAGGCACCTATTATGGGTTTGTGGGAAATAGTGTGCTGATTTTGGTGTTTAACATACCAAAATCCGCATGGTACAGTAAATACTGTATGTTTTTCCCGTGTTAAATTTCCGCTGAGTTATTTAATGCATCTGATAATTATCGGATGCAGTGAATACCTACAAGCTTGTAATTTCGACTTGTGAGAAAACAGGTGTTTAAGCACGGGTTTTAATACACCGAGCAACTTGTAATCAGGCCCTAGCTGTCTTCAGGGCAGCGTCTCTTGTTGTTATGGTAACAGGGAGCGTAAGGCATAGAGGATAGAACCCTTCCTTACAGCTGGAGAGACACCAGAGGAATAGGTGTCTCTTGTTGTTATGGTAACTGGGACCCTAAGACCCCAGGGAAGAATAAGAAGTGCCTTCATCACACGTGGCAACTTTATGAAACATTCAGGTGAGGGATTTAAAGAAAGAATTTAACAAGCACTGGAGCAAAGGGAATCAGAGACAGAAAATAACAATAAAAAGGAACAAAATACTCTCCCTCTAATAGGAAGGGGTGGTATGTATGATGCAGCTCAAATGGGGCCCTGCCGAACATGGGGGGTAGTGGACTCTGCAGCCCTCAAGAGCTTTGGGCTCAGAACCTCAACTACTGGCGTCCATGAACTACTAGGAGAGCTGCAGCTTCTCAAAACACTCAACCCTGCAACACTTCTGAGCAACGGGATCTGCAGGATCACAGATCCCGGGGCCCTGCAGCCCCCCAAAGCCTAAGTCCTGTGTAGCGCTGCTGAGCTGTTTCTATGGGATTCTGCAGGTGAAGGAACCACTGGCTTAGATGTGCAGCAGAGCACTCCAGCACTGAGGTGCTGCAGGTCCCACAAGAGGAGGTGCTGCAGGTCCCACGAGCCGAGATGCTGCAGGTCCCACGAGGTGAGGTGCTGCAGGTCCCACAAGAGGAGATGCTGCAAGTCCCATGAGCTGAGGTGCTGCAGATCCCACGAGCTGAGGTGCTGCAGGTCCTCACAAGCTGAGATGCTGCAGGTCCCACGAGCTGAGGTGCTGCAGGTCCTATGAGCTGAGGTGCTGCAGATCCCACGTGCTGAGGTGCTGCAGGTCTCACAAGCTGAGATGCTGCAGGTCTCATGAGCTGAGGTGCTGCAGGTCCCACGAGCTGAGGTGCTGCAGGTCCCACAAGCTGAGATGCTGCAGGTCCTACGAGCTGAGGTGCTGCAGGTCTCACAAGCTGAGATGCTGCAGGTCTCATGAGCTGAGGTGCTGCAGGTCCCACAAGCTGAGGTGCTGCAGGTCCCACAAGCTGAGGTGCTGTAGGTCCCACAAGCTGAGGTGCTGTAGGTCTCATGAGCAGAGGTGCTGCAGGTCCCACAAGCTGAGGTGCTGCAGGTCCCACAAGCTGAGGTGCTGTAGGTCCCATGAGCTGAGGTGCTGCAGGTCTCATGAGCTGAGGTGCTGCAGGTCCCACGAGCTGAGGTGCTGCAGGTCCCACAAGCTGAGATGCTGCAGGTCCTACGAGCTGAGGTGCTGCAGGTCCTACGAGCTGAGGTGCTGCAAGTCCCACAGGCTGAGGTGCTGCAGGTCCCACAGGCTGAGGTGCTGCAGGTCCCACAGGCTGAGGTGCTGCAGGTCCCACAGGCTGAGGAGCTGCATGTCCCATGAGCTGAGGTAAAGTGGAGAGAAGACACAGGCTCTGGGCGGAGTTCAAGAGAGAAGCCACAGGCTCTGAGCGGACTTCAAGAGAGAAGACACAGGCTCTGGGTGGACTTGAAGAGAGAAGACACAGGCTCTGGGTGGACTTGAAGAGAGAAGATCACAACCACATTCCGAGAAGGCGCTTTACTGAATGAAGCTTCAGTCTGCCAGATCTACGCATTGTAAGAGATAGCTCTGCTGTCTGAGGTCTGAGACAATTAAGGTTTGTGAATCCAGAGCTACAATTCTGCTGTTTGAATAGCAAAGTAGCGTGACCTGTTGAACTTTAGCAATAGCTCAGGTATTTATGGCTAACACCAGAACAAAAATGCAACATTTGAGGGATGGCTGGGCTGTGTGTCATAAAACTGTAACTCTGGGTGAACTGAACAACAGTTGTGTGTTACATGAATCGGCCATGCTGTGTAACAGCTCTGTGCCTATGTGTAACCTATAGAATCACTGTGAGGTGAGAGACCTATGTGTAACCTATAGAATCACTGTGTTGTGTGAGGCCTCTGTGCCGCTGTGTAGCCTATAGAATCACTGTGATGTGTGAGGCCTCTGTGTAGCCTATAGAATCACTGTGATGTGTGAGGCCTCTGTGCCTCTGTGTAGCCTATAGAATCACCGTGATGTGTGAGGCCCCTGTGCCTCTGTGTAACCTATAGAATCCCTGTGATGCATGAGGCCTCTGTGCCTATGTCTAACCTATAGAATCACTGTGAAGTGTGAGGCCCCTGTGCCTCTGTGTAACCTATAGGATCACTGTGTTGTGTGAGGCTTCTGTGCCTATGTGTTACCTATAGAATCACTATGACGTGTGAGGCCTATGTGCCTGTGTGTAGCCTATAGAATCACTGTGATGTGTTAGATCTTTTAGTCAGGTTACGTCTGATAGATTGGTAACAGCTATGAGCAAGCACTCGATTCCCTTTAGTGGAAACCCTGAGACTGATGCCCTTAGCTTGGAGAAGTGGCTTGAAGAACGGGTTGCGGAGTTGGCGCCCTCCTCGACTCGGAAAGCCAAAATTGGTCGCACCTCAGCGCCATGGTTTACTGAAACCCTTAGGAAAAGCAGGAGTGCCTGCAAACGACTAGAGAGAACGTGGCGGACCAAGTTTGATTCTAAGGATAAAGCCATCTACAAGCTAGCTTTAAAAGCTTATTATAATGATGTGCGCACTGAGAAGAAAAATTACTTTACCTTAAAAATACAAGATGCTGCCAATAAAAGCAAAGAAATGTTTAAGATTGTTAAGGATTTTTCATCCCCCAGCGCCGTGAGCAAGGCATTTATCCCCACCTCCAGTTGGGTTCACCAGATGGCTAGTTTTTTCCATGACAAAATCTATCTGATTCAACAGTCATTTGCCTCTAGGGGCACAGCTGAAACTAGTGATATGTGGAATGCGTTTGACCTGCCTTCGGGGGTTAGTTATTCACTTACCCAATTTCCTCCCATTTCCTTAGAAAAGTCTCTTGACATTATGGTAACATTGAAGTCGGGTTCTCCTTCTGATCCCTGTCCAGCAAAGATCCTGAAGAATATTGCGGAACCTATAAATTCTGCTGTTAATTCAGTTCTTAATTCTTCGCTTGGTCAGGGAATGGTACCCAGCTGTTGGAAAAAGGCAAAAATTGTTCCTCTCCTAAAGAAACCCACAGCGGACCCTGAGGCTGCTTCTAACTATAGGCCCATTTCACTGTTGCCTTTTTTCTCCAAAGTCCTTGAGAAGTATGTTAACTCCGTGCTAACAGATTATATAGAAGGAAACCATGTACTTCATGACAGTCAGTCAGGTTTTAGACCCTCTCTTAGCACTGAGACAGCCCTTCTGGAGGTTTCAGAGACTATTAAATCTCAGGTGGATAAAGGGGGCAGTGCGGTGTTGATACTGCTGGATTTATCCGCAGCCTTTGACAGCGTGCCCCATGACCGGCTCTTGTGCAGGTTAGCGGAGTGCGGCATTGGTGGCGCGGTGTACAATTGGTTTGCCTCTTTTCTGTCTGAGTGGCAGCAGGAAATCTGGTCTCCGCCCTTTACAGCGGCCATTCCTCCAATGCAAGTGGGTGTCCCGCAGGGCGCTATTTTGAGTCCTACACTTTTTAATATCTATATGGCCTCACTTGCACGCCTGGTTGAGTCACACGGAGCGAAGATTATTTCTTACGCTGATGACACTCAACTACTGTTCACGTGTGACAAAGGGGCGAATTTTCATGGAATGGAGAAAAACAGATGCCTAACGGAGGTTTTTTCCTGGATGCAACTTAATCAACTTAAGTGTAATCCAGAAAAATCTGAAATTATGTTTTTGGATGTCCCCCATGTGTCGACTGGAGCTTATGGTGGCCGTGCGACATGTCCCCTCCTGCGGCTCCAGTCAGCACAGTAAAAACTTGGGAGTTAAGCTGGACACTAGTCTATCGATGAAGTCCCATATCCAAACTGTTGCTGGCACCTGTATCGACCAGCAGTCGGAGGTAACTGTAACATAAAAAGATTTATTTCGCTCAAGCGGGTACACAACCTCACAGCTCCATATGGCTATGAGAGAAGTGGACAACTTACACAGTCATAGACAGCCTTATATATCTTTCTGCTGGAACAAGTGTAGGTGGGAATGGGTATGAAAAATTAGCAGCTGCCTAGGATGATTAATAATCCCAGGATGATATCATGTACTAGTCAGGACCAGTACCTCTGGAAATATGTATACATGGCATGCAAAACATATATATATAAGGATTACTCATTAACTCCCACCACTCATCAGTAATCCCGTGGTCAACAGAAATAAAGCAGAACTGTACATAACTTGCGTCAGACATATAAACATAGACACGCCTGTGGTTACAGAGTCAGGCGCTCACTTGATTAATCATCTGGATATGGAACAAAAGGTCGCACGTCCTGTATCAACAATAATTTGTAGACATAAGCAATTTATGCAGCTGGCTGTAATACATGTGATATCAGTGAATAGGAATGTTAATCATTGACCGTTTGTTAAATGCATCCTGCCCTACTTGCGTGCTAGCAAGTAGAGAACAAACATATGCTCTGGGGTCTTTTGACGTATCCACTTTGTTCTGTGTAGCTGAAAGGAGCACATTATTTTGTGCTGAGGAGACAAACTAAGAAAAGCTTACCACAAAATGGTGGCTACAATAATATAAAATGGTGGAGCTTACGTCCATTATAAAATCTGTATTTCCACAATCGACCCTTTGGACGCAAGGTCCAACATTGTTATCGACTCCTAATGTACGTGTTCATATATTGGCCGACTGTTACTATAGTGGGCCTCATGGCGTTCATTAACATAATCTACTGCATTTGGGAGGGAGGTGGCGTTATCCGAAACATCAATATCCATCAATTGTTGAGTCACAATATCCCTCATTATAAGAGCGTTAGTCAGTGTCACTGGAGGGACTGGGGGTGGTTTCAGCAGTCGCCCCAAACACTGGCAACATATGGGTAGGCAATTAATGAAAACACAGCACCCAATTACTACGAGGAATATGGTCACTAGGAACATCCCTATCTTCCAACCCCATGCCGATAGAGTGTTCCAAAAAGAGCCCGCCGGATCCCAAGAGCCAACATCACTATGGGCCTGGGCCCCTATATCATATAGTCTTTTGACAGCTTCCCTAACTGATGTGGAGGAGTCAGGTATATACACGCAGCAGGACACCCCGATCACCCTACAGACTCCACCCTGTTCTGCCAACATCATATCTAGAACCATCCGGTTCTGAAGGGAAACCAATCTGACAGCCTTGAGCTCCACTGTGATGTTCTCAATAATCCCTGCTGTCTCCTCTACAGTTGCTTCCAATAAACGGGATAACCTGCGAATATTTCTGGAATTTATGGCAGGGCCATACCAAGGAACAAAGGCCTTCAGCACATCACCAGCTATCTCTGATACTGTATCTCCTTGATCAACACTCCTCTTACCCCTTAGTGTTTTGGAGGCTCTATTTACCTCCTTTGTACTTTTGATAGACATCGCTGGTGTCACAAGACCTAGATGACAACAGCCACCCCAATTCACTGGTAGCCAAGTATAGGCCCTAGAACCACAAATGAAATAAACTGAGTCACCGATATAAAGTGGAACTGTCATTTCCTGAGCAGCCATCTCAAATGTCATATTGCAATTGGTACTATTCCCCATGTCGGAAGTACCATTACTTCTGATACATATACTCCCAAGTACACTACGCTGCCTCATTTTCAAAAAGGGTATTTCTCTGGCGTCACTATGAAGCGGAGGTGTACTTACATTGTTTACCAAAAATAGTGGGGTGAATATATTAGAAAAGGGGAACGTTGCATTAGGTAAGACAACGTCAGTGCAATTTCCTGCCTGGAGGATGTCATCTTGATATCGGTTGTATAGTGACACAGTTGATGTTCTGGTGGTAGAACGGGAGGTGACCAAGTTTTTAAGGACCCCTATTAGCTCAACCTTCAACATCACGGTATGTAACGCATAACAGGATGCTTCAAACGGCAGGGGCACTTGGAGGAGGGGTAGTCCTTCGTCTACATATGCCGGAAATTGCATGCATATCCAACAATTATTTTTTTCAATTACTTGATGAGTCTGATGAAGTAGGGTAAGAAAAGAATTATGACGCATTTCCTCCCTGTGATCCATATCCTCAGGTGCTACAGTAACTGAGGGGACCTTGTCAGAGGGAAGCGGGGCTGGTTTTGCTATAGGGTGATAAAGCTCTAAAAGATAGAGTAAGCCGATTACCAAAGACATTACACAAAATAACACACATAACATGCATAGTTTGGAGTACCAACGCCTCTTTTTGTTCATTGTAAGGGTGGAATAGGTATCTTCCATGTCTGACGAAAATACGGTCCCAGATAGCAATACGGTTAGAGATAATGCTTAAAAACTTCGAAATATACAATCTCACTTAGATGTGATAGTTCAACAGTGTTCGTTATAGGCCTCACTGTTACAGGCTCTACAGATCTTTGTCGGCAGTGTCCTTATTTTACTAACCTCACTGCACAAGTTAGTCCTTTAAAGTTGGCACTACCCAGTGCGTGGCAGTTGGTGCTTGCTCCGTCCTAAGCACTCTTCAGTTTCCTTGGGCGTAGATTATATCCTGATACAGTTCGTTGATCGTCGATGTGGGTAGGAGGGCAATCACCAGTTCTTCGGTCAGAACGGTCCTCTTCCGGGGGCAATTTTGGCCAGAATGGTGGTGCTCTTTTCACATTCGATAAATGAATCCAGTTTTTGTGTCCATCACATCGCACTGCTGTTTGTGTGACTAACAAAACTTGAGATGGTTCCTTCCATCTGGGTTGTAGGCTGTTTTTCCTTACAAAGTTCTTGGTCAGGACCCAGTCCCCGGGCCGGATGTCATGCACTTCTCCTTCCAAAGGCGGGGACCAAGTGTCTCTGACCTGTTGGCGAATGGTAGACAGAGCAGTAGTTAATTCTTTACAATAATCCAATAAAGCAGAATGTGTCAATTCTTGCAACTTTGATGGAGAGGCAAACCCATATACATTTGCGGGTCTCCCCATGACAAGCTCATATGGGGAGAGTCTGTTTTTGGATGTAACAGTTGTTCTCATAGAGAACAAGGCTATTGGCAAAGCATCTACCCAGCTGAGAGTACTTGATGCACATATTTTTTGCAGTTTATTTTTTAAGGTAGCATTGCAACGCTCTACAAGCCCTGCTGATTTTGCATGATAAATTGAATGGAATTTCTGTTTTAGCCCCAGTCCTTGACATACTAGATCCATTATTTTATTCGAAAAATGTACTCCGTTATCACTCCACAGACTTTTGGGCAAGCCGTAGCGAGGGAAATACTCTTTCAGCAGCATTTTTGCTGTACTCAAGGCGGTATTATCTTTCAAAGGGAATGCTTCCACCCAATTGCTAAAACTGCATATGACAACTAAAACATATTGTTTCCCATTGGCAGGGGGCATCTCGATGAAGTCCATCTGAAGACATTCAAATGGATATTCTGGCAATCTGAAATGACCAGGTGGTACTTGTATCCCTTTTCCCACGTTATGAAGAGCACAGATCATACAATTTTTAGAAAGTTTTACAGCTGTCTTTCTTATATTTTTGTTCTCCCATATTTTCTCAATTGTATTTGTCATCCCGTCAGCTCCCAAATGTGCAGGACCATGGACCATCTGAAGTATGGGCAAGAGAAAACTATCAGGCAGGACCCATTTCTGTCCAAGTGTATTCATCCAAGCCCCAAGATGTGTGTCAAAATAATAACCTTCCTTTACCCACTGCTTTCTTTCTTCTTCACTTGCAAAAGCTTGAATCTCCCTTATCTGCGTGTAAGGATCAACTTCTTTCGTCTCCTCATCTGCACTCGACACTACATATGTTAACGTGTACTCTATTTAATGCAGTATGTCTTGCTGTTTCATCGGCAAAGGCATTTCCTTGGCCTACATGGTCTGTGATTATCTTGTGTGCACTACACTTCATGATAGCCAACTTAGTTGGTAATGCAAGAGCATTTAATAATCTTGTAATCAAGGTGCCGTGCTGTATTTTAGCACCTCCAGATGTAATGTACCCTCTTTCGGCCTACCCTGAAGATTAGTAACAGGGGTTATTTGCTGGGCTTGCGTAACAGGAGTGGCTACCTGTTGAGCCTGCACAACAGGAGGGGGCGCTGGCTGAGTAGCTGGTGGACCCCCAGCCCCGGGACCTGGGGCAGGAATCTGGACAATATTATACGGGGGAGAGTTTATCTAACAAATCTTCTAATACTTCATCGATAGGAGGGCACTTTCTTTTTTCTTTTGCAACAAAACATTTTTCTGTTTTCATCCTAAACTCTCTGTCATGCTGTTCAATGTTTTCGTTTATTTTTATATTATTATATTCTGCTACTTTAGCCATGGTTGTTTTTCTATTCTCTCGTTCCCTATCTTGTTTTTGTTTCATATTCCGAGTTCTGGCAGATTTCTCCCATGTTTGAAATACTTCAAACATAGCGGGTCGGACCTTCCGTTCCATCATACATTGTTGTAAATACTGTAATTTAGCTAAATCAAAGGTACCATCAATAGGAAATTGTAATTCCTTATCTTTTTTTGTATACTCATGCCATATTCTATTGTATAAATTCACATTCACTCCTTTTTTTATCATTAATATCCAACCAGGACTGTCTTCAACAGGAGTGGGGACACTTTCGTCCAACCGGTGACCTGATTTTATACAACAGAACGTTTTAGAAATGCATTTCTTCATTGTTCCTAGTACTTCGTAGTTATAACTATTATTTTACCAAACCAATCAACAAACTTAAATAACCAAACTTAATTAACAAAACATGCAACAGAACAATCTCACCAATCTGTGGTGTCCTCAAATCGTCCGACTGTTGGTCTTCGGACAACACGTCTGTTTCAAAAGGGATCAGCTCGTGGACCTCTGCCGGGGAATCCTGTGTCAAGAGGCCAGTTGGGACTTCAGATGGCAGCTGCGGAGAAACTCTGTCTCCTTAGTGCAGGGGCCCCTACGATCCTTCAGTCCTCAGTCGCACCTCTCAACCACGGACTCAGTTAGCCGTTGGATGTCCCACGGAGAGGTCCCACCAGAGTCGCCAATTTTGTGGAAGTGGTCCTTCTCCAACCTCCCACAGGTACACCTATAACAAGGAAGACCAGCAGTCGGAGGTAACTGTAACATAAAAAGATTTATTTCGCTCAAGCGGGTACACAACCTCACAGCTCCATATGGCTATGAGAGAAGTGGACAACTTACACAGTCATAGACAGCCTTATATATCTTTCTGCTGGAACAAGTGTAGGTGGGAATGGGTATGAAAAATTAGCAGCTGCCTAGGATGATTAATAATCCCAGGATGATATCATGTACTAGTCAGGACCAGTACCTCTGGAAATATGTATACATGGCATGCAAAACATATATATATAAGGATTACTCATTAACTCCCACCACTCATCAGTAATCCCGTGGTCAACAGAAATAAAGCAGAACTGTACATAACTTGCGTCAGACATATAAACATAGACACGCCTGTGGTTACAAAGTCAGGCGCTCACTTGATTAATCATCTGGATATGGGACTGATTAGAATGGTAAAAAACTTTCTTCCTCTACTCCCGGCTGAATCCCGGAAGATCGTAGTGCAAGCCTTAATTACATCCAGGTTGGATTACGTAAATATCTTGTATCTGGGGCTTCCTGAATATTTGCTCAATCGGCTGCAGGTTGTCCAGAACGCCGCAGCCTGAGCTATTCTTATGGTAAACCCCAGAACGCGCATGTCGCTCCACCTGAAAGCACTGCACTGGCTCCCGGTGAGAAAGAGGATTCAGTTTAAGGCTTTGGTGCTTGCCTATCGTGCCTTCTACGATACGGGTGCGGTTTACCTGAGAAGTAGGATCCAGCGCTATCAGCCTCAACGAGTCTTAAGGTCCTCGGGACAATCCCTGATGGTGATTCCCAAATTCACTCGATCTCGGATTGGAGGTCGTTCCTTTCAGGTTCAAGCGGCTCGCCTATGGAACGACTTGCCTCTACATCTCAGATTGACTCAGGACTTGCTGTCCTTTAGGAGACAACTTAAAACATGGCTGTTCCAACAATAACACGATGGTAGGTGGGGCGGGGTCTTTCCTGTTGGTTTTAGAGATTAGCGCCGGGACACTCTATGTGAGTATCCGTGCGCTTTATAAATCCCTTATTTCATTTCATTTCATTTCATTAGACCTCTGTGTAACCTATTGAATCACTGTGATGTGGGAGCCCTCTGTGCCTATGTGTAACCCATGAAATTACTGTGATGTGTGAGGCATCTGTGCCTATTTGTAACCTATAGAATCACTGTGATGTGGGAGGCCTCTGTGTAACCTATAGAATCACTGTGATGTGTAAGGTGTCTGTGCCTATGTGTAACCTATAGAATCACTGTGATGTGTGAGGCCTCTGTGCCTATGTGTAACCTATAGAATCACTGTGATGTGTGAGGCCTGAGTCTACAAGTTCCCTTCGCCACTTTGCATCAATTAGTCGATCCTTTCCTGGAGTCCATAGGGCATAATCTCTCCGTCTTCAAATTCTAATAACGCAATAGCGCTGGTTAGTTTTCTGGGTAAGATCCCCGCCCTTGCACAATCCCGAGGCAGTTGTGAGGAGAACGGAAGTGGGCGTGGCTTCAATTAACCCTCTACAAAGTTACAGCTATAATGAGCCCATCTCTGAAGCATTATACAGCACTGGCAGGGGTGATCTATCTCAGCACAAGAACATTCTACTCTGTTCTAACTGTAATAAAGTGTCACTCATAATGTCACTCAAACAGCATTTAAATGTCACTCTAAAGTCTACTGAAAACACGGACATGTCACACATAAGAAAATGGAAAACTTGGCAGCTGTGCCTCGAACACATATTTCCTTCCTTTTCACGCTTGTTGTCTCCGTGCATTAATTGAATTTTCCTTTATTTCATGTTTCATTCTTTATATTAATCACACTTTTCGTGCCATCTCTTCTTGTGCTGCAATGACCCACTGCAGCATTAGACAAGCGTCAGGTGATTTAGAGCTGTTTGGTTTCCCGTTGAATCGTGTATCCCCTCACGGACCCCAGAAAAGAGATCTGATGCTCCTCTCTGATCCCACTGGAGAAGCTTCTGTTCCAAAGACAGCCAAAGAGCATGGACGTCATGTAGGGGTCACCAGGCGTTGCAGCTGTGACACATGGCTTGCTTCATGTGGTCCCTAGCAACGTGCATGCGACCCCTGGCCTCAGAAGAAAGTAACACAATTGCAAAATGATTATTTATTGTTGCAGGTGGAGCTAAAAAGGTTCCTCTGGACCAATTAGCATGGGAAGAAAGCAAGAAATACAGGAGATAGAAGGGGGTGTCGGGGTGGAGGGAAACACTTTGGGGGAAATGTGTGGAAAATATGGAAAGGAAGGGCAGCAAGAGGACACCAGATAGATCGGTGAGACAGTGAGAGACAGACAGGTATGTGTCCCCGTGTGTGTCTGTGTGTGTCAGAGAACGGCAGACAGAGTGATTAAAGAGAATCAGACACAGGGGACAGGTGTGGGAGAGATGTAGACAGGCCCGGCTAATCCACAACTTGGAGAGGGTGTGGCTTAACGCTAGGGTTGCCGACTTGGAAGCTGGGGAACCAGGTTCTACTCTGGCGGGAGGCTCAAACTTCCTGTGATTCTGGGCAAATCACTTAATCTCCCCATGCCTAAAAATGAATGTGTCCATCTGTCATGCAACTGGTGCTCATAAAGCGCACAGATTCCTTCGGGTCAAGTTCGCGCTTTATAAAAACTGCAACAAAAACGCAGGTTTAATGTGAAGCAGGGCTTTACAACGTGACGCATCTCCCTAGATGCGTCACATTGTAGATTGGCTGCATTGTTTACGCCGCCGCTGCGTCACAATGAAACCGCGGCGCAAAAGTGTCACAAGGGGCTTGTAAATCTGCCCCCCAGCATTTTTTTAGAACCTGTCTCTGTTTCTATAAACTGGACAACTACTCAATCTGATAGAGACTTTTAGCTGCAGCTCCTTACCTTAAAATATTCCACAGACGTCAGACTGGATCTAGAAACTTTTTACCAATCCCCAGGCATGCCATTAGGTTGCATTGATCGGCTCTGTCGGTGTTGTTGACGTCGTCCGCGCTAGAAGTGACGTGCGCTGTATCTATATAGGTGTCACCCCAGAGTGTTGACCTCATTTCTTCAATGCATGGTTACTATTCTACTTTTATGCACTTAATTGATGCGAAAATAAAGTTGTTTGACTGACTGAATGCATGGTTACATCGGGTCGCGCTAGACCGGGGCAAAGTCAAACGTTAGGGCCGACCACAATAAAGTGCGGTTCGGATACACAAAGTGGATTAGGCCTGGTCGGTGCTTACCTTCGCACTTTGAAAACTTTTGAAGAGAACATTTCTAGAAGGTAGAAGTTCAGAGGGGCAAGCTGCAGAAGTGTCCAAGGAGGGAGTGTTGTCATTGGATAGCCGTGGGACGAAGCCGAGTGAAGATATTCTTAGTCATTGATATGGAAGTCGAAAATCTACAGCAGAACGAAGCAGAAGGCTGTAGCTGAAAACAGTTCTACAAGCGTGGATACCCCTTTGAAGAAGGACCACTGAAACTGATTTGCTGCTGTGGTGAACAGGTAGCAGGAGAAGCTGTGAAGTCGATCCGACCGGCAATGCACCTCGGGCAGGTAGGTGAGCAGGTCGGTCCCGGTCTCCTAGTTCTTAAGAGCACTTTTGGGCCAAATTTTGTCTAGGTGCTTAGTTTTGGAAATTGCCCATCTTGGCACCTTTAACACCACAACCAGAGGTCAAGGAGTGAATGGAGACCTCTTGAGGGATCAGGACTCAATCAGGCTCAATCCAGGTGCTGGTTCAAGGTGGTGGAAGCCTGTTATGTCCCTGTGGCTCTGAACAGGGGGATAGCAAACTAGCCTGCAATTTCTGAGTGCAGGTATAGATGCAGGGCTCAAGAGCGGGGCTGGCCTCTCAGGTCTCAAGGTAGGCTCCACGCAGCAAAGCAGTCCTTCCAGGTACAGCAGCAGTCTGGTAGAGTGCACAGCAGGTCACAGCAGCAGGCAGTCTTCTGAGAGTCCTTCCGTAGGTCCAGTAGTGAACTGAAGAGTGGGTCTGAGAGCCCTATTTTTATACCCTGGTGCCTGCTCCTAGAAGGTGGGAGAAGTTTCTGGAAAGGTTCTTTAAAGTTCTAGGAGTTTCCTGCTTCCCCTGCCCTGGCTCCACTCTGGCTGTAGTGATAGTACAGAGTCGTTAGGCCTATTGTGAGGAGACAGGACGCAGCCTATTCAGGTGCAAGTGGGGCTGTGCTCAGCTCCGTCCCCTCCACCCTGCCAGTTGATGGCCCATTGAGGCTCAGCTAATCACACTATTGTGTGACTGTCTGGGAGGAATTCACAAAGTCTAACTGTCGGCTACGTCCAGTCATGTGACCCAGGACAGGCTGGAGGCACAGAAGGGCTGTGGGCAGGAAAATGCCAACTTTCTAAAAGTAAAAACAACAAGGGGATAGATGGAATGCTTGAATTAATCTCATCCCCTGGCAATCGCTGGGGCCGCATTCCAATCAATGTTTTTTTGTCCACGTACCATCCCAGTTCAGACCCAGCCATAAGCAAATCAGTCTTGACCCAGCGCCCCATGGGAACAGTCCAGCCCGAGCTGCCAGGCCAGGTCTTCACTAGACCAGAAACAAGCATCCTGGGACCGGTTTTGGGGTATCACCCCTCATCAGCCAGGATAGCTTGAATCCAGTGGCACAGAGAGCACAGGACCCATATCTGGACATAACCAGCGCACTTAGGGCGGCAAATGCAAAAACAACAAGGTGATGGATGGGTTGCTTGAATTAATCTCTGGGGTAGCACGTGGGTAAAAGGCGATGGCTGAGCCATGTCTGACACCTTCTGCCAGTGCTGTGCCATGTCTGACTCCTTCTGCCAGTGCTGTGCCATGTCTGACTCCTTCTGCCAGTGCTGTGCCATGTCTGACACCTTCTGCCAGTGCTGTACCATGTCTGACACCTTCTGCCAGTGCTGAGACATGTCTTACACCTTCTGCCACTGCTGTGCCATGTCTGACACCTTCTGCCAGTGCTGTGCCATGTCTGACACCTTCTGCCAGTGCTGTGCCATGTCTGACACCTTCTGCCAGAGCTGTGCCATGTCTACCACCTTCTGCCAGTGCTGTGCCATGTCTGACGCCTTCTGCCAGTGCTGTGCCATGTGTGACGCCGTCTGCCAGTGCTGTGCCATGTGTGATACCTTCTGCCAGTGCTGGGCCATATCTTACATGTTCTGCCAGTGCTGTGCCATGTCTGATACCTCTGCCAGTGCTGTGCCATGTCTGACACCTTCTGACAGTGCTGTGCCATGTCTGACTCCTTTTGCCAGTGCTGTGCCATGTCTACCACCTTCTGCCAGTGCTGTGTCATGTCTGACGCCTTCTGCCAGTGCTGTGCCATGTCTGACACCTTCTGCCAGTGCTGTGCCATGTCTGACACCTTCTGCCAGTGTTGGGCCATGTTTACACCTTCTGCCAGTGCTGTGCCATGTCTGACACTCTCTGCCAGTGATGTGCCATGTTTACACCTTCTGCCAGTGCTGTGCCATGTCTGACACCTTCTGCCAGTGCTGTGCCATGTCTGACACCTTCTGCCAGTGCTGGACCATGTTTACACCTTCTGCCAGTGCTGTGCCATGTCTGACACCTTCTGCCAGTGCTGTGCCATGTCTGACACCTTCTGCCAGTGCTGTGCCATGTCTGACACCTTCTGCCAGTGCTGTGCCATGCCTGACACCTTCGGCCAGTGCTGTGCCATGTCTGACACCTTCTGCCACTGCTGTGCCATGTCTGACACCTTCTGCCAGTGCTGGGCCATGTTTACACCTTCTGCCAGTGCTGTGCCATGTCTACCACCTTCTGCCAGTGCTGTGCCATGGTTGATCTTTAACGCCTTCTGCCAATGCTGAGCTTGGCTTTATAGCTCTATCACTTTAATGTGATCTCAAACCCCGGAGTGCAGTGCGATGTTGATGTTTCAGTGTCACACATGAGAAAGAGCTCTCTGACAGCTCAGAATTGTTAATGTGTTTATAATGTACTTTCCGATACATCGATGACTGACTGGAACAGAACACAAGAAAAGGGAGAGAAAATTCATTGGCCACTCTGCAGTGCTTTGAATACGTTTTATTCATTTTCCATACATACAAATAAAGAAATATCGTCGTCGTCTTTGGAATCTTTGATACGTCGTTGAAAACACATCATCTATACTTGGAGTTGTATCAAAGCCTAGATAGACCTTCAGCGAGACTGATGACATTCATGAGACATCGACCACCCGCCTTGGTACTTACAGCCTCTCACAGGTGCCTCTTCAGCTCACCCACCCCACCACCCATGTCCAGACCACTATACCTTTCTTACAACCTTATCATCCCACCACTCATGCACAGACCACTATACCTTTCTTACAGCCTTACCATCCCACCACTCATGCCCAGACCACGATACCTTCCATGCAGCTTTATCATCCCACCACTCATGCCCTGACCACCTATACCTTTCTTACAACCATATCACCCCTCCACTCATGCCTGGACCACAATACCTTTCTTACAGCCTTATCAGTCCACCACTCATGCCTGGACCACTATACCTTTCTTACAGTTGCATCATCCACCCTACCCATGCCCTGACCACTATACCTTCCGTGCAGCCTTATCCCTGTCAGCCCTGTAGATCATTCCACGGGCCCGCAATCTTTGTAAGTTTGTGAGGACATCCTCATGCCTTTTAAAAAGTGTCCTCTGATTCACAGTAATGAGAAAATATGATCAGGTCATTACATTTTTGAAAAACAAAATTCCACCCAAAGAAACTGATTGGGTAAAGATTGACAGAACTACACAGGAGAGTAAGGAATCTGTACATGCCTACTATGAAAGGCTACTTTTGGTTTTCAAACAGTACAGTGGTTATGAGACTTTAAGTGAAAAGGACATGAGTCATTTTGAATATAGATTTGTATATGGACTGAAACCCGAGATAAGTGAAATGATTAAGCAGCATATGTTGTGTTGGCAGAATAGCACTGAAGATGAGGTATTAAGGTATGCGAACTATTGTAGTGATGACATTGAGTGTAGACAGCATAAACTAAAAGAAAAAGCGATGTGGGCACAAGTAAAAGTTGCAGAAAAACAAGAAGCTCAAATGAGTAATCAAACTGGTGATGCAGGACAGGTCAAATCTAAACCAAATATAGGTAAGGGAAAAGGCCAAATGAGTATAGAAGAAGCTAAAAAGAAATGGCCTTATCATAACTGCGGAAAATTAGGGCATTGGAGAAACGAGTGTAAATTTCCTCCAAAAGCTAATACGGAAAATCAATCATTAAATCCACAGGTGCAGAGTGAGGTGAGTTACCAACAGCTGCAACAACCGCAGGTAGTTACTCAACAGAGTCAGGTGCCACAACCACCTCTTCCCAAGAGTGTAAACCCCCAGAGATACAGTGCAGAGACAGGGTTCTACGGAGGAGAGCAGGTAACAAAATTGCCGCGCGCAGCTGCAATGTCGCAGTATTGGTTACGACAGGATGGGAATGAATCGGATGAAAGTTTATGACGGTGCCTAGGAGAGGAGGAAGAGTGCGTACTTGGCGCAACTCTAGAGGTAGATCAGTCAGGTCCATTTGTGGATGGAGAAGTGAATGGTGTAAATGTTACATTCCTTGTGGACACTGGAGCTACCCGTTCTACTGTTAGATCAGTGGAAATTCCAAACTTTCCTCTCTCAGGTGAATATATCCAAGTCGTAGGTGTTTCAAACCAGCAGATTAAGGCGCCTCTTACCAAACCAGTAGAGGTGAAAGTTGGACCATTCAGAGAAATGCACCGATTTGTGGTGTGTGATTGCAGTCCTGTAAACTTGCTAGGACGCGATCTGCTTTGTAAAATGAATTGCACCATTTATTGTACTCCGGATGGTATTGCATTTCAGACACCAGATGAAGATGTTCTATATAAAATGACAATGGCAGAACTAGAACCAGGAGTAAATGACATGTTTCCTGTGTTTGATGTAGAGAAAATCCCAATTGAGTTAAAAGAAACAGTCAGATCTGATGTATGGGATTTCACAGGCGAAGACATTGGGTTAATGAGAGGAGTAGACCCTGTAAAAATTACTGTAAGAGAAGGAACAAATTACCCAAATACTCCACAGTATAAATTGACGCCAGAAATTATTGAAGGAATAACACCCGTAGTCAATAAAATGATTGAACAGGGACTTTTGAAAGAAATAATGAGCAGTCCATGTAATTCACCTATAATGGGACTGAAAAAGCCAAATGGGACATATAGGATAGTGCAAGATTTACGAAAAATAAATAAAATCGTTATTCCTTGTTGTCCAATTGTGCCAAACCCCGCTTTAATATTGTATCAGATTCCACATGATGCAGAATGGTACACAGTTATTGATTTGTGCTATGCATTCTTCTCTATTCCATTACATCCAGATAGCCAGCCATTATTTGCGTTCCGGTTCGGAGAGCGTATTTTGGCATGGTGCCGAATTCCTCAAGGGTATACAGAAAGCCCCTCAATCTTTAATCAAATCCTAAAGAAATCATTAGAAGATTTAAGAATGCCTGAAAAATCTGTGATGGTTCAGTACATTGATGACCTGTTGGTTGCATCAAAGACCAAAGAAGCATGTGTTACCGACACAATTGCTTTATTGAACCATTTAGCCGAAGGAGGACACAAAGTGTCTCCGTCTAAATTACAATTTTGTCAGCAGGTAGTTCAATACCTAGGTCACAAGATTGAGAAAGGGATGCGGAAGGTAACGACAGAGAGAATAAAGATTATCCGAGGAATGAGAGCTCCAATGACACAGAGAGAGGTGCGAATGTTCCTTGGAATGGTTGGGTATTGTCGACAGTGGATAAGTGGATTTTCATTGATTGCAAAACCTTTACAGCGATTGACAAAAAAAGATGTCAAAGATCTGTTTGAATTGAATGAGGAAGAAATGAAAGCCTTCAAAGAACTAAAAACAAGGTTGTGTGAAGCACCGGCACTGGGAATGCCTGATTATGAAAAAGAATTTGAGCTGTATTGCAGTGAGAGGGATGGATGTGCACTTTCAGTTTTAGTGCAAAGATATGGAAAGATGAAAAGACCTATTGCATATTTTTCAGCTGTTTTAGACCCGGTAGCAAAAGCGTTGCCTGGCTGTCTGAAAGCAGTAGCTGCTACTTGTGTAAGTCTGGAATAGAGTGAAGGCATTGTGATGGGTTATCCATGGAGAGTATATGTTCCACATTCTGTTGAAATTCTTTTGACAAGAACCAAAACCCAATACATGACACATAGTCGGCTGACTAGGTATGAAAAGGTGATTTTGAGTGCAGACAATGTAACCATTGACAGATGCACAAGTGTGAATCCTTCAACATCATTGCCAGATGAAGGGAGTGTAGGAGACAAAGATGAAGTCGATCATAAATGCCTGGACGTGCTTGAATTCTGTACGAAATCTAGGCCGGATATAAAAGATGAGCCCTTAAAAGAATCAGATTATGTGATGTTTGTGGACGGTTCGTGTCTGAGGACGAGTGAAGGAGTTTTGAGTGCGGTGTATGCTGTGTGTACAGTAGCTGCAATAATGGAAGCATCTTGTCTGAGAGGGATACGTTCAGCCCAAGTGGCTGAGCTGATTGCTCTGATTCAGGCGTGCAAACTGGGAAAGAATGTTCGAATTACAGTGATCACGGATAGCCAGTATGGCTTCAGAGTGGTCCACGATTTCGTACAGATCTGGTCTCAGAGAGGTTTCTTGACGTCTGCAGGAACTCCAATTAGAAATGGTGAGTTTGTGAAGAAATTGCTTGAGGCGATACAGCTGCCTAAACAGATCGCAGTGGTGAAGTGTGCTGCACACAAAAATGAGGCGGATTACATTACCGTGGGTAATAGGTATGTCGACGAAATAGCCCAATATTGTGCCAGAAATATGGTATCACTAAACAGAAGGAGAGAAAGAGAGAATGTTTCATGTCCCTTGCTGTTTACTAACATTGTTGAAACATGGGATGAAGTAAGACAATTACAGGAAGAAGCAAACGATGAGGAGAAAGATGGTTGGATAAAAGCAGGATGCAGAAAAAGGGAGGAAGATGACGTTTGAGTTTATAGAGATGAAAGACCAGTTATGCCTGATAGCATGATTTCTAATATGGCACGGATGTACCATGGACAAGCTCATATTGGAAGGGATGCCATGATCAGACTTTTCAGACAAACCTGGTGTAATCCAAAATTCAGAGCTATAGCTGAGAGTCTTTGTCAAAGATGTCTTACCTGCCAACAGATAAATCCAGGAAGAAAAACAGTAGTGAGTCTAGGAACAATAGGGCGGGAAGGAGGTCCTTTTACTAGAATGCAACTAGACTTTATTGAAATGCCCCCAAGCAATAGACTGAAGTATGTTCTTGTGGTCGTTTGTTTGTTTTCTCGTTGGGTGGAAGCCTATCCGACAAGAAGGAATGATGGAGTTACTGTAGCTAAGCTCCTGCTGAGAGAATTCATTCCAAGATATGGTTTTCCAGTAACGATTGAAACAGATAGAGGAACACATTTTCAAAATGAACTAATTCAACTGATATGTGAAGCTCTTGACATTCAACAGAAATTTCACTGTGCGTACAGACCAGAGGCTTCTGGAGTAGTAGAACAAGTGAATGGAACAATAAAGAATAGGTTAGGGAAAATGTGTCAAGCCACAGGACTCAAATGGCCTGATGCCCTACCATTGGTACTGATGACTATCAGAAGCATACCTGACAGAAAAACAGGTCTAAGTCCTCATGAAATAATCATGGGACGAGCAATGAGACAAGCACATGTACCTGTCAACAAACTGCTGACTATAACTGATGGTCTCGTATTGGATTATTGCAAAGGATTGGCTGATGTGGTACATTCTGTGTTTCATCAGGTTGGACCGGATGCGACCACTCTTGAAAGAAAACCAGCTCATGATTTGAGTCCAGGAGACTGGGTCCGCATAAAAGTTCACAGAAGAAGAAATTGTTTGGTTCCTCGCTGGGATAAGCCACGTCAAGTGATCCTGGTGACAACAACTGCTGTCAAATGTGCTGGAGAGAAAAACTGGGTGCATGCCAGCCACACTATCAGAGTTCCAGATCCTGAAACTCGACCTGTAAGTCGACATCTGGAGATATCTGATACCAGTTCAGCATCCGATGCAGAAGTTGAAACAAGCAGGGTTCCAGATCCTGAAGCTCGACCTGTAAGTCGACATCTGGAAGACCCAGGTACAAGTTTGACAACAGAAGAAGAATCTGAAGTAACAAAAGTTCCAGAACTTGAAGATCGACCTGTAAGTCAACATCTGGAAATATCAGATACCAGTTCGGCATCTGAAACAGATCAGTCAGATTGTGATGAAAAGCAAAAGAATAAATGGAGAACTGACTTTATAAACGAAGAAACTGAACCAAGAGACAGTGACAATGATCAGCCAAGCACAAGTTATGGTAGATTTCCTTCAAAGATTGTCGAATTAGTTGAGGGAGGGTTAGATTCAGATAGAGAGATAGAAGAAGAATCGGAAGAACCCCGGGGAGCAATAGGGACAGACCAACAAATAGAAGAACAACAGGGAAATTTAGAAACAGACAGAGAGATTAACAAGAATTCAGAAGAAACTCGAGGAGGGATAGAAACAAGTGTCCCAACAGAAAAGACACAAGAAGGTTCAGATTTAGACAATGAAAGCGAAATCATAAAGTTCAAAATGAGAGGAAGTGAATTAAGATCTGACACAGAATCAGAAGAAAGTGAAGAAGAAAGAAAGCAGAGATTAGGACCAAGAAAGAGGACTTGGAGAACTGAACGAGAGGAAAAGGAAAGTGAACCAAAAAGGCCAAGAAAAGGAGACAATTGGCCCCAAAAAGTCAAAAGACTGAGATACAAGATAATAAACTTTAATAGAAATAATGCAGAACAGGTAAATGAGATAACAAGTCAAAGGGAACAAGGAAAACAAAGTGGAAAACAATT
The DNA here is from genome assembly GCA_963921515.1 of Calotriton arnoldi. NCBI lineage: Eukaryota > Metazoa > Chordata > Amphibia > Caudata > Salamandridae > Calotriton > Calotriton arnoldi. The sequence goes on from CAWUFW010002319.1 coordinate 1,451,142, forward strand.
GCAGAAAACAAAAAGAGTGAAGAAACCTAATTTGAAATATAAGTAACCTGAGTGGCTATACATCGCATTGACTGACATTAAAGAAGAAGATAACACTCATGAGAGCCCAGAAGAAAGCTGCAAACCAATGGGTGAGAGTGAAGTGCAACAAGTCTGAAAAGGTGAAGAGAAAACCCAGACTGGACATCAAAACCTGAACGAGACAAGGAAGAGTTCTGAAAAGAACTAAAGAAAGTACCAAACAAGACTAAGTAAAAAAAAGAGTGGCTGATACGTCATTCTGAGGTGTGGTGACACATTTTCTGTACATATATATATAAATATAGCTAGGTAATAGAACAGAATGGTAGACACAGAGAATAGAAAATCTAGATGTGAGTTTTTACGTAGATGGTGTAGAATGTGTTTCTTTTGTACAGGTTTATTAATGTTTATCTGGCTTATTTTAGCAATCACAATTCCAATTAGTTTAGCTGTAGAGGAAACGTCCATATTAGGGAATAACACGAAAAAGGACAAAGGAGCTAACACACAGAACACAGCAACATTAATAGATAGTATCGAGTTGCATAAGGATAGGTCCATAACTGATTTTTCTAAGAATGTCTTCACAAAATTGTTATATGAGTATGTAGAAACAATGGATGTAAGGGATTGTTATGTTTGTATGCAATTACCTGCGTCTGTCACAGAAGGTGTGACCTATCATCACCTTCCTTTGACGTATGGGATAACATGTAGTGTTCTAGCTAGTTTATTTTATAAAACAGGTAGATTAGAATATTATTATACTGACATAAATAAGGTTTTTGCGAAAGTTCCTATAATCCCTGAACTGAATAAGGTGAAAGAAGCAAGAATGTTTGGTGAATTTTTCCTAGAAGATAAAGATTTAACATTAGAGTATGTAGTTAGGCACAATCTTACCTGTGAATTAAAGAAAGAGGAAAAGGTATTCTTAGAGATGGTAGAAAACAGAAGAGTTAAGTTTCAAAGAAAAGTAATAGAAGAAGAGACAAAAACACCCCTTTGGGCGTTTGAAGAGAAAAATCATGATAAGAGAGAGACAAATGCAGCTATGACTTTGGATTGGCCCCAACAGGGAAAGTTGTGCATTAGTAGAAATAAGACTATGGGGCCGATTCCGATCTCGGCCGGTAGTGCTCCGAATCGGATTCGGAATTACCGGATCCGATTCGGAGCCCTGTTTCCCGACCGAATCGTACGCGGGTCCGGCCGAGCGAGTACGATGCAAGCTCCCGCGAAATCGCCGACCGACTCGTACGCGGCTTCAACACGCTCCGACCGACTCGCACGGACACGACTCGCACCGCGCTATGGAGACGTTTCCCGGCCGGGTAAGTACGATGCGCGCCGCGAGCAGTCCGACCGACTCGCGCCGTCCGGCTCGAAAGAGCTGCCGGAGCCGGATTTGGGGGTCCGCGTCGGACCCCCCTGTACGCGTAGGCGCGCGAGTCGCACACAGGTGGGACCCATGGGTCCCCCCTACCTGTGCATGTACGCCGCGATGCGCATGGACGCGTACCCGCTGTAGGGGGCGCCCTTGTTCGCCTCGCACCCATTGAGTCAATGGGAGCCCGTGTACGCGTTGTACGACCGGCTCCCATTGACTTCAATGGGAGTCCGACCGAATCGAGTCCGATAGCATGCGAATGCATCGTACTCGTCCGGTCGGACTGCTAGGGTCCGATTCGGTCGGAATTCTCTCCGGGTCCGGCTCGGTCGGAGAGATTTCCGGCCGGAATCGGAATCGGCCCCTATGTATGATAACTATTTCGTGGGTTCCAGTGAATGCCGAGACACTTACAAAATTTTAGGAGGATGGGGATTCAAAGGAGGAAAAGATCCGATATTTCCAGGGATCTATTATATTTGCGGAAATAGAGCTTATTACAGGTTGCCGGACCATTGGTATGGGTCATGTTATTTAGGCCTGGTCTTTCCTAAGATTTTTCATGTGGAGAGAGGAAAAAAAGGAATACACGAAATGGGTGAAACATTAACACGTAGGAAAAGGGAAAGTTTTTCAGAAATAGTTGATGACATTTTTGAGCATTGATACCAGCAGTGGGTATATCTTTGAATGCATTTAAGATTCGGAAACTGTCCACAGTAGTAGATCGTTTATCAACGAATACTGCTGGAGGGTTCTTGATGGTAAATACCGAGATGGTTGCCATGAGAGCTATGGTGATGCAAAATCGGCTTGCCCTTGACATTCTTTTGCAAAAGAGGGTGGAGTCTGTGGAATGCTGAAAGTCCAACATTGTTGCACTTACATTCCAGATAAAAGTGAAAATATACAGAAGTATATAAAGAATATTACTGATTTGCACAAAGAGATTGCTCCACTGGAGGTTGAAGGTGCCTGGGAGAAACTTGGTAAGAGTTTTTCCTCAATACAGAAATGGTTCACTGAAATAGGTGGTTCTATTATAGGAAAAGTTCTAATATCAGCAACAGTAGTAATATTAGTGGTGTTATTAGTGAAATTAGCTTATGTATGTTTTAAAAGGAGCAAAAGACAAAATAAGATAAAAAGAGAAAATAAGATAAATAAAGAAAGAGAACGAGAAATGGGAGAAATAGAACTGGAAGAACTAAAAGAGAACATGTATAAAAGACAAGATGAGAAAGACACTGATGTGTAAACTAACAAAAGCAAGAGGACAAGAAACATTTTATCTGACAAATTGTGTTACATGGGTTTTTGTGGTGATATTAAAAATCACCAAAGGGGGGAATTGATGGAGCAAGGTAAATAAAATAAATTTGTAACCCCCCATAATAAGGATAATAATTTAACGATATTAATTGTTTGATAAATTAACCAACAATCTGCACTTTTTATAAACATTTACACAAATGGTAACAGTTGTTTATGTGCAAGACTAACTTATTTACAAATTGTAAAGTAAAATAATATTAATATAGTGATTTGCGTACTAATTAGAGCAAAATCGCATGATTTGTGCTATGTAGTAAAATTGTATTGTGGCAAAGAATGCGGATGGTAAGTAAAATGGCTTTAAATGTCGCTACTGCTAGGTAATACCTAACTTGGGTACTTAGAATGACGGGTGGGAAACAGAAAGGCTTATTTTCTTTATTTTAATTATGATTGTGTTTGTTCTTATGATAGTTCGTTCGGGCCTGCTAGGCCATGCTGCGAAAATGGCTGCCGAGGCAGATGAGGTCATGCGCAGAAACAAAGATGGCCCCTAAGCGGAAGAAAGCCATAGAGCTAAACCACGTGGGTGCAGCTCGAGCCCAGAGTGAGAAGTGTCAAGGTCAGGACGCCCTAACATGGGGAGAGTGCCAAGAAAGACTCAGCACGTATCTGTGAGAATGGAAGATGAACCCAAATGAATTAACAATGGACTGCCCAAAATGTGACCATCAAAAATGAAACATTTAGTGGACTGTCAATTGGACTGCTATTACCCAAAGGTCGTGTGAAAATATAATCCTTAAAACATTTTTGAAATCAGTTTGAACAAGGAGGGCAATGAGGTGATTCTTGCCACCCCTCCAATGGACCAATTAGCGTGATTCTCGCCCCCAAAGGTTGCAACTTTATGTTTATTAAGCTAGTAATAGGGTATAAGAGGACCTACTCTTAAGAAAGAGTTGCTGCTGATACTGTTTTATGCGTCGCCATTTCTGCATATTTTTCTTTGGAGCACTGAGCGTTAATGCGGATGGAGTTGCTGCTATTTTCTATAGGCTGTTTTTCTTTATAAAATTATTCTTTTGAACTTTAAAACTTCACTGGGAAAAGGAACGAGACTGATGCGGGAAACCTGTAAGGGAGGTCCGTCGAGGAGGCCTTTAGCGGGACAGTCAGTCAGTTTTGGGAGTTCCATGCTGTGATCTGCTTTGGTGAATTTTTCCAAACTGCAACAAATGGGTATGCATTTAATTCTTTATAAAATGTATTTCTTATATGCTATTGAAGTGTATTAAAGTGATTAATAAACTAAGAATCTCACTCATGCAAACTGAATTTAGATAAAATCTATTTCTAAATTAATTCTGAGTCTGTGGTTCTTTAGTTCATTTAATGAATTTAACATGTATTAGGGTTTTAAATGATTGAGCTGGTCTTAATCGCCATCAACTTATTCTACTAGTTGGTCCATCAACCAAAAAGCGGAATACCTTGATGTGTTAGAACCGACAGGATTAAAACTGAATAAACATGGTTGTTTAAGGTAATATTTTGTTAACTTTAATAAGGTATTCCGTTCTTCCAGCAATTCGTTTCTTCTCCCTAGTGAAAGCGGATGAGATCCAGGGAAAAACTGAGTGAGTGTATGTTATACGGTGTTATGGGCCCCACCGTCATATGGTATAGTTGTTGTGAATGAGTTTCACCTGGATGTCATGTCCAAAGGAGAAGAATTTATATTAGCCGCGCTGGATCACCACCATACAGTCCATCCACTCTAGGGCCCCTCCGGACCTCTGCTTTCAGCATACCATCATCAAAGGACCCCACCCCGTCAGTGCAGTGCTCACACCCATACTGGATGCTTCCAGCTTTACAACCATCTTTACAACCACCTTCCCGGTGGCTTGGAAAGACGCCACTGTCCTCCCCTGCTCAAGGACCACAGACCGATCAACGCTTGCTATCACAGACGTATCTCCCTACTATCGTACCAGGCCAAATACCTAGAGAGAGTCATCAACAGGCGCCTCACCGACCATCTCATTGACCAGCAACTCCTCAATATAAACAGCCTGAATCTCGACCCTTATTACCACCACAGATGACATCCGCATAATCCTAGACTGAAGAGACATGGTAGCCCTCATCCCACTAGATCTCCATGCAGCCTTCTACACAGTGTCCCAACTGTCTAAGTCAACGCTGTCATAGCCTACTGTTTCCACACTTTGATGATGCTGTGGAAAATCTTTAAGTGGCCTCTAACCATTACCAGAAAAAATGCCACTCATGCCCTTGTCACTATCAAGCTGGGCTAAGGGAACACCCTCTATGCTGGGATCAGTAAACATCTCACCAGGCGAAGGCACACCATTCAAAACTTGGCCGCCATACTGATTATCAACTTCCTGTGCCACACACACATCACAGCACAACTTAAGGAGCTTCACTGGCTCCACATACACAAGCAAGCTCAGTTCACACGTCTCACCCACACTATCAAAGCACTACACAACACTAGCCCAGCATGCACCAAAAACCTAATCTTTATTCACACACTGTCCAGATACCTCCCCTCAGCCACAATCCTACCAGATCCTGCAGACAAGCTTTTTCCTACATCACTCCTAAAGTGTGACACAGCCTGCTATCACACATCCGAGCCTCCTCCTCAATTCTTGGATTCTGCAAGAAGTTGAAGACCTCGCTCTTTGAATAGCTCTCCACGTGCCCTAGGCAAGGATAGACTCACACCTGCTCAGTACCAGGATATCTAACCCCAAACCCCTCCCTCCCACCAGGCAAGAGCACGCTCTACAAATCCGCATAACTTAGCAGAGGCCTCTGCAGACAGTACACTATACTAAATAGAAGAGTGCACTAGAAAGCTCCCTGTACTGTAAAACACACTGCTATTGGTGCACAGTGCTAGGCGCTCACTGTACTAGACAGGACACTTCACCAGATGGAAGACTGCACTATAAAGGTCACTGCTCTGCAGAACACATATAAACAGTACACACTGTACTAGGCGTCCACTGTATTAGACCGAACACTGTGCTAGGGAGCCCACTGCAATGGGCATTACACAGTGCTAGAGCTAGAATACTGTGCTGGAGCACACACTGTACCACTCACAATAGGAGACAGCATATCGCACCAGATGGTAGACTGCACTAAACCAGGTGACACTACTACTGAGCACACTGCAGAGAGTACACACTGTATTAGGCAGCCACTGTAATAAAGACAGACCACTAGACACACCACTGTGCTAAACACTGCTAGAGCATCCACTGTGCCACGAGGACCCTGTACTAGATGGTGCACTGCACTAGACAGCACAATATAATACAGAGCACACTGCAGAGAGTACAGCGCTCTAAAGCACCCACTGTCCTAGATGGGAGACAACACTAGACAGCACAATATACTACAGAGCACACTGCAGAGAGTACAATGCTCTAAAGCACCCACTGTCATAGATGGTAGACTGCACTAGACAGCACAATATACTACAGTGCACACTGAAGACAGACCCCCCAGATGATTGCGGCATAGATTTGCAAATTTTGCGGCACAAAAATGGAAATTTAGCGTCATTATTGCAGCACTTTATTTTACTCACAATCATTCTTTTTCAGCCTTAAATCAATGGACACTGTTTTAGCAGAGTATTCAACTTTGAAATAGGCATGGTTAAAGTGCCTGCAACTCTACGGAAGCACAGCTTTAATCCTAACCTCATGAGAGGGGGCCCTATTTCTCCCTGGAATGTTTTAACGCCCATGTACACACCCCTGCTGGAGCACCGCTGCCTCCTGGACACAGAGGCATGACACCTCTTCATCAGGCGCCATAGGGCACCCGATGGTAGTTGGTGGAGGAGCATTGCCACGGACTGGTTGAGATCAAAAATGCCAGGAAGATGCAGCTGTCCTTGGGGCTGTTTACTAACAACTTTTCCTAGGTTCTCATTATGGATTTTCTTCAAATCATGCCTATTACTTTTCAGAAATACCCAATTAATCCAAACTGAATAAAGTACTGGGTATATAAAACAATGAGAAAATGCCCATTTTGTCTTGCTTACATGTTATACCAAGTCTCTAGTGCCAACATCGTGAAGTACAATTTTAAAAAATCTGGATTTAGGTACCATTCCACGTTACAATTTTTTAACCTTATGCGACTAGAGTCTTCAGCTTCAGGTATACTCAGCAGGGGTAGGATTTGGAAAAGTCTGCTAATTTCAGATGTTTGTGGACATTCACCCAGAATTAGTTGCAAGCAATGAAGAGATACCTTTACATACATCATTGATTGGTATAATGGAAGCAGCCCACCTTTCATCCTCCTGAGTCGGGTTTGTGAAATAGAAACTTACAGAAATATGACTTCCATGATGGAAAAGATGATGATTTAACTGTCTTCAAAGACTCCCAGCAGGATCTCAGGCGGGACATTGCTAATGTGAGTCTTTAGAATATGTCGAGGAATGTCTGAGTCTGTATTGTTTCACCTCTATCCAAAACTGGGAGCTTTAACAGCTGTTATAGTATTAAAAAAATAACATAAAATATGTCAGAATACATTCCCTATTTCTCACTTTTATTTCAGACCTCCCATATATCTGTGGCTTGATTCTTGGATCTGCATCTCGCTGATGCCCCATCGGAAGCTGTGTGTGTGCCAGAGTGTATTGTGGCTAATGTGTCATTCTACTACACATTTTTAGTCGCCCTACAATGTAGATAATTTGCCATCGCCCGAAAGAGATGTTTGCAGATAGATCTAAAGTTGTTTTTTCACAGTTTGAAAAAGAGGAATAAGCTGTTTTTGTGCCTACCTTCCTCCAAATGCCAGCTACAATGCCTTCATTAGGACAGTTAACGCAAGGTGGATTCTCCTACTCGAAACGAGGATAATTGATTTATTCACTCCCTTGGGCAACAACTTAGTAAACAGAAATGATTATGTGAAATAATGAATTGCACATTAGACATGGGAAAATAAAGTATGCATACTCTGTATTTACCAGACCCTTCACGACTTTTTGCCTGGCTACGCCTTTTTAATCATGTAATAATATTGAGGACATCATAAGATGGCCACAAGAGGTCCTCGTTTCCCAAAAGTTGGGAATTAATAGGTGAAAATATCTGTTATGCTTTCACAGCCCTTTGTCAGCCTCGTCAAAAAAAAAAAAATATATATATATCATTTTCCAAATTTCGCGGGCAGTTTTGTAAAAATCACAGCATTTTTACAAAACTGATGATTTGACGATTGTTTTGCAAATCACGAAATTGCGAAATCCTGGAGGGTCTGTGAAGAGACCACACGGCTCGAAAGCACATGCTGTCCTAGATGGTAGACTGCACTAGACAGCACAATATACTATAGAGCACAGTGCAGAGAGTACACAACTCTACTGCACCTGCTGTCCTAGATGGTAGACTACACTAGACGGCAATATATGCTACAGAGCGCACTGCAGCGAGTACAGGGTTCCTTCTAAAGCACCCACTGTCCTAGATGGAAAGGAACCCAAACCACTTACAAATTCAATTCAAAAACTGTCTTGTTCAAGTGGTTAGCTGGATGAATGCCAATTCTTTCCGACTTAATTTGGATAAGACATAAATACTGGTGTTCGGCAATGCTTTCTATTGGTCCTCTGCCTGGTTGCCTCATTTGTTAGGGTTGTGCCCAGACCAGGCAACTACTGCTCGCATCCTTGGTGTTGTATTTGACACTAAACTGTCCTTCGACTCATATGTTAAGAAACTCACGACCACCTGTTTTTTAATCATGAAGAAACTAAAAAAGATTCTTCCTTTTATTCCACAACATAATAGGCAACCTCTGATTCAAGCCCTGATCATAAGCACACTGGATTATTGTATTGCGTTGTATGTAGGTTTTCCAAGATATTTAATGCAAAAATTGTCATTAATTCAGAATGCAGCTGCTATGCAGATTTTTAATCTTGACAAATTTGACAAAGTCTCTACGTATCTTAGGAAACTTCACTGGCTTTCTGTTCAGAAAAAGTGTGAATTCAAGGCCTTGTTCGTTTGCCATGAAGCCATTTTTAAACACAGCACAGTTTGTTTTAAAAGTATACTCCTACCAGACCCCTTTGTTCAGCCTCTCTTAATTTTCTTGTTCTGCCGAAATTTCTGAAGATCGGGCTTGTTGGCTGTTCCTTCTCTGTGGTCACTCCCCAAGCCTGGAATAAACTTCCTACGGCGCTACAGATGGAGCTGAGCCATGAAAAGTTTCGGAAAGCTCTAAAAGACATTTGTTTAAATAATTTAGGCAGACTTCTTATCTTACTTTCTTTTAGCGCCAGAATACCTTCGGGTAATGGTGCACTCAAACTAATATAATAATAACACTGGATGGCAGACTGCACTAGATTACTCACTGTATTAAACTGCACACAGCACTAGGCCACTTTGGCCAGGAGGAGGTGAATCTCTTGGGGGTGTCCGACAGGTGCTGTTTGGTGCCTTTCCATCTTACTCGTCTCTGCCCCTCTGTCCATCTTACATGTTTCTGCCCCTCTCTCCATCTTACACGTCTGCTCCACTGTCCATCTTACACGTCTCTGCCCCTCTGTCCATCTCCCATGTTTCTTCCCCTCTGTCCATCTCCCATGTCTCTGCCCCTCTGTCCATCTTACACTTTTCTGCTGGTCTGTCCATCTTACACGTCTCTGCCCCTCTGTCCATCTCCCATGTTTCTTCCCCTCTGTCCATCTCCCATGTCTCTGCCCCTCTGTCCATCTTACACTTTTCTGCCTGTCTCTCCATCTTACACGTCTCTGCCCCTATGTCCATCTTACACGTCTCTGCTCCACTGTCCATCTTACATGTCTCTGCCCCTCTGTCCATTTCTTATGTCTCTGCCTCTCTGTCCATCTTACTCGTCTCTGCCCCTCTGTCCATCTTACACGTCTCTGCCCTTCTGTCCATCTTACACGTCTCTGCCTCTCTGTCCATCTTGCATGTTTCTGCCCCTCTGGACATCTTACACGTCTCTGCCCCTCTGACCACCCCCCACATCTCTGTCCGTCTGCCCATCTTACATGTTTCTGCCCATCTTACATGGTTCTGCCTCTCTGTCCATCTCACACGTCTCCGTCTCTCAGACAGGAAGAGCTCAGCATGCGCTGTGTCTGGGTCCAGAATCACCATCACTGCAGAGAAGCGATTCAGAATTAGAGATTTAATACACACAAATAAGGGATATAATTGTTATTTTTAATTTATTTTCAGGTAATCAACACAAGGCAAAACTATCTATACAGCACCTGTCTGAAAGAAGCACACTGCACTGTGCATTATACTGCACTACACAACATCCACCTGGAAGACGCACACTGTACTGTACTGCACTAGAAGGCTCTAAACAAAGCATCGATGCCCTGTACTTTCCAATGGTGCATTCCCCAAATAGATTTCAAATCAATTTTATCTTTCCAATATTCATAACCCCGTAAGGTCAACTGGGAAATAAAAGAATCTGAATAAATCAATTTAGCTTGGGTCTGCATATTTTTCTTTTCTAGGGAAGCGTTGAGCTTATAATAATAATAAGAACCTGGGTCTAAAGGTTGTGACCAGAAAAATATGCAAACTTTCTCAAATACGTTTCTGAAGTACCCACTGGTAGTGTCGGGCAATGTTCCCATTGAGTGAATTAAGAACTGCACATGGATAATTAGCTCTGTCTAAATAATGATGAGCATAGTGATAACAAAACATTTGACCATAATCAGCAGAATTCAAATACAAATCTTCAGTTTCAAATACAGTGCAGGTTTCAAATTCAGAAAGCAAACTTCTAACTGTATCTGCATCCCATTCATCAGAAATGGCACCAGGTGTAGTAATGTTGTCCATTGCAATTTGGAATATGTAAGATATTTGTAATGTTTCTGTAGGACCAGAAATATCAAATGTAACCTTATCCCAAACAATTCCATCGGAGACAGGATATGCAGAAATATCCACCAGGAACAGGTCTCTTTGCACCCTATATGAATGAAGAATGAGGCTTCAATCCCTCAGTTACTAGTTCAGAAGCAGTGCATTCTGGAAGGTAATGTCCATTCAGAATCAGGAAGAAAACTGTAATAAATCCAGCCCAAATGAAGAGGAAAACAGTGATATGGCAATCCAAAAAGAAGGAATCAGACAAGCCTCTTTCAGCCAATGAAGAAATGCACATACTCCGTGCAATGAAGAGTGCAAAGAATCTGAAGAAACATTATCAATGTCAACAAAGTAACGAGAGGGCGTCTGTTCAAAAACAGGGAGCTCATGTGGTAAAGGAGAACTGGTAGAGTCTTCCAAAGTTGGTTGGTAATAAACAACTTCATTATTAGAGGCAGCAGTTAAAAACTGTAGACTTGCGTCCGGAGTGTGTCCAGTATTGGCAATAGCAACAAGAGCCAAAGGAAAGTCTCAATCTGAAGTCCCCAGCAAGGGAGAGGCACACTTATATCACTGAACACTTGTAGAGGGATGTCCAGTGGGGTAGTGAGAGGCAGCAGGGAACTACCCAGGTCTACTATGCAGGACTGACCACATGTTGTAACTTAATTAGATCAATGGAAACATCTTTTGTTTCTACAACCAGCAAGTGGAGGTAAAATCACAGCTCTGGTACCTTGAATGCCAAGGACTGGCACCAGTGCTCGGTATGATGGTCTGAACTCCTTCTTGTTGGTAATCTTCTCTCGTTCTAGATCCCCAACTTTAGGATTCCAGCCGGAAGATGCTAGTTGCTCCTTCACTTTGTCAGTGGGAGGACGTTTGGAAATTTCATTTGAATGCTCATCTCGGATGTCTCGTGATTCCTGTAAAACGGAGAAACGTTCTTTGATGTCAAAAGACATATCGACCGCCACTACACCAGGATTACCGAGATCTGGAACGTACATCTGTACCCCAAATACAACCTCGTAAGGGGTCCAGCCTCCCAAAGATCTTCTAGGCATGTTATTTAAAGCTCTCTGGACACCATACAGATGATGGGTCCAACTACGACCTGAACCTAATATTTAGCTGATAAAGACTGCTTTAAGTCTTGGTTCTTCCTCTTCACTATCGAATTTACCTCAGGATGATAGGGAAAGGAATACGGCACAGCAACACCCAGGGTTCCCATGGTATCCCAGTAAGCCCTAGGGGCAAACCTGGTCCCTGGTCTGAGTGGAATGCTGCTACTGCATATGTCCCTATGAAGGCTTCCAAATCCTTAATAACAGTTTGAGCATCAGCTGATCGCTGTGGCTACGCCCACAGGAATCTAGAACATGAATCTACAGCCAGTAGAATACATCTGAATGCAGCATCCAAATTTAGAGGTCTGCAATGATCCAAATACACACTTTGGAAGGGTTTACTGGAACTTCAGAGGGGTGTCTTAGGTGGATGGGCTACAGTGGAACTTTTAATTTGCTGACAAATGTCACAACTGAGGACATACTGTTTTGTCTGTCTGTACAGACCATACCACTAATAGCGTTTTTGTAGTGAGAAAACAGTAGCCGCCACACCATCATGTGCAGACATCAATCCCTCATGAGCTGTAATAACTAATGGAGGTCACAACAATTATGCACTTCCCCTGAGCCAACGGTCTCTCCTTTTCAATATTCGTCTGGACTGCAGTCAGTTTTTTTTCGGTGGACGCAATACGCATTTCAGCAATTTAGCATAAATTCTATCTATAAGCCATCGGCACTGTATCAATCTCATTGAAGATGACACAGGTATAGCTAGAGGACCCCGCAATTATGCAGATCACTAAATTAGTTGTGTTGATACAAGTATGTAAGTGTCTAGATGCAAGCAGGTCAGTTTGCAGTGTCCTTAGTATTTCTGTGTGTTCTGATGTCCAATGTATACTGGAAAAATCAGGGCAAATTAAATCATACAATGGTTTAATCCATTGTGCATAATCTGGTACGTATGTTCTACCAAAATTCGGAAAGCCTAAAAGTGACTGTTACTTCTTTATGGTGTTGGGAGGTTGTAAAATAGCATATTTCTCCAAGAAATGTGAGGCAGGGCTTTTGCCTTCATTAGACAACTCGTATCCCAAAAATAGGACTCTGATAAAGGCAATCTATGATTTTTGGAAGTTAAATTTGTAGCCATATTCAGAAAACCCCCAAATTATGTGTTTTAATCTGGCTAAGCGTGTGTTTAAGTCATCATCCATCAGATATATGTCATCAACATAGGACAATGCATCCGAGTCAGAGGAAGTCGGCAAAACCATCTTTGGCTTCCCAGGGCACTAAAATCAGTTAGATCTCTGCTTTCAAGTGCTATAATTTGGCAGAAAAATCCATTGGAAATATCCAATTTTGTTCTGTATTTTTTACGGACTATGTTGTTCATTAAAGCCGTACAATGTGAATTTTGTATCGCAAATGTGCATGTATGACTGTTTAAATTTCTATAGTCTAGTCTAAGACTATATGATATGTTGGAGAGGAAACTAAATGTAAATTACACGACTTCGGTAGGAAAAGGTATAAAATCATATGTGGTAAGAAAACAGTGTAGGCATAAACTTTGTGCTGATGCCAGAAAGGTGAAGAGTTTACTTGAAAATAGAATGCATGGCCTGCAAGGTTATATTTAAAGGAAAACCTGTGTTTGTCAGCCTGAAGGAATTTAGGATCTTAAGCATACAGGCACGTATTCTGTTGTCTCAGTAAATTACAAAAGTGACTGAAGAATGGGAGAATGAATAAGTCTAAAGTATGCAAAAACTGAAAAGAGATTTTGGTAGCAAAGCGACAAAGCACAACCACAAATACGCATGCATTCAAGAGTAGTGAATAGTTAGTTTGTTAGAACAACAATAAAGAATGTGTAAGAAAACGTTTAAGGGTTTAAAGGGACACCGTGATGTGATTTTGCAACATGTATGTAATTGCTAAACTTACTGATTAACATTTTGTAATTGTTCGTAATGCTATATAAGTGGCTGCCTGTGAAGCAGCAAATTGAGACCAACTGTTTACCTGTTTGGAGCTAGTTACTCTCCATGCTACAATAGTAAAAAGCTGTGTTTTGCCTTGTGAAGAGGAATCCGGTCTTATTTATCTTAAGTTTCCCGGCAACAGATAGAAATGATACGATTTATCTACCGGAAACAAGGATTCATGGGAGGTACACAGGGCTTAATTATGCCTTGGTACTCTAATTGTGAAATAATCTCTCCCACAGGAGCTTTCGCTTCATGTTTAATTGGGTACTGTGGTTGCACTTGTGGGCTTGAGCGTATAGGTATGATATGGTAAGGGGAACCCTTGTCCCAAGCTACATGATTCCGGTATATTGCCGGGGCTTGTACAAGAGCCCAATCTTCCTCATACGCTTGTTTAACTGCTTCAGGGACAAGAACGTAATATTACCTCTTTTCCCAATGGGACTTTTTTAACAAACTCAAGCAGCCAATCTAACTCAGCCAAGAGAATGTCATAGGTGTATGTTAGATATTCCCAGAAACTTCCTGTAAAAGTACGTGGTATATCGCCCTCAATTTGGATGTCCAAATCATGAAGTCTGTCAGGAGGGTTAACCTGCTGATCTGGTGTTTTTTTCCTGAACGAATTCACTAGTCACTCACGAAACCAAAAACTCTTGAAGATTCTGGTGAACAATTGTTATTTCTGCTGCGCTGTCTAGCAGCGTCAATGTCCATGTCTTGGTCTGAAGAAGCATTCTCAATATATTTGGCCGCAACACCTGTCACTTTCTTCTTTTTAAACTTAGGTTTTTGTTAAAGTTTTTCTTCCTTTTTTATGACATTAGGTGATCATTGCGAGTCCGTTTTTGGCTTCACATACTCGTCATGCCTGCGTTCTATTCGTCTCCTCTCCCAGATCATTTGTCTGTTGAGTCCGGAAAAGAACGAGAAGGACGTGTATCTGTGTACTGATACCTGTCAGGCTGTTTGGGTGTATCACGATTATGTAAATTATAACGTTTGTTAAAGGACTCCGGCTGGGGAGATCCAATCTGTGTTTTTTTTCTCCTTATGTTCTGTTTTGTCCCAGCGCAGTAGACTCAGGTGCTTGCTTGGTATTATCTGTATCATATTTGCCTTTCACCTGCGGCTTATTTGGTCTGGCTCCCATCTTATCTCGACCTATAGATGTATAGGTGTCCGCAATAATTTTTGGTAACTCGCGGTGTTGATCTTCCAGAGCAACGTGCGTGAGGCATTGGCGTACAGCCAGCACTGCTGCCTCCCCTTTCATATTACTTAATATTATTGAGAAAAAGTTGCCAATTAATGTCATCGCCAAATCCAGGGCAGGGGCAGCCCTGTATTGAGTTTGGATCAGTTTTAGCACATCAGGTAAAACAGCAATAGATGGCGTACTGTGTGTTATGGTATATATGGCAGCAAAGACAGTGCCCCAAGTGGCACAATCTTCAATGGGTAGAACCATAGCAAGTGGAAATGACATTGTGAAAATTCTATGTTTATTTTGGGGTCCCCATTGTCATTTCCCCACGTGATTTATGTATAGATACGCCAAGCCATGCCTCTGGTTACTCTTTGTTTTATAAGAGCGTTCCCTATTTTTTCTACAAGTATTCACAGTACATGGTCTAGAGTTACTGTAGACGTCTCCCTGCTCCTTGCACTGTCTGGGTTCCTCCGCGGGTATCCCTGCTCCTTGCCGTACTCCTCCTGAAGTCTGCCATCCTCTTGTACTTCTCAAACCGTGCTCATCACGCCATCCTGCCAAGGTCTTCCTTCGTCGTAGTTCTTCCACGTCTCTCCGTCTTCTGTTTATATTTATGTTTGGGTGATTTATAGAGTGCAAGACCTACACATAGAGTGTCCCGGCGCTATAGTAGGCACAGATCCTTGAGGTCATGGAATTTAAAACGCAGAACTAAAAAGCCAGGTTTTAAGCAATTTTTTAAAAACAGAAATATCCTCAGCAGCATCCAACTGCTGTGGAAGGGCATTCCAATCCATGGCGGCAAGGTAGGAGTAAGAGCTACCACCTCATCTTTTCCTTCTAAACTTGGGGGCCACCACCAGAAGAGCCTTAGAAGAGCAGAAGTGATCTAGATGGAAGGTAGGGGATGGTCCTTTTAGATAGGTATTGTGGGCCAGAATGGCTTTGTGTATCATAATAAGTCCTTTAAAACCTCACCCGCTCTTTGATGGAAAGTCAATGAAGTTCTCTCAGGGGCAGTTGGATGCGAGTCCTTCTGGGCAGCTTTAAATGAAGACATGCCGCAGCATTCTGCACTAGCGGCAATCTACTCAAGAGGTAGGACAGTAAACCTTAATAAAGGGAATTGGTGTAATCCAGCATAGATCACTGTTTTCTGCTGCGGGCTTGGAAGAAGATAGAGGAACTACTTTAGACTCTTTAAAAGTCTGAAACAGACACCAACAACATTTGCTACCTGAGGGGCAAAGGTGGCTGAGCTGTCAAACTTTACTCCCAGGTTGTGTACCACCATGGCATGAGCCGGTGGAGGTGGGCCCCTTTGAGCCAGATGTTATTATCTCAGCCAGTGGGAGAAACCCAAAAAGCAGTATATCGGTCCTGCTGACATTGCATTGTAGGTTACTGGTGTGCATCCAGTGGAACACTGCCGAAGTGCAAGCCTTAAAATTACTGAATGCGTCGGGGGCTTTTTTATCCAGTATTAGGAGCAGTTGAGTATCTTCAGCATAAGAAACTACCTGTACGCCAAACGATTCAACAAAGGATGCCAAAGGGACCATATGATCATTAAAGAGTGCGGGACTCAATGTTGACCCTTGAGATCCCCCAAAACCCAGCGGCTTTGATTTGGAGATGAATGGAGCCATTCACACAAATTGATGCCTGCCTGCAAGAAAGAAAATTCAGCCAGGTCAAAGCTGAGCCGCATACACCTATGTCGCCAACATGCTGTAAAAGTAAAGGGTATCAAACCATGTGAAAAGCTGCAGATAGGTCCAGGAGAACCAGGGATAACTGACTCCCCTGATCCACCACCATCTTAATAATATCAGCGACCTCCAACAGCATGGTTTCGGTGCTCTATGTCCAATGTGACAAGAGTGTCTCTCATGGCATTGAAGGGGAGGCCTTCCACTGTTTTAATCATCTCCTTTGTATCTTGAATATGAGATACAGTTTTTGGTATGAATGGACGTAAAATCAAGTCCACGTATTTGGCAATGGGTTTGGTGACTGAGCCTATAGTTGTAAAGATGGGGCGGTATGGAGGATTGGAACTGTTCTTATGAATTTTGGGTATCTAATCCCATCCTACTGGCTTCCTACTGGAGATATGAATGAGAGTTCAGTGTGATGCACCAACAGATGTACTAGAATGCACAGCACATGGCACTTCACTGTGTTATTATTTTTAGGTGGTCAGCAGCAGGCACCAAGAAATATTTACTCAATTGGCACTTTTAACACCAAAAACAACACAAAATAGAGATGGATTCCGCTACTGAAAGGATTTACACCAATTCAACAAAAGCACGCTTTCTAAGTAAAGTTTTACTACCATGCCAACGTTGGAATACATCCGTTCAGTGGTTTGGGCGTTAGGCACATGCAAAGTTCCCACTGAGAGCTTGAATGGGAAGGCACACATTTTTAGACCCCTCCCTCTTATCTTTTTCTTGTTTGCCTTGTACAGATCTGCATGAAATGTGGCATTGCTGGACCTGAGCTGACTGCGCCATTCAGTTACGAAATGCGGTGCAAATCCGTCAATGGGAGCAAAAGTTCTATGCAAATCAAACACTGCATTCTCTATGGAAGGTACAGCTGAGCCGTGATCAGGTTTCAGTGGTAGGATTAGTGTTTGGGTTGTAATTGGCTGCAGAGGGGTTTGATGTGGCTGGTGTGCTGCATTTGTAGGGCTTAAAGTTGCGTTTGTAGAAAGGTAGGTAGAAATATTTTTTTTTAGGGTTTAGGGGCGTATTTTTGTTTGTAGTTAAGGGATATTTAGGGCTGGGGTTACACTTAAATATTTATAAAAATACATTTAAAAGAGTATATTATGCTGAAATTATGGTAATGCACAATAAATCTGAAATAGTATTATGGAAAAAGTAGCACAATCTCTGTGGCGAATAAACATTGCATCACGCATAGACTCTTGTGGGGATGAATGATTCGCTTCACAAGGACCTAGTGCAAAACATCACTGCTCGCGCATCATCAGGACCTAAGTATTACTTACATGATACATTTTACTGGACAGCACACGGTGCTATGGAACACACTGCACTATACCCCACCCTCTATTAATCTGCACACTGTACCTCAAACCGCACTACAGAGGACAGAGGAAAAACTATATGTAAACTGCACCAGAAGGCCCTGTGTACAATACCACACACTGCTAGGGAGCACACTGTGTTAGGAGAGCACACTGTGGTAGAAAGTACGCTGTACTAGATTGTAAACTACACAGCACAATGGGCAGAACACTGCACTAGACAACACACTATTCTTGATGTTACATTGGACCAGAGTACACAGTACTGAAACACCTACTGCACAAGAAAATACACTTTACCACACAGTACACTGCACTAGAGAGGGCAGATGGCACAGTAAACTAGACAGCATGCTGCACTATAGTCTACTAGATAGTGCACTGTACTAGACCAATAACCACTACAGAGCACACAGTATTAGTATGCATTAAACAGCACACTCCACTAGACACAAACACAGTACTAGGCTGTGCTAGATAGCACACTGCATCAGACTTCATACTGTGCACCCAGGGGCTTATTTACAAGCCCCTTGCGCCGCCAGTTCGTCACTTTTTGTGACGCACCAGCGGCGCATTTTGCTGCTCCATATTTACAAGGACACGAAAAGCCACCCTGCGTGACTTTTCCTGTCCTTGTAAATATGGCCCCTGTGCACGCAGCACTTTGCGTGAAAGGAGCGTTCCATGGGTGTTGCTGTGGGTGTTCCCATGCAACACCCATGGAACTTGACACATGTCCAGATTTACGAGAAATTGCAAACCTAGAAATGCGTCTGAATGCTATGCCTTCCCAGGGGAGGCATAGGGAGGCGCAACGAGGAGAAATGTATTAATTTCTCCTCGGTTTTTTTCTTCTTTCAATGCGTGCTGCATTCTGCAGCACACATAGAATGAGAAAATCACCTCTTGTGATTGTTTATGTGCAGGAAGGTGTCCCTTCCTGCACATAAACAACCATTAAAAAAATTACGTTTTGCGACTTCTATGTCTGCTAATGCAGCACACATAGAAGTTTCAAAACACCATTTCAGATTGTCTATGTGCAGGAAGGGACACCTTCCTGCACATAAACAATCATCCCCGTGAGGCAGGCATCCTTGCACCATGGTGCAAGGGTGTCTGCGTCGGCGCATGCCAGCTAATTGTGCGCCAGCGCTGGGGAGAGCAAAAGGATCCATCATATTGTTGTAAGTATGATGCATCCCTGTGCTTCAAAATTAACACAGCACGGCACAGCCAAATGGCTTACGGCACCGTGCTGCGTTAATTCTTTGTAAATAAAGCCCCCAGTGTACAAGAAAGAGCATCAGACATCACACTGCACGAAACAATACTCTGCACTAGAGGTCACGGTACTGCATTGTAAACTGTGGTACAGCAGGACTGCTTCTGATCACAAGTTGACGCTATACATCGCCTCCCAGTGACAGGCTGTACTGCAGCTTATACAGACTCCAGGATCAAACACACGTTAGTTTCATCGTATATGGTCGAGCTCCCCCCTGAAGAGACCCCTTTGAATTGTCCCTCATTTTCATTGACATTTGTTCTGGGCCACGGCAAGAGATTCTGGATTTTGAAGTGTCTTTTCACAGATCTTTGGGGGGGGGGGACATTGGCACATGTCATCCCCAGTTGTAGAGGGTTGAGGCCCTCCAAAGGTCTCAGTGTGGGATCCAAAATATATAAGGATAAAGTACCTCCTGACATACGTTATAAAGAATATTGTAAGTCATCTCCGAGTTCCATAACCATATAGAGGAACAAGGCCAAAGGCCAAACACCACTCTGCCCAAAAATTACTTAATCTGGTGCTAACAAGTCACCAGTAAAGAGAACTCGGTCCTAGAAACCAATGGCCCTCCCAAAATCGGATACATTCAAGTGAGTAGGAAAAAATATATGATATTTATGTATTTACATTATTTAATTAGTACAATACGAAAGACAGAGATAAATATCACAAAAATCAATATGCATCATGAGTCACACACACTCATTCTATCAAACCAACCAGACATACACATACTCAGACATACTCAGACACCCCATCAGGTAACAGTTCATTGGATCACAGTAACAGTATTCAAGTGATGCCAGGAGTCTTACCCAAACGTACTGGCGGATATGAAATATCAACGTCACAGGAACAATTAAGCAGGAGGGATAAGCAATCCTCAACTGGTCATACAGTTCAAAATTACAATTTCTTCTCCAGGAGGGAGATAGATGCAGGGGAGACACAGAGGCTTCAGCGCCGACGTGCGTTTCGGTGTCAAACCCGGATCTGGGTCACACCTTCATCAGGACGAAGCAAGGCAGTGTGGGACTCATGAAGGGTAGTGCCTAGAAGAACAACAAAATTTATATATACAAATACATACAATATATTAAAATAAAAAGAGAAAGGGGTGTCGATATACAAAACATCCCCTATACTGTACCACGCTAGGCGGGAAGCAAAGGTTTGTAAGGACGGAAAGGATAATTTTCACAATATTCTAAATCAGGGAGTGTGCACATAGAAAAAGAAAGAGAAAAATCGACCAAAGTGCTGTAGAATGTACAAAATTGAATCAGCAGCAATACCCAAACAACCACAAGTGTGAGAGAAGAAAAAATATGTGCACTCCGTAGTGAGTGTTAACAACAAAAAAGTACCAGAGATAACCAGGAAAGAAAGGAATAAGACTGAGATTTACATCAAATATACTAATCAATACCTGGAGGTCAACACCAGGACCGTGTTGCTGAATTGGAAACTAGAATAGCACAGCAATAATGAACTCCCCAAAATGACCTACAACAAAAAGGTATATACACTGAAATTCTAGTGGGCCGAATATATAGCGGAAAGGTGCTAGCGGATAGTAAAAAGCAAGCCAGCTTACCCGATACAATCAAAGATGGGGCAAGCAAATATAATGTATATTTACATCCATATGTAAGATAAGAAATCAACAACGTGGAGAATGTTCAAATCCGGTAGATACAGGCGGAATTAGAGCAAAGTCGACATGAAGACAAGCAGTGTCGCTTGGATAAAGCGAGGTCACGTCAGATGCAGGGAAACCTATAAAAACGACAAAAAAAAAACTACATATGGACACAAACAGATTACATAGATGAGGACTAAACAGATACATAAGAGAACATGGAACAAATATATGTGTAAGAACAGGAAAAAATGTGTAAACCGAGTAGTATTAGACATTCAAAAACGTACTAAAAGAGAGGCTAGAGTTGCATAGAACAGAAAAGAAACACCCAAGCTGAATATATCAGGTTAGCTTTTTTCAGGCTTTGAGGTAGATAGCCTGTCTGGCCTGATATCTGTAGTGTCGGGCCTCAGGCCCGCATGGTGGGAATAACGGACACAGACACCAGGTGGTATAGCATAGTAACTGGTCACGAGCACGTGCACCCGGGCCCTTTTATTGTCGGGGCCATGTCACGCGTGACACCCGTGATGGATGGGTGGAAGTGCAAGTGTGCCCAGCCCTCAAGGGAGTGGCTGGGAATCTCATAGCCTGCCAAACACTAGAACGTGTCCTGCAGGACACTACATTCCTCCCCAACTTTATCGAAGAACAACAAGAACGTTAGTCCAACCTGTGGGGACAAAACAAACAGTCAACTAAACACCACAGGGTCCATCAGCCTTCCAAGTCAGGTGGCGGGACCATCTCGGCGGGCACCCGTAGTTTAACCTGAGGGGTTCAGGACACGACCACTGGCTTGAAGACGTCCGCTGCATTCCGTCAGTTCACTGATGGTGACATGTCTTGCAGTCTTGCATGGCTCCACTTTGCTGACGTCGGGGATGGTCTGTGGTGAATTCTAACAGTTCATACAATGGGATGCGTCATGAGCATGGATGTAGTCCATGGTGAGAGTTCACGGAGGTGTTGCCTGATCGATTGTCTCTGTTGAACCGCTTGGCTGTAACCGATAACCTGTCGGTGGGGCAATGTCTCTTCTCACTCTCCCGCCTGGGGAGGCCCGTTGTCGGGGTTGCTACGGGACTGCAGGAGAGCTGCGCTTGGGCCGCTTGTGTGCCGACCGGGGGCAGCTGCAGGACCACCGAGGAGCCATTACTTAGTCGCACGCACAACCCTCGAGGGTGGATGAGTCTTGGCCAAGACTTGGTCTCACTGCCGCAGTTCAGGTGTAGGCCAGGTTCACAGGTAGCCTCTGGTTTCTTTTGTCGGCTGGTGTGGCAACGGTGTAGGACTCCAGTCCATCGGTACTCTGGGAGTGGTGTTGTTTGACGCATGTGTTGAGGGCTGGCGTGATGGCGGTTGCCAGCCATATGGTGAGTCGGAATGACAGGTGGTGGTGACTTGCTGGGAGAGTTGGATGTCAGGAGGGACTTAGCAGCCATGTGTCTCCGCCTTGCTGAGGTTGATCTTCGGTGGCGGCTTGACACGTAGAGTGTGCGAATGCTCTCTTGCCTGTCTTGGGGCCACTGCCGACTCCATCTTGAGGCGGTGTGAGGAAGGACACTCAGTGCTGATCTTCACCCGTGGCATCTGCTGTCAGGAGCAGGGATGCAATTGGACTTAGACTGCCGACGCTCGGGGATGGACGGTCGCCTGGGGAAGCGTTGGGGAGAGACGCGGTTTGCGCTTGCTGCGGCTTATGTTCGGTTCTCCCGTGAGGCTGTGTCTAGGGACGTCGGTCCGCCTTGGTGGCTGTCTGGTGTGTCTGGGTGTGCTCTTGGCTTGCTGTGCGAGTCCTCGGTCTTCTCCCCTTGTTGGTCTGTTCAGCGCACTTGTGTTCATCCGGTTCTTCGGGTGACAGGGCTGTCACTCTTCTTCCTTCGAGGGCGTTGCGCTTGGACCTCGAGGCGGCGCTGTCGTGGCGCCTGCTTCTGCCTTTGTTCCAGCGTGCTTGTCAGGACTGGTCACTTCGTGTGACGTGCTCCTTGCTTGCTGTGCGACGTGACGTCCGTCCACGTGTCGCCTGTTGTTGGAGCACATGTTGCTGTGGCGGCCTGCCACGTGGAGTGTGCGAGTCCTCTCTTGCCTGTCTTGGGTCGCCGACGACTCCGTCTTGAGGCAGTGCGAGGGAGGACACTCTGTGTTGTCTTCGGCCCACTGCGGGACTTCGCTGGTGCAGTAGAGATGTAATTGCTCTCTGTGCTGTGTTCAGCAGTGCATCTTTATGGAGATGTCTCTATCTCTCGGGCACCTGCCCGTGCAGTCAGATTTGCTGGTGGCGCGGCCTTCTGCGCATCTCTGACCTAGTGTGCTCCGTTTTCTTCTTGGGTGTTCTCTTCTGGCACTTGGTGTGCCTGTGTTGTAGCTTGCGGTTGTGTCTGTACACCAGCAGGAGCGAGTGATGCGTTCTCCTCTCTGGCGGTGGCGTTGGGCAGCCACTGGTGGTGCGCGCTCTGCACCAGTCTTTCTTGTGCTGTTGGTGTGGAGGGGTACCTTGTGACGTTGCTGTCTGTTCGGCTTGCTGCTTTGGGGCCTTGCAGACTGACGGGCACCACTGGTCAGTGTTCAGGGGTTTCCGAGTTTCGCTGGTAGCGAGTGAAATGATGCCCTGCTGGGGTGTGCAGTTTATCTTCTCCTGGTCCTGGCTGCTGTGTCTGTCCGGCTCTCTTGCAGTGATGGCCGTTCGCCACTCGGGGCGGATGACGCAGTTTCCTTGCTGGCGGTGGCGTCCGACAGCCACTGGGGGGTGTGCGCCATGCTCGCCCTGATTGCGTCTTTTGTGGGCTCTGGGCAGTTCTCAGAGTAGAGGTAGCTTTGGGGCTTCTTGGTTCTCAGCAGGGGCTCAGTTTCTCCACTTCAGCCTGCTAGACAGTCCGCAGGGTGCGTGCTGTGCACACGTCTAACGGCCAGCAGCCTCTGGGTTGCAGTCTCATGGGGCTGCGCTGCGTCCTCTCCCCTGGACTCTCGGTGGCTGCATCTTGCTTTAGTGCCTTGTCACAGACTGTAACCTATGCTTCTTGGTGGTTGTCGATCCTCCAAGCACAGGGCACTGCTGGCTCCTTTCATTCCAGCGCCTGCCCCTCTGTCACCCAAGAGCTCTACCTGTGGGCTGTCTGGGAGGGCTGACTCGCTGGTCTCTTCTCTCTGTGCCACGGATGACAGATGTGTCAAGAAGCATACATCTTCTCCAGTGCTGTGGGCCGGTTCGTTGTGAACAGTCCATTTGCATGAGTGGTGCGATATTTCTCGATGACCACTAGGTGGCAGTGCAGCGTTTGAGTTTGCAGCAGGCCCCGGTAGTGTTTCCTTTCAGGCTGGCATAGCAGAAAAATGGCCGGGAGGCAGACGGGCCTCTTCGGGACTGGCAATGTGAGGAGGAGGGTCTACTCACTCAGATGGGGGCACGAGGTGCTGGCTGACTCCTTCCTCGTGTGGCCGGGTGTAATTGCAGGCGGTAGATTACAGACTACGGCCGTTTCCTTCACTCTGCGAGGCCATGCGCTTTGGTTGCAGGGACATCTCGTGCACGACGTGATGCACAGCATGCGAGGTGAGGTTGCGGGAGCAGTACTGTTTGCTGGCGGCCGGCGGCAGTAGCTTATGGGTGCCACATTATGTGGGGGCATAGCCTGATGTCGGTCCCACGATGTCTTGGTGCGCCAGGGCGCATCAGTTGCATGCGCTCCTTTCTCTTCCAGGCGATACACGCCACACTTAGTCTGCGGGCAAGCGGTCGTGCGATGCGGGAGGGTCTTGGCGTCCTCTGGGAGGCTCTGCGATCACCGCTTATCTCAGCCATGAGACCGCTCCACTGATGGCAGCAGTGCTGGAGATGCCGGTACGGGGACAGTTTTGGGGCCTTTCGGCTGTGTTTTGTTTTTTTCCACTTTAACACCGGGGCCTCGGTGTGGGGGCAAGTCGCGGGAGCGCTGTCACTCCTCCAATGTCATGCTGCATGATTTCACTGCCCTAATTACCTTCCTGCGCAGTGTGGCGAGGCGGCGGCTGGATGGTGTCGCAGGCGCTGACCTCCGATCCCCACAACAGCAGTGTCTACTCCGTTGCGCCGCTTTGTGCCCTGGAGGGCCACGGTAGCTGTCCTGTTCCCTGCAGGAGACGGACCAGGGAGCGTGTTACCGGGCCGCGGTGCTTCTCTAAGCCAGCCTCCGCCACACACTCGCCCGGTCAGAGTCAGAGAGGCGGGGATCTCAGCGGGCTGTATAGCGTCCTGCTCAGAAGGGGCGGGACGGCTCTCCTTGTTGCCGCCCGGTGAGGGTCACAGGGCCTCTTGATGGCGGCAGTGACAGCCTGAGCGCGGCAGCGGGCACATTGCTAGCACAGCCAGGGCGCTCTCGCTCTCACCAGAATCGATGGGGCAGGAGACGGCCAGTCTCCGTTCACTCCTCCTTGAAGGCAGAGGGCTGCGTCACGGTGTCTAGCCGGATCCTCTCCGCCCTCGCGGGTGTCTGGAGGCTGCACCGTGGGGGACGTCGTGTCCTCTGGCTCATTTCCTCCACATAAGAGATGAATGAAGGGCTGTGCAGCGGGCACGCGGGGGCCAGATCCCATCCTCGTCGCCATTGTAGTGTCGGGCCTCAGGCCCGCATGGTGGGAATAACAGACACAGACACCAGGTGGTATAGCATAGTAACTGGCCACGAGCACGTGCACCCGGGCCCTTTTATTGTCGGGGCCACGTCACGCGTGACACCCGTGATGGATGGGTGGAAGTGCAAGTGTGCCCAGCCCTCAAGGGAGTGGCTGGGAATTTCATAGCCTGCCAAACACTAGAACGTGTCCTGCAGGACACTACAATATCCAGGAGAAATCTCCGGCATAATTAAGCGAGGGGCGAGACGCCACCAACCATGGTAAAGAGTGTCTGTATACAGCATATTTGGGATGGACACTCGTAACAAACTGGTTTTACATAGCAAAGCAGTATCTGCATAAAGCGCACGTTTTGACAGATACTAAGGTAGGAATAGAAAGGTCCTGTCACTATGGCAGCAACATCAAGGTTATCAGAACAAGGTAAAGAGATGAAATTAAAACCCGAAACCACAGGGCGAGGGTGTCAAAGGAGTGGAAATACTGAAACAATAACGATGAAAAGGTCCTGGGCCAAAGGTGAAAAAGAGCTAAAGTAAACAAACCCATTCGAGACAGGATAATAGCAACAGCGCGCTTACCTCAAAAGAGTCTCTGGCGCTGCTTTAAGGAACCATAGCCCGGTTCGCGAATAGGTGCTCCCGCCGGTAGTAACCAAAGACTTTAGATGCTCAAGTGAGCACGGTTAGGTTATATATGCGAAAACGCGCGAAAGGAACGGGCCCGAGGGGCGGGGCCAAAGGTAAAATCCTACTTGACCAATAGGGAGCATAGAGATAGGACTGCCTGACAGGCTGAGTGGTATTGAAAATAGGCGCCATGATGGAGTGGAGAGGGCGCAAAGAGATAAAACCGGCAAGGGGGGGACCCGAAGCAGGTGCCTGCTAGGCCAGTGCTATGGTAAAACTTACAAAACGGACATAGAAGAAAGATGTCCAACCAGAATGAAAAAACGCCATGATAGACAGAAGTCTATATAATCACGGACATGTCCCATGATAGGATATGAAATAATCAAGAGAAAAGGCAGTGTCATAAGGGACATAAATCCCAAAGACATTAAAAAGCAGTAGATGGACACAATAGGCGACACGTTAAGTTCCCCAGGGGGTGCCGGGGTCAGGACATAGGGAGGTGCCCGAGCTGGCGCACAGTCTTGTAACGAAAATGCCAGGTAATAGAAGAGGGGGGAACCAATAAAAAGGACGAAAGAGAAGACTGGAAATAGACCATAAACCAGTCAACCAGCGGTGGTACAGAAAGAAGAGAAGAAATCCTGAGATACAGGGTTACTGATCCAGCTGGAGAGAGTTAAGGCAGGGCTAGATACAGGGGATTGCCAGAGGAGATGTTATAAAATAGCATTCTCCCATGGTAGAGTTTCGTTGAGTCCCTTTTCTTTTGATTTGAGGGTAAATATCCAAAAGACCTCTCTCTTCCTGCGTGTAGCAGTAACATCTCTGCCTGCTTGAGGTTGGACTTTCTCCAGAATGGACCATTTCAGGTCACTTTCAACATAGGCCGCCTCAATCCAGTGGCTAACCAGAGGTGCAGAATGTTTCATAAGCCTGATGTTGGACTTGTGTTCCCCAATTCTTTTTCTGCATTCCCTGCCGGTTTCGCCAACATAGGCCAAATTGCAGGGACACAAGATGATATACATGATATTTGACGTGCGGCAGTTGGTCATTTCCGAGAGAAAGACCGTCCTATCGTTTATTCGGATGTTGTCACTGACGATAGCGTTGGGGCAAGCTTGGCATGAGCCACATTGGTGGTTGCCTTTAATGGGCTCACCTCCTGTGATGGATTTCTGACAAAAAGGGTCACGTTCACAGCTTTTCGCTCTAACCAAGAAATTGCTAAGGTTTTTATTCCTCTTGAAAGCGAAGAGGGGTCTTCGGAGTTTGTGTTCATCTTCGCCAATGTTGAGGAGATGCCATTGGGAGTTTATGACCTGGCGTACCTTGTGATCAAAGTTTGAATGCTTGGTAACACATATGAGTTGGTCGGTTTTTTCCGCGTTTTTAGGTAAAAACATGGCTTCTCGATTGTAATACCTAGCTCTTTTCAGGGCATCTTTTATCAATCTGGCAGGGTATCCTCTTATCAAAAGTTTTTCTTTCAGGATTTCCGCTTGTTTGAGGAAATCACCCAGATTGGTGGAGTTTCTTCGAATTCGAAGGAATTGGCTAAAGGGTATACCCTCCTTTTGGCATCGAGGATGGAAACTGCTGAATTGCAATAAGGTGTTTCTAGCAGTCGGCTTGGTGTACAGCGAGACATGAAGATGGGCGTTACAGTGCTCAACCCATACATCAAGAAATTCCAACTTGATGTTACTGGAATGGACAGTGAATTTCAGATTAGTGTCGGCTGCATTGATCCAGTGTGTGAATTCATCTAAGGTCTCCTGGTTGCCCTGCCAGATGAAAAAAATGTCGTCTATATATCGCAACCAGACTCGAACGTTCTCAAAGAACGGGGCCATTTCGTTATATATGTTACGTGTCTCAAATTCCCCCATGTATAGACAAGCTATACTTGGGGCACAGGTAGCGCCCATACTCACGCCCTGGACCTGTTGGTAATTGCTTCCATTGAATTCAAAATAGTTCTCTCCAAGCACAATTTCCAAACACTGTAAGTTGAAGGAAGAGTTAGTGATCGCAGGGTCCGATTCTAGAATTTCCCCAAGCACTTTGATGGCCTCTTTTTGGGGGATGTTAGTATACAAGGACTCAAGGTCCATGGTAACCAGTAGTTCACAATCGTTGTTATATGGAAGATTTTCAATCTTAGAAATATAGTGGCCAATGTCCCTCACGTATGAGGGCAACTTGCATACTAGCGGTTTCAGGAACCTGTTGATATATTTAGACAGAGGCTCTGTAGCGGCCCCAATGGTGGAAACAATAGGTCTCAGGGGTGGGTTGTCAGCGTCTTTGTGGGTTTTAGGAACCCCGTATATAACGGGCATGCGTGTGCACAAAGGAGTAAGGAATTCCGCCTCCTTGGTGCAGGTGTATCCATCTGCTGCCGCGATATTGACTACTCTAAGAATCCTATCTTTCAATTTAGGTTCGGGGTTGATCATGATCTTTTTGTAATGTCTGGTCACTCCAAGAAGGTTGTTCATCTGCTGCCTCTGCTTTCCCCTTTTTAGGTCGAGCTAGACAGCGCATGCGCTGTGTCTTCGAGACCTGCTGTAATCAGTCGGTGTACTTCTAGTCCATCCCCTTTCTTGCCACTGCTTTTTATTTGTCTATGTCAGTGTCCTTTAAAATCCTTGCTTGCTAGTGGTCAGTCCTGCCTCTTTGTTCCTCTTTTCTCTCTTCTGTTCCTCCCACAGAGCAGAGCAGGGGCTTTGTATTGTCTCATTCCACTATGGTGCTTTATCTGTTGTTTGGGGGGACTATTTTTTTCTTGGTTTCCTGCTCTGTTACTGTCTGCCTGTGTTTAGCTTCAGTGCCCTAGCTGCTTACATTCAAATATAGCATTCTTCCTCCTACCTCCACTTAATGCCACAGTTGTGGTACTGCTGCTTTTTTTTACTGCTGCCTCCCCCACCGTGGCTCCCGTTCTGTTGCTTGTATTTTTTTTTTAGGCTTTTTGCCTAAATTTTGCGTCAGTTGGGCTTTTTTACAGTAGGATATTTGCTTGATTTGGGCTTCCTTTAAGGAGGATTGGGCTTGTTAATTTGTTAATTCTCTCTCTACCCACAGAGTTCTTGCAAGGAAGAAGTATGCTAACAGAGCTCACAGCAATCAGCAGACAGGGTTCGAAAAATCCACTCGCCCACTCGCATTGTTGAGCAAGATTTATTCAGGACAAGCTATTTTTAGGGACTACTCGCCCTTTCTGGCGAGTGGAAAATCCTCTAACTTCAGGGAAGACAAACTGACTTTTGACCTCTGTCTCTGAAAGCAGACAGCAAGATTTAAAAGCATCTTTATTGCTCGCAAAGTGAAAGAGCAATAAAAATGCCATTAAATCTTGTTATCTTGTCACATTTGCTGGCTTTCAGAGAGAGAGTTCAAAAGTCAGCTTATCTTATTACATTTATTTTTCTTTCTGTGACTTAAGTTAGAGGATTTTGGAAAGTGAACTGTGTGACAATTGAACTGTGCACAGCATGTTAAATGAAAGGCTGTAAGATGTCAGGCTTTTTTCTACCGCAACACTGAAATAGCTAAGTGAACTGTTCAAACATTTCAAATATATTTCACTAGGTATGAAGACCCATTTTTGTAATTCTGTGGTGAAAAAAATATTTTATAGGATCAAAACAAATGAGAACACTTTACTTGGTGATGTGCAAATCTGTAAATTATCTTGCTGAAACCCAATTTCCTAAAAAAATGTATGCGCTATTTTCAGGAAAACTATCCGTTACCGGAAACGTTTTGTGGCCATTTCAATGGAAAATATGCTATCTATAAATGACAATGCACTACCACATCATGCTTTGGTAATATATTTATGAAAAGTGAGTTTTTAAACATAAACTGGGAATTATCACTGCTCCAGCCCAGATGACAATGCTATTAGTGAACTAAGAGGCAAGCCAGGACTCATGTGTACCCTATATATGAGCTTGATTCTTGTTATACATGGAACAAACATTTAGTCTAGTAAATAAAAAGTTTTTTGTACAGCAGAAATAGTGAACTTGCATATTTGAAGATGCTCTCTTATGTGATAATAAAGAAAAAGGCGGCTCCATAAGACAAAATATTTGCCTAGGATCACACAATTTGAGACCAGTTCATGGGTCAAGTACATTACAGTTAGGTTGAGTAGATTATTAAAGTTACTAAACCTGCAGGTCTAGTAACATTTTTATGATTTTTCGAGCCCTGACAGAGCGCGCCATGTTACTGCAGTGAATAGCTGTGCAATCCTTATCTTTGCATGCTGCTGACCGAATGTTCAGGTACACCTTATATTAGCTGTGCAACCATCAGACATAGAAATAGAAGAGGGACAGACACCCATTAGGTTACCTAACGTAAACCTTATATTTATACGTGCCAAAGTTGTCCTACGATTTTTTCACATTGAATACAATAGAAGTTTGACCGTAGCTTTACTAGAAGCATTATATAGACTGAGTCTATCGTATTACATTATATGTTACGTATTTCCTTAATTAAACATTACATTATTTTTAGCCATTTACAACTACATGCTGTTATTGCAGACTAAAAACATGATGTCCCTTTAATTTCTGAAACAGAAGCTTCGAAATCAATTGAGAATTAACAAACCCATTGAGATTAAAGCCCATAATTAGCTCAGTTCCTGCAGCCTGCGGGTTTGACATGCTGTAATTTAACATCTCTTTACATGGCCTCATTCCTCCACAGGTGCCTCTTTGTGCCCCCATCGCTTCTGGGCGCTCGTATTGGAACTCTTTGTCACAGGAACGCGCAGCTATCTTATGCTTTCAGACCACCACTGACTGGCACAGGAGGGGACAGATATGGTCTTATAAATCAGCCTTAGTCTTGTAAAAAGATTTCAGACTCGCAGAGCCTAATGCTGCTTTTTGTTTTTCGAATATAGTCAGCCGTACTTTTATCTGGATAAAGACATGGGTGCCCAATGTTGGTCCAGGGCCGGGTCTGATTTTTAGTATATCCTCACTGTGTATCATTTAGATGGTTCTTGATTGTCCTGAATATCTGACAGCGCCCCCTCCCCCAGTTTAAATTGGCACTCCTGGCCTACTAGGTAGCTAGCCTAGATTAGAACTGTTTGCTACCCTCCGAACCTATTGCTCGTTCATTTCATTACCCTATCCCTGTACCTCTGATCGAGCTGTTGCTTTACACCCCCGAACCTCTACTCATCCTGCCATTTTGTTTCTGACATTCTTTCTCTTCGCTTCTAACTCTCCACCGCTGCCCCATCATCTTTTCTCATCGGATCTTCGCCCTGTGCCCCTGGATCCCCTGGGCCTATTAGCATGCACCCCTTGTGCTCCCTCTCGCCCCCAGACCTCCTTCCCGGTGAAAGTTCCAGTTGATGAATTGCAAATGGTTGCTACGTGAAGCCGTCATGACAGGAGAATGCTTAACAGCAGACCACGTATAGTCAGCAGGAAAAACAAGGCACATTTTTACTGGTAAAATAAAATGGCAACTGAGACAACAGATACCAGGAGGCACCAATAAGCACTTCCAGTCTCGACAGGCGCTGTCACCATAGCAACTGAGTGGATCTTCAGAAACCCACGTGGCAGTCACTAGATCCAGCACCAGGCAGCTGTAGTTGATCACTTGTGATTCCCATCGGAGCTACACGTCCCCTGTGCAACCTCCCCGTCCTTTCACCCCTCTGTCTAGTTTATTAGTCTAGGCCTCCCTGCTGCCCCCAGGCGTCCCTGCTGCCCCCTGGGCCTCCCTGCTGCCCCCCTGGGCCTCCCTGTTGCCCCCTAGGCCTCCCTGCTGCCCCCCTGGGCCTCCCTGCTGCCCCCCCTGGGCCTCCCTTCTGACCCTTGTGCCTCCATGCTGCCCCCGGGCCTCCCTGCTGCCCCCTGGGCCTCCCTGCTGCCCTACCTGGGCCTCCCTGCTGCCCCCTAGGCCTCCCTGCTGCCCCCCTGGGCCTCCCTGCTGCCCCCCCTGGGCCTCCCTTCTGGCCCCTGTGCCTCCCTGCTGCCCCCTGCACCTCAACGATGCCTTGATGCTTCAACCCTGCCCTTGTGGTATCTCTGTGCCTTGTGCATACCCAGTGCCCCTGATGGCTCATCCCTGCCCCAGTGTCCTCTCTGAACTCATGTGCCTCCCTGCTGCCCTTGATGCCTCTTTTCCATCCCCCCTGCATCCTTCACCCATGTGCCTCCCTGCTGCCCATGATGCCTCCTTTCTTCCCCGTGCAACCTTCACCCCTGTGCCTCCCTGCTGCCCATGATGCTTCATTTCTGTACCACGTGCATCCTTCACCCATGTGCCTCCTTGCTGCCCTTGATGCTTCATTTCTGTACCATGTGCAACCTTCACCCCTGTGCCTCCCTGCTGCCCATGATGCCTACTTCTTGTACTCCTTGTATCATTCCCCCCGTGTCTCACTGCTGCCTTGGATGCTTCCTTCCTGTAGCTCGTGCATCCTTTCCCCTGTGCCTCCCTGCTGCCCTTGGTGCCTCCTTCCTGTACCTCGTGCATCCTTCACTCCCATGCATCCCTGCTGCCCTTTATGCTTCCTTCCTGTACCACATGCATCCTTCACTCCCATGCATCCCTGCTGGCCTTGAAACCTCCTTCCTTGTACTACGTGCATTTGTTTATCCTGTGTCTCCCTGCTGCACTTGAGTCCTTTCTTGTACCCTGTGCATCCTTTCACCCTGTGTGTCCATGCTGCCCTTGATAAACCTTCCCTGTACCCCGTGCATCCTTTCACCCGGTTTGTCCCTGCTACCCTTTATGCCTTTTTCCTGCATCATTTCACCTCTGTGTCTCCGTGCTGCCCTTGGTGCCTCCTTCCTGAACCCCCCTGCATCCTTTCACACCTTTGCCTCCCTGCTGCCCTTGGTGCCTCCTTCCTGAACCCCCCTGCTTCCTTTCACACCTTTGCCTCACTGCTGCCCTTGATGCCTCCTTCCTGTACCCCATGTATCCTTTCACTCCTGTGCCTCCCTGCTGCCCTTGGTGCCTCCTTCCTGAACCCCCCCCTGCATCCTTTCACACCTTTGCCTCCCTGCTGCCCTTGATACCTCCTTCCTGTACCCCATGTATCCTTTCACCCCTTTGCCTGCCTGCTGCCCTTGGTGCCTCCTTCCTGTACCCCATGTATCCTTTCACCCCTTTGCCTCCCTGCTGCCCTCGATGCCTCTTTCCTGTACCCCATGTATCCTTTCACCCCTGTGCCTCCCTGCTGCCCTTGATGCCTCCTGTAGGAAAGTAGGATCTGCTTCTTATGGTTACCCCCACTTTTTGCTGATGTACCCACTGTTTTTGTCTAGTCTGACTGGGATCCTGCTAATCAGGACCCCATCCTATCTGCTTTCTCCTTTTAATTGTTGTGCATGTACTTTGGTACACTCCAGATTGGATACTGGGGTAGCCTCATCAGTCCCTAGTATATGGTACACATGTACCCAGGGCATAGGTACCCCAGAGGCCTCACATGGGCTGAAGCATGTATTGTGCCACCCATGAGAGGCCATTCAAATTGACACGACAGGGCTGCTACTGCAACCTGTGTAAGATGGTGCTTGCAGCACTTACTTTAGATATAGGTTCACTATATCTATATATATATATATCACTACACTTAAAACTTATAAGTCACCCCTATAGCAGGCCTTATCAATCCTGAAGGCAGGGTGCTGGGTTTTACGTGAGAGGGTGCCCCTGCATGAGTAGGGCCCCTCTGCAGCCTTCGGAGACCATTCTCCTGGGTTGTCTGTGATGCAGCCAGACATATAGGTAGAGGTGCATTATAACCTCGCGGTAAATGCTATCTCGAAAACGGCTGCTTAGAAACATGTTGTGTTTAGTGTCAAACACCTTGGAATCATATCTCCACCCCAGTAACTGGGGTGGGAGATATGATTCCACCATTCTGAAGCAAGCTTCGTGGGGTCACCGGTTTACCCGATACCAGCTTTATCGACCCGGACAGCACAAAACTGATGCTGCCAGCCACAGACACATTTCTGCCCTCCTGCTGCTGAGCTGCGCTCGACCAGAGGAAGGCATGACAATAGGTATCTTGTCGCAGGGAGGTGTGACCACCTCCCAGACAGGGTTTAGTGTATTGGGGGTTGGTGGGGGCACTCTCGAGTGCCAGAAAGTCTGCACTGGGGGCACATTTGGTGTCACTGTGCATAGTCCAGCTCAAACCAGGTCTGGGAGCCGTTGGCTCCGGCTCTGGCACGAAACTGGACAAAGGACATGGGTGTAGCCAACCCTCTGTCCTGCTTCTCCCCTAGGAGGGAACCCTGAATCTGTCCTACCCTCTCCTGTGGGTATATTAGAACTCACCTGACCTTGGCTCTTTAGATTGCTGTGGACAAGATTCCTACAAGAAGATTACCACGTACTTCGACCGTCCAGACACCCTGGCCACTGAAGAACCTCCCTTGGAGTAAAGGAGTTACTCCCCTGCCCTCGCAGGCACCTTAAGCGCATCTGACCGGCTTGCTGCTCCCGAGCTCCTACGGACTCCGAAGCTTTCAGCAACACAGGAGGTGGGTTTCTGAAGGTCCCTAAGGTTGATCTGCCCTCTCACCGAGTTTGAGGCCACGATCCCTCGTGGGGACTGCAATACCCGAACCCCTGTGCACCGCGTACATTTGCAGTTGCATATGCTTGTTGAAGTTCCCCAAGCTTGTGCATTGGACTCCGAGTAGTCCTGACCCCGAGCAGTATTTGCACCAAAGATCTCCGGCCTCCCTGCACCGAGTGCTCCGTGGGCTGGTCCTTTGTCGACTTGCTCGAGGTCTCCTCGCGATCCCTGGTCCGTTGGCCTGTGGGTCCTGGCGAGGGTCACCTTGTTTGTAATTGGGCTTCCCTGGTTGCTGCAGATGTGCCCTGACTCTCCATTGCTTGGAGAGTCCCCTGGACCTTGCTGGTCCACACCGTAACCTGCTTCGACTTCCTGCGTGGGTTGCCGCTGCCAAGGCTTGTTGGTGCTCCCGCCGGACACCGACCCCTCAGCATGACGCCTCCTTCGTGGGACAGCTCACCTCCAGCTCCTGGTCATTCTCGACGCTTCCTGGACCTCGTGGCTGTGGAGTCAAGCATCCCCTCATCGCACCTGAAGCACCTGACATCGGTGGGCATTTGTCTACCGAGCCCCCTGGTCACCTGTGGTGACCCAGACTCTGTCCCCTCTGCTTTCAGGTTCCAACCATCAAGAACCCAGGCTTGGGTTCCCACGGACACTTTTCGTCTTCCCGGCAGCAGCACTTCTTCGCATCCCTCCATTGAGATCGACGGTGGTTTCCGACACCACTCCAGGCCTATGCATGCGGCTCCTCTGGGATAGGTAACTCGGGTACTACAGTACTCACGGGTGGGGTGGCCCTCGAACCTCCTAACATCCAAGGAGTTTGCTTGAAGTACTCTTCTAAGTGTCCTTAAACTGTAATTTTCCAACCGCAACTTTCCCATAGAGTTGCACAGAGCACGCGGTCGTGTTTCCTCACTGCACCCGTCCTCCGTGGGCCTCCTGTGTCACTACCTTGGGTTGTTCCTTGGGGTCCCAGCGATTCTACGTGCACTAGGCACTGTCTCTAGTCCAGTCGTTGTTGTTATACCATTTATTTAGTATATGGTTTGGTCTCCCCGTGGAGCCCATTGTGAAACGTGCTACTTACAACTGTCTAATTGGTATCGTATTGTGTTCTTAGTGTTCTATCCTCGTGTCGAGGATAGTAGAGAGTGTTATAGTAATAAATACATATATTTTATATAACTACTGTGTGGTTCTCCTTTCATTTAATTACTCAGGAGGTGATATTCTGGTAAAACAAGCTGCTTTACATTCCTTCAAGACTAAGCCTGAAGGCTGCGCTCCACAGCTACCACTAGGATAGCTTTCTAAAGGTTATCTTTGACCTTGAACATCATAAGGGTCATTTGGACTGGTGCATGGTGCCCACTTTAATTAGTGGACAGCATATACCAGGCCAACTTCTCACATTGGTGTGCAGCGGTTGGGATTCAAGCCTGCATTGTTTTACCAAATATTTCTCATTGAGTGATTAACTGAAAACCACTAAGTATTAGGCACATATGATACTTTAGATTAGATAAGTAAGTTCTACTGAACTTAGGGTTGGGTAAGTTAAGGGTCTAGCACACCCTTTCTCCAACCTAAGAGAGTTTAGTTCCCACTAGGTTAGGTAGGTGCATACACCACACCACACTAGTTATGTCTTCAAGAGGAGAAGCCAGTGGCTCTCTGCCTACTAGATACAATGGCTTTGGGTTCCCTGAACTAAAGGCCATGTGTGCTTCTAGGAAGCTGAAGACAGGGAGAAATGCAAACACCCAGAGACTCATAGAGATCTTACTCTTAGATGACCTTAGAAAGGTCCCAGGGTCAGATGAGGTAGAAAGAGTGGGTGGGGCAGGGAATGAGGATAGGTCAGGAGGTCTCACCTTCTTTGACATTGAATCAAACCCTGACCAGGAGGATCAAGAGGATCCTAACGTGGACAATGTAGATCAACAGGAAGAAGATGGAGAAGGCCTCAAAGTCCCTCTCTTTATTCCTCCTGGTAAAGTACAGGGTGTACCCAGGAGATCTAGATCTCCCTCTGTAGGATCTACTCATTCTGACACTTCTGTAGGGACCTCCATCTCAAATAAGAGAAGTAGCTCTTATGAGGGAGAGTGCCAATTTCTTGAGCTTGAGAAAGTCAAGCTTAGGCTCAGGCAAGAGTAAATCGTAAAATCGTAAATCCGGTATTTGTAAAGCGCAGACTACTCACCTCTACGGGTCTTAAGGTGCTGGGGGCCGTCGTGGAAATTAAGTGAGCTATTGCCCAGAGTCACATGGTGCTGAGCTGAGCTGCCGGCGGAGCCGGGGATCGAACCGTGAGCCCTGTGCTCCGAAGTCAGCTGCCCTGGCCGCTGCGCTACACCTCTCCACCTCTCCAAGAGCAATTGGCACTGGATAAAGAATCCCTAGAACTCCAGAAGGCAAGGAAGAAATTGGGACTAGAGTCCCATGGTGGCAGCATCAATGTCCCTAGGGTTAAGGAGTATACCCATGATCATAGGAACCTGAACAAGATTGTTCCTCCCTACCAGAGTGGGGATGACATCCACAAATGGATAACTGCTTTGGAGAGGGCCTGTAAAGTACAGAGGGTCCCTCAAGAGCAGTGGGCAGCTATCTTGTGGCTCTCCTTTGCTGACAAAGGTAGAGATAAGCTCCTCACTGTTAGAGAAGAGGATGCTGACAACTATTCACTCCTGAAGAGTGCTCTCATTGATGGGTTTGGCTTAACCACTGAACAATACAGGATTAAGTTCAGACACACCCAGAAGAGACAGACTCAGGATTGGGTAGTCTTTGTAGATTGTGCTACTAAGGCTCTGGAAGGCTGGTTACTTGGCAGCAAAGTGAATGATTTTAAAGGATTGTACAATTTGATTATGAGGGAGCAGATCCTTAATAATTGCCAAAATCAGTTGTTGCATCAGTACCTGTTTGACTCTGATCTGACTTCTCCCCAAGAATTGGGAAAGAAGGCAGATAAGTGGGTCAGAACCAGGGTGAAGCAGAAGGCCGAGAACACTGGTGGTGACCAAATGAAGCAAGATGCTAAAACTTCAGATAAGGGTAAGGGTGTGGAGAAGGGTAAAGACCAGAAGTCTTCACAAGGGCCCCAAAACCTGCATCTGGGGGAGTCACAATCTAACAAGGGTAAAGGCAAAAAGAAACCTTGGTGCTTCCTGTGTAAGGAGAAAACCCATTGGACAAGAGATGCCAATTGTCCAAAGGCCAAGGAAACTCCAACTACCACCACTGCCCCTAAGGCAACTGTTCCCCCTAGTTCAGCTCCAAGTGGTGGTACAGGGAACAAGGGTATAGTAGGGTTAATCCTGGGTCCTGAATTGGATTCTGGCCTAGTCAGAAATCCAGTTAAGGCTGTTGTAGTCTGTGATAGAGGCATGGATATTGCCTCCTTATTTTTCAGTCCCAGTAACCTGGGCAAATACAGACAACAGCCTTTAATAAATGGTAAGGAGGCCATGGCATATAGGGACACAGGAGCAAGTGTCACAATGGTGACAAAAGATCTTGCAGACCCTGACCAGATCATACTTGGTGAGATGTACCAAGTGACCAATGCTAACAATGTCAGGACAGACCATTCCTTGGCAGTTGTTAATTTCAGCTGGGGAGGGGTAACTGGCCCTAAGAATGTTGTGGTAAGTTCTGACCTCCCTGTGGAATGCTTGTTGGGCAATGATTTGGAATCTTCAGCCTGGACTGAAGTGGAACTCAGGACACATGCAGCAATGTTGGGCATCTCTGCAGATGTGTTTGCTGTGACTAGGTCACAGGCAAAACTGTCTTCAACTGAACAGGCCCTGGATCCTGGAATAATGGACCAGGTGCCCTCCAAGAGAAGGAGCAGTAAGGGTAAGGCAGTGTCTTCCCCCCAGACTCAGAGTGAGGATCAGTCTCCAGAGGGAGATGATTCCAGCCTCTGTGAAGGAACTGTCTCAGATGAACTGGAACCTGATCAGGTTGAGTTCTTGGGGACAGGGGGCCCTTCCAGAGCAGATCTGAGTCAGGAGCAGCACGGCTGCCCCTCTCTTGAATCCCTCAGACAGCAAGCTGCTGCTGAGGCTGCTGGGAGTGCCAGTGGGTCCCACAGGATCTACTGGGATGATGGACTCATACTCAGAGGGTAGGGACCCCAAGCCTGGTGCCACCAGGAGGTTGGTCATACCTCTGACGTTTAGGGGCTTCCTATTAACACTGGCACATGACATCCCATTAGCAGGACATCTAGGCCAAAGTAAGACCTGGGACAGGCGTATCCCTCATTTTCACTGGCCTCATATGTCAGAGGACACAAAGGAGTTTTGTCGCTCCTGTACTACCTGTCAAGCCAGTGGTAAGGCAGGTGGTATCACAAAGGCCCCCTGATACCACTACCTGTGGTGGGGGTTCCCTTTGAGAGGGTGGGGATTGACATTGTTGGTCCCCTGGATCCTCAAACTGCATCTGGGCACAGATTCATTCTAGTGGTGGTGGACCATGCCACTAGGTATCCAGAGGCAATCCACTTAGGACCACCACAGCTCCTGTGGGGCAAGGGCCCTCCTGGGAATTTTTTCCAGAGTGGGTTTTCCTAAGGAGGTTTTAACTGACAGGGGTGCAAACTTCATGTCAAGTTATATCACTGCTATGTGGAAGGAGTGTGGAGTGAATTACAAATTCACCACACCCTATCACCCACAATGCAATGGGTTAGTTGAAAGGTTGAACAAAACCCTGAAGGGCATGATCAAAGGCCTCCCAGAAAAGCTTAGGCGAAAATGGGATGTTCTTTTGCCCTGCCTTCTCTCTGCCTACAGAGAGGTTCCTCAGAAGGGGTTTGGTTACAGACCATTTGAGCTTCTGTTTGGACATCCAGTTAGGGGTCCATTGTGTCTGGTTAAGGAGGGATGGGAGTTACCTCTCAAACCACCAAAACAAGATATTGTGGACTATGTACTTGGTCTCCGCTCCAGGATGGCTGAGTACATGAAGAAGGCATCCAAAAACCTTGAGGCTAGCCAGGAATTACAGAAGGCCTGGCATGACCAAAAGGTTGTCCTGACTGTATACCAGCCTGAACAGAAGGTTTGGGTGTTGGAGCCTGTGGCCCCAACAGCCCTCCAAGATAAGTGGAGTGGACCCCATACCATAATTGAGAAAAAGGGAGAGGTCACCTACCTGGTGGACCTTGGTACTCCCAAGAGCCCCCACAGGGTGCTCCATGTTAACAGACTGAAACCATATGTTGACAGGGCAGACATGGGCTTGCTCATGGCTACTGATGAGGGACAGGAGGAAGAGAGTGACCCACTCCCTGACCTCCTCTCACAGAACCCTGATGATGGTTCAGTGAATGGTGTGGCCTTGGAAGGCAGCCTCACTGAACAACAGCAAACTGATTGCAGGAGAGTCTTAAATCAGTTCAGACATATGTTTTCACTGACTCCAAGTCAGACAACCTGGTGAGGTGGACACAGGTGACAGTCTGCCTGTTAAAAATAAGATTTACAGGCAACCTGATCATGTCAGGGATGTATCAGGACTGAAGTCCAGAAAATGTTGGAATTGGGAGTAATTGAGCCCTCTGATAGCCCTTGGGCTAGTCCAGTAGTCTTAGTGGCTAAACCTCACACCCAGGGTGGTAAGAGAGAGATGAGATTCTGTGTTGACTACAGGGGACTCAATGCAGTCACAAGGACTGATGCTCATCCTATTCCCAGGGCAGATGAGCTTATTGACACTTTGGTCTCAGCCAAGTTCTTAAGTACATTTGACCTGACTGCAGGTTATTGGCAAATCAGGTTAGCTGAGGATGCCAAACCTAAAACAGCATTCTCAACCCATAGTGGGCACTATCAATTTGTGGTGATGCCTTTTGGTTTGAAGAATGCACCTGACACATTTCAAAGGTTGGTGAACAAAGTCCTTACAGGCCTGGAAAGTTATAGTGCGATATTGCTGTCTTTGGCTCCACCTGGGAGGATCACCTGGTCCACCTCAGAAATGTTTTGGAGGCCCTGCAAAAGGCAGGCCTCACTATCAAGTCCACCAAGTGCCAGATAGGGCAGAGTCAGGTTGTGTACCTGGGCCATCTTGTGGGTGGAGGCCAGGTTCAACCATTGCAGAGCAAAATCCAGACCATCATGGACTGGGTTGCTCCAACCACCCAGACTCAGGTCAGAGCTTTCTTGGGCCTGACTGGGTACTACAGGAGGTTTGTCAAAGGTTATAGATCCATAGTGACCCCTTTGAATGACTTAACTTCCAAAAGAATGCCTAAGAAAGTTCAGTGGACAATTAGCTGACCTGAAGCAGGCCATGTGCACTGCTCCCATTCTGCAAAGTCATGATTATTCCAAACAATTCATTGTTCAAACTGATGCATCTGAGTTGGGGGTAGGGGCTGTGTTATCACAACTGAATGAAGAGGGTCAGGATCAGCCAGTAGCTTTTATTAGCAGAAGGCTGACCCCCAGAGAGAAACGTTGGTCAGCTATTGAGAGGGAGGCCTTTGCTGTGGTTTGGGCTCTGAAGAAGTTGAGGCCATACTTGTTTGGCACTCACTTCATTGTTCAGACAGACCATAAGCCCCTCTTATGGATAAAAGAGATGAAGGGTGAAAACCCCAAACTTTTGAAGTGGTCCATTTCCCTACAGGGGATGGACTATTAAGTGGAACATAGACCTGGGAGTAACCATGCCAATGCAGATGGACTCTCCAGATATTTCCACTTAGAAAATAAATACTTAACTGGTCAAGGTTAGTTTCATGTCCTTGCGTTTGGGGGGGGGGGTTGTGTAGGAAAGTCGGATCTGCTTCTTATGGTTACCCCCACTTTTTTTTGATGTACCCACTGTTTTTGACTAGTCTGGCTGGGATCCTGCTAATCAGGACCCCAGCCTATCTGCTTTCTCCTTTAAATTGTTGTGCATGTACTTTGGTACACTCCAGATTGGATACTGGGGTACCCTTATCAGTCCCTAGTATATGGTACACATGTACCCAGGGCATAGGTACCTCAGAGGCCTCACATGGGCTGAAGCATGTATTGTGCCACCCATGAGAGGCCATTCAAATTGACACGACAGGGCTGCTACTGCAACCTGTGTAAGATGGTGCTTGCACCACTTACTTTAGATATAGGTACACTATATCTATAGATATATATATCATTGTATTTCAAAGATGCTCTCAGCATTGAAAGAGCACTCGACCGTGCCCCCACCATCTGGCATTTGTCACCTCGTGCAGCTTGCCTCTCACATGCCAAGCATTTCCTTCATGTCCGACGCGTTTCGAGGCAGATGCCTCTTCTTCATGGGCTCAAAAGACACGCATTGAATAACAGCTCATTTCCGGTATTTATTTCATTTGCCTAATTGGCTTTTGCCTCGTGCATCACAACTATTGCATTGTGGATGTTAAAGTCCCGTAAAAAGAGTCTCACTTTAATCCTCCTATAGTAGGCTCAATGTCGTGTCTGATTAAAAGCTTGTGATACTTTTGTAGGTTGGCACACTCAAGGCAGGCATAATTAAATGCTGGAACACGGTGCTGCGCGGAGACAGACATTCAGCTCCCCAGCCTTTCAAGTTCTTGAAATGGTGCTCATTTCCACGGCGAGCAGCCGTGTTTAATTGTTGTATTTCAAAGATGCTCTCAGCATTGAAAGAGCACTCGACCGTGCCCCCACCATCTGGCATTTGTCACCTCGTGCAGCTTGCCTCTCACATGCCAAGCATTTCCTTCATGTCCGATGCGTTTCGAGGCAGACGCCTCTTCTTCATGGGCTCAAAAGACACGCATTGAATAACAGCTCATTTCCGGTATTTATTTCATTTGCCTAATTGGCTTTTGCCTCGTGCAACTATTGCATTGTGGATGTTAAAGCGACCATAAGTAACTTTGTAATAATCCAGGCTACTGTATACAATAATCAGAGCTGTTGAAGTGGTTCGCAGGTTGTCAGCCTATCATTCCGTCTCTCCTACGGGGCACCCGACTGGGTCCCCGTGTGAGTATTCTTCTTTTTTCCTTTTTCTCACTTTACCGGTGTCTCACACATCTCACTGTTTCACGTGGCTGCGCAACCCCCATCAGATGTCCCCATATCCCTTGGTCCTGAGGAGACCCTATAACGCACACAGGGTCGACACGTCGTCGACTGTAACTTAAAGCGAACCACTTCAACTGCTCTGATTATTGTATACAGAAGCTGGGATTATTACAAAGTTACTTATGGTCGCTTTTTAAAACATTGTGGAAACCAAGCTGTACACGTCACATTATTTTCACTTTCTGTTTTATAGTTCCATTTCACCTGGGGACACAAAAGCACTATTGTTTTCTTTTTTGTGTATATATCAGTCTGAATATCTTAATTTTTAT
Organism: Calotriton arnoldi; assembly: GCA_963921515.1. NCBI lineage: Eukaryota > Metazoa > Chordata > Amphibia > Caudata > Salamandridae > Calotriton > Calotriton arnoldi. The sequence continues at coordinate 1,494,315 of CAWUFW010002319.1, forward strand.
AAAAGAAATAATGTTAATACAAGCAAAAGTCTACGAGGTCTTCTTTCTTTCTGACATCACCATAGCCCATTTTTGATTGCGATTGTGCATATTATTATCATTATAGATTAGCTTAACTTTCCGCTGGAACCACTGTTTCTGCTACATATGACTTACCCTGGTTCCTAGTGAGTAGGGTGCCCCTTGTCCTTGTCCTCGACTAGCAGGCACCTTAAGCGCATCTGACCGGCTTGCTGCTCCCGAGCTTCTGCGGACTCTGAAGCTTTCAGCAACACAGAAGGTGGGTTTCTGAAGGTCCCTGAGGTCGATCTGCCCTCTCACCGAGTTTGAGGCCACGATCCCTCGTGGGGACTGCAATACCCGAACCCCTGTGCACTGCGTACATTTGCAGTTGCATATGCTTGTTGAAGTTCCCCAAGCTTGTGCATTGAACTCCGAGTAGTCCTGACCCTGAGCAGTATTTGCACCGAAGATCTCCGGCCTCCCTGCACCGAGTGCTCCGTGGGCTGGTCCTTTGTCGACTTGCTCGAGGTCTCCTCGCGATCCCTGGTCCGTTGGCCTGTGGGTCCTGGCGAGGGTCACCTTGTTTGTAATTGGGCTTCCCTGGTTGCTGCAGACGTGCCCTGACTCTCCATTGCTTGGAGAGTCCCCTGGACCTTGCTGGTCCACACCGTAACCTGCTTCGACTTCCTGCGTGGGTTGCCGCTGACAAGGCTTGTTGGTGCTCCCGCCAGACGCCGACCCCTCAGCATGACGCGTCCTTCGTGGTACAGCTCACCTCTAGCTCCTGGTCATCCTCGACGCTTCCTGGACCTCGTGGCTGTGGAGTCAAGCATCCCCTCATCGCACCTGAAATCGGTGGGCATTCGTCTACCGAGCCCCCTGGTCACCTGAAGTGACCCAGACTCTGTCCCCTCTGCTTTCAGGTTCCAACCATCAAGAACCCAGGCTTGGGTTCCCACGGACACTTTTCGTCTTCCCGGCAGCAGCACTTCTTCGCATCCCTCCATTGAGATCGACGGTGGTTTCCGACACCACTCCAGGCCTATGCACCCGGCTCCTCTGGGATAGGTAACTCGGGTACTACAGTACTCACGGGTGGGGTGGCCCTCGAACCTCCTAACATCCAAGGGGTTTACTTGAAGTACTCTTCTAAGTGTCTTTAAACTGTAATTTTCCAACCGCGACTTTCCCATAGAGTTGCACGGAGCACGCGGTCGTGTTTCCTCACTGCACCCGTCCTCCGTGGGCCTCCTGTGTCACTACCTTGGGTGGTTCCTTGGGGTCCCAGCGATTCTACGTGCACTAGGCACTGTCTCTAGTTCAGTTGTTGTTGTTATACCATTTATTTAGTATATGGTTTGGTCTCCCCGTGGAGCCCATTGTGAAACGTGCTACTTACAACTGTCTAATTGGTATCGTATTGTGTTCTAAGTGTTCTATCCTCGTGTCGAGTATAATAGAGAGTGTTATATTAATAAATACATATATTTTATATAACTACTGTGTGGTTCTCCTTTCATTTAATTACTCAGGAGGTGATATTCTGGTCAAACAAGCTGCTTTACATTCCTTCAAGACTAAGCCTGAAGGCTGCTCTCCACAGCTACCACTAGGATAGCTTTCTAAAGGTTATCTTTGACCTTGAACATCATAAGGGTCATTTGGACTGGTGCAGGGTGCCCACTTTAATTAGTGGACAGCATATACCAGGCCAACTTCTCACACCTCCTTCCTGTACCCCATGTATCCTTTCACGCCTGTGCCTCCCTGCTGCCTCCTTCCTGTACCCCATGTATCCTTTCACCCCTGTGTCTCCCTGCTGCCCTTGTTGCCTCCTTCCTGTACCCCATGTATCCTTTCACCCCTTTGCCTCCCTGCTGCCCTTGATGCCTCCTTCCTGAAACCCCCTGCTTCCTTTCACGCCTTTGCCTCCCTGCTGCCCCTGATGCCTCCTTCCTGTATCCCATGTATCCTTTCACCCCTTTGCCTCCCTGCTGTCCTTGATGCCTCCTTCCTGTACCCCATGTATCCTTTCACCCCTGTGCCTCCCTGCTGCCCTCGATGCCTCCTTCCTGTACCCCATGTATCCTTTCACCCCTGTGCCTCCCTGCTGCCCTTGGTGCTTCTTTCCTGTACCCCGTGCATCCTTCATCCCTGTGCCTCCCTGCTGCCCTTTATGAGTCCTTCCTTGTACCCTGTGGTTCCTTTCATCCTCTGTGTCCCTGCTGCCCTGGATGCCTCCTTCTTGCATCATTTCACCCAGTTTCTCCCTGTTGCCCTTGGTATCTCATTTCTGTACGCAGTGTAATTTTTCACCCTTGTGCCTCTCTGCTGCCCTTAATGCATCCTTTCAGCTCTGTGCCTCCCTTCTGCCCTTAATGCCTCCTTCCTGTAAACCATGCGTCCTTTCATCCCTGTGCCTCCCTACTGCACTTGGGGCCTCCTTCCTGTCCTCCTTTCACGCTGTGCCTCCCTGCTGCCCTTGGTTCCTCCTCCCTGTCCCCGGGTCTTCTCTTTGCCCCTTGTGCCTCATCGGTGCTCTTAATGCCTCCTCTTTGTCACATGCCCCCTTTCTGTTACTATTAACCCTCCATATTGCCTCTGTGGGCCTCCTTGCTGCGCTGTTGTACCCCATTTGTACCCTTATTGCCTCTTGCCTACATAGCGCCTCCTATCTGAGTCAAACATACCGCCAGTCCATGCCCTCTGTATACCAAGTGCCTTGTATCTGCCACCCAGACCTCCTCTCATCCCCTGCCACTTCGGTCCCAGTTTCATTCTTCATGCCAATGCCTCCTTTTCCCTCTTCTCCTTCGTCCCTGGGATTTCCCTCCTGTGTTCCATGTGCCATCTATCTGGCCTCTCTGCCTCTTCTCTCCTATCTATACGTTTTCCTGCCTTATGACTTCCGTATTATTTATCCCCATTGTCCCACCCCTGCCCCTTTATGCCTACTCTCAGTCCATCTGTGTCTTCCTCTGTGCCTCCTCTGCGCCTTGTGCCTCTTTTGTACCCTTCTGTACCTATATGCCTGCCCAGGCCCGCCCTATGTATCCTCAGCCTGTTCTGCCAGCACATGATTCCTCCCTGTCCCGTTTACCGACACTCTCCATCCCCTGAGCCCCCGCCCCTGCTTAGTACATGACCCGCTGCTGTCTTTCCTCGATGCCTTCTCAATGCCCCAGTGACCTCCACTCTTAACTGAGTGTTCTCAATGTTCCCTCACTTCATGCCGTTTCCGACTCCTGAGTTTTCATGATACAACCTGGTGTATTTTCGGTACTGTAGTTGTGTTAGCTTCCCCTGACTACAGCACACATGGACACCTGAAAGTCATGATTTCTGGGTGAACAGCTGAGGGCAAAGTGCTGAGATGTGGCTGTCTCTCCCGCCTGCCTGGCCTTTCGGGTCTTTCTCTCATTTCTGTTCTGTGCCTCCTCTCTGCTTCGTGTGTGGTCTCTGTGTCCCATATCTGCTCTCTCCCACATGCCTTCCGCGCACTGCTTAATCTCCTGTCTGTGTCTCCCATGCTGCCGCTTCTCTGCTGTGCGTCTTGAGCCTGCCCTGCCTCACCTCTGCCCTCCCACCCTGGGCATTTTTAGCACCCCGTGACTAGTCTTTGAGACTTTTATGTCTTGCCCCGTCTCTGCAAGACATGCTGTATTCAAGATATGGGCTTTGGAAGCTCCACCCATTTCCAAGGACTGCCCCTGTTACATGTGTTGTTACTCAGAGCACTATTTCTTTCTTTAAACTGGAGCACTGAAGCCCAGTGCTCCTGGTTTACTGAGCTCTGTTGTAAACAAGGTTGTAAATCCTGCTCTTATCTTGCCACATTTGCTGTGCATTTAAAGACTGAGGTCTGTTTTGGCTGCAGCTGCCTCCTCCTCCCTCCTGCTTTTGAAATGCACAGCCTGGCGTCACGGTCCCTGCCTTCCTATGGCTGCTGCCGCCTCCGTCTCAGAGCTTAACAAGCATTTGCAATGCAATATGACTCGCATTTGCGAAAGTTTGAGCTATTGGCATTGTAAATGACAATGTCTTTTAATTATGTGTTTTGAAAACCTGCAACCTGCATAAACACGCACTTTGTACTTATAGTCGTTGCTTACAAGAAGCAAGGCTGGCAGTAACTGCGCCTCTTTTACTGCCATCCTTGCTTCTCGTAAGCAAGGACTATAAGTACAAAGTGCGTGTTTATGCACCGCTTGAAGGTTTTCAAAACACAGAAATAAAAGGCATAGTAATTTACAATGCCAATAGCTCAAACCTTTGCAAATGCGAGACCTATTGCATTGCAAGTGCTTGTTAATATTTTTAAGTCACTCCTAAGGCAAGCCAACCGAGCCCTAAAGGCACCATGCATTATATTAAAAAGTTGGACATGTCGTTTGGAACTTTACAGGTCCAGATATTAAAAACCATGCATTATTGTTTTACAGCGGAAAGGCTAGTAGCCACATTGGCAACTGTAGTGTTACACGCCGACAACTCAGAAGTGGTAACTTCTGAATAGGACTATTAAATATGATACTTCAAGGTATGAAAAGAAATGTTGCATTGAACCCGACTTGATGCTCAAGTTAAATTTAATTCAGCTTTTGTACAAATGAAATCTTTAATAAGTAGCCACTTTGTTGCCCAAAGTTTTCCAGTGACTGTTTACAGTTGCTAGCCGAGAGACAGACTTTTGCCCTCCTGGGGGAGGTGTGAACAGCTCTCAGGAAGGCACACAAAGGGCACGCCATTGGGAGAAGTGTGACTTTTCCCTGGCAGGAAGGACAAACAGGGTGTGAACCCAAAACCCGAGCTTCAAAGGTGAAGACGCCTTTGACGGGCACATGGTGGACACACACAGGAGGGGCTGTTCTTTTGTTCTTGCAGACAGGTTGAAGTCAAAGAAAGAGAGGGGGAAGCCACTGTCAAACCATTTTTTCTATGGATATATAGCCCCCGGATAGCCACACCTCTGGAGTGAGCTAAGGAGCTCCTCATATCAAGAGGTGGGGTTCTGCCATAATGGAAGTGGACAGAATAGTGCATTCTGGGATAGCTAGATGCCACTCTTCACAGGAAGTTGTCACTAGGCGGGAGGGTACCTGGAAGCCCAATGGCTAGTAGTCATCACATCCCCGAGGGCACTAACTGGGCATTAAGGTGGCACCCCTGACACCCAGACCTTAGATCATGTCTGTACTGAAGAGTGGACCGAAGATTGCAACTTATGAACTGTAAATAACAGAAGGATCTCTGTGACACAATAAGTAACGCACTGAGCTATCCACATAAAATAGCATTCTGTGGTCTGCATGGTACATGCTCTTTGCAGCAGGCTCATTCACCCTCCGCGTTACTTTATGATGAGTCATAACTGTCACTAGACAAAACTCCATCTCTCTCCAGCAGGAATATTAATCACCAGTTACCTTGACATTTTTACTGATACTTGCAAACTGTCTGACACACAAGGAACTCTGCAGCGGGTGGTTCTAAACTCGAAAATTATTTCTAAACCAGAGACCCCCCACCCTCCTCCAGGTGAGCGCCAGGTGCAGCTGCACCGTTTCTCACTGCCATAGAGCCAGCCCTCCCATTTAGTGGACCCTTCAGAACCACGTGATCTGACCTTCTGTGGTGGCTAAAAAGGTTCAGAGGTAACGCAGAGCCACAGTTCAACTCAAAACAGCTGGGGCAACCTGAGAGCACAATCATAGTTAACAGATTTGAAAGGGCTTGAAGTAAAATGTTCCTAGAAATCAAGAACTTCCCTATAGTAACAGCCCAGCCAAGTTCCACGCATCAGGCATTAGACTAATGCAAATTAGTGCGGTGGTCCGCATCACCGCACCAAAATGCATAAGTCATGCATTTATAGTGCCTCCTGACACCCCACTGGCGCTGCCTGGCACAAGTTGAGACGGTAGGAGGAGCCGCGCTCAGTTAGGCTTGCAGCGTGAACCCGGTGTGCCGAGTTATTGTTTGTTTACTGACATTTTAACAATGTCATCGTCATTTTGTGGCTTTGGCTTGTTTTAGCTATTTTTTTCAGGATTCGTGGCTCTGATGGGAAATGTTGACAGACAGTTGTGCTTGTTCTGGAAAGCAGGTTACGTCAGCACGTCCAGTGAGGCGTCTTCCAGTCTGCGAGCATTTCCTTTCAGTTTACAGTACTTCGTTTCCTTAACGTGTGCTTTTTAGCGGCAGATGTTAAGGTTTGTGCTGAATACCTCTGCACTTGAGAGAATTAGTTAATAACGTGCTCCACAGCACAGGAACTGAAACATGAACTACATGAACTGAGTGGTGGGCAAATTAAACATTTTTTTTCTTGTTGCGGTGCTGGCTGCAGGCACAGAGAGTGTGGAGCCAGCCTCCTTTGTCCATGTGGGCCCTCAGTGGCAGTGCACCCTGTGTGTGCTGATCAGTCTTCAGAGTGCTGCCACTTGCGTGACTGGCACCATGCAGCATGTTTTTAATTTTACCACCTTTGCTGCCCGGCCGCCCCTAAGAAGGCATTGCTGCTGCTTGGGCTGGCCCCCATAAAACAGTAATCAGGGGGCCCTGTAAGAAGCAAAAAAGGCTGTGAGCCGGAGCGAGAAACTCCCGAGGAGAACTGCCTGTGGCTCTCCATGCGCTCTGACATCTTTAAATTGCAGCTGTAGACCTATACCTTCCTCCGCGGCTGAAGCACCGAGACTGTCGCAGCTCAAGACTGTAAACAAAGCGAGCTGGTGACGCTCTCAGCCTGGAGACACTCCCCGGCAGTGGCACTGGTGGAATGCAGCTGGAGAGATGGAGACACTCGTAGGCAGTGCCACTGGCGGAATGCAGCTGGAGGGATGGAGACACTCCCCGGCAGTGGCACTGGTGGGATGCAGCTGGAGGGATGGAGACACTCCCAGGCAGTGGCACTGGTGGAATGCAGCTGTCAGGTGAGTCACCTTAGGGTCGATACCTGTTACTGCCACTACCTAAACAGGACTGGAAGCAAAACTGAATTTCTTTATTTGTAAGGTGCCATTTCTGTATATGTTTACTTTAAGTATTAGTCATGGCTCACCCCTAGAACACTTTTAAAAGTGTTTTCTATTAATATTTGTTCTTTGAAGTATGTACATATAAAACATGAAAACATCAGTTTTTAGTGATTTTACTTATTGTTGTACCGTCCGCAACATCAAAACATCTGCCCTGTGTTCAATTGATTTAGCAGCATGTGCTTAGCTGTATTAGGGCGCAATAAAGTGCAATGGATGGGTTTATGACACGTTCTAGGATGGTTTCTTTACTTTTATATTTTCTGGGCACACAAATCATATTGGTATCTTAACCTTCCCTTTCAGGGGTTTTGAAGCAGTTTCAAGATATTTTAGGTCTTATTGATCAAAAGGGTGTGATTTCTAATATTTATCTCTTTCCATGCACTGCCTTGCCTGGTTTCACTCGCGAGAAAATGCCACACTAAGTGTCACACATTTGGAAATCTAGTGTTACTCATAAGTACACTGAAACCATGGAAACGTCACACATAAGCAATCAGAAATCTTGGTAGCTATGCAACCCCTAATGCGTGGTACTTGGCAGGGCGGGTGTCATTTCTGATATGTATACGTTTCCCTCGTCTTCATTGCTTGAGTTTGCTCACGAGAAAGGGACACTTATAGTCGGTGAAGTGTCACACATAATTACACTGAAATTATGAAAATGTCACACATGGCAATCTGAAACCTTGGCAGCTATGTGTAAACTCAAACTTCCTGACAACATGATGCGCTGTATGAATAAGGGTTCGGTCGCGGCGCATCTTTAAAAAGATCCCATTTTGCCAAACTGTGATTTTCTGAGAGGGCTGGTTAAAGCGTGAGCACCCACAGGGTTTTTATTTTATTTTTTTAAGTCTGCAAGCTCACTCGCAGTGCTCTGAAATACGAAGAATAAAAACTCCTGAAACCCTGGGGCAGAAGTTCAAAGTTCGGGGCTCTCCAGGGCACCTGGTGATCCGCCCCTAACACACACCGCCCTCTGACGATGGTTTTTGCTGCAGGTCGGTTCACGGTGCCCCTGATACCCTCCTCTCCCGGTAAAACAGGCCGATATGGACGCCATAGAGGCGAACATTCAGAGCACCGTTGAGACCAATGTCTCAGCTTGTTGAGAACATCTCTCTCCCACCGCAGATATTCCAGTGGTATCCTTCCAGCCAATCACAGGCTGCTTTTAAAAAAGGGCGCCAATGTCTCTTACCTCCTGCTTGACGGAGTTGCCCCGCCCCCACAGCAGCTATTACAGTAGTATATACTTGCAGCCAATCTCAGGCTGGCCAATGGGAGTTGTCATAATCTGTACCAATCAGCGCCCGCGCTGCAATGGGGGGCGCATTTGAAGGCAGAGGAGACACACAGATACTCCCACTGTGAGAACCAGGCAGGAAGTCCCAGCACACAAAGGAGGGGGAGACACAGACACCCCCACTTTACACAAACAGAGAAACGAAACTTAACTTTACCTTCCTGCATTTCTGGGACCATGGCTGCAGCATCTCAGGGCAGGACTCTAAAAGATGAGGCCACTTGTTCCATCTGTTTGGAATATTTTACGGATCCTGTGACTATTGACTGTGGACACAACTTCTGCCGCTCCTGCATCACTCAGAGCTCGGAGGGAAGAGACGGAAACTTCCCCTGTCCGCAGTGCAGAGAAATATCTCCTGGGAGAAGCCTCCGACCCAACAGACAACTCGGAAACATGGTGGAAATGGTAAAACAGCTTAACCTGCCCCCAGTGAAGCCACCACAGGAGAATCTGTGCGAGAAACACGAGGAGAAACTGAGGCTGTTCTGTGACGAGGATCAGACACTCATCTGTGTTGTGTGTGACAGATCCGAGGAGCACAGGGCTCACTCCGTGACTCCCATAGAGGAAGCTGCCCAAGAGTACAGGGTATGTATGTGGCGGCGCTTATGTTACTACTAGTCACATTCACAGATTGCTGCATAGGAGACTCTAGAAGGGCCCCCGCTGCGTGTCCTAGGCACAGAGTGTCAACCCCATAGAGGCGACTGCAGAAATATAGAATTTATATCTGTCTCCATCTGGGGTCCCAAGATCCTGGGCGAGTCAATGGAAATGGCTGCCTAAAATCACAAGGCGTGTGTGTGGATGTTTGGCGATTATAAGTGAAGCCACTCCAGGAGTACCTAAGATCACAAGGCGTGTGTGTTGATGTTTGGCCATTATAAGTGAAGCCACTCCAGGAGTACCTAAGATCACATGGCGTGTGTGTGGATGTTCAGCGATTATAAATGAAGCCACCACTCCAGGAGACAATGCAAGGGGTTGTGGATAATCACAAAGTGCATGTGTGTATTTTTATAGATAATAAGGCAATCTCCATGTTCCTCACCGAGGGCAGACAAAGATCAAAAATTATGTCTGTGGGTATTCAGGGATCAAAGGTCAATGCACTCCATGAACCCTTACAGGAAGCTGCAGAAGAGCACACAATAAGTGTGTGAGTGTTGTGGGAAGCATAAACAGACACTAGAGAAAATGTACAAGGTCTGTCTATAGGACTTCAGGCAGAACTCAGTGGAAAGGCTGCCCAAGAGCACACTGTATGTTTCAGAAATTCACATGTTCCACATCTTCACCTCCTCAGAGGAGGCTGCAGTAGACCACAAGGTATATTGGTGGGCATTATAGGATATATAACTCACCAAAGAGAGAAGGACTAAGAAAAGAAGAGAGACTAAAGAGCAAAACCAAGAGTTCTATTCCTGCTCCCACTTCTCACTATGTACTAATACTGCTTAAACAAAGAAAGGGGACTAAGTAAAAAGGAAAACTATTTATTTTCTTAATACTGCCCTCACACACTTTGCAGTGTCATGCTTCATCATAGGGCCGCATCAGACGTCCAGGCGCAGACCAACACTGGACGGAGCGCAAAATATTTTTTTAGAATATATAGTGTGATGAGGGAAAAAAAAGGTGTATGAAGATAAGAAAATAGACAAAGGGAAAAGTGCTCCCTCAAGAAGGGATCATAAAGTGCAGACAGGTGCAAGTAAAACTATCTCAGAGGATACCAGAAGTTACCTTTATTCTCGGTTCCCCTCGATAGGATTAAAATAACACGAAACAAGCATTGGCATAGCCAATAGGTCTCGCTTTTGGGACCTTCTAAGTATTTAGTTATGCAGCACAATATCCTTGGTGCAACAACAACAACTGTTGCATGGCTAAACACTTATAAGGTACCAAAGGCGAGACCTATTGGCTATGCCAATGCTTGTTTACATTACTGTTGGAAACCCTGGCTCATGCACTGAGGTGATCACTGCTGCCAATCTTGCATGGAGTGGCCACTAATGTAATCTTCTGGGATGTGGTCGCTAGTACAGCACTAATATTATTAGTAGCTCAAGATTATTGTCTTTGGAAATAAGTAGCTCCTATTACAGAGTCCCCTGCTTTAAACACTAGAGTTATCTTGAATAAATGTCTAGATTTAGATGCCTTGGGTATCTTATGTGCATATTATTCGTCCCCAGGTGCTAAAACTTGATTTAATGCGTTGCTTCCTATTAATTTATAATGTTGCTTTCTTAGAATGAATGTTTCCATATTGATGATTATGGGTTATAATTTAAATATATGTTTAGGATAAGAGCAGTGTTATCTTGAAGCCCAGACGGTGCTGGGCCCATGAACAGGGCTTTCTCCCGTGGGGGCAGCTGGAATTCAGAGGGCAGTATGCAACCTTGATGAGGGGGCTTCCGGTGGCACCTAGCCCAGAAGACATTAGATATTGTTGGCAGAATTTACTGTTGCATTGTCAACTTCTAGGTAATTTTTTATAAGATTGACAGAGAAACTCTCGGACTAATAGCAAAGCCTGGGGAATTTCAGCCCGGCTCTTTAAGATTATAAGAGCTTTTCACACAAAAAAACTAGTTACAAGTCCTATGGAAATGTTGTCTGTATAAATAGCTATAAAATATGGGCCTCATCTTCTCCGACAGCTTGTCATGGAAAAAACATAGGGCTAGTTTAATATCAAAATTGACAGTAACCGCATAAGGCATAAAATACTTCAATTAAATGTACAGTGGGCAATCATTAGAACCTGTTCTTAAAACACATAAAGGCAGGCACATCTATAACTGATTCACAACTCGGGGCATTACACTGCAGCACACTTCATCAGCTGCGGCACCAGCCCGTCTCCTCCAGGCCAGCTCCTTACAACGAGCCACTGCGGATGGCAGCCTGTGGCTGAAGTGTATGACTGCATTGGTTACTGTATTCTGGGCTGCTTAGTCAGTGAGACCTGGCTGATTATTCTCAATACCCTATCAGACCTGGGAGGACTGACACACAGGTAAGCCTGGAGAGGGCATCTCAAAATCCCTCAGTATAATCAGGGCTGGACTGGCCATACCGGGCATCAGGCGTTTCCCCGGGAGGCGGAAGGGTTGGGGCCAGTTTTGCTACAGGGGCAGTTTTGCAGCGGTGCTGCAATATCGGACCCCAGTAACAAAAGCAGCAAGCAAGCATAATCCACTCACTTTCGTTTCTAGCCTCTCTGGACCAGTCAGTGCTTCACACTTGCACCCACACTCCCCTTGTAGCGGTCATGGTTGCCCACTGCGCACCCTGCGGGGGCTGATTTGACAAAATTGCTAAGGCTGCTTTGGTTTCCCAGTCCGGCCCTGAGTGCAATATCTCTTCTAGGTCCTACTGCATATGGAGCGTTTACAGTTGTCTGGCTGATCCTCCCTCTGCTGGATCTCAGAATTCCATCAACAGAAGAGCCCGTGCATCACTCATGAAGCAGCAGAGATGATCCCTCAATCTCACTGTTGCAACAACTTGAGCAACACTCTTCTCAGAAGGGGAGATGCATCTGTAAACTCGTCAAGTGAAACAATTTCCCTGATTGAGTAGTCATGTAGAGAAGACAACAAAGACGAATTTTGGAAAAAGAGAGGAATATTGTGATTTTCTCCAAGTTGAAAGCTGCACCCCTTTGAGAAACTAGTATACTGAGACATCTGAAGAAGAAACACATCTGTGGGCTGCGTTAGGATAATGTGACTGTACTAAGCGATTGTGTCCTGAGGACGATTTGTTTGAACCATTGCCAGTGCCTGGATAACCTCAGGGGTGACAAGGAGCGCTCTACAAATCTATTGATTGATTGATTGTTAAGAGTCAACAACTTTATGGATTAATTCAGTTCTTTCTCACAAATTGTCCAATACCTGTTTAGGTCTGGTATGTGTACATATTAGAGAAAGCTACAGAAAGCAGGATGAATGTGTGAATGGATGATTGGGACACCAGCAGTGCGTTCATGGATGGGTGATTTTAATATTTTAGCAGCATTTGAATGAAATACTAGCTTTATGAAATTAATATAACGACGGTGTTGCTGATTTTCAGGTACCATAAATAGTCTTGAGCTTTTGATACATAATATTCTTTGAAGATGTATCATTGATTGAAGGTATGTTTGTGTGTACCATTTGGATTTACCCCTCATAACCTATAGTTAAAATCTGGTGTGATTTTTGATGAGGTGATCTTTGCAGATACAGGAGATAGAGCCGTACCTTCATTTTTAGGTCTCGCCTACGCAGCGCGCCTACGTAGCGCGCATGCGCTGCTTAGGAGAGACCTTTACTATCGGCACAGCTTTGGTAGCTATCGGCACAGCTTTGGGGGCAAAAACGTGCACGCGTTGCATTGCTTGCAAAGGCAACGCGTGCACGTCTGGCGATTCCCTTGCGGGAGCGCGCGGCGCCATATGGTGGCGCCATATGGTCGCAATCATCGCGCCTTGCTGCACGCTCCCGCAAAGGAATCGCGCAGGCCCCCCTCCTGCCGCGTGAGGCGCGCGCTTGTTTTAGAGAGTGTCGGAGGAATGCGCTTTCTGGAGATCAGCCGAGAATTTATGGGGGTCTTTGTGTTCGACCTGAAGAATCCCTTGTGTCCGCTTTAAAGTGGAGTGGGGTGCGGGGTTTTTAGGAGTATTATAGTTGCTTCTACTGAACAGTTTCCATTCTCTGTTTTCACCACCGTATTGCATATTAGTTATATTTTAAATGCATGTTTTTATTTACACGTATGCTATTTTTTTCGGTATTCTTTTTCAGTTTCACATGTGTACCCTGCATATTTGTTTTCAATGTCACAACAAGTCTTTTTCTTCTTTACAATGCCTCCTTTAGGATACTTCACTTTAAAGCCTAGATTTAATTCATCTTCGTGGCTAAACTCTTGACCCATGAGATTTCTCAAACTGAGATGACTGTTTTATATAACTGGTTGCTTTCCGTGCCATGCCGTGGAACAATGTGTGACTGCATTTGGAGTCAGAAACATTCCAAAGTAATTCTGTCCATTATGGGATACGTTCTTCATTTTTTCCGGCTGCCACAGCAAAGTGATGGTTGAGCACACTTGCGTGCGCATAACCCGTGCCACCACTCCATGCAGACTGAGTTTATTCACTGAAAGGGAAGCGTGGTTGTTACATAGGTGGATTTATGCGAAAAGTGTTACCCGTCGTTTTGCACACGCCAGGTGTAAAAATGTCCTGATTTTCATAGCTCTTATTGCTTGCGATCAGTCTGCTTCTAAGCGCTTTCAAATCCAATAGAGAAGGCTGTAAACTAAAGGGACGAGAAGGTGTCGTGATTTGCTCAGAATCACACAGTGTGATTGAGCAGGGAAGTCAGCATTACAAATTAGAACCGCTTGCCCAAAAGCCCCAGCAGTCTTTAAGTATTTTGCGCTGAGCTCCATACTGAGCAAAATACTTTTTTTGGGGGCGGGGGGGAGGGGGGAGAGGTGTGGGGGGGGCACTCAAATGAACGTACTGTGAGTACTTTCCCTCGGTGTTTTCATGAACTATTACGAGGGATCTTATTAAGGAAGCTGCCAATTAATCGAAATGTTAAGGGAGGTGGCTGGAAATGCCCTGCAACGAATGTACTTAAGGATGTATCACGAGGCATATCTTCTCACAATAAATAGGCACTGGATGAAAAAAACAAGCATTGGCATAGCCAATAGGTCTCACCTTTGGGACCTTTATAAGTGTTTAGGAAGTCAGTTCCAGGGTGAAGAGGAAGCAGGGGTGAGAACAGAGAAAAGGAAGTCAGCCCTGAGGTGAAGATGGGGATGGCGTAAAAACAGCGGAACAGCTGGTCATTGTGTGCGTGAAGAGGAGAGAAGAGGATGGTTGTAAATAGAGGAGAATGTAAAGACAAGCATTGGCTATGCCAATAGGTCTCGCTTTTGGGACCTTATAAGTATTTAGTTATGCAGCACAATATCATTGGTGCAACAACATAAACTAAATACTTATAAGGTCCCAAAGGCGAGACCTATTGGCTATGCCAATGCTTGTTAGAATAGCGACTGAGCTACCCCTCCCCTTTTGAAGTCCCCTCATTCTAAGCCGCACAGTGAAGAACCATAGTGGCATCCTGGACACATATATGTAATTTTGTCCTCCTAATAGATATGTGGTGAACAGATGCATTTGACGCAAGCTGAGGTGTACTGATGGGCAGATGAGGCTTTTGCAATGCCCTACTGGCAGCCCTGCAGCAGTCCCGTCTTAGATAGGTAACACAAAATCACCAGCTTTAATCAACTGGCCCCATCTTGTGCCAGAAACACTGCATGCCAAATCACACTCGCGTGCAGAAAAAGCGTGCTTATGGGTGGCACAAAGGAAGTTTTTTTGCAATGTTTGGGTACTAATGGGGACTATGCAATATTAAAAGTGTTGTCAAAACCCATACTTTCATGTGAAAGCGCAAACATAAAGAACTTTATAAACTTTGAATATTTTCTGAAGTTGTTTTCAAGAAATAAAGTTTGCAACTGCACACACCCTGATATTTGCAAACGAATGAAAACTAATTCATTGAGGCCTATTCGCAAAGATAAATATACATGTATATATTTACTCACATGTTTATTTAGTACTATTCTTAGGTGTAACTCTACACTTTTTAACTACTCACCATTTTCAAGTGTTGATTTACACCTAGGTGTTTACTTATATGTCTCCATACCCCCAAATCTGGGGGGCGGATCGTCCTACAAGATTTACGAGTATTAAAGTTAGCAACTTGTATACATAGGTAGAGGGCTCCGTCACCCTGGTGAAGATGTCCATATGGGAAAGTAGGGACAAGTTATTTAAGTTTATTATTCTTTTTAAAAATACTAAAATCATTGTAGTTTAAGATAAAAATGTAAATTCATTTTAAATAGTTATTTTTAACCAAGAACAAATTAAACAAAATCAAATTATGTGGCCATTAAATTATGAATTAATTGAAACATTTTCATTTAATTTATAAATTATATTTTTAAATAATTTAAAAAAATTACGACATTCAAATACATGTTACTTTTATTTAGTATTTAATAAATGTGTTCACAATTCTCTGAATTAGTTTACATCATTTTTTATTTTTAATGCGTTTAAAATGTGATTCGTTTTTAATTAAGTTTATAATAAAATGTAAAAATAATAACAATTTTATATAGTTTTTTATCACATGTACATATATTTGTGTATACATCTAGATAGATATGTAGGTAGGTAGATGGATAGATATATTTATATAGATTTAAATGTCGAACTTTATGTAATTAATTTAAAATTAGTTCCTATGGGATGTAAGTTTACTTCCCTGCCTCCACTGATTTATATGGTAGTATGTTGCAGTAGCAGTGGTTGTCTTACTCCAAGGCTGGACTGGAGAACATATATATCTGTCTGGACACATCTAGTGCTGTAGTAACTTTAGTAGTGTGGTCAGTGAATAGCAATGGTCTCGCTCCTTTGTGGGTGTCTGTTTTGTATTGGCATGTCCAATTCAGACCCCTCCTTAAATTTCGGTAAACCCATCCCATTTAGTAGTAAGTATCCCCATTTTCCAGCTACTCCACATTGTCGCTCCCACATTTACTAATAACGTGTGCTTAAGGGTATGGAAACCTCTGCCACTCTGGAGAAACTTCCACACAGAAAAGACAGTAGAGGCAGAGGTCGAGTAGAGCTACTGTAGTACTACTTTACATTATACAAAATGCAGTTTGTAAAATATTTATGCCCCTTCGAGTCCCAGTTGTAAGACACTGTAGTCCATGCACCGCACTATGTAGTTGCAAACATGCATTCAACAATTCATGAAATACGCTGCGTTGTCTTGCGTGCATGCAGAGCTCAGACATGTGTGGTCTAATGTCATCTGTCTACATGAAGTGCTCAGTTGTATATCCGCATTTGCCATTGTTATCTACATGTGCAGTTGTTATGTGTGCGCTGCTGTCGGCAGGTGATGCTCAGTTAAATATTCCACTGCTGCCAATTGTCATTCAAATCTTATCTAGCGAAGGGTTTCTATCCACTCTGGCATATTGCGCACACCTAAATATAGACTCCTGTGCATAAATTAAGCCTTTGGCCTGGTTGGTGATTTGTTTCCTCTTTGATTGAACAGGATTGTTTCCAGCACCTCAACTTCCTGTGCCACTGAGCGCTCTACATGACGCCAGCGGCTGTGGAGTAAACATTCAGAGGCCTTGTTCCTAGAAGCGCGTGCTTTTTCCTGGATACGTTCTTTATTAATAGCGCATAACTGAGGAGCCATTTTGAATAATTCCAGAACGCTGGGCTCAGAGACATTCGTAGAACCTACTGAAATAAAAGTACTGGAATAAAAGTCCTCTGTGAAAAATGCAAAAATATTACTGTTATTTGCAACATTTTGTTTAAAGCTTTTAATTAAGAAGGCATTAGTCTGAGGCTGTTGAAGTTGAGAAGAGAAATGGATTGCAGACCGAAAGTTCAAAAGAAACTTTGGAGAGCTCAATAAAACCATAATGCATTTTTTTCAGGACACAATGGTTATTTTGTATTCCTCAAAATTTTCGCTCACGTCCCTTACCCATAGCTCTTTGGATCATTTCGTTTTTAGTTTAATAAATTCATGAACTGAGTTCACTTTAGAAAACCTCTAGACAGGAGGCTGAGATCCGCCATGTTGGAAGGAGCGGGCAGACACGCAGCATGCTGCGGCAAAGGTAGCATACTGAAAAATCCATAACATTAAATCATGCCTACAGGGGCAAACATACTCTCGCCATACATTTTTGATAACTAAACTACCTCCGTTTGTCAGTTTGATTTATGTACAGTGTTTGTTCAGCTTTGCGCCATCTCAATATTGTCAAGTATTATTATCTTCAAGACAATCAGACCACCTTCGAGATATTAGCTGTTACTATGTTTTGTCAAAACAAGGTTAGGACTTTACACAGATTACCACTTAAGGAAAAAGCCAATCTTTTTTATAAGAATAAATCATATTGGCTATTCAAAGTGATGCATTGTCACTTTGAAAGCGAAACATAGTGAGCCTCTAATTCCAAATATCGAAAGAAATACATACAATTATATTGGTTATTTTCACGTCTTGCTCATCGTGGGGCAACCTGCATAAGTGCTCTTTACTACTCCTTATCACCTTGGACCATAAAAACCAGCAGTGCCCACCATCTCACCTATAAACAAGTGAAGCGCTGGACAGCAGAGACGTCGGCAGCGTCAGAGAGAAACGTGGGCGAGCGAGCGCGGCAGCCTGCTGAGCTGACCACACGCTCGTGCACAATGGCCATGTGTTTTCAATTATCGCGCCCGCGTCTGGGCACGATAATTGCAAACAGATGGCGGCCGTGCGGGTAACCGCACGGAAAAGGCCATGACGCACGAGCGTCTGGTCAGCTTTTGGAAGCCCCTACATAAAGTCTTCGCCAGAGCACGGCTTGCGCGCTACTCTAGGCTCGACCTAAAAAGGGGATATATAGGCGAGATCAATGGCCCCATACCCCAACTGCAATAACCAGGGGAACTGAGAATAAAAGTAACTTTTGGTATCCTCTGAGATAGTTTTACTTGCAGCTGTCTGCACTTTATGATCCCTTCTTGAGGGAGCACTTTTCCCTTTGTCTATTTTCTTATCTTCATACGCCTATTTTTTCCCTCCTCACACTATATATTAAAAAAAAATCTTTTGCGCTCCGTCCAGAGTGTTGGTCTGCGCCTGGACGTCTGATGCAGCCCTATGATGAAGCATGACACTGCAAAGTGTGTGAGGGCAGTATTAAGAAAATAAATATTTTTCCTTTTTTACTTTGTCCCCTTTCTTTGTTTAAGCAGTATTAGTACATAGTGAGAAGTGGGAGCAGGAATAGAACTCTTGGTTTTGCTCTTTAGTCTCTCTTCTTTTCTTAGTCCTTCTCTCTTTGGTGAGTTATAAGTTTTGGGAGGGGAGTCAGAGAAGGCTTATTCCCTTGTCCCTCTCTTTTGTGAATTCTAGGGTATTATAGGATCACAAGGCTGCCAGGTGATCAAATAAAGAGGACTGCCCAAGATCATAAGGTGTGTGTGTGTGTGTGGGTGTTCAAGGATCATATTCTCATTAGCCCGTAGAGAGGGCTGCGTATGAGCACAAAGTTTGTCTGTGGGGTTTTAAAGCTTACAAGGACAGGCAGATTACCAAGTATGTCTGTGAGTACTCAGGCACACATTTCCACAGTAGTTTCTGGAACCGAACAAAATTACTTCTTGAGAAAGAGCCGAATGCTGTCACTCACAGTGAAACCCGCCGATAGATCGAGAGAGGGAGAGAGAATGCGAATAAAAACTAAAAGGTCTTGGTTAAGGCCAGACCTAATTAGAGACTCAATGCTTAAAGAAAGTCACAAAAGTGCACCCACAGTATATGTTGCATTAGTGCAGAATCACACCTTTCACAAATTCACAAGAATTTACAGAAGTAGGCCAGGAAATTGTACTCCTACAAAATATTTATAAACTGCATTTCAGCACAAGCAAATATACATGTGTAGATTTGCTCATGTGAAAATCTGACTAGCGTTTCAAAGTTAACTTTTTCTCCAACCACTTTTCCCCCAGCCCTTGTAGAACTTTTACTTCTGCCCTTGTCAGGAGGAAATTTCCAACCTTCTCTGTATGTAAAAAGATTTGAGAAGAGCTGGTGAAAATCCATAAAAAATGCAAGTTAGGTTTGCACAGACGCAAACGGTCATTCCAACCCATGGAGCTGTTGTTTCCCGCTACCTCCAGCCCCAGCATGTCGGTCTCCAGGAATATGGTGAAATATGTGGAATTTGCTAGTATTCAAACTCTACTTACTGTAGTATGCGCCTTGACACAATCAGAGATGCTATTATCAGAACCCTTATTTAATGAAATTGCTGCCATAATTTGTCGCCGCACTACGTGTCACCATTGGGACAAGTGGATTTCTTTTACAGGACAAGTAGAGTTATGAAGAAATGTGTCCCATGGACAAGTAGATATTTTATTAATTCCACACCTCTGTAAGTACCATGCATAGATATGTGTGTCTGGTACTTATGAACTAGTTATGTATGGCTGGTACTTAAGGTCAGGGTATGTGTGTTTGGTGCCTATAATCTAGTTATCTATGGCTGGTATTTAAGGTTTGGTTATGTGTGACTAGTACTCATGATCTAGTTATCTCTGGCTGACACTTAAAAACGGAATATGTGTGATTGGGACATATGATCTGGAAACATGCAGCGTGGTACTTACAATCTGGATATGTATGACCGGTACATATGATATATTTATCTGTCTTTTATTTAATGTCTGGATATGATTGACGGGTACTTATGATCTAGATATCTCTGTCTGCTACTTACTTCCGTATATGTGTGGCTGCTAGTTATAATCTAGTCGTCTATGGCTAGGATGTAAGATATCGATATGTGTGGCTGTTAGTTATGATCTGGTTATCGCCTGTTGGTACTTATGATCTAGGTATCCATGGCTTGTACTTAAGATCTGGATATGTGTGGCTGCTAGTTATACTCTAGTCATCTATGGCTAGTACGTAAGATGTCGGTATGTGTGGCTGCTAGTTATACTCTAGTCATCTATGGCTAGTACGTAAGATGTCGGTATGTGTGGCTGCTAGTTATACTCTAGTCATCTATGGCTAGTACGTAAGATGTTGATAAGTGTGGCTGTTAGTTATTTTCTGGCTAAGGGTGGCTGATATTTCCAATCTGGATAGGTGCAGCAAAAAACATCAAGCGATGTGACTGGTACTTACAATCTGGATATATGTGGACGCTGCTGCAGTGATTATTGTTGTTTGAACAGCTTCACTTTACAGATCTACAGTTGTCATTTGTGCTCTTTCCTCTCCGCAGGTGAAGCTCCAGGACTGGCTGCGACCTCTGAGGAAAGAGATGGGACACATTCTGGAGTCTAAACTCAAGGAGGAGGGACAGTGTAACACCCTGAGGGTGAGTGGCAGCTGTGAGTCCTGTGCAATTATAGATCTGCCATTGTGTATGTGCCGGTCTAGATTGGAGATCACCTCTATTGCACAAGTGCTGCCCCTGAACCCACAGGAACCTGGGCCAGTGACTCTTTCATACGTGGGGGTAATAGAGAGTTACGTCTTAGACGCACTGAGGCAACATGGATTATGCGTCTGCATACAGTGGAACAGGGTCTCAATTGCGATTCAGAGATGCAATATTTCTTAGGTGATTGACTTGCGTAAACCATCAACCACACTAATGTTGATTAGAATCATAGTATAAGATGCTCAATGGTCATGTATGTTCTATTCTACTCTGGACATTATGTCATTTATCTCATGTAGAATATGTTGGTCAGTCAATGTGTATATAGGCCTGATACATAATTTGTGTTTAAATTTTAGACCTGCACTTACAATCTGCTTTTGTATAAGTGTCACATTTAATGGGGACATGAGAGCACATATCTGTGATGTAGCACATGATATATTGTTAATTTGGAATGCTCTGTGATGTGACACATGAAATTTTAAATGTTTTTATGGAGATCTCCCCAATGTGTAGCTATATAGTGTCTGTATATTCTTTTGCATTTATATATTGCTTTGTATATTGTGTATTGTGGTTTTTTGAATTTTTCAATATGTCTCTTTCTCCTATGGCACAGCTAATAGTTGGTTAGTTTGTGTTTTGAGGTTCCCCTTTCACACTACATGCATATCCCTTGGTCATTGCCTTTTTTATCTGTTGCATAAGGTTAGACATCGGGACCTCTTGTCCTTTATAACCGTAGATGTATTAATCCTCGTTTATAGACGTGGACCATCCAGGGTTGATGTTGTAGTTTTTCCTAAGAAGCGCTTGTTTTTCTTCGCATTGCTCTCAGTATATAGACAGGGACTGTCCCCTTTGCACTTTTCATCATCTCTGCGAAACTTGTCACGGAGATAGTGACTTTTCCTCCCTTGCGTATACATCAATATTCCTTAGGGATTCACCTCTGTATTCTCTGTTGTGTTTCGTTTCAGCATGTTAAAGTTTAGGGACTTTTGCCCTTTACTACCTTCGATTTAATTAATCCTCTGGAGAACTCATGTACTTTCTCTTCTAATGAGGCGCTCTGATTACTTCGTATAGCCCCTTGTTTGCTAGAATACTCTAGCGAGATATTGCCTTAAGTGGTTTGTTACACTTGTATCCAGTTACGGTCTAGTTGTTTTTCAAAGGAAATAACTTTTATTCACTTCCGGGTTCCCTGAGTCAAACACTCCAGTGCCGCCAGGACGCGAATTTTTCTTTACACACAAGTAAGTGTAGGTCCTCCCAGACTTTTATACTATTCGATCTACGTTTCTGGGATTGTCCGGAGCTTTTACGTTGGTGGCTAAAATCCCCGACATGGGTGTCTTCTCTCTTTTTTTCGAATAGATTTTATATGGTATTGGTGAACACACACACGTGTTCAACCTGGATTTGACTGGAATACGAATATTTGTTTCGAATCGTGGAGCTTCCAATGATAAGTAAGCTGTGCGTTGCTCCTTTTTATGCTTATAGTCAATTGATATTTCACTATTAGAACTCCATTGATGCCATTTTACATGTCAAACCCTTACAGGGATTTCGGTTTTCTCCCACAGATTTTGGATACTGATTTTACTCATGTACTACTGGCGGTATTGGTCGTTTTAATTTACCCTATTGGATTACCAGTGAATACTAGTCACTTATTGTTTCTCACGCAGAGTGGACTTCGATTGTTTCTTATGGGCTTTGTGAACCATCACTGATATTCCGGTGAGGCAACATGAAGAATCATTTCCCCAGATGTTGATTCTTACATTTATTTGGTATAGGTTTTTCCTGTTTTTCACTTTGCTCCATCCTGACCTTATTCATGCCTTTTTGGTCTACAGATCACGCGATTTTGCCGATCTACTTCCAGGTAGTCTCAGAAGATTTCTGTGCGTCATCACCCATAATCTTCATCAATTTATCGTTTTGACCAGTTCGGTTTCACTTCTTCAGATGTCTTATAACTAATACTCTTGGATATTTGAATTCATTGTATACTTGTGCCCTACCGGGTTGGAATTATCACCAGCTTAGGGGTAAGAGAGTGTTTAGTTCTATACATTTGGTTTAAAAATTATTTTTTTACATCTCTGGCATACTTTTGGCTTGTAGTTACACTCCCCGTTCTCTTTTTTCCCTTTTTTCTTTTCAGACCATACTGAGTCTGGACTACTCGTTTCAGGTTTATATATTTTTTGTTTCTCATTTATATGCAATTCCTGAGCGTTAGGTTCTTGACCTCTTTTCTGTGTTTATCCTGTTTTACCTCTTTTGCTGTTATGGATTCTTTTCCTATTTTTCTTTTCTATACTCATTTTCACTGACTTTTCTACATTGTCGGTTTCTTTATTTCTTGCCTTTTTCTTTTATGTAAAAAATGTTTTTCAGGTGTACACACTTTGATACACATTTATTAATTATTTCTTGGTACTTATGTGGTAATTATTTTAGATGGGTTATGGTCACAAGCATGTACTATACACTATTTGTTCGGGTAGTATTGGCTTGCATTAGGTTTCCACGTGTGTTTGGGTGACTTTCACACATGAATTTTGGAGAACATGCGCTCTCCGGGTCTGGTCGCCCTCCATAGTATGTTCACTCCATTGTTTGTATCATTCTCAGCCCTGAAGAGTCGGGAAGTACTGTTCCCTGACAAAACACGTGTCGGCTGGCTGCGATGTTCTGGAAGAATAAAGAAATTATGACATCACTCATGAATTTTGTACAATTCGCTTTTTGAATGACATGTGCAGATCTTGTTTAATTTTGTATGTGTGCATAGGATTTAGGTATCAGTGACTCTTTCATAATCACAGTGGTTCTCATAGGTATCACTCGCTTCGCTTTCAAATAATCAGTCTATTTGACTGTACGCACTCAATGCCAGAAAAAATGCAATATCCAGACCGTAGTGTATCGTACATAACTTATATTTACCAACATAAATTGTTCTTTATCACAACATACATTTAGTGCAGTGTGTTCCAGTGGGAAAGAAAACAGTCCAAAGTGTAACAAGATCAGCCAGAAAGTGCATTCCAAATAAAGCATGTTTGTGTGTTTTTTCAACACAAACATCAACAGTTGATGGTTTTCTTGAGAACCTCTGTGATTAAGAAAGGGTCTCGATTAGAGATGCAGAGAAGCCAATGGTTCACCCTCCAGCCTCAGTCATGGCTCCACTAGGTGAATATACTGAAGGAAGAGTCACTGCAGAACCTCCTGACATTTAGGCAGTGATCAGATACTTACACAGTCTTTGTCAGAGTGCGTACGCACAGATCTTAGCTGACTCGGAGTGTGTGCATGTGTATCTCTGCACTTGTCTGTCTGTGTATTTGTGCGTGCATGCTTCCAGTCATCTGTGAGAGATCACACACTTGTGTGTGTTTTGATGTACCTCTCCCTAGGAGTATATGAAAGAAAGAGAGGGACCCCTTGTGCCACACCAAGGGAATAGGGTACTACTGACAAGTAAAAGCAAAATGTCCCTTGGTTGTACGACAGACAGTAAAGAAGAACTCTGCTCACATTAGAGTCACAAGTTTAAATGAGTACAACATTATAGCCCATGTAATAGACACAAAAGATGTATCATAAAGCCCGAAAGTTATCACAAAATATTCTTTTTATTATTAAAAAACAATTTTTTTATATCACAAATATTTCATAAAAATAATCACAAATACTATATGCCTCCAATTCATATAAAATTATAAAAACACTCAAAGAAAACTAATATGTTTGATACAATTAAAACAACAGAACATCACATGACATAAAGAGAGAAAAAATAGACAATATGCTTGGTCATTCACAAGACATATCCGTTGGAACAATTTTATAACTAGGCCTGGATACAATATATTTTTTCAGTATCTACAGATCCAATTACTTCCACGAATTATGTGAGCGATGCGTCGACGTGTTTCGATGGTTTTTACTGATATTCCATCTTTTTCAAGACAAAAATTACAAGTCTCTCTGTATTGCACTGTGAAGTTGCCCTCAACCTGAATCCTTGTTAAAACCTGTGGGTGCATATAGTCACTCCATCAACTTAATGTCCTTTTGGCTAAGACTTCTAATTATACGTGCATTGTATCAAATAATCTGGTTAATATGATAAATGTAGCCTAAACGTTCTGCCCCGGAACCTGGTAAATAGTACGTCGCCACTACCTCTCAGTATGATGTTAATCTCTTGGTTGAGATAAACCTCTATGTTTGGTTTAAACGCTCTCTTTACAAAGACGTAGCCATCGTCTTTTTTCAAAACAAAGGGGAGCCGTAAGATCCTATGTACTCGTGCCGCCCACGTTCTCCTCTCAGTGGTCTGCCCGCCGCTGAGAGGAGAACCATTTCCGGCTCCGCTACTCTGTGCACTAGAGCGCGTAAGACGTGGGAGGCACGAGTACATAGGATCTTACGGCTCCCCTTTGTTTTGAAAAAAGACGATGGCTACGTCTTTGTAAAGAGAGCGTTTAAACCAAACATAGAGTTTGTTTATAACATCTTATGAACATAACTGGCCCTGGGAACTAGGTAGGAAAATGAAGTTTAGTATGCCTGAACTCAGAATCTAAAGATGCATCTTTTAGTGAAGGTGATTTTTACATTCTGTGTTTGAAAATACCACTTTTAGAAAGTAGGTATTTTCTTGCTCAGTCATCCCGTGTGCCTCTGCTGGAATGTGGATTGCCTGTCTGGGTTTTGGATGACAGAAGGCTGGGGAGCAGGAGTGGCTCCAGATAGTCTAGGTAGGGTCAGGAAAGGGCTGAATAGACCTGGGCTGCGATGGGGGAAGAGGGAGGAGATTTCCTTGCACCTCAAAGGGCCTGGTCTGCCTCTGACAATGCCGTCTCCACCCCCTGCCAGGAAATCACACCAGAGAAGGCAGAACTGGTTCTGGCTGGGCACAGACACTCTCTGCCTAAGAGATCAAAGGATTTTGGGATATAAATAGTGGGGCCCAGACCCCTGAACTTTAGAACTCTTTTGGATCAAGAAGACTGCCAAGAAGAAGAGCGGGAGAAGCTGTGAGGAGGACCTACCGTTTTGCTGTGTGCTTTGCTGTGTTGGCCTGCAGTGGCTGCTTCTGTCTTGGGCAGTGAAAGGACTGGACTGAACTTTCTGCAATCTGCTTTGTGAGTTTCTCCAAGGGCTTGAGGTAGAGCTTGCCCCCTGTTCAAGTAGTCTCAGGAACAACAAAGACTTCAAGCTCTTCTGCCCTCAGCACTGGGGACTGTGTGTTTTGTGCTGCAACAGAAGAAAAGCAACTCGACGTCTACGACGCCGCTGCCGACTCCATGCCTTGAAGGCACCGCAGAGGGCACCGCCGCAACGCTGCACCGTGACCCTGGTCTCACCGACGACGCCTGCTGATGCCGCCACCGAGCAGCTGCTCGCACTGCGACCTGTGGGCACCGCCTCGCTTCACGACGACGCCGCTCCACGCCGAAATCGACGCTGCTGCCTGCACCGTGGTTCGAGGGCACCGCTCGTAAAGTTACACGACGCACCGCCCTCATCCCGCACCTCAGCCTTGGCCTGCCGGCGCCATCAACTCCAGTTCGTCAGCCGACGACAGCACTTCAGCAACGACGACGCCGCTGCTTGCACCGTGACCTGCCAGCACCGTGACGAGCACCACCTTCATCTCGCACCGCGACCCTGGTCTCACCGACGACGCCATCTGACGCCGACACTGAGCAGCTGCTCGCACCGCGACCTGAGGGCACCGCACGCTGCACTGCCGACATCAGCGCTCCTGACTCCAGCAGAGAGGAGAACGACCTGCAACGCGGGTGACTTCGAGGGCCCGACTACTCCTGCACCGACCTCCGGAGCCAACGCCTGCAGACGCCGTGCTTTCGGAAGCTCAACGAGAGGTCATCGACGCCCTGCATTTCTAAAAGGTACTGTTTGCGGGTCTTCCCGACACCGTAGCTGGCCCGCGACGCCGCTGTCAGCCAGAACTGTTTGGATTTGTTTGCTCACGACACCGTGATGGCCCCGGACAGAGCTATCGACATCAAGGAACTATTTTTAAAGCATATTTTGATAAGTGAAGATTTTGAAGTACTGTATTGTGGATTTTTATCGTTTTTGGTCTTGTCTTAAGTATATAAAAATATTGGATATTTTTCTAAACTGGTGTGGTGTCCTTTTGTAGTGCTTACACTGTATTACTGTTGGTTATGTGCAAATGCTTTACACACTGCCTCTAAGATAAGCCTGACTGCTCATGCCAAGCTACCAAGGGGGTGAGCAGGGGTTATTTTAGGAGTGTAACTCCCTTATCCTGACTAGAGTGGTGATTTGTGCCTGGCTTTGGCACATGCCCTAGCCTGCCAAAAATCCCATTTCTAACATATCCCGATTAAGGCATGGCACCGACTGAATGTAAAAGAAGAGACTCTACTGCGTAAATTGCTAAGAGTCAACCAGTCAGTACCCGTCCAATTCGCCTTGAGCTATCTATAGACAGTGTGTATACTTCGCTGGGCCTATAATCTTTTACATGCAGACCAAGGGACCATAAGGTATGTCCTGAAATTGGAGACTTTTAGAGACGATGCACCCCAGCACACTTTTAATAAGAACTTAAATATTGTCTGGTTCCACGATTGCACTATTGAAATCTATGACGCCCCTTACATCTGAAGCTTTATCTAAAGAACCTGACCACAAGATTAAGCTATGAGTTAGATTTAGACCACTGTTCTCGGCTAAAACATTGTGCACACTTAGCAGATGGTCTACAATATAAAACTCCACAACGGTGCATACGTTTTTCATTAGAGCACATGGTCAGGCGTACCATAATTTTAATGAGGCTAGGGATCTTACCCTTGAAGACCCTGACTTTTAAATGGGAGAAATCGGATAATTCCTCAGAAATTTGTGATTTATGTAATGGAGGACAGCAGGATCTCGTACATGTCTTATTAATTTGTCCAAACTTGATTCTGGTAAAGGCTCGGCGCCGGCATATAAAGCCTATATGTTTTAGACATAATCTTAGATCTGCAAGAAGTTTAATTGAGTTTTGTAAATCTCCGCCAGATGAATTTACCGGTTATAATTTATATATGTTTTAAAAAAGTTTTTAAAAATTGTTTGAATATTGAATAATACAATTGTTTTATCATTTTTTAATCATGTATTTGTTGACCTCAGTTGAGGTCTAAATCAAATTCAATAAAAATTCTGAATTCTAACAAATAACCCTTTTGAACTTGAATTGCGAGTATGGTGTCGGTACATCGACAATATCTTTATTATTTAGCATGGAAATACTGATAAGGCAACACAGATGCGGAATGGTTAAATACTCAAAATCAGTTTTTGAGATTCACCATGACAATTAACAACACTGAAGTGTCACTTCTAGATTTGACCATCAAAGCGGAGGGACGAAGACTGAACAAAATTATATACAAAATCCACAGTTAAACATAGCCATATGCACTTGGAGAGCGCACGTCCTTATGCCCTTAGGGAGAATCTCCCAGTGGGCCAGCCTTCCACATAAGAAGGAACTGCTGTGAGAAGTTGGCCTGGCATATGCTGTCCACTAGTTATAGTGGGCACCTTGCACCAGTCCAATCGACCTTTATTGATGATAGGTTTAAAGACAACCTTTATTGAAAGCTATCCTAGTGGTAGCTATGGAGAGCAGCCTTCAGGCTAAGTTTTGAAGGAGTGTTAAGCTGTTGTTTTACCAGTTATAATCTCGTGAATGACCAAATGAAAGGAGAACCACACCAGGTATATATATATAAAATATATGTATTTAATACTAAACACTACCCAATAGTCTCTTTATGAGGCTAGAGGTCAAAGTACACAAGTTACAAGTCAAATAGCACAGTAAAATAGCACAATATACGATTAACCCTAGGGGCGTACCAAACCATATATTAAGAAAGTGGTATAAGAACCACGACTTAAGTAGACACAAGTCCTAGAGCCTGTAGAATCGCTGGGACCCCAAGGAACCACCCAAGGTAGTGACACAGGGGACCCACGAGGGCTGTGTGCAGTGTGTGAACACAGCCGCGAGCTCCGTTATCGTCTATGGGAAAGTCGCGGTTATCGTTTTAGAGTTTAAGGACACTTAGAAATGGACTAGGACCAAACCCTCTTAGACTTAGACAGTTCTAGGGTCAACACCCACGGGAGCACCGGAGTACTCGAGTTACCTCACCCAGGGAAGCCGGGTGCACAGGTGTCAAATGGTGTCGGGTCGTCGTTTTCAATGGCAGTCTGCAGAGAAGTGCTGTGCCGGGAAGATGCGAAGTGTCCGAAGAGATCCAAGCCTGGATCGGAGATGAGAAGAACCTGAAAGCAGAGGGGACAGAGTCTGGGTCACTTGCCAGTGACCAGGGGCACGATAGTCGAATGCCCACCGATGTCGGGTGCTTCAGGTGAAAGAGGTGAAGCTTGACTCTTCAGCCACGAGGACCAGGAGGCGTCGACGACAACCAGGAGCTGGATTCGAGCTGTCCCACGAAGGATGTCGAGTGCTGCAGCATTGGTGTCCGGATTGAACATCTTGCCTTGCCAACAGCAACCCACGCAGAAAGAAGAAAGATGCTTCGGAGCAGGCCAGCAAGGTCTGAGGGACTCACCACTTGGTGGGGAGTTAGGGCACGTCTGGAGCAACCAGAAACGCCCAAAGAAAATCAGAGTAGCCTTCACAGGGACCCACCAGTCGAAGGACCAGGGATCGCGCAGGAGCCCCAAGCGGAAATGCAGGAAGCGGGCCCACGGAACACTCGTGGAGTGTAGGCTCACAATCTTCGGTGCAAATGGTGCTTGGGGCCTGGGCTGCCAATAACCCAAAGCAGGACTTCAAGAGTCGTCGAGAAGTCAATGCACTAGCAAATGTGTACGGTGACCAGGGGTTCTGGTTCCACATCACTCGTGAGGGCTGCGGGTCTCAGCTTTGCTGGGGACTCGGGTCGGCCTCTGAGAAGTCTGGAAATCCTCTTCCTGGGCTGCAAGTACTTCGGAGTCCGGCGGGAGCTTCGGAGATGCAGAGCAGCAAATGCTTCGTTGGTGCCTGCCAAGCAGGGGAGTCACTCCTTGACCCCAAGGGAGATTTCTTCAGTCCTCTAGTCTTGAGTAGAGCGTCGAAGTTCCAGGATTCAGTTGCAGAGTTTCGTCCAGGGATATCTAAAGTCCTGTTGCCAGGGTTCCCTTACTTATACTAAAGAAAGGGGTTGGACTAACTCTGGGGACCCACCTATGGGAGGGTTTGGAAAGAGGGGTGGCTACACCCATTTCCTTTGTCCAGTTTCGCGCCAGAGCAGGGGCTGGTAGCCCCTGCAACCGGTTTGAACTGGGGTATGCACGAGGACACCAAATGTGCCCCCAGTGCAGGACTTCAAAGCACTCAGAGAGTGCGCCCACCCAGCCCCAATCCACTAAGGCCTGTCTGGGAGGTGGTCACACCTCCCTGTGACAGGAAACCTATTGTCCAGGCCTCCCCTGCTGGAGTTTCGGTCAGCAGCAGGAGGCCAGACTTGTGTCTGTGGCAGCAGCATCCATTTTGTGATGCCAGGGCTCTTTAAGGTTTCTACCAGGTATACCGGTGGGGACATGTCTCTCCCTCTAGAAGGGTAGGATTCCAAGGTGTTTGACACCAAACATGACATGTTTCTGGGCAGCCAGTCCAAAGTTAGCATTTTACCGCGAGGTTATAATGCACTTAAGAGTATATGGTCAGGCTGCACCACAGACAACCCCGGAGGATATATTCTGAAGGCTGCAGGGGTGCTCTGCTCATGCATGGGCACCCTCTCACATATAACCAAGCACCCTGCCTTCAGGATTGATGAGGCCTGCCATAGGGGTGACTGATAGGTTTCTATGTGCAGTGATAGGTGAGATATAGTGAACCTATATCTCTGTAAGGGGGGCATGCACCACCTCACTCAGGCTGCAGTAGCAGTCCTGTGGTGTCATTTTGGAGGGCCTTCCAGGGGTGGCACAATACATGCTTCAGCCCCTGGTAGGCCTCTGGGGTACCTATGCCCTGGGTACATAGTATACCATATACTAGGGACTTATAAGGGCACTCCAGAATCCAATCTGGGATGTACCTAAAGTACATGGAATCAATTTAGAGAGGAAGCAGCTAGGCTGGGGTCCTGGATAGCAGGGCCCCAGCCAGACTAAAGTCGAAAAACAGTGAGACATCAGCAAAAAGTGGGGGTAACCATAGGAGGCAGATCCTACTCTCCTACACAACCCCCCCCCCAAACGCAGGGACATTAAACTAACCTTGACCAGTTAAGTCTTCATGTTCTAAGTGGAAATATCTGGAGAGTCCATCTGCATTGGCATGGTTACTCCCAGGTCTATGTTCCACTGTATAGTCCATCCCCTGTAGGGAAATGGACCACCTCAAAAGTTTGGGGTTTTCACCCTTCATCTGTTTTAGCCATAAGAGGGGCTTATGGTCTGTCTGAACAAGGAAGTGAGTACCAAACAAGTATGGCCTCAGCTTCTTCAGAGCCCAAACCACAGCAAAGGCCTCCCTCTCAATGGCTGACCAACGTTTCTCTCTGGGGGTCAGCCTTCTGCTAATAAAAGCTACTGGCTGATCCTGACCTCCATCATTCAACTGTGACAGTACAGCCCCAACCCCCAACTCAGATGCATCTGTTTGCACAATGAACTTTTTGGAGTAATCAGGACTTTGCAGAATGGGAGCAGTGCACATGGCCTGCTTCAGGTCATCAAATGCCTTTTGACAGCTAACTGTCCACTGAACCTTTTGGGCATTTTCTTAGAGGTTAAGTCATTCAGGGGTGTCACTATATCCATACCCCTTGACAAATCTTCTGTAGTACCCAGTCAGGCCTAAAACGTTCTCACCTGAGTCTGGGTAGTTGGAGCAACCCAGTCCATGATGGTCTGGATTTTGCTCTGCAATGGTTGAACCTGGCCTCCACCTACAAGGTGGCCCAGGTACACAACCTGACTCTGCCCTATCTGGCACTTTGTAGCCATGATAGTGAGGCCTGCTTTCTGCAGGGCCTCCAAAATATTTCTGAGGTGGACCAGGTGATCCTCCCAGGTGGAGCTAAAGACAGCATTATCATCTAGATATGCTGCACTTTAGGCTTCCAGACCTGTAAGGACTGTGTTCACCAACCTCTGAAAAGTGGCAGGTGCATTCTTCAAACCAAAGGGCATCACCACAAATTGGTAAAGCCCACCAGGGGTAGAAAATGCAGTTTTTGGCTTTGCAACATCAGCTAGTCTGATCTGCCACGAGCCAGCTGTTGGGTCAAATGTGCTTAGATACTTGGCTGAGGCCAAAGTGTCTATTAGCTCATCTGCCCTGGGGATTTGGATGGGCATCAGTCCTAGTGACTGCATTGAGGCCTCTGTAGTCCACACAAAACCTCATCTCTCTCTTACCATCTTTGGTGTGAGGTTTTGGCACCAGGACCACTGGACTAGCCCAAGGGCTATCTGAAGGCTCAATGACACCCAGTTCCAACATTTTCTGGACTTCTGTCCTGATACAGTCCCTGACTTGGTCAGGTTGCCTGTAAATCTTACTTTTAACAGGCAGACTGTCCCCAGTGTCCACTTCATGAGTGCACCAGGTGGTCTGACTTGGAGTCAGAGAAAACATGTGTCTGAACTGATTGAGCACCTGTCTACAATCAGTTTGCTGCTGGGCAGTGAGGCTGCCTGCCAAGGCTATACCATCTACGGACCCATCATCAGGGTTCTGTGAGAGCAGGTCAGGGAGAGGGTCACTCTCCTCCTCCTGTCCCTCATCAGTTGCCATGAGCAAGCCCATGTCAGCCATGTCCACATATGGCTTCAGCCTGTTGACATGGAGCACCCTGTGAGGGCTCCTGGGAGTTCCCAGGTCTACCAGATAGGTAACCTCTCCCTTCTGCTCAACAATTTTATGGGGGCCACTCCACTTGTCTTGGAGGGCTGCTGGGGCCACTGGCTCTAACACCCACACCTTCTACCCTGGCTGGTAAACAGTCAGCACAGCCGTTTGGTCATGCCAGGCTTTCTGTAATTCCTGGCTAGCCTCAAGGTTTTTGGTTGCCTTTTTCATGTACTCAGCCATCCTGGAGCGGAGACCAAGTACATAGTCCACTATGTCCTGTTTAGGGGGTTTGAGAGGTAACTCCCAACCTTCCTTCACCAGACACAATGGACCCCTGACAGGATGGCCAAACAAAAGTTCAAAAGGGCTGTAGCCAACCCCCTTTTGAGGCACCTCCCTGTATGCAAATAAAAGGCAGGGCAAGAGTATGTCCCATCTTCGCCTAAGCTTTTCTGGGAGCCCTTTAATCATGCCCTTCAAGGTTTTGTTGAATCTCTCAACTAAACCATTGCATTGTGGGTGATAGGGTGTGGTGAACTTGTAAGTCACTCCACACTCCTTCCACATTGCAGTCAAGTAACTGGACATAAAGTTTGCATCTCTGTCAGATACTACCTCCTTAGGAAAGCCCACTCTTGAGAAAATTCCCAGGAGGGCCCTTGCCACCACAGGTGCTGTAGTGGTCCTAAGGGGAATGGCTTCTGGGTACCTTGTGGCATGGTCCACCACCACCAGGATAAACCTGTGCCCAGATGCTGTTTGGGGATCCATGGGTCCAACTATGTCAATCCCCACCCTCTCAAAGGGAACCCTCACCACAGGTAGTGGTATCAGGGGGGCCTTTGTGGTGCCACCTGCCTTCCCACTGGCTTGGCAGGTTACACAGGAGCGACAAAACTCCTTGGTGTCTTCAGACATGTGGGGCCAGTGAAAGTGAGGGACAATTCTGTCCCAAGTCTTGTTCTGGCCCAGGTGACCTGCTAAAGGAATATCATGGGCTAGTGTCAATACGAAGCCCCTAAACTTCAGAGGTATAACCAACCTCCTGGTGGCACCAGGCTTGGGGTCTCTACCCTCTGAGTACAGGAGTCCATCATCCCAATATATCTATTGGGTGCCACTAGCATTCCCAGCAGCCTCAGCAGCAGCTTTCTGTCTGAGGGGTTCAAGAGAGGGGCAGTTCAGCTGCTCCTGGCTCAGATCTGCCCTGTAAGGGCCCCCTGTCCCCAAGAACTCAACCTGATCAGGTTCAAGCTCCTCTGGGACAGTTCCTTCTTCAGGCCTGAGATCATCTTCCTCAAAAGACTGATCTGCTTCCTGAGCCAAGGGGGAAGGCACTGCCTTAACCCTACTGCTCCTCCTCTTGGGAAGCACCTGGTCCATTATTCCAAAATCCAGGGCCTGCTCAGCTTTTTACATTTTTGCCTGTGACCTAGTCACAGCAAAGACATGTGCAGGGATCCCTAACATTTCTGCATGTTTCCTGAGCTCCACCTCTGCCCAAGCTGAGGTTTTAAGATCATTGCCAAGCAAGCATTCAACTTGTAGGTCTGCACTCACCACAACCTTCTTAAGGCCAGTTACCCCTCCCCAGGAGAAGTTAACAACTGCCAGAGAATGGTCTGTTCTGACATTGCTAGCATTGGTCATTTGGTACATTTCACCAAGTATAATCTGCCCAGGATCCACAAGATCTTTTGTCGCCATGGTGACGCTTGCTCCTGTGTCCCTGACTGCCAAAGCCTCTCTTCCATTAATTAAAGGCTGCTGTCTGTATTTGCCCAAATTATTGGGACTCACAAAGGGGGACATATCCATGCCCCCATCACAGACTAGGACAGCCTGAGTTGGCACTCTGACTAGGCCAGAGCCCATCTCAGTACCCAGGGTCAACACTACTAAACCCTTATTCTGAGTATTTTCACCACCATTTGTAGCTGGACTAGGGGGAACAGTTTCCTTAGGGGCAATGGTGGCTGGATTAGAGTCTTTGGACTTGGTGCAATCACTTGTCCAGTGAGTCTTCTGCTTACAGATTTTGCACCATGGTTTCTTTTGGCCTTTTCCTTTAGTAGATTGGGATTCCCCACCAGATGCAGATTTTTGGGGACCTTGAGAAGACTTCTGGTCTTTACCCTTTTCCCCACCCTTGTCAAAGTTCTTGGAATCTTGCTTCTTCTGGTCACCACCTTGGTTCTGTACCTTCTGCTTCACCCTGGTTCTGACCCATTTGTCTGCCTTCTTTCCCAATTCTTGGGGAGAGGTCAGATCAGAGTCAACCAGGTACTGATGTAGCAACTGATTCTGACAGTTATTAAGAATCTGCTCCCTCATGATTAAATTATATAATCCTTTGAAGTCACACACCTTACTGCCAAGTAACCAGCCTTCCAGAGCCTTAGCAGCACAATCTACAAAGTCCACCCAGTCCTGTGTCTGTGCCTTTTGGGTATCTCTGAACTTTAACCTGTATTGCTCAGTGGTTAGGCCAAACCCATCTATCAGGGCACTCTACAGGACTTGGTAATCATCAGCATCCTCTTCTCTTACAGTGAGGAGCTTGTCTCTACCTTTGTCTGCAAAGGAGAGCCGCAAGATTGCTGCCCACTGCTCCTTGGGACCCTCTGAACTTTGCAGGCCCTCTCCAGTGCAGTAATCCATTTGTGGATGTCATCCCCACTCTGGTACGGAGGGACAATCTTGTTTAGGTTTCTATGGTCATAAGACCTTTCCCTACCACTAGGGAAGTTGCTGCCGCCATGGGACTCTAGTCCCAACTTTCTTCTTTGTCTATGAAGCTCTAGGGACTCCCTGTCTATAGCCAACTGCTCTCTTCTGAACCTAAGCTGAGCTTCTTCATACTGGAGCAGTCTCTTTTTCCTTTCATGAGAGGATTCCCTCCTTTGAGAGGAAACAGAGGTCCCTATTGAGGTGTCAGAATGGTTAGACTCCTGAGAAGGAGATCTTGACCTTCTAGGCACACTCACAACTCTTCCTGGGGGGACAAAGAGGAGGCCATTCTGGTCCTTCCCCCTCATCTGCAGGAGGAGCTGGATTGTCCAGGGTAAGATCATTGTCATCCCCCTGGCCAGTTTCAGAGGTCAGGTCCTGGGTATTTTCACCCCTGTTCCCTTCCTCATCTTCTGCCCCACCCTGTCTGCCTACCCCTTCAGACCCTAGGGGTCTTCTGAGATCATCCAGCAGAAGCATCTCCATGAGACGTTGGGTGTTGGCACTTTTGCCTGTCTTCAGCTTCCTAGTCTTGCACAACTCTCTCAATTCCAAGAATGGGAGGTTGTCATACTTGGAGGGTAGAAGCCCACTGGCTTCTGGCAGGGACCCACTGGTTCCTGGCCTTGAAGACATCACTAGTGAGGTGTGGTGTATGCACTACCTACTCTAGTGTGGCCTACTAAACTCTCTTGAGTTGTAGAAAGTGGGGGCATACCATGCAAGAAAGAGGGCACTTTCTCACAGAGGACAGTTGCGTGTTTCCAAGCATCTGGGCACACCGCGGATGAGGTGGAGGTATTCAGGATGGGTGTGAGCATGGCGCTGATTGGTTGCAGTTCTCTGGAGTAGGTGTGGTGAGTGTAAGGATCCGATTGGGCTCTTAAGTGGATGAACTTTATGGTGGCAGCAGTTTCTTCTGGGCTGATGACAGGCAATGTGGGTAGCACTGGTTCTTAGGATAGGATTGGAAGCATTTAGGGAAGTCTGTCAGGTCCAGTTGTGGGCTAAGGTCGCAGTAAATCACGGTGATTTTGTTACTGAAGAATTGAGGTAGATTGTTGCAGAGTGGTCAAGTTGGAGGTGGCCAATGGGGAGGTGAAGATTTTTCTGCTTCTGTTGGTGCTGGCATCGATGCGGTCCACGAGTGCGGCATGTTTGGTGGTCCGTATCATTGGATGGTAGCATCTCGGGGCAGATTTGAACCTGCTCCTGTCTGCATCGTCCTGGCTCATTCTCCGTTTGCTCTCTAGTTGTTTGCAGTGGCGTTTCGTCAGTCTCAGTTCTTCTGTGTACCAACTGGGCTGGGGTCTATATCTTGTTGTATTGTTGTGTTTGAGGGGCACAGGAGGTGATTCAGCTGTTTAAATT
Source organism: Calotriton arnoldi (assembly GCA_963921515.1). Classification (NCBI taxonomy): domain Eukaryota; kingdom Metazoa; phylum Chordata; class Amphibia; order Caudata; family Salamandridae; genus Calotriton; species Calotriton arnoldi. Next base: position 1,530,787 of record CAWUFW010002319.1, read on the forward strand.
CTTGATGACTTTGGTGAGGCTTTTGCTGTGTTCAGATTGGTGGGTGTTGAGAGTGGTGCTCCATTCCTTGTCTGTGATGCTGTTCCAGTTTCAGTGGGCTGGTCTGTTGGTGGTGAGTGTGCATTGGACTAGGATGGGGATGCTGATCTGATGTGTGTGTGGTCTGTCCAGGGAATTGGTGTGGGCTCGCCGACTCGGATGTTGCTGAAGTTGGTGACAATAGGGTCCTGGAGTTGTCTGGCGACGTGCCCATGTCCCTTTACTCGTTGGCTTCCAAGGTCCTCAATAAGTGCTCTTAAGTTGGGGGTCGGTGTGATCTTCCAGGTGAAAGTTCAGGTCTGTGATCGCTAGCATCAAGGATGATTGGTGCAACGAAGTCTGTGAACGTTCCTTTAAAAAACGGTTGAAGACCTGGCTTTTCGCTAACTGCAACCCTCCTTCTCTTCTCTTACTTGTAAACTGGTGCCAGGACTCTGTTGGGAGTAGCCGCGCGCTCTATAAATCTTGACATTCATTCACTCATTCATTCATTCACTTGCCTTCTTAGCCACTACACCAATGCTTTGTGGGAAATGGCAGCAACGATTGTCCCTGACCGTCTCGAGGATTATTTTGAAGAGGCCGTTCACGGCGGTCTGTACATGTCCAGACATATCATCAGAGCTGGTCTGAACAATGTGGACTCAGGCGCCAGAGCTATAGGGTCCTTGGTAGCCCAGCGCCACTTCTGGATGGCTACGCCACTCTGGATCAGCAGGATGACACTGACCGAGGCTGTTGGGTTTTGTGTTCAAAGAACCAAAGAGATGGTTGGCGGTAAGCCAAGTCCCATGGCTAAGCACGGTGGAGTCTGTATGAGTGTGCATTGCACAGCTCAGTGGAGGAAAGTGGATGGGTAGTTCGCAGTGCATAGCTGAGGTGGGGGCTGTTTACAGTGCACAGCTTATACGGGGTCTGTGTGAGGGGGCAGCACACAGCTCAGTGGTGGTTTGTGTGCTCTTCCATTGCACAGCTCAGTTGAGAAGGTGGGTGGTCAGAGCACAGCTCAGGGAGAGGCTTTGTACAGTGCACAGCTGTGTGAGGGGTCTTTGTGTGGGGGCAGTGAAGAGCTCACCTAGTGGTTTGTGTGTGTGGGCATTGCACCGCTCAAGTGGTGGTTTGTGTGTGGGCAGTGCAGAGCTCAGTGGTGGTTTGTGTGTATGGGCGGTGCAGAGCTCAGTGGTGCATTGTGTGTGTGGGCAGTGCAGAGCTCAGTGGTGGTTTGTGTGTGTGGACAGTGCAGAGCTCAGTGGGAGGTTGCATTGGTGGGAAGTGCACAGTGCAGTGGTGGTGTGTGTTTGTGTGTGTGTGTGTGAGTAGTGCACAGCTCAGTGGTGGTTTACGTGGGCTGTGCAGAGCTCAGTGGTGCTTTGTGTGTGTGGGCAGTGCAGAGCTCAGTGGGAGGCTGCATTGGTGGGCAGTGCACAGTGCAGTGGTGGTGTGTGTTTGTGTGTGTGAGTAGTGCACAGCTCAGTGGTGGATTGTGTGTGTGGGCAGTGCAGAGCTCAGTGGTGGTTTGTGTGTGTGGGCAGTGCAGAGCTCAGTGGTGGTTTGTGTGTGTGGGCAGTGCAGAGCTCAGTGGTGGTTTGTGTGTGTGGACAGTGCAGAGCTCAGTGGGAGGTTGCATTGGTGGGAAGTGCATAGTCAGGCTGTTGAACTGCATTTTGCTGCGTCATCGCTCAAGTTCCCTGTAAGGCCTGTGTTTTTAATTGTATTTCCAACTCCCCCACTGACTGGTCCCATTCTGAGAACATTTAAGGAGAAGTAAACACAACAGAAAGGATGTGTTCGGCAGTTGTCACACAGCAGATGACAGAGCCTGACTGGATTTATTGAATTAACACAAGGCCTGGAAGGAGCTGGACCAGGACCCATTTGCTTATGTAGGGTTGGGTGGTGAATGTTGTGTTATTTTGGCTTCAGTATTTGCATCTCTATTCTCAGGGTATTTGGCTGTTTGAATTGTTTGACCAACACTGAACATGCAACAGATGTTCATCTGCCACATCTGTATTCACATCTCAGTCTAACACTCAAGTCACTAGTGTCTCCCAGACATCGGCCTCATCCCGCTCCCGAACAGACAGATTCTCTACTGTTCAGCATCCATCGTTACTGGCAATGGGTGGACTCGTGGGAGCAGAGAACAAAGAGAGTAGAAGAGAAGGAACAAGAGTGTGCAGTTGGAAAAAAGCACTTTTTTATGCTTGCTTAGCTTTAACTTCGCATCTCCTGTGCCCTCTAAGATGGCACCAGTCATTGTTGTGGTTTCTGTCAGAATGCCTTGTGCCCCTCTCCCCACCCCCTTTACATGCACCCTAAAGATGGAGGTGAACATTGGAATCTTCCCAGAATCTAACCATCATTTCTTTGATGCGCACAGAACAAGGTGAGAGCTGAGAAGCAGAAAATTGCATCCGAGATTGAAAACCTGCGTGAACTCCTGAGACACAAAGAGCAGACCCTGCACCAGAGACTGGAGGAGATGGAGAAGACAATTACCATGGTAGAAAATGCAAATATCTCCAAACTGTCCAATCAAATCACCTCTCTTAATGCCCTGATAACAGATCTAGAGAAGAAATGCAAGGAATCAGCGTTGGACCTCCTGAAGGTGAGAGACCACTTGGTGAATACAAGACCATACAGAAGTGTTACATTCATATGGTGTGTGAGGTGTTGAATGTAAGTGGAGAACATGCATGATCAACAGAGAGGGTTAATTCACACTGACCTCCTGTATTTTGACAACCCAACAAAATATACAGACAAGTTAAACTAACAACAAATCCTTCTGCTCTGAGCGCCCAACGCAATGTACAAGTAGGTTCAGTATAGCGCAGCCCTCTTGTATACTGACACCCGACAAGGTATAAAGAATATGGCAGCCTGGGTCCTGTGACTCCATTCAGAATATCAGACTGTTCCGGGTCTGATGTCCTCTTTGTGAACATCAAAGTCGGGTCTGTGTCATGTGTTTCAGTTTAGAATATCAGACTGTGCTGTCATGTTACCAGATTCAGAATATCAGGCTTTGCTGTGACCTCTGACCACATTTAGAAAATCAGAATTTATAGACTATGCTGTCGTAAGACCACGTTCAAAATATCGCAGACTCTGTGCCATGTCTGTGGCCCCGTTCAAGATGTCACAGATGGTGCTGGGCCATGTGACAATATTCAGAATATCAAAGACTGGAGGTGGAGTCAGCCATGGAGGAAGATAGCCGCTCTGCACACTATCTCCACCAGCCCATGAAACCGCTTGGGCTCGCAGGACTGTAAACGGGGCACTTGCCTGTCCATGGAGGAATGAGAGTGAGCATGAGGCGAACCACCCCTCCCCGTGTGCCCCACCCCACATTTGAGTTTCTTCTGGGCCCGCATGCACTCTTCAAAAGACCGATGTTGCTTCATAAGGACCTCCCCTGTCCCCACAAAAGTCGGGCCTGTTTCCGGCTGCAGTTGTACTTGTACGCCAAAAGGGGATGATGCCGAGCCTCACTGATTATCCGAGTCAAGGGAGAGAGATCGCTTGGATCCAGGCAGGTGCAGTAATTATCTGGTGGAGGCCTGCAAAGGACGGTGCCACTGGCTCATGCTGCATCTGACAGAGACACGTTAGTGACAGATTCCTTACCTTAGAATATCCCCAGGCGTCAGGCTGGATCCGGAAAGTTTTTGCGTAGCAGTACCCTTGCGCGTCGGTAGGCGGCGTCGTGCGGGTCCGGCGTCGGGATCGCCGGGATGACGTCGCGGGCAGTACTTAGACGCCGCCCCTGCGCGCTGCCGTCAGTTCTTTTTTCCGCGCCAGTAAGCGCAGATCCGGGAAGAGCAGTGCCCTAGTCATTTTTTGACTACATTTTTGGTGATTTTTTCACTGTTTCTTTTCGAGTCATCTCGACTCCAAGGTGTCGGTAGGGATGCCCGGCTTCAAGCCATGCGACGCCTGTGGTCGAATGATGTCGATCACAGACCCGCACGTAGAGTGTCTCTAGTGTCTCGGCTGCGACCACGACACGAAGTCGTGCCCCGACTGCCGGGCCTTACACCCGAAAGCTTTGCGAGAGCGGTCTCGAAAGCTCCTCGAGGTCCGGCAGTCGGCTCCGCGCCGCACCAAGCCCCGGTCGCGTGAGAGGTCGAGGGGCCGGTCGCGGAGTCCTCGCCGGTCGTCGGAGTCCAAGTCTTCGCACTCCTCGGGTAAGTCGAAGCACCATCGCTCTAAGACTTCGCCTCGCCGGTCTCGCGACTCGGCTGAGGCCCCTGTCGGCACCATCCCCGCGGCCCCGGACGTGCCTGTGGAGCCGCCCCCGCAGTACCCGTCCTTTCCGGGTTCGGGGGAGACTCTGGCCCAGATACAGGAATTCCTGTCGGCCATGGCCCGCCTCTTCGGGCCTCAAGGTCCCTCCGGTGCGCCTTCGGGCCCCGCGGGCCCTGATAGGGTTGCTCCGGCGTCGCCGCCGACTTCGGTCCCGGCGTCGCCCGTCCCGCCAGCCTTGATCCCGGCCCCGATCCCGGCTCCGGTGGTACCGCAACCCCCATCGATGCCGGTTGACCTAACCACGCCTCCGCCGGCGCCGATGTCCCCGGTGCCTTTCCCGACGCCGTCCGGGGCTCTGGGCGGCGTCGTTCCCCGGTTCTCTCCGGATCCGGACATGGCACCGTACCGACGTCGCTCGACGCCGGCTCCGGCGCCAATGAGACCTTGGGTCCCAAATGTCCCTCCTCCTCCTTATTTTGAACCAGAGGAGGACCAGGAGAGCTGGGAGGGGTCGGAGGACCCTCTCACACAGCAGTGTGACTATGATCAGGACTGGGCAGAGGAACTTGGGGATGCCAGTGGTCTGGACACCTCCCCTGACACTGGCATGCTGTCTCCTCCTTCCGTGGCAACGGAGGAGGGAGCAAATTTCGCAACGGTGTTGCGTAGAGCAGCTGGAGCCTTACACCTCCAGTTGTCTACAGTGGCTGTCAGGACTATCCTCCTGACGGAAGTGCTTCAGCCGGCAGCTACCTCCTCGGAGCCATTGCTGCCGTTTAATGACGCACTTTCTGACGTTCTTTTGGGCACCTGGTCCAAGCCCGCCACAGGGGCTCCTGTGGTTAGGAACGTGGCCCGACGCCATCGCCCTGCTCCGGGCGACCCCTTGTTTCTCTCTCAACATCCCACCCCCGAGAGCTTGGTTGTCCAAGCCTCTGCCTCCCAAACCGCCTTCCCTACCGCCCCTCCGGATAGGGAATCCAAACGCCTGGATCAATTTGGGAAGAAGGCCTTTTCTTCCTCCAGTGCTGGCTTGCGGTCCGTCAACACCGCTTGCCTTTTGGGCCGATACTCCCACTCTCTGTGGGATTCGGTGGTGCAAGTTTTGCCCCAGTGTCCTGAGGAGGTCCAGACACTGCTTTCCCGCACCATTGCGGAAGGAAGGGATGCAGCAAAGTACACCATCCGTTGTGGCCTTGATACCGCCGACTCGCTGGGCAGATCGCTTGCAACGACGGTGGCGCTGCGTGGCCACGCCTTGCTGAGGACAACTGGTTTCTCGGGTGATGTCCAGAACACACTCATGGACATGCCCTTTGATGGAGTCGGTCTTTTTGGCACCAAAGCAGACCATGCGCTGGAGCGTTTTAAGGACTCGCAGGCTACTGCCAAGTCCCTGGGCCTTTCTGCTGTACGCCCTCCGCTGCCCTCTGCTTTTCGCCCCTTTCGTGGCCACGGAAGGGGCGCCCAGTCACGTCCGCTGCCCAGCCACCGGCCCGCGCAGCAAGCGTCTTCGCGTGCCCGAGGGCGTGGCTCCCGCCGTGGCGGGTCAGGCAACCAGCGTGCGGGTCAGGCCACAACCTCCGCCCCGTCCGCGGCCTCCAAGCCCTCCTAGTCCTTCCTTTCAGGTGCACAGCACGCCAGTAGGGGGCAGGGTCCGCCATCACCTTCACCACTGGCGTGCCATCACCTCGGACAGGTGGGTCTTGGACATTGTCCGAAGGGGCTACTCCCTCCCCTTCGAGACCACCCCCCCAGCCATGCCACCTCAATTCCACCGCATGTCAGGGGATCACTTGGTGCTTCTGCAGAAGGAAGTCACGGCCCTCTTGGCCAAGAGGGCCATCGAGCATGTTCCGACCCCAGAAGTAGGACGTGGTTGCTACTCCCACTACTTTCTGGTGCCCAAAAAGGACAAGGAGGACATGCGTCCTATCTTGGACCTCCGGAACGTCAATCGCTTCCTCCGGAAGGAGAAGTTCAAGATGCTCACCCTAGCTCAGGTCTTGACTGCCCGCGACCGTGGAGACTGGTTGGTAGCGTTGGACTTGCAGGACGCTTATTTCCACATCCCCGTCCTGCCGGCGTTACCTACGGTTCACGGTAGGCCTCGAGCATTTTTAGGTCACCGTGCTCCCCTTTGGCCTTACCAGTGCCCCTCGGGTGTTCACGAAAGTGATGGTGGTGGTCGCAGCTCATCTGCGCCGGGCAGGGGTTCCAGTCTTCCCCTACCTCGACGACTGGTTGCTGAAGGCGGGCTCGTCCCAGGCAGTCGTCTCCCACCTCCAGACTACGGCCGAACTCCTGCACTCGCTGGGGTTCTCCATCAATGTGCCAAAGTCGCATCTGATTACTTCTGCACAGCTCCTTTTCATCGGAGCAGTTCTGGACACGACGCAGTTTCGGGCCTATCCTCCCGAACGGCGAGTCCGGGATATTCAGGCTATGATTCCGATCTTTCAGCCTTTATCCTGGGTTTCGGTACGGATGACCCTGAGGCTGCTGGGCCTCATGGCCTCCTGCATCCTGCTGGTCAATCATGCCAGATGGCATATGCGGGCTCTGCAGTGGGACCTGAAGTTCCAGTGGGCGCAGCACCAGGGCAACCTGTCCGATCACGTCCAGATCTCAGAGGGGACTGCAAAACAGTTGCAGTGGTGGCTCTCGAACCGGCAATGGGTCATGGGCAGATCCCTCTCCCTTCCCCAGCCAGAGCACAGAGTTGTGACGGACGCGTCCCTTCTGGGATGGGGCGGTCACATGGGAGAGGCGGAGATCAGAGGCCTCTGGTCTCCGGCGGAGTCCCGACTCCATATCAACCTTCTGGAGCTCCGGGCGATCCGACTTGCACTCAAGGCATTCCTTCCCTCTGTCAAAGGGACGGTGGTGCAGGTGTTCACAGACAACACCACTGCCATGTGGTACTGCAACAAACAAGGCGGGGTGGGGTCGTGGACCCTATGTCAGGAGGCTCTGCGCCTCTGGACATGGCTGGAACATCAGGGCATTTTCCTGATGGTTCAACACCTGGCAGGTTCCCTGAACGCCAGGGCGGACGAACTCAGCCGCAGGTGCATGATGGATCATGAATGGCGTCTTCACTCGGAAGTGGCGCAAGGACTCTTTCTTCAGTGGGGAGAGCCTTGGTTAGATCTATTCGCCACAGAAGAGAACGCGCAATGACATCAGTTCTGCGCGTTGGAATTTCCAAGGCGGCACTCGCTCGGCGACGCTTTTCGTCGCGAGTGGAGTTGCGGTCTGTTGTACGCCTTTCCGCCTATACCACTTCTACCCAGAGTGTTGAAGAAGATTTGGCGCGACCGGGCCCAAGTCATCCTTGTGGCTCCGGACTGGGCTCGAAGAGTTTGGTATCCCGAGCTACTCAGTATGAGCGTCGATCCCCCGATCCGTCTGCCTCTTCAGGAGGATCTTCTGTCGCAGCAGCAGGGGACGGTCCTCCACCCGAACCTGTCCAGTCTCCACCTGCTTGCGTGGAGATTGAGCGGCGGCAGTTGATTCCTTTCGACTTGCCTCCCGAAGTTTGTGATGTAATTCTGGCAGCCAGGCGTCCCTCCACTAAGGTGGTATACGCCTGCAGGTGGAACAAGTTTGTGGCATGGTGCACAGCAAAGGCTGTGAATCCCCTTTCTGCCCCTCTTTCTGAGGTTCTTCTGTTCCTTCTTTCTCTGGCCCAACAGGGTTCTGCCCTGGGTACCATCAAGGGCTATCTTTGTGCTATCTCCGCCTTCCTCAGGCTTCCTGATCAGCCCTCTCTTTTTAAGTCCCCTGTTGTTAACAGGTTTCTAAAAGGCATTACACACCTCTACCCTCCTGTTCCGTTTATAATGCCTCAGTGGGACTTAAACTTGGTTCTTACTTTTCTCATGTGCGCTCCCTTTGAGCCTCTCCACAAATGTCCTCTTCATCTTCTAACTCTGAAGACAGCCTTTCTGGTGGCCATCACCTCCGCTCGGCGGGTGAGTGAGCTCCAGGCTCTGTCATGCAAGCCTCCCTTTCTGTCTGTCCATCCAGATAAGGTTGTTCTTAGGACGCGTCCGTCCTTCTTGCCAAAGGTGGTTACTGCTTTCCACATCGGGCAGACCATCACTTTGCCCACCTTCTTTCCGCCTCCGCATCCTTCCAGAGAGGAAGAGAGGCTCCACCGTCTGGACCCAAAACGTGCGCTTTCCTTTTATATCAACCGCACACAACACTTCTGGGTGGATGACCAGCTCTTTGTTGGCTACGTGGGCGCCAAAAAAGGTCGGGCGGTGCACAAGAGAACCATCTCCCGCTGGGTGACCTTGTGTATCAAGGCCTGCTATTCTTTGGCTAAGAAGGAGCCTCCTGTTGGGCTGCGTGCCCATTCCACCAGGGCAACGGCTGCTACCACGGCTTTAGGCTGCGGTGTTCCGCTGCAGGATATATGTCAGGCAGCTACGTGGGCCTCGCTGCACACGTTTACTAAGCATTACTGCCTTGACAGTCCGGTCCGGAGGGACGGCTTCTTTGGCCGTTCTGTCCTCCGGGACTTCCTTGTCTGATCTTTGTTCGCAGACCCACCACCGGGGTTGGTATTGCTGGGGTATCTATTCTAAGGTAAGGAATCTGTCACTAACGTGTCTCTTTCAGATGCACAAGTTACTAACTTGTGTAACGATATATCTGTAAGAGACAGTAGTTAGTGACAGATTCCTTACCGCCCCACCCATCCTCCCCGTTCTGCGAACTGATTTCTAGGGTTAAGGACATCCCTTTCAGGGCCCTAGTATTTTTCAGACACCTATGTCAGCTTCTTGCATGGCTCTGCGTTCCTGGCGCGGAAAGTCGTGTACAGAACTGACGTCAGCGCGCAGGGGCGGCGTCTAAGTACTGCCCGCGACGTCATCCCGGCGATCCCGACGACGGACGCGGAGCCGCACGACGCCGCCTACCGACGCGCAAGGGTACTGCTACGCAAAAACTTTCCGGATCCAGCCTGACGCCTGGGGATATTCTAAGGTAAGGAATCTGTCACTAACTACTGTCTCTTACAGATATATCGTTACACAAGTTAGTAACTTGTGCTTCAGCCCTGGATGGGCCCTGGAACCGAGAAGTGCTGGACCAGCGAGCAGTGAGTTTCTTGGCTAGGGCCCGAGTCCAGGACCCCAATGCCCTGCCCGGGAGAAGAGACACTGAGCTCTCACTTTTGCCTGACAGCATTCTGAGAGACAGTTGTCTAGTAATCGGGTGATAAAGCCGGCCCGCTGCCCTTACCCTTACTATGAGCCCAGTCCTCCATTGGCCTTTGGGGAGACATTTCCAATTTAATACGCCCCAATAACTCGGTCTGGTCATTCCCCTTTTGAGGGACGGCGAGTCACTGTGATTGTCCGCTTCTACAAGCAGCAGCTCCATAAGTATGCAGCCAATGTACCAGTGTACTTAACCAGTCCGCCAGGCATATTACTGCGATGCTACCTGCAGTGCACAGCCCTCCTCTGCGATGTCGCCTAGAGCCTTGCTGCTAGCAAACCCCACCATCGCTGAGGCATTAGCAGGTAACAAAGCAGGAGCCACCACAAAGCTGAGTGACGCGACAACCATGGACCTAAATACGTTACTGACAGAGATCACAGCATTGGCCTTAAAATGACCAGTTTTGACTCCTCAATGTCAGGCCTTTCTGAGAAAATCAGTTCTATGTACTGCGACTTCACATCAGTCCACCAACTCCTAGATGTAATGGACGGCAGAATCGAGAACCTCGATAGACAAGTGAACTCTCAAACAGACTGGGGTTTGAAATCTGGTGACTCAAACAAAAGGTCATGGACCTTGAAGATCGCTCCCAGCAGAAAAACATCCACATCTATGGTGTACAGGAAGTAGCGGAGGGGTTTAAAATGACTGCCTTTTTACAGTCCTTTCTGCTGAAGATTCTGGACATCCAATTTGCCGCCACTCAAGAAAAACAGCGGCCACTCAGACTGCGCGCTCAAAGCGCTCCACCTTCTCCCAGGGCAATTATAGCCTGTCTACTCGGACACAACCACATACGAATAATCCTGCTAGTGCTTAAAAAACACAAAGGTCCCTTCTTTGATGCCGACAGATTCAGATTATGGCGGACAATTCCAATGCAACGGTGATAAAATGCAAGAAATTCCTGGCCCTGAGACCGCGGCTCCAGCAGCACAATGTGAAATGTGTCCTTCTCGATAACGCTGTGATGCTTTTAGCTATCAATAGTAAGACATCAGAATTTGATGATACGGTCGACCTCTCGGATTTTCTGGACTCAGAGCTCTTCTTCCAAATAAAGACAGGACCCCACCAGGGGGTTTACCCACTGATCTCTGGGAGAGGGGGGTGGGGGGGTAGCGAGCGTTGCATTGAAAAGATGGAAGAAACCAACATACCCCACACATCACACCCCGCCATAGGAAATCAGACAGAGCAACCTTAACAAAGAGGTAGAAGCCTTGTTGCGTGACAGAGACAGGTCATGCTCCCCTTTAAAACACAGGAAATGTGATGTCACGAAGAATTTGGTAGAATGACTGACTGCCCACTGCTTCATCCAGGGGTTCTACGGGAGAAATGCAGTAACATCTGTTTATTGTATATATTTAGGTGCTGAAAAGCCTTGCCATATCTGGGTTTGTTCCCGAAGTATGTTACTTGTTATTTATTGTGTTCTATAGTCCACAAGCTGCCGTCTATTTTGGAGACCCCCCTGAACCTGACCTACGTAGTATTCGCACCATGCAGGGCCATAGGCTGTGCCTACGCTAGCACATGGGGGTCGGGCATCTGCACCACACATCACCCACGTTATGTCTAGTATCCAAGCAGTACATCTGGGCTAACCCATCTCCCCATAACCTTTTCTATGTATCTTGCAGTGAGATCCCAGGATGGCTCCCTCGGCTGGCGGGTGGGGAAGCACCGCTTGCAGTTTAAAGGTTTGGGTCTTCTAGGGTGAGATAAGGCCAAGTCCTGTAGAGGCACCCGAGGTTACTACTCTTCTCTTGCCCCAGGCAGTACGTAAGCTTCTCCTCACAGCTCCCCATCCCATTGCGATAGTGCTGTGTGCATTCTCTGGGCGGACACACAAACCTGCCACATCACACTACTCCATTGCTTTGACGTTACGTAGTCGCCACCCCAGCAAGGACCTTCCTACGCATCACCTATCCGTCCCATTAGCCTCAGAAGAGGTATCCCTGCGTGCTTGTCTTCCCATATTCCAGTTACCGTCATTTCATTAAATGTTAGTGGTTTAAACAGTTCTATCAAAAGACAAAAGCTTCTGACCTATTTGAAACCTGGCATGCTGACACAGCTATGGTCAAGAGACTCACTTGTCAACGGCAGAAGAAGATACACTGAAGCGGGACTGAGTTGGGCGGGTCATCCATAGTTGTTGAATCAATACAGAAGGGAACAGCCAAGCCACACGCAGTAATGGCACCAAGAAATGCAGGGTTGCCATACTTATCAGCCAAGCCTTCCCACGCAAGCTGCTTAGAACGTGGATTGCCAAGGTAGGTACGCATTTGCCAAATGAAAAATGCTGGACCTGTCCATAATCTTGGGCATTGTTTATGCCCCTGGCAGTAGCAAAGCAACCTTCCTGGCACACATCTCTAGACGCTTGACTGCGCACAAGGGTGGATATGGCGTGGACTGGAACACAGCAAATGACCCTATCCCCTACGGGACAGGGCCACCGAACAGATACAATACTGCCGACGGAGCACTCCTGATGGATGCGATTGGTGCTCATGGTTTTAGGAAGCTGGCTCTGTATATACTGTACCAAAGTAAGGTATAGTGTGCGCAGAGTCCAGGGAGTCCCCAGAGGTATAGCAGAGGCTAAACTAGGTAAGTACTAACACCTCTCTTTGTTGTAGAGTGGGCGAGCAGTTAGGCTTATCCAGAGGGTGTGTTAAGCATTTGTTGTATTCACTCACTCAAGGGCTGATTACACACACTCAGAGACAGAATCCAGACCAATTAGGTAAGTATAAAAAAGGTATACTTATGTTTTATTTTAGAACCAAGCAGGACTTGGTACAGGTGGGTAAAATGTACTTTCAATTGTAAACCTTTACACAGAAATGCAATTGGGATTGGATTTGCCACTGTTACAGGCTGGTATGGTTACAAAAAGCAGTTTAAATTACACAGTTTTTACTTTTATAATACTTTTTGATTACTTTCAGATTACAGTGACTACTTGGTTGGTTTGCCTAGATACCACACCGAGGGATCTCACAATAGAAGTAAGACTTTTAAAGCTTTGCAGTTTAGTTACTCTTTCTTCTTACAAACATCAGTTCAACACTTTTTAGGGTCAAAAACGCATGCCATTGATCCCTAAGGGAGAAAAATGGTTATCAGTTAAATATGTGACTCACTCGTGGGCATTTTGGCGGTTAGGACCAAGGTTCCCCAAGGTCAAGGTAGGCACTCCAGTTGCACCACCAGCTGCACTCGGGCAGCCGGGTGCAGAGTGCAGGGGCCCAATGTTAGCCAATGGGGCTAAGGGGCCTTCGGTCAGGGTCTGCTTACGAGCAGGCCACTCGGCTGTGGGAGCAAAGCTCCTGGGGTTAAGGTCAGCACTGCAGGGTCCAACAATCAGCACAGGAGCTGCACCACCTGCGGCACTGGGGCGGCCGGGCGGCATGGTGCCAAGAAGACATCGAGGACCCTGTGATTTCTAATGGGGACCTTCCGTTCAACAAAGTTGCTGCAGGCTCGGGCACAGAGAGTTCCTGAAGGCGACCACCAGCTGGAGAGGTAAGTTGGGTTCTTGGGAGATGCCTGGACGCCGCCGGTTGGGCCATCCAAGGCCGTGGGGCGGAGGGTGCAGGGGTGTCTTTTGGCGTTGGGTTTCTTTAGCAGCTCTGGTCGCGGTCCCAGGGACCCTTCAGGTTGAGGCTGCAGGCATCATCATGAAGCTTGAGAAAGGTCGGAGATCACCAGATGCCAGGTCAGGATCGCTGGGGAGACCTCCTCATGGTGTTGGGCCACTTGAACTCGGGCCGTGGGCATTGGGTGCAGAATCGTGGGTGCTCACGGGAGACAGAGTCTGTAAGATGGTTGCAGGGCAGGTCCTCTGGGCTCTGGGGTTCGCTGGCTGCTGGACTCGCCAGGTTTCTTGCTGTAGGGAGGTTAAAGGCAGAACGGGCCGGTAGGGCTGGGGCCAAAGTAGTAGGTGTCCTCTTCTTTCTGGGTCAGCATGGCTCTTCAGTCCTTCTTTCTTCCTCGAATCTGAGAAGGCTAGGTTCAGGGTTGCCCCTAAATACTAAATTTAGGGGTGATAAAAGGGTGTGCAGGTCGGGACCAATGAGCCCCTTCCTTAGGGTGGGTACACCACTTACTATGCCACCCTCCAGTGGGAGGGGGGCACGAGCCTCTCCCTAATTGGCTGTGTACCCTCATCTTCAAGACGGAGGGGACTGAGATGTGTGCTTCACCTCACCTCCCCCACCTTAGGGGTGGGGTTGGCAAATGTGGGCACACCTCTCCTCCTAGCTTGGTTTTCCCAGAGTGGGGGCAGAACCGGTGGGAGGCAGTTGCTGGGGGCAGCAAGAGGCAGGGACAGCTTACAAAGGCGGAAGGCCTTTGAAGCTTCCCCTTTCGTGGACCCAGCCCATCCTGGGGGAGGAGGTGTGACACCTCTGCCCAGGATGGGCTTTGTTTTTGGACCCAGAGTGCCGAGTCCCTCTACCCAGGGGTCCAGAAACCTGTCTGGTGGCGGCAATATATATAATACACCCCATTTCCTCACAGTGAGTTATACTTTTCTCTCTCCAGCATTTAAAGGTCTAACACATTTAATGTTGGAATAATAATTAAGGTGTAATTAATTAAAATATTTCTAATAACTGATCTTTTTAGTACATAATCTGTTATACCATTATTGGCATTAAACAAATATATGAAATTAACAAATATCGAGTTGTTCTGCAAATTTAATTCTGCATTGTAGGTTTGAATGGCTTCCGTCCACCCTTCCCGGGAATGCCTCGTGCATGCAGAGGTACTTTGTTAAGATCTACTTCTTTTATAAATTCCACTGTGATTGGAATTAGGTGGATCGATCGAAGAGTGGAGACAGTTTTTCTGTTGACTTCTGCGTGACGGCACATCCTGCCAGGCTGATTTCAGTTAATATTTGTTCCATAAGAGATTTACTTTTAGTGTTTGTTATTGTAGTCGGTGCTCAAAGTTGTTGATGGCATATTTACTAAGTATGAGCTTATGTGAGTGTTTGTTCTTGTGATGTCTTGTATTGCTTTTGGCCTTTCTTTTCCTATATTTTTGGCTTTTGATTTCTGTGTCAGTTGGATGTTATAAAACACTGGGTAAAGTGGTTTAGGCTTGATTTCTGTTTTGGACAGATTTATTTATATAAAAATGTTTAATTTGTATGTATGTATGCGTTCAGCTGTATTTAATTGTGCAGGAATGCCTGAAGTTTTACAAAATCTTTTAAAAATTGTTACCAGATCAGCTGAATATAGATTTGTTGTAGAATTATCTTTTCACGCCTCATTATCTGCTCTGGTTTTTCTTTGATGTCCAGTCTAATACTAGAGTCTTTGTGCACCTTTATCTTAATGATCCTTGACCCAAGTTGTTTCCTCATCCCTCAATGAAACCGTAGCTCTGTAGTTCATTAATAGACGTTTGTGGAAAATCTTCTGAATTTGTAGTCCGAGCAGATCAGCCTTCTCGGTTAATGCTTCTGAATACAGGAGGGTTAAATCCCCTGTGTTACACTTTAAATCTGATGTATTATTACATCAAGTGCATGCACTCGGTGCCGCTGCACATATATGCTTTGACTCGGTTACATGTGACCCTTAAAACCACTTCTTCATTCACATCTTATCATCCAATTGGAGAATCGCCAGGTGTCGCGTGCTTGACTCACCTTTCATCTCGAATCACAAAGTGACCCTCCGCCACCTTCTTTGGAATCGAGGGAGCCCCTCCCACCACACCCCCGCATCGAGGGAGCGCCTCCCCCGCCAGCCAGCGAGTCACCTCTGCATCAGACCCGCCGCCAAAACCATGAAATGGGCCTCCACGCCCCGCCCTCCATTGTCGGCTTCCAGCCAATCCGCAAGAGACACCCGTGCTCAACGTCCTTAAGCAGTAAAGCCGTGGGCGCGTCAGTGGGGGGGAAATGAAACAATAGGAGGGAGGGGACTCATTCAGAATGCGCAAGACTGTTCTGTATCTCTGTCACATCACTGACCCTCGTGGTTCATCAGAGTATCACAGTCTCTGCTGTGTCATGTGACCCATTCAGAGTATCACAGACTCTGCTGTGTCATGTGACCCCTTCAGAGTATCACAGACTCTGCTGTGTCATGTAACCCCTTCAGAGTATCACAGACTCTGCTGTCATGTGACCCATTCAGAGTATCACAGACTGCTGTGTTATGTGACCCCTTCAGAGTATCACAGACTCTGCTGTGTCATGTGACCCATTCAAAGTATCAGACTCTGCTGTGTCATGTGACCCATTCAGAGTATCAGACTCTGCTGTCATGTGACCCCTTCAGAGTATCACAGACTCTGCTGTGTCATGTGACCCCTTCAGAGTATCACAGACTCTGCTGTGTCATGTGACCCATTCAGAGTATCACAGACTCTGCTGTGTCATGTGACCCATTCAGAATACCAAGGACTGTGTGTGTTGAGGTGTGAGGTCGGCACCCCAGTGTCTCCTTGCATGAGACACTCGTATGTGTTTAACTGAATTTGAATATTACAAGTTATATTAAACCTAAGCTGCTTCCTGGTCTTTAAAATCAGTCATTAAAACTGATGTCCTTCTTCTGTTTTGCAGGATGTTAGAAGCACCCTGGACAGGTAAGGTTGGTTTATTGACCTCATCTCAGTGTGTAAGGAGCAGGTCTGGCTGCAGGGTGGAAATGTCCGTACTAAGCTCACACAGATCCACTCTGCTGCCAGAGGAATACTACCCCATACAATTATTATATGTAGATCACCTCATAACTACTCTCCCGTCTTCCAAACACTGTTGAGGCCCCCTGGCTTGTTCTCAAAACACCCACAGTCCTTTTCATTCTAGGAAATTATAGTTGAGTTATCAGAGTGCGGCCTTGAAACTTTAATAAACTCCTAATCTTACGAAAATAACACATGAGACCAGGAAACTCTGTTTTCACAAAAAGCCTCTTTTTCGACAGAAATTACCTCACGTTTTAAAAAACTCTGAGTATTCTAAACCTCCTTCAGGGGTTGCTGCCCCCCGCCCCCGCCCCAATCCTCAACTGTCCATCAAATGCTTAGGATCATCATTGGAATTCTCTGAAAACCCACATCCTCTCCTAAACCGGTCTCATCCTTCAGTACCCAGAGGGCTGCAGAGGTTCATGCCCCTGTGTTGCCCCAGTTCAAGGAGTGGGTGTGACCCAAGAACCCAGCGTTAATTTAGTAATAAAGATGAAAGTGGGCACAATTTGTAAAAGTATTCTTGGGAATTAGTAACTATGAATGCATCTAATGCACTGACAGTGGCAGGTACAGTGGAGAGAATGTTACTGCAGTTCTTCAAACTGAGACAAAGTTATAGAGTTGTTGAGTTATGTTAATGTAACAGATTTGATATTCAGGCTTAATTCACATTCAGAGGTTTATGCATAATTGACCATTCCACTCTGATGCTGTATGATCAGAAGATTTTGCCAACACGTTTCAGCCACTTGTGATTAACTCCAGGGCCTTCCCAAGGGAAAAGCTTTAGAGCAGTTATCAAAATGTAACCTGAAAAGAACAACGTTTTTAAAAATGAAAAGTGTGTGGAGTGCAGCAGTTGTTGAAAAAAGAGACAAGATTAAATGGGCATTGATTGTATCAGTATCATTCAGTGTCAAAAGATGTACGTAAAGGAAAGCACTTGAAGACATTGCTCTGAGCTAGAGAAAGCAGCAGTTCAGTTGAGATGTCCTGCATGTGACAGAACACTCAGCACGGAAAGGGGCTCGAACCTCTCTCTGAGTCAGTGTCATTTATACATTAATCCAATGGGCACTCTAAAAAAGTGCGCTGTTTTAGGTTCTTCCCTATTCCGCTCATTGTCTCAGATGTATTTCCTTTAATGTGTATATTGATTCCCCTGAACAGATTTTCAATTTGTCCCTATTTTTATTATTACACTTTCTGTAGTTGCATCACAAAAATTCTCAAAGGACTTCTTCAGTCTAATAAACCTAACTCTTCAGTCTAATAAACCTAACTCTGTCCCTCGGGTCTGCTCCTAGTCCTAAGAAACCTTTCTTCGACCCTCAATGACTTCTGTTCAGTGCACCACGTCCTCAGGGGTCAGCGTCCTCAGGGGTCAGCGTCCTCTGGGGTAAGCATCCGCAGGAGTCCGCATCATCCTCGGGGGTCCGCATCATCCTCGGGGGTCCGCATCATCCTCGGGGGTCAGCATCATCCTCAGGAGTCCGCATCACCCTCAGGAGTCCGCATCACCCTCAGGAGTCCGCATCACCCTCAGGAGTCCGCATCACCCTCGGGAGTCCGCATCACCCTCGGGGGTCCGCATCACCCTCGGGGGTCCGCATCACCCTCTGGGGTCCGCACCATCCTCTGGGGTCCGCACCATCCTCTGGGGTCCGCACCATCCTCTGGGGTCCGCACCATCCTCTGGGGTCCGCACCATCCTCTGGGGGGGTCCGCACCATCCTCTGGGGGGGTCCGCACCATCCTCTGGGGGGGTCCGCACCATCCTCTGGGGGGGTCCGCACTATCCTCGGGGGTCAGCACCATCCTCGGGGGTCAGCACCATCCTCAGGGGTCAGCGTCCTCAGGGGTCAGCGTCCGCACGGGTCAGCGTCCTCAGGGGTCAGCAACAAATCAATCTTTAAACCCCTGAAAGTGTCCAGAACCCTCACTTCTGAGATCAGAGAAGAGAGGGGGAGAGATGGAGACTAAAATATTCAGCAAGAGAGAGTTGAAAAGAGAAAGGTAGAAGAAGAGATAAAGGCAGATGAACAAGAAGAAGGGAGAGATACAGAGGGCAGTGGAGAAGAGAAGAGTGAAAGAGACACAGGAAGGAATTGGAGAGAAGAGCACCCGCTTGCAAGTGTGTCCATTTCACTTTTGGAGCTGCCCTGGAGTGAATATCCGGTGCATGTGGTTTGGGATAATCTGAAAGTAGTTTGAGTCCTAACAGAGGGGCTAATCCTCTGGTACTTTGGAGAACGGAACCTGGGAGCAGTTCACAACAACAAGCGATAGAAGAGAAGCTGAGGATCCATCTTAGGGAGGTGTTAGAAGCAGCCTTGAAAGGTCCCAGCCTTGAAATCTAATATCCACAAACTGAATTTAAAGCAGCGTCCAAAGTGCAGGACCTCAGAGACTCCAAGGTGCAGGACCTCAGAGACTCCAAGGTGCAGGACCTCAGAGACTCCCAAGGTGCAGGACCTCAGAGACTCCCAAGGTGCAGGACCTCAGAGACTCCAAGGTGCAGGACCTCAGAGACTCCAAGGTGCAGGACCTCAGAGACTCCAAGGTGCAGGACCTCAGAGACTCCAAGGTGCAGGACCTCAGAGACTCCAAGGTGCAGGACCTCAGAGACTCCAAGGTGCAGGACCTCAGAGACTCCAAGGTGCAGGACCTCAGAGACTCCAAGGTGCAGGACCTCAGAGACTCCAAGGTGCAGGACCTCAGAGACTCCAAGGTGCAGGACCTCAGAGACTCCAAGGTGCAGGACCTCAGAGACTCCAAGGTGCAGGACCTCAGAGACTCCAAGGTGCAGGACCTCAGAGACTCCAAGGTGCAGGACCTCAGAGACTCCAAGGTGCAGGACCTCAGAGACTCCAAGGTGCAGGACCTCAGAGACTCCAAGGTGCAGGACCTCAGAGACTCCAAGGTGCAGGACCTCAGAGACTCCAAGGTGCAGGACCTCAGAGACTCTAAGGTGCAGGACCTCAGAGACTCTAAGGTGCAGGACCTCAGAGACTCCATGGTTTATGCCTGTCTACACTAGGAGCTACGGGTTATCTTACACAAGCCTAGACTGCTTATGCTTCTACCCCTCTAGGAGCTATGTGTCATCTTACAGGAGCCTAGACTGCTTATGCTTATACCCCTCTAGGAGCAATGTGTCATCTTACAGGAGCCTAGACTGCTTATGCTTATACCCCTCTAGGAGCTATGTGTCATCTCACAGGAGTCTAGACTGCTTATGTCCATACCTAGCTAGGAGCTATGGGTCCTCCTAAAAGAGCCTACAGCAGAGCAGGCACTATATTAACCTATATCATTTCAGTAACCAAGCGGACATTATCCTATAAAAGAAGAGGGAGGAAAGAAAGAGAGAGAGAGAGAGACACAGATAGAGACTCTGCGTCTGTACATAGAGTGACAGGGATTGTTCAGTTACAGAGGAGCAGAGTGACAGTTGCATAGAGAGGAGTGTGTGTGTTTCATGACAGTAGTTGTTCACAGTTATGTTTCTGCTCTTAAAGTCACAGAGAGCGAGAGAAAGTGGGAGAAAGAGAGCCAAACAAAGTAAGTGTGTGTGTGTGTGTGTGTGCGTGCTCTTAAAGTCACAGAGAGCGAGAGAAAGTGGGAGAAAGAGAGCCAAACAAAGTGTGTGTGTGTAAAAAACAAGGGATACCCACAAGTACCATTGAGATCCCAAGTTCTTTGGAAGGAGATGGTGAGAGAGACACAAAGTCAGAGAGAGGGAGAAACAGTGGGAGATGGTGAGAGAGAGCGATATAGATGGGGCTAGTGTGTGACACTTTGGATACCCCTAGAGCTGTCATTATTGTGTGTGTGCTAACACGAGCAAAGTGCTGTCCTGCAGGCACTCCTTACAGTATTTTATTTCTAATAATAGGGTGTTTGTGCTGTTCCTTTTCAGATCCTGCAGCCTCTGAGTGTTCTGTAGCACTTAAAATGATGTGTCTGTCCTTTCAGGTGTAAGACGGTGAAATTTCTGGGTCCAGAGCAGGAGATGAAGAGAAGAAAAGAAACAAAGATTGAAATATTGAAGATTCAGAAACCGGAAGAGGAAATGAAGAAATATAAAGGTGAATGGACTTGAGCTGAATGTAATCATGTTTGGGAGTCCACACCAAGACATGTTTGGGTTGGCACCATCTAGAACTGGGGGGGCGACAGGTGCTTTCTTTTACTCAGAACGTGTCCAGGGCATTCAGCGGGGAGTGCTGCATGCCCTGGACACAGATGTGTGAAAAGACCCCTCCCGAATCCAGAACCACTCACTGTGGCCCAGACCAGGAGTAAACAGAAATGAGGGGCAATTTGAAGGGGCCTCTTCAGAGCAGAGCTCAATCCTGGACACAATGAAACTAAAGTGTCTGATCCGTGAGCCTGTATAAGCTGCAGTACAGTCCTCTCACGGGGAGAGACTGCAGAGTGTGAACTTATAATCAGAGGAAGGCCTGTTCTGTGCATGCACCCTACTGCATCTACTGCACCTACTGTCCTGGGAGGGTTTCTGCATCCTTAGACCCTGTGTGTCTGATCCGTGAGCCTGTATAAGCTGCAGTACAGTCCTCTCACTGGGAGAGGCTGCATAGTGTGAACTTATAATCAAAAGCAGACCTGCTCTACTCCGTGTACTGTAGTTTGCAGTGTAGTGCAGTGTAATCTCTAGTGCAGTGTTCAGTGCAGTGTGATGTCTGAAGCTCTTTCTAGTACAGTGGGTGTTTTACACAGTGTGCACGGTATGCAGTCTGGTGCAGTGTGCTACCTAGGACAGCCTAGTACTGTTTGCTGCCTAGTACAGTGTGATGTTTAATGCACACTGATACTGTGTGCTCTCTAGTGGTTTTTGGTCTAGTGCAGTGCGCTTCCTGTTGATCCTGTGGACGGATTTGCTCCAAATTTGGCAGTTGATCTGCGTCGTCCGCTCGGGTCCAGCATTCCACATTTCATGCAGATCCGTGCAAGAGAAAACAAGAAAAGTTAGGGGGAGGGGTCTAAAAAGTTGTACTTTCCTATTCAAGCTCTGTTTTGAAATTTTGCTTGCACCTACTGCCGAAACCACTAAACTGATTTACTCCAAACTTGGCGTGAGACTAGAACCTTACTCACAAAGTGCACTTTTGTTGGTTTGGTGTAAATCCTTTCAGTATCGTAAGAGATACTAGCTTAAAAAAGATACTGGTCGTGTTTGAAAGGGTTAAGTTATCTAGAATTTGGAGTGTTGTCAGTCACATTTCATGTGATTGGCTGGAGGAGTCACCATTTCATAAAGCAGGCAACCCCCCCCTCCATTTTATGAAGGCCTCATTTCAGATTTGACAGATGGTTTTACTCTCTGACACAGAAACTGGTGTTCACCGAGGCTGTGAACATGCTCCCCGTCATTGATTCAGTGACACTTCAATGGAGTCAAAGGCACAGTGACCTATCGGGAATCATTCACTCAGATGCACACTGAGGGTCCTGAACATGCTCAAAGTCACTGACTCGGTGATGAAGGCAATGACACAGTGTCACGTCTTTAGTCGCACAGAGGGACATGTTTTTGCTCTCTGCCACTCATTCAGATGCACGCTGAGGGGCACAGTGAGGGACCTGAATTTTCTCAGAGTCACTGACTCAATGACTGAGGCAACGCCACAGTGACATAATCAGAATCAGATCGAGAGACGTGTTTGCTTACCACCACCACTTTTTCTGGGTAGTTGGTGGAAGGAGACGGACTGTTGAGGTGGGTCACGCCTAAGCTGTGTAGTGCCTTGACTGTGTGTGTGAGAAGTTTGAAATGAGTGCATTTGTGTATCTGGAGCCAGTGTAGTTCCCTGAAGTGTTGTGCGATGTGAGTTGTGTGTGAGAGCTTGAGGATGAGTCTGGCTGCAGAGTTCTGGATGGTTTGCAGTGTTCAAGTGAGCTTTGTGGTGATTCCGGTGTAGAGGGTGTTCCCATAGTCCAGCTTGTGGGTGACTAGGGCATGAATGATGGCTGTTCTAGTGTTGCTAGGAATCCATTTGAAGGTCCTCCTCAGCATCTTCAGGGTATGAAGCAGGATGCAGTGACTGCTTTGACCTGTGCAGTCATGTACAGTTTGCTGTCACTGATTATTCAGAGGTTCCTGGCGTAGGTTCTGGGTGTGGCTCTGAGTTTGGCCAACCACCAGTTGAAGTTCCATGGTGAGGTGTTCTTGCCAAAGATCGCTACTTTTGTCTTGTCGGTGTTGAGCTAGAGACAGGTGCCCTTCGGCCAGTTAGTGATTTTGGTCATGCAGGCGGTGAACTTGTTTCTTGTATTGGGGGTCTTGTCTGAGAGGGGGGTTGAGTTGTGTCATCGGCATAGGAGAGGATGTCGATGCCATGTGCGCGCCTGACGTTGGCCAGAGAGATCATGTATGCGTTGAAGAGGGTGGGGCTGAGCGATGAATCTTGAGGGACTTCACAGGTGAGTTTGCGGGGCTTCCGAGGAGTAGGTGCCAGACTGGCAGCTTGTGTTCTATCTGTTAAGAAGGAGCAGATGCAGCGGGGAGCTGGTCCTCGGATGCCGATCTCGTGCAGGCGCCTGATGAGAATAGGGTGAGACTGTGTCAAATGCTGCAGAGAGGTGCGGAGAATGAGGGTTGCCGGGTCTCCTCTGATAAGGATCGTGTGGATGTCGGCTTTAGCAGCGATGTTTCTGTACTGCGGTTGGGCCTGAATCCAGACTGCGTGGCGTCGAGGAGCAGGTGGTAGCTGAGGTGGTTGGTGAGGCAATGGTTGATTAGTTTCCTTTGCCGGGTATGGTAGGAGGGAGATGGGTCTGTAGTTGGAAAGCATGTCTGGGTTTTCACATGCATGGGGAGGGACATGAACCTCCTCAAAATCACTGACTCAATGACAGAGGCAACAGCACAGTGATCTAATCAGAATCACACAGAGGGACATGTTTTTCGCCCGCCTCTACTCGTTCAGACGTGCCTTGAGGGGCTTACAAAGGGATCTGAACAAACATGATCACCGTCATTGACTCAGTGACACATCAATGGAGTGGAAGGGAAGTTTCTTTTACTCAGAACGTGTCGAGGGCATGCAGCGGGGAATGCTGCCCTCACTTGTAACGGGTCCTGCACAACAAAAGTGAAAGCACATAGAACATGTCCGTGACTTGCAGAAGTGCAAGATTCATCCACTCAGAACAGGTATAGCACATGCAGAGGTGCAAGCTTCACTCACTCAGGACAGGTATAGCACAGGCAGAGGAGCAGAGTTTACTAACTTAGAACAGGTATACCACATGTAGAGGTACAAGCTTCACTCCCTCAGAATAGGTATAGCACATGCAGAGGTGCAAGCTTCAATAACTCTGAACAGGTATAGCACATGCAGAAGTGCAGGCTTCCCTCACACAAGACAAGTATAGCACATGCAGCAGAGCAAGCATCCCTCACTAAAGATAAGTATAGCACATGCAGAGGCGCAACTTCACTCACTTAGAACAGGTCTAGCAAATGCAGAAGCTCAAGCTTCCCACTCTTTAAACAGGTCTTGCATTTGCAAAATGTAATAGTACAAGCTTCCCGCAGAGAGAACATGTCCAGGACATGCAGAACAGCAAATGTTCGTCACTCGCACCAACTTGAACACATTCCAAAGTGGAAGCTTTCTGTACTAAGAAAGAAAAAGCAAATGTACAAGATTAACACTCTCAGAAAAAAGTACAAGCTTTCTTGGCTGGGAACATGTCCAGGAGATGCAGAAGAGCAAGCTTCCCTCTCTTAGAATAGGCCACACAGGCAAACATGACAGCTTTGCTTACTCAGAACTTGTCCAGGACATGCATGGGTGGGTGCTTTCCTCACTCAGAATCGGTCCTGATCCTCCGGTTTTTCTTCAAAACAAAGATATCTTTCAGAATCGGTCCTGAATGTGCAAAAGAGAGAGCTTCCCATGCTCACATGCTCAACACATATCCCTGTCTTGAAGAAGTGCAATCTTCACCCACTCAGAACAGGTATAGCACATGCAGAGGTGCAAGCTTCCCTCACTCAGAACAGGTATAGCACATGCAGAGGTGCAAGCTTCCCTCACTCAGAACAGGTATAGCACATGCAGAGGTGCAAGCTTCCCTCACTCAGAACAGGTATAGCACATGCAGAGGGGCAAGCTTCCCTCACTCAGAACAGGTAGAGGTACAAGCTTCACTCACTCAGGACAAGCATAGCTCATGCAGCGGTTCAAGCTACACTCATTTAGAACAGGTATAGCACATGCAGAGGTGCAAGCTTCACTCACTCAGAACAGGCATAGCACATGCAGAGGAACATGCTTCACTCACTCAGAACAGGTATAGTCAGACAGAGGAGCAAGTGTCACTCAGAACAAGAATAGCACATGCAGAGGTGCAAGCTTCAATCACTAAAGATAAGTATAGCATATGCAGTGGTGCAAGCTTCAGTTATTCAGAACAGGTACAGCACTTGCAGAGGTGCATGCCTCCCTCACTCAGGACAAGTATAGCACATACAGAAGCGCAAGCTTCACTCACTTAGAACAAGTATAGCACATGCAGAAGCTCCAGATTCCCACCCTTAAAACAGGTCCTGCATTTGCAAAATGTAAAAGTGCAAGCTTCCCACACAGAGAGCATATCCTGGACATGCAGAAGAGCAAATGTTCGTCACTCGATCCAACTTGAACACATTCCAAAGTAGAAGCTTTCTGTACTAAGAAAGAAAAAGCAAATGTACAAGCTTAACTCTCTCTGAATAAAGTACAATCTTCCCTCACTCGGAACATGTCCAGGAGATGCAGAAGTGCAAGCTTCCCTCACTTAGAATAGGTCACACAGGCAAGCATGAAAGCTTTGCTTACTCAGAACTTGTCCAGGACATGCATGACTGGGTGTTTTCCTCACTCAGAATAGTTCCTGATCCTTTGGTTTCTCTTAAAACCAAATAAATCTTTCAAAATTGGCCCTGAACATGCAAAAGAGTAAGCTTCCCATGCTCACATGCTTAACACATGTCCAGGACCTACAAAAATGCAAGATTCCATCCCTCAGAACAGGTCCAACGCATTCAGAAGTGCAAGTTTTCCACGCTCACACCAGGTATACATGCAGACGTGTAAGCTTCACTCAGTCGGTATTGGCCTAGCAAATGCATATATGCAAGCTTCCCTCTCAAATCAGATCCTGCAACTGCAAAAGTGCAAGTTTCCCTCACTCATAACTCGTGACGCATGCAGTAGTGCAAGATTTCCTTATTCAGAACTTGTCTAGGCCATGCAGTGAAGGGTGCTTCCATCTCAGAATAGGTTCTGCACATATGAAAGTGCAGACTTCTGACACTCGGAGCATGTCGAGGACTTGCAGACGTGCACGTTTTGTCACTCAGAACAAGTCTCCACCAATCTTCTTCTGGAAAGTGGTTTCTCATGCAAATGTCAATAAAAATTATTATATAAAAAAAAAAAGTCTCCACCAATCTTGGGTGAGGTATATATATTAAGCATACATAAAAACAGAAGAGTATTAATACTTTTCTACAATCTTCCGTTTGTTTCTCCTACAGGGTCTGAATAACTGAAGAGACAGGTAGGAGGGTCCAATGCCTTCTGGTGAATGCTGACCCCTATAGGAACAGGGAGAGACAGGCAGGGTGTCCTAGCCCTGGAGGAAGCCGAGTGACCCATATGGGCATACTGATATCGGCTGAAACATGGACTCACCATTTTCAGATGTAGAACCATTATGTTTCAAGATCCATCCGGTGTTAGATTCTTCTAACAGTGACACGGATGGCATGGAATAAAGAGATCTCTAGGGTTTATCCACAGCCATTTTTAACTGGAACCCTGCATTTTCCAGAAAGGACATTTGCCTCGAGCTCCCAAACTCTGACTTGGTTGAGCCCATCAGGTTGGTGCTTACCTACCTTGATGAGAGGAGGTAACCATGATGAAGCATGCCGTCAAATGACGGGTGAAGCGTTTCCTCTAGTCTCCTAATGAGACTCCTGTGGGAGGCTACGTGAGTCCTGAAAGAAGGACTAATGATTTTGGGCAATCGCACTTTTTGTGGTATTGATGTTAGTTGATTGGGATAACGTGCAATGGCATAATGAACAAAGCTCCAGGGGCGGTGCCTCTTCAGGGGTGGGAAGGGCGCTGCTCCCCCGTGTGAGCAGCCCAGTGCCTATTTTTAGAAATCAGTCCTTTCCTAGGACTGGGCGCCTGGCTGCTCTCCATAAATCAGCCTTGCAGCCAGAGGGGGCGGTGTAACAAGCAGGGGCGGACTGGGAACCCAAAGCAGCCCTGGCAAGTTTGTCAGATCACCCTGAGTATGAGGGCGCAAGTGTGCACTGCTGCTGTTGTTACTGGGGGCCGATATTGCAGCACCGCTTCAAAACGGCCCCCAGTAACAAAACCAGCTTCCCAGGGAAACGCCCGCTTCGGCCAGTCCAGGCATGTTAACAAGCCAGAGAGAGGTGGCCAATGTGGGTGATTGGCAATGCTGGTAGCTGAAATCCAGTGTGCATGCCGCGTTGGACAGGTCTCGAACAGCGGCCAACCTGACG
Source organism: Calotriton arnoldi (assembly GCA_963921515.1). Classification (NCBI taxonomy): domain Eukaryota; kingdom Metazoa; phylum Chordata; class Amphibia; order Caudata; family Salamandridae; genus Calotriton; species Calotriton arnoldi. The sequence continues at coordinate 1,557,632 of CAWUFW010002319.1, forward strand.
TGCACTGCAGTCCTTGAACCAGCGCTCCTATGGAGCGGGGGCAACACAGTATAACCCTCCTGGTCTCCTTTGGAGTGCTTGGTTCACCTGTCCCGACCAATCCTTGCTTTGCTCTCATGCAGCTTTAAGTATAAAGTGAGAGCAGAGCCTGGATTGGTTTGGGAAAGGCTAGCTTGTCCCCGCGGCCCGGGCTTTGAAGGCAGCACAAGGGTGGGATCACTAAAGCCATGACCAATCACTCTGTGGGTGTACTTTAATGCCACACAGTGATTGGTCATGTTTCTTACATGGTGACGCGATGCAGCTGCTTTCCCCTCATGCACAGCGCCAGGGACGGCATTGTGCATGAGGGGACTTGGGAATAGCAGTCTCCATCTGTGTTTTCACTTGTCCTACAGGCCTACTCTCAGGCCTGGTGGTTGAGTGAGTCCCGTCCTTGAGTAAATCCGGTCGACGCATGTACTTTGGGACTCTCCGGTGGCGCGGTTTAGACCTCTATTCAGTGAACATAGCTGCCAAGTTTTAAGTTTGTTTATGCATTAGAATTTAATGTTTTTAGTGTTATGTGTGGCATTCTAATCCATTGTAGGAGAACAAAGCATTTGCCCGCATGTAACTAGTTATATTTCTGAAATGACTCATTTTTTTGCAAAGCAGTGGCTTGAGGAAAAACATCCACTCCTACTCTGATAAAATTTGCTTGGGACCATTTGAAATGGTTTTTATTTCTATTTTCCCTTCTCCTAAATATCAGACTATTTCGATTAATTTATACTCTTGTTTTATTTACTTTGCAAATCAGTGAGTTATTCAAATGTGTTAAACAGGCCGCGTTTTGTCCATTCAAAATGTATGTTCCGTCTCTTCGTTCTCTCTCTTTCTTGTGTGCACTCTAGCACCTTCTGAAACTAAAATCATACTATATATATGTGTATATATATGTGTATGTATGTGTGTGTGTGTGTGTTGATGGTCGTAGGCATTATGCGTATTAGAGAGGTATCAAGTTCCAGACGTCCATGTGTATGTGTAGGTCATCCAGTCCAGTTTTTTATTTGCATTATAATACTTGTAGTTCTGATTTTATTAAGGGACTTCAAGTCCCAGAATGCAAATCAAAAACCTGGACTTAGTAAGCTTCGTATGCATGGAGCTAGGAAATGAGAGAAGTCGGCATCACTAACCCCAGCTGTATGGCCCCAGGCATTTATGTAACACAAAAAGTTGTACGGTGGCAGCGATACACAAAGAAGTGTACACAGAGTGATAAAACTGGAGGCTCTGGTGCAAATGCACCCTCTCAGAGCTGAAACCGTAGATTCCTGGCTTATGGGGAAGTCATCCTTAATGAAAGAGGAAATCTCACACAGTTGTTAGTGTCATGCTTCATCATAGAAATCCTCTTCCCACCCTGGTAGGACAATGCCACCCGGGCGGACTGGACCTCCTCGAAGACTGACTTGATAGGAGGGAGTTCTTGCATAAATCTTACTGGACAAAACCATATAACAGGGGATCCAGATGAAAACCGTAAAAATACCTTAGAGTTCCTGGGGGAATTTTACCTTTATTATTGGAACGCTAGGTAAGATTAAAAACAAAAAGGTTTGGGTACTGGAGTACAATGCCTCACACCCAAAATTTTGGCAACATGTTTCTGCCCACTAACACAAGCCTAAACGGTCTGGGGCATTCTTCAGGCGACACGGATCCCTATGTGAAGTAGCAAGATACGATTCCAATTTAGAATCGATTAGGTAATAATACGATGGATTCCTAATTAAGGTCCTACCATAATTACCTGCTTGTGGAAGATACAGGGTAGAGCTGACAAAAGAGCTCTCAATAACAACAGGGCTCTATTGTTGGAAACTTGGAAGAGACAAGAGAAAGACAACATCATCTGTGTCTCTACATATAATACACTATCTAAGCCCTTTCAAAAAATAATAAGGAGAAACTGGAACATATTGACAACCGGGGGGCTGACGATTGAAAAACCAATGTTCTTCTTTAAAGAAGGGGACGAGTATCGGAGACCTGGTTGTACACACCCGCCCTAAAAGATACCTTGAGAAGAACTCGCAATCGACACTCTAGAACCTCCCACCCCCAGTAGGGCATCACCATGTGGAAACTGTAGTGCGTGTCCCTTGACAAAAAAGGTAACTGAGTTAAATATTGGCCTAAAGACTCCATGGAAGTTAAAAAACCTAACTAACTGTAACACCAAGAATGTGGTGTATATAATCAAATGTCCATGCAATCTTTTCTATGTGGGCATGACAACGAGAAAGATACGTACTAGGATAACGGAACATCGCAGAACCATTCAGTGCAAAAGAGAAGCCACCAGACTGACACAACACTACATAGAAACAGGTCACAGCGATGGCGACATGGAGTGGTATGTATTGGAAAAACTGACACAAACACGCCCTGACATGAGTGGACCTTTACTCTTATTTCCTGTTATATGGTGTTGTCCAGTAAGATTTCTGCAAGAACTCCCTCCTAACTAGTCAGTCTTCGAGGAGGTCGAGTCCGCCCGGGTGGCATTGTCCTACCAGGGTGGGGAGACGATTCCTATGATGAAGCATGACACTAACAAGTGTGTGAGGTTTCCTCTTCCATTAAGGATGACTTCCCCATAAGCCAGGAATCTAAGGTTTCAGCTCTGTTGAGGGTGCATTTGCACCAGAGCCTCCAGTTTTACCACTCTGTGTACACTTCTTTGTGTATCGCTGTCACCGTACAACTTTTTGTGTTACATGGTTTTTGAAGGGACGTGCGGTGCCATACCCTTCTCTCCATTGTGTTTCCCCAGGCATTTATGAGCATTAATGCCTCCTAGGCAAGCACTTTCATTAACATCTTTTAGCAGCCTTGTATCACCCCGTCATTGCCCCTCAGCAGTAAACTAGCTCCTGACCCAAGGCTTGAGTTCACTCCTGTCTGCTCGGAGGGTGACTGGCGCGCTGCTGTGGGGATGTCAGCTGGACTAGTGCTGACCCTTGGAGGGAGAGGAGTTCAACTTTTTCTGCTCTGGGAGCCCAACATCTGCAGGTGATTTCCTTTAGCCTGTCCGGGCGGTGGCTTGACCCTACTTGGTGTGATTGACGCACAAGACTAATAGGCAGCAGAAAAGCTGTCAACTGGGCTCCTTCAGGACACTCACTGTACCGCGGTGGGCAGACAAGTACACACACATGGGCTCTCACCTGAACGACTGCGCAGGCAGAGGAGGACACACATCCCGTTCTTCAAGGAACAGCAGAGAGGGATCGAGGCTGCATGGCGTCATGCTGTCACTGAAAGGGGCCCGCCTTCAGCCACCAACGAGCAGCGCTTCTGCCTGCATGGTGCCAGGCTGTGACTAAAGAGGCCCCACCTTCAGCCACCAGCGAGCGGTGCTTCTGCACGCACTGGGTCAGGCTGTGACTAAAAGGGCCCCACCTTCAACCACCAACGAGCGGAGCTTCTGCCCGCACGGCGTCAGGCTATGACTAAAAGGGCCCAGCGCTTCTGCCTGTATGGTATCATGCTGTCACTGAAAGGACCCCACCTTCAGCCACCAACGAACAGCGCTTCTGCCTGCATGGTTCCAGGCTGTGACTAAAGGGGCCCCACCTTCAGCCACCAGCGAGCAGTGCTTCTGCCTGCATGGTGCTAGGCTGTGACTAAAAGGGCCCCACCTTCAACCACCAACGAGCGGAGCTTCTGCCCGCACGGCGTCAGGCTATGACTAAAAGGGCCCAGCCTTCAGCCACCAGCGCTTCTGCCTGCACGGTGTCATGCTGTCACTGAAAGGACCCCACCTTCAGCCACCAACGAGCAGCGCTTCTGCCTGCATGGTGCCAGGCTGTGACTAAAAGGGCACCACCTTCAGCCACAAGCGAGCAGTGCTTCTGCCCGCACTGGGTCAGGCTGTGACTAAAAGGGCCCCACCTTCAACGACCAACCAGCGGTGCTTCTGCCCGCACGGCATCTGGCTGTGACTAAATGGGCCCAGCCTTCAGCTTCCAGCGCTTCTGCCTGCACGGTGTCATGCTGTCACTGAAAGGGCCCCACCTTCAGCCACCAACGAGCAGCGCTTCTGCCTGCATGGTGCCAGGCTGTGAGTAAAAGGGCCCCACCTTCAGCCACCAGCGAGCAGCGCTTCTGCCTGCACGGTGCCAGGCTGTGACTAAAAGGGCCCCACCTTCAGCCACCAGCGAGCAGCGCTTCTGCCTGCATGGTGCCAGGCTGTGACTAAAGGGGCCCCACCTTCAGCCACCAGCGAGCAGTGCTTCTGCCTGCATGGTGCTAGGCTGTGACTAAAAGGGCCCCACCTTCAACCACCAACGAGCGGAGCTTCTGCCCGCACGGCGTCAGGCTATGACTAAAAGGGCCCAGCCTTCAGCCACCAGCGCTTCTGCCTGCACGGTGTCATGCTGTCACTGAAAGGACCCCACCTTCAGCCACCAACGAGCAGCGCTTCTGCCTGCATGGTGCCAGGCTGTGACTAAAAGGGCACCACCTTCAGCCACAAGCGAGCGGTGCTTCTGCCCGCACTGGGTCAGGCTGTGACTAAAAGGGCCCCACCTTCAACGACCAACCAGCGGTGCTTCTGCCCGCACGGCATCTGGCTGTGACTAAATGGGCCCAGCCTTCAGCTTCCAGCGCTTCTGCCCGCACTGGATCAGGCTGTCATTGAAAGGGCCCCGCCTTCAGCCACCAGCGAGCAGTGCTTCTGCCTCCATGGTGCCAGGGTGTCACTAAAAGGGCCCCACCTTCAGCGAGCAGTGCTTCTGCCTCCATGGTGCCAGGTTGTCACGGAAAGGGCCCCACCTTCAGCCACCAGCGAGCAGTGCTTCTGCCTCCATGGTGCCAGGGTGTCACTGAAAGGGCCCCGCCTTCAGCCACGAGCGAGCAGTGCTTCTGCCTGCATGGTGCCAGGCTGTCAGTAAAAGGGCCCCACCTTCAGCCACCAGCGAGCAGTGCTTCTGCCTGCATGGTGCCAGGCTGTGACTAAAGGGTCCCTGCCTTCAGCCACCAGCGAGCAGCGCTTCTGCCTTCATGGTATCAGGCTGTCAGTAAAAGGGCCCGCGTTCAGCCACTAGCGCTTCTGCCTGCATGGTGCCAGGCTCTGACTAAAAGGGCCCCACCTTCAGCGAGCAGTGCTTCTGCCTCCATGGTGCCAGGTTGTCACTGAAAGGGCCCCACCTTCAGCCACCAGCGAGCAGTGCTTCTGCCTCCATGGTGCCAGGGTGTCACTGAAAGGGCCCCGCCTTCAGCCACGAGCGAGCAGTGCTTCTGTGTTAGAATTGAAATGTTATTGTCCTATTGCTTATACTGCGTTCTGCATTAAGGGGTCCTGAGAAGGCGAAATCCTTGGATCTGACCGATTGGTCCGAAGAGTCGGCAGTGGAGAATTTGTTCAACCTGTGTGCACCAGGTGAATTTGCTTTGATTGTTTGTGAATACGGCGCCCTTTTGAATAATATTTGATTGCACTTGGTAGATCTGCGGACCGATTTGGGTACAGAGTGTCTGCGGGTGCTCTGCCAGGCAATATAATGGATTTGGATTGCTTTTGAAAATGCCTGGGATTTGGCTGGTTTTATGGTGTCGACTCTGATTTGTTTCTTGGTGCAGTCTGAGGACTCACCTTTGGGTTTCCTTGTTTGATACGGTCCGAGGACCGATCTTTCGAAAGATATCTGCAAATTATTCGTCTGGCACAAGTAGTGACCTTGCTTCCTTTTAAGATTCCCTGAAGGAGCAAGTTGTGTTGTTTGGGGTGCCGTTGTTGTTCCGCTGATGCTCTTTTGGAAGAGAGGCAGCCTGTGCCTCCAGAAGGCACCCCTAACTTCGATAAGCACGGCCATGGCCCTATTATGTTTAGTACACTATGGCACAAATATACGATGGACAACGCCGAGTTGCAGTGGCCACTAACGGGTACCTTTGATGAACAAAAATTGAATTTCCTGCAGGATAAATTATTTGCAAAACGAAGTAGGCAGTCGATGTTTGATTCTCCCCAGGTATGGCAGAAGGAAGCTAAGCAGAGGCGCATGAAGGCAGAAAAAGAGGCCCGAAAAGGGAGAATACAGAGAGTGACACAGAAAGCAGTAGCGTATGATAGAGAGAAAATAGAGAAGGGTATAGATGTGCTGATAGAAAGTTTAGGTTGCAATGTGACACATCCTATGTTGCCCGAGAAGAAGGCAATACATTTGTAGAGGACCTGTTAGATACCCGACCTCTGCCTCCAAATGCCCCGCAGAGAATATATCCTGCTGTCCCACAGCCCAAGTCTTCTGCCTCTCCTGCCCCTGCCTCTGGTTCTCCTGCTATTAACCTGGCTGCCTCGGCTACAGCGCCTCCTATTTCTTCTTCGGCTTCACCTGTCACGCCTGCAGCGACTGCAGGTCTCCCTGCTACGCCTATTGTTCCAACTTCTTCCCTCTCCATCGCTTACACCTACAACACAGTCATTAATAACTCTGGTGCCTGCCTCTTCAACTATTGTGCCCTCCCCACATCTCCTCTCTCCGACCTTGTTGAGCATTGGAACACCAGTGCGTGGACTGGATGACGGGTACTGGGCGACTGCAAGGGAACGAATGGGGCGGGTGTTGATTCGGTCTGATGTGGGAGATGCAGAGAAAAAGATGGTAGCTAACCAGGCTGCCCAGTGGGCCCCGAGTCCGATTTACAGTGTGGAAGATGTTTGGAGTGTGTTGAAAGAGTATGAACCGTTTGCACAGCAGCATGCCCTCAAGCATATGTCGGCTACTCTGATTGGGTTGTGGGAACAGTGTTTCAATGGTGTCGCACCCCAAATTATTTATGACATCCGGGACCGTGTGTATGTTGCTGGCATGGCCCCTAACGACGTTTTTAGTAATGTTGCAACGTTGATTGGATACCGAGGCAGGTTGCATCAGAAGAGCCCGACAACAGTGTCCCAGTTTCCGATGAGGGAAGTACATCCTATTTTTCACCCTGAGATACCGGAGCTGCGAGATCAGCAGGATGCTGTCGTCAGACAGCGAGTAGAGGCCCGTTTCCAGGAACAATGGGTTTATACTCTTTGGAAAGAAAAGGAGTGGGGTTTTGTCTCTTAAGACTCAGTTACACGACCCTAGGAAAAATCCAACTGCATATTATAAAGAATTAACAGAGGCTGCATCGTCGACGGTGATGACGTTGGCAGACATTGAGATGTTTTTCGGTTTATTGGTGCCAGTTGATATTTGGCAGCAGGTGCATACACAGGACCATGTTGTGGAGTTGGGTGGCACTTGGGATGAGATCAGGGCATGGGATAAAGGGAGGAAGCCTGGTGAGAAGCCTAAGGCTGAGATACTAGCTTTGCCAGGTCGAATTATTACCTACATGCACTCTCTAATTCCACCTAGAAGAGTAGATTAGGACAAGTTAACAGCATGTCGTCAGAAGAAAGATGAAAGTGTATCGGATTTTTTTACTAGGTTTGAAGGTGTGTTTTTCGATTTCAGTGGACGGGACTTGTCGATGGAGGGAGGTATCCGATTGTTCGTTAACAGATTTGTTACGAACCTGCTTCCCGAGATCGCGACTCGGTTGCAGGCTTCGGGGAGCACGTGGACTACCTCCTCCCCTTCAGTGATATTAAGTATGGCACAGTATTATGAGCGTAGAGAGAATGAAGAGAAGGAGAAGGTGGAGAAGAAAAATAAGGAGTTGAAGACGAAGGTGTTGATGCAGCAGGTATCACTAGGGAACGGGAGAGGACGTGGCATTGGTCCGGCCCGACAGCTGCCCCGCACTAGCAAAAATGCTGTGCCTGAGGGGCCGAATCAGTGTGCATATTGTAAGGAGGAGGGACACTGGTGCAGTGAGTGCCCGACGTTGTTGCAAAAGGTTGCAGCTCCTAGAGGACGGGGTTCTCGTGGACATGTTCATGGAGCATGTGGTCATGACAGAGGCCAGGACAATGAGGAACAGCAGGGTCACTCTGATCGGTATATTTCGATGACCCTCGGGGGTGTCAGTACTGTCATGATGACTACGATTTGGATGAAGTGACTGGGTTATCTCATGGTTAGGACAGCCCGGGACAGGGTGAGGACCAGTTCAGATACCTGTAGATCAGCGGGGACCTTATGTTACTGCTCAGCTAAGCAATTCTTGGTGGATACAGGCGCAATGAACAGCTTTGATTCTCATTCACTGGTCCCCGGGGCAACCCTGGCTGGCCATATTATTGTTTTGGTAGGTTTTTCTGGTGTACCGGTTGTGAGCCCCATATCCAAGCCCCTTGCCCTGACCCTTGGTCTTTTTACTGTTGATTCGCCATTTTACTGACGTCCAATTGCGGTGAGAATTTGATGGGATTGGATTTGTTGAAGAAGTTGTACGCCACGATTTATTGTTCCCCGGCAGGTGTCTATATGACGATGGGTCCTAATGTGGTTAGTTCCAAGCAGTGTTTGTCCAAGGATGCGTCCCTCCCTGCTGAATTCAAAGATGTGCCGCCCACTTTGTGGGCTACAGGCGATACAGATGTAGGGCTGTTACAGATACCTCCAGTCTCTATTAAGGTCAAGAACAACACTGTTCTGCCTCGTATTCCCCAGTACAAAATACCGCAATCAGGGGAGCGAGCTCTATTACAGATTATACAGGACTTGATCTAGTCCGGGGTTGTTGAGGAGACGACTGCGAACGTGTGTAATAGCCCCATTCTTAAGAGGACACCCTCGGGTTCCTCTGCTGATCATCCTGATGCCTATCGATTTGTGATTGATTTGCGTGAGGTTAATAAGATCGTGGTCCCTCAGTTCCCAGTTGTCCCTGATATCACTGCCCTTCTGACAATGATTCCTTCCTCTGCAAAGTTCTTTTCTGTTATTGATTTGAAAAACGGTTTCTTTAGTATTCCTATTCATCCAGAGAGCAGACACCTGTTCGGCTTCACCCTGGCCGGCAGAAGCTTTAGATTCTGTCTAGCCCCTCAGGGCTATACTGAAACTCCTAGCATATATAGTCAAGCTTTAAAAGGCCAATTGGATTCCCTTACACTTCCCCCTAGTCAATATATTACTGCAGTATGTGGATGACCTTTTGATCGCTTCTGACACTGAAGAAGGTTGCAAAGATGCAACGGTTGCACTATTGCTGCATTTGGCTCATCATGGACATAAAGTGTCTCTTTCAAAATTCCAATATTGTCGGCAAGAGGTCACCTACCTAGGTCACCTACTGTTGAAGGAGGGTAGGAGACTAACACCTGAACGCATTAGTGCTATTGTCAAAATGCCCATCCCTAAGACTCAGCGGGATGTGCGAGCTTTCATAGGCATTACTTCGTATTGTCGGCACTGGATTCCTAACTTTTCCTTACTAACAAAGCCGCTGTTGCAGCTAACAACTAAAGATGTGCATGAACCCTTGCCCTGGACGCCTGAATGCCAACAAGCTTTCGAGCAATTAAAGGTTGTGCTTTGCTCTGCGCCTGTGCTTGGTACTCCAGATTACGCTAAGCCGTCCGTGTTGTACGTACAGGAGACGGCTGGTTGCGCACTTTCTGTCTTAACACAGGCCTTTGGAGGTAAGTAGAGGCCGTGTGCTTATTTTTCTGCCCTGCTTGACAACGTTGCGAGAGCCCCTTCCGAGCTGTCTAAGAGCGGTCGTGGACGTGGCTGTCTCTATCCGACAATCGGCAGGGCTCGTCCTTGATACCGATCTCACAGTTATGGTTCCTCATGCTGTGGATACACTTTTGAACAGAACAAAGATGCAGCACCTTACCAGTGCACGTCTGACTGGCTATGAATTGATCCTTTTCGCGCCACACGTCACCATCAAAAGATGTGCCACCCTGAACCCAGCCACGTTACTACCCCTCCCTTCTGAAAGTGAGGAAATAGACATACATGATTGTGTTTTTCGGACTGAGGAGGAGACGAAGGAACGGGTAGACCTGACTGATGTTCCCCTATCTGAACCCCAAGGGGAGCTATATGTCGATGGCTCTCGTTTCAAATTACCCGATGGCACAACAACTGCGGCATATGCCATAACTACCCTACACACAGTAGTCGAGACATCACAAGTTCCCTATCAATCGGCCCAAGCTGCAGAGTTAGATGCCCTTCTTCGAGCTGGTGAGTTGAGTGAGGGACTGACTGTCAATATTTATACTGACAATCCGTATGCCTTTGGAGTTGCCCACAATTTTAGGTGGCTCTGGGCCGAGAGAGGATTCCTGACTTCACACGGGTTAAAGATCCAGAATGGCCCATTGATACAAAGGCTTTTGTCGGCTCTGACACTTCCCAAGAAGTTAGCAATAGTGAAGTGCAGCGCCCACAAGGCAATTACTGATGATGTGGGGAGGGGAAACGCATTTGCAGATCAAACAGCTAAGGAGACAGCTCGAACAAAAATGGAAAAAAACGTTTGTGGCAGGCCCTGCTAGATGGGTACCTGAAGTTATTATGTTTGAGGATACACTGGATAGTGTCAAAGAAATACAGAGTGAGGCAACGATTGAGGAGCTAGCAGTATGGCAGGAAAGTACAGCACATTTAGACCAAGATGGGTGCTGGATGTATAAGTCAGGAAAGCAAAGGTGGATGTTACCGGATGCCTATGTCCTCCCTGAAGTCACTATGGCACACGGGCCAGCTCACAGCGCCAAGGGCATATGCAAACTATTAGACCCTGTGTGGCAGAATGATAACATCCCGAAAATAGCTGCTCATTTGGTTAAATATTGTATGGTATGCATGATGTACAATCCTGGAAAAGGCAATCCTACACCCCCTGGCAATTTCGCACCACCTTCTTTCCCTTTTGAGGTCTTTCAGATGGACTATATTGAGATGGAGCGGGTCAACAATTTGAAATATGTATTAGTGGTTGTTTGCGCATTCAGTAAATGGGTTGAGGCATACCCCACTAAGGAGAATACAGCCTTGGCGACGGCAAAAACCCTCCTGAAGGAGTTCTTTCCCCGCTTCGGTTTGCCTCGTTTGATTTGGAGTGACAATGGCAGTCACTTCAATTCAAAAGTCATCCAGTTGGTGTGTGATGGGTTACACATTAGACAGAAGTTTCACGCTGCACACCACCCCCAGTCAGCAGGCTTGGTTGAGAGTACATTGGTACTCTCAAACTGAAACTGGCAAAACTTCAGGAAAGCACAGGATTGAAGTGGCCAGATGCTTTACAGTTAGCTCTTCTGTCAACCAGAGCTACGGCTCACACTAGGACAGGATTGTCCCCATATGAGGTCGTGCCCGGCTGCCCAGCAAATGTTTGGGGCGTCCCGCAACCAAAACACTTTTCAGACATTGAATATCCTCTGTTAGTGGATTATCTTTATAAATTGACAAAAAATTAGCTTTCTATTCATCAACAGATACAAGAGACGTTACCACCGCAAACAGGGGGGACCGGGCATACCATCCGACTTGGCGACTTTGTCCTTGTGCTGCACTTCCAGAGATGGGGGAGCCTGGAGCCCTGTTGGAAGGGGCCTCTGCGGGTGCTTCTTGTCACCAGGAGTGCTGTGAAAGTGACCGGTCTGAAGTCCTGGATCCACACCAATCATTGCCGCAAGGTGCCGCTACCTCTCCCCTATGACCAGTGGGTGATCGATGGCATAGGTGACCAGGAGACAGATAAAGTGCCACGCTTCATCCCTTTTTTCGGATGCCCGATTGATGTGGGTGCAAACAGAGGAGGAGAACAATGCAGTATTGAATGAGGCGGTCCCCCCAGAAGTGAGGGCCGTCCAGGAAACTCCTCCACCTGACCCACAAGTGCTTGAGCCTCAGTCTCTTGGCCCCTCTGAATTTGAGCCCCTGTTCACTGACCACTCTGTGCCCGGAGTGGCTAGGTACAATTTGCGCCCCAACGGAGGAACAGTGCACCAAAGGAAAAGTCAGATTAGTAGGGATGGACTGCATGGATGAAGAATAGGGTGTATGTACCCTGTCTGTGGTACCAATGATAGCTTAGGGAAAGGGAGATTGGTGCATTGTCCAAGACACTGAACAGGATAAGCTGAGGGTGTCTTCCCGAAAAGGGGGATGCCCTATCCTGGACGACATGGGATTTCTTCAACGGGCCGCGATCGCGCTGCCCCACCTTAGATGAACAATAGGAGTCTGCTAGCGAGGTTCAGAAGGACGCTGGAAACTCTTTTCCCATCCTACTATTTCCTTGTCATTGACACCATTGCATTGCGTTTTCCTATTTTTGATCACTATGTATCCCTTTGGCCGCCCAATTGTTGAGGAAGAACAGCCTTTTGCAGCACCACGTTTGGAGAGGGATGGGGTTGGTTGGCCCAGTTGGTCGTAATAAGGGTAAAGTGGTTTTCCTGATACTTGTTCTGATTTCCCTACTAGCAGTACTTGGAATAATGTGGTTTCTAGAAGAGAAATATCCTGTGCACTCTTTGATTGGTACACCCCCCGCCCCCCCCAGAACATATGTTTGTCACCCTGGCTCCTCACAAGGGTCAACACCGAAAGACATATGTAGATAATGTGTTCCTCCAAATGTTACACCAGGCCCATGGTACGTCCAACATCACAAATTGCTGGATCTGCGTTCTGCTCCCTTCTGTGACACCCAAGAATGACGTGTTGTTGTCGATGCCTTTCTCTTACCTCGGGAGTTGCGAAGGCTGGTTTCAGCTCTTCACTATGGTATACACTCATTATCACTCTGATACTATGAATATGACGTTAGCTGACTATGACACAGTCTTAGAGTATAAACGTGTACATCAAGGGTTTACTCCAGGGGAACAAGGGACACCGGATACCTTTTCTCCGACAGCTTGCATGAATGTTTACGAAAGAGAACAAGATGTAACATGGCTTCAAAATGAGATGTCTGATTTTTGGGATTTTAATGTCACTGAATATTTTAGATCATTTCAGATGCGCAATATTACTCATGATGTGGCAATGCCGGTGCCGGTGGTTAATATGACAGAAGATTTCTGTGTTAAGGGAAAAGGGAAAATAGGGGTGGGGCCTGCCGTGTCATCGGAATTAGCTGCTGTGTATACTTACCGGACCACGCTCCGAATGTATATGCTGCTATACAGCAGCGCCGGAGGCTCGCCTCTGATATACACAAAGAGAATGGCACATGGTCTCTCACTGGGTGGTTCTGGGGCCTATTCGCATCCTGGGGCTGGAAAATGATTATCTTCCTGATTGCCATGGCTGGTCTCATTTTAACATGTCTGTGCTTACTCTGCCTTCCTGCCTGTTGTGCCTGCTGTGTACAAATGTTGACACCTCGCCCCAAACACTTGGAACATGACTCTAAGGACAAGGCCATGATGATGCAAGATATCCAGGATATGATGTGCATTGACGAGGGCATTTGTGAATATTGATGGTATATCTAGCCGTGTTATATGTTCATTACATATAGCAGAGGGTTTCAGCTTTTGTTGGTAGTCTAATAAGTTAGCAAATGCTGCCTGTACTTGAGCATTTTTTTCCTCCTTTAGAATTGTAAGGCCCTTACCTGATGACAATAATAAACTTTAGCAATGAATGCTAAAAGGAGGGTCTGTTAGAATTGAAATGTTATTGTCCTATTGCTCATACTTCGTTCTGCATTAAGTTAGCATTCATAGCACCATTTTATTAGTAGTCGCCATTTTGTTCCATGATTGAAACTAAGCTTCTGCCTCATACTGCTTGCCTCAGCAGAAAGCTGCCTCGATGCATCTTTGAATGTATTTCTTCAAGGCCTAGTTTCGCTGCACTAATGAATGTACTCTCCATTATGGCATACCTTTCTTGTTAGGCTTGTTCCCACCTTCCAGAATGGTGGGCACGGGCAGAGTAACCTTGGAGCAGAGATAGCATGTACCCGGTCTAAGGACCGTAGCTCATCCTTCTATGCCTCCTTTGTTTGCCAAGTGCCCGGACTGGAATTTTCCAGCCCGGGCATGTTCTTAGGGAATTGGAAATGTATAATATCTGATGTTATGTTGGGGGGAGTCAGTCCCTCGGCAGTCATCTCAGGAGGCTGGTCAGACTGGGCTCCGCTGCAGCGCAATACTAATAAATAATTTTGGTTTATATTCTCTACTGTCTGACCGACTCTTCATTTGGGTTTGGAAGGCCGAGAGGTGGTCACGAGTGACCCACGTGACCCTATTTGGGTCACATCCTTCATCTGCCTGCCTGGTATCAGGCTGTCAGGGCCCCGCCTTCAGCCACGAGCGAGCAGTGCTTCTGCCTGCATGGTGCCAGGCTGTCACTGAAAGGGCCCCGCCTTCAGCCACGAGCGAGCAGTGCTTCTGCCTGCATTGTGCCAGGCTGTCAGTCAAAGGGCCCAGCCATCAGCCACTAGCGCTTCTGCCCACATTGTATCGGGCTGTGACTAAAAGGGCCCCGCCTTCAGCCACCAGCGAGCAGTGCTTCTGCCCGCACAGCGTCAGGCTGTGATTAAAAGGGCCCACCTTCAGCCACCAGCAGCGGCGTCTCTGCCCGTAGGTGATGGTCCGCTTCATGCTCCCTCGCTGCCGCCTCCAGAACCATGGCCAAGTTCCACGCATTTACGTAATAATCTACAATCCTTGCGGGGAAGCGGAGACATTATTATTATGGGTCAATCTGACACCAGATGCGTGGCACTTGGCAGGGCTGAGTGAGGCCTGATTCAGGTCATTTTAATCCATGTCTCTGCTCCGTGGCACACGCAGGGTATTGTGTGTCTTTTGTCAAGGAATCGAGTGAGATTTTTGTATAGTGTTACGGCTCTTCCTAAAAGTTTATTGTAGCTCTGGGACTCTTCTGCAGTCTAGGGGCAGTGGATAGAAAAAGCCACATTTTAAAACTACAGCTGTCTATGAAGAGTATTTTTTTTATCCAGCCATTACATTATTGGCTATTTGGAACATACCTGTATTTGCCCTTTTCAGTGACAGCGGGCATTATAGTGCTATAACCCCCGTCTGCAGGTCGGAAGTCAGGCTAATGTGCGGTGGATACTCAAGGCCGCTGTTGTTCAGTACAACTGGTATGGGGACATAAGAGCTACTTTATCTACACTTATTAACCATGTTAGTTTTTACATGCTTCCTTGATTTACAACAGCCATCGCTTTATTTTAAGTACGCTTTGAGAATTATTCTTTACCAATAGCGTGCATGCAGGGGCATTTGTGGCCCAATGATGAAGGCTCTCACTGTCTGCACGTCATAAAGGGGTTGTTTTCAATTGGTGCTCTTCAAACAGCAAACTTCTTCTGACCTCATAAACAATAAGAATATGTATGTATGGCAAGACAATGCGAAGCCTCCATCACTTCGATATAGGAGGCTGGGTCTGCTGACGCCACACAAGCTCTCTCTCTCTCCCGGTGGGACATTTTAGTTCCTCACTAATAACAGTTTTTAAATCGCATTTCCCTACCTGTGCTCTTCTACGCTGTTTTCTTTGCATTTTCTTCTCCCTCTACACCTGGTCCGCTACGGCTGCAGTGCCAATTGAGCGGAGGGCAGAGGCCACGCTGCTGACTTCACTTCCGCCCCATCTCTTCCTCGGGCGGTGAGCACTCTAGTCTTTCCCTTGCTCACCTTACTTAAATCGATAAAGGAGCAGATACCAGAAACCCTTGTCTTTCTCAACCAGCTCCTAAGGCCCACACTGAATGCTCTGTCAGGCTCTTAATCTGGAGGGTCATCAATTTCACTGCACTCATTGTCAGTTTGGATGGATTGGTAATCTCCTGCCTACACCTGCTTTAGCCTCCTCTGCTAAGGCGGCCACTTTTCAGCCTATTGCTAATGACCAAGCTGATCTTCCCCAGCCTAAAAATCTTAGGTGCATCAGCTTAAATTGTCGCTGCCTCCCGAAGAATCGGGTACATTTATTTAATTTTCTCCTTTATGCTGACCCTGATGTGCTCTTTCTAACAGAAACATGGCTCCACGACGGCTCCTCACCCGATATAATCTCTGCTCTTCCCACCAATTTCGGCATTCTGGGGATAAATAGACCATATAGAATAGGAGGAGGCATTGCTATTATTTACAAAAAGGACTTCAAATGCAGTATTAAGGACCTACAGATTCCTAATTGTGAAGCTTTACTCTTTTCCCTTTTCTTCTCTCCGAAATGTACCCTCTCTGGGGCTCTTATTTACCGTCCCCCTGGGCCTTCTTGCAATTGGTGTTCAGCATTACCTGACTATTTGGCTCCACACGTTTTACAGATAGCCAAATTTTACTTTGCTTGGTGACATCAACCTACATCTTGAGGATCCCAAGAATAAACTAGCCTCAACCCTCATAGACGATTTAAGCTCACTGAATCTTTCCCTTCTTAATTCTGCTACCACTCATATTGCGGGCCCCCTCCTAGACCCCATTTTCTCCAGTTTCTCCACCCTTCTCGTTGGTCCTCTGCTCCAACGTTGTTTGACTGATCATTATGCAGTACCGTTTAATATTCCAGTCCCTTGTTCTCTCATTACTTGGCCTGCATCGCAACTTACGAACAGACACTGGGCTAAATTGGATATGCCTGAGCTTAATAATCAACTCCTTAACACAATTCCAGATGCTGATCAAATCGCTGTGAATCAATGGCTTAGGGATGCTACTGACGCAACTTTGCCTTTAACATCTATAACGCAACGCAGAATGCTTCCCCCTGCCCCTTGGTTTAATGAAGCCCTCCGATGCGGAAAAAAAACCGCTGCAAAATCCTCGAAAGGGGCTGGAGGAAGCACTATGCACCTGAGGCCAAGGCAGAGCATGCTGATGCCTTGAAAAAATATCAAGCCTCCTGCAAACTTGCCCGGGCATCCTATTACACGGAGAAGATCTCCAAAGCCCAACACTGCCAAAAGACATTGCTTAGAGTGGTGAATGAACTATCGGCAGCTGGCACCTTTGCACCGCCGCCTGCCCTTTCTCAACAACAGTGTGAAGAGCTAGCCACCTTTTTCCTAAGCAAAGTAGAGTTAATCCAGCAATTAGAAGCAGATGTTCCCATTCTAGTGAGTCCTCCATTCACTGCCAACCAAGCGCTTGGTCATCCTGGCTTGAATCCTCTTGACTGTAAGTCTAATGATAAGCCAGAAGAACCCTTGGAAATCAAGGCCTGGCCCTCTTTAGATTTAGCATTATTGCAAACTTTATTGGATACCATCAAGTCTGGCTCTCCGCTAGATCCCCTTCCCCTGTCAAAACTTAGATTGGTTGACGATGCTGCCCTCACTGTAATTCTTGATCTCCTCAACTCCTCCTTGAGTACGGGCTATGTTCCCCAGAACTGGAAGCATGCTGTAGTGCTCCCTCTGCTCAAGAAGGATGACCTTGACCCTCTCTGTTGGTCAAACTTTCGGCCTGTCTCCCTTCTCCCTGCTTTTTCTAAGATTCTAGTAAAGCATGTCAATATTCAACTCTCCTCCTTCGCTACTTCTTGTAATCTGCTTCATCCGTCTCAGTCCGGCTTTAGGGCAGGCCATAGCACGGAATCCACCCTACTTGGAGTCTCAGAACTCCTTAGGCAAGAACTCGACTCCGGGGGGGCAGCCGCTCTTATAATTTTGAATTTAAGTGCGGCTTTCGACACGGTTCTACATTCTATCCTGCTGGACAGATTGGAGGCGCTAGGCAATGTGGACCAGGCCCTGAGGTGGAAGTCCTCTTTTTTGAAAGATCGTACTTTTCAGGTCTCAACATCCAAGGCCCTCTCACTGACCTCAGGGGTTCCGCAGGGCTCCATTTTGAGTCCCCTGCGTTTTAACATTTAACTTCGCCCTCTGATAGACGTGATTGAGGAGTCTGGTCTCACCTTGTTCTCTTAAGCGGATGATTCCCAGATTATTTTCTCACTATCGAATGCTCAGAACCTAGATCCTTATTCACTCAGCCAAGGTTTGACTAATGTCGCTTGCTGGATGAACAGAAATGCTTTGAAGACTTAATGGCAATAAAATAGAAGTCATGATTCAGGGCAATAATCCCGAACTCTGGTGAGTTAACCACTGGCCGATCTCTTTGGGACCCTTACCCACGCTGGTTAATAAAGTTAGGAATCTTGGCTTCATTATTGATAAGAACCTTTCACTCAAGCCGCAGGTGTCCAAACTCACAGCCTCTTGTTTTTCCATTCTCAAATGGCTCAAGAAAATCCTCTGGGTGAATCCTTTGAACGCCCAAAGAACGGTTTTGTAGGCTTTGGTAATGTCCAGATTGGACAACAGGAATCTTCTGTATCTGGGCACCGATAAATCAGTGATCCACCGCTTGCAGATCATTCAGAACGTGGCCGTCCGACTCCTCTTTCGGCTGCATAGATATGCTTCTGTCTCTCCTTTGCTCCACAAACTACACTGGCTTAAGGTCTACAAGCGCATTAAATTCAAGGCCTTATGCTATATGTTTTGAGCTAGGCACGGCCTTGCCCCTTCATACATCCAAAGTCTGGTGTCAGCCTATGTGTCCACCCGATCATTGAGATCAGCCAACCTCGCCCTGTTTACCATGCCCAGGTTTCGCCTGGCCGGCATGCAGGGCCGCTCCTTTTCATACTTGGGCCCAAAACTCTGGAACTCCCTTCCTATAGCTCTCAGGAACTGCCACTCTCTACTTACGTTCCGTATGAACTTGAAGACTCTGCTCTTCAACTGCCCTGATTGAGCTCTGTGGTTTCTGCTCTCGGGTTTATGCACCCCTGCTTGCTGTCTGCTCTAGCGCCGGGAGACCCTTTTAGATAGCTGCGTGTTCTACAAGTTTAAAATAAATAAATAAAGGCTGAGTACATGGTTTGATGGAAGAGTGTGTGTAGATGAATTGAAGCTACCTGGATTGGTGCGTGGCAAGACGGACAGACAGACAGACAATTCACCAGTGGTGAAAGGATACATGGGCGGAAGAGTTACAAGAGAGGGTGTCCAGAAAGATGAGTGGATGTATACATGAATGAATGGATGAATGCTCCATATGATGGACAAAAGAATGGATGATTTTCTAGTAAATGGATACATGGATGGATGGGTGGATGGATGAGTGAATGGGAGAGTCTCTAGAAGGATAGATGGACGTAATCATGAGTAGATGAATGCAGTGGATGATGTAAACATGGAGGAATTAAAATTAATGGATTTGCTTGGTATGTAAAAGTCATCCCCAACCACTTTGAAATGTCAACAGCCACCACTGCAAAACTCTCATTCTCTCAGCGTGTGAAAGAGCTTCAGAACAAGTCTGGCACAATCGGAACAGGAAGCCTTTTGCACTTAGTTCAGGTATATGCATGCAGAAGTACCCATGTGATGAGTGTATGCTTCCCTCACACAGAACAGGTCACACATGAAGAAGTACAAGTTTCCCTCACACAAAACAGGTCACACATGCAGAAGTGCAGGTTTCCCCTCACACAGAACAGGTCACACATGGAAAAGTGTATGCTTCCCTCACACAGAACAGGTCACACATGAAGAAGTGCAAGTTTCCCTCACACAAAACAGGTCACACATGCAGAAGTGCAGGTTTTCCCTCACACAGAACAGGTCACACATGGAAAAGTGCATGCTTCCCTCACGCAGAACAGGTCACACATGAAGAAGGGCAAGTTTTCCTCACACAGAACAGGTCACACATGCAGAAGTGCATGCTTCCATCACACAGAACAGGTCACTCATGCAGAAGTGAAAGCGTTCCTTACTCAGAACCTGTCCTGGAAATAGAGAAGTGGATGCTTTGCTCAATCAAAGCTGGTCCTCTACAAGCAAACATATAACCTTCTCACACACAGAATGTGCAGGACACGCCGAAGTGCCAGGTTCTGTCACTCTGAGCAGGTTTAACAACATGCAGACTTGCAAGCTTTCCACACTCAGACCAGGTATACATATGCAGAAGTGCAAGATTTGCTCATTCAGAACAGGCATTCAGAAGGCTTATGCACAGACGCCTATACGGTTTTGGGGGATTTCAATTTCTATCTAGAGGTACTAACGGACCCAGATACTGTGGCTCTGAATGACCTGATGAACGGTGCTGACCTGAGGCAGATGGTTGTGTGGCCTACCCATGCGGCAGGTCATACCTTAGATGGAATCTTTTCCAATTACCCTGGCCTCAAGTTTACGGGACTGCTGCCTATTACTTGGTCAGACCATGTCGCCGTCCGTTTTGAGCTGACGGTGATGGGACTGAGCAGGAAGGGGCAGTGCCCTAAAGGCCCCTTAACCACTAGGTCATGGAATAAAGTGGAAGGGACAGCGCTGCAGGAGCTTCTAAGTGCCACAGCAGGGCAACTGCCAGGGGGAGTGGATGAAGCATCTGTAGTATACACAAAATGGCTGGAACAAGCCTGTAAGACTCTAGCTCCAGTTAAGACTCTCTGCCCTAGGAGATCGCAAACCTCTGCGCCTTGGTTCACAGAGGATTTGAGAGCCCAGAAACTCGTATGCAAAAAGCTTGAACGGAAGTGGAGAAAGGGCTATGGAGAAATAGAAAAAACAGAGTACATACTCAGTCTGCGAAATTACAAACAATTTATTTTTGCGGCTAAACAAAAGTATTTTGCAGCCCGCATTGATTTGGCAAAGAACTCTGCAAAAGAACTATTTAAAACGGTTTCGAACCTGGCCTTGCCAAGTCCGGCTACCGTTCAGCCTAGCCTGGAACTCTGTGAAGACATTGCCAAGTTCTTCCTGGCCAAAGTAGAGTCCATTTTCGGTGCTTTTAATGAGGCTGGCAGTGGAGGATCGTCTGTGACAATGGAAGTACCAAAATCTACAACAATGTCCACTGCTACGTTTGTAAACTTTGCCCCAGTATCCTTTAAAGCTACTCAAGAGCTTCTTTCGGCTGTAAACTCAGGGTCACCTTATGACCCATGTCCAGTGGCTGTGGCCAAACTAGCTCCGATCCCTATTGCATCGCAGCTATCGCAAATCTTTAACGGCATGTATGCTAACGGACAATTCCTTACATGCTGGAAACTAGCTTCTATCCTGCCCCTACTGAAAAAACCCAGTCTGGACCCGAAGGATCCGAACAATTTTCGTCCGATTTCTAGGCTTCCACTCCCAGCAAAACTGATAGAAAAAAATATGAATTCACAACTCAGTGTTTTCCTAGCTGAGACACAAGCTCTGGATTCCTCTCAATATGGCTTCAGGGAGGCCACAGCACTGAGACTGCCCTCATCAAGGCTACCGATGAGATCAGGGGAGCTGTGGATAGGGGGCAGGGCAGTGTTGGTGTTGCTGGATCTGTCCATGGTCTTGATACGGTCCATCATGGTATTTTGATGGACCGTCTAAGGGCATGCGGGGTCTGGGGGAAAGCCTGGGACCTTCTAAGATCCTTTCTTTCAGACAGAAGACAAATTGTGGCACTCGGAGACTACCAGTCTAATCCGTTCACTCTGCCCTGTGGGGTTCCACAGGGCTCTTCTCCCCACACTTTTTAATGTTTGTTTCCTCTCTGGCGCCTATTGTTAGGGCATTTGGATTTGGCTTGACATCATATGCAGATGACACCCAAATTGTGGTGTCCCTGCTACCCGGAGAGGAGGCAGGGTTAGACAACCGATTTCAAGAGTGTATGTTATCAGTGGGGAATTGGATGGCAGACAACTGCCTAAAACTTAACTCCGGTAAAACCGAAGTTATGCTGTTTGGTAACAACTCTAACTTCTGGACCCCAAATTGGTGGCCACCTTCGATGGGGTCCCTCCCCTCACCCACCAATAAGGTGAAAAACCTTGGGGTGATAATGGACGAGGACCTTACCTTTAGTCAACAGGTCACTTCCGTGACCTCTAAAACTTTTTTTGTGATAAAACCAATTAGAAAAATACTGCCGTTCTTGCCCCCAAATAGCCGGCAAACAGTAGTCGCGACTCTCGTACTGTCGAGGTTGGACTACTGTAACAGTCTGTACCTTAATGCTCAACAAAGGCTTTTGAATAAACTCCAGACGTTGCAGAATGCAGCAGCTAGACTGATTTCTGGAACATCTCGGTTCGCACCCATTACCAAGGAAATAAATAAATTGCATTGGCTATCGGTGAGGAATCGAGTTCGCTTTAAGGCCCTTTGTCTAGTCTTTAAGGCGCTGCACGGCGCAGGACCTGACTATTTAAAACAGTGTTTCCAATGGTATTTACCGAATAGACCACTTCGTTCATCAGAGGCCAGATTGGTCGCAGTACCACGCATAAATAGAGTTCGTTGGGGAGGCAGGAGTTTCGCCCACAATGCGGCTAAAGCCTGGAACAACCTGCCATTTTATTTAAGGTGCATTACTAACCTATTGGCCTTCAGGAAGAGCCTTAAGACCTGGCTTTTTGCCCAATAAATGTCTCATTTTTCATGCACAGGAGTTGTAACTAGCGCCAGGACACCTTCGGGTAACAGTCGCGCTGTATAAATGCCATTAACATAACATAACATGCTTAGGTACATGCTTCCCTCACTCAGAACGGGTCCTGCACTTGGACAAGTGCAAGCTTCCCTCACTCTGAAGTTGTCCATGAGATGCAGTAGAGCAAGCTTCCCTTAGTCAGAATAGTTCACACACGTAGAAGAGGAAGCTTCACTTACTCAGAATTCATCCAGGACATGGAGGGTGAATGCTTCCCTCACTCAGAGCAGGTCTAACACTTTCAGAATTGCAAGTTTTCCACACTTAGAGCATGTACATACGTGCAGACGTGCAAGCTTACTTCACAGAGAACAGGTCTTACATATGCATTTGGCTTAACCAATGGACCAAAATCATTGACTAAAGAGGGACCTTGCAATTTCCCCGATATGGTATCTTTAATTTGAACATAATTGAAAATTGGAGAAGAGTTCTGTATGGCATGAAACGCCACCTAGATCAGCACAGTATGAGGCGTTGAAAGCTTGGGAGCGTGCCGTACGTGCAAAGAGTAAGAAAAAGTATCAGAACAGAGCGTGCCGTATATGCAAAGAGTAAGGAAAAGTATCAGAACAATACTAAAAAGGACAGTTCGTAGTTGGATGGATGCTAAATGGGACGCTGGGCAGCAGGTTGGAGAAGGGATCTGGGGTTAAATTCTATCCCGTATTGACAAATGAGTCCAAGAAGAAGAAGGCTCAAGGAGAGAGGGATACTGATACTCAAGGAGTGAGGGATACTGATGCCAAAGAGAGGGGGATACTGATGCTCAAGGAGAGAGGGATACTGATGCCCGAAGAGAGAGGGATACTGATGCCCGAAGAGAGAGGGATACTGATGCTCAAGGAGAGATTGATACTGATGCTCGAGGAGAGAGGGATACTGATTATTATTTTTTTTGTAAACAAATTTTATTCAAGTAGCAATTGGAACAAAACAAACAAAGACATACATAGTGCCTTAGCAGGCAATCATGTGCGGCATATGAGCAGCATTTAGTCCATGGTATCACGAGTAGGGATTGTCCATTGTCAATCGCAGGCTAACAACAGGTGTGACCTATAGCTCAAGTGATCTGGGCACACGTTATACATTAGAATGAGCTCACAAAGACAGTCAACATAGCCCTCCATTCGAGGATCTTCTGGCCCCTTGAGTCAACCCAATAATCATGTGCATCACTACCATGGTCAAAAGAGAGAGGGATACTGATGCCAAAGAGACGGATACTGATGCTCGAAGAGAGGGGGATACTGATGCTCGAAGAGAGGGGGATACTGATGCTCGAAGAGAGAGGGATACTGATGCTCAAGGAGAGAGGGATACTGATGCTCAAGGAGAGAGGGATACTGATGCTCAAGGAGAGGGGGATACTGATGCTCAAGGAGAGGGGGATACTGATGCTCAAGGAGAGAGGGATACTAATGCTCGAAGAGAGGGATACTGATGCTCAAGGAGAGAGGGATACTGATTCTTTTTATTTTTTATTTTTTTATTTTTTTTATTCAATCCATGATGATTTAATTACATATATAAAACCACAGTAATTAGAAGCTTATAAAACATGATCCTAAATATAGAGAGAAAAAATGAAAACATACAATAAATAATTGACACATTAAATTCCACAAAATACATATTTCATATTATTACCAAGATTTCATAAGTGCTAATTTTAACAATTTAAAAATATACAATACACATTTCAAATACCACCATGTCTATATCCTGAGAATATATCAAAGTGCTAGTGCTTGAACATAGTCAAAATGCTAGTGCTTAAACAAAAATACATAAATATTCAGTCCTCAATATATGCCAACAGAGGACCCCATATCTCCATCCCCAACTTTCTCTTACGAGAGCCCTTTTGAGAGTATAAGCCATGTTCTAAATTAAACATCGTGAAAAATCTAGCCTTCCATAACTCAAAGGTCGGGGCATCTTTCTGTAACCACATTGATGCAATGCAAAGTCTAGCCGTGGCCGTAGCTAAAAATCAAATATCGAAATTTATAGCCCATCTGATCCCGACCTTCGCTCTCTGCTACCCCCAACAACATATGAGAGGCAGATAATATTATGGCTTCCCCGTTATTTCAGCTAAAAAGCACTCTATATACATTAAAAAGTTATTTAGGTGCCCGCAAGAGAAAAAAATATGTACGATGTCAGCTTCTTCGGTACCACATCGGAAACACCTCCCATCATTAACACCTCCCCATTTTAACATCCTAGCTGGAGTATAATATAAATTGAATATAGTCTTATAATGCTGTGCCCGAAGATTCGCCATCATCAAAAGCTTCCCGGCCATCTCAATAGAATCTTCCACACGAGCATCCTGACACCCAAGCCTATCATTCCACTTAGTCTTATGTTTATCTAAGTCATCAACCTGGGTGTCCAATAATATATTATAGAGCGTGCCGATCCGTGCCTTTTTCCTAATAGCTTCTACAAGGGGGTTCACCTCAATCCTCCATTGACTCTTACTTAAATAATCACGAATTTGTAAAAATTTAAAAAATTCAACTTTGGGCAGGTTATATTTCTCAGCTAACATCTCGAAGGACATCAAAGTCCCATTCTCATACAAGTCACCAACAAATAAGATGCCTTTCATCTTCCAATTGTCTACTATCCTATCCCAAAATATAGGTGGTAATAACCCTGTTGCTGACATAGGCGTATAATAAGACACCCTAGTGAATTTATAGGATTTACGAATAATCTTCTAATTTTATAGGCAGCATTTAAAACCTTAACCTGTTTTTTTTATAATAACTAGGCTCAAGCATCACAAACAGCCGATTCTTAACATCATCACCCAGTAGCATCTGATAAATGGACGGAAAATTTGATCTGGAATGGACCTCTTCCCCCGTCATTAAGATGCACATATTTTGAAGCATGCACACATAATAATAAAGGGTAAAGTCAGGAACAGCCCAACCGCCTTTCTCCTTCGGGAGGACCATAAAACGCATAGCTCTTCGAGCCTTCCCCTGAGCCCATAAAAACCTAGCACAGATTGACTGAAGTACGGATAGCTGGGCACGGGAAATTTCTAACGGAACAGATCGAAAGAAGTATAAAACCCTGGGTATTACCAACATTTTCAAAACGTTACATCGCCCCACTAGTGTCAAATGTAGGCATTCACAACGATCTAATTGATTACTGAACGGATCTCAAAATAGTCTGCCAGTTTACTTCTACTAATGTGTCCAAACAGGTCCTCAGTTTAACACCCAGATATGTTACTTCACTCATTACGCGATGATCACTATAATTTCCCTGTTTCAGAGAGAGAATTTGTGTTTTAGACACATTAAGTTTATAACCAGAAACTGCTCCAAACTCAAGGGCCAACTGTTCTATCTTCGGCATCGCGGAAGTGAAATTTGTTGTGACCACTGCAATGTCGTCCGCATACGCGAACACCCGATAGTACTCCTGCCTCCAAAATATTGGCTCTATCCCTGAGTTCTTTTCTAACATCATTAAAAAGGGATTAATAAATAAAGAAAACAACAAAGGGGAACACGGACAACCCTGCCTTGTACCCCGTGAAATACATACCGAATCCGATTCAAGGCCCATTAAACAAATGTTGGCAGTCGGGCGTCGATATAGGGCCTGAATAGCTGTGATAAAACCATGTTGAAAGCCAAGCTGTCGTAAAACTGCCCATAAAAATTCCCATGCGACCCGATCGAATGCCTTTTCGGCATCTAATAAAATCAAGCCGAATTTACTCTCCATAACTTTAGCTATATCTAATAGGGTTACCACCCTGTTAATATGATTGGTTGTATCCCTCTTGGGTATAAACCCGTGTTGTCGAATCATAACCAATGGAGTAACAACATCAGCCAATCGGGTCGCTAGGATTTTAGCGTAAATCTTACCATCAACATTCAATAATGATATAGGGCGGTAAGAACTTGGCATCTCTGGTGGTTTGCCTTTTTTTAAAAAAACAATTATACTAGCCTCGTCCCAGGTCAGAGGGGCAACACCTAATTGTGCTTGTTGGAAAATAGCCAACATATCAGCTTTCAGCTCTCCCAAAAAAGTTTTATAAACCTCCAGAGGAAGTTTATCAGGTCCTGATGCTTTACCACTCGCTAAGTTATTAATCGCTGCCTCTAGCTGTGCCTCCAACATTTCTATATCTTGAGAACTCAGCTTCCCACAATTAAGGCTCTGCAAAAGTGTCTCACTTGCCTGTCCATCATATATCTCTCCGGTGTACAAGGCCTCATAAAAATCATGGAATACTTTAAGAATCCTGACAGGAGTATCTACTGAATCGCCCAGAATATTGACTACGGATCCAATCCTTTGGGCCGCCTCCCTTGACCGAAGTCTTTGGGCCAAACAACGCCCAGCTGCCTCACCATACTCCTAACTTTGTTGCTTACTAAGCGCGTATTTCATAGCTATTTCTTTGCTCCACTGTGAATTTATTTTAGCCTTACAGCGAGCAACTTCTGCCTGTAATAACGCTACATCCATTGTATCACTTTTTGCATGTATCCCCCGCATAAGATTGACTTCAGCATTTGTCAAGTTTTTACACAATTCCACAGCTGTTGCTTGCAGTTTCCTCTGCTTATATAACCCAAAGCTGAGGGTCTCCCCTAAATCCGGCCTTTAAAGCATCCCAAACAAAGCCAGGCCCAGTAGAATTGCGGTTTATGGTAAAAATTGATTAATCCACCCCTTCATATGTCCCACATACACCTCATCAAATAATAATTTCCTGTCAAAGGTAAACGATCTGGGCCTACCGCCTATCCTGAGAGCCCGCAGACTCAGAACCAGTGGTCCATGATCTGAAGTGATCCGTGGGTGTACTTCTATATCAGCTTGTGACAATATTGTATTTGACACAAAAAAATAATCTAATCGTACAAGCTTCTGGTGCGGGTGTGAATAAAATGTATATCCATGCTCGGACCCTCGTAAATTGGCCCATGCATCAACCAAGCCATGGTCCGCCAAAAGATGTTGTAAAACTTTAAACACTTTAGGTTTCCTTCCCTTATACTGGCTACCCGGGAATTGCAGGCCCTGTGGTTCTATATGGATGTTAAAGTCTCCACACAAAATTAATGGCGTGGACCACGATGCTAATTCCAAATTCAGGGTCTCTAATACTAACACCTCATCCAGATTCGAGCCATATACAGAACAAACCGTACATTTAATATTGCCAATTATACATTCGGCTATAGCCCACCTCCCCTGTTTATCAGCCGAAACTCTTGCCGTTCCCTGAATGGTATTTTTTGCTAAGATAGCCACACCACGTGTTGTTGTTGACTGTTGGGTACAAACCAATACTGATAGACCTAGCTCCGTCAATAATTTTCTTTTACCCCATGCAATGTGCGTTTCTTGGATGCAAACTAAATCTGGCTGCAGCATCCGCAACTCTGCTGCCACCCTCTGTCTCTTCCCATAGTTATTTAACCCAGAAACATTTAGGGTACATATCCGTAAACCCGATCTGACATTCTTATCACCCATCGATTCTAAACATATCCTTACACATTAGGATCCTGTACCTTATATACATGTAGTTCATATTTTGTATTACTATATCATCATCATGGATTGTTTTACCTTGTACACCCCCCCACACCCTGTGCCCCCTATAACCCCAGACCCTGCAGGGCCTCAAACGCGGCCCTGCCCCTCCCCCACCCCCACCAAAACACGAGGCTGAGAGACTCAAGGTCTCCAAGATGGAACAAGCTACTGCCCCCCCGGGTTGCTCTTCCCCATTAAACCTTATATACCACCTCCCGACCCTTCCCCACCCCTAGCACCTATCAAGATAAAACAAACAAAGTACTAAAGAGGAAGGAATCAGGGGAAAGAGAAAAAAAAACATCCTATATATCCTGCCAATTATGACTAATTTTACATTCAATTAATTTTACAACCCTCCCTCCTAACGGGGATTTATTATTTTTTCCTCTTCTTGCTATTTTTTTATTTTTTATTTTTGGGTTTTATTTCCCCTGTCCCACTTGCCTTCACAAAAATTACAGGGATTGCAAATATTCTTTAGCAGCCAGTTCAGCAGTAAAAAACCGAACATGCTCCTTATGAATGACCTTCAGCTTAGCTGGGTTTAATAGATAAGCTTGAGCTCCTTTATCCTGGAACGGCGTAATGAGCGGTCTTAACTGCCATCTCTTTTCAACTGTTAGGGGACAATAATCTGGGCGCACAAAAAATTCTATCCCTTTCCCCTTCTTTTTCCGATCAGGGCGAGCCAAATCATAAACTGCTTCGCGAGCCAAAAAATTATTTAATGATATTAAAATTGCTCTTGGTCGAGAGGTGGCCTGTCCTGGTCTGCTGTATAAAGGGAAATCTATGTGCCCGCTGGATCTCCCTACTCCAGTCCCACTGAGTTAACCCCGGAAAGGCCTCTGAAAAAGCTCAATAATAAATTTCCGAGCATCTTGCCCTTCGGCCCCTCAGGAATATCCAAAACCCGCAAGTTATTGCAGTCGTAGGCGATTTTCCATATCTGTAAGTTTCCAAAGGGTATCGTCTTTGGCCGTGCGCATAGCTTCCAGTTGCTGCTTTTTGTATAACTAACTCATCTTCCAGATTTGAAATGCGTGTTTCAGCCACATTAAACCTTTCAACAAATTCGGAGCATGATTTAGCAATCCTTCTTACAGAGTTCTGCAATTTCCGACAAGCTCCTGTGTACGTTGGCTTTCAATATGCGTTTCTTCTCTGTGAGCCATTATACTTTTATATATAACAGCAAGTGAAATGTCCTCTTGTTTCTCCAGGGCCAATGCATTTGATTGCGGTTCCTTAACCTCTCCATGTATCCCAGACTCGCCTAGAAAGGAATAATCCCATTGTAGGGGTTCTATATTTTCAGTGGTCTGGAGCCCCATGCGAGGCTCATCTCGCTTACGTACAGTTTTAGGGCTATTCTCAGGCGTACCTAGTAGATCGGTCCCAGGGTCGCTCAGCTGTAGCTTACTTAACCCCTAAGCCCACTGTTGAAGGAACCAGCTTTTTGCTTAGCCTGTACTTTTGCATCACATTCATCCTCTGAGGTATCGGAGGGATCAGACAGAGAAAAAAAATAGTCTGCTGAGTCAACAACATTGTCTTTATCATTGAGAGCCTCATGGTTGCCAAGTACAAATTCCTGATCCTTCATCAAACTAGTTGACAAATTTGAGGCTATAACATTGTATGGGGGTCTTATTAAATCAGCAGCTTCGGGGGCTGTTTCCGCAGTTTGATGTATGTCCTCCAAAATGTCCCCATCACTCTCTTTCTCGCCCATAAGAGTGTCATCATTTGAGCCAGCTTGATTAAGTAGACTATGTAACGGTAAATTGTCTCCCCCTTTATTGTTCTTGCCACTCTGGACCTTTCCCGGACTTGCCTGCACTGGGAGGGGGTGTTCCTTTGTTTTGTTTGTAAAAAACAAAGATGGAACATTCTTCTTACCGCTGCGCTCTACACGGGAGCCGTCCTTCTTGACCGAGGCCGGATCACTTTTCTTCTCCCCGTCCCGTGATCCAACAATGCCAGAGTTCTCCATCGTGCTGCGGACCTTAACGCGGCCGGGTTTAGGGGGCATTGTATCAAACAGCCGCCTCCGGACCGCTGCCAATCTTCCGTACGTGACCTCCGCACTCCACAGGTGTGCGTCTCTCCGGAAGTCCGCCAGAACAGCCCCAGCCGCCGCAAGAGAGACACCCGAGATAGCACCACCGTAAACCAAAGACTCGAGAGCATGCCCGTAAGTTTTTTTTTTTTTTAATCCTTTAACATGCCATCGGTATCAGGAAACATTTCAGGTTTGGTTAATTCTTTCAATACTGCCAGGATAGGATCATAGAACCTATGGGAAAGAGCAAACGCCGGGAGCTCGAGCTCACACGGCCGCGCTCACGGCCGCCATCTTGCCCCTCTCGGGATACTGATTCTCAATAAGAGAGGGATACTGATGCTCAAGGAGAGAGGGATACTGATTCTCAATAAGAGAGGGATACTGATGCTCAAGGAGAGAGGGACACTGATGCCCGAAGAGAGAGGGATACTGATGCTCGAAGAGAGGGGGATACTGATGCTCAAGGAGAGAGTGACACTGATGCTCGAAGAGAGAGGGATACTGATGCTCGAAGAGAGAGTGACACTGATGCTCGAAGAGAGAGTGACACTGATGCTCGAAGAGAGAGTGACACTGATACTCGAAGAGAGAGTGACACTGATACTCGAAGAGAGAGTGACACTGATGCTCGAAGAGAGAGTGACACTGATGCTCGAAGAGAGAGTGACACTGATGCGCGGAGAGAGAGGGATACTGATGCTCGAAGAGAGTGACACTGATGCTCGAAGAGAGAGTGACACTGATGCTCAAAGAGAGAGTGACACTGATGCTCAAAGAGAGAGTGACACTGATGCTCAAAGAGAGTGACACTGATGCTCAAAGAGAGTGACACTGATGCTCAAAGAGAGAGTGACACTGATGCTCGGAGAGAGAGTGACACTGATGCTCGGAGAGAGTGACACTGATGATCTAGGAGAGAGGGATACTGATGCTCATGGAGAGAGGGATACTGATGCTCGAAGAGAGAGGGATACTGATGCTCGAAGAGAGAGGGATACTGATGCTCGAGAGGGATACTGATGCTCGAGAGGGATACTGATGCTCGAGAGGGACACTGATGCTCAAGGAGAGGGACACTGATGCTCGAAGAGAGGGATACTGATGCTCAAGCAGAGAGGGATACTGATGCTCGAAGTGAGAGGGATACTGATGCTGAGTGAGAGAGGAATACTGATGCTCAAGGAGGGAGGGATACTGATGCTCAGGGAGAGAGTGACACTGATGCTCGAAGAGAGTGACACTGATGCTCGAAGAGAGAGTGACACTGATGCTCAAAGAGAGAGTGACACTGATGCTCAAAGAGAGTGACACTGATGCTCAAAGAGAGAGTGACACTGATGCTCAAAGAGAGAGTGACACTGATTCTCGGAGAGAGAGTGACACTGATGCTCAGAGAGAGAGTGACACTGATGCTCGGAGAGAGAGTGACACTGATGATCTAGGAGAGAGGGATACTGATGCTCATGGAGAGAGGGATACTGATGCTCGAAGAGAGAGGGATACTGATGCTCGAAGAGAGAGGGATACTGATGCTCGAGAGGGACACTGATGCTCAAGGAGAGGGATACTGATGCTCAAGGAGAGGGATACTGATGCTCGAAGAGAGGGATACTGATGCTCAAGCAGAGAGGGATACTGATGCTCGAAGTGAGAGGGATACTGATGCTGAGTGAGAGAGGAATACTGATGCTCAAGGAGGGAGGGATACTGATGCTCAGGGAGAGAGGGATACTGATGCTTGAAGAGAGAGGGATACTGATGCTCAAGGAGAGGGATACTGATGCTCGAAGAGAGAGGGATACTGATGGTCAAGGAGAGGGACACTGATGGTCAAGGAGAGGGATACTGATGCTCAAGGAGTGAAGGATACTGATGCTCAAGGAGAGGGATACTGATGCTCGAAGAGAGGGATACTGATGCTCGAAGAGAGGGATACTGATGCTCAAGGAGAGAAGGATACTGATGCTCAAGGAGAGAGGGATACTGATGCTCGAAGAGAGAGGGATAATGACGCAGAAGGAAAGAGGGATACTAATGCTCGAAGAGAGAGGGATACTAATGCTCAAGGTGAGAGGGATACTGATGCTCAAGGAGAGAGGGATACTGATGCTCGAAGAGAGAGGGATAATGATGCTCAAGGATAGAGGGATACTGATGCTCGAAGAGAGGGATACTGATGCTCAAGGAGAAAGGGACACTGATGCTCAAGGAGAGAGGGCTACTGATGCCAAAGAGAGGGGGATACTGATGCTCGAGGAGAGAGGGATACTGATGCCCGAAAAGAGAGGGATACTGATGCTCGAGGAGAGAGGGATACTGATGCTCGAGGAGACAGATACTGATGCTCGAAGAGAGGGCGATACTGATGCTCAAGGAGAGAGGGATACTGATGCTCAAGGAGAGAGGGATACTGATGCTCAGGGAGAGAGGGATACTGATGCTCAGGGAGAGAGGGATACTGATGCTCAGGGAGAGAGGGATACTGATGCTCAGGGAGAGAGGGATACTGATGCTCAAAGAGAGAGGGATACTGATGCTCAAAGAGAGAGGGATACTGATGCTCAAAGAGAGGGATACTGATGCTCATGGAGAGAGGGATATTGATGCTCAAGGAGAGAGGGGCACTGATGCTCGAAGAGAGGGATACTGATGCTCAAGGAGAGAGGGATACTGATGCTCAAGGAGAGAGGGATACTGATGCTCGAAGAGAGGGGGATACTGATGCTCGAAGAGAGGGGGATACTGATGCTCGAAGAGAGGGGGATACTGATGCTCAGGGAGAGAGGGATACTGATGCTCAAGGAGAGAGGGATACTGATGCTCAAGGAGAGAGGGATACTGATGCTCAAGGAGAGAGGGATACTGATGCTCAAGGAGAGAGGGATACTGATGCCAATGAGACGGATACTGATGCCTGAAGAGAGAGGGGATACTGATGCTCGAAGAGAGGGGGATACTGATACTCAAGGAGTGAGGGATACTGATACTCAAGGAGTGAGGGATACTGATGCCAAAGAGAGGGATACTGATGCTCAAGGAGAGAGGGATACTGATGCTCAAGGAGAGAGGGATACCGATGCCAATGAGACGGATACTGATGCTCAAGAGAGAGGGATACTGATGCTCGAAGAGAGGGATACTGATGCTCAAGGAGAGAGGGATACTGATGCTCAAGGAGAGAGGGATACTGATGCTCAAGGAGAGGGGGGATACTGATGCTCAAGGAGAGAGGGATACTGATGCTCAAGGAGAGAGGGATACTGATGCTCAAGGAGAGAGGGATACTGATGCTCAAGGAGAGAGGGATACTGATGCCAATGAGACGGATACTGATGCCTGAAGAGAGAGGGGATACTGATGCTCGAAGAGAGGGGGATACTGATACTCAAGGAGTGAGGGATACTGATGCTCAGGGAGAGAGGGATACTGATGCTCAAGGAGAGAGGGATACTGATGCTCAAGGAGAGAGGGATACTGATGCTCAAGGAGAGAGGGATACTGATGCTCAAGGAGAGAGGGATACTGATGCCAATGAGACGGATACTGATGCCTGAAGAGAGAGGGGATACTGATGCTCGAAGAGAGGGATACTGATGCTCAAGGAGAGAGGGATACTGATGCTCAAGGAGAGAGGGATACTGATGCTCAAGGAGAGAGGGATACTGATGCTCAAGGAGAGGGGGATACTGATGCTCAAGGAGAGAGGGATACTGATGCTCAAGGAGAGAGGGATACTGATGCTCAAGGAGAGAGGGATACTGATGCTCAAGGAGAGAGGGATACTGATGCTCAAGGAGAGAGGGATACTGATGCTCAAGGAGAGAGGGATACTGATTCTCAATGAGAGAGGGATACTGATGCTCAAGGAGAGAGGGACACTGATGCCCGAAGAGAGAGGGATACTGATGCTCGAAGAGAGGGGGATACTGATGCTCAAGGAGAGAGTGACACTGATGCTCGAAGAGAGAGGGATACTGATGCTCGAAGAGAGTGACACTGATGCTCAAAGAGAGAGTGACACTGATGCTCGAAGAGAGAGTGACACTGATGCTCGAAGAGAGAGTGACACTGATGCTCGAAGAGAGAGGGATACTGATGCTCGAAGAGAGTGACACTGATGCTCAAAGAGAGAGTGACACTGATGCTCGAAGAGAGTGACACTGATGCTCGAAGAGAGAGTGACTGATGCTCGGAGAGAGAGTGACACTGATGCTCGGAGAGAGAGTGACACTGATGCTCGGAGAGAGAGTGACACTGATGCTGAAGGAGAGAGGGACACTGATGCTCGAAGAAAGAGGGATACTGATGCTCAAGGAGAGAGGGATACTGATGCTCAAGGAGAGGGACACTGATGCTCAAGGAGAGAGGAATACTGATGCCCGAAGAGAGAGGGACACTGATGCTCAAGGAGAGGGACACTGATGCTCAAGGAGAGGGACACTGATGCTCAAGGAGAGGGACACTGATGCTCAAGGAGAGAAGGATACTGATGCTCAAGGAGAGGGATACTGATGCTCGAAGAGAGGGATACTGATGCTCAAGCAGAGAGGGATACTGATGCTCGAAGAGAGAGGGATACTGATGCTCAAGGAGAGAGGGACACTGATACTGAAGGAGAGAGGGACACTGATGCTGAAGGAGAGAGGGACACTGATGCTCGAAGAAAGAGGGATACTGATGCTCAGAGAGAGGGACACTGATGCTCAAGGAGAGAGGGATACTGATGCGCAAGGAGAGAGGGACACTGATGCTCGGAGAGAGGGGCACTGATGCTCGAAGAGAGAGGAATACTGATGCCCGAAGAGAGAGGGATACTGATGCTCAAGGAGAGGGACACTGATGCTCAAGGAGAGGGACACTGATGCTCAAGGAGAGGGACACTGATGCTCAAGGAGAGAAGGATACTGATGCTCAAGGAGAGGGATACTGATGCTCGAAGAGAGGGATACTGATGCTCAAGCAGAGAGGGATACTGATGCTCGAAGAGAGAGGATACTGATGCTCAAGGAGAGAGGGACACTGATACTGAAGGAGAGAGGGACACTGATGCTGAAGGAGAGAGGGACACTGATGCTCGAAGAAAGAGGGATACTGATGCTCAGAGAGAGGGACACTGATGCTCAAGGAGAGAGGGATACTGATGCGCAAGGAGAGAGGGACACTGATGCTCGGAGAGAGGGGCACTGATGCTCGAAGAGAGAGGAATACTGATGCCCGAAGAGAGAGGGATACTGATGCTCAAGCAGAGAGGGATACTGATGCTCAAGGAGAGAGGGATACTGATGCTCAAGGAGAGAAGGATACTGATGCTCAAGGAGAGAAGGATACTGATGCTCGAAGAGAGGGATACTGATGCTCGAAGAGAGGGACACTGATGCTCAAGGAGAGAAGGATACTGATGCTCAACAAGAGGGATACTGATGCTGAGGGAGAGAGGAATACTGATGCTCAAGGAGAGAGGGATACTGATGCTCGAAGAGAGGGATAATGACGCTCAAGGTAAGGGGGATACTGATGATCAAGGTGAGAGGAATACTGATGCTCAAGGAGAGAGGGATACTGATGCTCGAAGAGAGAGGGATAATGATGCTCAAGGATAGAGGGATACTGATGCTCGAAGAGAGAGGGATACTGATGCTCCAGGAGAAAGGGACACTGATGCTCAAGGAGAGAGGGATACTGATGCTCAAGGAGAGAGGGACACTGATGCTGAAGGAGAGAGGGACACTGATGCTGAAGGAGAGAGGGACACTGATGCTTGAAAAAGAGGGATACTGATGCTCAGAGAGAGGGACACTGATGCTCAAGGAGAGAGGGATACTGATGCGCAAGGAGAGAGGGACACTGATGCTCGGAGAGAGGGGCACTGATGCTCGAAGAGAGAGGAATACTGATGCTCGAAGAGAGAGGGATACTGATGCTCAAGCAGAGAGGGATACTGATGCTCAAGGAGAGAGGGATACTGATGCTCAAGGAGAGAAGGATACTGATGCTCAAGGAGAGAAGGATACTGATGCTCGAAGAGAGGGATACTGATGCTCGAAGAGAGGGATACTGATGCTCGAAGAGAGAGGGATACTGATGCTCGAAGAGAGAGGGATACTGATGCTCGAAGAGAGAGGGACACTGATGCTCAAGGAGAGGGACACTGATGCTCAAGGAGAGGGACACTGATGCTCAAGGAGAGGGATACTGATGCTCAAGGAGAGAAGGATACTGATGCTCAAGGAGAGAGGGATACTGATGCTGACGGAGAGAGGAATACTGATGCTCAAGGAGGGAGGGATACTTATGCTCAGGGAGAGAGGGATACTGATGCTTGAAGAGAGAGGGTTACTGAGGCTCAAGGAGAGGGATACTGATGCTCGAAGAGAGAGGGACACTGATGCTCAAGGAGAGGGACACTGATGCTCAAGGAGAGGGACACTGATGCTCAAGGAGAGGGATACTGATGCTCAAGGAGAGAAGGATACTGATGCTCAAGGAGAGGGATACTGATGCTCGAAGAGAGGGATACTGATGCTCAAGCAGAGAGGGACACTGATGCTCGAAGAGAGGGATACTGATGCTCAAGGAGAGAAGGATACTGATGCTCAAGGAGAGAGGGATACTGATGCTGAGGGAGAGAGGAATACTGATGCTCAAGGAGAGAGGGATACTGATGCTCGAAGAGAGAGGGATAATGACGCTCAAGGAAAGAGGGATACTGATGCTCGAAGAGAGAGGGATACTGATGCTCAAGGTGAGAGGAATACTGATGCTCAAGGAGAGAGGGATACTGATGCTCGGAGAGGGATAATGATGCTCAAGGATAGAGGGATACTGATGCTCGAAGAGAGAGGGATACTGATGCTCAAGGAGAAAGGGACACTGATGCTCAAGGAGAGAGGGACACTGATGCTCAAGGAGAGAGGGACACTGATGCTCAAGGAGAGAGGGACACTGATGCTCGAAGAGAGAGGGATACTGATGCTCAGAGAGAGACACTGATGCTCAAGGAGAGAGGGATACTGATGCGCAAGGAGAGAGGGACACTGATGCTCGAAGAGAGGGGCACTGATGCTCGAAGAGAGAGGAATACTGATGCTCGAAGAGAGAGGGATACTGATGCTCAAGCAGAGAGGGATACTGATGCTCAAGGAGAGAGGGATACTGATGCTCAAGGAGAGAGGGATACTGATGCCCAAGGAGAGAGGGATACTGATGCTCGAAGAAGAGAGGGACACTGATGCTCAAGGAGAGAGGGACACTGATGCTCGAAGAGAGGGGCACTGATGCTCGAAGAGAGAGGAATACTGATGCTCGAAGAGAGAGGGATGCTGATGCTCAGTGAGAGAGTGATACTGATGCTCAAGGAGAGAGGGATACTAATGCTCAAGGAGAGAGGGATACTAATGCTCAAGGAAAGAGGGATACTGATGCTCAAGGAGAAAGGGACACTGATGCTCAAAGAGAGGGACACTGATGCTCAAGGAGAGAAGGATACTGATGCTCAAGGAGAGGGAGATACTGATGCTCAAGGATAGAGGGATACTAATGCTCAAGAGAGGGATACTGATTCTCAATAAGAGAGGGATACTGATGCTCAAGGAGAGAAGGATACTGATGCTCAAGGAGAGAGGGATGCTGATGCTCAAGGAGAGAGGGATACTGACGCTCAAAGTGAGGGATACTGATGCTCAAGGAGAGAGGGATACTGATGCTCGAAGAGAGAGGGATACCGATGCTCAAGGAGAGAGTGACACTGATGCTCGGAGAGAGAGTGTGACACTGATGCTCGAAGAGAGAGGGATACTGATGCTCTAGGAGAGAGGGATACTGATGCTCTACGAGAGAGGGATACTGATGCTCGAAGAGAGAGGGATACTGATGCTCAAGGAGAGAGGGATTCTGATGGTTGAAGAGAGAGGGATACTGATGCCCAAGGAGAGGGACACTGATGCTCGAAGAGAGAGGGATACTGATGCTCAAGGAGAGAGGGATACTGATGCTCAAGGAGAGAGGGACACTGATGCTGAAGGAGAGAGGGATACTGATGCTGAAGGAGACAGGGATACTGATGCTCAGAATTTATTTATTTATTTATATAGCGCCTGATTCGACTCCCAAAGGGGTATCTCTGCGCTTCAGGCGTACAGCGAGAAGTGGTACGGCTACAACTGAATCAGAAGCAGAAAAGGGTAGTTTTTAGCAGTTTCCTGAACTGAAGATGATCGAGACATTGTCTCAAAGGCAGTGGGAGTTCATTCCAGTACTGAGGGCCTAGGTAAGAAAGGGCTTTTCCCCCTAATCTAGTCCTTTTAACTCGGGGAATCGTCAGGAGATGCTTGGATCCTGAGTGGAGAGATCTCGAGGGAAGGTAAGGAGTGAATTTCTTCGCAAGATAGGCAGTGCCAAGGTCAAACAGCGCTTTATGAATAATACAGCAGACTTTGAATCTTACCCGTTGTCGTATTGGGAGCCAATGGAGCTGCCGCAAAAGTGGTCGTGAGGCAGTTCTGCCGGGGACATTAAGGACCAGTCGTGCCGCCGTATTCTGGACTACTTGTAGTCTGCTGAGCGAGGCCTCATTCGCAGAGATCAGCAGACCATTACAGTAGTCAAGATGGCTTAAGACAAGTGCCTGAGTCAGGGTCTTCCGTGTAGAGTCGGGAAGTAAAGGAAAAACTCGGCGAAGCAGGCCCAAAGTATGGAAGCAGGAGCCTGCAGTCTGAGCCGCATGCTCCTTCAGGGTTAATGATTGGTCCAAACGAACACCTAGGTTTTTTACAGTGGATTTGGGGACTGGGGGGCACCCAGGTCAGTCGGCCACCATTCCGGTGTCCATACCCGGGAGGCCTCGCCAAAAAGCAGGATGTCTGTTTTCCCAACATTACATTGGAGGAAGTTACTCTTCATCCAGTGTGAGATGGCTCTCATACCTGAGGCGAATGTCGACTGTACAGAGGGTGTTAGTTCTTTGAATGGAAATAGCAGCTGTGTGTCGTCGGCATATGATATGGGAGTGAACCCATGTGCGCTCAGGAGATTGGCCAAGGGGGCAACATAGATGTTAAACAATGTGGGGCTCAAACATGAGCCCTGAGGCACTCCCTTGGACAATTCCATCGGGGCCGATCGATATGGACCCAGGTTGACGGTCTGAGAGCGCTCGCAGATAGGAAACTCATCATCCACTGAAGGGCAGAGTTCTTTAAACCAATCTCCTGAGCAATATGTGGTGTGAGACCGTGTCGAACACGGCAGATAGGTCCAGCAGCACCAGAATCGTGGAATGGCCCTTATCAAGGGTCATCCTGATGTTGTCTGTAACTTCTAGCAGGGCCGATTCGGTGCTGTATTTGGACCTAAAGCCTGACTGGGAGGGGTCCAAACAGCCAGAGAGTTCGACATGGTTGGAGAGATGTTTGTTAACGTGTTTCTCCAATAGTTTGCTCAAGAAAGGAGAAGTGAGATGGGGCGCAAATTAGAGAGATCCGTTAGAGGGACCTTGGTGTTCTTACGAATAGGCCTAACCTGGGCTGCTTTCCATTCTGACGGAACTAGGCCCTCCTCAGAGAGAGATTAAAAAGAGATTCAATTGAAGGAGACAGTTGGTGGGCCAGAGAGGTGATCACTTTGGCAGGGATAAGATCAGAAGGGGATCCTGACTTCACTTTATGAATCAGAGACTCTACTTCTCCCCGAGTTAATGGTGGAAAACACTCCAGTAGCTGTAAGGGTGTCTGTTCTGGTTGGTCAGGTATCCGTGAACCTAATGGCTGGTCTCCTGATGAAACAATGTTTCCATAGATAAGCTCTATTTTATTGGAGAAATATTTTGAAATATCGTCACACAGTAATTGAGTAGGTACCTCCGCGTTCTCACAGGCCTTAGGATTAATAAATTGCAAAATGCGGTGTAAGGTTTTGGGGAATTGTCAGCTAGGGCTAACTGTGATGCAATATGGGTTTTACGTGCGTTTTTTATATTTTTGTGGTAACTGGACAGGGCGGTCAGGAACCTATCTTTGTCTTTTTCTTCGTGAGTGGTGCGCCAATACCTCTCGTATTTCCTGCAGAGTTGCTTTTGTGCTCGCAACAGGGGCCAAATACTGATAGTGACTCTAGTGAAATATTTTCTGGAGGATCCCGACCACCTCCCTTCTATGTTGAACAGCCTGCGGATGGTGGTTTTCCCAGGTGATGGCAATAATGCGACTGCATTTGTAAACCCCACACCGACTCAAACAGGGGGAGCTACCCTGACACCCTCAGTTGTGGCTGCTCTGACTCAGACAGATTCCACTGTGGCAGGTCCTATCACTACCTCTTCTGTCGTGCCCGTCCCAGCAAGGTCTACTGCCCTGACGGCGACTATTCCTGTTGTGACTGCCCCGATTTTAAATGGCCCGATCCCTATAATTTCCTTAGCTACTGCTGCAGTGCCTGCTGCCACTGCTGTTCCCGTAACACGGAACTTGCAAGTAGTTGTATGTTGTATGGAATCCTAATCTGCTAACAGCACTTTTTACCACAGAACAGACTTTAGTGTTCACAACTCTAATCGTTCAGGGTGTGGCTGGATTCTTGAATTTAGTTTTGATGCCCCGAATGGAGGAAGGGTCCCCGGAAAGTGGAGACACAGAGAAGATAGATGATACTCTGATAATTCAATTAGATTTAAGACCCCTAGATATCACCAGGTTTGTTGTGGAATTGGATGAACTCATTAAGGAAAATTTGAATTTTAAATATATAAACAGGTTTGAAAAACCTGTCATGATCTTGTTGGTCCCGGGGCAATGCAGCAGCATTGTCATTGAAATGCAGCATACGCTGCAATAGCAAAAAATTATCTCCGCTCATGTACGGTGCGAAGATGGGGGTTACTCACACCGTGCGAGTAGACCAGTAGAACTGCAAGCCAGGGTTGTGCACTAACTCCTTTTTGAGCATAAGGCCCAAAAATATCTCCAACTGTTCTAGTGAAGTGGGCCGTCACTGGTGTGTCTTAAAATAAGGCCCTATATGGCCTTCATGCTCCCTCAGAAATTGTTGTGCACGCAGAGTTGTTTACAGCACAATATACTCAAGGAAGTCAACATCCAAAAAGAGATGGACTTAGTCAATCGGTAACAAATTGGCTGTACCGACTCTACATCCAACGTTGCCAGAGAATGTGCCTAAACTAAATTGGGGGCTGCCAAGAGAGCACTCCATCTGTGCTTTCTGCTGCACCTGCCTGCTCTCTGGGTTGGTCTGCCCTGCTACGGTCACTCCGCTGCACAGACTGTTCTTGCGAAGGGACAGCACGGCAGCCATCATCATGTCCCTCTGAATCACTGGAAGCAGTATCATCGGATCGAACTCCGCTGACTGGAAAATCACTTCCAGAATCTGCTCGATTTACCTTTCCCTCAGATGCTGCCTCAGTCTCTGATCCTGCCTCGGAGCCGTCCTCCATAACCAGAGTTAGGGCCCGGGCAGCAGTCATCCACCGCAACCCCATCTTTGCTGACTGGCTAACACGTTCCATCTGAAACGCTGTCCTGCGTAGAAGGCAGAAGTATTGTTCTAAATCAGTTGGTGTGTGTGTGTGTGTCTGTGAGTTGTGTGGAACATTAAATAAACAAAAAAAGAATTATCTTTCTAGTTGAAATGCTGGTTCTCCAAAAGCACAGAAAGACGCAGTACTACTTCACCTTGTCACATACCCAATACCACAGCATATCTTTGGCCGACGCCCACACGAAAGGGGATCAAACAAAACACATTATAACAACAAGCAGCAATGTCATTGGTGGTGTCACTAATGCTGAAATGAATGGTAGAACACGCACAACTGGTATGAACAAGTTGTTTAAATTGTTGCGTGCCCCAGGAGTATCACTCGCTGGTCAATGAGTGTGGAGTAATCATGATGAAGTAGCGTCTCCTAGTTAGGGGACGTCCCCCTGAGCACTGCGCGA
The DNA here is from genome assembly GCA_963921515.1 of Calotriton arnoldi. Taxonomy (NCBI): domain Eukaryota; kingdom Metazoa; phylum Chordata; class Amphibia; order Caudata; family Salamandridae; genus Calotriton; species Calotriton arnoldi. Next base: position 1,599,672 of record CAWUFW010002319.1, read on the forward strand.
GACCCGACTTATGATGTCATCATTAATCTCATGGGTGAGGACATACACAGCGCAGGGGGTTGCCTGAGTTATGACATGCTATGCAAACCAATACCGGTAACTTTCAGTGGTTTTACACGTCTGAGGCAGAACCACAACTCAGTTTCTAAATACATTTGTGAATTCGGGCCCTCCCTGCATTAATTGATCTCTACTAAACTATGGCTTCTAGTGCAGTGTGCTCTCTAGTGCAGTGTGCTCTCTAGTGCAGTGTGCTCTCTAGTGCAGTGTTCCATATAGTACGCTGTTCTTGCCAGTGCTATGTTGTGCCCTGTACTGCCTAGTACTGTGTGCCATCCAGGGCAATTTGCTGTCCACTGTGGTGCAATAGAGTGTGACACCTCGTACAGTGCGCTGCCTAGTGCAGATTTCTGTTTAATACAATGTGCAGTGTACTGTCTACTACAGTGTTCTTTCTAGTTTAGTATACTACCTATTACAATGCTGCAGCATCTAGTGCAGCGTGCTCTCTAGCACTGCGGACTGTCTAGAGCAATGAGATGTCTGATAAATTGTACCATCTACTACAGTGTACATGTGTTACTGAGTACCATCTAGTGCAGTGTGCTGTATGGCCCACAGTGCTCTCTAGTGCAGTGTGCTGTATGGCCCACAGTGCTCTCTAGTCCAGTGTGCTGTATAGCCCACAGTGCTCTCTAGTCCAGTGTGCTGTATGGCCCACAGTGCTCTCTAGTGCAGTGTGCTGTAGAGCCCACAGTGCTCTCTAATGCAGTGTGCTGTATAGCCCACAGTGCTCTCTAGTGCAGTGTGCTGTATAGACCACAGTTCTCTCTGGTGCAGTGTGCTGTATAGCCGACGTGCTCTCTGGTGCTGTGTGCTCTTTTGTAAAGTGTGATCTCCAGTACAGTGTGCTGTCTGGTGCAGTGCACCATTTAGTACATTACGTGGACTCTAGTGCAGTGTTCAGTCTAGTGGGCTGTGGTGTCTAGTGCAGTTTACCCCAATACATTGTTCTCTCGCTAGCACAGAGAGTGGCCTAGTGCAGTGTGAAGCTTAGTACAGCGAGTAATTTAGTGCAGTCTGCCATCCAGTAGAGAGCAATGTCTAGTATGGTAGGTGGGCTTGTGCAGTGTAAAATCTAGTGCAGTGGTGCTCTACAGAGTACAAAGGGCTGTTAATAGTGCAGTCTACCATCTAGTGCGTGTACTGCCTTGTACGGTGGCCTCTACCACAGTGTTAAGTAAAACAGACTCTCTTGCACAGTGTCTTTCTGGTACAGTGGGTGCTCTACCACAGAGCACTTTCTGCCTAGTGCAGTCCGCCGTGTACTGTGCTTTCTCCTACAGTGGGCTCTCTAGTAAAGTGTACTGTCTAGTACAGAAGGTACTGTTGCACAGTTTGCTGTCTCGTATATATTGGGCTGTCTTGTATAGTGTACAATATGCAGTACGTCTCTAGTACACTGAGTTGTCTGGTGCAGTTTGCAGGTTACCATCTATTACAGTGTACTCCGTAGTATAGTGAGTATTTTAACATAGTATTCTGTCTGGTAGAATTCACACTTTAGCACAGTGTACTGTCTGCAGTGTGCTCTGCAGTGCATTGGATTGTTTAGTGCAGTCTAGTGCATCTGTCTGTAGTGTGCTCTGTAGTACATAGAGCTCTCTAGTGCAGTCTGCAATTTAGTACAGTGTACCATCTACTGCAGTGGGTGAGCTAGCACAATGGGCTTTCTACCACAGAGAGGTGCTATCTAGTGCAGTACAATACACTGTGCTCCTACCAGGGAGGTGCTGTATAGTGCAGTATATTGCATAGTACAGTATACTTCTTCCGGGTAGGCACTGTCTAGTGCAGTGTACATTGGGGTGCTCCTTCCAGATAGATGTGATCTAGTTCAGTACAGTACACTGTCCTCCTTCTAGGGAGGTGCTGTATAGTGCAGTGTGCAGTATATTGTGCTCTTTCCAGATGGGTGCTGCTAGTACAGTGCAGTACAATCTGTTCTTTCCATGTACATGCTGTATAGTGCAGTGTATTGTATAGTTCAGTGTGCTCCTTTCAGGTAGGTGCTGTGTAGTTCTTTATAAAGTGCAGCGCAGTCTGTTGAGATGCGTCCTATCTGGTGCAGTGTAAAGTGCAGCGCGCTCCTTCCAGGTCGGGTCGCCTCGAGTCAATTACCTAAAAATAAAATAGTATTTATATCCTTTATTTGTTCTCTTTAAATCTCTAATTCTGAATCTCTTCTCTGCAGTGACGGTGACTCTGGATTCAGACACAGCGCATCCTGGGCTCCACCTGTCTGAGAGGAGGAGACTTCTGAGATTCTGTGGCAGAAACAATGGTCTGCCGGACACCCCCAAGAGATTCACCTATGGCGATCATTGTGTGCTGGGGAGGGAGGGGTTCACCTCCGGCAGACACTACTGGGAGGTGCAGCTGCTGCAGGAGTGCCAATGGGCTGTGGGGGTCGCAGCAGAGTCTGTGAAAAGGAAGGGCGGGTTCAGATGGTCCCCTGAGGGGGGAGTCTGGGCTGTTCAGGGGTGCAGTGGTCAGTACTGGGCTCGCACAGCCGCTGAGACCCCTCTGTCCCCTTGTGAGGAACCCGTGAAGCTGGGGGTTTATCTGGACTATGAGGGGGGGCGGGTGTCTCTGTACAATGCGGACTCCATGGAGCTTCTCTACACTTACCCTGAGACCGCCTTCAAAGAGAGACTCTTTCCGTTCTTCTGTCTCTTCTATTCAGGACTAGGGCTGAGGCTGGTGTAGGAGCTGCGCCTTCCCCAACCACCACCCACCACCCTCCGCCCCCGGAGCATAGTTTCTATCCGAGTGCAGTCCGAGACTGGCAGATAACTCACACAGAAGCAGCCAGGCCATACAGCTTGGATTTTTAGCCGCCAGCACAGCGGCCCCGGGTAGATTATTCAATGCTTAAACCAGTTAATGCATCTGGGTCCTGTTTACTTAATCTTGCATTCCATGTAAATATGAATGTTTACCAGATTTGTCTCTGTAGTTTATTTCCATTCAACGTGTGACTCTCGTGTAGTGCTCGAAAGATGTACGGAGTCGCCTCTAAGTTTCTGGGTAAGTTCACATTATCTTTGGTATGCATTATGGAGCACGACTGAAAGATCTAGCGTGAGGCTTAAGGCAGTGAGATCCTCTCAGAGTGCCTGTACGTTGCTCATAAAGGCGTTCAGACCACATGTTCATCCAGTCATTGGCCTGTCTGAGAGCACAGAAAGACGCAAAACTCTTCCCTTTTGGTAATCCATGTCAGTGATGCAGTCCCTGTTTACATTTCACATTTTACTTGGTCTTACATTATGTAAGAGTACATCTTTTTCCAGATATATATTTTTTTGATGGAACATCTGACTCGTGTGTAGTGCATACTGTGAACAGAGACGTCTGGAATGGAGTGGAATTCAAGGCCCTCTGTCTGGTTAACAAGGCACTATACGGAGGAGGTGCTGTTGACATTCAAAAACTGTTCTTATGGTATTCGCCCAAGAGAAATCTTAGATCCACAAACGCGGGTCTCGTACAAATCTCCAAAATCCACAGAGCAAGATGGGGAGGCAGGAGTCTATCCTATTGTGCAGCTACACTGTGGAACAAGATGCCAATTGCTATGAGGCTGCAGCCAAATAGGCAGCATTTTAGGAAATCGCTTAAATCCTGGTTGTTCCCTTCCAACTAAGTTGCAGGATCTAATGCAGCAGCCCTCCCTCACACTTCCCAGCGCCAAGACGCGGCGGCAATCGAGCGCTTTATAAACCTATTTTATCTTATCTTTATCTTTAGGTATCTGGGAAAGTACAAGTTATGGATGGGTGTGGATGTCGGTGCATGATTGATTGCTCTGCAGTTGTCAGTGAAAGTTTTGTAAAGTGACTCCTGATAGGTCATTTACTTGTTTCGACTACATGTTCATCCAATCCGTACCCTTCTACAGAGCGCACAGACCGAATGTCACAAATGTGACATCATAGCTGCCAAGGTTTCAGATTGCTTATGTCTGACATTTTCATAATTTCAGTGTAATTATGAGTGACATTCAACAACTAGGAGTGTCGCTTTCTTGCGAGCATAATCAAGCAATGAAGGTGAAGGAAACATACATATATCAGAAATTACGCCCATTTGAGCAACGAGAAACTCGAAGATCTTAAAACTGCTGCAAAGCACCAGAAATGGAAGGGCACTGTGGGACCCGCATAGCTGCCAAGTTTTCACATTACTTATGTGTGACATTTTGTTGGTTTCAGTGAACTTATGAGTGACATACCATTGCTAAATGTGTGACACTTGGCGTGACTCTTTCACACAAGTAAAACCAAGCAATGGCGCTTGCAACAGGGTGCCATGCCACCACGGACTACTTGTACTGTTGATTAACCTCACCAGCCTGTGCCCTTGAGCTGATCAGTTAAGCTCTAATTTTCCCTCTGTTGAATTTGCTCATCTGTGCCAAGAGTCAGGTGCTTCCCAGTGGCTGTCTGACAGGCTGCGCCAGGGCGTATTGGTACCGGACCGGTCAGGGGTGCCACAGGGTGGTGAATTGGGTCATCTGTGCCAAGAGTCCGGTGCTTCCCAGTGGCTGTCTGACAGGCTGGGCCAGGGCGTCTTGGCACTGGACCGGTCAGGGGTGCCACAGGGTGGTGCTGATTATAGGCTGAGGTGGAGACAGCTGGTGCATTAATTTGCTGAAAACCATTAATTGCGCAACTTTCTCACATGTCTTCAGCCATCATCACGCTATAACTGCACGTTGGTGGTTCTTACACACAACAGGGAAACACTTCTCCCACACAGGATGAAAACAAAGACATGAGCTTTCCAACCACACCCCCTAAGCGGTGTAGTATTCTGCCCATGGAGGCTAGCGCTTCAAGGTCCCATTTAGGTGTAGTAAGTGCTATATAATAGTTGCAGTACAGTATAACAAAATATTTATTGTAAAATGTTCTTTTTAGCCACGTTTCTGATCACTCACCCACACTCACAGGACTGACCCCCTCAACTCAGTCTCACAGTTCCTGTTCACTAAAGAAAGAGACTGATTGCATTTCCGAATCTCTGGAATATAAGCTGCTATAGAAACATTTATCTAAAGCTCACATGATGCAACACTGCATTTGTTTGCTTTTAGTACAATCAATGACTAGTTGAATTGAGAGTTATATAATCATAACTCGTTCATCACAGTCCAACTTTTTAAAACATTGAATACTTTTTAAACCGTGTGAACGTCTCACACTCTGTGCCTGGCATTCGGGACTTGCTGATTGAAAATGTCTTTAGGTCATATGGATTGCATTTTGTTCCAACATAGTTCAGAAAATCCCACCTCTTGGCACTTAGTGAGCGAAGCACAAACCGACCCATTGTACTTGGTTATACTCATAGTAAAACAAAGAGACTGACGTTACCTTATTGTTGTGAAAACTAAGATCGATGCTCTGGATGTAGATTAACGTTTGTCATTGCTGCTGGGACATCCGGAGTATTCGGTGAGAAGTTGACAACTTCTCCACAGATCAATGTCTTTGGCAAGGCCTCTTGGGGGCTGAAGAGGCGGGGCACAAAGCCTCTGTGGGGGCTAAAGAAGGGGGTAGATGGCCTCTGGGGGACTGAAGGGGGGGGTACATGGCCCACCTGCAGGATTCGAGGCACAGGCAGGGGACTAGGTGCTAGCCCTGGAAATCTCTGCTAGGGGCGAGACCTTGTTCCCCCCCCAAACATTGTCCAGCAGCAGGAGAATACAGCATTGTGACTTGCAAGGGGACAGGGTCTTGATCACAAACGATCCTGCTAACCGTTCTACTTAATTGATGTACAGGTGGAGTTTGTCTGGAGACCACCGAATATCAGTCCGCATCTCGCCCGAGCCCCAAAGTCTGGCATCTGATTCCATCACCACATCTGGAACGCTGCCAAAAATGTCCCTGCCGTTCCATCCTTCCACATGATCTAACAACCAAAATATTTCAAGTTCTGACCTCCTCGGACAGAAAAATCATCTCAGAGTAAGACTAGCCTTTCTGAAGATGGCGTATCTTCAATCGTTGAAGGGTGTGATACTGAAGACCCCAGGAAAATGGCTTGAATAGAGAACGCTAATAAACCCACAGTCCTGGCCAGGGATCTCCAAGATACCATCAAAGACGGAAAGAGTTTGTCTAAGTTCCTTCTTGATCAAAGAAATCTTTTGGGAAGGAAGTTGAAGTAGAGCTTGAACGGAATCTATCTGAAACCCAAGAACTCAATCTGCTGAGATGGGATCAGGCAGGACTTGGGAACATTGATCATGAATCCCAAATCCTGTAGCAACGGAATCATCCATTGCAGGTGTTGAAGCACCACTTTGTGTTTCTAGGCCATAATTATTAGCTCGTCCAAATAAACGATCAGTCGAACACCTCTTAGTCTGAGGGACTCCACCACTGGTTTCATTTTGGTGAAGCACCAAGGGGCTGAAGAAAGGCCGAAGGGAAGGGCAGCAGATTCACACCATTCTTGATCCCCATGAAAATGAAGAAAACGTCGGTGAGGGGAAAATATAGGAATTGTCAAGCATTTTTCAGATTGAGTCTGACAAGCCATTCGTTCTCTTACAAAAGATCTCTTGCAAGTGAATGCCCTCCATCTTGAAGTGGCGATAAACCACCCAAGAGTTGAACTGCTTAAGCTTGAGGACCACCCATGAACCTCCTCCCTTCTTTTGCACCAGAAAAATGGAGCTGACGAAACCCCTGGGATGGGGAGTTGTTTGCACGATTGCTCCTTTGCGCAACAACTCTGAGAACTCCATGTCAATAAGAGCTTTCTCTTGGGAAAAAGATAGAGGAAGGGGGCTGTCTGTTGAAACAAGATCCTGTAGAATTCTATTTTGAACCCCTGCACCGAATCCAGAACCCAAGTGTTGTTTGATGAGCATGGCCAATTGGGTAGGAAGTGTCATACTCTGCCCCTAGAATCACCTCTAAAGTAGGAATAATGGGCACCTGAATAGGAGGAATCTCCTTCGCCTGCAAGCCTCCACGATAGCTGGGACCTGTGGGAGCATCGGCGTTCTTGTCTCTTCCTTGTAAGATAGAATATTCCTCGATTGGAGGCGTTATTGAAATCATCTCTACCTCTAGGTTAGTAGCCTCGGAATGAGGTCTGGGCAAATCCTCGACCGGACGCTCGACCCCTGTAGCGCCCAGCCCTGGTAAAAAGTAGGGTGTGAAACACCCTTTTAAGTGAAGTTTGAGCATTTTCTAAGGTGGGAAAAAAGGGCCACATACTTGCCTGGGTCTTTAACTAATCTGTCACCAAAGAGCTGCCCATTATCCAATGAACCTGCTTCAGAGGTTGTCAGCTCAACCTATTTAGGATCTATGCCTATGAGCAGATGGCGGCGTCTCTGAGGAAATTGTGCAATTGGCATTCCCCAGTAAGCAAATAGCTTGTTGGGCCCATTCCATCAGGACATTCGGGTCAACTGGGGAGCTCTATTCTTTAGACTCGACCGCTAGTTCTAATATTTTGGTCAGAGGACTGGGGATGTCCAATAACATCCTGACAGCCACGCTAAGGCGGTCAGTTCCCTTCTTAGAATACTTTGCATATTTACGCATGATGACCACCATGCTCTACACTCATGAAGACCGCCATGCTCTCATAGATCTCTGGTGTCTCAGCCACTTTAACAGCCAAAGAAGGCCGGGGACATTCTGAGCGTAATTTAGCCCTGACTTCTTTTTCGAAGCTTCTGCGCAGTCTTGATTGAACGTAATCAGCCATCTCTGAAGAAGGACACTATTCGTAGGATCTATGGTGAATAATCTCATCTGGGTCAAAAACCAAGAAGTTATCTGGTTGGGGCTAAGCTTCCACATAATGGGGCTTATTCACAAGAGGAATACGCTGCCGGAGCATCACTTTTTTGACACTTCGGTGGCGCTGTTCTCTCAGTCAGATCTATGAGGCTACGCAAAGCCTCCCTGCGTGGCTTTCCATGGCCTCATAGATATGGAGTAAGGCAAGGCAGCGCAAAGCACTGCGTTGCCTTACTCTGCGTCAAGGAGGCATTCCATGGGCGTTGCGGTGGGTGTTCTCATGCAACACCCAAGGATTTCGACACTGCCCCAGATTTACAAAATCACGTAAACCGGGGGCAGCGCCAAAACCTTATGCCTCCCCAGAGCAGGCGTAACAAGGAGAAATCTTTTCATTTCTCCTTGTTTCTTCCTCTTTCCATGTGTGCTGCAGCATTCTGCAGCACACAAAACGAGGAAAACGCCTTCATGGATTGTTTTTGTGCAAGAAGGTTCCCCTCTTGCACAAAAACAATCCTGCCAACAACGCAGCAACCCTTGCACCATTGTGCAAGGGTGTCTGCATTGAGGCTAGGCACCAAATTGTGCACTGGTGCTGAATGAAACGACGGGAATGCACCATATCTCTTAAATATGGTGCATTCCTGCCCTTTTCATATTGGTGTAGAGCAGCGGAGCAAAAGGATTTGCGGTGCTGCGCTGCGCCAGTGTTTTGTTAATGAGGCCCAATGTGTTTTACGCTTTCAAATGGCCGGAGAAGCTTCATCCTGCGAAGTGTCAGATTTAGAAGAATGGGAGGAAGCCTCACCTGGGTCTGCTTCAGAAAGCACTTTTGCAGTAGATGCGCCAGGAGGGTGAAGAGCCCCATAAAGACGATCGATCAGAGCGTCATGGGCCATATGGTGCCATGTCTGCTTATGTGGCGAAGAAGATTCAGAAGTAAAGGCAATAGACGAAGGATTCAGATTAGATTACTTTATTTTGCATAGTTTCCAAAAACCGTTGCAGCACGATTTAAAAAATAAATTAAAAAAAAATATTCAGTAAAATGTCATCAACCATTGCCACCTTTTTTAAAAGAAATATGTTGTAAGATTAATATTGTCTTCTAATAAAATCAGTTAAAACCCAAGATAAAGATACTGTACAGTTTGAAATCGAAGTTGAAAATACTGGCGGTGACGAAAGTCATCAGTTCACAAGGTAAAGTGTAGTGCGGTCCCTATTTTTTGGCTCATGCCGGACATGCCCGTGGATCAGTGCCATATATTGTATATTGTTCAGTTGTTTGAGCCTGTTCCGAATTTGTTCAGTGAAAGTGCTAGTGTTCCGACTTCGGTGTGGTCAAGAAAAGCTGCTTCCCATCTGCGGGCCGGCTTGCAACACCGGAAGCTTCGTCCTTAAGTTGGATTATAAAATGTTAGGCATTTTTTGTTCGGCCAGCATAAGATATTTTACCAATCTACAGTTCAGTTGTGTGTTCTCCGGGTTTAAGCAGGCCAACACTGCTTGCCCCCTGGTGCGGATGCCTTTCTGCTTAAAGGGTGGTTTTAGTAACTGTAGCCGTTCTTGATGCATTTCCTTGAATGTCCAGATTAGATGTAGAATGTCTCCTTGTTTGGTGTTACACAGCCTGCACGTGCTTTGTGTTGTTGCCCTCAGCCATGGTGGAAGGTGCTGAGCGCACAGGAGGATACCCAATCTATGCCTTAGAAAATTCATTTTTAAACCTTTGGGATAGCCCTGATTGAAAAATGCTTGTCGTACAAGCGATTTATAGGAATTCAAGGTCATCCAGCCATGAGATCTATTTGAGAAGCTTGCCTTGTCCTCCACCAGGGAGATTCGTTTTATGCATTTCCAGACCAGTTTTTTAAAGGTTAGATGGCCGAGTTGTGTGTCCCAGAGTTCCTGGAGCCTGGTGATTTCCAGGGCTGTCTGAAGGTAGCTTCTCGCTTGGGAAGTTTCCCTGTGCTGCATATCGTGCCACAGCAGATGATTTAACGTGTTTGTAGTGGCACTTCTGATCTTATGCCAGCAGATGATGTAAGATCCATGCCTGGCCAGGGCTTGTTGTAAAAGTCCGAACTCCAGCCTTATTTGAGCCGGTGAAGTGTAATGCGTGAGGCAAAACATGGTCCTATACGCTTTGACAAGTGTGCTGTCTAGTACCTTGGCATCTCTCCCCCGCATTGCCGTAGGTGATCGTGGGGAGTAATTTGGCTTGGACTACCTTCAAAAGCAGGCTCAGTGTCGGCCCCATCAATTTGTTTGTGAGGTTTTTCATCGATAGAGATATTAACAGCCCTTTCCTTCTTATTTCCTCTTTTTGTCGCATAAATGACCCTTCCTTGTCAATTATGACTCCTAGGTACTTGTAATCGTGAGCTGGTTCGAGTTTAGTGCCACCCAAAAACTAATTCCTTTGCCGTTTTTTGTTGTTGTTTATTGTCATTGACCGAGTCTTACTGAGGCGAAGGAGGTGAGGTGCCTGATGCTCCCTGACCCCTTTCACGTAGCGCATAGAGCTTTAAGGAGCGCCGGAAGGGACGCAGAACCACAGCCAACGCTTTATTAACAGACTCCTGGACAGAGTTATCAATGGCTTCCACAAGTTGCTCCTCCAGCTGGTAGTCTGAGGGATCAACGTAGTCCTAGAAACCCTCATTCTCATCTTTGGAAAACATTGCCATGGCAATCACTGTTGTTAGTGCCTTACAAGCACCCAAAACCCACACAGGTGGAGAGGGAGGGTCAACCCCAGGCAGGCTATAACACGAGGCACTAAAGAGAACTGTAGTCAAATATAGAAAAATCTGGATGGAGCAGCCTGCTCCCTCAAGCCGCGTCGCATTCTGTAAAGTTTTTATCCACGAGATGCGCTAAAGCTCCGGAGCGCATGCGCGATCGGGCACGCTTACCAGAAATAGAAAGAGAACTGTGTGCACCTGTATTCAGCGCTGTCGCATGCCCGACTCCCGCTCCAGTTGGCATCTAGCGCAGAAGCACTGAAAAGACAAACCACCTAATAGAGTGAAGGTGATTTGCAGGCATGGCCAGAGAAAACTCCCAAGCCAGCGGCAGGCTGACACCTATAATGGAGGAGCATACGCACGCCGCTTGTCTATAAGGGGTTATAGCAAAGGGCGCTTCGGAAATGCGATAACGAAACAGCAAATCATCACAACATTGCATATACATAGCATTGATAATCAAATATTTGAGGAAAAAGTTCTAAATCGTTAATGTTGGACTCTCGCAAAGAAAGAGGAAGGACTATGGGGTCAAGACATCTTATAGAGCTTCTGGGGCCTGATTGGTACATGGTATTTTGACGGCCTAATAAGTGTTAATGGGGAATTCCGTGAATTCAAAGTCTAATGTTGTCAGAATTGTAATATTTTTATTTCTTTTTCTACACAAAACGATCATTGATACTACTTTTTGATCTGATACTGCTAACAAGCATTAGCAAAGCCAATAAGAATTGCTAGTTTTAGGCATATGTTCATTGCTGTGTGATGTCTGTATACAGGAGCAGAAAATTCACAGACACTCACATTCTGGTTATTGCTTTAATTTACTCCTAAGAAAGTGTCACTGGAAGGGTCACACATTTTTCATAAGAATGTCACTCATATCCACATTGAACATATAACATAACATGTGTATTTGTAAAGCGCACGTTCACCCCAGCAACGGGGCATCTTGGCGCTGAATAACAGATGTTTATTGTTACCCAACTCAATGGTACTCATTTTATCGACCTCAAACGGATGAAAGGCTGAGTGGACCCGCCGGGATTCGAACCTGTGACCAGGAGGTCGAACACAGGCCCCTGCAGTGGATCCATTAGTCCACTGAGCCACCAGACCATGGAACTGTCACACATCAACAATCTGAAAGCTTGGCGGCTATGAATAGGTATCTACATTTTATTGTGTTACAAAAAAATTACGTTTTACAGCCTTTCCTTCCAAACTCTCTGGATCCCGGCAAGATTTTCACTTAGCTCACTTTACAAAATCCTCTCACTTTTCAATCAGAGAAAGAAAAGTAAACGCCAATCCAAATGTTAAAAGAATAGGCAGCAATTTGTCAGAAGACATAGCCTGACCTTTGACCTGTGCCTTTGACGCACAGCAAATGAGACAAGATGAACACAAAATGTAAAGTCATCTTTATTTACTGCTCTCTCGTGACCCAGCAGAAAACGACTGGTGACCCACCAGCGGGCCACGACCCACAGTGTGAGAAACGCTGCTCTAGAGACAAGTTAGCTATTCCATGATGGCATAGTGTAGCGCATAGAAGTAGTGTTAGGGTAGTAGGGTGCTAGGAACATTTTAAAACATGTTAGACTGTTCATTTTATTCATGCACAAAACATTAGATTCTGTTTTTTATTTATGTGCTGTTTTCTTTATACGCTGTGTGGTTATTACTCATGTACTAAGCAACACAATAAGACTGTTGAAATAAACACTTTAAGATATACGGTGTCATTCTTGGTGCTCTGCTTCAATGCGCTATTCTAAGAACGAAATTGGGTTTGATTTACCAATGTTTCCCTGAACCCTTTCTGGGAATGTTAGTAACCCCGAAAACGCAATCACCAACCTCAGAGGAATGCTCAGTGGGTTGTGTGGGGTTGCAGTTAAACTGGACTTCCTTCGTCAGTGATGGTGATGGTGTAATGAACTTTGGGGCATATTACCAACAAACTGTGATAATTATCGCAAAGCGCGCTTAGCGCTGTTTTTCCCATCGCCGGCTATCGCTGGATTCCATCGTGGAAATAACGCGTTATTAGCAACGCTTATCTCCAATGCGATAAAAAATCCAGCAATAACGGCGAAATGCGTGAATATCGCTGGAAATCCAGCGATATTCGCGCATTAACGCCATGGTGGACTTAGCCTGACAATCCACCTCCAATTGAGGAAACGGGTAAGTCATGTTTTTAGCAGGTGTTAAATACCAGCGATAATCGCACTTAGCGCAAGTTTTTTTATCGCTTCGCGTGCGTTGCTAATAGGGGGAAGTTGTGTTATCGACTGTTTTCAGTCGCTTTTAGTTGGGAACGCCTACCTTGCATGTCATTAGCGATAATTATCGCTGGCATGCAAGGCGATAGGAAAACCGTCCGCTATTGCCAGAAAGCTGTCGCTAACACCTGTTAGCGACAGTTTGCTAATAGGGCGATAAAAATATCGCCGCTTTAGCGGCAAAAAGTGCCGCTAAAGTGGCGATACTGCCCTTGTTAATATGCCCATAAGTCTTTAACCTGTGGGCTAGGAACTGAACCCTTGCAGGCCTAGGGTCTAGAACCAGGGCTCATAACCCCGGATCCCTGCTTGGCCAGGCTCAGGAGGCGGCCATCTTAGAGAATGCTGAGAGAAAGGTGAGGTAAAGGGACAAGGTGAGGCTGGAGGAGGTGTAAAATTACGTATTAGCAGTGAGATGCACAAGTAATCAGGCACAGCTATAGCATCCCCAGCAGTGGTATTACTGATGGTTTATGTGGACTCGCTGGCTTGTCCTATGGCTGTGGAATCCCACTCTCATCCCACATTGGTTGATCATAAAAGCATGACATCCCTTCCAGCGCAGGAGAAGACCTGACATAGTGCTTACTACTGCAGTGTGGCTGCTTCAATGTTGTGTAAATAGAGGGTGGTTTAAACCCGTAATGGATGGGGCTCGAATACTTCAATAAGAGAGAGGGAACGGTCGCACTCCTTTATCAAAAAACGGATCAGAAATTGAAACAACGTACAAAGTGTATGGGTGCTGTGGAGTATCACCTCCTGATCTTGAGGTGTGTTGATGTAATACAATGTAGAAAGTCCTTCACCACAGGAAGGGCGAACTCGTATAAGTACTCCTATGCGAAATGTTCGCTTTATATAGTCAACTGTCCATTTGTCGTGTTTCACAATTGTTTATTCAACAGCATATTCCAATAGTGAAATATCCATTCTTTTACATAATTATGTTCTCCATTTCACATCAACGTATGAAATCATCCATTGTTAACTTCACAGGAATTTCAACAACATCCCGATGCATTTCGGGTCTAGCCCTTCTTCCGTAAGACTGCTTCCGCGATGTGTGTGTATACTAACAGCTAGGACATGTCTTGGAGCTCGGTCCATGAAACGAAAACAATTTCCTTCAGGAAATATAAGACTGAATGACACTTGGAGGATGAAATAGAGCTGCCGTCCCAACAGCAAGCAGCCACCGATGACATCTGCTCCCTCCTCGACCGGGGAGAAACAGCAGCCCTCATTCTCCTTTACCTCTCAGCCGCCTTCAACACCGTCTCCCACCACACCCTAAGCACGAGACTCCATGATGCCGGCATCCACAACAAAGCCCTGGACTGGATCCGTTCCTTCCTCACCAGTAGAACACAGTGAGTCAATACCACTGTTCCTCTCAGAACCCACGGAGATCTGCTGCGGAGTCCTACAGGGCTCCTCCCTGAACCCCACCCTCTTCAACATCTACATGGCCATGCTTGCAGCCATAGGCAGGAACCACAGATTCAACATTGTCTCCTACGCCGAGGACACCCAAGTGATCCTCTCCCTCACCAACGAGCCCACAATTGCCAGAAACAACTTCCACGACGGGATGAAGGCTATCGCTACCTGGATATGACAGCTGCCTCAGCTCAACTCGGACAAGACCGAAGTCCTCATCCTGGGACCCAATACCCCCGCTTGGGAAAACCCCTGGTGGCCTGGCGCGTTAAAATCCCCTCACACCCACGGACCACGCATGAAACCTCCACATCATACTGGACTCCATGCTCACGATGAACCGCCAGATCAACACCATCTCATCATGCTTCCACACACTTCGCCTGCTTCGAAAGACCTTCAGATGGATCCCCACTGAGGCCAGAAAGATGGTCACCCACGCACTCAGAAGAATGACTCGACTACGGCAACGCACTCTACATTTTCTAGGAGTTTCTGTATGACAGGCGTCATACAGAAACTCCTCAGCAAACTACAGAATGTTCAAAACTCCGCAGCCAGACTGGTACTCAACATCCCCCACCGCAGCCACATTTCTGAACACCTCCGACAACTCCACTGGCTCCCAGTTAACAAAAGAGTCACGTTCAAGCTCCTCACACATGCCTAGAAAGCCCTCCATGACGCCGGACCAGCATACGTGAACCACCAACTCTCATTCCACACACCCACCAAACACATCCTTTCTGCCGAACTGGCCCTTGCCACCGTCCTTCGAATCTGCAAGATCAGGACCGGAGGAAGATCTTTTTCCTACCTCCCTGCCAAAACCTGGAACTCCCTGCCTCTCCACCTCAGGCTATCCCAGTCGCTGACCCAATTCATGAAGGATCTCAAGACCTGGCTCTTCGACTAAGCCTCAGCGCCCAGTAGGACCTGCTGCCCCCTACCTCCCCCAGCAGCTTGAGAGCCTCACGGATGAGAAGTCACGCTTAACAAACACTGATTGATTGATTGATTGTTTGACAGCGTTTTCTGTTGCGCTTTAAAGTGTGATGCTGGTAAGGCACAATGGCGCATAAGCACAGCATTTACAGTTTGCCTGTTTGTTGACATATTGTTAATATACTGCGCTAAAGCCATGGTGTATAGAATGCCCGTGAGCACGCCCGCTACACTGATAAAATCTTCATATTTTTCTTACTTAGTTATCCTCGTGATATAATATATATACATTGATCTGAATGCGTATTCTTTCAATTATGAATGTGTCGTTTAACATTTAAATAATGGCCTAATTGAAATTATGATAATTCAGCTTGCTTGAATATGTTTATGGTACTTTGTGTTTATACATAGTATGACTTGATATCTCATTTTTCAAGTTATTGTTTTCTAAACAATCAACAAGATTTCAATAGAGTTTAAGTAGGTAAAAAGACAAAGTGGGGCTTATTGTTGATCTTAGAAGCGTTCCACATAGGATAAGCAACCAAGAGGTATATAAGGCGCCTACTAACATTATTAGACAGAGGTGTTTTCGGTCCAGAGAGAGCTAAGAGATCACGCAGACGGCCAAGGGATGGCACATCGAGTGAGCCTCCAGATGGCCTTATCAGCCTGCCAGGCAAACTATAGCTGGTGAATGCAGAAATAAAGACAACATCTGGCTTCACATGGAAGAGTAGTTCCATTGTTCCAGGAAGGCATGCAGATGTGTGCAAGTCCATCTAAGAGATGTGGAGGGCACTTCTAGTGCTAAGATTAGCCTAGACAGAGGACGGGAAGGAGGGATTGGAGGAGAATTGAGAAAAAGTACTGAGACACTGTTATTATGTTACAATATTTTCTATTACTGTGCCTCATTTTCGATATTGCCACCACTATCAGTTTATTTTTATAATAACATTGTGTGCACAAGAATAGGCTTTTGATTTTAATAAAATCATAAATGCGTATTTATAGTATGAGTTCATAGGTCTGAGGATTACCCAATACGCACTTTCCTCGCGTAAAGGTTTGGTGGGTTGCTGTCTTGGGTGGTCGGAGCATTGGGTATGGAATGTTGAGATATATGTGGGGGAGACTTCCATGGGCGGCAGTTGCTGCCAGGACTCCAGTGCCTTCGATTATGTGAATAAAGTCTGTGACCACTTACTGCTTTGTTGAGCTTGTTTTCTGGCCATTCTAGCCACTCGACCTTGTGCTATCTGTATTGCCCTCATCTCCTGTACGTGCATTTGACGACTCCAGGCCTACTCCACCAGTTGAAATGCTTACTTGTCATACACAGCATAGGCAATTGTGTGTCTGCAATTGTCAGTAAAAGATGTATAGCAACGCAGTACCACGCATGTGGCTGGCATTTTGTAACTTTGGGTTTGGTTTCATTCACTTTTACTGTCTCCACGGAACATTGATTGTGTTAAGAGTAATGATGCCTGCATCATTATAGGCACAACTCTTCATCTCAATTTAATCCCAAATGCTACCAGTGCATTTACAATATAACGTACATTTTTTCTACCAGGTCATGCTATTCGCAGCAAATCATGCGCAAAAATTTCACTATTTGTTTTACAAGGGTAAGGAACAGTAAAGTTAAAATAAAATGTAATGAGTTTTGGCACCACTTCCCTTTTTAACCAGTCCCAGTAACACCGCCATTAAATTGGGAGGAATGGCGTGATGCTTTCGAAGCATATTTGGTGGCCATTAATGTAGCATGTTTCAAATGTGGAAAAAAGGGCATTTTGCAAATGTGTGGAAATCAGCTGTGGGACAGAAAGGGTGGAGTAGCCAAACTATAAAAACATTGGATGATGTATCTGATGAGGCAAGAGTCTGGGTAAGGAGTAAAAATCCCGGTCATGTTCAAAAAGGTTTGTCAAGATTTTCTGCACCTGTGGTTGTGGCCATGAGACATGGCGGGTGCACACCAGTGAGCTCCCAAGCCAGCCCAGTCTCTGCAGGTTTTACACAACTTATGAGGCCCGCGGGGTCACCAAAATACTCAACTAGTCTCCACAAGACTTTTGAGCACCTGCCAGAGAGGGTATAGCTCTAATTCTGCAGATATCTTGCCTCTCGGAAGGGACTGGTGTCTGCTACTCACACAGCGGCTGCACTCACAAAATTGTGGACAGGTGCTGAATAGGAGGTCACCGATGGTGGAGAAGCCTTTGCCTGCCTGCCTCTCTGACCCAACGGTGCCTGATCCTGAGATAGTTGGAGGGGGCAGGGGAGGGTGTTACCAGAGCATGGAGGCAGGCTCCCAACGCGACCTGGTCCCTGGGGTGGTGGCGAGTCAGTGGCATGGTGGGAGGACCAGGGAGCAATATCAGCTCGTGAGTGACCCCTGGGTGCCTTGGGATCACTGGTGAACTCTTGGGGAGTTTGGTGCGCGTCCCCATCCATAGGGGGGCTTAACCTGAGACTGCTGTGCGCCCAGACCCTGTTCAGGAAATGGCGGCCAGGCACTGATTAGATGGTAGGTGGTGGTGAAGAGGCCTATTCCAGGGAAGGGTGCAGGAGCCTGGTGGAACTGGGGAGCCCCTTCTACACTGCATTACTTAAGCGGAGATACAGCAAGAGGAGGGGTGACGCTGCTAGGAGTATGGGGAACAGGTGAGTGGCCCCCGGGAACACCAGGCTTCCTGGGAGCACTTGGGACATCAATTGTGGGCCCAAATTGTTGTGGGGAGCCTGGGCCAAAAGCCCTAAAAGAGACCGGAGCCTGCCAGCTGACTCTGCTCATAGCCCCTCCCTCTCTGAACATTTTTAAACAACCCTCCACCCGTCGTTGGAAAACCCACCTTTCCTTTGTGGTTTTATGGGTTGAATTCCAGCTGCTCTTGCCCCCCGTCTAACACTGCTCAGACACCCTTCTTAATCATTGACTTGGGGAGGTAGGCTGGGACCTGATTGGGCACTCACAAGTGCCTTTGAGATCAGGAGTCCCTTCCAGCTCCAAAAACTCTACCCCATCAGACATGCTCCTGGCTGCGGCTGGACCAGATCCTTCGGGAGTGTCGAAGCTTCACATAAGAGCCTCCTCCTCACTTCTTGAACTCCGCAATAAGAAGAAGACCTGGCTTTTTAAATAGTCTCACTAGATCCTAGGTGTGCCTAGACTCGCACCTGTTCCACCCCAGTATACCCCCGTGGATGATCAAATCTGCATAGCACAGGGTGGGGGGCATAATGCCGCGGAAGATGGCAGCTAGTTATCAGAGCTCCCGTAACTCACCTCATGCATCCCACATAATCCGTTATACCATCTGTCAAACTGGGAACCAGCGACATTGTACTAAACTCCTGAAGCGCTGCGTCCCGTCCGGTAAGGAGAAGACTCCCCCCGGAGCGCCGCCTGGTGGAACAGAGCAACCGGGCCTATAGCGAACAGCAACGCCGGAACGCAGGCAGTGGAAGCCGGCAAAAGTGTGACCTGTAGAGTCCCAGCGGGATCTTCAGTGAGGGAAACCGTGGCCTGGCGACAGATTGACGTCTCCCCCATCCCCCACAGAGGTTGCTGCAAGGGGCCGGGGTGTGGCAGACTGTAAGACACAAAGCCGGCCCGGCAGCAAAAGTGACGCTGCTCCGAAAGGGAGTAGGAGACGGGAAACCAGCCAACAAAGAGAGTTAATCGCTGGGGGAAGAACCAAATTAGCCCGCTCACATACCTTGATGGTGAGATCTGGTTGGCTTTACAAAAGCGGGACCCTCTGTGGAGATAGCAGAGGCCTGACTGTGGACTTGCGCTCCCCCGTCCCCCGCGGGGGCTGGCGCAAGGGGTGTGAAGAACCATAAGTAAGGAGGACAGAGTCCGGCTGAGCCCCTGAAGTGAAGCTGTTACATCCGGTAAGGAGTAACACCACCGGACCGCCACTGGGGGAGAAAAATGGCGCGGCCTTACAAGATAGTGCAGATGGGGCCTAAACCGAACAAAAAGCAGGAATTCAGGCAGTGGAGGCGGACTTCGGTGTGATCAGAGAAGCCCAAGTGGGGCCTTTGGTGAGTAAAACAGCAGCCTGGTGGTGGAGAGAGGCTGATGCGAGAAGTTTGAAGCGGGTGGCGAAGTGTCCCCGGCCAGCCGCCAAACAAGAGGTTCTAAATATTCCC
The DNA here is from genome assembly GCA_963921515.1 of Calotriton arnoldi. NCBI lineage: Eukaryota > Metazoa > Chordata > Amphibia > Caudata > Salamandridae > Calotriton > Calotriton arnoldi. The sequence goes on from CAWUFW010002319.1 coordinate 1,619,118, forward strand.
AACACGCCTATGAAATATCGAGGAGGCCCCAGCTGGCAGTCCCTGTGGAGCAGGAGGAGCAGAGAATCCTCACGGGAAGGAATACTGGCCTGAACAACAACACACACTGAATCAAACCCACAGACACGGGTGAAAGACCTAGCAGACACCTCGGTCATCAGTCTCAACTGTGTACTCACCGGGAGAGTCACTAACTCAGGGGGTGACTTATCCACCGCACTCACGGAGAATAAGTCGGTCTTGCAGAAAGTGGAAGTGCAAAACGGTGTTTTTTTGCGACTCTAGAAGAAACCTGGGAATGGCTAGATGGTTGGAGAGTTGTGGAGAGGCAAAGGCCCCAAGGCACAAAGGAACAGACAGTCGAATAGACCTGCCAAGAACTCGGAACAGAGACACCAGGAGGCGGAACGTCCTGAGGAGTGGGAACGCCAGACCTCTTTGCCGAAATGATGTGAAACCCATTGGCAGATTCGGCCTGGAAGACACTGAACTTGTGGTAGGCCACCAGCGCCACTGAACTCTATTCAAGAGAATGACAAAGAGAACTGCTCTGATGCAACAGGAGATAATCATCTTGCTGCGATGGTAAAATGCTCTGGTTCCTGAAGGAGATGGGAGAGTGGGAGGAGCTAAGGGGTGGGTCACAGTCATCCATAAATCAGTTAGGGGTAGGGCGACAGGCACTCTACAGAGTTGTGGAAGCGGGTGGTTTTTGACCCAGGAGGCAGGGAGGGGGGTGTTATAGTTTACAGTTCTTAGGGTCAATCCACTGAATCTCAAGGAGGGAAGGTAAGGTAGGGGAAGGGATTATACTCAGTATTCCTCAAATTATATTCGCACAGTGTGACATGGGGACAGTTGTGCTCTCATTCGGAACAAGTCAAAAGACCAGAGCTTAGAGCGAGTTTACCAATCTGGGTCCGACCCCTGAGATGGCGAATGGAAAAGGAGGCAGCCTCCTACAGACTATGGCTGACTCAAAGATGAGCCCGGGATTGCGACTGCTTTCCTGGAATGTCAATGGATTGGGAGACAAGCTAGAACGAGGAATACTTCTCCAGTACATCAAACGACACTCCCCAGATGTAGTATTACTGCAGGAGACTCATTTAGTGGACAATACATGCAAGGCGTTAGACCATGGGGGATATAAACTAGTTGCCCATGCTGGGTTTACCATAGGGTCAAGAGGGTCTGGGATACTTCAGAGGAAATCATTCCCCCTCAACATAGAACGGGCCTGGACAGATACACAGGGCAGATATGCTGTTGTGTCCGGTACATGGGAAGGGAAGACGGTGACTATCCTTACGGTGTACGTTCCCCCAACACTGCCCAACATAGCCTTCCAGGACCTCGGGGAGGTGTTATTAAGTTTCCCAGACGGCAGAGTGTTAATAGGAGACTTTAATGCAGCATTGTCAGACCAGAAAGACCGCTTCCCACCCTCCCCCGGGGCTTGCTGCACACATACTCCCGATTTTCAGATTTCCTCACTACCATGGGACTGGTCGATGTATGGTGAACCCACAACCTGGAAACACAATACTATACATTCCAATCAGGAGCACATAGTCTCTCCAGAATAGACTACATTCTCACCCTAGCCGACCAAGTGGCAGACTTTAGTGAAGTACGGCACCTAGCAAGAGGCATAATGGGCCATTCACCGATGTAGGCAACATACACTACGAGTATGCCGATCCCCAGAGAGTCATATCATTAAAGCAATGGTACCTAAAAGTTCCACAGGTTAAGGAAGGGCTAACACAAACAGTAGAGAGCTACTTTAAAGAAATTGAGGCGTCAGTGAAATCTGCTCAGATCCTATGGGAGGCCTTTAAGGCGGTAGCTAAGGGGCAGGCACTTTCCCTTGTGGTGGGGTATAAAAGGGACAAGGGGGCGGCTATGGAAGAGCAGGAGATCCTAGACCTAGAAAGGGAGCTGACTGGGAAAAACATTGAAACCACCAAACATACCCTAGGCCTCAAGAAAAAGGAGTATAAAGATTTAGCCGAGGAGGCAGCAAAGAATAGGCACAGGGCCACACAATATAGAATGTATGATGTGGGGGACAAAGCAGAGTAATTATTGGCCTGGCTGGACAGGCACGAGCAAGCTAGTAGACTGTCACAGCCATTAGCACCGACGCCGAAGAAGTACTCGGGGATCCGCAAGAAATTGCGGAGGCCTTTGCCACCCATTATTGTCACCTGTACACTCCAGCCACGGCAACTATGGAAACGGAAGCAAAGGATAGCAGATATGCCCCTTCCCACCCTTACGCCCGAAGATCTAACGTTGATGAGGGTGGCATCACAGATGAAGTGGCCCAGGCGATTCGCAGTATCCAGTCAGGAAAAGCGATGGGACCGAACGGCCGCCCAATAGAATGATATACATTGGCTGCTAAAAAGGTAGCTCCATACCTGTCAAATATTTATGTAGAAAGCTGGGAGAAGGGATTGCTCCCAGAGGACCAACGGCTGGCATCAATCATGGTGATTTATAAGGAGGGCAAGACGAGAGATAAATGCGCCTCCTATTGCCCCATCTTCCTCCTTAACGCGGAGGTCAAAATACTAACCAAGCTACTCACATCTCGACTCATGCAGATCATCCAGAGATTAGTACAAACAGATCAATCCGGCTTCGTGCCAGGGCGAAAAACGATACGCAGACTACAAGGAGTGTTGGGGAGAGTCGACACACTGCAGAAAGATGCGGCGGTCCTGTCACTTGATGCCCGTATGGCATTCAACACAGTTGAATGGCCATGCTTAGTTGCAGTGCTGGAGAAGATGGCCTTTGGACCTAAATTCCTGGTTTGACTGCGGCTCCTGTACGAGAAGCCCCGGGCACAGGTAGTAGTGAATGGCAGGACGTCCAGGTCATTCCCCCTCCAAAGAGGAACGAGACAGGGATGTCCATTATCACCACTTATCTTTGCCTTGGTACTGGAGCCCCTGACTACCTGGATTCGGGCAGACCCACTGATACGGGGACTGCGCTGGGCAGAGGACTGGGAGGATAGACTATCCTTATATGTGGATGATACACTCCTCTACAGAGCAGCCCTTCGTCCCTCATTAAGTAGAGTGCTGAATATAGTCACAAACTTCAGGAAATACTCCGGTTACACTATAAATTGGCCCAAATCCATAATTTATGTACTACATGGCACCCTACCAACCCTACCCAGGGAATGTGAGGCGAGGGTGGTAACTGAGGGCTTCCACTACCTTGGCATATTTGTAACCAGGGACCCAGATCAGTTTTACACCCACAACCTCCAGCCACCATTGATGCGACTAAAGGGAGATGTTAGACACTGGAGATCAATACCACTCTCCCTACTAGGGTGAGCCGCCCTATTTCAAATGATGGCGCTCCCCCGGTTTCTATACATATTTCAAACCACACCGTTCGTGGTCCCCAAATCTTACTTTGGAGCATTAGGAGAATGAACAAACACTACTACTGTGGGATGGGAAGCCTCCGCGGATAACCACGAAGAAATTGGTGCAGGGATGGTATGATGGAAATTCTCGCTATCTGTGGCATAGTGCAGCCGGTCCCCGGTCCACCACGGTCACCTAGCGACCGATTGCTGTGGAGGGACGCGGCTCCTCCCCCTGCCTCTGTCATTTCCGCAGACGGCACGGTATTTAAACGGGTTGAGGCTTAGGCGGCGCAAAGACAGTAAGCCTTTCTGCACGGCGGCTGTAGCACGCGCCTATTTTTTAAAACCATTCTCCAGCACTTGACTTTTTATTTAATTCACTTACCTGTTTTATATTGGGAAATTGCTTTTGGGGGGAATTTGTCTTTTTGTTGGAAATTCTCGCTATCTGTGGCATAGTGCAGCCGGTCCCCGGTCCACCACGGTCACCTAGCGACCGATTGCTGTGGAGGGACGCGGCTCCTCCCCCTGCCTCCGTCATTTCCGCAGACGGCACAGCATTTAAACATGATGGATGCCCGGCTGCGCAGCGGACTTGCGCAGTGGGCGCGCCAAAGGCGCGCCAAAGGCAAGCCCGTCTGCGCCCGGAGGCGTCCCGGAGGCGGCCGGAGCCGGGAACTCTGCTGGTTTGAATCCATCCTTGAATAAGGTACTTACGTACGATAGGGAAACTCTTCTGGGGCTGAGTTCTTTTTCTCAGTGTAAGAAAGCCATCAATATAGAGTCTAGTTGTCTCTTAACAGGGTGCCAATATTGCGGTTGGGGTGTTGCTAATGACATCCTTAACATAATGCCTGTGTTTAATACACAAGGTCAGGATGAGCCGGTTGTTATACTTAAGAATCAACAATACATCGAGGCCCTACTTTTAAACTGTCGTTCACTTAATAAACATACCTTACACATTTATGATATATTAGCTGAGATTAAACCTGATGTGTTGTTTCTGACCGAAACATGGCTGTCTGCCTCGTCGAATCCCACAATAGCCTCAGCCATCCCTCCGGGCTATTCTATTATAAGGAAAGATCGGGTGGGAAGCAAGGGAGGCGGTATTGCCATTATCAGTAAAGTGGACATAGTCATTACGTGTATTCCCATGGAGGAAATCGAAGGGGCGGAATGCTTATGTTTTCAGGCCTCTTTGTCCCCTCATCAGTGCCTGGCGGGAGTCCTTGTGTACAGACCCCCAGGGCATACGGGAGCATTTTTTAAGTCTATTGGAGAGGTTATTGCTCCTATGGCCCTTAGATTTAAACACTTCATCGTTTTAGGGGACTTTAACATACACATGGACTGACAGGACACCTCGTAGTCTTTCTCCTTGCTGGAATCCCTGGGGGCGCTCAGCATCGTGCCATATATATTTGTCCCCACGCATGAAAAAGGTCACACCCTTGATCAGGTTTTTGCAAATTGTTTAATCCAGATAGAGCCCCCCCTACCCCTACTCTGGTCAGATCACTATTTGATTAGTTTTAGGTTACCTAAAGTGATAAAGCATACACAGGCTCAAGTTAAGCAGCCATCTTCCATCTCCAGATATTTTTATAAGATCACCCCAGACGCCCTAAATACGAATTAGATCTTCATCCACCCATGCTTACTGGTGACATAGGTTTGGATGCTGAAGCTCTGGTAAAATGGATCGCACAAGGCACTTTGTCCCTTGCTCCTCCTATTCCGTGCCCCACGAGAATAATTAGATCCTCAGCTCCCTGGTTTAATGACACCCCTACGTCAGTGCAGAAAAGACTGTAAACGTCAGGAAAGAGCTTGGAGGAAGGATTTTAAGGCGGAAAATAAAAAGAACTACAAAGAGGCTTTAAGAGGCTAACACAAAAAGATACAGGAAGCTAAGAAGAGTTTCTTTGCTTTAAAGCTTGATTCTACAGGAAATAAAAGCAGAGAGATCTTTGACATTGTCAAAAGCTTCTCTTCACCTAGGGCTGCAACCAGGCTCACCTCCCCTTCTGACGAGTGGATTGGGAACTTAGCCAATTCTTTTTAAACAAAGATAGTAACTATACAATCCTCGTTTGATGGTCCAGACATGAAAGATGTGCGGGCCACTCAACGGGCTGTCCCCCAGTGCCAGGAAGATGGGCTCTCCTTATCCATCTTCCCGCCTATGCCTCTCGAGACATCCCTGGCAATAATGAAGGGTCTGAAATCTGGCTCGCCGGTAGATCCCTGCCCGGCCAAATTTCTGGCTTCTATGGCAGAGATTTTGAACCCTACTGTAAACCGTGTTTTGAACACGTCCCTCCTTAACGGACTAGTCCCAGTTGGATGGAAGAGTGCAAAAATAATCCCTTTACTAAAAAAACCCACGGCAGATCCCACGGTCTTTACTAACTATAGACCCATTTCTCTTCTGTCTTTTTTTGCAAAAACAATTGAAAAATACGTCCACTCAGTGATCAGCAATTTTGCAGAGGCTAACAATCTGTTACATCCTAGCCAGTCTGGTTTCAGGCAGAATCTTAGTACCGAGACGGCATTATTGGAGGTATCTGAATCCATCAAGGAGACTTTGGACGCAGGTGGCAAGGCGGTCTTGGTCCTTTTGGACCTCTCCGCGGCATTTGACACCGTGCCCCATGACCACCTTTTGCAGAGATTGAGGGAGGGTGGATTCGAGGGCACGGTGTTGAAGTGGTTTGCTTCCTTTTTAGAGGGTAGAAACCAGGAGGTCTGGTCACCTCCCTTTTCGGCCAGTGTGCCGACTTTGAGGGTGGGTGTGCCACAGGGCTCGATTTTGAGCCCTGTACTTTTTAATCTGTACATGACCCCCTAGCTACAGTGGCTGTAGAGAACGAGGTCACAATAATATCGTACGCTGATGACACTCAACTGCTGTTCACCTGCAGGAAGGGTGAGGAGTTCAACGGGGAGAAGATCAACAAGTGCCTAAAAGAAACTTTTGCCTGGTTTAAACATAATCATCTGAAATGTAATTCAGACAAATCCGAAATCATTTTCTTCGGCTCCCCCCCGTTGGATGTATGGAAACAATGGTGGCCCCAAGACATGTCTCCTCCCCAGGCTGCGGTCAGGACTGTAAAGAACTTGGGAGTAAAAATGGATGACGCCCTCTCTATGGTACCTCAGGTTCAGTTGGTAGTCGGAACCTGTTTTGGTCTCCTGAAGATGCTCCGGAGGTTTTTAGTTCTATTACAGACCGAGCATAGAAAAATGGTTATCCAGGCCCTTATTATCTCAAGTTTGGACTATGCCAATGTCCTTTATTTGGGCCTCCCGGAGTTCTTACTTAACAAACTGCAGGTAGTGCAGAATGCGGCAGCTAGGGCTGTTCTGAGTCTTGGGCCGAGAGATCGGATTTCTCGCCACCTTAAGAATCTGCACTGGTTACCGGTGCACAGTAGAATCCGCTTCAAAGCTTTGGTCCTAGCCTTTAAAGCCCGGCACGGTATAGGAGCAAAATATATTTCCAGAAGAGTGTTTTTCTATATACCTGGCAGATCTCTTAGATCTGCCCATCAACATCTCATGGTCATTCCTAAATATCTTAGAGCCCGCGAAGGCGGTCGCTCCTTTCAAGTGCAAGCGGCTGGACTTTGGAATAAGCTGCCTCTTCCACTTAGGCAAGTCACTAACCTGCTCACCTTCAGGAAACAATTGAAAACCTGGTTGTTTCAACAAACAATATAATTATTTTCCGTCCTCTTCGGTTTCTTCTTTTCTTTTTTCTTTTTCTCTCTGCATTTTGGTCCTCTCTGTCTTAAGCGCCGGGACACTCTATTGAGTAGCTGTGCGCTCTAGAAATCTGTTTTAACATGAACATTAACATAAAGGGATTGCGCTGCCAGATGTACAAAAATATTACGGGGCAGCACAACTAATGGTTATTAATCAATGGGTACACCGGCCACCAGACGAACCGGCATATCGAATGGACAGATATGTCCTATGGCTGGAATGATATACAAGGGCACTGTACACTAACCCCAGACATCTCCATCTCACAGGCCCAACACACAATACAGCTCTGGCACATGGTCAATAGAAAGATGGGATGGCACAACAAAGTCACGCAAGCCACGCCGCTGTGGGATGCAGAGAGGTTGGGCACCCTATGCAGGGTCCCCAGCTTTGATAGCTGGGACCTTATAGGGATTTACCAAGTAGGTGACCTGTGGTCGGAAGGGAGAATAATTCCCTTAACCACATTACAGCAGAACTACGCTCTACCAAATACCAAAACCTTTCGATATTCACAGATCAGACATGCTCTCCTGACTGCCATCCCGGAGACTTCCCCACTAGAAGACAGACTCATGACCGACTACATGGAACGGAGCACAATCTCCCTGACCTACCAAAAGTTGATTAACAACCTACCGGACCCTCTGCTGGATCTTCGAGGGCAGTGGCAGAGGGACCTGGGGGAACTGGAGGACGAAGACTGGCTGATGGCACTGGCTTCTCTTAGAGAGGTGGCCATAGCGGTGAGATTCAGGTTACTACAACTAGATCATATCTTTCCTGTGCAACCATAGCTAAGATGGGCAGAGGACTGGACTATAACTGTTGTAGACAGTGTGGTGAAGTGGGCACATTTTACCACATAATATGGGATTGCCCAATAATAAAGCACTTCGGGAAGTAATTATACACTGCCTGTGCGAGGTATTGGGAGTTGAGATGGAGCCACTGCCTCAAAGGTGTCTATTAAATGTGTGGGAAGCCACCGACCTCACTAACAAAGAGAGGAACTGTGTGTCTCTGGGGATGAGAAGAGCCAAATGTAACATTGCCCGATTGTGGGGCGCTGCTACAGCACCAACACTGTGACTGGAAGAAAGATATAGATTGGTGTATCGTGGTGGAGAAAGTAGTATAAGAAAGCAGGGGCTGCCCCAAAAAGTGGGATCAAATCTGGGGCGAATGGAATGTATATCGAGGAAGCCCATGTATGGGGGGATCTGGAGATTGTACGAATCTGAGAGAGAGGGTGTTCACGGAGGTGGCCGGAGGGGAAGAGTAAAGAAAGGTAGACGCATTATATTTGGGGGAACGAACATATTCCAAAGCTATAATGGTCTCTGAATGTTCAGATGTAAATGCTGCCACATGCCTTGTTATATTGTTAATAAAAAGAAGTTTAAAAAAAAAAAATCTGCAGACCATAATAGATACCGTATCTGCCTTCAGTGACACTAGAAAATATTCTGGCGGACATTATGGAAACTAAGTCCACGCTTGAAGGAAAAGTAAAAGGGTGGCAACAGACCTGGGCTTTGTTAGGGAGGATCAGTGCAAATTATCGAAAAGAGTGCAAAACACGGAAACAGTTCTGCAAGAACTACAGCCCCAGACGCTGGATTCTCAGAAACAGTTACAAGAACTCACATTTCCTCTCCTTTTCTGGAGGGACGACTAGAAGACATTGAGGGCAGAGCCCACTGAGATAATATCCGTATTATTGGTCCACTGGAGGTTTGGTAGGTGACCACCCCACTCATTATATAGAAACTGACTAGCCAAGTTGATAGCCCGATGTGAGCTCTCGGCCTGCTTCACCATGGAGAGGGGCCACGACATTGCTGCAAGTCCACCCCTGCTGAGAGCCGTACCTGATCGATTGTGGCAAAGATACTTAACTACAGAGATAGGGATGCGATCATCCAGCGGGCCCACCAGGAGAAGCACTTCGAAGTAGGCTCTGGAAAAGTACTGATATTCCCAGATTATACACCACTCAGGGCAAGCTTGATAGAGGTAAAACGAAAATTGCAAATTTTTTGGCCGGAGGTATGCATTCCTCTTTCCTGCTAGGCTGAAGGTCATGGCTAATCAGCAATCAATTTTCTTCATTGACCCTAAGGAGGCCTGGGACTGGGCTGAACAATTCCACATGACAGCCGTGACTACCTTTCGGGACTCATCACAAAATTCACAACACTGCTTGGCAAAACAGCAGTACAGGAACTGCCACAGGAAAATTCACAGATCTGAACATCCCTCACCATTGCAGTCCCTACACAATCAGCAGGATGCCATTGCCAGTGTGACAAATTTCAGACAAACACTGATGGCCTCCTCGCCTGATAGCTCTGATGCGCATCATTCCTGCAATAAAACTGTCCTTGACTCTAGCAGCGAGAAGTTCGCTGTCCCACCAAATGTGACGCCACAAACAGCTGATGAAATACTTTGAACATAGAGGGACTTGCTTGATGACAATGTATTAGTCATGCCAGCTAGATTGTATGACAATGATATCTTATTCAACTGCCCCTCTATGTGCTACATTTGATGTGTGCTGGGTACTAAGGCGGCACCGGGAGCGGCCGCTCCTAATTGCAAGATTCTATCAGCCATTTGTGCCAGGATGGTTGAGGAGTCGATCGCTCATGTCTCGGTCCCGTCTTTAGGCCTGATTTAGATGCTGGCGTATAAGTTCCCACCGTCACTTTTTCAAGTGTCTTCCCGCCTGTTGACTTGCCGGTCCACCCACTGTATTTAGATGTTGACAGGTCTCTGGAGGGAAGACCGTCGGAGTCCCACCCCTTGCTTCCGCGTCGATGGTGTCAGAGGCAAAAGCGACTGTCGGAGGGAGTCCAACCAAGATTCCCGCCATGCTGATTACCATGTGCCTTTCAGTCGAGGCAACTGTGGCGAGATTGCCTCGTACTTTGAGTTGGCGGAATCAAAGAAAATGAGGTAGGAACTTACCTTTTTTACTGTTTCCCACTTCCGTTTCCATCTAGAACCCCATCGTACAGGTCCCCCCCTTTGCTGCTTTTACTGCACTATGACACCAAACGACTCAGTTGTTGCCGGGATCTAAGGTAAGATACTTTTGTGATTGTACTACCATGAATCATGTGTTGACAATTGCTGTAGGCTCGTGTATTTTTGCATTACTCTTACATGCAATTTGTTCTCATGTGCAGTGTAGCAGTGTTCATTTTACAACTTATCAAGGTAAAAAGACACACCTGTATTGACACATAAAAAAATATTGCTGTTGTGGTGCTTGTGGGTGGTGTGCTTGTGGTGCATGTGGTTGTGCAATTAATAGTGTGTGTATGGTGTTGAAGTACAATACTATATGTAAAAAAATGGCATTACACATTACCTACATATACATTATGACACATTCTCAACATATATGTGTTGTTAGATAATGAGGAGTAATACTTACCTGTCTCCACACCACTAGGGCCTCACTCCGCCAACACAATGAGAACATCTAAATTGGCTCAGCGTAAACCTGCTGGCATGACGGCGACGGAGTACTGCTAGCCAGCAGAGAAAACCGCTGCCCTGGCGGTCAACTGTCTATTGCCGCAACATCTAAATACGGCGGGCGATCCGCTGTCAGCTTGACGGAGTACTTGGAACTACCGCGGGAGGGAGGTAGTTCCACCAAGATCTACATCAGGCCCTCTGTCTTTCTAGGCTGTCCACATAGCTCACCCCCTTCTGGACCACGGCGCAACAACCCACTTAGGGGTGTTTTAGTGTGGTAAGTGCAGTCAATTTAATGTACAATTTCAGTTACAGTTATTTCCTTGGGCAGGGAAAGTTTGGGTCCTTGCCTTGGGTAAATGGCTTATTGAAGGGTGGCACCTCTCAGCATATCTCATGATCTATTAACCCTGGCAGAGGCTTAACTTATAGACTCCTGATCTTTCCATTTGGTTGAAAAAGGGGGTTGAACACATATACATTTCTCATCTGTAATGTTCAGGGCTGTCTACAGCAACTAAACGATACAAAGTGTATTCATATCTTCATCACAGAGGGATACATTTGGTGATGCTCCAGGAGACCCACCTGACACAAGGAGAGGGACTTACGCTTCAAACTATGTGGAGAGGGTGAGTGCTCTCCACTAGGTACTTGTCATATGCCAGAGGTCCACTCGTTTGGATTAATTCTGAGCTTCGGTTTGAGATCTGCAACCAAGTTGTAGATGATAATGGTAAGTACATCTTTGTGGAGGGCAAAAGGGATGGAGGATCATGGCTTCTAGAAGCATTTACGCCACAAATGTAGTCCAAGTGAAATTTTACTCCACCCTCTCCCTCTGCTACTGCCCAGGTATCATAGGTAGAGGCACCAATGGGGTATTGGACATATATTTAGATAGATCTCATCCACCACTCCCAAACACCCCCTTACATATCGCAGCTAAGGCCCTTAGAGATTGGTTCCTCCGGGAAATATAGCGTCATAAACATCCGACCCTCCAGGAGTTCTCTTGGCAGTTCATGGCATCCATGTCTGCTTGGATCGCTTCATTGAGCATTTTGTCAGAAGTTAGTGTAGCTGAGTATTTGGGTCGGACGATATCAGACCATTAATTACTAGGGTTGGGCGTCACTGGAGTAATTCTCTCTAGTGTAATTACAGCAAAATCGCTAATGCGTGATTGTGTGAGAAGCATAATCCAGCATTTAGTGCTATTTTCTTAGTACAAAATGCAGCCTCGCGTCCACATTGGGCATCAAATGCTACAGGACACGAACAGCGACCATCAGAAACCGCTCGGTCTCTCTTAGTTCATTGTACCTCTGCTCCTGCAGTAGGATTTGTGCCCCAAATTATTCTTAATTACTGAAGCTGGTGTAATTTCAATAATTTCACATCACAAGGGTAATGCGTAATTCCTGAAATTACTCCGATTTACTTTGGCGTAATTAAAATTTTGCCCAGGACTAACCATAACTCATTACTTTTACACATGTCATGAGGCAAGACATCCGTACCTGGGAGGCTTTAAATGGACACTTCGAGGACATTACATACAAACAACTGTGGGGTCAGGAAACAAATACCCGCCATTTCGATGCACTTGATAAACAGCTCTGTGACCTAGAAACAGGGCAGTAGAAGAGGAACCACACCTTACTGAACTAACTGAGGCCAAAGACGAGCATGAGAAGAACACGCTTCCCTCGTCGAGCAGCAACGCGGCGTAGATTATACTGCATAGTTACAGCATAGTTATCCTTTCTACACACATAAGGCAAAATATCTATGAGACTCTTGGCCTGGGTGACTAATGCACTCTGACCAAGATGGTGGACCTCGAGGGATTACTGCAACAGTCCCAAGAAACCATTAACAAAGCCTATTATTGTCAACGGCTCTATACCAGTAAAGTTGGCGGCCCTGATTCTATAGCAGGGCTGGAGGCGAGGATTCTGCCTTCACTTTCTTCTTTATTCAACAGCAGCCATTTCATTATTAAACAAACATATCTACAATTCCCATGAACCATAGGGAATTTATTAGAAATTAACAGACAACTCTGCAGTAACAGTTAATGTCCAATCACGACGCAGTACTCACATGAAATCCATCCTCCTGCGAGCTCATATACTCTTTCTTCGCTGCTCGCAGCCAAAGCTAAATTCCCTTTTGTTCTCTCTTTTCTAATGTGCTGCGCGTGTTTGCCAAAGTGGTTAAACTTGCTTCATTAAGAGTTCAGTACTATCAGGGAACAAGCCCTAGAAAAAGAAGTGGGGGGACTAACCTAGTTAATCAGTATACAGGTGGCATCAGAGTGCGTGACATCACGACGCGTGAGGCGCGTGACATCACAGGAAGTGGCATCACAAGAAGTGACATCAGATCTTAAGCCCTCACATATATGTTTAGCAGGTGTATCATGAGTACATTTGAGCACATTTCGAGCATACTTGCAAACCCTCCTGATTTAGGCAGAAGATTCACACTTTTGTACACTACACATAAAACAATGTTGCCTTTTGCCAGTGTAAAGCTTCCTCCAGCCATAGTGCTTTAAAAGAAAAAATAGTGATATTTAAATTATTACAACGCCTCCTCAGGGGTAGTAAGCGCTATATAAATGCTATTTATTTTGTGCAAATACAAATCTGATGTTCCTACAGTGCATGCATATCTCCTAAACAGAGACTGAACAAAGTGAAAAGCTGCCTCTCTTAAGTATGTGTGAAGTGCTAACAAGGTGTGAGCCTTTGTTTCCCCTCTGCTGCATTTGCTTCTAGGTGTGAGGCTCCTGACTGCTGCCAGCCAGGAGACTCGAACAAAAGGAGGCCTGATGACCCCTCAGACTCGGCCTTTGTTATGTGCCCAGCAGGAGTCAGAAATAAGAGAGCCCCATCCCGTCCCCGCCTGCACATTGTTGCGCTGCTGAAAGTGTCCCGGTGTTTGAAAATTACACCGGGACAAATTCAGCATATTTTTCAGTGGGACCCAACGACTTGGCAGGGTGGACGGCGTGAAAAAAGTGGGTGGATGCCGTCAACCCGAGTGTACCTCCGACTCTAGGAGATATTGCACCCTCGCTCCTTGGAGTGGGCTTCCTCCACGAAAGTTGCCAGGTACGTGGCGGCATGAATCAGGGCCCCTATGGGCAAAGTAGTGCATAACCGCTTGCGAGCCGAGTGCCCGCAAACCTCCTTAGAAGCAAAGGTGGCTCTTGCCTCGGAGCTCGACCCCAGGATGGCCACCTTCCTGGCCATGTTTATGAAGGACCCTAAGAAGGGAATCGATAGATCAAGCAGGGTAAGCTGCTTGATGCCTTTGGCCTTGGGGACTGGTCGAGGCAGGGGCCACTCGGCCAGCCAGTACCAGCCTAGAGGGCAAGGCTGCAGAAGGGGACAATACCGGTACCAGTCCTGATTCTGCAACTTCTACCCGACAAGGGGAAGGCAGTCCAGAGAATGCGGTTCCAGGGGATTCGACTAGGCTGCCAATACCAGTGAGTGTTCACCCATCTTCCCTTCTAAACGTAGGGGGCCGCCTGGCTAATTTTTCCCAGGTATGGAAGAAAATCACAACTGATGCGTGGGTCCTGCAGACTGTTCAGGGATTTCATATAGAATGCCTTACCACACGAACCCCAAGAAAAGGACTTGGGGAAGGGAACTAGAGGCGCGGGGCACCAGGAGCAGGCAGCCTCCAACATACAATGTTTAGCACAAAACGAGCCGCTCCCAGTCTAGTGACCTAAGTGCTACAGTGTTATTTCATGAGTGCTGGCATCTCACAAAAAGTGAAAGACTGGTCTCACACACCACCTGGTGTCATGCTTCATCATTGACCAGTCCTCGCTCTCTAAAAACTCGGTTTGATAGAGGGCGGGCATACACCTGGAGACAGGGGTGCACTTCTAAATCTAAGTGGGGGCCCTTACAAAAAAGTGGGGTTAAAAATCCATTACAGATGTCAAACTAATTTTAATGTAACTGAGATCTGTATGGTAATTAAAATCAATGTACGGTGTGTTGAGGATTCTATTGTCCCCCCACCGTAATATGAGTAGTCGACATGTTTCTGCCTTTTGGCCCAGTCGGTTCCGCAGCATTCATCACGACTTATTAGGAAAAAAAGGGCTCCACCCTTACCGTTCTATGGTTAGAGGGTTACACTAAGTGGGGTGATCAATATCACACTCCACCTTTGTGCGGTAAAAATTCAAACCCTTTTAGTGGGACCTACTAGCCCCATAGGAGGCTGAGGAAGGAAGACCCCTTAGGTCAAGCGTGTTACAGGTGTGTCTCCCGCTTCTACACCTATGTCTCAGCAGCTCGCCTCCTCGATGACCATTCTTTCACTTTTTGTGAGATGCCAGCACTCACGAAATAACACTGTAGCACTTAGGTCACTAGACTGGGAGCGGCTCGTTTTGTGCTAAACATTTCATATAGAATTCCTGGATGCCCTGTTGCAAAAGGTGCTCCCACGACCCCTTCTGTTTTCGGCTCAGGAATCCACGCTGATAGATGCATAGGTTTCCGCACTTCTGGCCAAGGGGCTTTTTGCCCAATCGATCTGCATCTACATGGTTTTATCAGCAACAAATCTTTGGTCGACAAATCCGACAGTGGTCAGTGCTCAGTCATTAACTTACGTGAATTCAATGAATGGCTTGTGTATCGCCACTTCAGGATGGAGGGAATTCACCTCCTTCGTGAAATCCTGCACCCCACCGACTGGATCGTTTGCCTGGACCTAAAGGATGCGTACCTGTCCATCCCAGTGTTTCCCCCACACAGGCGTTTCCTCCAGTTCCTCTGGCATCACCAGGTATTTGAGTTCTCCATTCTGCCCTTCAGCCTGTCCTCCGTCCCGTGGTGTTTCACGAAGGTTCTCAAACCGGTCGTGGAACACCTCCGGGCGCAGGGCTTGCACCAGATCGTCTACCTGGATGACATGCTCTTCATGGATCAGGATCCCTACATACTGTCGAAGCACCTGCAGGATGCAATAGACCTGTTAGAGAGCCTGGGCTTCGTCATCAACGAGGGGTAATCTCTTCTCGTGCCCTCTCTGAAAGCCACCTTTCTGGGCTTTGTGATCGATTCTCTGACAGTGACCCGGAGTCTTCCCTCTCGCAAGGTGATGGAGATTTGCCATGAGCTCCGGAGTGCCCTGTCCCGCCAACCTGTGTCACTGCATCAACTCGCATGTCTGGTGGGGCTTCTATCGGCCACTATTCAGACCATTTTGCCGGGTCCCCTTGACTATTACGCTCTGCAGCGCCTCAAGGTGGCCCATTCATGCAGGGGCCTCCCCTACTCTCACCTGGTTGTCCTGTTCGAGAAGGTGCAAGAGGAAACTTGGTGGTGGCTCGCCCACATGGAGGCCTGGAATGGGAAAGCATTCTTTGGGTCAGCTCCACATCTTATTATAGAGTCCGATGTTAGCAGGTCAGCTGGGGTGCTCGATGTGGAGAGTTTTCCACAGGCGGTGTGTGGTCTCCTCAAGAGCGGAATTGCATATAAATTGCTTGGAACTCCTAGCCGGATCGTTCGTGGTCCGCTGCTGGACCAGAGACAGGATTCAGTCCTGCGTTCTTCTGAAGATGGGTAACAGATCCGCAGTTCGTTATATCAACCACCTAGGTGGTACTCAATCCAGGGCTCTCTCAATCTGGCGTAAAGCTTTTGGAACTTCTGCTTAGACAACCAAATCTCGGTCATGGCAGAGTACATTCCTGGCCTTGAGAACGGGGTGGCGGATTGGCAGTTTCAACATTTTTGGGGCTCCAGCATCTGGAAACTGCACCCAGTGATCTTTACACTGTTATAGACCCGGCGGGGTCCGTTGATGGTGGACCTGTTTGCGTCCCGGCTGGATCATCAACAACCCTGGTTCTTCAGTTAGAGACCAGATCCTCAGGCTTGTGCCACAGATGCATTCCTTCAGGACTGGAGCCTGGAAAAAGGTTATGCATTCCCCCCGTTTGCCATGATTACCAGGGCTTCAGCTCAGATCAGGCACCAGCAGGCAGAGGCAGTCCTGGTCACCTCGATTTGGAAATCTCAAGTTTGGTTTCCAGTTTGTCTGGAACTTTCTTTGGATTTCCAATCTGACTCCCCCTCTTTCCGACTCTTCTGCTCAGCCCGGATCTCCTTTCCCATCAAATGGTGTTGGAGGAATCCTTGTGGCTCATGGTGTGGAGGGTTTCCGGAGTCGATGGTCGTTCCCAAGCCCTTTGAGCAAGGCTGAGGAGCTCATGTCCAAGGCCTGGGCAGACAGTACCAGTTGGAGATACCAGTCGGCATGGACGCGATGGTGTCGTTGGTGTGTGCAACGAGGTTACGATCCCGTGGTCACTGACCTAGTACAAGTTCTCAACTTTCTGGCTCATTTTGCACAGGAGGGTTTGGCATACCGCTCCATTAATACATTCTGTTTGGCTATTTCTGCAGGACATGTGTCTATTGACGGAGCCCCAGTGGGGGATCATCCCTTTGTCTGTCGACTGCTGTGTGGCATTTGTTTCTCACTCCCACCAGAACAAGATACTCAGAACTCTGGGATGTGAATCTAGTGCTCAACCTGTTTCTGTCATGGCAACCAAACAGGTTCTTGTCAAGGAAAGAATTGTCAGCGAAGCTGGCCATGTTGTTGTGTCTAGTGTCTTGCAGACAGGTCTCTGACGTGAGAGTACTGGACATTACTGGCCGTGTATTTTCCCCTTCGGGGGTCTCGTTCACCATTACCAGATGAACTAAGTCTAATATCGGGGTTATCAAGTACCCATCTTTTCTGGTTGCACTTCGGAAGTCACACAAGGCGGTATCTTCGCCTACCATCGCCCAATGGGTTCGCTGGGTTATGCAGGAAGCGGGGTGGATCTTCTAATCTTTGGCGCACATTTGGAGCAAGGAGCAATGGCGTCAAAGGCGTTCAGCCTAGGTGCTCGTCTAGAGGATATTATGAATGCGGCAGACTGGGCGTCTGATTCTACGTTCAAGAGGTTCTATTTTTAGCCTGTGGTGGACGTAGCCCGGCTTGTAATGAGCAAGCTTTAAACTGGTATAATGCTCGTCTCCAGTCCTGCCATAGAATGAAAAATTTGCTAGCTACTGTAACGGAAAATTTGAATTCTATTGAGGACTAGGAGGGGAGGATTATCCCTCCTCCCCGTGGAACATGGACTTGGTTCACCTTCCCCGTGACTAGTAAGTATTGGTTTCTTTGTTCCATGCTTGAACAGGGATCTTGTTTTCATATTGAAGTTGACCCCTTGTGGATCATATGCTTTAGTAAAATGATTTTCAATTTTTGCATTTACAGATATGTGCTGGTCTTATAACTGGAAACCATGGTGTGAAGGGTTTCTATAATGGAACCCCCTTTTTTCCCAGGATTGGATTGGGGACAGAGCTATGGCATGACTCACACCACGAAAGAGGAAGTAAGCTCGCAGGAGGATGGATTTCATCGGAGTGCTGTGTCATGATTGGACATTGATGAACTCTTACTTCAGAGTTGTCTGTTGTTAATTTCTATTAAATTCCCTATGGTTCATGGGAACTGTAGTTATGTTTGTTTAATAATGAAATGGCTGCTGTTGAATAAAGAAGAAAATGAAGGCATAATCCTCACCTCCTAGTCCTTAATAGAATTGAAACTTTTTGTTGCGATAGATAGGACATTTTTCATTCTCGCTTAGACAATAATCTCTAGGGTATCTCATTACATAAATTGATGCCCCAGGATGGAACAGAACTGGGGTGGCCTGTCTCCATGCAGGAGGTGAAGGAGACAATTCTTAACTGGCATGAGGGAAGGTCTCTGGAGAAGATGGTCTCCCCTTGAATTCTATTTGACCTTTGCAGATCCATCAGTACCTAGGCTCGTTGCGCTCTATAATGAAGCTTTTGACTGTGTGATACTCCCCACCACGGTGTGGGAGGCACTGGTAGTGACCTTCCTAAAACGGGAAACATTCTGATGAGTTGTCAGCATACTGTCCCTTTTCAATATTGAATGTGGACTACAAGATACTCTGGAAGATTCTTGCTAACAGAACTTCTGCCCCATATGTTAAGCCTAATTCAAGCCGACAAAAACGGTTTTATACTGGGTCGAAATACATTGCAAAATATAAGGTGGCTATTCAGAATGGCTGAGTCGGCCCTTATGACATGGCTTGAAACAGCTGTATTGTCGCTAGACATGGAGAAGGCTTTTGGCTCACTTACGTGGAGATTTCTTCACAAAATACAGGATTGGTTTGGAGTTGGAGAAGACTCTCATAAATGGATCGATGTATTCTACACCCTCCCAATGAGCGGGGGAACTAGACAAGACTGTCCTATTTCCCCTCTCCCATTCGCTCTGGCATTCGAGCCTCTTGCAGCTCGACTTTGATCACTTTGCAGGGAATGGGGAATTCCCAATGATGGATCACATGACATGGTTTGGCTTTACGCGGACAACCTCTTGTTATTTTTACAGGAATCTGAGACCAACATTGGAAAGGTTATTAGGTAACTTGAAGCCTTTGGTGGTATTTCAGGCCTCAGGGTGAACTGGGATAAAACGAACATTTTTCCATCAGGACCTCAGGTGTCCTTCCTAGTTAACCCTTTCCGTGCTTAAGACGGAACCACGCCGTCATGAGCCAGGGGCGCCGTGTGCTCATGACGGCGTGGTTCCGTCATGCGGCTGCCGCTCCGCCCACGCGGCATTAATTCCCCGCCTGTGCGGGCGAATTAATGAGCGGGCGGGGCCGTGACGGAACCACGCCGTCATGAGCACATGCCGCCCGTGGCTCATGACGGCGTGGATCTGTCACAAGCATGGCGGCGCCGCGCTCACCCCCCAACCCCCCAGCGCCGCGGCGGAATTACCGCCGCGGCCAAGGGGTTAATGATGAGTACTGTAATCATATGCCCAACTGGATCCCGCTGTTCCTGCAAGAAAATATAGGGAGTGCTGAAATAGATATTGTATGGGATACATTGAAAGCTGGCATACAAGAGGAAACTCCCAGACACTCTCTGAACCTTAATAAAAAAAAGCAGGCAGCAAATATACGATCTACAAATCAGGCTGGCTCAAGCAGAGGACGATTTAGTTAAAACTCCACAACAGGGTGGGGACTTGGAGGAAGCTCAGGCAAAGGTGGTAGTAGCAAAATCCTCTATCCTGGAAATATTAGCTAAAAACAACGCAGATAGACTTACTGTTTGGAGAGAGAAAGCATATGAATACAGTGAACAAATAGGGCACCACTTGGCGATGAGTGCCAAGCAAAAAACGAAGCAAAACCTAATACAGGAGATTCGGGATCCAACCAGGGGACTAATTATAGATGCAGATAGTATTCGACACACATTTTATCAGTACTATCAAAACCTATATCAGGATGATTTAAAGGGGAACCTTAGAGAGATCAATAAATATTTGGACTCAACCCCAGGAGAGCAATTTTCCTCAGAAGAACAACAACAGCTAGATGATCTCCCACAATGGATACAAATATTACTATGCATTATAAGCCTTCCAAATGGCAAGGCTACAGGCATGGGAAGCATACCTGCTGAATTTTATAAAAAATTCTCGCAGCAACTTAAAGAATGCATGACTCAGTTGTTTGTCCATGTGTTTAAGGTGGGCAGACCTCCGAACACCTGGTCCTCAGCAAAAATAGTTTAAAAAAATAAATAAGCCGCAATGGATCCTAGCTCATATCGCCCGATAACTTTGATCAATAGTGATAGCAAGATCTATTCCAAAATCCTGGCCTCCCGTCTGGCGCCAATTATCTACAAGGTAATCTCAAACCGTCAGCATGGATTCATTCCAGGACGGGGGACAATTGACCATATAAGGAGGGTTATCACACTTTTAGAAGCCACGACAACACTTAAGGACCCAATGGCTTTAATTCTATTGGATGTGGAAAAAGCCTTTGACAGGGTCTCTTGGCAATTTTTATGGGCGGCCCTGTTAAGGGTAGGAATCAAGGAGGGCTTTTTGCAGGCCATTAAAATGCTCTATTACCATCCAACGGCCAGGGTCTTTGTCAATGGAGCACTATCGGACCCTTTTGTAATAAATAGAGGGACCCAACAAGGATTCCCAAGCTCACCTCTTTTGTTTGCGGTATATATTGACCCTTTTATACGCCAGTTAGAAAACAACAGGGCCATTAGGTCTATTATGACACAAGGTTGGGAAGCAAAAGTGTTGGCATATGCTGACGCCATTGCCCTTGTGACCCCTGACCCTACAACCGCTCTTCAGGAAGTAGAAAAGGAAGCAGAGAGGTTTGGGAGATTCTCCAGTTATGCTCTTAATCGCTATAAAACACAAGTGGTGGTCAATTGTAATATAACGATAAATGACGCCAGAGTGGTTAAGAACTCAACCTATTTAGGGATCAATATTTCTGCAAATATTGATGACACGGTCAAGGAAAATGTAGAACCCCTATTAGTCAAAACTAAACAGGATTTGTTCAGATAAAACAATCTCCATCTGTCTATCGTGGGGAGATGTAATATAGTCAATTCAATTCAATATGTCTTTATTTCGATTAAAAATCATAAAAGACATTTACATTTAAAACATAATACTCCATTTCATTTTCATAATTTTTTTTACAAATTTATACAATAGAATGACAGTCAAGAAGAAAAAAGTAGATCCACAATGTTGAGATACCTTAATATACAATAAATAATTAAAACTAATAAAACGTCTGACCTTAGTGCCGCAAAGATCAATACCAGTGAATATCTTCTTACATATATATAAAAATAACCAGGTAAGTACGCTAAATTCTAATACAGCACAAAACAATGTGTACTACTCCCTCTTTATAAAATTCGTCAAACTAACTTAGCCTCATCTTCTTTGCACGTATGGCCCACATCCAACTAAGGAATTTGGCAACTGCAAACACTATGTGTTCTTTAGTGTCAGTTTTTAAAATCCTAAGTGCTTCGTTGCCAGAACGAATGCCCATACTCGTACAAATTGGTTTGAGCCATTTGTGCCTGGGAATTTTATAAGCAGGGCATACAAATAAGATGTATGCTAACGATTCGTTTTGTGTTAAACAGAAGGGGCATTTACTATGATTTTGGGCGTGCCATTTATTAACATAAGAATTAATCGGGAGAGAACCCACTCTAAATTGATGGTAGAGTTTCCTATCATTAAAGACACTAATAAAATCCCAATAGTTCTCATACTCTGTCATATTTGTGCTCTAAAAATTCCCTTGTTAGTGATGGCCTTGTTAGAGAGGAAAAGCGCTTCATTTTGACCATATTCCAGTACACCATCGTAAATTCCTTCTTTGAAGGGAAAGGATTATCGACAGGATTCTCCCACAGACTACTCATCCCCATCTCGCTCAAAGTATCCTTTACCCGTCTCAGCCATGGTATTTTGCACATACGGTCTGCCTCCCTAACTGCAAGAAGAGCCTGAGCGTACAGGGACAGTTCAGGTGTAACCCAAAGCCTTCTCCAATAAGCCACGGGTCTCAATCGTGCCGTGTCCTCAATTGAATGACAACCCAAATCTAAAAAGAGGGGCAATAAAGGTGTTGATTGGGGAACACCAGTTATGGCCCTCAAGAATTTGTTTTGGGCAATAACCAGGGGAACTAAGTTGTCAAATCCCCATAATTCTGCCCCATATAAAACCGAGGCACTAATTTTAGAATTATATATTTTTAAGACAATATATAGTCAAAATGCTATTCTTTCTCAAGATTTTATATATTTTCCGGGCAATCCCATTAGAGTTTTCAACTCAATGACTGAAGAAATTAGAAGATCTATTCTCTCGATTTGTATGGGCTTATGCCAAACCAAGAAGGGCTTTTACATTTCTTACATTGCCCAGGGAAAGAGGGGCATGGGCTTTACCTAATCTCAGACTTTACTGCTGGGCCACCATTCTATTGCCTGGTGCCGTTGCAAGAGAAACCGGTTGAAAGGAACATTGAAGAGGTTCCGACCTTCCCTCGAACTTATAATCGGGGAAGAGGCCTGGGGATGGCTGTGGCGATATTTAAACGATAACCATTATAAAAAAGTTTGTTTTAAGACATTACTGGGGGCTTTTATAGTGTGAAAACAGTCCAAAGATTAATTGGTATTGGCAGGCTAAATTTTTATACAAAACTAACAAATAACCCAAATCTACCAGGAATTTTTAAGGACCAAACAACCAAAAGATGGAGGGAGACGAGTTTGACTAAACTAGGGTCCTTCTTCTCTATAGAGGGTCTTGCCTCCTTTCAGGATCTTAAAGTGATGTTTGAGATAGATCTGAGGGATTTCTTCAAATATCTTCAAATAAGGGACTTTTTATTTAAGAAAGGAGGCGGAGTGATAGGATTCTCCAGAAATGTTATAATTGAGAAATTGACAGAGAATCGGGATTTGTCAATACGGGTTATCTATAATCTCTTTAACTCATTGATGAAAGATGATTTGGAGCATTGGTCGTTGAAATGGAAAGAGAAAATTGGTATTTCGGAGGATATATTCCAGCAATCATTTAAAATGGCACAGAATATTCTAATCCCTGCCCAGCTACAAGCACAATATTACAAGACCTGTTTTTCTCTCTATTACACCCCACATAAGATTGCTAAATGGGGGAGGGGTAAAGGGACATATTGTCCTCGTTGCGCATTACACCAGGCAGACCTGGTTCATATTTTTGCTTCCTGTAATATGCTCATGAAGTTAAAACAAGATATCACCATTTTTTTAAAGGAAGCTTTAGGAGTAGACTTGATCGTGTTAGGGGTGGCGGAAGAGGAGCAGGGTGATGCCGGGCAAGATCTAGTGTTTATTGGTATGGCGGTTTTGCAACTGTGTATAGCATCAGCCTGGTGGGACCCCAACCTCCCTGGATTTCAGCAGTGGCTTTCCCAGTTTCTGGCAATATGCAATCTGGAAAAGGCTGTTTATGCGAGGAGGGGGATACGGGCACGAATTAAAGGTTTAAGAATATGGGCGACACTGACAGAATGGGTAGAGAAGAATCGGCAATGGCAAATCTTAGACGCTGAGGTTATGGCACATTGCACTTTATCGGGCTAAAAGGGGAGAGATCTATATAAACACAGTTTTTTAAAATTGCTATATTTATGCTGGGAATGATTAGTTGGGAAATTATATAGGAGTGTTAAGAATGTAAAATATATAGTTTGAGGTTCTCACCAGCCCCCGGGGGTGGGTTTGGGGTGGGGTATTTGGCAAAAAAAGGGGAAAAAATGCACAATGTATTTGTGATAAATTCTATAATGTATGTATATATATGAAATACTGTGCAATAAAAAATATATAAAAAAGGACCCAAGGCATTATTAGGATGGGACAACTCCAGAACTAGTCTCTCTAAATGGGATGCTTCCACTTTTAAATATTTAGGGGTTCAATTCTACCATGCTGATGCTGCTATCATTAAGAGAAATACAGGAAGGGCAGTAAGATCTCTCCACTCTCACATCCCTTTTTGGCACTCTCTACCCTCACAGCAGTGCAACAAATGTCATTGATTAAAATGGTAATGTTACCCGTCTTCTGTATTAGTGCACAAACATACCTTGCATACTACACTTGAAACATTTCAAAGTACTAGAACGTTTATTACTAGATTTGATCTGGAATGGCATCTGCCCCAGATTGGCTCTAACCACTTAAAGCAACTAGGGGGGCCTAGTCGTACCTCTTTTTGAGCTGTACTACCTACCAGCGCAAACTCAATGGCTGTCACGATGGCTGGCTTGCTTACATTTGGGCCCGCTCCGCTGCCGCTTAAACTGGCTCAATCGATCCTACACTTGGCTAGGCCAAGGAATAAATCAACCGATCTCCTACAAGTGACACAATATGGTCATTGGAACATCCCAAGACGTTCAGTGGGTGTTACAGCGTATGCTCCTAATGTACCGCATTCCCTTATATTTACTCAGTTATCAGTGAAGGCCAGCACAGCCGTAACCCGATGGGAGCGGCCGGACTCACCACAGTGGGGGCCTTGTCTTAGAACGGGGCCTTGATCTCCTTTGGCACATTGATAGCAAACTCTGGCCTCTTCCCTGGTGAGCTCTTGACCCAGTGAGCGCTCTTGGCCCTGATGTCTACTCTCTGACACAAAGCAAACGCTGAAACACATCCACACACTTATACCCAAACCCTATTCAACACAGGGACGGGCCACACTCTCATCACATGGATACATAAATCTTTACTGGCCTTATTCACTCCCTTTGACCAAACTGAGCAGTTGCAGCTGGCAAGGCTCACGGGTGGGGGGGGCGGGCACGGGTTGCAGGGGGAGAGAGAGGTCATAATAAAAATAAAAAAGGAAAAAAACGTACCTCGCTGTAACTTACCTTGCAGCCTTGTGATTGGTCTGAGCGCTGTGACACGGCGCTCAGCCAGGGGCTGGAGAAGTGGTATGTTCTCCATGCAGGCTGTAATGCAGCCTGCATGAAGAAGGGGAAAGTGCGCATGATGGTTTGGGCGGCCCGAGAGGGCCGACCAAACAGTCATTGCGCACTCAGGAGTGGGCAAACCACTCCTTCTCTGCCCTACTCCGTAAGCAGAGCAGCCCCGCCCACCGCCCACCGGCAAAAGAAACATAAAATGGTAATAACTAAAAGTAGTGGGGCGACGCTCCTCCGCCATAGCGGAGGGGCCGCCACTGAAACTGAGGTCCTGTTGGGAGACATTATGAGGCCACCATCTAAGTAATAACGACTGGAATAAGTTTCTTGAATACCCTAAAAGTCTCTCGTAATGCCAGACTCCACAAATACAATAGTATCAGTCACACAGAGCTTAGATGTCCCCGCACACAATTAGTAAGCTTCAGCCTAATGCAGCAGCTTCTTGTCCCCGTTGTCATGCTGACAACTCTGACTTTTATCATATGATGTGGTTTGCCCTGTTGTAATATGTTTCAGTCCAAGATTTGGAAAGTACTAAAAACTATCACAGGACGGGAGTCCTAGGCTACTCCTGGGACATACCTGATACTCTACGCACCTCGCCCTCAGTGAGGTAAAACCTGGAACTACATTTACTGATCTATTATTAATATTGTCAAAAGGGGCAATTGCTATGAACTGGAAGCCCCCCCACAGGCTGCACATTAAACAGTGAAAGTGTAGCATCACACCCAGAGAAGGCCTGTGGCCTCTGTAAAGTCTCAATTGATAGAGATTGGGATGAGTTGCGTTTGGCCTAGATGAGGACAACAGTTACTAATGCCGGCTTGAAAGTTTGGAGGCTCGGCCCTCATTAGACCAGGTACCCCACAATGGCCATCTTTCTAGGGTCCCAGGAGCAGTTGGTATATCGTCAATGTCTGAATGCGGCCCTTAGACCGCGGCTGACTGATATCCCTGATAGATCCAGGCTGTAACTGCTGCCCTCGGCATAGTACTGAGGAGTCTGTGTACTAACCCAGGATTAGAAGACATACTCCTGATATCAGTCGAGGGGTGCCAATCACTCCGTTAGCCATCAGGGGAGGGTTTATGTTTGCTGTTCTTTAATCAATTATCCAGATATTATTCAAGAAGATTATCAGGCAGACCAAAAACTCTACAATAAGACAAGTCTTGGGCAATCTGTAATAAGAAAGTAACATATATGCTGTAATAACATGACTAACAAATGTATGTCTGTAAAATAATCACTTGCTAGCAACCAGCATCCACAATAATACTACACTAGGCCTTGTCTAGAGACTCGAAGAAGATGTGCTAAGACTACATTGATTTAAGCTTAAAACTGTACATTGTGGGGGGGCGTGGCTTGGTCGCCGAGCGTAATGGCCGTGCTGCGGTAAAGCTCCCGAAGCTGATGGCCTAAATCCGCCTAAATATCCATGCACTGATCCGTCCCGAACCCCAGGAGTGCAGCGGAGTGGCATTTCAGTACACGATGTGGTCCGGAACGACAAAATCCCTGGCGCAACAAGTCTGCGGCAAAGAAGAACCGCGCGCCGATTGGGCCTGTGAATCCCCAGGCTCAAGTTTTCACCTGGCCGACCGGGACTTCCAGGAGGGGCGGCCGCTACTCTCTGGCTTTGACGGTGACCTAGGGGAGTGTAGGCGGCATCGCAGAACTGGTCCCCCGGTGGCTACTGGACTATGAATGGGACTCCCTTCGGCCCCCTCTACCCTCACCCCTTCATGCTGAGTGGTGAACGGCTGTACCTCTGGAGATAGCAGCAACAGATGGACGTCGGTGACGCAGCTAATAACTGTCCCTGCCAGTCCAGCACCCGAAGCGACATTCAGCGGCTGGGTGAGTGCAGCCCTCGGGCGCGAAGGGGCAGTGGTGAGAGGGGTAAAGCCTGCGCCTGAAGAGACAAGCCCTGAGTAGAAAATCCTGGCAGTGGAAGGGAGCTGTGTACGGCCCCAGTGGTAAAGGGCTTTGGAGCTGCAGGAAGGTGGCAGGTGTAAGGCACATTAGAGCAAAACGGAGTGGACATGAGTGATAGCCCCTAAAGAGGAGATTTAGACCACTAACTGTACTCTAAGACCGCGCCCAAATGCATATCTGGGACAGTGAGCGGGGATTACACCTCGGACCGTGAGGTTTGCAAGCTACATATTTTTCCAACTGGTGGGGGAGATCTAGGACTGAGGCGCAATTGGGGCATGCTGGGACGAGTGATCATCTACTAGTGGCCCTAACAAAACTGCAGGCGGGGACCTTCCCAAGTGGCCTCACTCAGAATGGAGTGTAAAGCATACCCCGGCACCAGGAACGAAGCAACATAGTGAGTTACTCCTCTTTGGGCTAGGCGCCATGTCTGGGATAAAGGGGCAAAGAAGCACGCTCCAGACCAAACTCGACAAATACACCACCCAAAAAGCAGGTGAAATGGAGGGAGCGAATAAAGGGGAGGCAGAAAAGACATCAAGTGCATCTAAGGATGAGCCGACGCTTGTAGATGTTATGGGGGCCATAGCTGGGGTGCGTACCTCACTAGCACACAGAGTGCACACCATATCTATCGAAATGGCGTTGATCAGAACTGACCTGCAAAAAACGAGTGAGAAAGTGAAAGCTATTGAAGTGGTGACCATGGAACTAAGTAGTGATACGCAACAGATGCGCAAAGAGATCAAGGAGCTACAAACTGCTGGGAAAAAAATAGACACTCAGCTGGATGACTATGAAGGACGCGTGAGACGCAACAACATCAGAATCATTGGGGTCCCTGAAAAAGCGGAAGGGCCAGGCGTCGACCTATTTGTGGAAGATTTGACCTAAAACCCTATCAAAAGTTTTCACAGTCGAGAGAGCTCAAAGAGTGACGGGGGGAAGACCGAAGCCGGGGGCCCCCCCAAGGCCTATCCTGGCAAAACTCCTCAACTTCAGAGACCGGGACATTATTTTGCAAACGGCTCGTGCTAACCCCCCACCCCCTTAAATTCGAAAACAGCAAACTTTCCTTTTTCCAGACTTCGTTATTGCAGTCCAACACCAAAGACGAACCTTTCTAGATGTGAAGAAATTGTTAAGAGGCAAAGGTATTCGATACGCAATGTTATTTCCTGCAAAATTGAGAGTCGAGGCAGATGGTAAATCTTGGTTCTTCGATTCCCCGGAAGCGGCGCAAGAATGGTTGGAGGACTGGAGACCGGCAAAAGACCACAACTCACGGTGATAAAGGGGCTCCTGAACTTACATGTACGTCATCCTATCACAACGAGGACTGATGGCCGAGAATATTGAGGGCTGAATTTCTGCTTTTTGTAGCTGGAATATGGAGAGGATGTACCGAGCAGACTAAAGAGACATACTGCGCGCTAAGTGATTTTGTTTGAATATGATACTGTTTAAATACTTGTGTTTGGGGTTACTTAAAGGCGGAGCTGGAACCATTGGGCGGGAGTTGCCCACCCTCCCCCTAGATTTTCTAGTTACTTAATAGTTAGGGCGACAGGCACTCTGCACTGTTTGGAATATGGGCAGTTTTGAGCCCAGAGTGCAGGGAAGCAGGGAGGGATGCAGGGGGGGGGGCGGTGTTGGGGGGTATATTGTTGTGTTACATTTTATTAGTCACAGATTTACAATCAAAGACACATGTCAGTATGAGAGGTCGGGTGGGTGGGACGTTGATTCAGTAAGTATAATCGACTCTGGCCGGTGCCCCATATTACATACTAGTGCAATTAAGAGAAATCGGGTAACCTCCCCTGGTAGTGCGCACCAAGCACCATTATGAACGCCGCAAGTGAGAAACGACTCAAGCTATTATCTTGGGACGTGAATGGATTGCGGGACAAGCCTAAAAGAGGAATTGTATTGCAATTTCTCAAACGACATGCCCCAGATGTGGCCCTGCTCCAAGAGACACACTTCATTGGAAATATGTGTAAGGCCCTAGCTAGATGGGGCTATCAATTAGTGGCACACGCTGGGTTTACAACCGGTTCAAGGGGAGTGGATATACTGAAGAAACGCACTTTCCCAATGACAATCGATCAGGTCCGAACTGATGACTTGGGGAGATATGCGGCAGTGTCTAGCCAATGGGAAGGCGAGTCGCTGACAATAATGTTGGTGTACTTACTGCCGGGGCTACAGGAAGCCACATTCAGAGACCTGGGGAGAGTGTTGCTAACATTACCTAGTGGAAGAATGGTGATAGGGGGAGATCTTAACTCTGCTGTCTCTGGGACTTTGGATCGTTACCCGCCAGAGACATAATTTCCTCGCAGTTACAACTCCCCAGCTTCCTAGACGCCATGGGACTAGTAGATGTATGGAGAGTGCATCATCCCGCAGAGACACAATACACATTCCACTCTGGGGCCCACAACAGTCTCTCACGTATAGATTATATCCTCACACCATCGGCGCTAGTTGGGAACGTTAAGGAGGTCAGACATTTAGCGAGAGGCATTTCAGATCACTCCCCAATATGGATGCAAATGGAGTATGGGAAGGGTTGCTGTACCAGAGTAGCTCCAATTAACCCCTGGCATCTCTGAAACCCTAAGATTAAATCAAAGATTATTCAAGAAATAGAACATTATTTCAATGAGATCGAAGGATCGGTCGAATCGGCCCAGATCCTTTGGGAAGCTTTTATGACAGTGATACGGTGAAACGCAGTCTCCCAAGTATCTGGGGGGAAAAAGGAGAAACATGCCAAACTACTCCGCTTGGAGGAGGACATACTGCAATTGGAGGGAGAACTTACCGCTTCAACAGAGTGAGATAAAACACAAATTCTCAACCTGACTAAAGAGGAATATCGAAATGAGACGAGAGAGATGGCCAAAACAATGATTAGCCATAAGCTGGAGAATATATACAAGCTGGGGGATAAGGCGAGTAAACTACTGGCCTGGTTTGACAAGGGGGAATTAGCAAGCCGCCTATTTACAGAGCTATGGACAGAGACTGGGGAACGCCTCACGGACCCGCAGGCTATTGCGGATGAATTTGCCAAATATTATGAACGACTTTACGTATCCAGGACCTCTAGACAGGACGGGGAAACCAAAGAATTACTGGAGGAAATTCGTATGCCAGTACTAGCAGAAGAGGACAGAATTTCGTTAGAGGTGCGTAGACCATGGCGCGACCTTACCTTGGAAGATTTCAGTGAGGCATTCCATCCTAAATTACCAGATAATGACTTGGAAGTATCCAAACTGTTGGAAGACTTTAATTCCACCTTTGTAACAGCATTGGATACAGTAATTCCACCTAAAAATTATGGCTCTTTACAGCGGCGTCCATCAGCCCCTTGGTATACATCTGATTTAAAAGCTGAAAAATCCAAATGTAAAACTTTAGAGAGACTCTGGCGGAATAGTAAAGACCCTCAAGATAGACAACTGTATAAACAGTCTTTGTCCAGCTATCATCAGAATATAAAAATAGCCAGACGAACTTTTATCATGCACCAAATAGAATACGCTACTAACTCCTCAAAAGTTCTTTTAATATAGTAAGGGATTTCGTGTCCCCACAAGTTTGTAGACAATCCCCAGTGGAATCTCAAGAGCTCTGTAATTCATTAGCAACCTATTTTCAAGAAAAGATCTCTAATATCTATGCTAATTTTCCATCTACTGCCATACAGAACTCAGAATCTAATATTAGACATGGGGAACTAGGAAAGGTGACACCCAGTACCTTGGACTGTTTTGAAACAGTTACGTCAGAGGAGGTTTTTAACTTTCTGTCCACAGCAAAATCCGGTTCGCCTCTAGACCTTTGTCCCCCGAAGACGATGGCTCTCCTAGCCACAAGCTGCGCCCCAGAAATTCGAAATATTTTTAATTGTTCGATACAAACGGGTATCATCCCCACGACATGGAAGGAAGCGTATGTGCGGCCAATACTGAAAAAACCCACGGCTGACCCTCAAGTACTTAGCAACTACCATCCTATTTCCTTGCTACCCCTACTGGGTAAGCAATTGGAAAGTATAATAAATAGGCAGCTGAGTTTATATCTTGAATCCAACAAAATTCTGGACCCCTCACAATCAGGTTTTCGTCCGGGTTTCAGTACTGAGACTGCTATTCTGACTGTGACTGACTCCCTTAGGCAGGTAATGGACGCGGGAGGATCAGTAGTATTGATCCTATTAGATCTCTCCGCGGCGTTTGATACCATTTCGCACTCAAAGCTTGTGGAGAGATTACACGCCTGTGGTATCCAAGGTACAGCCTTAAAATGGTTGCAGCACTTCATGTCAGACAGACAACAAACCATCATGTTAGGGCTCTATTTTTCAGAAAAGATGCGCCTGGATAAGGGCGTACCTCAGGGTTCCTGTCTAAGTCCGACCTTATTTAATATATATATATGGCCTCTCTGGCAAATATCGTAGAGCAGCTCGGCTTTGAGATAGTTTCATATGCTGACGATACTCAGCTCATGTTTACTGTCGGACCTAATTTAGAAACAGAGAAAATCCGTTTCACTGCCAGAATGCTTGCAATCTCCAGCTGGATGACGGAGAATTGCCTTCAATTAAACCCTGAAAAAACGGCGGTCATGTTAATGGGGAAAGCCTCAACTATTTGGCCGGATGAATGGTGGACCCAACAGCTGGGAACAGCTCCCGTACCCAAACAATGTGTAAGAAACCTAGGGCTAAAACTTGACCGGACATTAACAATGAAAGATCATATTGCTGCCACGACCAGTTCTTGCTATTACAGTCTGCGTCTTCTGCGCAAGATCCTTCCCTATCTGCCCATTAACTGTCGTAGAACTTAGGTTCAGGCCATGGTGATTAGCAGATTGGATTACGGGAACGCTTTGCTGGCCGAAGTAGGAGAGTCCCTGTTTGCTAAACTACAGGTGATTCAGAATACTGCGGCAAGAATGATTCTGAATTGCCCGGCAGGCTCCCCCGCCAGCCCTCTGTTGAGAGAGTTGCACTGGCTACCAGTGAGGAAGCGATCATATTTTAAAATCTGTTGTCTTACTTACAATGCCTTGAAAGGCAAAGGTCCCTGCTATCTGCAAAAGAAACTTACAAAACACGTACCCTGTCGGAATCTCAGATCCAGTACACTAGCTCTCCTACAGGTGCCCCGAATACGTCTTAGTCATACAGGGGGCAAAGCCTTTTCATACCTTGCTCCAAGATATTGGAATAAATTACCTATTGCTCTGCGTGAAATTTCCACCTACAGTACATTTAGGAAACAACTAAAAGCTTACCTGTTTTAATTTTGTATGGTCTGATTTCCCAATCTTAGGTTTGTCTCTAAGCAGCGCCGAGATGCCCCCGGGTGAGTTGCGCACTATAAAAGTAGAAATAACATAACATAACAGGGTGACATTGCGCAAGACGAAATAGCTCAGGCCATTTGTTCTCACCAGACGGTAAAGGCGATGGGCCCCAATGGACTGCCGATAAAACTCTACAAACTACGACCAGATATAATAGCCCCTCATCTTAAGGCAATGTTTGTGGAAAGTCTTGATATGGGACTCCTTCCGCAAGACCAAAGAATGGCCACGTTGGTAGTCATACACAAAGACTGTAAACCCAAAAGTAGTTGCACATCGTAACGACCCATATCATTGCTGAATGCAGAGACCAAAATTCTAGCTAAATTACTAGCCACCCGGCTGGCCCGGGTTATTCCCGAGTTGGTCCATCCCGATCAGTCCGGTTTTTAAGCCTTCACGAAACACATCCCTAATATCTACAAAGAGTGCACGGAGTGGTGGGAAGGGCAAACACCATAATAGAAGACGCGGTGGTGGTATCCTTAGACGCTACTATGGCGTTTGACACCGTGGAGTGGCCATACCTCTTTGCTGTCCTGGAGAAGTTGGGATTTGGTCCCAAGTTTATTAACTGGGTCCGACTATTATATACCGACCCACTTGCACAGGTCGTAGTCAACAATAAAAAATCAGCAAATTTTCATCTCCACAGGGGGACGAGACGGGTGCCCTTTATCCCCCCTGTTAATCGCACTCACACTGGAGCCACTGGCTTGTTGGATCTGGAGAGACCCTATAATTCCAGGGCTACGCTGGACGAAGGGCTGGGAAGACCGTACATCTCTCTATGCAGACAATATTTTGTTATACCTGGCCTCCCCAAAGAGATCCATGCATAGAGTTCTTAACATTTTTACTAATTTTGGCACATACTCCGGATACACCATCAATTGGTCAAAATCGCTCATTTTTGTATTAAAGGGCCGACCACCAACCCTGCCAAAAGTGTATCAGATTATGATAGCTACGGGGGATTTAAATATCTGGGAATCTTTATTACTATGGACCCCAAATTATTCTATACCTCTTACTTGCTACCGCCACTACAGTGGCTGAGGAGCGACGTGGAGCATTGGAAGGCTCTTCCGCTGTCGCTTTTGGGCAGAGCTGCGCTTTTTGAAATGATGTCACTGCCTCGTTTTTTGTACATTCTTCAGAACTCGCCTGCTCTCGTCCCCACATCGTACTTTCGGTTAGTGGAAGCTGCACAAAGAACATTACTTTGGGGAAATAGCCTGCCTCGAATCTCATTCCCAAAACTTGTAAAAGGCTGGTATGATGGGGGAATCGGATTACCAGACATCAAAAAGTACTACTGGGCAGCACAACTAGCGGCCATCAATCACTGCATATATCGTCCCCAGAATGATCCCGGATATGCCATGGACAGATGGCTACTCCACGGTAGCAATCACACGCGGGCGTTGTTTTCAAAACCCATGAGATTTCACCTGACGGGTCCCACAAAGCACTCCGTACAGGTGTGGCACTTGGTCCAGAGGAGCATGGGATGGGCAAAGACTATAACGCAAGCCACCCCACTATGGGATACGGAAAAACTGGGCTTCCTCTGGAAAACGAAGGGATCTGATAAATGGGATACAATAGGGATCTCTCGGGTAGGTGACCTCTGGGTAAAGGGAGGGGTGGTGCCCTTCTCGACCCTCCAGCAGAATTATGAGTTAGTTGACACCGAGCGGTTCTGCTACATACAGGTGCGACACGCGCTCCAAACGGTGATCCCAAAAGGAGAAACCCCTCCTGAGGCCTCTCCCCTCGAGGATAGGCTCCTGGACGGGTACATGCCCCAGAAGGCAATTTCCCTAACATATTCAAAGCTGATAAATCACTCACCTGACCCACTTCCACAACTTCGTACAAAATGGGAAAGTGACTTAGCAGAATTAGAAGAGGAGGAGTGGATGGACGCACTAGTATCCCCAAGGGAAGGGGCAATATCCTCTAAACTAAAATTAGTACAACTAAAAATATTGCACAGAATCTATGTTACAGGCCAGCATTGGTCAAAATGGGGTATAGGGAGGAGAGTAGCTGTAGACGATTATGTGGCCAAGAGGGCACATTTTTTAACATAATAGGGGATTGCCCCCATATTAGAAGATACTGGAGTAGAGTCACCTCATGTATGGGGGAAGTCATGGGAGAACCAATAACAGCGGATGCCAAGCGGTGCTTACTACACATATGGGAACCAACGGACTTGGGGAGCAAGGAGAAAACATGGGTGACTCTAGGCTTAATGGTTCCCATGAGAAACATTGCAAGAAAGTGGGGAGTGCAGACGGTACCGACACGGAGGTAACGGGAAAGAGATATGAATTGGTGCATGTTTAGGGAGAAAATAGTGTATACATCAAGGGGATGCCCTAAAAAATGGATACAAATATAGGGGAAATGAAACACATATAGTGGAAACATCTGTGAACCACCCGAGCTACCGTCACAATTATCCCCAGAGGAGTCAGACCCCTAGCATACTAGCTGATGCCGGCCAGGACGGATTTCATATGATAATACTGAACTGTATGTGCCACATCACTGACTACTTTGAAGTATCGAATGTAATAACGGAAATCTGTGCTGTTGGTTTGTTAACAATAATAAGAATAAAAAAATAAAAAAACTGTACATGGTGTGCTCTTCCCGTATGTAAAATTACCAATAAAAACAGATTTAAAAAAAATATTTTCTGCTCCCGTTCTGGTCAAAGAAGTTGAAGACCCTGTGATAATATCGGAAAATGGCAGAGTATGGAATAAGAGCCCGTGGCTATTGTCCCTACGTCCACGTCTGCCTCTGTGTGAGAAACGATGGCTGTGAATAAGAGCCCTGTAACTATTGTCCCTAAGTCCACATCTGCCGATCTGAGTGAAAGGATGACTGAGAGAAAGAGCCCGGTGGCCATTGTCCCTAAGTCCACGTCTGCTCATCTGAGTGAAAGGACGACTGAGAGTAAGAGCCCGGTGGCCATGGTCGCTAAGTGCATGTCTGCCTCTGGACGTGAAAGGATGGCTGTGAATAAGAGCCCAGTGGCTATTGTCCTTTAAGTCCACGTCTGCCTCTGTGAAACGATGGCTATGATTAAGAGCCCGGTGGCTATTGTCCCTAAGTCCACGTCTGCCTCCGTGTGTGAAACGATGGCTATGATTAAGAGCCCGGTGGCTATTGTCCCTAAGTCCACGTCTGCCTCTGCATGTGAAATGATGGCTGTGAATAAGAGCCCGATGGCTATTGTCCCTAAGTCCATGTCTGCCTCTGCATGTGAAACGATGGCTGTGAATAAGAGCCCGATGGCTATTGTCCCTAAGTCCACGTCTGCCTCTGTGGGTGAAAGGATGGCTGTGAATAAGAGCCCCATCGCTATTGTCCCTAAGTCAACGTCTGCCTCTGTGGGTGAAAGGATGGCTGTGAATAAGAGCCCGGTGGCTATGGTCCCTAAGTCCACGTCTGCCACTGTGCATGAAAAGGTGGCTATGATTAACAGCCCGGTGGCTATTGTCCCTAAGTCCATGTCTGCCTCTGCATGTGAAACGATGGCTGTGAATAAGATCCCCATCGCTATTGTCCCTAAGTCCACGTCTGCCCATCTGAGTGAAAGGACGACTGAGAGTTAGAGCCGGTGGCCATGGTCGCTAAGTGCATGTCCTCCTCTGTGAAACGATGGCTGTGAATTCCTAGATAGTCCAGTTTTGAGTGGTGACCGGAGTGTTTGCCTCACCCCGGTGAGATCAAGATCTGTACCTCTGAAGTTTAAGGATTATGTCATGTTATACATATAATGTATTGTTCCTGCTAATAGCATGCATATGCCCATTATGCAAAAGGTTTATTTATGTTCTTGTTTTATCTGTACTGCATATGCAAATAGTTTTTATTACCAGATTTAACTTGTGCCAATTTGATGTATACTGTTTACATTGTATGCCTTTTGTGCAACACTTTGTTTTGTAAGTGTGATTCCATTCATAACTATTTGTTAATTTGTTACAGATGGAAAGGAGATGTGTTGGGCCTTGGGTGGTCAGAAAGCTGGGGAAGGAATGTCTGGTGGTGTGTGCTGGAGAGTTTCACGGGCGCAGACGCTGCCAGGGCTCTGGTGCCTTCAGTTATGTAAATAAAGTCTGCGACCACTTACCAATTTCTTTAGCTTTTTTTCAGTGTGGGCTCTCTTGTGTGTCTTTTCATGGTGAGAAAGAAGTTTGGAGTCCCCCGTGTATGAGTTTCACGGTCTGATCCTTACCCAATACGCACCTTCCTCACGTAAAGGTTCCGTGGGTTGTCTGGTTTCAGCTGACTGGGGTCCCCGTCTCATGCTGGTATGGGGACTTAGGGCCTGATTACAAGTATAGGAGCCATTTATAGCACCGTGTAAAAAAAGATACCTTGGGGTTTGTTATTTACCAGGTGCCATAATAGTATCTATTATGAGATTCTGTGGAGTAACGTGGATTTTGGTTAATTCTGTACTTCCGACCCAAACATAAACAGGGATTAGGCAGGTGTCGGAATTTAACGAGCAACTTGTAATCAGAGCCGAAGTCTGTGCTGTCAGAGGGTCTAGCGAGACCTTAGCCAGAGCCGGGTTCTGGATAAAATGCAGAAAACATATGAACATGGTACAATATTATCCATATAGAGGACTTCTACCATTGTGTAGAAAACACCTATTTAAAACTTGATGCTAAACAGAAAGGTGATGCTGAGCAGCAGCGGTATTAACATCACAGTGAGGCGTTACCACTGTGTTTAGAGATTTACCAGAAAAGATGGAGAATCCCACGTGGAAATAGGGCTATCGATGGTAGATTTCACATCTCGTCAGCACCAGCCCCAGCCTTCAGCTGCTGGTAATGAGTGACTACTGTGAGATATCAGTGATGATGTCACTTATTATGACAGTTTAAATGTCCAGTGACCAGATGACTAGTTATTTTTACCATTTCCTGCAAGTTCTAAATGAGGGCTGGTGTCTCACTTAGACGTTGAATTGAAGACACCCCTATCTTCCTCTGCACCCCCAGTTTCTCAGAAAGCCTCAGTGCTGAGATACCTGTTCTCTGCCGCCATCTCTCTGAGAGGACAGAAACCAGGCGTCCGCTGCAGACTCACCGGACCGAAGCCTGCAGCACAGCGTGCAGTGTCCGAGCGTAGTCCAGAGGTGAAGTCAAGTCCAGCTTTGGGCCTCTCACTGAGCCTGATATTGGGTTGGGAGGTAATGTAAAGCTCCCCGATCTTCGGAGTAAATAAATGATAAAACCGGAGGACACTCCACTGATGGAATTTCCTTCAACTTTCTCGTATTGTCTCATTTGCCAGAAATAGCTTCTATGCCGAGATGTCACCCCAAGTTTAAAGACTATCCGCAGCTTCTGTTAAGCAGTCTATTGCTCATTGGACTAATGCACCTACTGCAGAGATCTGTGTCTGACTTTGGGATCACAGGTTTTGAAATACGTTGGGCTCACTCGGTGTTTCATCTTCCCAATGCTGATAAAAGAGTAGCACTAAGAAGGATAGCAACACATTCTTCTATCATAGCATGGTAACCCTGGGTGAATGTGGACTCACATATGCACTCCGTGACTCGCCCAAAATGGGCTATATGTTTTTATTTCAGGACTTGCATGTTTCCTAATTGAGAGATTACAAAGCTTGTGTGAGGTGTAATTCTGCTTCCTTCATCTTAAACCCTTTGTAAGGTCATAGCTTCCCATCCCCCACTAGAGGGCAGGCTGTGACACGCTATCGTTTTCCTAAATGCCCTGTTACTTCTCCGCCTCCAGCGTGGGAAGGCAGGCTGCCACACCTTATCACTTTCTTAATGTAGTTTGTGATGTCACAGCACTCTTCTTTGCTGAGGGGCAGGCTGTCACACTTTACCTTAATTACATTTGTGACCTCAAGGCTCCCCCTCTCCCAGAAGGCACGCTTCCAGACTTTAACTTACGGTCCTTTAAGTTACCACAGCTCCCTTCTTTGCTGGAGGGGAGGCCGATACAGGTGCCATGGGTGCCGTCACAGCTCCCTTCTCCACTGGAAGGCAGGAGCCACAGTGTATCTGTTTC
Source organism: Calotriton arnoldi (assembly GCA_963921515.1). Taxonomy (NCBI): domain Eukaryota; kingdom Metazoa; phylum Chordata; class Amphibia; order Caudata; family Salamandridae; genus Calotriton; species Calotriton arnoldi. The sequence goes on from CAWUFW010002319.1 coordinate 1,657,706, forward strand.
ATTAAAGACCTTTGTGATGTCACAGCCCCCCTGCTGGAAGGCAGGCTGACACAATTTACCTTTAACCTAAGTTTCTTTATGATGTCACAGCTCCCGCCCCACTGCGGAAAGGCAGTCTACCACAGTGTATCTGTTTAATTAAAGATGCATATCATGTAACAGCTCCCTTCTCTGCTTTCTTTTAATTTAATGTTCTTTGTGACAACACAGCTCCCCCTACCCCTCCCCCCCCTCGCTGGAAGGCAGGAGCCACAGTGTATCTGTCTCAATAAAGACCTCTGTGACGTCACAGCTCTCGCCTCCCTGCTTGAAAGGAAGGCAGTGACTCTTAATCTTTTCCTTAATGTCCTTTGTGATGTCACAGCTCCCCCTGCTGGAGGGCAGGCTGCCACAGTGTATCTGTTTAATTGTAGACCTTTGTGATGTCACAGCCTCCCCACCCCCCTCTGCTGGAAGGCAGGCTGACTTATTTTACCTTTCACCTAAGGGCTCCCGTCCTCTCTGAGGGTCAGACAGTCACATCTGTTTAATTAGACACCTTTGTGATGTCACATGCCTCACCCCCAAGGCAGAGACTGCCACAGTGTATCTGTTTAGAGACCTTTGTGATGTTACAGCCACCACCCAAAGGCAGAGGCTGCCACAGTGTATCTGTTTAGAGACCTTTGTGATGTTACAGCCCCACCCAAAGGCAGAGGCTGCCACAGTGTATCAAGTTAATTATAGACATTTGTGATGTCACAGCTCCCCTCCCCACTGGAAGGCAGGCTGCCACAGTGTATCAAGTTAATTATAGACCTTTGTGATGTCACAGTTCCCCCCCCCTCTGAAAGGCAGGAGCCACAGTTTTACTGTTAGAACTTTGTGATGTCACAGCTCCCCCTGCTGGAGGGCAGGCTGCCACAGTGTGACTGTTTAATTGTAGACCTTTGTGATGTCACAGCCTCCCACCCTCTCTGCTGGAAGGCAGGCTGACATATTTTACCTTTCACCTAAGGGCTCCCGTCCTCTCTGAGGGTCAGGCTGTCACATCTATTTAATTAGACACCTTTGTGATGTCACATGCCTCCCCCCCAAGGCAGAGACTGCCACAGTGTATCTGGTTAGAGACCTTTGTGATGTTACAGCCGCCACCCAAAGGCAGAGGCTGCCACAGTGTATCAAGTTAATTATAGACATTTGTGATGTCACAGCTCCCCTCTCCACTGGAAGGCAGGTTGTCACAGTGTATCTGTTTAATTATAGACCTTTGTGATGTCACATTTCTCCTCCCCTCTGAAAGGCAGGAACCACAGTTTTACTGTTAGACCCTTGTGATGTCACAGCTCCCCCTGCTGGAGGGGAGGAGGACACAATTTCGGCCTCAGTTCTGCGTGTCCTGCCTACTTGCGGGTGTTTTACACTTTATCTGCTTATGCGGTGTTCACGTTTTCTCTGGAATGGAGAGCGTGTGCGCCTTATTTGTAGAAAACTGGATCTTTCATCAAGATGTGTTGTTTTGACGTTTGGAGCGACCACACATGAAAGCATTTACTCAGTGGATCTTTTCCACAATTGGCGCTACGTGCAGGAAGCATGTTTTGTGCACGTTCCTGATTGACAGTTGTGCTGTCCTCCGGGGTATCTCTGGCGCCATCATTGTTGAATGTGTGCTCTGCCCGTGAGGGAACTGTGTGCCTTTTTGTAAATAAAAGTACAATCAAAAAATTGAGATCCGGCCACTCGTTGGATCGGAAACTTGGAAGGCTTCTTATGAAAGAAATGCTTTGTAGTTTAATTCCTATTTGTAAAGCGTGGACATATCACCGTTCAGGGTTTCCAGGCGCTGGGGGCTGTCGGGGAGATTAAGTGAGCTATGGCCCAGAGTCACACGATGCTGAGCTGAGCTGCCGCCGTGGATCGAACCGTGAGCCCTGTGTCGCTGCGCCACATCTCTCTTTGGATCCTGTTAGTCTAGTCAAATTAGTTCAAAAAATGGGCTAACCTATAACTAATTGCAATACAATTTCTGTGAGTGGATTGTTATTGAAATTTTTCCGTAGAAAACGATGGTGAAAAGTCTACCACTCTATCATGACGCGTTAATCCAATATGGCGGATTTTTCAAAATGGCTGCCCATTATTTGAGATATAGGGTATAACTGTTTATATGCCCATGTGTGGTATCATTTTATATGTTTTTAGGGACGGGAAAGTCAAAAATAACATCAAAAAAATTTTCTGATGACTATAACATCAAATTGGTATTAATACAATAAACAACGATAATTATATGTTAATATGCCAAACTTAGTTTTGACATTATTTTTTATTTACATTTTTTTAACATTTGAAAAGGATAAACAAATTTCAACTAGTTAATATAGAACTTCTCAATATGACACTGACAAAAGAAAATTGTTAAAGAGAAAAATTCAAACAGCACTCCTCAGTATAAGAATAGTATGATTTCAATCATCGTCCATGTCCACTTCCATGGAATTGCAACCGCTTATTCCTCGACAATCCGTGCACGCATCTGTGCACACTATTCCCTGTCTTTTGCAAATACATTGTCAGTGTCCTGGAGTGCACCAATTATTCTTTTTTTCAGTTATTAGCTTCGGCTATCAAGGTCTAATCACAAACAATGCGGCGATATTAATGTGATGATGTTCTCTTCTCTTCATTTACAGCTGTATGATTTCCTAGGAAACAGTTTCTAAATTTAAAGTGTTGTTTGACTGGCACATTTGGCTCGTGCAGGGCAGTTCAACCGCCTCTTTGCAACTTCTAATGTAAAAATGACGCATTAGCGCCATTATCAGGATGTATCAGGTGTGATTTCTCGAAGGTTAGTACAATGTTAAAGCGAAGTGGTGTTGAACTCTTTCTGACATCCTATTAATAAATAATAATAATAATATGCAGCAATATGACCTTTGTAATTTAAGTCCTAGTTGGCTATTTTCGGTGCGTACACACCTTGAGCTTTTTCTGTGGCACTACAGAGCTATATAACTGTGTTTTTGATGGACACTTCTAACTGTGTAATCTTCACCTTTAGAACACCCCCAAATGTTCTTGAAGGACACTGCTAACTGCAGAATCTTCACAAACTGGATATGGAAGACTTTTCTGCACACTAATAGGTGGTTTTGTGTGGCTCTGCGTCCAATCTGCTCAGCCCAGGAAGTGAGGACTGGAGCTGTATACAGACGCCACCCAAGCATGCTGGCGGCATTTTCTTTCTTTCCATGGCTTCGTACATAAAACCACAGCTAGCTGCTAATTTGTCTCATCAGTGAATATGCTTTCTTTTTTCTTTTCAAAAGAAATTCCAGTATGCAAACGGAATGTCCCCTCCTCAACCTACAGGGTTTAAACCTTGTAGGGACTGTCGTAAACAAATGACTGTTATGGATCCCCACGAGGTGTGTCTGGTGTCTACGGCCGGGCTATGACTTCAGGTCGGGTGGTAGTATGCCCTGATGAATCAAAGGGTGACTTGGGCAGCCCTGCTAAGTGTCACTCATCGAAGGTTAGATGAACTCATTCTGGTAGTTTCTCTGCATTACCGCCAGGTCCCACAAAGATCACATAAATTAGCCGATGGACTTTACAGCCTGTTGGCTTTCTTGGATCAGCCTCTTACAAGATATTTATGTTACTGCTGTCAGATGCAGCCAATAGGGAAGCTGTTTAGGGCTCTGTATGCCATGTCTGCCAAAGGCATGGTGCACCCTTGATACTGGGGACAGCGTGCCTGTGAAGAACAAACTCTACTGGTTATCTGACTAAAGTGAGGGTCAGCATCAAAGATGGGGTCTCTAAGATGCTGGCATGAGGGGTTATTGAGCCCTCAAACAGCCCTTGGTCCAGCCCCGTGGTGTTGGTCCCCAAGGCTGACCCGCCAGGTCTCACACCTGAACTCCGGTTCTGTGTAGACTACCGTGGGCTCAATGTGGTCACCAAGACGAACGCAACAACCATCCCCAGAGGTGATGAGCTCATAGAGCGGCATGGAGATGCTAAGTTCCTCAGCACGTTTGACTTAACGTCTGGGTACTGTCAGATTACCTTGACCAAGGGGACCAAAGAAAGGTCAGAGTTCCCAACACCAGAAGGGCACTTCCAGTTCAGGGTCGTGCCTTTTGGGTTGAGGAACGCCCCTGCCACCTTTGAGAGGTTTTCCAATCAGGTCCTGGCTGGGTTGGAGAGCTTCAGTGCCGCCTACCTACACAACATTGCAATCTTCATCTCTAGTTGGGAAGACCACTTGCCCCGCCTCCAGGAAGGGCTTTGGTCTCCGCAGAGTACAGGCCTAACTATCAAGGCCAGTAAGTGCCAGAGGTGCAGCCCCTCCAGCCAGAAATGAAACCATTCTGGCTTGGGAACCCCCAAAACCCAGACAGAAGTGAGAGACTTCTTAGGCCTCACTGGTTATTAAAGGAGATTCGTAGAGGGGTACGGCACCACTGTCGCCCCCTTGACAGAGCTGACTTCCAAAAAGCAGCCACGTCAGGTGATCTGAACAGAGGCGTGCCAGAGAGCTTTCGACACCCTGAAGGAAGCCGTGTGCACAGCACCTGTACTCAAGGCCCCTAACTTCTCCCAAGAGTTCATTGTGCAGACAGATGCCTCCGAGCATGGCATAGGGGCCGTGCACTCACAGCTGAACGTAGAGGACCTGGATCAACCTGTAGCTTTCATCAGTAGGAGGCACTTCCCAGGGAATAGAGGTGGAGCGCAATAGAAAGGGAAAGCCTTTGCTGTGGTACGGGTTCAGACAGACCACAGACCCTTCAGATGGTTATTGCACATGAGGGGTGAGAATCCAAACCTTGGAACACTGTCCTGGAACAGATCACGCCAAGGGGTCTGGTAGCTCTCCCCACTTTCTGCTGGGGGGACACTTGGTAGACCTGGCATACTTGGCGTGGTTTCCCATGACTTTTTGTATTCTGACCTTCTGTTTTTTACTGTTTTGCTGAATTCGTTTTTGCTGGCTTTTGGAATCTGGGCACTTTACCACTGCTGACCAGTGCTAAAGTGTTTGTGATCTTTGCCTAAAACATGATAGAATTTGGTTTATACACAATTAGCATATTTTATTTACTTATAGGTCCCTAGTAAAGTGCACTACATGTGCCCAGGGCGTATAAATCAAATGCTACTAGTCGGCTTGCAGCACTGATTGTGCCACCCACTTGAGTAGCTCTTGAAACATGTCTCAGGCCTGCCAGTGCAGAACTTGTGCATGCAGTTTTAAACTGCCATGTCAACCTGGCAAGTTAACCTACTTGCCAGGCCCAAACCTTCCTTTTTTATTACATATAGGTCACTGGACAGCCCATGAGCAGGGTGTAATGTATTTAAAAGGTAGGGCATGTACTTTTAAGTTTTACATGTCCTGGGAGTGAAATATTCTTAAATCCGTTTTTCACTACTGCAAGGCCTATCTCTCCTATAGGATAGCATTGGGATTGCCTTATTATATTTTATAAGTATAATTTCCAATTGGGAGGAGATGGGACCCCCAAATTTGGTGTCTCTGGAATCACAATTTGAAAACAACTTATGGTGAAGCTGGTTTTTAAATTGCAATTTCTGAAAATGCCACTTTTAGAAAGTTAATTTGAAAAAGGGGTTTGGCTCGAAGGCGGCTAGGTAGGGCCTTACAATCTTTAAACAACAAAGAACCTAGCTGTCATTTAGAAAATGACAGATAGGTTCTTTGTTGTTTAAAAACTTTTAGAAAGTTAGCATTTCCTTACTATAACCATGTGGTCCCTTCTGCCTGTCTCTGGAATACACATCTGGGGTGGGTGACAGCAAGCTTAGTGCATTCCCTTTAGACAGCCACACAAAGGAAAGATAGGTATGACTGAGTGGCCATCTGCATCCTGATGTGTCATACTGGGCAGGATGGGAGGGATGAGCTGACACACCTGAAAGGGCTGTGCCTGTCCCCACACAAAAGGGTTGAATACCCCCTATAGTGAGTCTGCAGCCAGGTCAGAAAAGAAAGGGACTTGTGCACATCTCTTTGAAGTCTTCCCACTTCAAAGGCCCAACTGGATATAAGTACTGGACCTCTGATAACACCAAAGCACAACAGTTCTGAACTGCGGACATACTACTAGGAAAAAGGACTGCTGTGCTGCTGAAGGGACTGTCACTTTGCTGAACTGCTTTTCTGTCTTAGCCTGTTGCCTCTTGCCTGACAGTGAGAAGGACTGGACCTGCTTCTCTACATCCCAGAACCAAAGTATCTCCAAGGGCGTGTTGTCTGAAGTCTCAGGGACATCAAATACTTCTCTCTGCAACCAGCACCTTGTTTCTACCTGCTGTGTGTCCTGCTCTGCCAAGTGATACCAATCTTGGCCTGGACCCCTGTAAGTGAAAATCCATGTATCGACGGCATTGCACCAATTGCAACCGGCGCATTTCCCTTTACGCTGACTGACCGCTGCTGCACAAACCATGGACTCTGCATCGCCGACTGCGCAACGCATCATCCCCTATTTCTGACTCATTTCTGACTTCACACAGCTCAGCACCGACGCATCGCTTTGTGCTGCTGGCATCGCCTACTGTCTAGCGGTTTGGCAATGATACATCACCCCGGAGTTCATCACATCTTGACTCTCGACGCATCCACGATGGTGTGCAGCTTGGATCCGACGCACAGCCTACATCTGCAAGATCGACAGCGACACATCGCCTCCTTTGCTCCCCGCATCATCCTCGATGTCAACGTACCCAAGGTAATGTTCAGCAGGCCAAGGTTGGTGCTTGTTTCCGACCCGCGCTCTATCGCAGTCAGTCTGAATTTTTGATTTGCCCCGGTCAAGCATGACTAGATAGCCCCGGTTGGTGCTATCTGTTTCTAAGCAATTACAAAAACATTTATTCTTTAAAAATTAATATATAGACTTTTACGTATTGGATTTTTGTCGTTTTGGTGTTGTTTTGCTCATGAAAATATGCGCTTTGTTTCTTAACTGGTGTGGAGTCTTTTTGTGGTGTTTTCACTGTTACTGTTTGAAGTGTTGCACAAATACTTTACACATTGACTCTTAAGTTAAGCCTGACTGCTCTGTGCCAAGCTACGAGAGGGTGAGCACAGGTTAATTTAAAGTGTGTTACTGACTTACCCTGACTAGGATTGTGGTTCCCGCTCGGACATGGTGCATACTTCTACCAACCAAAAACCCAATTTCTAACAAGGCCCCTGACCATTCAGTCCAATAATCAGTTAATCGGGCTTAGGCAGTGGCTCTCAAACCCTTCACTTGACAATTGAAGTACAATATACCGAACATCTGCATGGCAAACCCGTTGCAGGATTCCCAATGAGGGTAGATGATTCTGATGATTCAGATCATTCCGATCAGTCGGATTCCTTCTGGAAAGAACTTCTTTTTTCCGGCCAGGGGAAATGCCAGATAAAGTTGGAAGGCAATCCTTCTGCCATGGTGCCTAAGGGCCAGTCAGGCTTGCTATCTTTTGACCCAGATGACATTATCATACGAGGTCTTCAGCTCAGAATCCTGTGCCAGCCGTGGCAGAGTATATTCAAGTACGGCTCAGGAAAAGCTTTGCGAAGGAGGATTGCAACCTCCTTCAGGCAGAGTGTCCTAGACCGGGGAAAGTAGCTGAGATGCTGGACGAAGATCCGAACATGATCACACTTATTCAAAAGTTTTCACTTGACCCAGAAAAGGGCATTGATCCGTCTTGACGAGCATCTCAAGACACTGGCTTACCCAGATAAAAAATCGTGCTCATTCATAGGCACTGATATCTTGGCAGGCGGGGCCCAGCGGGCCATACACCAACTGGGCAATGCTAACTGCACGATTTCAGCAGAACAACAACAATCCATAGTAATGTGAATTGATCCCAAGTTGATGGACTTAGTCTTGGCTGGGGCAAGTCCAGTTGCAAAAGACTTGCTTTTTGGCGATCTGTTTGTGAAGGATCTGCAAAAATGTGTGATTACCTTCACAGGCGCTACTTACTTGAAAAAAGTGTTTTGACCTGGCCTTTCTGGTGAGCCCGGGCAATGTCAGGCCACTCACATTTATAACTTCCCCAGTGGTCTTACCCATCATGCTGATGAGGAGGCTAGAATGACCGCTCAAGAGGAGGAATTTTCTTCCTTATCTGAGCTGGAGGGGGTTGCACCAGGCCTAATCGAGGCAGCTTCAGAGTAGGTTCCCCACGGCACCGGATTTGTAGGTATAGATTATTCCTGTTTCTCTGGAGGCAGAGTAAAATGTTGTCTATACAATTGACGGTTGATAACTCAAGATGCTTGAGTTCTAGATACAGCTCAGGGCTTCAAGCTAGAGTTTTGTGGTACCCCAGTTCAGTTGTCTGCTCTGAGACAACTGAGTTTTTCCCTTGAAGAGCAAACTTTTATTGATTCTGAAAATTCAGGAGTTATTCAAAAAAGAGGTAATTTGCTTAACAGAATCACATCCCCAGGGGTATTGCAACTATATAATTCTTGGAAAGAAGAAAGGCGGAGGTTATATGTTGGTATCAAATCTTCTAGATTTCAATGGCTGGATTCTGCACAGGCATTTCAAGATGGAAGCTATTCATCTATTAAGAGACCTTCTCAATGATCGAGTTTGGTGTGTCCGTTTAGATCTCAAAGATGATCAATTGACCATTCCAATTGTTGTGCCACCCAGAGTGTTCCTACAGTTTCAGTGTTAAATTCATGATTTAAATTTTTTGTTCTCCCATTTGGCCTTTCGTCAGCTCCTTGGTGCTTCACCATGATGCTCAAGCCCGCAATTGAAGCTCTATGAGATAAGGGAGGTCGGTTAATAGCCTATCTGGAGGATTTGATTATCATAACTCAAGAGCCGACCAAGCGACGTGTCATCAGCAGTGGGCAATCCATCTGTTACAAGAGCCAGGGTTTGTAATCAACATTACAAAATTAGTGTTGATGCCAACCAAAAGTATAGAGTTTCTAGGTTTTCAGGTGGACTCAGTCTGAGGTCAGTTACAGCTGCCGATGCAGAAAATGAAGGACACAAAAAAGGAATTGAGGTCAGCCTTAGCCAAGCAGACCTTGTCATTGAGGCTGTTAGCCCACATTGTAGATCTTTTGGCATCATCAATACAGGGGATTTTTCTAGGTCAGTTGCATTACAGAGCCCTACAGAGGTGGAAGATACAGTATCTTCACAGGGGTATTTCGAATTAAGAGTTGTTGAGGTGGCTGGAACATATGGAACACCTGTCCATATTTGAATTCTAGTCAGAGCTCATTGAATCAGGTGCCAACAGGTGGGGCTCAGGAGCAAGATGTTACTCAGTCTTTACAAGAGGATGATGGTCAGAGATGGAGTTGATACACTACATCAATTGATAAGAACTGCTCTTAGGTTTGTTTGCCATCAAGCCTCTATCACCACGAAAGGTGAATTGGTGCATATTCAGATGGACAATAAATCTGCAGTTTGTTACATCAACAATGTTGACAAAGACAAAAACGTTGGAAGAGATAAGCAAGGACTTCTGCTTTTTTGCCTCCAACACCAGGTTTTAGTGATGGTGGAATACATTCCAGGACAACGGAATGTCATGGCGTTCTGAACTCCAGACATGTGAGGGGTGCCAGCTATTGGATGCTGCATCCTCATGCTTTTCAGTGTCTGAATGGAATGTGGGACCCAGGCACAGTGGATCTTTTAACATCCCAGTTGAACAGACAACTGATTAATTTCTTCAACTGGAGGTTGGATCGGGTGGTGAAAGGGGCAAATGCGTTCCTTCAGAATTTACACAGGAACATACAATATGCTTTTCCCCTGTTCATGATGATCCAGAGACTAACAGCATAGGCGCGGAGGCAGGAAGCGGATTTGATTCTGGTCACTCTTGTGGAAATCTGAAATAATTTCTGTTAGCATAGGCTGAAGCCATCTTGTTTGTGGCATCCATTTTGTTAGCTATGTAATTCTTCCGTCTTCACTGTTGTTTGCCCTTCTATTCTGCTTGTGTCATCAACTCTAGTTAACTCCTTCTGTACTGAGCTAAAAGCAATGTGCTGAGCAAAGGCCTGTAGCTGCTAGAATGCACCTGGCTAAAGATATAACTGTCAACTGTTTTTTGCTGATGTAAACAGTTCAGTTCCCCCTCCCACTCTGCTGACTAAGTGATCACCCATCTGCCCAGGTTTGTTGGTAGTTATTCCTGCGTATGCTTGTACCTTCTATTTGTAACTACATGCTTACTCTGCAACAAACTCTGTATATAAGCACCATGGTCTGTGACTTCAGTGTACTACCTCAGGCAGCACTTGAGTGCTGTGTGGACGTAGTCCCACTCATGAGTGATTAATAAACTTGTTATTTGAATTCCAGCTTCAGTGCCAATCTCTATTTTGTTGGTCTATGGACCCGTGGACAAGAGAAGGGTGACCCCTGCACCGGTGTGCTCATTAAAAAGCACATTTCCACAGTTGGCGCCTGATACGTGGGGCCTCATCGAGGACGCGGCCGTCTGAAGGAATGGTCTTGACGGAAGAGTGGAATATTACTGAGGAGACGTCCTGCATGAGGAGACCCTTGTCTTTGCAGCCAAAGTGACTTTTCCGGTTTTTCGATTTGACCCTCCAGGTGGCGGCCGGTCCTGACTGAGGTATCCTTTGGTGTTATTTTTGCAGTGACCATTAGGTCGATCAAGAGATTGGCAGTTGGAGGTTGGAGACTTTTGTTTGGTAAGGTCGCTGGAGCGGCACTCTTGTTTGCTTGGCCAAGATTCTGGTTTTGTTTGATTGATTTATTTTTTGCAGAAAATAAAGGCAGGTAATGTGGAGATTTTTCTCTACTTTTGAACAATTTGGAAACGTAATATTTTACAAAAACTTGGTAGCATGCCTGTTTCCAGCACACTCCGTAGGTTGTGTTGCTGTCTTGGTGGTACCAAAATGGATTTAGAAAGAAATCAGCCAGCTCCCTTAGAGGGAACACCTAATAAACATATGTATATTAAATATGGTATTTCTTCCATAATGTATAGTACACTGTGGAACAAATATACAAAGAAGGATCCTGATCTTCAATGGCCTGTGAATGGGTCATTTGACTTTAAAAAGATTCAATATGTAGAACAGTGTTTGTTTAACAAAAAAAGTCGACAAGATATGTTTGATTGTGTACGAATGTGGGAGAAAGAAGTGAATGAAAGAGCGAAGAGAGAAGCAGCTATAGCAGAGAAAGAATAACGAAAAACGATATATCAAAAAGCGCTAGAATTAAAAAATAAGGAGATGACGGAAATAAAAGAAAAAGAAGAGAGGGAGCGTCGTTTAGAGGTAACTGGCCAGTACCCTATTAGGCGCCCCCTTTATCCCATGCTTAATAAACCTCAAGATGATTCCATCATATTAGTGTTACAGGCGCTAGCAACAAGCGCACTGTCAAACGCAGTCGGTGCGATCCTTCCGTTCCCAGCGTAGTGCCGCTAACGCTGAGAACTACAACTCCCATGAGGCCTAGCACGTCACGTAAGACGTGGCAAGAGACGGCCCATAAGGATGCAGCGGAACTCGGCTTAGCGTCGGAAATTCTCACTGCCGAGACAGCAGTGTTCCTTGGTTCCAGGGGGAGAGGTCTGGTAAGGGTGCTCCGCACCAACTCTCGCTCTTTGTCCATGTTTGGAGTCTCTCCCTTCCCCGTTAGTGAGCAATCCGCTCGTGCAGAGGAAGGATAGCGTCCCTGGGATTTGGCCCGGCGCTGTTGCTGTGTATCACGTCCTCCGTTGGGTGAGCTTGCTGCTCGTGCGGAGGACGGGTTTAAGTCCTTTGTGGGATACCCGGCATTGTCGGCCGGAGCTGGTATAGTTACCATTTCTAGGTTGCTCTAGGAGGCATCACAGACTAGCAGCCAGAACCTGAGCGTGAACTGCAGTGCGTGTGATAGAGCGGATACTTCACTGCAAAGTCACGACACAGGGTTTTATCACACCCTTTTGTTTTCATGTGCACATCGTTTGGATTCTTATCATTTGGTGAAGTAACCATATTCGGAATGCAACTCAGTATTGTTATTAATTGCATAGATGTTTGTGTACTAACAAAGTCCATAATCGTGTGTTATTCTGGCTCTGTTTAACAGGGGTATTAGGAGTGGTATGGAACTACGCTCTATCCCTGTGATGTAAGCTGGAGCTCAGAAAAGGGTATGTTCCTCCTCTGTAATAATGATGTAGTATTTTAGTTACCTTTAGGATATACATTACCAGAACGTGATTCATACTCAATGTGTGTTTTCCTCTATGTTATTCCTATTTATTTACAGCCCTAACACTTCAAGCGGTGTTACCACACCGAAGACACATCATTTGTTGAAGTATCTTCTTCTCCAGGTGTCGTTCTTTTATGTTACAGGTATAGACGGGGGCGCTAGTTCATATACAGTCAGTTACTCGTATGCATTCCATGACTATGGTTATAACGTATACCTGATTGTGGTTTCCGTTTCAGGTCTCCCTCCCTGCTGTTCCCTTCCTTTCCTTCCCCCACTTGATCCTCCCAGTGACCTGTGCCATAACGGCTATTAGGCTTGGGTAGGTCAGGAGGTGGATCATTCTGAGCATCAAACCGATCCTGAGGACATCCCAACTTAACAGAATTTCCGACCCACGAAATAGTGTCCTCCCGGTCGGGTTGTGCTGGGAATGGCCACCCTTGACGATGTCTTGGCTATGCTTGCCACTGTCCAGGCTGAGTTAGTGGAGTCACGCCAGGAAGCAGCTGAGTTAAGAGCTAGGGTGGATGGGATGCAGAGGAATCCTTTCAGTGCAGGTGCAGCGGCGGCAGCGCCGCCTAATGCGGTGGTGGTAGAAATGCCGGTTTCCATACCATTAGCGACCCCAGAGAGGTATCATGGGGATTCTGACAAGGTGCAAGTGTTCTTGACACAGGTTATGTTACACTTTTCGTGCAAACAGAAGTCATTCCCCACTAACCAGGCGAGGGTAGCTTTTCTTATTTCTTATCTAGCCGGAGACGCGGCACAATGGGCAGTGCCGCTGGTAAGCCAAGATGACCCTCTCCTACATGATTGGGAAGCCTTTAAAGCCGAATTTCTGAAGGTATTCGACAGAAGAGCTGAATCTTACACAGCTGACAGGGAACTGTTAGAGTTACGACAGGGCAACAAGGACCTGTTGGTTTACCTAAATTCTTTTCGGCGGCTAGTGGCGGAAACTAAGTGGCCTGAGACCAAACAAGCTGCGCTTTTCCACCAAGGGTTACGGGAAGACCTCAAGGATGTCATCGCTCAGATCGATCCCCAACCTGCCACGTGTGAGGACTTGATCAATCTTGTGCTACGCTTGGATCATAGACTGAGTGAGCAAAAAGGTGATTATAAAAGGAAGGAGAGACACCCTCCTTCCTATGAAAGACAGAAGGCCTCTGAGCCTAGCAACACCTCAGGATCTGAACCAATGGAGATCGGCACCATAAGTTCTACATTAACTATGGCAGAAAAAGACGTCCGTCGTAAGCAAGGCCTCTGCTTATACTGCGGTAAGAGAGGGCATTTCGTCAGGGAATGCCCCGTGAAACCCAAGACGAACCGGTTCCGTAACATTAGAACGACAACGGCGGCCATGGATAAGACGTCGGAAAACTAATGGACTCGAAGAAAGACGAAGGGGTTTCTTGGAGTCAGGCATGTATCCCTTCCTTACAGAACAACGCTTCACCAACAGCAGGGCACCTATTTATTAACGTGTTGTTGCTCATACAAACCGAGAGAATCCGAATGTCTGCCATGGTGGATTCCGGAGCCACCGGCATGTTTATGGACTTAGGAGAAGCTAGACGTAGAGGTATACGTCTTGTGCCCAAAGATCCGCCAGAAGAAGTATACGCAGTAGATGGGAGAAAATTGATTACAAGCCCCATCGGGTACAACACTGCAGAGTTAGAAGTACAGTATGGAGCATCGCACAGGGAGCATATCATATTCAGCATCATCCACGCCCCCCAATATGGGATCATTTTGGGGTTACCGTGGCTGCAACGACACAACCCGGAAATCGATTGGGTTGCTCGAACGGTACAGATGACCTCTCCCTACTGCTGCGAACATTGTTTTGGAGTCCCAGAAGACCCTGCTACAGCGTTGGCTGGTGGTGTGTATATCGCCACTGCGGCGGAAAAAGATATCCAACTGCCCGCTGTCTATCGGAGGTATGAGGAGGTGTTCAGCGACGTACAGGCGGAAGAGTTACCTCCCCATAGACAGTACGACTGCCAGATCGATCTAGTTCCAGGGGCAGCAGTCCCTAGTGGAAGGATATACGCTTTAACGGAACCTGAGAACCTCCATCTCAGAGCCTATTTGGATAAACACCTAGAACTGGGTTTCATCCGCCCCTCCAAGTCCCCTGCCGCCTCCCCGCTTTTCTTTATTCCGAAAGCTAATGGCGAGCTGCGTGCTTGTGTGAACTTTAGAGCACTGAACGCAATAACTGTGAAGAACAGGTATCCCTTGCCGCTAATCAGTGTATTACTTGAGCAGGTAAAGAAGGCAAACATTTACACCAAATTGGACTTGAAGGGAACTTATCACTTGGTTCGCATGAGGAGTGGCGACGAGTGGAAGACGGCCTTCAAGACCCGGTACGGGTTGTTTGAATATCTAGTGATGCCGTTTGGGTTGTGTAATGCCCCTGCGGCGTTTCAATACTTTCTGAATGACGTCCTCCGGGAGATCCTAGACCACTACGTCATGGTATACATTGATGATATACTCATCTATTCGGAAAATGAGGAAGCACACATCCAACATGTGCAAACCGTGCTACGGATCCTACAACAACATCATTTGTTCTGCAAATTGAGCAAATGTGACTTTCACGTTACCACGGTAGAATTCCTTGGAGTCATGCTTAGTCCAACAGGCCAAGAAATGTCCGAAAGAAAGATCACCGCGGTGAAGGATTGGCCCCCCCCTCAGAACATTCGTGATGTGCAGTGCTTCATTGGCTTCGCCAATTTCTATAGACGATTTATCAATCAATTCTCCAAACTGGTTGCTCCAATAACTCAACTTCTGAGAAAGTCACAGAAATTTGAGTGGAACCATGAAGCCCAAGACGCTTTCCTTGCCTTGAAGGCAGCTTTTGTCACTGCCCCGATCCTGGCTCACCCGGACCCTGGGAAACCATACGTGGTCGAAGCAGATGCCTCTGACGTTGCCTTGGGGGCCATCCTGTCACAAAGGCACTCTTCCACGGGTCAACTCCATCCGGTGGCATATATGTCTAGGAAACTTAACGAAGCCGAAAGGAATTATCACATTGCCGAGAAAGAACTCCTGGCCATTAAGGAAGCCTTCGTGGAGTGGAGGCATTTCCTGATGGGAGCCAGACACGTGGTCACGGTGT
The DNA here is from genome assembly GCA_963921515.1 of Calotriton arnoldi. Taxonomy (NCBI): domain Eukaryota; kingdom Metazoa; phylum Chordata; class Amphibia; order Caudata; family Salamandridae; genus Calotriton; species Calotriton arnoldi. Next base: position 1,673,120 of record CAWUFW010002319.1, read on the forward strand.
ATACGGACCACAGGAACCTACAATTCATGACGGCAGCAAGACATCTTACCCTGCGTCAGCTCCGTTGGATGCTTTTCTTCTCGGGTTATCACTTTATCATCACCTATCGGCCTGGTTCCGAGAACAGGAAGGCTGATGCTCTCACTCGACAGTCCTCTGCCAGAGACCCGGAAAGCACCCCAGACAGCGCCATCATCGACCCCAAGATGGTACTAGGTGTGATACAACCGGAGGCCTTTCTCAAAGGGATACTCAAGGGGGTTGGCTCATTTACCTGGAGAACCTGGCTTAAGAGCCACAAGGAATGGCAAACTAGTAGCGGTTTTCCAATGAATAACAACCGTCTGTTGGTGCCTACACTGGAGTTGAGGAAACAGGTGTTCGGCTGGTGCCATGACTCCCCGAGTGCGGGACATCACGGGGTGGGAAAGACCGTTGAACGCATCAACAGACAGTTCTAGTGGCCCTCTCTTTGGATGGACGTTAAGGAGTGGGTACTCTCTTGTGCAGTTTGTGCAAAAATGAAATCTGATCACCGTCGCCCGCAGGGTTTGTTACAACCACTCCCTACTCCTTCCAGTCCATGGGAGAACATATCTATCGACTTCATCGTCGGTCTACCGCTGGATAAAGGTTGTACCGTGATTTTGGTGGTCATCGACTATTTAACTAAAATGGGACACTTTGTCGCCTGCAACCAGGTACCTTCTGCAGGCCAGCTAGCTCGGTTATTGATGTTGCATGTGGTGCGTTTACATTGATTACCAAGTGTCATTGTGTCCGACAGGGGCTCACAATTCACGGCCCAGTTCTGGAAAACATGGTGTTCATCCTTACATATAACCACGGCCTTGTCTACAAGCTTCCACCCCCAAACGGATGGACAGACAGAGCGCCTCAACCAAACACTCAAACAATACCTGAGATGTTATGTGGACAACAGCAAGGAGGAATGGGTGGATTATCTGTGGCTCGCTGAGATCGCCTATAATAACGCCACACATGGCTCCACACGGGCATCCCCGTTCTACTGCAATAATGGTCGCCATCCAAGGTTTCTTCCTTTCATCCATCCTTCCAAGGACACCAACATACCAGAAGTAGCGAGGAGAGTGGCCCATATCCAAGATACACTAAGGAGGACACAGGAACACCTAAACGCAGCCAAGATTGCATACAAGGCTACAGCGGATAAACACAGACGCCCAGGTCCCTTGTATAAGAAGGGGGACTCCGTCTGGTTATCCACCAGGAATATACGCTTCCGGAAACATAGCGTGTTCAACCCCAGATTTATTGGACCCTACAGAATCAGTAAATGCCTTGGTCCCGTGACCGTGAAGCTGGAACTGCCTTCTCAGTTGCGTATCCATCCTGTGTGTCACGTGTCTTTGTTGAAGCCTTCCTCCTCCCCTGTCAAGAAGCAGCCTCTGCCTCTTCTGGTCAATGACACTATGGAATATGAGGTTCGGGGCATTCGAGACTCTAAGATGCGTGGCCGCAAACTGTGGTACTTGGTGGCGTGGAAGGGGTACGGCCCTGAAGAGAACTCATGGGAACCTGCATCCGGGGTACACGCGCCCAGATTGGTGGCCTCTTTTCACAGGAGATGCCCACTGAAACCTGGCCCCTAGGCGCGCTCTTGTTACGGAGGGGATGTACTGTTACAGGCGCTAGCAACAAGCGCGCTGTCAAACGCAGTCGGTGCGATCCTTCCGTTCCCAGCGTAGTGCCGCTAACTCTGAGAACTACAACTCCCATGAGGCCTAGCACGTCACGTACGACGTGGCAAGAGACGGCCCATAAGGATGCAGCGGAACTCGGCTTAGCGTCGGAAATTCTCACCGCCGAGACAGCAGTGTTCCTTGGTTCCAGGGGGAGAGGTCTGGTAAGGGTGCTCCGCACCAACTCTCGCTCTTTGTCCGTGTTTGGAGTCTCTCCCTTCCCCGTTAGTGAGCAATCCGCTTGTGCAGAGGAAGGATAGCGTCCCTGGGATTTCGCCCGGCGCTGTTGCTGTGTATCACGTCCTCCGTTGGGTGAGCTTGCTGCTCGTGCGGAGGACGGGTTAAAGTCCTTTGTGGGATACCCGGCATTGTCGGCCGGAGCTGGTATAGTTACCATTTCTAGGTTGCTCTAGGAGGCATCACTGACTAGCAGCCAGAACCTGAGCGTGAACTGCAGTGCGTGTGATAGAGCGGATACTTCACTGCAAAGTTACGACACAGGGTTTTATCACACCCTTTTGTTTTCATGTGCACATCGTTTGGATTCTTATCATTTGGTGAAGTAACCATATTCGGAATGCAACTCAGTATTGTTATTAATTGCATGGATGTTTGTGTACTAACAAAGTCTATAATCGTGTGTTATTCTGGCTCTGTTTAACAGGGGTATTAGGAGTGGTATGGAACTACGCTCTATCCCTGTGATGTAAGCTGGAGCTCAGAAAAGGGTATGTTCCTCCTCTGTAACAATGATGTAGTATTTTAGTTACCTTTAGGATATACATTACCAGAACGTGATTCATACTCAATGTGTGTTTTCCTCTATGTTATTCCTATTTATTTACAGCCCTAACACTTCAAGCGGTGTTACCACACCGAAGACACATCATTTGTTGAAGTATCTTCTTCTCCAGGTGTCGTTCTTTTATGTTACAGGTATAGACGGGGGCACTAGTTCATATACAGTCAGTTACTCGTATGCATTCCATCACTATGGTTATAAAGTATACCTGATTGTGGTTTCCGTTTCAGGTCTCCCTCCCTGCTGTTCCCTTCCTTTCCTTCCCCCACTTGATCCTCCCACTGACCTGTGCCATAACGGCTATTAGGCTTGGGTAGGTCAGGAGGTGGATCATTCTGAGCATCAAACCAATCCTGAGGACATCCCAACTTAACAATTAGATCGACCTCCGCCCCCGGATAAATTTCCCTCTGCCCCTGAGGAGGATCCTTCCGATAAAGACCATCATTCTTCCGACGATAAAGATATAGATAAGCAAGATGGGCAACAGACTTGCTCTACTTTAACTACTGATGAAAAATCCACCATTAGATCCACTGTTCGTTCAGAAGCCCGTAAGAAAACTCTTCCTTCAGATCTTGTAGCAATGGTTCAGCAGTGGAAAGATTTAGAACAGTTATTTTTTGCAGAGAAGTTTGCTTGGGAAGTTATACTTAATTTTAGAGACCTTTCTAAAAACTTAGAGCCCACTGATATAAATTCTGATTATAAACAATTGAGTGATGGAACTTTCCTTTGTTCAAACATACCTGATTTAATTAGGCGAGTGGTTAAATTACGAGATGAAATATTTCGCTTAAAAGCAGAGAAAAAAGAAGCTAGTCAAACTAAAACTGTACAAGTATCCCAAACCCCAGCGCAGATAGTAGAAACTTCAGAGACAAATAATGGATCTAGTAGTGCTGAAGTTGGTATACGACCAATGCGCGAAGCTGCACCTTTGTATGTTCCTCCAAAGGGTACGGGAACAAATGAAGATAAGACTTCAGATGATGCGAAAGGGTATTTTATTTATAATTGGGTTTATACCCCTTGGAGTAGAGCAGATGTTATGGCTCTTAAAGCCGCTTTGCCCGATCCGCGGAAAAATCCGGCCGCTTTCTATGAGGAAGTAGAAGGAGCCATTAGCTCCTGTACTATGACTCTGCCAGATATTGATATGTTTTTGGGACTTATTTTGCCCCCTGATATGTGGAGAACAATTCGGAAAATAGATGATAATGTAGCATATGCTGATACTTGGGTGCATTTAGAAGAAATAGATGCGGCTAGAGAGCCTGCTCAGAAACCACAACAGGAGATATTAGATCTTCCCAAAGCTATTGTGACTAAGTTGAAAACTCTTATACCCCCTAAGAAAATAGATTGGACTTCGTTAGCATCTTGTAAACAGAAAGCGGATGAGTCAGTTTCTGATTTCTTTACACGATTTGAAGAGACATTCCATGACTTTAGTGGGCAGTCCTTGACAGATGACACGGGTAAGCATCTGTTCGTCGACAAATTTGTCATGACATGTTGCCAGAAATAGCTAGTCGCCTAAAGGCCAGCGAGAGTTCATGGACTACGTCTTCCCCAGTCTCCCTTTTGACTATGGCCCAGTATTATGAGCGTCAGGAATTGGAAGCAAAGGGCAAAGAGGATAAGAAGGTTAAGGATTTAAAAACAAAGGTTATGTTGGCTCAAGTCTATGGTCCATCATTCAGAGGTGGTGGTAGAGGTGGACGTGCAGTATATACACCTGGTGTACCCCCTTTCTCTCGATCAACTTTGTCTTCTGATCAGTGTGCTTATTGTAAAGAGATTGGACATTGGCGTTCTGAGTGCCCCCTTTTGCGAGGTCAGAAGTATCAACGGGGTAGAGGAAGTATGAGAGGACGCCCAGGGAATTCAGGAAATAGGGGAGGAATAGGAACCCGTCCCAGGTTTGAGGCAGTTGAACACGGACCAAATTATTCTAATACCTTTGATAGACGAAATCAATATCAAATGTCTGATTATTCGGCTGATGGTCTTGCGGATTCTGATTATGCATAGGAATGCCTAGGATGGGGTAAAGAACGGGTTGAGGTCCCAGTAGATCAGAAGGGTCCTTATGTTGATGCAAATGTCTTGGGTTCTACTGATCGGTTTCTGGTTGATACAGGAGCTACTCGTAGTGCTCTGTCTAAAAAAATTGGTTCCTAGGGCTCCCCTGTCTGGCACAATGATAACATCGATAGGATTCGATGGGACACCTACACCTGGCCCACTGTCACAGCCACTTGCATTTAGTCTTGATAAATTTACTGAAACATGTCCATTTCTGCTTTCCCCTAACACGCCAGATAATATTGTGGGCATTGATATGCTTAAACATTTTTGTGCTACAATACGTTGTTCCCCAGAAAGTGTGCGTGCTATCTTAAATGATAACTATCCAATGGTTGAGAGGTCTTGTCTCATCAAAGAAGATATCGCTTTGGCATCTTTACCTAGTACTTTGTGGGCTACATCAGATACCGATGTGGGACACATGGTTATTCCACCAGTGCATATTCAAGTGAAGGAAGGTGCTTCATTGCCTCGATTGCCCCAATATAAAATATCTCGGGAAGGCGAAGAAGCATTAACACTCATTGTTCAGGATTTGATCAAGGTGGGGGTTGTGGAAGAAGTCCCTTTTAACATTTGCAATAGTCCTATCCTTCCTATTTTGAAAAAGACACTGATACTAAAATTTACAGATTTATTATAGATTTACGAGAGGTTAATACAATCGTGGTGCCCCAATACCCAGTAGTCTCTGATATCACGACACTTCTCACCATGGTTCCTCCAACTGCCACTACATTTAGTGTAATTGATTTAAAGAATGCATTTTTCTCAATACCCATTCACCCTGACAGCTGTTATTTGTTTGACTTCACTTTGAATAATAGATCATTCAGGTTCTGTAGAGCTCCACAAGGGTATACAGAGAGTCCTAGCATTAATAGTCAGGCGTTGAAAAGGCAGCTTGATTCTTTTCCTGTACCGAAAGGGGTGGCTCTTATTCAATATGTCGATGATATTTTGTTGGCTGCTGATACCCCTGAACGGTGTAAAGAAGGAACACTGTCATTATTGTGATTTCTTGCCTCTCATCATCACAAAGTCTCTAGGAAGAAACTGCAATTTTGTAGACAGCAGGTTACCTATTTAGGTCACCTCCTGTCTAAGGAGGGACGTGCACTCACACCAGATCGCATTCAAACTATTTTAGACACTCCCGTGCCCCATACTCAGAAGGATGTCCGTGCACTGATTGGCCTTAATTCTTTTTGTAGGCAGTGGATCCCTAGCTTTTCCCACATTATTAAACCCTTGTTGGCCCTTTTGACTAAAGACACTCCGATGCCTCTCCCATAGACTACTGAGTGCCAGGATGCCTTCCAACAGTTACGTCAAGCTCTTTGTTCTGCACCAGTATTAGGAACTCCAGACTACACTAAGACCTTCACACTCTATGTACACAAGAGGGAAGGTTGCGCTCTCAGTTTTAACACAAACACACGGTGATAAACAACGTCCTAGTGCATATTTCTCAGCTGTCCTTGATCCAGTTGCCCGCGCGCTGCCTGGATGTTTTCGAGCGGTGGCGGCAACGGCTGTGTCCATACGTCAGAGCGAGGGAATAGTCTTGTCACATAGATTGCTTGTGTTAGTACCCCATTCAGTTGATGCCTTGTTAAATCAAACAAAAACACAGCATCTGACTAGTGCTCGCTTGACAGGATATGAATTGACACTTTTGGCCCCTCATATCACATTAAAAAGATGTTTGACTTTGAACCCTGCTACATTATTGCCATTTCCAGCTACTCAGTCTCAGTCACAAGAGTTACATGACTGTATATCCCTTACTGAAGAACGAACAAAGGGTCGTGTTGACCTACAAGATACACCTCTTTCTAGTGTTGATGGGGAATTGTGGGTTGATTGATCCTGCCTGAAATTGCCTGATTGCACTACATCTGCTGCTTATGCAATTACAACACTTCAGACAGTAGTTGAGACAGCTCGTATCCCACAGAAGTCAGCTCAAGCAGCCGAGTTGATAGCACTGACAAAAGAGCATGTGAGCTTAGTACAGAGTTGCTTGTTAACTTTTACACTGATAGCCAATACGCCTTCGGCGTGGCTCATAACTTCGGGCAACTTTGGAAAGAAAGAGGCTTTCTCACTTCACATGGGACACAAATAGTGCATGGGGAATTAGTACATAATCTCCTTACTGCCTTGACCTATCCTAAGAAAGTGGCAATTGTTAAATGTAGTGCACACAAGAAAGTGACTGATAAAATAGGAGCAGGCAATGCCTTTGCGGATTGCACAGCTCGTGAGACTGCAATGCAGCGAAGTACCACATCTATGTATGTAGTTAAGTCACAGGCTGAACATTGGCATGATGCCAGGTATAAGGTGCTGGACATGCAGCAATCTGCTTCTGTTGATGAATTAGACCAATGGTCCAAGGAGGGAACATTGGATGACGAGGGCTGTTGGAGGAATAAAGAAATGACAAAATGGAAGTTACCCACAGCCTATTTACATCCTATGATTCACATGGCACATGGGCCGGCACATGTTGGAGCATCCTCAATAGCAAAGCAACTTATGCAAGTTTGGGATCATCCAGATATTGCCGGTACGGCTAAGAAAATAGTCCAGTCCTGTCTGATCTGTCTCCAGTATAATCCTGGAAAGGGAACAGGAACTCCAACAGGAGGGTTTGCAATACCAACTGCACCTTTTGAGGTCCTGCAAATGGATTACATCCAGCTTGAGCGCTGTAACAACCTAAAGTATGTCTTAGTAGTGGTTTGCGCCTTCAGTAAATGGGTGGAAGCATACGCTACGAAGGATAATACTGCTCTTATGACAGCAAAGGTGCTCCTAAAGGAGTTCTTTCCCCGATTCGGCATTTGCTGAGTTTTGTGGAGTGACAACGGATCCCATTTTATTGGGCAAGTTGTTGAGTATCTCCTGAAAGGGTTGGGAATTAAGCAGAAGTTTCATGCTGCTTTTCACCCACAATCAGCAGGACTAGTGGAACGTTACAATTCTACCCTGAAACTGAAATTGGCTAAGATACAGGCTTCCACATCTTTGAAATGGCCTGATGCACTGCCTTTGGCATTGCTATCCAATAGATCGATACCACATACACGATCTGGCCTCACACCGTATGAGGTGGTTTTTGGAAGGCCAATGAATATTTGGGGGATTCCTAAGCCACGCCCTATACATGATGTACCCTATGTATTGGTGAATGACTATTTGTCTCAGTTGACTGACAGTTTGTCTTCTATTTATCAACAGGTTCGGGAGACTCTTCCAGACAGGTCGCAAGGTGAGGGCCATTGTTTACGGCCTGGTGACTTTGTGGTCGTAAAGTCATTCCAGAGGACCAGCTCCCTAGCACCGAGGTGGCGAGGACCGTAGCAGGTACTACTAGCTACCAGGACTGCAGTTCGAGTGACGAACCGGAAGCACTGGGTCCACGCAACACACTGTCGAAAAGTGTTGCAAGACCTAGTGAGCCCAGCTGTGTTGGCAGATCACCACGATATCCTGGTCACCGAGAAAGGACAAGCTGTGTCACCTGAAGGACCTGAGGAAGTCTTCCCGGACCACACGATTCCTGGTACATCCCGATATCAGCTTCGACCCAGGAAGAAAGACATTTCATTGAAAGAGACTGTTTGAGCCACTGTCCTGGGTGGTTAAAGACTGACTTCAAAGGGGGGTAGTCTTTTAGTGACTGCTCATCTCAACGATAGTGAAGAAATCAACGCCTGCCCAGGACCTTAGGGCACCATCTGCTTTGTTGTTTGTCGACGAAATGAATATGTCTAAGGAGAAGAAACCAACTGCTGCAAGAGTTTGTAGCAAAAGAACAATAATTGCTACTGGATTTACTTTGACTATTGTTATTGTTGCTATAATAACATGGATTGTAGAGGAAGTAGCTCCTGTCCGAAATCTACTGACTACTACTACTCCTGTCCCAATTGAACATCATTATTTTACTCTACCGTATCAGGAGAAAAAGCTTCTTTGTTGGTGCGGCCTTAAACAGTAGAAAGATCAGGCGCTTGACACGTGTTGTAGAGGCTGTAACCAATCAGACAGCAATGGCGCTTGGAAATATCACAGAAGAACTACAAATTGTGAGAATTGTGGCGCTCCAAAATAGGATGGTCCTTGATGTCATCCTGGCCGACCGTGGTGGAGCATGTTGCATCATCGGGAGTAGCTGCTGTGTCTATATCCCTGACCACGCCCCTTCTGTTTTTGACGCAATTTCCAAGTTGCACAAAATAGCCACTGAAATCCATCAGGATTCAGGGACTTGGACTTTGACTGGATGGCTATGGAACATGTTTACTGCATGGGGCTGGAAGCTATTGTCAGCCTTATGTATATTTCTTGCTATTCTTTTCACTTGTTGCCTATGTATTCAATGTGGCCCAATGCTTTGTTCCCTTTGTGTTTCTACTTGCACCCCGTGTATACCGACTAAACAAAATGTTAAGAATGTAAATGCCCGATTAGCAAGTGATCAAGAAATTAATGAATTGATGCAGATAGATGTACATGATATTTTCCGTACTCCTTATAAAGCCTAGAAGATGTCTTCAGCATATGCTAAAAGGGTCATCTGTGGAAATCTGAAATAATTTCTGTTAGCATAGGCTGAAGCCATCTTGTTTGTGGCATCCATTTTGTTAGCTATGTAATTCTTCCGTCTTCACTGTTGTTTGCCCTTCTATTCTGCTTGTGTCATCAACTCTAGTTAACTCCTTCTGTACTGAGCTAAAAGCAATGTGCTGAGCAAAGGCCTGTAGCTGCTAGAATGCACCTGGCTAAAGATATAACTGTCAACTGTTTTTTGCTGATGTAAACAGTTCTATTCCCCCTCCCACTCTGCTGACTAAGTGATCACCCATCTGCCCATGTTTGTTGGTAGTTATTCCTGTGTATGCTTGTACCTTCTATTTGTAACTACATGCTTACCCTGCAACAAACTCTGTATATAAGCACCATGGTCTGTGACTTCAGTGTACTACCTCAGGCAGCACTTGAGAGTGCTGTGTGGACGTAGTACCACTCATGAGTGATTAATAAACATGTTATTTGAATTCCAGCTTCAGTGCCAATCTCTATTCTGTTATTCAAATAATTTGTGTTAGCCCAAAGTATTTCAAAGGAAGTCCATAAATAAGCTCTCCTGTGTTTCTTGTAAATTCTTTATTCCATTTTCAAAAACACGGTTTCTCAACAAAAAGCAGCCGACACGTGTTTCGTCCAAACGGACTTTCTCAAGGCTAAATTCAATGGTAAGGGATTTCCAGAACTTGATAGAAAATCCTTTCTACAGTAAGGTCTGTTAGCTTCCGTTGTATAGCCGAATTTACCTGTAACGGGAGAAATCAGTAGACCTCCCCACCGGCATTTAACGTGTATTCGAACAGGTCTTGATAAACCTGTATTCCAGTGCAAATCGCTCAGTTGTCCTTGCAGAAACCGTGTTTTTGAAAATGGAATAAAGAATTTACAAGAAACACAGGAGAGCTTATTTATGGACTTCCTTTGAAATACTTTGGGCTAACACAAATTATTTGAATAACATTTGGACTTCTGGGTGTGCCTCAGCATTGTGTGTGCTATGGTGTATAAACTTCGGATGGGCTGTTTGCTCGATCTAAAGTTTTGTATTTAGCCTCTCACCGGCGGAGAGAGGTTTTTTGCTTTGAGAGCACCACAAGTTACTTGTTACTCTCTTCTTTTGATGGTATTTTCCGACAAACACAATGTGTTAGATGTGCATGTCGTTAGAGGCATTTCTGCTGCTTTTTGAAAAACCAATCTCTATTCTGTTGGTCTATGGACCCGTGGACAAGAGAAGGGTGACCCCTGCACCGGTGTGCTCATTAAAAAGCACATTTCCACACTCTGATCTGGAGAGCACAGTCCTCATGGAAATGTCTTTGGATCTTTTGATTAAGTTCTCTCTCTTTCTGCAACTTCTACAGGACCCAGTGGGTCACCCACACCCATTGTAATGACAGGGCAACTGAGAATTAATGCCTGGAGAATCATTGGCAGATGCCTGCAATTTCGCAGCATGCTCCGTTCTACATTCAACTGCATGGTCCTCTGGTACCCATAGACAAACAATGGACGTTCTAAGAGCAGGGATGATGTGGTTTGTCTCGCTTTAATCTCCTCTCTCTGGACCCTGAAACAGAGCTGTTTCTTTTCAAAGGAGTAACAAAGACAGAAAAGCCATCACCTTAAAGAAGTGAACACTTACATTGTAGCAAGGAGTCCCACTTTTAAAACGGCAAAGAGAAGAAATAGACAAAGGTACCCTTTATTCAGTTACCACTGGGGTTGCTGAGGCCCTGGGTGGAAGTGGCCACAGTGGCAACCATCTGCTGCCCATGGGAGAAAATGTGCCAAAATGTTGGTCTAAGGATGGTGTATTCACCTGTGCTCCCCCATGGAGCACAGCCTGTTAGCTCCCATCGTACAATCTGCAGACTCAGCGCAGGATGGAGAGTATTTCGGCTGCTGAGGGAATACCAGGTGTGAGAAGGTGGGTTGGTATATGCTGTCCACTAATTAAAGTGGGCACCTTGTACCAGGCCACACGACCCTTATGATGTAGAGGTCAAAGATAACCTTTATTGAAAGCTATCCTAGTAGTAGCTATGGAGAGCAGCCTTCAGGCTTAATCTTGAAGGAATGTAAAGCAGCTTGTTTTACCAGAATATCACCTCCTGAATTACTAAATGAAAGAAGAACCACACAGTAGTTATATAAAAATATGTATTTATTAATATAACTATCTCTACTAATCTCTACACGAGATTAGAACATAAAGCACACAATACTGTAACGATAGAACATACGTAAGTAGCACAATACACAGCGGGCTCCAGGGAGAGACCAAACCATATACTAAAAAAATGATATAACAATCACGACTTCAATAGACACAGTGCCTAGAGCATGTAGAATCGCTGGGACCCCAAGGAACCACTCAGAGGAGTGACACAGGGGACCCACGGAGGACGGGTGCAGTGAGGAAACACGACCGCGTGCTCCGTGCAACTCAATGGGAAAGTCGCGGTTGGAAAAGTAGAGTTTAAGGACACTTAAGTTCTAAGAGGACTTCAAGCAAACCCTTGGGAACATAGGAGGTTCAAGAGCCAACCCACCAGTGAGTACCAAAGTACCCGTGTTACCGATCCCAGAGGAGCCGGGTGCATAGGGGTCAAGTGGTGTCGGAAACCTTCGTCGTTTTCAATGGAGAGTTGCAAAGAAGTACTGCTGCCAGGAGGGCGAAGAGTGTCCGGTGGAATCCAAGCCTGGATTCAAGGTGAGAAGAACCTGAAAGCAGACGGGACAGAGTCTGGGTCACAGCAAGTGACCAGGGGCTCGGTAGTCGAATGCCCACTGATGTCGGGTGCTTCAAGTGCAAAGAAGGGTTGCTTGACTCTGCAGCCACGGGGACCAGGAGATGTCGAGGATGACCAAAGTCCAGAGGTGAGCTGTCCCACAAAGGATGTCAAGAGCTGAGGGGGTCGATGTCCGGCTGGAGCACCAACAAGCCTTGGCAACTGCAACCCACACGGTCAGAGGAAACAGGTTACGGAGTGGACCAGCAAGGTCCAGGGGACTCCCCAAGCAATGGAGAGTCAGGGCACGTCTGGAGCAACCATAAAAGCCCAAGAACAAACAAGGTGACCCACGCCAGGACCCACAGGCCAACGGACCAGGGATCGCGAGGAGACCTCAAGCAAGTGTGCAAAATACCAGCCCACAGAGCACTCGGTGAGTAGAGGCCAGATATCTTCGGTGCAAATACTGCTCGGGGTCAGGACTACACGGAGTCCAAAGCACAGGCTCAGGGATCGCCACTAAGCACATGCACTTGCAAATGGACGCGGTGCACAGTGGTTCAGGTTGCACGGCCCCCACGAGGGATACTGGTCTCAGAATTGCTGAGAGGTCAGATCTACCTCAGGGACCTTCGGGAACCCACCTCCTGTGTTGCTGAAATCTTCGGAGTCCACAGGAGCTCTGGAGAAGCAAACCGGTCAGATGCGTTTCAGGTGCCTGCTGCTGCAGGGGAGTAACTCCTTTACTCCAAGGGAGATTCTTCAGTCGTGCAATCGTAGTGCAGGCAGTCAAAGTACTTGGTTTCTTCTTAGCAGAATCTTGTCCAGGTAAAATCTAAAGTCCTGTAGCCAGGTAACCCACTTTATACCCATGGGAAGGGGTGGAAAGATTCTGTAGAACCTCCTAGGGGAGGGGCAGGACAGAGGGGTGGCTACACCCATGTCCTTTGTCCAGTTTCGTGCCAGAGCAGAAGCCAATGGCTCACAGAACTGGTTTGAGCTGGACTATGCACAGGGACACCAAATGTTCCCCCAGTGCAGACTTTCTGGCACTCTCAGAGTGCACCCACCCAGCCCCAATACACTAAATCCTGTCTTGGAGGTGGTCACACCTACCTGTGACAGGATGCCTATTGTCATGCCTTCCTCTGCTCGAGTTTGGCTCAGCAGCAGGAGAGCAGAATCGTATCTGTGGCTGGCAGCATCCATTTTGTGCTGCCCGGGTCGGGAAAGCTGGTACCGGCTAGACCGGTGACCCACAGTAGTGGTTCTAGAAGGGAGGAATCATACCTCCCACACCAGTTACTGGTGTGGAGGTATGATTCCAAGGTGTTTGACACCAACCACAACATGTTTCTAAGCAGCCGTTTTAAAGTTAGCATTTACCGCGAGGTTATAATTCACTTAAACATATATGTCTGGCTGCATCACAGACAACCCCGGAGAGTGGTCTCCGAAGGCTGCAGAGGGGCTCTGCTCATGCAGGGGCACCCTCTCACGTAAAACCCAGCACCCTGCCTTCAGGATTGTTAAGGCCTGCCATAGGGGTGACTGATAGGTATTTAAGTGTAGTGATTTAAATAGATATGGTGAACCTATATCTTAAGTAAGTGGTGCAAGCACCAGCTTACACAGTCTGCGGTAGCAGGCTGGTCGTGTCAATTTGAATGGCCTCTCAGGGGTGGCACAATACATGCTTCAGCCCATGGGAGGCCTCTGGGGTACCTATGCCCTGGGTACATGGGGTACCATATACTAGGGACTGATAAGGGTACCCCAGAATCCAATCTGGAGTGTACCTAAAGTACATATATCAATTTAAGGGAGAAAGCAGATAGACTGGGGTCCTGAATAGCAGGATCCCAGTCAGACTAGTCCAAGAACAGTGTGACATCAGCAAAAAGTGGGGGTAACCATAAGAAGCAGATCCTACTTTCCTACACCAGGTATTTGTTTTCTAGGTTGAAGTAACTTCATACAAGAAAGAATTACATTTGTTCAATACATACATATTAAATTATTAAACCCAAAATCGCCAATCAGAGAATCCATCAATCCTCCCACTTCGTTTAATGCCCATTACTAAAATTTTCAAAAAAGCTTTAATGCGGCAACATAACTTAGATCCACTCTTCACACAGAGCTGCAGCACAGCGCCTGATAAACACCGATCGTCCAATCACATATTTAAATTAATCAAAATTACATTGTGTCTAGCTATATCTAGTCAGTTAGCCCCTGGCGTCCATACCATAGCTCTCTGCTTGCTTGCCCCCCGCCTTTATATTGATACAGAGTCCCCTCAAGATCGTACCTCAGCAGTAATCTGGAAGCCATTGATAGTAAGGGGAGAGCGGTGTTACCAGGGGCCACAGCTTCCAGCAGCCCTTTGTGACTCGAGGGGGGGTCTTCTTCAGCCCGCACCTGCTTACACTTTGGAGGCGCTATAAAGCGCATTTAGGCATCCTGTAGCGCGGGACGTGTGCGGGCAGCGCTCGGACCTGTCTGTCCCCGTCCGCGGCCGTAAAAGGCTGGGCTGGGCCACCCCTCTTATGTGGTCTATCTGACTCTACCTTACTTGGGGAGATACTTTGTTTCCATCATTACCTTTTATCCTTAAATGGGCAAGCGCAATGTAGTGGGGGCCCCGTTGCCCCACGAACGCCCACAAGTATAGATGCTACGTTGGAGCGAGTCATTGCGGTGGTGGCAAATGAAACTGATCCGACTTTTTTCTTTCTTTCAGATTTATATAGCGCGAACTCGACCCGAAGTTATTGGAGCGCTTTACATGAGCACCGGTTACGTTACACAAGGACACATTCTTTTTTTTTTTTTGGTAGGCACGGGGAGATTAAGTGATTTGCCCAGAATCACAGGATGTGGACGCGAACGCAGGTTGTCTCTGGCCACGTTGACAGCCTCGGGGATGTGGAAAACACCGCAAAATCATCTCGGGTGGCGATGACGTTCTGTCAGAAGAAGGTGCCACCACTGGTAGCGGCTCACAATTGGCTCATCATGGGACTCGAAAATACAGTGTGCTCCTTCCTCGGCGGCCAATGGGAGTTCTTCACTTACATCCTCAAGGCCGGAGAATGTTACATCCCTGGTTGAACCGGCCCCCAAGTGGACAAAGCTAATTAGACGCGTTGGAGCCAGTGTGCAGCAGGTTTCAGCTGGCTGTAGTAAGGAGCTAGCGCCCTCTACTGTTGAAGACAATGATTTGGAGGGAATTCTAACAGTTTGAGTGGATAATTGATGCCCTATTAAGCCACATTAGAATTCGCTTGGGCTTGATAAAGTCTTGTTTGATGACGGGAACAAAGTTACAATGTAATCAAGTTAAGGGGAAGGAAGTCCCTCCTGAGTCTGCAAACCGGTCTATATCTGGGGAGAGGCACCCGCAGAGTCAGGGGGATACCCAGAGAGGCACCCTCAGAGTCAGGGGGATACCCAGAGAGGCACCCTCAGAGTCAAGGAGATACCCGGAGAGGCACCCGCAGAGTCAGGGGAATACCCGGAGAGGCACCCGCAGAGTCAGGGGGATTCCCAGAAAGGCACCCACAGAGTCAGGGGGATACCGGAGAGGCACCCGCAGAGTCAGGGGGATACCCAGAGAGGCACCCGCAGAGTCAAGGGGATACCCTGAGAGGCACCCGCAGAGTCAGGGGGATTCCAAGAGAGGCACCCACAGAGTCAGGGGGATACCGGTAGAGGCACCCGCAGAGTCAGGGGGATACCCGGAGAGGCACCCGCAGAGTCAGGGGGATACCCGGAGAGGCACCCGCAGAGTCAGGGGGATACCCGGAGAGGCACCCGCAGAGTCAGGGGGATACCCGGAGAGGCACCCGCAGAGTCAGGGGGATTCCCGGAGAGGCACCCGCAGAGTCAGGGGGATACACGGAGAGGCACCCACAGAGTCAGGGGGATACCCGGAGAGGCACCCGCAGAGTCAGGGGGATTCCCAGAGAGGCACCCGCAGAGTCAGGGGGATACCCAGAGAGGTACCCGCAGAGTCAGGGGGATACCCGGAGAGGCACCCGCAGAGTCAGGGAGATACCCTCAGAGGAACTCGGCCTTTGTTGCCTGTGGTTTTGAATATGACGCAATGTGTAAATATAGTGGGGTCTCATTCGGGAGCAGGTTGTGGGAAAGATGGTGCCAGGGTGACGGCCATACCCCAGGCATTACTGCTACACAAAAACCAAGTCTGGCAGTTTCCCAGGTCCTTGAGAACAGAACGAATGGGGATGGAGTTCCCACAAACCTGGTCGTAGGCAGCAGAGGGTGCCAGGCCATAGACTTCATCCCCCTCCAGATTCTACCCCTTTTGTGGCCATTTTAGCAAATGTTCCGGCCCTGCATGAAGGGGTAGAGGAGACCACGGATGAACTTATATGCAGAGCCAAACACTGGTGTGCATCCAAGGGGGGCTTGATGGGATGTGACAGTAGTAGCATTATAATGGCCTCACTCACACAGATGTGTGACATGCTTCATCATAGGGCTGCTTACAAAAACACCCCAGCGTAGCCACACGTGGGGTGGCGCAATAGGGTAGGGGAAGACAATACAACACAAAGAGACACAAAATAATTATACAGTGACTGGGAACGACGGTAGTGAATGTGCAGTGTAGTGTGGTTTAAAACTAGCTCGGAAGTGTCGCTGTGCCTAAAACTTTATTCCTGGACCTTCCGGCCAGGGTTAAAAAAAATGTGAAGGATGGTGGTGATTGGGAGATACTGTAGTGTAGTTCCTATTTCCCTAATAGGCTCTGCGCATTGGAATAATATACCCTATAGGTTTGACATAGGACTGAGGTCAGTATGTCCCTATCGAGTACATTAAACTTAATTACTTTGTGCCAGCTAGCTCAGAGGCCACTAGAAACTCCTTGTAAATAAGAAGTGAGTAGTTTCTGGCAACCGCATAAACATGAATACACAAAAGTGGGCTGCCCCTTGAATCAATTGCTATGTTTATCTACAGAGTTCTGTAGAGATGCACTACCAGTGGGGGCATCTCATAAAAAGTTACGGACTGGCCTCACACACCGCCCGGTGTCATGCTTCATCATCGGCTGTCCTCGCCCTCTAAAAACTTGGTTTGATAGAGGGCGGGCATACACCTGGAGACAGGGATGAACTTCTAAATCTAAGTGATGGCCGTGGGGGAGTGATAAGTGATTTAAAAACCATTACATTAGTCCATGTGCTATGCTTTATTCAAATGGTAAATGTATGGTGGTTAAAAACTAAGTGAACGGTGGTATGGGATATTATTCTCCCTTCACCGTATGAAATGCGGTCGACATGTTTCTGCTGAGGTGTCCCCTAAGAGTACGTAGCATTCTTCAGGACCTAAAAGGGGGAAAGGGGGGTATATACCCTATGTGTTCACTTCCTTTTAACTAGTGAAAAATGGAAGGAAAATCCTGTCGCTAGATCAGGGAGGGGTTAAAAAAACACTATGTAGGTGGATATTTCCCTCTTGGTATAGTACCACTGAGAGTAACTCTGTAGAGAAAGGAAAAACAAAGACAAAACATACAAACCAAACCGTGTGAGTATGTAAACAAATAGTTTATAAACATCATCCATCCCACGTCATACCTATAGCGCGCGTGGTGGTGTGAAGTGGTCTTTATGAGACACGTGGCAGGTGCAACGTGTACTCACACCGTTAAAAAGTGGTTGTAAACCAACTCTTACCCTGTATTTCTACCCTAAACGCTCCATGGGAGGGCTGAGGTGGAAGGACCTACTTAGACTTTCTGTAGGGAAAAAACATAAAATCACTACTGGTAGTTAAGGGTTAGTCAACAGTATTCAGAAAGAACCAGGACCAAGGTTCCTAGTTAAAGCAAACATAACAAGGTGAAATCCAGAACTAATGGACCACCTATTCATTCACGTTCACACCAGCATTCCTTCAGGCATACTCTTACTGTCTAGTTTCAGTGCTTCGAGCCGTTCTTCCCGGAGGCGTTCTCTCTGTCTCCCCGCTGATGGTAAATGGTGAGATTCAGAGGGTTTTTATACTAAAGAGCTGTGACTAATTAGTGAGCTAATCAGTGTTAATTGGGCCCGTTAAGTGAGTTTCCTGTGTCCCTCTACGGGACTGCCTGACCGCCTGGTGGGAGGCGTGACTGTGAATCGCCCCACCCGATTGGTCAAAACATGCCTCCAACACTACCAAGGCCATTTAGATAGTTAACAATGGGCTTGTGAGGTTTGTTTCCTGTGTCCCTCTTGCGTGAGCCTGACCGCCTGGTTGAGGGTGTGTATTCAATAAAGGATTTCGTTCGGCATTGGTCAAAACATGCCTCCAACACAATCAAGGCCATTTTAGATAGTTAAAAATGGGCTTGTGAGGTCTGTTTCCTGTGTCCCTCTTGCGTGAGCCTGACCGCCTGGTAGAGGGTGTGTATTCAATAAAGGTTATGTTCGGCATTGGTCAAACGGCGCCGATACCGATGTTATGGTCCTTCCCCTTACTGCGGGGAAACAAATGCAGTTATGAGGGCATTAGCCCCCATGTTTGTGAGGACGCCCATGTTCATTACCGGGTCTGATCAGTCTCCCGGTATTTGAGCATGCGCTGAAGTAGTGGGAAACCCGCTACCGTGCATGCGCCTTGGTGTATTCCGTGAGACGCTTGCCCTGCTATGGCTCCTATGCTTGCGCACTGATAACTACCAGCGTGGATTACAGCAAGGGCCGCTCGAGATCCCCGTAAAGTGAGGGGATACCCAAAGATTTCTAAACACTGTGAGAAAAAATAAAGCAACATTACTCTGTTCATAATGGGATTACGGGCCAATGGTACCTCACTTGTTATATGTGTGATGTACACACTAATGATAGTCAGTGGTGGTAATTGCTACAGCCGGTATCTATGTTTGATAACATGGGTATACACAAACCAATGTGTTCCCCATGCCAGCTTGATCTGTTTGAATTTGCGAGCATAACAACGGGCCCACTCTTAGTGAACTACTTAAAATAAAGTAGACCAGGAGGGTAGCAGTAGAGAATAGTCCCTACTCTATTAGGCCAGCTTTCTTGAAGTTGGTTGATGACTAAAGAAGGTGTACATGGTCAATTCTATACATTTTCTATTTCGCATGTTGCAGCCATGGTATCTCATCATTTAACCCTTTATCATCGCTGCAAAGCCTGTATACCCAGCGCTGTTCTCGGATGTGGAGTTGTCTAGAGATATCAGTCTTTTGTTTATTCATAACCTCAAGTACCACCCATCTGAGGTCCAGGTCGTTGTGGCCTTTCTCCGTGAAATGTTTCGTCAGTTTGGTGTTGGTCTTCCTGCACCTAATCGTACTCCGGTGTTCGCTGATCCGCGTCTTCACCTTCCTGGTGGTCATCCCGACATACTTCAGGTTACATGGACAGGATAGGAGGTACACCACACCTTCTGTATTGCAGTTGCTGAAATGTTTAAGCTTCCAGGGTCTCTCTGTACCTATGTCGACTTCTTTTGTTGTGGTGGTCAGCCGGCAGCACACACAGTTGCCGCATGGGTAGTGGCCTGTTGGTCTCGGTTGGCTCCACAGAGTCATCTGATTCTCAATTTGATCATTGGGAGTTTTGGAGTGTACCAAGGTGTCCCTCAAGTTCCTACTCCGTTTGTATGCGAATAGTGGGGTTCCCACTTCTTGTTCCCGCTGTTTAAGATGGCCCATTTTTTCTTTATAATGTTCTGGATTCTGTTCGACACGGGCGTGTATGTTGTAACGCAGACCAGGCGGTCTTTCTTTTCTTTTTGTGTTGTCTCCAAAAGGGCATCCCGGTTATTATTCCTCGCCCTTTTCCTTGCCCGTTTGACCATCTTCTTGGGGTAATGTCTCTCCAGGAGTTTTGTCTCTAGTTGTTCTGCCTGTATCTGGAATGTATCTATCTCAGAACAGTTCCTTCGAATCCTCAGGAATTGGCCTACAGGAAGGTTCTCACGGAGGGCCCTCGGGTGGTAGCTGTCATACATTAATAAACTGTTCTTGTCTGTTGGTTTAGTGTGGACTTTTGTGGATATTCCTTCTGATGTTAAGGTTATATCCAGATCCAAGAAAACAGCCTGATTTTTGTCGATGGTATGTGTGAACCTGAGGTGGGGGTCAATGCCGTTGACCCACTCCATGAAGCGGCAGATAAGGGGGGTGCCATAGTCCTGATGGACTATACTATGTACAAAGAGGAATGCTTACGCCTGCTATCCGACACCTCGAGCTATGAGGTACACCAGGAAGATCCAACACCCCGCATCATGACCAGTATCAAAAACATGGTCAACGAAGCAGAAACCCAGGACTGGATTACCAAGCATGAGGCTGAGTTTTTAGTGAATTTGGAACCAAGGACTCCTAGGCTCTATACCCTTCCAAAAATTCACAAAAACAAAACACCCCCACCGGGCAGACCGATAGTGTCGGGTATTGGGTCAGTTCTGGAACCACTTTCCCAGTTCTGTGACTGGTTCTTGAAGCCGATTGTACAGAAATCTCGATCCTACCTTAGAGACACCAAAGATGTACTTTGCCATCTTCGAGACCTGGACATAGATGCAAGCGAAGACATGTTCATAACCATGGACATTGAAGCGCTCTATACGAGCATCCCCCAGAGGCGTACTCTGGAGGTGGTGGAACAGATTCTACTGGACCAGGATTGGACATATGTGACACCCACGCATTTCATCATGGAGTGTGCGGAACTAGCACTTATGGAGAATTTCTTCGAGTTTGAGGACACCATATACCATCAAGTGGGCGGCACATCCATGGGCAGCACCTTTGCGCCGAGCATGGCGTGTCTGTACGTACACCGCTTTGAGGAGGACCACATCTTTAACCCCTCGAACCCCTTCACACCTCAGATGAAGACATGGAAACGGTACATAGATGACATTTTTGTCATCTGGTGAGGTACCAAGGATGAGGCAACACGCTTCGTGGAGTGGGTCAACGGCATTGACCCCCACCTCAGGTTCACACATACCATCGACAAAAATCAGGCTGTTTTCTTGGATCTGGATATAACCTTAACATCAGAAGGAATATCCACAAAAGTCCACACTAAACCAACAGACAAGAACAGTTTATTAATGTATGACAGCTACCACCCGAGGGCCCTCCGTGAGAACCTTCCTGTAGGCCAATTCCTGAGGATTCGAAGGAACTGTTCTGAGATAGATACATTCCAGATACAGGCAGAACAACTAGAGACAAAACTCCTGGAGAGACATTACCCCAAGAAGATGGTCAAACGGGCAAGGAAAAGGGCGAGGAATAATAACCGGGATGCCCTTTTGGAGACAATACAAAAAGAAAAGAAAGACCGCCTGGTCTGCGTTACAACATACACGCCCGTGTCGAACAGAATCCAGAACATTATAAAGAAAAAATGGGCCATCTTAAACAGCGGGAACAAGAAGTGGGAACCCCCACTATTCGCATACAAACGGAGTAGGAACTTGAGGGACACCTTGGTACACTCCAAAACTCCCAATGATCAAATTGAGAATCAGATGACTCTGTGGAGCCAACCGAGACCAACAGGCCACTACCCATGCGGCAACTGTGTGTGCTGCCGGCTGACCACCACAACAAAAGAAGTCGACATAGGTACAGAGAGACCCTGGAAGCTTAAACATTTCAGCAACTGCAATACAGAAGGTGTGGTGTACCTCCTATCCTGTCCATGTAACCTGAAGTATGTCGGGATGACCACCAGGAAGGTGAAGACGCGGATCAGCGAACACCAGAGTACGATTAGGTGCAGGAAGACCAACACCAAACTGACGAAACATTTCACGGAGAAAGGCCACACGACCTGGACCTCAGATGGGTGGTACTTGAGGTTATGAATAAACAAAAGACTGATATCTCTAGACAACTCCACATCCGAGAACAGCGCTGGGTATACAGGCTTCGCAGCGATGATAAAGGGTTAAATGATGAGCTACCATGGCTGCAACTTGCGAAATAGAAAATGTATAGAATTGACCATGTACACCTTCTTTAGTCATCAACCAACTTCAAGAAGCTGGCCTAATAGAGTAGGGACTATTCTCTACTGCTACCCTCCTGGTCTACTTTATTTTAAGTAGTTCACTAAGAGTGGGCCCGTTGTTATGCTCGCAAATTCAAACAGATCAAGCTGGCATGGGGAACACATTGGTTTGTGTATACCCATGTTATCAAACATAGATACCGGCTGTAGCAATTACCACCACTGACTACCATTAGTGTGTACATCACACATATAACAAGTGAGGTACCATTGGCCCGTAATCCCATTATGAACAGAGTAATGTTGCTTTATTTTTTCTCACAGTGTTTAGAAATCTTGGGGTATCCCCTCACTTTACGGGGATCTCGAGCGGCCCCTGCTGTAATCCACGCTGGTAGTTATCAGTGCGCAAGCATAGGAGCCATAGCAGGGCAAGCGTCTCACGGAATACACCAAGGCGCATGCACGGTAGCGGGTTTCCCACTACTTCAGCGCATGCTCAAATACCGGGAGACTGATCAGACCCGGTAATGAACATGGGCGTCCTCACAAACATGGGAGCTAATGCCCTCATAACTGCATTTGTTTCCCCGCAGTAAGGGGAAGGACCATAATATCGGTATCGGCGCCGTTTGACCAATGCCGAACATAACCTTTATTGAATACACACCCTCTACCAGGCGGTCAGGCTCACGCAAGTGGGACACAGGAAACAGACCTCACAAGCCCATTTTTAACTATCTAAATGGCCTTGGTAGTGTTGGAGGCATGTTTTGACCAATCGGGTGGGGCGATTCACAGTCACGCCTCCCACCAGGCAGTCAGGCAGTCCCGTAGAGGGACACAGGAAACTCACTTAACGGGCCCAATTAACACTGATTAGCTCACTAATTAGTCACAGCTCTTTAGTATAAAAACCCTCTGAATCTCACCATTTACCATCAGCGGGGAGACAGAGAGGACGCCTCCGGGAAGAACGGCTGGAAGCACTGAAACTAGACAGTAAGAGTATGCCTGAAGGAATGCTGGTGTGAACGTGAATGAATAGGTGGTCCATTAGTTCTGGATTTCACCTTGTTATGTTTGCTTTAACTAGGAACCTTGGTCCTGGTTCTTTCTGAATACTGGTGACTAACCCTTAACTACCAGTAGTGATTTTATGTTTTTTCCCTACAGAAAGTCTAAGTAGGTCCTTCCACCTCGGCCCTCCCATGGAGCGTTTAGGGTAGAAATACAGGGTAAGAGTTGGTTTACAACCACTTTTTAACGGTGTGAGTACACGTTGCACCTGCCACGTGTCTCATAAAGACCACTTCACACCACCACGCGCGCTATAGGTATGACGTGGGATGGATGATGTTTATAAACTATTTGTTTACATACTCACACGGTTTGGTTTGTATGTTTTGTCTTTGTTTTTCCTTTCTCTACAGAGTTACTCTCAGTGGCACTATACCAAGAGGGAAATATCCACCTACATAGTGTTTTTTTAACCCCTCCCCTGATCTAGCGACAGGATTTTCCTTCCATTTTTCACTAGTTAAAAGGAAGTGAACACATAGGGTATATACCCCCCCTTTCCCCCCTTTTTTAGGTCCTGAAGAATGCTACGTACCCTTAGGGGACACCTCAGCAGAAATATGTCGACCGCATTTCATACGGTGAAGGGAGAATAATATCCCATACCACCGTTCACTTAGTTTTTAACCACCATACATTTACCATTTGAATAAAGCATAGCACATGGACTAATGTAATGGTTTTTAAATCACTTATCACTCCCCCACGGCCATCACTTAGATTTAGAAGTGCATCCCTGTCTCCAGGTGTATGCCCGCCCTCTATCAAACCAAGTTTTTAGAGGGCGAGGACAGCTGATGATGAAGCATGACACCGGGCGGTGTGTGAGGCCAGTCCGTAACTTTTTATGAGATGCCCCCACTGGTAGTGCATCTCTACAAAACTCTGTAGATAAACATAGCAATTGATTCAAGGGGCAGCCCACTTTTGTGTATTCATGAGATAGTGGAGGCTGGCTCGCCCTTTGGCCCCGCGCCTCTGGTTCCCACCCTCAGCAACATTGCTGGGGCTAGTGTGTGTGAACCGCATAAACATGACAACTTTGTTTCCCTTTAGAATCGGAACACTCTCAGAATCGTGGAAACAATAGATAACAGTTTCACTCAGCTAATCGTGTATGCTTAGTTTCTTCAGAGTTACACAGAAAGAAAAGACGGGCGTTTCAATAAAAGGGATTTATTGAACAGTCTTGTTTCTCGAGATATGAGCTGTTATGATCACAAGACAGTATGCGAGATATATAATGTACAGCGTAAGCAGTAGAAAGAAATAATACTGCGCTAGCATTATCTTTTAGATATCACACATATATTCATATACATAAATAACATAAGCTAAGAATGCGAGTACTCATACGATGCGTCTCTAAGCTAGTTATACCCCAGTGTACCTAACCTAACCTAGGTGTAGGACAAGGTAAGAAGTAGGTGAAGTATTCTATAGTATGGTATACTAAGAGTCTGATATGCCAAGAGTCCCTCTAGGTTCTAGTCAGCTCCATACCTTGAGAATGAGAGAGGTGGGAATCTCTTTCCGGATCCTCGAACTCTAACACCCCGCGAAGGGAGTCAGAACACTGGAAGCTGGATTCTCTGCGAGCAGGGATGACAGCGTCTCTTCTCAGTGCGTCAGGCCGGGACACGGGCTCCTCTAAAGTCGAGGTCTCCTCCTAACTTGCTTGGGCAAGGGAAGGTATATTTATACCTGGTAGGTGCCTTGGAATGTTAGCATTGACGTGAAGTCGGACAGAGGAAGACGTCAGGAATGAACCCTTAAGGAATAGCGGTTCATGCATAATAGATGAGTTCTTGGAGAAATCAATAATCCTGTGCTAGGGGAACTCCCAAGAGCTTAAGGGTCTGGTTTGTAAGAACTCGTTGTGACGTTAGGGTGGACGGATGTCGGTGACCATGCCTGTATTTGGAGTGCATGGCTAATGCCTAAATAAGGACTGGGATTTTATGCCTATATAAGGGCAATGCGAATTGTGCCTATATAAGGACATGTTTCAGGAAAGCCTATATACGGACACCTAAAGCGGAATACAACACCCACTCCACTTTCGAATGAACGATAATACTAAATGCTAAACATTAAATGCTAAACATTAAATTGAGTACCACATGTTGCTAAAAACAGTTCAAAAAGCATATTAAAAGAAGTCTTTAAAAGAAACTGTTGCTAAAACATGTAATGCAATAGGTACTGTACATTGTAAAGCAGTTTTTCATGCTAAGCATATATTGGAAATAAATGCAACATGAATGAATAAACAGAAATATATACATTTGACGAAATGGTTGACAAGTTTTCAAAAATCAAAGCCATTTCATAACATGATGCTAAAATGAAATTATAGTAAAATAAGGTGACAATGTGTCCCTGGAAGTATTCAAATAAGTCTGTTTTATATGAATAGTTCTACTGTAAGCAGATTGAGTTGCCATGTATTTTCAAAAATTAGAGAAAAAAGAAAAAGTTCAATTTTAGGAAGAGTTCCAAGTTTTGTTCAGTTTTGAAAATATGGAGGCCAAATTTCATTGCGCCCCTGGTACACTGTGAGCCGAATCAAAGTCATTGTATGGGTCTGGTGTAAACATGAAATCATCTATTTCTGTAGTCAAAATATCGTCTACCGATGTTGGTGACATTTGGAACACCTCATTTAGAAGGTTAACTGCACAGAGATGTGAAGCATCGCCTTCAGCATAGGATGCCGCAGCAATGTTTGCGTCCGTTGTTACCTGTGTGCCTGTTGATCCATCTCGTACCTCAGCAGCAGCAGGAAGCGTCTGTGAGATCTCAATGAATGCCGTCATCAGGATTGGTAGCCTCTGGGGACAACACAGAGCATGGGCCGTTATCGGGTCCAGCAGAGTATCGATATCCGTTGGCATGACTGATGGAAGTGTTAGACAGGTGTCTAGCACGCATTCTTCACTGCAAAGCAGGCAGCGTAGAACAGGTAAGATGCAATCTTGCCAGATTGGTCTGAATGACAGAAACCATGTTGTATTAAGTTCCCGTAGACGAGGTATGCCCAAAAGTTGCACTATGCGCTCACGGCACTTCCGTTCTAGGAGAGCCTTCTCCACATCGCTCGGAGTGATGCCGGTGAATAGGCTTGCCATAGCGTAGTGGTAGGAATAGAAACAGGATTCCTGCAACAAGTGCTAGAATTAATGGCACAACACCAAACACCAAATGTGCGAAGTTTGGGATGATTCCGAGGACTGCCTGGAAGGGTGCTAACAGTCCTGAACAGATGGTCTTAAATACATGTACAATCCCGCTCGTATCAGACATGTTTAAGATACGTCCCATCATTTCTACGAAATGTATAGGGCAGTTGGTACGAATTAAAGCCTGTATCTCAGCCGAAGTCCTTGCAATTTGTAGATCATAGGTTTCTTTGGCCGAGGTCAAAGGCACGGTTTGTTGCAAAAGCATGGCTTTCATTCTGCTTAAAGTATCAAAACGTATAAAAGAAACATTCAATGAAGGCCATAGAGGCGACTCCCTGACTGTCTCTGTTTGGGGGAACAATACTTGCATACAGCAAGTAACCCTGGAGTCGACCGTTACCAGATATGGGATCCCTGGCAACATGCCACAGCAACTCTGATCATTCAACATGAGGTAACTCCCATTAGAAAGTTGGCCAAACGGATTAATCACAGCAGCTGGTGTACCTTGCAGGTGACAAGATAAATATGCCACAGAACCATTACAAGCCACGTGCAAAGAAATGTCCTGACATATGAGAGAACCGCTTAATGCCTTTTCACAGTTTGTACCGCTTAGAAACACTTCACGATCTCCACTCCAACATCTGTATTCGTAAGGTAAATCCCAGGATGTCTTAATGTATTCTTTACCCAACCTTTCATATTTGCCTGCTTGCATTTGTTTGAGGCAATACTGAAAATGAAAAGTAGTGACAGGCAGAGTTATTTTGCCATGAATAAGCCATTCTGTAGCTGGTTTTTCTGCCACTGTGAATGGTAATATTTCCAGTTTTCAATGCTCAGCACTGTATACTTTGCTCCCCTTTGTGCCAGTTCGATCTGTTTATCTGTTAGATTGTATTCCGAAAACAGAGAAGACGTGTTGATAAAACGCCAAGGCACATAGCCCGCACGCAAAGATTGCAGCGTCCAGCCTAATAACATAATAGAACGTAACTGAGATTGGCCTTGTTGTAACATGGCTAAATATTGTTCCAGTATGTCAATAGCAGAGGATACAATGTTGTCCAATGAATAAATTCTGGATGACAAAGTTGTTAACCCATTGTCGACCACAGTGAGAGATTTCTCTAAGTTAATACGATCAAGTTCACGTATTCTTTCTGCGGCCTCTGCCTGTGAAACCTTCCATACTTCATTATAAGCAGCATAAATGCCGGCATATATGAAACGTTTTAGACGTGGTTTTCTTGGTCCTAGCAAGAATTCCCTAAGGTCTGCGTCTTCTTTAAGTAAAGATAAGTGTTGTTTCACATCCTCAAGTGTAGACTTTTGTAACCAGTCAAGGCACAATTTCCTTACACTGTATGTTGTTACTACCCCCGGATGTTGTCTTTGAACATATCGTGAGTCTGGCCTATGGATTGTAAAGCCCTGTGTTTTATTCAGGAATCTTTCTTGACAGATGTTTGTGTCTGTGGGCCAGAGCAACCATTTTTTCCAATCAGGATCTGATCTGCTGTTTTGTAGTATTGTGTCTACTGTGACCGCTCCCTGTGTAGTGTTATTAATTGCAGGTGTTGGTACAGAAGGTGTGTTCATGTCTTTGATCTTGGCTAAACCGAGGCAAGACGTTTGTTGCACAGTGTCATTCAAAAACATTATTTGATGTGGGATGATACATGCTCTAAATAAAGCTTCTATCCCCTGCACTTGCCAATCTTTAGAACCCCAGACAGATTTTGTGTCTATTGTGTCTTTCCAAAAGTCAAATCCTTGTCTAGACAGTTGGGTAATAAAGGCTGCAGAATAAATCTGTTTCGTATTAGTTAACATAATTTTCTGACCTGTTTTGTTTACATTCATATAGTAAAACGTTTCTGGATCAGATGTATTGTACCCTGAAAAGTATGGAAACTTATTTGCAAACGTTTTTGAACTACCCTTTGAAGGTGTAGGACAATGTTCCCATTGGTTAAATTTAAAAACATTTCTAGGTGTTGCAGATTTATGCAAGAAATGATGACCATAGTGGTTGTAACAATAAAGCTGTTCATAGTCTGATGAACCCTCTAAGTATTCATTGTTAGAGAATGCAGCAGACCTTTCTAGATCAGACATCATATCATTTACAGTCTCAAAGTCCCAATCATCAGAATAGGTACTGGAGGTAATAAAGTCACTTAATGAAATTTTAAATAAATGTGGAATCTTCAAAAGTTCTGTGGGGCCGAATATATCGAAATCGGTTTTGTCCCAAACTATACCATCCTGTATAGGAACGGCTGTGATGTTCACTGCTGACAAGTCTCTTGTTTCACGATGGGAAGATTTGTGTGGTTTTAAAAGTAAGTTCACATTTTTACTTTCAGTGTCCAAACGGATGTATCTGCCATTTATAAGCATGCTAAGAGTCATAACCAAAGCTAGCCAAAACAGAAAGAAAAATATTCCAGAAATAATCCATATTTCAATCCATGGTGAAACCAGATAAGTCTCTTCTCAGGAAATGAAAAAGGTCTTGTACTTGCTGTTTGAAAGTTTTTGATGCTGGCGTCGTTTCCCGTTCACTCGGATCCTCAGAAAACGTATCAAAGTTAATGAAATAGCCAGAAGCAGTTCTGTCAATTGTTGGAATTGCATCAGGATTTGTAGAAATCGCTGGAACCAGTTGATCACTTGTTACGTTGGTGTAGACAGGTGTATCTGGACGAACTGTCACTTGAGTTTCAAGAGGGATGAGTTCCATAGCATTGTTGCTTAGTCCTTCATCTGTTACTGCTGAATTCTCGATGGTTATGAGTCTTTCAGTCTGAACCTCTTGGATAGTAGCGAGAGGAGTGCATCTGCTACTAGGTCGGAGTCCACGAGGCCTACTATTTAGTATTGGCCACATACTGTGGTTTGATGAGGTCGATTGACACAAATCTTTTCTCCTGTTTTCCAGCAAGGGGCGGCAGAAGTACTGTTCTTGTTCCGTGGATGGCTATGACAGGTACTGGTTGTCTGTAAGAAGGTCCAAATTCCTTGTTGTCCGCAATCTTCTCTCTGACTAGATCCCCAACTTTTGGGATCCAGACAGGCCTTGCTGGGACTGCCGGTGTTTCCCCAGTGGTGGTTGGCTTCAGGAACACGTTGCTTTGTTTCGATCTTAGTTCATTTAGATCCTGTAAAACAGCCAAAGGATCTTTGATATCAAAGGGTTTATTTTCCACCACTGTGCCTTTACATTCGAGATCAGGAACCCACATTCTTGTCCCAAATAGGACCTCATATGGAGTGACCCCCCCTAGAGAACTTCTTGGCAAATTATTTAATGAGCGTTGGAACCCATAAAGATGTTTGACCCACCCATCACTTGAACCTAATACTCTAGCTGTTATAGACTGCTTTATGTCCCGGTTTTTCCTTTCCACAACAGAATTTCCCTCAGGATGAAACGGAGAGGAGTACCGCAATGCAACGCCCAAACCTGCCATGGCTTCTTTGTAAGCCCGAGAGCTAAACGCAGGGCCCTGGTCAGAATGTAGTGTGCCAATTGCGTATGTGCCGATAATGACTCGCAAATCTTTTATAACAGTTCGAGCGTCAGCCGAGCGCTGAGGCCATATCCATAGGAACCTTGACTTAGTATTTGTGGGATTGCATTTGTCCATAAGGACGCCTGCGCGTAGATAGTCTAATGCTGTCTAACAATGGTGTCTGTACTGGGCAGGCTACTTCGTAGTCTGGTGTCTGATGGCGTTCTGCATCACGCTGTATATTACAGTCTATGCAGTCATCGATGAATATGTGAATCTGTGTATTCATTCCAGGCCACCAGTACATCTCTTTTAATGTCAATTTTGTTTTAGAGATCCCTTGATGTGACAGACCCTCCCGCAGATGTGCTTCATAAATCAAAGCTGCTCTACGTTCCATGTTTGGAATTACCCTATCCCCCACTCCAGGGATTTGAGCAAAAGGAACGTTGTTCGCATCAATTACATAAGAGTACTTGAGTGGAAATTTCTTTGGTAACGCTGCACCACTGCCTTTGCTTGAAGCATTGACAGCCAACAATATCTCACTGTCTATTCTCGTTTTTGAACGAGTGATCGCAGCTACGGAAGCCGTTTGAACAGCCCCCTTTGCGGCTTCGTCAGCCAATGAATTCCCTGCAACGTGAACGCCATCACGTTGATGACTCCGCGTGTGTATCACGTGAGCTTTTGGTAGTTCGTTTTTTAACTGAACTACTTGTTCCCAAAGCATTTTATGCTTTATTGTGCCACCTTTTGCATCTTTGAACCTGTTTTCAAGCCAATTCTGTATATATTCATTATACGACTGAACACAGTAAAAGAATCGCACACTATAAGTGTGGGGAATTCGCGATCTGTATTTTCAAGTGCCAGTTTGAATGCTTGTAGTTCAGCTCGCTGAGCTGTACAATCTCCTAGAGATTGAGTTTTAGTGACCATTGGTCTGAAGTTACCATCTTGCATGCGACCTTTAACGATTGCGCATGCTGCACAGTAAGCTTGCTTACTCCCTGTAGCGGGTTGTGCTGAACCGTCAGTGTAAATTATGAATTCGTACTGATCGAGAGGCAAAATTTCAGTGGGCAGAGGACATTCATGTTCATATTGCAGGAACGCTTGTGTTTTTAAATCAGGATCAAAAACATATTCAACATCTGTTGCAGCAAGAGAATTAACCCATTGTATCCATCTAGGATGTAAAGCTTTTGCATTTGGAATGCTCGCTTTTGTAACCGCCTCTAAGGCTGGTACTGGAGTTACGACAATAATGCGTTTCCCTTGGGCTAGAGCTCTTTCTTTTGCTACAGCGGTTTGAACTGCTGTCAGTATTTTTTCAGTTGAAGTGAAGCGCATTTCTGCTTGTGTATACAAATGTGATTTGTATGCTATTGGTGCCTTTTCACCCTCATTAAATGTTAAATAGGTGAATATGCATTGTCCCGAAATTATTCGGATCACTAAATTGCGTGTATTTACGCGTGTTTGTAAGTGATTTGTTGCTAACATGTTAGCTTGGAGTGAACGCAGGATTTCTGTGTGTTCTTGTGTCCAATGTTTGATTGAAAAATCAGGTCTGATTAATTCGTAGAGAGGTTTAACCCTTTCTGCGTAATTTAGAATGTATGTTCTTCCAAAATTTAGGAAACCCAAGATGCATTGTAAGTTTTTCAGCGTTTTTGGAGGTTGGAGCAGCGCACACTTTTCTAAAAAGTTAGCTGCCAGGCACTTGCCTTCACTTGAAAGCTCATATCCTAGAAAAAGGACATTGAGATGGGCAATTCTGGATTTTTAAAGTTGAATTTATAGCCCTCAGAGGCGAAGCCCAATATAATGGTACTCACCCTGTTCAAGTGCCTATCCAGGTCATCGTCTGTCAGATAGATATCATCGACATATGACAATGTCTCATTATCATAAATTTGTAGTAACTCTGTTACCCTCGCTGAGAATAACCCTGGGCTGTTCTTGAACCCTTGTGGGAGTCTCCAAAATTGACGCTGGGTCCCCATTATTGAGAAAGCTGTTAAGTACCTGCTTTCAGGTGCTATGTTTTGACAAAAGAAACCATTTGAAATGTCCAATGTGGTTTTATATTTTTTGCGCACAATGTTATTCATTAATGCTGTACTATGTGCATTTTGCACTGCAAATGTTTTAGAACAAGTGTTTAAGTGTCTGTAATCCAAAACTAGACGATATGTATTGTCTGGTTTGGATACAGGAAACAAAGGATTGTTCATTGAGGAGGTGCATGTTTCAATCACCCCTTGGTATTCAAGTTGATCTAAGATCTCCCTGACCTGTTTTTTAGCTTCTTGCTTTATTGGACACTGCCTTTGTGCAGTAGGTTCATTTTTTAACTGTATTTTATGGTGAGGTGAGTCCTCATCCCATCCTACATGATTTTTGTATAATGCTGGGGCCTGTGCTACTGCCCATTTCCTGGCATAAGTATATTTTAGGTGAATTGGAATATGGTTGGAGAAGGCTGGCATAATGATGTCCTCGCCATGTGGGCACTCCCTGACAAAATTTGGTGGCCAGTCTTTTTCTGCTAGAAATATATCATAACCCCTTGAAAGTTTCTCCCAAAAGAGTGCTTTCACTTGTCTTGGTATGTCTCCCTCCATTTGGAGTGTTATTTCATATAACTTTTGTGGAGTACTAACCCTGGTGTCTACAGTTTCTACTGTGATGTACTCATTCAAGTCCACTATCTCCAGAAGTTCCTTCAGGTTCTGGCGAGCTATTGTGACTTCTGCTGCACTGTCCAGCATTGTCTGAGCCCATTCTCCGTTCTTGAGCTGTGTTCTCAGTATTCTCGGCATGTCTGATCTTCAGACCTGTGTGAGAAGTTGGCCTGGTATATACTGTCCACTAATTATAGTGGGCACCTTGCACCAGTCCAAACAACCCCTTATTGGAGATAGGTTAAAGACAACCTTTATTGAAAGCTATCCTAGTGGTAGCTATGGAGAGCAGCCTTCAGGCTAAGTCTTGAAGGAATGTAAAGCAGCTTGTTTTACCAGTCTATAATCTCTTGAGTGACCAAATGAAAGAGGACCACACCAGGTATATATTCAAAATATATGTATTTATTGCTAAACACACCCCTCTAGTCTCTTTATGAGGCTAGAGTTCGAAATACATAAGTTATAAGTTAGTTATCAACAGTAATAGCACAAATACACGTTTGAGCCCTAGGGGCGTACCAAACCATATACCAATAAAGTGGTATAAGAACCACGACTGAGCTAGACACAAGGCCTAGAGCCTGTAGAAGTGCTTGGACCACAAGGAACCACCCAAGGTAGTGACACAGGGGACCCACGGGGGACGCGTGCAGTGTGATAACACAGCCGCGAATCGCCGTTGACTTCTATGGGGAAAGTCGCGGTTGGAATTTTAAAGAAAAGGGACACTTAGAGGAGGACTTGGAGCAAACCCTTTTAGAACTGGGTCGTTCTAGAGTCTATACCCACGGGAGCACCGGAGTACTCGAGTTACCTCACCCAGGAAGCCGGGTGCATAGGTGTCTTTCGGGGTCGGGTTTCGTCGTCGTTTTCAATGGCAATCTGCTGCAAAGTGCTGCTGGCGACCAAGTCCAAAGTGTTCGGGTGGATCCAAAGGTGGATCGAAGATCTGAAGAACCTGAAAGCAGAGGGGACAGAGTCTGGGTCACTAGCCAGTGACCAGGAAGGCGATGAGCGAATGCCCACCGATGTCGGGTGCTTCAGGTAGGTTGATGGTCGTCTTGACTCTTCAGCCACGAGGTCCAGGAGGCGTCGACGACGACCAGGAGCTGGATTCGAGCTGTCCTACAATGTTTGTCGATTTCTGAGGTGTCAGCGACCGGATTGGTCCCAAAAAGCCTTGGCAACGGCAAGTCTCTTGGAAATAGAAGAAGGACGTGGATGCAGACCAGCAAGGTCTGAGGGACTCACCCAGCAAAGGTAAGTCAGGGCACGCGTGGAGCAACCAGGGAAGCCCAAGCAGGATAAGATTGGCCTTCGGGAGGGCCTACTAGCCAACGGACTAGCGACCGCGAAGGAGCCTTGAGTGGATGCACTTAGAGCTGGCTCACGGGACACTCGTGGAGTGGAGGCCAGTGATCTTCAGTGCAGTTGGTGCTGGAGGCAGGGGCTACTCGGAGCCCAAAGCACAACTTCGTGGGAGCACAGGAAGAGGATGCACTTGCAAATGTGCTCGGTGTCCAGTGGTCATGGTTTCACGTTACCCACGACAGCTACGGGTCTCAGCTTTGCTGGGGACTCAGGGCAGCCTTGGAGAAGTCTGAAAATCCACCTCTGGTGATGCAAAGACTTTGGCGTCCGGCGGGAGCTTCGGCGATGCAGACCGGACAATTGCTTCTTTGGTGCCTGCCAAGCAGGGGAGTCACTCCTT
The DNA here is from genome assembly GCA_963921515.1 of Calotriton arnoldi. Taxonomy (NCBI): domain Eukaryota; kingdom Metazoa; phylum Chordata; class Amphibia; order Caudata; family Salamandridae; genus Calotriton; species Calotriton arnoldi. The sequence continues at coordinate 1,707,307 of CAWUFW010002319.1, forward strand.
GACCCCAAGGGAGATTCTTCAGTCCTCTAATCTTAAAGTAGAGCGTCGAAGGTCCAAGATTCTGTGTCAGAGTTTCGTCCAGGTAAATCTAAAGTCCTAAGGACTGGGGTCCCATACTTATACTAAGGTAGGGGGTTGGACATACTCTGGGGACCCACCTATGGTCCAGTTTCGCGCCAGAGCAGGGGCTGGAAGCCCCTGAGCCGGTTTGAACTGGGGTATGCACAGGGACACCAAATGTGCCCCCAGTGCAGGACTTCAAAGCACCAGAGTGCGCTCCCGCCCAGCCCCAATACACACTATCCTGTCTGGGGAGGTGGTTACACCTCCCTGGGACAGGAAACCTATTGTCCAGGCCTCCCCTGCCGGAGTTTTGGTCAGCAGCAGGAGGCCAGACTCGTGTCTGTGGCAGCGGCATCCATTTTGTGATGCCAGGGCTTGGAAAGAAGTTACCGGGCAGGCCGGTGTGTACATGTCTCTCCCTCTAGAAGGGTGGAATGCTACCCCCGCCGCCAGAACTGGCGGGGGGTAGTATTCCAAGATGTTTGACACCAAACACGACATGTTTCCGTGCAGCCATCCCAAAGTTAGCATTTAACGCGGAGTTATAATGCGCTTAAGAGTATATGGTCAGGCTGCACTACAAACAGCATCAGAGAAGGGTCTCCGAACACTGCAGAGGGGCCCTGCTCATGCAGGGGCACCCTCTCACATAGGAACCACGCACTCTGCCTTCAGGATTGATAAGGCCTGCAATAGGAGTGACTTATAGGTTTATATGTGTGTATGTATGTAGTGATATAGGTAACCTATATCACAGTAAGAGGTGCATGCACCACCTTACCCAGGCTGCAGTAGCAGACCTGTGGTGTCCTTTTGGCTGGCCTTCCAGGGGTGGCACAATACATGCTGCAGCCCCTGGTAGGCCTCTGAGGTACCTATGCCCTGGGTACATAGTATACCATATACTAGGGACTTACAAGGGCACTCCAGATTCCAATCAGAGATGTGCCGAAGGCACATGGAAACCATTTTAGAGAGGAGGCAGATAGGCTGGGGTTCTGATTAGCAGGGCCCCAGCCAGACTAAAGTCGAAAAACAGTGAAGCATCAGCAAAAAGTGGGGTTACCCATGTGAAGCAGATCCTACTCTCCTACACAACCCCCCCCCCAAACGTAGGGACATTAAACTAACCTTGCCCAGTTAAGTCTTCATGTTCTAAGTGGAAGTACCTAGAGAGTCCATCTGCATTGGCATGGTTACTCCCAGGTCTATGTTCCACTGTGAAGTCCATCCCCTGTAGGGAAATGGACCACCTAAGCAGTTTGCGGTTTTCACCCTTCATTTGTTTTAGCCATAAGAGGGGCTTATGGTCTGTTTGAACAAGGAAGTGAGTACCAAACAAGTATGGCCTCAACTTCTTCAGAGCCCAGACCACAGCAAAGGCCTCCCTCTCAATGGCTGACCAACGTTTCTCTCTAGGGGTCAGCCTTCTGCTAATAAAAGCTACTGGCTGATCCTGACCTTCATCATTCAATTGTGACAGTACAGCCCCTACCCCCAATTCAGATGCATCTGTTTGGACAATGAACTTCTTGGAGTAATCAGGACTCTGTAGAATGGGAGCAGTGCACATGGCCTGCTTTAGGTCATCAAATGCCTTTTGACAGCTAACTGTCCACTGAAACTTTTGGGCATTTTCTTGGAAGTTAAGTCATTCAGGGGTGTCACTATTGATCCATACCCCTTGACAAATCTCCTATAGTACCCAGTCAGGCCTAAAAAGGCTCTCACCTGAGTCTGGGTAGTTGGAGCAGTCCAGTCCATGATGGTCTGGATCTAGCTCTGCAAGGGTTGAACCTGGCCTCCACCCACAAGGTGGCCCAGGTACACAACCTGACTCTGCCCTATCTGGCACTTGGTGGCCTTGATAGTCAGGCCTGATTTCTGCAGGGCCTGTAAAACATTTCTGAGGTGGACCAGGTGATCCTCCCAGGTGGAGCTAAAGACAGCAATATCATCTAGATATTCTGCACTATAGGCTTCCAGACCTGTAAGGACTGTATTCACCAACCTCTGAAAAGTGGCAGGTGCATTCTTCAGACCAAAGGGCATCACCACAAATTGATAATGCCCACTAGGGGTAGAGAATGCTGTTTTTGGCTTTGCATCATCAGCTAGTCTGATCTGCCAGTAGCCAGCTGTCAGGTCAAATGTGCTTAGATACTTGGCTGATGCCAAAGTGTCTATTAGCTCATCTGCCCTAGGTATTGGATGGGCATCAGTCCTAGTGACTGCATTGAGACCCCTGTAGTCCACACAAAACCTCATCTCTCTTTTCTCACCATTGGTGTGAGGTTTTGGCACAAGGACCACTGGACTAGCCCAAGGGCTATCTGAGGGTTCAATAACTCCCAAATCCAACATTTTCTGGACTTCTGTCCTGATACAGTCCCTGACATGGTCAGGTTGCCTATAAATTTAATTTTTAATAGGCAGACTGTCCCCAGTGTCCACTTCATGAGTGCACCAGGTGGTCTGACTGGGTGTCAGTGAGAACATGTGTCTGAACTGATTGAGCAGCTGTCTGCAATCAGTCTGCTGCTGGGTACTGAGGCTGCCTGCCAAGGCTACACCATCCACTGACCCATCATCAGGGTTCTGTGAGAGCAGGTCAGGGAGTGGGTCACTCTCTTCCTCCTGTCCCTCATCAGTAGCCATGAGCAAGCCCATGTCTGCCCTATCCACATATGGTTTTAACCTGTTGACATGGAGAACCCTGTGGGGACTCCTGGTGTTCCTAGGTCTACTAAGTAGGTAACCTCACCCTTCTGTTCAACAATGGTATGGGGTACACTCCATTTGTCTTGGAGAGCTGCTGGGGCCACTGGCTCCAACACCCACACCTTCTGTCCTGGCTGGTAAACAGTCAGTACAGCCTTTTAGTCATGCCAGGCTTTTGAAGTTCCTGGCTAGCCTCAAGGTTTTTAGTTGCCTTTTTCATGTACTCATCCATCCTGGAGCGGAGACCAAGTACATAGTCCACTATGTCTTGCTTTGGGGGCTTGAGAGGTAACTCCCATCCTTCCTTCACCAAGCACAATGGACCCCTGACAGGGTGACCAAACACAAGTTCAAAAGGGCTGTAGCCAACCCCCTTTTGAGGCACCTCCCTGTATGCAAATAAAAGGCAGGGCAAGAGTATGTCCCATCTTCGCCTAAGCTTTTCTGGGAGCCCTTTAATCATGCCCTTCAAGGTTTTGTTGAATCTCTCAACTAAACCATTGCATTGTGGGTGATAGGATGTGGTGAACTTGTAAGTCACTCCACACTCCTTCCACATTGCTTTCAAGTATCCAGACATAAAGTTAGTACTCCTGTCTGATACAACCTCCTTAGGGAAGCCCACTATTGAGAAAATTCCCAGGAGGGCCCTTGCCACCACAGGTGCTGTAGTGGTCCTAAGGGGAATAGCCTCTGGGTACCTGGTGGCATGATCCACTACCACCAGGATAAACCTGTGCCCAGATGCTGTTTGGGGATCCATGGGACCAACAATGTCAATCCCCACCCTTTCAAAGGGAACCCCCACCACAGGTAGTGGTATCAGGGGGGCCTTTGTAGTGCCACCTGCCTTGCCACTGGCCTGGCAGGTTACACAGGAGCGACAAAACTCTTTGGTGTCTTCAGACAAATGGGGCCAGTGAAAGTGAGGGACAAGTCTGTCCCAAGTCTTGTTCTGGCCCAGGTGACCTGCTAAGGGAATGTCATCGGCTAGGGTCAATAGGAAGCCCCTGAACTTCAGAGGTATCACCAGGCTTGGGGTCTCTACACTCTGAGTACAAGAGTCCATCATCCCAATACACTGTATGGGGACCACTAGCTTTCCCAGCAGCCTCAGCAGCAGCTTGCTGTCTGAGGGGTTCAAGAGAGGGGCAGCTCTGCTGCTCCTGGCTCAGATCTGCCCTGGAAGGGCCCCTGTCCCCAAGAACTCAACCTGGTCAGGTTCAAGCTCCTCTGGGACAGTTCCTTCCTCAGGACTGAGATCATCTCCCTCAAGAGACTGATCTTTCTTCTGAGCCAAGGGGAAGGCACTGCCTTTACCCTACTACTCCTCTTCTTGGAGGGCACTTGGTCCATTATTCCAGAATCCAAGGCCTGTTCAGTGTTAGACATTTTGCTCTGTGACCTGGTCACAGCAAACACATCTGCAGGGATCCCCAGCATTTCTGCATGGGTCCTGAGCTCCACTTCTGCCCAAGCTGAAGTTTCAAGATCATTGCCAAGCAAGCATTCCACTGGTAGGTTTGCACTCACCACAACCTTCTTAAGGCCAGTTACCCCTCCCCAGGAGAAGTTAACAACTGCCAGAGTATGGTCTGTTCTGACATTGCTAGCATTGGTCACTTGGTACATTTCACCAAGTATAATCTGCCCAGGATTCACAAGGTCTTGTGTCACCATGGTGACACTTGCCCCTGTGTCCCTAAATGCCAAAGCCTCTTTTCCATTGATTAAGGGCTGTTGTCTGTAATTGCCCAGATTACTGGGACTCACAGAGGAGGTCACATCCATGCCTCCATCACAGACTAGGACAGCCTGAGTGAGTTCTCTGACTAGGTCAGAGCTCATCTCCTTACCCAGGGTCAACCCTACTAAACCCTTGGCTTGTGTACTCCCACCACCAACTGTAACTGTACTAGGGGGAACAGGTGCCGTAGGGGCGTTGGTGGGAGCTGGAGTAGAGTCTTTGGACTTGGTGCAATCACTGGTCCAGTGGGTCTTTTGCTTACAGACCTTGCACCATGGTTTCGTTTGGCCTGTCCCTTTGTTAGACTGTGAATCCCCACCTGAAGAAGATTTTTGGGGGCCTTGTGAAGACTTCTGGTCTTTACCCTTCTCCCCACCCTTATCCGAGTTCTTAGAATCTTGCTTCTTTGGGTCAACACCTTGGTTCTGTACCTTCTGCCTCACCCTGGTTCTGACCCATTTGTCTGCCTTCTTTCCCAATTCTTGGTGAGAGGTCAGATCAGAGTCCACCAGGTACTGATGCAACAGCTGATTTTGACAGTTATTAAGAATCTGCACCCTCATGATAAGATTGTACAATCCTGTGAAGTCACACACCTTACTGCCCATCAACCAACCTTCCAGAGCCTTAGCAGAACAATCCACATAGTCCACCCAGTCTTGAGTCTGTGCTTTTTGGGTATCTCTGAACTTTAACCTGTATTGTTCAGTTGTTAGGCCAAACCCATCAATCAGAGCACTCTTCAAGACTTTGTAATTGTCAGCATCCTCTTCTCTTACAGTGAGGAGCTTGTCTCTACCTTTGTCTGCAAAGGAGAGCCACAAGATTGCTGCCCACTGCTCCCGAGGGACCCTCTGTACTTTACAGGCCCTCTCCAGTGCAGTTATCCATTTGTGGATGTCATCCCCACTCTGGTAGGGAGGGACAATCTTGCTCAGGTTTCTATGGTCATAAGACCTTTCCCTATCTCTGGGGAAATTGCTGCCACCATGGGACTCTAGTCCCAACTTTTCTCTCTCTATAGAGATCTAGGGACTCCCTGTCTATAGCCAACTGCTGTTTTCTGAGTTCAAGCTGGGCTTGCTCATACTGAATCAGTCTCTTCCTCCTGTCATGAGAGGATTCTCTCCTATGAGAAGAGACAGAGGACCCTATTGAGGTGTCAGAGTGGTTAGACTCCTGAGAAGGAGATCTAGACCTTCTGGGCACACTCACAATTCTTCCTGGGGGGGCAAAGGGGAGGTCAATCTGATCCTCCTCCTCCTCCACAGGGGGAATTGGGTTTTCCAGGTCAAGGTCATTTTCACCTTCCTGGCCAGTTTCAGAGGGGGGGGCCTGGGTTTCTTCACCGTTGCCCCCTTCCTCATTTTCTGCCCCACCCTCTCTGCCTACCCCTTCAGACCCTAGGGGCCTGCTGAGATCATCAGACAGTAACACCTCCTTCAGGTGCTGGGTGCTGGCACTTGTGCCTGCCTTCAACTTCCTAGTATTGCATAATGCTCTCAATTCCAAGAATGGGAGTCTATCATACTTGGAGGGAAGAAGCCCACTGGCTTCTGGCAAGGACTCACTGGGTCCTGGCTTTGAAGACATTAGTAGTGAGGTGTGGTGTATGCACTACCTACTCTAGTGTGGCCTACTAAACTCTCTTGAGTTGTAGAAAGGGTGTGCTTTCCCTTAACACACAACTCTAAGTTCAGTAGAACTTACTGTATACTAAGCTTGATTTATATGTACCTTAGGTACCCTTAGTGGTTTTCAGTTGATCAATTCAATTGAGATTATCTGGTAAAACAATAGCAAGCTGGAATCCCACACGCTGCACACCAATGTGTGAAGTTGGCCTGGTATATGCTGTCCACTAATTATAGTGGGCACCTTGCACCAGTCCAAACAACCCCTTATTGGAGATAGGTTAAAGACAACCTTTATTGAAAGCTATCCTAGTGGTAGCTATGGAGAGCAGCCTTCAGGCTAAGTCTTGAAGGAATGTAAAGCAGCTTGTTTTACCAGTCTATAATCTCTTGAGTGACCAAATGAAAGAGGACCACACCAGGTATATATTCAAAATATATGTATTTATTGCTAAACACACCCCTCTAGTCTCTTTATGAGGCTAGAGTTCGAAATACATAAGTTATAAGTTAGTTATCAACAGTAATAGCACAAATACACGTTTGAGCCCTAGGGGCGTACCAAACCATATACCAATAAAGTGGTATAAGAACCACGACTGAGCTAGACACAAGGCCTAGAGCCTGTAGAAGTGCTTGGACCACAAGGAACCACCCAAGGTAGTGACACAGGGGACCCACGGGGGACGCGTGCAGTGTGATAACACAGCCGCGAATGGCCGTTGACTTCTATGGGGAAAGTCGCGGTTGGAATTTTAAAGAAAAGTGACACTTAGAGGAGGACTTGGAGCAAACCCTTTTAGAACTGGGTCGTTCTAGAGTCTATACCCACGGGAGCACCGGAATACTCGAGTTACCTCACCCAGGGAAGCCGGGTGCATAGGTGTCTTTCGGGTCGGGTTTCGTCGTCGTTTTCAATGGCGATCTGCTGCAAAGTGCTGCTGGCGACCAAGTCGAAAGTGTTCGGGTAGATCCAAAGGTGGATCGAAGATCTGAAGAACCTGAAAGCAGAGGGGACAGAGTCTGGGTCACTAGCCAGTGACCAGGAAGGCGATGAGCGAATGCCCACCGATGTCGGGTGCTTCAGGTAGGTTGACGGTTGTCTTGACTCTTCAGCCACGAGGTCCAGGAGGCGTCGACGACAACCAGAAGCTGGATTCGAGCTGTCCCATGACGTCTGTCGATTGCTGAGATGTCGGCGACCGGATTGGACCCAACAAGCCTTGGCAACGGCAAGTCTCTTGGAAATAGAAGAAGGACTTGGATGCAGACCAGCAAGGTCTGAGGGACTCACCCAGCGAGGGTAAGTCAGGGCACGCCTGGAGCAACCAGGGAAGCCCAAGCAGGATAAGAGTGGCCTTCTGGAGGGCCTACTAGCCAACAGACTAGTGACTGCGAAGGAGCCTCAAGTGGACGCACTTAGAGCTGGCTCACGGGACACTCGTGGAGTGGAGGCCAGTGATCTTCGGTGCAGTTGGTGCTGGAGGCGGGGGCTACTTGGAGCCCAAAGCACGACTTCGTGGGAGCCCAGGAAGAGGATGCACTTGCAAATGTGCTCGGTGTCCAGTGGTCACGGTTTCACGTTACCCACGACAGCTACGGGCCTCAGCTTTGCTGGGGACTCAGGGCAGCCTCGGGGAAGTCTGAAAATCCACCTCTGGTGATGCAAAGACTTCAGCGTCCGGCGGGAGCTTCGGCGATGCAGACCAGACAATTGCTTCTTTGGTGCCTGCCAAGCAGGGGAGTCACTCCTTGACCCAAAGGGAGATTCTTCAGTCCTCTAATCTTAAAGTAGAGCGTCGAAGGTCCAGGATTCTGTGTCAGAGTTTCGTCCAGGTAAATCTAAAGTCCTAAGGACTGGGGTCCCATACTTATACTAAGGTAGGGGTTGGACATACTCTGGGGACCCACCTATGGGAGGGTCAGGGCAGAGGGGTGGTTACACCCCTTTCCCTCTGTCCAGTTTCGTTCCAGAGCAGGGGCTGGAAGCCCCTGAGCCGGTTTGAACTGGGGTATGCACAGGGACACCAAATGTGCCCCCAGTGCAGGACTTCAAAGCACCAGAGAGTGCTCCCGCCCAGCCCCAATACACACTATCCTGTCTGGGGAGGTGGTTACACCTCCCTGGGACAGGAAACCTATTGTCCAGGCCTCCCCTGCCGGAGTTACGGTCAGCAGCAGGAGGCCAGACTCGTGTCTGTGGCAGCAGCATCCATTTGTGATGCCAGGGCTTGGAAAGAAGTTACCGGGCAGGCCGGTGTGTACATGTCTCTCCCTCTAGAAGGGTGGAATGCTACCCCCGCCGCCAGAACTGGCGGGGGGTAGTATTCCAAGATGTTTGACACCAAACACAACATGTTTCCGTGCAGCCATAGGCTGCACTACAAACAGCATCAGAGAAGGGTCTCCGAACGCTGCAGAGGGGCCCTGCTCATGCAGGGGCACCCTCTCACATAGGAACCACGCACTCTGCCTTCAGGATTGATAAGGCCTGCCATAGGAGTGACTTATAGGTTTATATGTGTGTATGTATGTAGTGATATAGGTAACCTATATCACAGTAAGGGGTGCATGAACCACCTTACCCAGGCTGCAGTAGCAGACCTGTGGTGTCCTTTTGGCTGGCCTTCCAGGGGTGGCACAATACATGCTGCAGCCCCTGGTAGGCCTCTGAGGTACCTATGCCCTGGGTACATAGTATACCATATACTAGGGACTTACAAGGGCACCTCAGATTCCAATCAAGGATGTGCCTAAGGCACATGGAAACCATTTTAGAGAGGAAGCAGCTAGGCTGGGGTTCTGATTAGCAGGGCCCCAGCCAGACTAAAGTCGAAAAACAGTGAAGCATCAGCAAAAAGTGAGGGTACCCATGTGAAGCAGATCCTACTCTCCTACAACCTGCTACCTTCTTTTTTGAGAATTGAGGTTCTGATTTGCTTTTCTGAACGTGTTTGTCGTCTTTGGATTTCACGCGTTCTTCTCTATGTTCTGACCGTCCTCTTCTTTCTGATGTCTGTGACGATATCTGAAAGGTACGAGAGGAACGTGTATCAGTAACTTGATACCTGTCAGGTTTTCTTAAATTATCCCTATTCCTGATGTTATACCTCCTTTCAGAGGGCTCCTTTTGAGGAGACCTACCTCGGGATTGAGAACGTGTCTCGTTTGAGTTTTGTTTATTAGTTTCCCACTTCTTTTTAGATGTAGGACTTTGTTTAATAGAGTCCTTCTCAGGACTTTCAGATAGTTTTGGCTTCAAAGGTTTTCCACCCAAACTATCTCTGCCTAATTCTGCATAAGATTGTTCTATTATTCTGGGTAGATCAGTTTGATGTTCTGTTACATCAAATTCCCTTAAGCGTTGGCGGATCGCCACTGATGCTGCCTCCCCTTTAATATTAGATAATATTATTGTTGAGACCTGGTCGAAGTTTTTTGGTAATTTCATACCTAAATTCAGAGCAAGCTCTGCCCCGTATTCGTTTTGAATTTGTTTCAGGACATCTGGTATTACTGCAATTGATGGAACACCATGAGTTTTAGTATAGATGGCAGCAAAGACTGCGCCCCAAGTGGTGCAATCTTCCAGTTGTGGTGTGATCCCCATTGGTAAACAGATTGTTAGGATTCTGTGTTTCTCATAAGGGCTAGTATTCGGAAATACTGCTTCGATTTGAGCAATTTTTTGAGCTATCCAGAATGGAATTTGCTCACGTTTTGTGGGCATTTTACCCATGACTGCGTGTAAAGTCTGTGGAGTAATTTTTAGTGTATTCCCCTGTTGAGGGGTTTGATTTGGAATGGTCAATGGTGGTTTGACTGTGAAAGTCCGCATGACATATTGGACTAATTGTCTGTAAATTTTTATTAACTCTGTAAGTTGAGTAAGTAATTCCTCGTCTGACATTATATCGAGGTCAGGATGAGGAGTGTAGCCGGCTAGAATCGGCCATGTTGCTCCTGGTCTACCCAGTGGACCGAGCCTGGTAATGTTTATGTGATGTTTTAGGGCGCCTTTAAACCAGAGATGATGCTCCTGGTATGTTAGTGGAATTTCAATATCCTCGAAAGGAATATATTCCTCTGGTGGTTCATCTTCTTTGTAGTAGTGAAACACTCTTGTTACTGGATTTGATTCTGGGAATACTATCCATGAATAGAATACCTCTGTCTGAAAGGATTCGTGTGCCTCTATCACGAAAACTGCTCTACCTCCTCTTAGTGGTAGGCCGTGTTTTATAGGTTTTAGAGTGATGGCTCTCCTTAAATTTGGAGCGATGTCTATAACACCCTGCTCGGTTTCATTTAAACCTGTAAAGTTAAAAACTGTTACGACTGGGTCAGCCGCAGCTACACCGTTCCCGGTGCCATTGTCCCCGTGTATGGACATTTGTTTTTTGAAATATGTAGAACAAGTTTCAAGGAAACAAAAGATAAGGTGCACAATATTTTGGAACACTGTATCCTTCAACGTTGAACAAACCAAACAGCTAATATATAGGGTTTTTGTCCTATTTAGCTTTGGCGGATACTTAACCCTACCCACTCCAGACGTCTTATGGAGTATGTGAGTAGGGGTCTCTGAGAGAAAAGCACGACTGAGTTACTCAGTATCTAGCGTTAATTTACTGCTTTACCAAACGGTTGGGCGCCATGTAGTGTAGTTCCTATTTCCCTAATAAGCTCTGCGTATTGGAATAATATACCCTATAGGTTTGACATAGGACTGAGGTCAGTATGTCCCTATCGAGTATATTAAACTTAATTACTTTGTGCCAGCTAGCTCAGAGGCCACTAGAAACTCCTTGTAAACAAGAAGGGAGTAGTTTCTGGCAACCGCATAAACATGACAACTTTGTTTCGCTTTAGAATCGGAACACTCTCAGAATCGTGGAGACAATAGATAACAGTTTCACTCAGCTAATCGTGTATGCTTAGTTTCTTCAGAGTTACACAGAAAGAAAAGACGGGCATTTCAATAAAAGGGATTTATTGAACAGTCTTGTTTCTCGTGTAAGAGATATGAGCTGTTATGATCACAAGACAGTATGCGAGATATATAATGTACAGCGTAAGCAGTAGAAAGAAATAATACTGCGCTAGCATTATCTTTTAGCTTTCACACATATATTCATATACATAAATAACATAAGCTAAGAATGCGAGTACTCATACGATGCGTCTCTAAGCTAGTTCTACCCCAGTGTACCTAACCTAGGTGTAGGACAAGGTAAGAAGTAGGTGAAGTATTCTATAGTATGGTATACTAAGAGTCTGATATGCCAAGAGTCCCTCTAGGTTCTAGTCAGCTCCATACCTTGAGAATGAGAGAGGTGGGAATCTCTTTCCGGATCCTCGAACTCTAACACCCCGCGAAGGGAGTCAGAACACTGGAAGCTGGATTCTCTGCGAGCAGGGATGACAGCGTCTCTTCTCAGTGCGTCAGGCCGGGACACGGGCTCCTCTAAAGTCGAGGTCTCCTCCTACTTGCTTGGGCAAGGGAAGGTATATTTATATCTGGTAGGTGCCTTGGAATGTTAGCATTGACGTGAAGTCGGACAGAGAAAGACGTCAGGAATGAACCCTTAAGGAATAGCGGTTCATGCATAATAGATGAGTTTTTGGAGAAATCAATAATCCTGTGCTAGGGGAACTCCCAAGAGCTTAAGGGTCTGGTTTGTAAGAACTCGTTGTGACGTTGGGGTGGACGGATGTCGGTGACCATGCCTGTATTTGGAGTGCATGGCTAATGCCTAAATAAGGACTGGGATTTTATGCCTATATAAGGGCAATGCGAATTGTGCCTATATAAGGACATGTTTCAGGAAAGCCTATATACGGACACCTAAAGCGGAATACAACACCCACTCCACTTTCGAATGAACGATAATACTAAATGCTAAACATTAAATGCTAAACATTAAATTGAGTACCACATGTTGCTAAAAACAGTTCAAAAAGCATATAAAAAGAAGTTTTTAAAAGAAACTGTTGCTAAAACATGTAATGCAATAGGTACTGTACATTGTAAAGCAGTTTTTCATGCTAAGCATATATTGGAAATAAATGCAACATGAATGAATAAACAGAAATATATACATTTGACGAAATGGTTGACAAGTTTTAAAAAATCAAAGCCATTTCATAACATGATGCTAAAATGAAATTATAGTAAAATAAGGCGACAATGTGTCCCTGGAAGTATTCAAATAAGTCTGTTTTATATGAATAGTTCTACTGTAAGCAGATTGAGTTGCCATGTATTTTCAAAAATTAGAGAAAAAAGAAAAAGTTCAATTTTAGGAAGAGTTCCAAGTTTTGTTCAGTTTTGAAAATATGGAGGCCAAATTTCATTGCGCCCCTGGTACACTGTGAGCCGAATCAAAGTCATTGTATGGGTCTGGTGTAAACATGAAATCATCTATTTCTGTAGTCAAAATATAGTCTACCGATGTTGGTGACATTTGGAACACCTCATTTAGAAGGTTAACTGCACAGAGATGTGAAGCATCGCCTTCAGCATAGGATGCCGCAGCAATGTTTGCGTCCGTTGTTACCTGTGTGCTTGTTGATCCATCTCGTACCTCAGCAGCAGCAGGAAGCGTCTGTGAGATCTCAATGAATGCCGTCATCAGGATTGGTAGCCTCTGGGGACAACACAGAGTATGGGCCGTTATCGGGTCCAGCAGAGTATCGATATCCGTTGGCATGACTGATGGAAGTGTTAGACAGGTGTCTAGCACGCATTCTTCACCGCAAAGCAGGCAGCGTAGAACAGGTAAGATGCAATCTTGCCAGATTGGTCTGAATGACAGAAACCATGTTGTATTAAGTTCCCGTAGACGAGGTATGCCCAAAAGTTGCACTATGCGCTCACGGCACTTCCGTTCTAGGAGAGCCTTCTCCACATCGCTCGGAGTGATGCCGGTGAATAGGCTTGCCATAGCGTAGTAGTAGGAATAGAAACAGGATTCCTGCAACAAGTGCTAGAATTAATGGCACACCACCAAACACCAAATGTGCGAAGTTTGGGATGATTCGAGGACTGCCTGGAAGGGTGCTAACAGTCCTGAACAGATGGTCTTAAATACATGTACAATCCCGCTCGGATCAGACATGTTTAAGATACGTCCCATCATTTCTACGAAATGTATAGGGCAGTTGGTACGAATTAAAGCCTGTATCTCAGCCGAAGTCCTTGCAATTTGTAGATCATAGGTTTCTTTGGCCGAGGTCAAAGGCACGGTTTGTTGCAAAAGCATGGCTTTCATTCTGCTTAAAGTATCAAAACGTATAAAAGAAACATTCAATGAAGGCCATAGAGGCGACTCCCTGACTGTCTCTGTTTGGGGGAACAATACTTGCATACAGCAAGTAACCCTGGAGTCGACCGTTACCAGATATGGGATCCCTGGCAACATGCCACAGCAACTCTGATCATTCAACATGAGGTAACTCCCATTAGAAAGTTGGCCAAACGGATTAATCACAGCAGCTGGTGTACTTTGCAGGTGACAGGATAAATATGCCACAGAACCATTACAAGCCCCGTGCAAAGAAATGTCCTGACATATGAGAGAACCGCTTAATGCCTTTTCACAGTTTGTACCGCTTAGAAACACTTCACGATCTCCACTCCAACAGCTGTATTCGTAAGGTAAATCCCAGGATGTCTTAATGTATTCTTTACCCAACCTTTCATATTTGCCTGCTTGCATTTGTTTGAGGCAATACTGAAAATGAAAAGTAGTGACAGGCAGAGTTATTTTGCCATGAATAAGCCATTCTGTAGCTGGTTTTTCTGCCACTGTGAATGGAAATTTTTTCAATGCTCAGCACTGTATACTTTGCTCCCCTTTGTGCCAGTTCGATCTGTTTATCTGTTAGATTGTATTCCGAAAACAGAGAAGACGTGTTGATAAAACGCCAAGGCACATAGCCCGCACGCAAAGATTGCAGCGTCCAGCCTAATAACATAATAGAACGTAACTGAGATTGGCCTTGTTGTAACATGGCTAAATATTGTTCCAGTATGTCAATAGCAGAGGATACAATGTTGTCCAATGAATAAATTCTGGATGACAAAGTTGTTAACCCATTGTCGACCACAGTGAGAGATTTCTCTAAGTTAATACGATCAAGTTCACGTATTCTTTCTGCGGCCTCTGCCTGTGAAACCTTCCATACTTCATTATAAGCAGCATAAATGCCGGCATATATGAAACGTTTTAGACGTGGTTTTCTTGGTCCTAGCAAGAACTCCCTAAGGTCTGCGTCTTCTTTAAGTAAAGATAAGTGTTGTTTCACATCCTCAAGTGTAGACTTTTGTAACCAGTCAAGGCACAATTTCCTTACACTGTATGTTGTTACTACCCCCGGATGTTATCTTTGAACATATCGTGAGTCTGGCCTATGGATTGTAAAGCCCTGTGTTTTATTCAGGAATCTTTCTTGACAGATGTTTGTGTCTGTGGGCCAGAGCAACCATTTTTTCCAATCAGGATCTGATCTGTTGTTTTGTAGTATTGTGTCTACTGTGACCGCTCCCTGTGTAGTGTTATTAATTGCAGGTGTTGGTACAGAAGGTGTGTTCATCACTTTGATCTTGGCTAAACCGAGGCAAGACGTTTGTTGCACAGTGTCATTCAAAAACATTATTTGATGTGGGATGATACATGCTCTAAATAAAGCTTCTATCCCCTGCACTTGCCAATCTTTAGAACCCCAGACAGATTTTGTGTCTATTGTGTCTTTCCAAAAGTCAAATCCTTGTCTAGACAGTTGGGTAATAAAGGCTGCAGAATAAATCTGTTTCGTATTAGTTAACATAATTTTCTGACCTGTTTTGTTTACATTCATATAGTAAAACGTTTCTGGATCAGATGTATTGTACCCTGAAAAGTATGGAAACTTATTTGCAAATGTTTTTGAACTACCCTTTGAAGGTGTAGGACAATGTTCCCATTGGTTAAATTTAAAAACATTTCTAGGTGTTGCAGATTTATGCAAGAAATGATGACCATAGTGGTTGTAACAATAAAGCTGTTCATAGTCTGATGAACCCTCTAAGTATTCATTGTTAGAGAATGCAGCAGACCTTTATAGATCAGACATCATATCATTTACAGTCTCAAAGTCCCAATCATCAGAATAGGTACTGGAGGTAATAAAGTCACTTAATGAAATTTTAAATAAATGTGGAATCTTCAAAAGTTCTGTGGGGCCGAATATATCGAAATCGGTTTGTCCCAAACTATACCATCCTGTATAGGAACGGCTGTGATGTTCACTGCTGACAAGTCTCTTGTTTCACGATGGGAAGATGTGTGTGGTTTTAAAAGTAAGTTCACATTTTTATTTTCAGTGTCCAAACGGATGTATCTGCCATTTATAAGCATGCTAAGAGTCATAACCAAAGCTAGCCAAAACAGAAAGAAAAATATTCCAGAAATAATCCATATTTCAATCCATGGTGAAACCAGATAAGTCTTTCTCAGGAAATGAAAAAGGTCTTGTACTTGCTGTTTGAAAGTTTTTGATGCTGGTGTCGTTTCCCGTTCACTCGGATCCTCAGAAAACGTATCAAAGTTAATGAAATAGCCAGAAGCAGTTCTGTCAAATGTTGGAATTGCATCAGGATTTGTAGAAATCGCTGGAACCAGTTGATCACTTGTTACGTTGGTGTAGACAGGTGTATCTGGACGAACTGTTACTTGAGTTTCAAGAGGGATGAGTTCCATAGCATTGTTGCTTAGTCCTTCATCTGTTACTGCTGAATTCTCGATGGTTATGAGTCTTTCAGTCTGAACCTCTTGGATAGTAGCGAGAGGAGTGCATCTGCTACTAGGTCGGAGTCCACGAGGCCTACTATTTAGTATTGGCCACATACTGTGGTTTGATGAGGTCGATTGACACAAATCTTTTCTCCTGTTTTCCAGCAAGGGGCGGCAGAAGTACTGTTCTTGTTCCGTGGATGGCTATGACAGGTACTGGTTGTCTGTAAGAAGGTCCAAATTCCTTGTTGTCCACAATCTTTTCTCTGACTAGATCCCCAACTTTTGGGATCCAGACAGGCCTTGCTGGGACTGCCGGTGTTTCCCCAGTGGTGGTTGGCTTCAGGAACACGTTGCTTTGTTTCGATCTTAGTTCATTTAGATCCTGTAAAACAGCCAAACGATCTTTGATATCAAAGGGTTTATTTTCCACCACTGTGCCTTTACATTCGAGATCAGGAACCCACATTCTTGTACCAAATAGGACCTCATATGGAGTGACCCCCCCTAGAGAACTTCTTGGCAAATTATTTAATGAGCGTTGGAACCCATAAAGATGTTTGACCCACCCATCACTTGAACCTAATACTCTAGCTGTTATAGACTGCTTTATGTCCCGGTTTTTCCTTTCCACAACAGAATTTCCCTCAGGATGAAATGGAGAGGAGTACCGCAATGCAACGCCCAAACTGGCCATGGCTTCTTTGTAAGCCCGAGAGCTAAACGCAGGGCCTTGGTCAGAATGTAGTGTGCCAATTGCGTATGTGCTGATAAAGACTCGCAAATCTTTTATAACAGTTCGAGCGTCAGCCGAGCGCTGAGGCCATATCCATAGGAACCTTGACTTAGTATTTGTGGGATTGCATTTGTCCAAAAGGACGCCTGCGCGTAGATAGTCTAATGCTGTCTAACAATGGTGTCTGTACTGGGCAGGCTACTTCGTAGTCTGGTGTCTGATGGCGTTCTGCATCACGCTGTATATTACAGTCTATGCAGTCATCGATGAACATGTGAATCTGTGTATTCATTCCAGGCCACCAGTACATCTCTTTTAATGTCAATTTTGTTTTAGAGATCCCTTGATGTGACAGACCCTCCCGCAGATGTGCTTCATAAATCAAAGCTGCTCTACGTTCCATGTTTGGAATTACCCTATCCCCCACTCCATGGATTCGAGCAAAAGGAACGTTGTTCGCATCAATTACATAAGAGTACTTGAGTGGAAATTTCTTTGGTAACGCAGCACCACTGCCTTTGCTTGAAGCATTGACAGCCAACAATATCTCACTGTCTATTCTCGTTTTTGAACGAGTGATCGCAGCTACGGAAGCCGTTTGAACAGCCCCCTTTGCGGCTTCGTCAGCCAATGAATTCCCTGCAACGTGAACGCCATCACGTTGATGACTCCGCGTGTGTATCACGTGAGCTTTTGGTAGTTCGTTTTTTAACTGAACTACTTGTTCCCAAAGCGTTTTATGCTTTATTGTGCCACCTTTTGCATCTTTGAACCCGTTTTCAAGCCAATTCTGTATATATTCATTATACGACTGAACACAGTAAAAAGAATCGCACACTATAAGTGTGGGGAATTCGCGATCTGTATTTTCAAGTGCCAGTTTGAATGCTTGTAGTTCAGCTCGCTGAGCTGTACAATCTCCTAGAGATTGAGTTTTAGTGACCATTGGTCTGAAGTTACCATCTTGCATGCGACCTTTAACGATTGCGCATGCTGCACAGTAAGCTTGCTTACTCCCTGTAGCGGGTTGTGCTGAACCGTCAGTGTAAATTATGAATTCGTACTGATCGAGAGGCAAAATTTCAGTGGGCAGAGGACATTCATGTTCATATTGCAGGAACGCTTGTGTTTTTAAATCAGGATCAAAAACATATTCAACATCTGTTGCAGCAAGAGAATTAACCCATTGTATCCATCTAGGATGTAAAGCTTTTGCATTTGGAATGCTCGCTTTTGTAACCGCCTCTAAGGCTGGTACTGGAGTTACGACAATGTGTTTCCCTTGGGCTAGAGCTCTTTCTTTTGCTACAGCGGTTTGAACTGCTGTCAGTATTTTTTCAGTTGAAGTGAAGCGCATTTCTGCTTGTGTATACAAATGTGATTCGTATGCTATTGGTGCCTTTTCACCCTCATTAAATGTTAAATAGGTAAATATGCATTGTCCCGAAATTATTCGGATCACTAAATTGCGTGTATTTACGCGTGTTTGTAAGTGATTTGTTGCTAACATGTTAGCTTGGAGTGAACGCAGGATTTCTGTGTGTTCTTGTGTCCAATGTTTGATTGAAAAATCAGGTCTGATTAATTCGTAGAGAGGTTTGACCCTTTCTGCGTAATTTAGAATGTATGTTCTTCCAAAATTTAGGAAACCCAAGATGAATTGTAAGTTTTTCAGCGTTTTTGGAGGTTGGAGCAGCGCACACTTTTCTAAAAGTTAGCTGCCAGGCTCTTGCCTTCACTTGAAAGCTCATATCCTAGAAAAAGGACATTGAGATGGGCAATTCTGGATTTTTAAAGTTGAATTTATAGCCCTCAGAGGCGAAGCCCAATATAATGGTACTCACCCTGTTCAAGTGCCTATCCAGGTCATCGTCTGTCAGATAGATATCATCGACATATGACAATGTCTCATTATCATAAATTTGTAGTAACTCTGTTACCCTCGCTGAGAATAACCCTGGGCTGTTCTTGAACCCTTGTGGGAGTCTCCAAAATTGACGCTGGGTCCCCATTATTGAGAAAGCTGTTAAGTACCTGCTTTCAGGTGCTATGTTTTGACAAAAGAAACCATTTGAAATGTCCAATGTGGTTTTATATTTTTTACGCACAATGTTATTCATTAATGCTGTACTATGTGCATTTTGCACTGCAAATGTTTTAGAACAAGTGTTTAAGTGTCTGTAATCCAAAACTAGACGATATGTATTGTCTGGTTTGGATACAGGAAACAAAGGATTGTTCATTGAGGAGGTGCATGTTTCAATCACCCCTTGGTATTCAAGTTGATCTAAGATCTCCCTGACCTGTTTTTTAGCTTCTTGCTTTATTGGATACTGCCTTTGTGCAGTAGGTTCATTTTTTAACTGTATTTTATGGTGAGGTGAGTCCTCATCCCATCCTACATGATTTTTGTATAATGCTGGGGCCTGTGCTACTGCCCATTTTCTGGCATAAGTATATTTTAGGTGAATTGGAATATGGTTGGAGAAGGCTGGCATAATGATGTCCTCGCCATGTGGGCACTCCCTGACAAAATTTGGTGGCCAGTCTTTTTCTGCTAGAAGTATATCATAACCCCTTGAAAGTTTCTCCCAAAAGAGTGCTTTCACTTGTCTTGGTATGTCTCCCTCCATTTGGAGTGTTATTTCATATAACTTTTGTGGAGTACTAACCCTGGTGTCTACAGTTTCTACTGTGATGTACTCATTCAAGTCCACTATCTCCAGAAGTTCCTTCAGGTTCTGGCGAGCTATTGTGACTTCTGCTGCACTGTCCAGCATTGTCTGAGCCCATTCTCCGTTCTTGAGCTGTGTTCTCAGTATTCTCGGCATGTCTGATCTTCAGACCTGTGTGAGAAGTTGGCCTGGTATATATTATAGTGGGCACCTTGCACCAGTCCAAACAACCCCTTATTGGAGATAGGTTAAAGACAACCTTTATTGAAAGCTATCCTAGTGGTAGCTATGGAGAGCAGCCTTCAGGCTAAGTCTTGAAGGAATGTAAAGCAGCTTGTTTTACCAGTCTATAATCTCTTGAGTGACCAAATGAAAGAGGACCACACCAGGTATATATTCAAAATATATGTATTTATTGCTAAACACACCCCTCTAGTCTCTTTATGAGGCTAGAGTTCGAAGTACATAAGTTATAAGTTAGTTATCAACAGTAATAGCACAAATACACGTTTGAGCCCTAGGGGCGTACCAAACCATATACCTATAAAGTGGTATAAGAACCACGACTGAGCTAGACACAAGGCCTAGAGCCTGTAGAAATGCTTGGACCACAAGGAACCACCCAAGGTAGTGACACAGGGGACCCACGGGGGACGCGTGCAGTGTGATAACACAGCCGCGAATCGCCGTTGACTTCTATGGGGAAAGTCGCGGTTGGAATTTTAAAGAAAAGGGACACTTAGAGGAGGACTTGGAGCAAACCCTTTTAGAACTGGGTCGTTCTAGAGTCTATACCCACGGGAGCACCGGAGTACTCGAGTTACCTCACCCAGGGAAGCCGGGTGCATAGGTGTCTTTCGGGGTTGGGTTTCGTCGTCGTTTTCAATGGCAATCTGCTGCAAAGTGCTGCTGGCGACCAAGTCGAAAGTGTTCGGGTGGATCCAAAGGTGGATCGAAGATCTGAAGAACCTGAAAGCAGAGGGGACAGAGTCTGGGTCACTAGCCAGTGACCAGGAAGGCGATGAGCGAATGCCCACCGATGTCGGGTGCTTCAGGTAGGTTGACGGTCATCTTGACTCTTCAGCCACGAGGTCCAGGAGGCGTCGACGACAACCAGGAGCTGGATTCGAGCTGTCCCACAACCTCTATCGATTGCTGAGGTGTCAGCGACCGGATTGGACCCAACAAGCCTTGGCAACGGCAAGTCTCTTGGAAATAGAAGAAGGACGTGGATGCAGACCAGCAAGGTCTGAGGGACTCACCCAGCAAACGTACGTCAGGGCACGCCTGGAGCAACCAGGGAAGCCCAAGCAGGATAAGATTGGCCTTCGGGAGGGCCTACTAGCCAACGGACTAGCAACCGCGAAGGAGCCTCGAGTGGATGCACTTAGAGCTGGCTCACGGGACACTCGTGGAGTGGAGGCCAGTGATCTTCAGTGCAGTTGGTGCTGGAGGCAGGGGCTACTCGGAGCCCAAAGCACAACTTCGTGGAAGCCCAGGAAGAGGATGCACTTGCAAATGTGGTCGGTGTCCAGTGGTCACGGTTTCACGTTACCCACGACAGCTACGGGCCTCAGCTTTGCTGGGGACTCAGGGCAGCCTTGGGGAAGTCTGAAAATCCACCTCTGGTGATGCAAAGACTTTGGCGTCCGGCGGGAGCTTCGGCGATGCAGACCGGACAATTGCTTCTTTGGTGCCTGCCAAGCAGGGGAGTCACTCCTTGACCCCAAGGGAGATTCTTCAGTCCTCTAATCTTAAAGTAGAGCGTCGAAGGTCCAGGATTCTGTGTCAGAGTTTCGTCCAGGTAAATCTAAAGTCCTAAGGACTGGGGTCCCATACTTATACTAAGGTAGGGGGTTGGACATACTCTGGGGACCCACCTATGGGAGGGTCAGGGCAGAGGGGTGGTTACACCCCTTTCCCTTTGTCCAGTTTCGCGCCAGAGCAGGGGCTGGAAGCCCCTGAGCCGGTTTGAACTGGGGTATGCACAGGGACACCAAATGTGCCCCCAGTGCAGGACTTCAAAGCACCAGAGAGTGCTCCCGCCCAGCCCCAATACACACTATCCTGTCTGGGGAGGTGGTCACACCTCCCTGGGACAGGAAACCTATTGTCCAGGCCTCCCCTGCCGGAGTTTTGGTCAGCAGCAGGAGGCCAGACTCGTGTCTGTGGCAGCGGCATCCATTTTGTGATGCCAGGGCTTAGAAAGAAGTTACCGGGCAGGCCGGTGTGTACATGTCTCTCCCTCTAGAAGGGTGGAATGCTACCCCCGCCGCCAGAACTGGCGGGGGGGGGGGTAGTTTTCCAAGATGTTTGACACCAAACACAACATGTTTCCGTGCAGCCATCCCAAAGTTAGCATTTAACGCGGGGTTATAATGCGCTTAAGAGTATATGGTCAGGCTGCACTACAAACAGCATCAGAGAAGGGTCTCCGAACGCTGCAGAGGGGCCCTGCTCATGCAGGCGCACCCTCTCACATAGGAACCACGCACTCTGCCTTCAGGATTGATAAGGCCTGCCATAGGAGTGACTTATAGGTTTATATGTGTGTATGTATGTAGTGATATAGGTAACCTATATCACAGTAAGGGGTGCATGCACCACCTTACCCAGGCTGCAGTAGCAGACCTGTGGTGTCCTTTTGGCTGGCCTTCCAGGGGTGGCACAATACATGCTGCAGCCCCTGGTAGGCCTCTGAGGTACCTATGCCCTGGGTACATAGTATACCATATACTAGGGACTTACAAGGGCACTCCAGATTCCAATCAGAGATGTGCCTAAGGCACATGGAAACCATTTTAGAGAGGAGGCAGCTAGGCTGGGGTTCTGATTAGCAGGGCCCCAGCCAGACTAAGGTCGAAAAACAGTGAAGCATCAGCAAAAAGTGGGGGTACCCATGTGAAGCAGATCCTACTCTCCTACACAACCTGAGTCTGGGTAGTTGGAGCAGTCCATGATGGTCTGGATCTTGCTCGGCAAGGGTTGAACCTGGCCTCCACCCACAAGGTGGCCCAGGTACACAACCTGACTCTGCCCTATCTGGCACTTGGTGGCCTTGATAGTCAGGCCTGCTTTCTGCAGGGCCTGTAAAACATTTCTGAGGTGGACCAGGTGATCCTCCCAGGTGGAGCTAAAGACAGCAATATCATCTATATATGCTGCACTATAGGCCTCCAGACCTGTAAGGACTGTATTCACCAACCTCTGAAAAGTGGCAGGTGCATTCTTCAGACCAAAGGGCATCACCACAAATTGATAATGCCCACTAGGGGTTGAGAATGCTGTTTTTGGCTTTGCATCATCAGCTAGTCTGATCTGCCAGTAGCCAGCTGTCAGGTCAAATGTGCTTAGATACTTGGCTGATGCCAAAGTGTCTATTAGCTCATCTGCCCTAGGTATTGGATGGGCATCAGTCCTAGTGACTGCATTGAGACCCCTGTAGTCCACACAAAACCTCATTTCTCTTTTCCCACCATTGGTGTGAGGTTTTGGCACAAGGACCACTGGACTAGCCCAAGGGCTATCTGAGGGTTCAATAACTCCCAAATCCAACATTTTCTGGACTTCTGTCCTGATACAGTCCCTGACATGGCCAGGTTGCCTATAAATTTTATTTTTAATAGGCAGACTGTCCCCAGTGTCCACTTCATGAGTGCACCAGGTGGTCTGACTGGGTGTCAGTGAGAACATGTGTCTGAACTGATTGAGCAGCTGTCTGCAATCAGTCTGCTGCTGGGTAGTGAGGCTGCCTGTCAAGGCTACACCATCCACTGACCCATCATCAGGGTTCTGTGAGAGCAGGTCAGGGAGTGGGTCACTCTCTTCCTCCTGTCCCTCATCAGTAGCCATGAGCAAGCCCATGTCTGCCCTGTCCACATATGGTTTTAACCTGTTGACATGGAGAACCCTGTGGGGACTCCTGGGTGTTCCTAGGTCTACTAAGTAGGTAACCTCACCCTTCTGTTCAACAATGGTATGGGGTCCACTCCATTTGTCTTGGAGAGTTGCTGGGGCCACTGGCTCCAACACCCACACCTTCTGTCCTGGCTGGTAAACAGTCAGTACAGCCTTTTGGTCATGCCAGGCTTTTTGAAGTTCCTGGCTAGCCTCAAGGTTTTTAGTTGCCTTTTTCATGTACTCAGCCATCCTGGAGCGGAGACCAAGTACATAGTCCACTATGTCTTGCTTTGGGGGCTTGAGAGGTAACTCCCATCCTTCCTTCACCAAGCACAATGGACCCCTGACAGGGTGACCAAACAAAAGTTCAAAAGGGCTGTAGCCAACCCCTTTTGAGGCACCTCCCTGTATGCAAATAAAAGGCAGGGCAAGAGTATGTCCCATCTTCGCCTAAGCTTTTCTGGGAGCCCTTTAATCATGCCCTTCAAGGTTTTGTTGAATCTCTCAACTAAACCATTGCATTGTGGGTGATAGGGTGTGGTGAACTTGTAAGTCACTCCACACTCCTTCTACATTGCTTTCAAGTATCCAGACATAAAGTTAGTACCCCTGTCTGATACAACCTCCTTAGGGAAGCCCACTCTTGAGAAAATTCCCAGGAGGGCCCTTGCCACCACAGGTGCTGTAGTGGTCCTAAGGGGAATAGCCTCTGGGTACCTGGTGGCATGATCCACTACCACCAGGATAAACCTGTGCCCAGATGCTGTTTGGGGATCCATGGGACCAACAATGACAATCCCCACCCTTTCAAACGGAACCCCCACCACAGGTAGTGGTATCAGGGGGGCCTTTGTAGTGCCACCTGCCTTGCCACTGGCCTGGCAGGTTACACAGGAGCGACAAAACTCCTTGGTGTTTTTAGACATATGGGGCCAGTGAAAGTGAGGGACAAGTCTGTCCCAAGTCTTGTTCTGGCCCAGGTGACCTGCTAAGGGAATGTCATGGGCTAGGGTCAATAGGAAGCCCCTGAACTTCAGAGGTATCACCAACCTCCTGGTGGCACCAGGCTTGGGGTCTCTACACTCTGAGTCCAAGAGTCCATCATCCCAATACACTGTATGGGGACCACTAGCTTTCCCAGCAGCCTCAGCAGCAGCTTGCTGTCTGAGGGGTTCAAGAGAGGGGCAGCTCTGCTGCTCCTGGCTCAGATCTGCCCTGGAAGGGCCCCCTGTCCCCAAGAACTCAACCTGGTCAGGTTCAAGCTCCTCTGGGACAGTTCCTTCCTCAGGACTGAGATCATCCCCCTCAAGAGACTGATCTTCCGTCTGAGCCAAGGGGGAAGGCACTGCCTTTACCCTACTACTCCTCTTCTTGGAGGGCACTTGGTCCATTATTCCAGAATCCAAGGCCTGTTCAGTGTTAGACATTTTGCTCTGTGACCTGGTCACAGCAAACACATCTGCAGGGATCCCCAGCATTTCTGCATGGGTCCTGAGCTTCACTTCTGCCCAAGCTGAAGTTTCAAGATCATTGCCAAGCAAGCATTCCACTGGTAGGTTTGCACTCACCACAACCTTCTTAAGGCCAGTTACCCCTCCCCAGGAGAAGTTAACAACTGCCAGAGTATGGTCTGTTCTGACATTGCTAGCATTGGTCACTTGGTACATTTCACCAAGTATAATCTGCCCAGGATTCACAAGGTCTTGTGTCACCATGGTGACACTTGCCCCTGTGTCCCTAAATGCCAAAGCCTCTTTTCCATTGATTAAGGGCTGTTGTCTGTACTTGCCCAGATTACTGGGACTCACAGAGGAGGTCACATCCATGCCTCCATCACAGACTAGGACAGCCTGAGTGAGTTCTCTGACTAGGTCAGAGCTCATCTCCTTACCCAGGGTCAACCCTACTAAACCCTTGGCTTGTGTACTCCCACCACCAACTGTAACTGTACTAGGGGAACAGGTGCCATAGGGGCGTTGGTGGGGGCTGGAGTAGAGTCTTTGGACTTGGTGCAATCACTGGTCCAGTGGGTCTTTTGCTTACAGACCTTGCACCATGGTTTCTTTTGGCCTTTCCCTTTGTTAGACTGTGAATCCCCACCTGAAGAAGATTTTTGGGGGCCTTGTGAAGACTTCTGGTCTTTACCCTTCTCCCCACCCTTATCCGAGTTCTTAGAATCTTGCTTCTTTGGGTCACCACCTTGGTTCTGTACCTTCTGCCTCACCCTGGTTCTGACCCATTTGTCTGCCTTCTTTCCCAATTCTTGGGGAGAGGTCAGACAAGAGTCCACCAGGTACTGATGCAACAGCTGATTTTGACAGTTATTAAGAATCTGCTCCCTCATGATAAGATTGTACAATCCTGTGAAGTCACACACCTTACTGCCCATCAACCAACCTTCCAGAGCCTTAGCAGAACAATCCACATAGTTAACCCAGTCTTGAGTCTGTGCTTTTTGGGTATCTCTGAACTTTAACCTGTATTGTTCAGTTGTTAGGCCAAACCCATCAATCAGAGCACTCTTCAAGACTTTGTAATTGTCAGCATCCTCTTCTCTTACAGTGAGGAGCTTGTCTCTACCTTTGTCTGCAAAGGAGAGCCACAAGATTGCTGCCCACTGCTCCTGAGGGACCCTCTGTACTTTACACGCCCTCTCCAGTGCAGTTATCCATTTGTGGATGTCATCCCCACTCTGGTAGGGAGGGACAATCTTGCTCAGGTTTCTATGGTCATAAGACCTTTCCCTATCTCTGGGGAAATTGCTGCCACCATGGGACTCTAGTCCCAACTTTTTCTCTCTCTATAGAGATCTAGGGACTCCCTGTCTATAGCCAACTGCTGTTTTCTGAGTTCAAGCTGGGCTTGCTCATACTGAATCAGTCTCTTCCTCCTGTCATGAGAGGATTCTCTCCTATGAGAAGAGACAGAGGACCCTATTGAGGTGTCAGAGTGGTTAGACTCCTGAGAAGGAGATCTAGACCTTCTGGGCACACTCACAATTCTTCCTGGGGGGCAAAGGGAGGTCAATCTGATCCTCCTCCTCCTCCACAGGGGGAATTGGGTTTTCCAGGTCAAGGTCATTTTCACCTTCCTGGCCAGTTTCAGAGGGGGGGGGCCTGGGTTTCTTCACCCTTGCCCCCTTCCTCATTTTCTGCCCCACCCTCTCTGCCTACCCCTTCAGACCCTAGGGGCCTGCTGAGATCATCAGCCAGTAACACCTCCTTCTGGTGCTGGGTGCTGGCACTTTTGCCTGCCTTCAACTTCCTAGTATTGCATAATGCTCTCAATTCCAAGAATGGGAGTTTATCATACTTGGAGGGAAGAAGCCCACTAGGTTCTGGCAAGGACTCACTGGGTCCTGGCTTTGAAGACATTACTAGTGAGGTGTGGTGTATGCACTACCTACTCTAGTGTGGCCTACTAAACTCTCTTGAGTTGTAGAAAGGGTGTGCTATCCCTTAACACACAACTCTAAGTTCAGTAGAACTTACTGTATACTAAGCTTGATTTATATGTACCTTAGGTACCCTTAGTGGTTTTCAGTTGATCAATTCAATTGAGATTATCTGGTAAAACAATAGCAAGCTGGAATCCCACACGCTGCACACCAATGTGTGAAGTTGGCCTGGTATATGCTGTCCACTAATTATAGTGGGCACCTTGCACCAGTCCAAACAACCCCTTATTGGAGATAGGTTAAAGACAACCTTTATTGAAAGCTATCCTAGTGGTAGCTATGGAGAGCAGCCTTCAGGCTAAGTCTTGAAGGAATGTAAAGCAGCTTGTTTTACCAGTCTATAATCTCTTGAGTGACCAAATGAAAGAGGACCACACCAGGTATATATTCAAAATATATGTATTTATTGCTAAACACACCCCTCTAGTCTCTTTAGGCTAGAGTTCGAAGTACATAAGTTATAAGTTAGTTATCAACAGTAATAGCACAAATACACGTTTGAGCCCTAGGGGCGTACCAAACCATATACCAATAAAGTGGTATAAGAACCACGACTGAGCTAGACACAAGGCCTAGAGCCTGTAGAAGTGCTTGGACCACAAGCAACCACCCAAGGTAGTGACACAGGGGACCCACGGGGGACGCGTGCAATGTGATAACACAGCCGCGAATCGCCGTTGACTTCTATGTGGAAAGTCGCGGTTGGAATTTTAAAGAAAAGGGACACTTAGAGGAGGACTTGGAGCAAACCCTTTTAGAACTGGATCATTCTAGAGTCTATACCCATGGGAGCACCGGAGTACTCGAGTTACCTCACCCAGGGAAGCCGGGTGCATAGGTGTCTTTCGGGGTCGGGTTTCGTCGTCGTTTTCAATGGCGATCTGCTGCAAAGTGCTGCTGGCGACCAAGTCGAAAGTGTTCGGGTAGATCCAAAGGTGGATCGAAGATCTGAAGAACCTGAAAGCAGAGGGGACAGAGTCTGGGTCACTAGCCAGTGACCAAGAAGGCGATGAGCGAATGCCCACCGATGTCGGGTGCTTCAGGTAGGTTGACGGTCGTCTTGACTCTTCAGCCACGAGGTCCAGGAGGCGTCGACGACAACCAGGAGCTGGATTCGAGCTGTCCCACAATGTCTGTCGATTGCTGAGGTGTGGGCGACCGGATTGGACCCAACAAGCCTTGGTAACGGCAAGTCTCTTGGAAATAGAAGAAGGACGTGGATGCAGACCAGCAAGGTCTGAGGGACTCACCCAGCGAGGGTAAGTCAGGGCACACCTGGAGCAACCAGGGAAGCCCAAGCAGGATAAGATTGGCCTTCGGGAGGGCCTACTAGCCAATGGACTAGCGACCGCGAAGGAGCCTCGAGTGGACGCACTTAGAGCTGGCTCACGGGACACTCGTGGAGTGGAGGCCAGTGATCTTTGGTGCAGTTGGTGCTGGAGGCGGGGGCTACTCGGAGCCCAAAGCACAACTTTGTGGGACCCCAGGAAGAGGATGCACTTGCAAATGTGCTCAGTGTCCAGTGGTCACGGTTTCACGTTACCCACGACAGCTACGGGCCTCAGCTTTGCTCGGGACTCAGGGCAGCCTCTGGGAAGTCTGAAAATCCACCTCTGGTGATGCAAAGACTTCGGCGTCCGGCGGGAGCTTCGGCGATGCAGACTGGACAATTGCTTCTTTGGTGCCTGCCAAGCAGGGGAGTCACTCCTTGACCCCAAGGGAGATTCTTCAGTCCTCTAATCTTAAAGTAGAGCGTCGAAGGTCCAGGATTCTGTGTCAGAGTTTCGTCCAGGTAAATCTAAAGTCCTAAGGACTGGGGTCCCATACTTAAACTAAGGTAGGGGGTTGGACATACGATGGGGACCCACCTATGGGAGGGTCAGGGCAGAGGGGTGGTTACACCCCTTTCCCTTTGTCCAGTTTCGCGCCAGAGCAGGGGCTGGAAGCCCCTGAGCCGGTTTGAACTGGGGTATGCACAGGGACACCAAATGTGCCCCCAGTGCAGGACTTCAAAGCACCAGAGAGTGCTCCCGCCCAGCCCCAATACACACTATCCTGTCTGGGGAGGTGGTTACACCTCCCTGGGACAGGAAACCTATTGTCCAGGCCTCCCCTGCCGGAGTTTCGGTCAGCAGCAGGAGGCCAGACTCGTGTCTGTGGCAGCGGCATCCATTTGTGATGCCAGGGCTTGGAAAGAAGTTACCGGGCAGGCCGGTGTGTACATGTCTCTCCCTCTAGAAGGGTGGAATGCTACCCCCGCCGCCAGAACTGGCGGGGGGTAGTATTCCAAGATGTTTGACACCAAACACAACATGTTTCCGTGCAGCCATCCCAAAGTTAGCATTTAACGCGGGGTTATAATGCGCTTAAGAGTATATGGTCAGGCTGCACTACAAACAGCATCAGAGAAGGGTCTCCGAACGCTGCAGAGGGGCCCTGCTCATGCAGGGGCACCCTCTCACATAGGAACCACGCACTCTGCCTTCAGGATTGATAAGGCCTGCCATAGGAGTGAATTATAGGTTTATATGTGTGTATGTATGTAGTGATATAGGTAACCTATATCACAGTAAGGGGTGCATGCACCACCTTACCCAGGCTGCAGTAGCAGACCTGTGGTGTCCTTTTGGCCGGCCTTCCAGGGGTGGCACAATACATGCTGCAGCCCCTGGTAGGCCTCTGAGGTACCTATGCCCTGGGTACATAGTATACCATATACTAGGGACTTACAAGGGCACTCCAGATTCCAATCAGAGATGTGCCTAAGGCACATGGAAACCATTTTAGAGAGGAAGCAGCTAGGCTGGGGTTCTGATTAGCAGGCCCCAGCCAGACTAAAGTCGAAAAACAGTGAAGCATCAGCAAAAAGTGGGGGTACCCATGTGAAGCAGATCCTACTCTCCTACAACCTGCTACCTTCTTTTTTGAGAATTGAGGTTCTGATTTGCTTTTCTGAACGTGTTTGTCGTCTTTGGATTTCACGCGTTCTTCTCTATGTTCTGACCGTCCTCTTCTTTCTGATGTCTGTGACGATATCTGAAAGGTACGAGAGGAACTTGTATCAGTATCTTGATACCTGTCAGGTTTTCTTAAATTATCCCTATTGCTGATGTTATACCTCCTTTCAGAGGGCTCCTTTTGAGGAGACCTACCTCGGGATTGAGAGCGTGTCTCGTTTGAGTTTTGTTTATTAGTTTCCCACTTCTTTTTAGATGTAGGACTTTGTTTAATAGAGTCCTTCTCAGGACTTTCAGATAGTTTTGGCTTCAAAGATTTTCCACCCAAACTATCTCTGCCTAATTCTGCATAAGATTGTTCTATTATTCTGGGTAGTTCAGTTTGATGTTCTGTTACATCAAATTCCCTTAAGCGTTGGCGGATCGCCACTGATGCTGCCTCGCCTTTAATATTAGATAATATTATTGTTGAGACCTGGTCGAAGTTTTTTAGTAATTTCATACCTAAATTCAGAGCAGGCTCTGCCCCGTATTCGTTTTGAATTTGTTTCAGGACATCTGGTATTACTGCAATTGATGGAACACCATGAGTTTTAGTATAGATGGCAGCAAAGACTGCGCCCCAAGTGGTGCAATCTTCCAGTTGTGGTGTGATCCCCATTGGTAAACAGATTGTTAGGATTCTGTGTTTCTCATAAGGGCTAGTATTCGGAAATACTGCTTCGATTTGAGCAATTTTTTGAGCTATCCAGAATGGAATTTGCTCACGTTTTGTGGGCATTTTACCCATGACTGCGTGTAAAGTCTGTGGAGTAATTTTTAGTGTATTCCCCTGTTGAGGGGTTTGATTTGGAATGGTCAATGGTGGTTGGACTGTGAAAGTCCGCATGACATATTGGACTAATTGTCTGTAAATTTTTATTAACTCTAAGTTGAGTACGTAATTCCTCGTCTGACATTATATCGAGGTAGCCGGCTAGAATCGGCCATGTTGCTCCTGGTCTACCCAGTGGACCGAGCCTGGTAATGTTTATGTGATGTTTTAGGGCGCCTTTAAACCAGAGATGATGCTCCTGGTATGTTAGTGGAATTTCAATATCCTCGAAAGGAATATATTCCTCTGGTGGTTCATCTTCTTTGTAGTAGTGAAACACTCTTGTTACTGGATTTGATTCTGGGAATACTATCCATGAATAGAATACCTCTGTCTGAAAGGATTCGTGTGCCTCTATCACGAAAACTGCTCTACCTCCTCTTAGTGGTAGGCCGTGTTTTATAGGTTTTAGAGTGATGGCTCTCCTTAAATTTGGAGCGATGTCTATAACACCCTGCTCGGTTTCATTTAAACCTGTAAAGTTAAAAACTGTTACGACTGGGTCAGCCGCAGCTACACCGTTCCCGGTGCCATTGTCCCCGTGTATGGACATTTGTTTTTTGAAAAATGTAGAACAAGTTTCAAGGAAACAAAAGATAAGGTGCACAATATTTTGGAACACTGTATCCTTCAACGTTGAACAAACCAAACAGCTAATATATAGGGTTTTTGTCCTATTTAGCTTTGGCGGATACTTAACCCTACCCACTCCAGACGTCTTATGGAGTATGTGAGTAGGGGTCTCTGAGAGAAAAGCACGACTGAGTTACTCAGTATCTAGCGTTAAATTACTGCTTTACCAAACGGTTGGGCGCCATGTAGTGTAGTTCCTATTTCCCTAATAAGCTCTGCGCATTGGAATAATATACCCTATAGGTTTGACATAGGACTGAGGTCAGTATGTCCCTATCGAGTATATTAAACTTAATTACTTTGTGCCAGCTAGCTCAGAGGCCACTAGAAACTCCTTGTAAACAAGAAGGGAGTAGTTTCTGGCAACCGCATAAACATGACAACTTTGTTTCCCTTTAGAATCGGAACACTGTCAGAATCGTGGAAACAATAGATAACAGTTTCACTCAGCTAATCGTGTATGCTTAGTTTCTTCAGAGTTACACAGAAAGAAAAGACGGGCATTTCAATAAAAGGGATTTATTGAACAGTCTTGTTTCTCGTGTAAGAGATATGAGCTGTTATGATCACAAGACAGTATGCGAGATATATAATGTACAGCGTAAGCAGTAGAAAGAAATAATACTGCGCTAGCATTATCTTTTAGCTATCACACATATATTCATATACATAAATAACATAAGCTAAGAATGCGAGTACTCATACGATGCGTCTCTAAGCTAGTTCTACCCCAGTGTACCTAACCTAGGTGTAGGACAAGGTAAGAAGTAGGTGAAGTATTCTATAGTATGGTATACTAAGAGTCTGATATGCCAAGAGTCCCTCTAGGTTCTAGTCAGCTCCATACCTTGAGAATGAAAGAGGTGGGAATCTCTTTCTGGATCCTCGAACTCTAACACCCCGAGAAGGGAGTCAGACCACTGGAAGCTGGATTCTCTGCGAGCAGGGATGACCGCGTCTCTTCTCAGTGCGTCAGGCCGGGACACGGGCTCCTCTAAAGTCGAGGTCTCCTCCTACTTGCTTGGGCAAGGGAAGGTATATTTATACCTGGTAGGTGCCTTGGAATGTTAGCATTTACGTGAAGTCGGACAGAGGAAGACGTCAGGAATGAACCCTTAAGGAATAGCGGTTCATGCATAATAGATGAGTTCTTGGAGAAATCAATAATCCTGTGCTAGGGTAACTCCCAAGAGCTTAAGGGTCTGGTTTGTAAGAACTCGTTGTGACGTTGGGGTGGACGGATGTCGGTGACTATGCCTGTATTTGGAGTGCATGGCTAATGCCTAAATAAGGACTGGGATTTTATGCCTATATAAGGGCAATGCGAATTGTGCCTATATAAGGACATGTTTCAGGAAAGCCTATATACGGACACCTAAAGCGGAATACAACAATACTATGTGCTCCTAGCACCCCTCCTTTACTGCCAGGTGGTCAACATGTTTCGGCCGTTAGTATATGCCCCTCGTGTGGGGTCACGCCGGCCTTCCTCAGGACTCTACCTGTCCCAGTGTGTCCTCACTCTCACCTCCAATTGAGATAAGAGGGTAACTTACAACCAGTTCCTTAAGTGTCGAGGAAGTCCCTCTAGCAAATCAAAAGAGTACGAGTTTACCCCTATTTCGGGTTAGAACTGGTGGCAGGCAAGGGGAGGCCCCCTATAGTCACACTTACTCCAAGGGTAGTCCTCCACTGGCGTCGCTCGCCTCCTTCCGCCGTGTAGAGTCACTTCCGAGCTAGTTTTAAACACTTCTGAGCAAGTTTTAAAACACACTGCACTGCACTTTCACTACCGTCGTTCCCAGTCACTGTATAATTATTTTGTGTCTCTTTGTGTTGTATTGTCTTCCCCTACCCTATTGCTCCATCCCATGCGTGGCCACGCTGGGTTGTTTTTGTAAGCAGCCCTATGATGAAGCATGTCACACATCTGTGTGAGTGAGGGCAGTATTAGCACATATTGCACGTGCCACTACGTAATTCATTTTATCACTCACTACCCCTTCTGGTGTATTAAGTGTTAATAGGGGGTTCGGGGTAGGTGAGTCCGTACCCTCACCCCTTCTCTTGTGTGTACTAGTAGCATTATAATGGCCAGACGGGTGGCTTTGGGGCGGGGGAGGGGGCGGCCAAAACACTGTTTGAGGGGGACTGTGTTGTATTCAATTTTAGACAGCCGGATATAGTTAGACAACTGACTATTGGCAAAACTGTGGCAGGAATGTATAGGGTGGGTATTCAAGTATTCCCACTAGGTTTTTTTTACCTCCCAGTTTTGGGACAAAGGTCAAATGGGTGTGGGAACATACTTTCCCAAAACATGGTCAGACCAGATCCCCAATATAGAGGTCAATTGGCCCCATTGGAGTTGAGGAATAGATTTCAGCCATTGGGAGATATGGAAGGTAATGATTGACTTAGAAGAAAAATAACCTGTCCTCAACAGAGTTCAGCCGTGCCCATTGACATGGTAAAGATAGGTCTCCACCTTATCTCTTCAATCCATTTCTTTTGACCTCAGAGACCGATTTTCTTCATTTACGGAATGTTTCATTCAACGACTATTGAACATTATCCACAAGATTCTTTGCCTTGAGGAAGACATTGGCGTGTTGGCTACACGGGCGAAACATGTGTCGGCTGTTCTAAGTTGTCTCTATTCCTGACATGATATAAATACACAACGGAATAACTCATAACGTATTTGGACTTCGGGATTTCTTGCCTCAAGAGCCTACATATATATATATATATTAGGCACAACCTATCTTATGTTAAAACAATCTCCCCCTTATCTTAAAATTTGCAGCTGGAACACCACAGGGATAAATAGAAAAAGAAATAATGAAATCTGGTTAGAAAAAATCGGAGAGTTTGACATAGTGGGCTTTCAAAAAACCTGGGAAATAGAACATCATTTCTACTTAGATGGGTATAGATCCTTTTTTGTGCCAGCCGTTTCTGCACTGGTTGGTAGAGCCACAGGGGGGTTGCTTACATTGATTTCCCTGGGCATTGGGTGTACCCCAACGCATATTGCCTCTGGCATGGAAAATCTGCATGTTGTTAAATTAGATTTTGTGGGTTCACCAAGTATTTATTTGCTGAATTTTTATAATACTTTTGAGCGTAAAACCCCTATGGAACATCTGGGTTCGTTAAGCTCTTTTTTGCAGTCCATTGAAGGGAAATCTAAAACTCCCTATGTGGTGGTTTTAATGGGTGATTTTAACATTCATCCACGTCCTTTGGGTTGTTAATTCTCTTAATTGACTCATCCGTTAGGATCTTGGGGCGGGTGATCTTGGCTAGGTTAACTGATTGGCTAGAATAAAGAAATGAGATCTGTCCTTTCCAGTATGGATTCAGACAGGGGAAAGGTACAGTTGATCAGTAGCCTACTGCAGCAGCTTGTTGTTCTCTTTGTTGTGCTGCCAACGCTGACTTTTATCCTTATGATGTAGGTTTGCCCTGTGGTGACTATGTTTTGGTCCAAGACTCGGAATGTACTAAAAACTATCACAGGACGGGAGTCCTCTGCTACTCCTGAGACATGCCTGTTGGGCCTCACACCTCGCACTCAATGAGGAAAAACCTGGAACTAAATTAGCTGATCTATTATTAATATTGGCCAAAGGGGCAATTACTATGACTGGAAGTCCTGCACCTTAAACAGTGGGAGGCGGCCGTCCAGAGCTTCGCGACTAGTGAAAGTGTTCATTAGATCCAGAGGAGGCCCGTGGCCTCTGTAAATCCTCAATTGATAGAGATTGGGGTGAGTTGTGTGCGGACCTAGATGAGGACAACAGTTACAATATAATACCCCTTGAAAGTTTTGAGTCTCGGCCCTCACTAGGCCAGGTACCCGACTTTGGCCGCCTTTCTAGGGCCCCAGGAGCAGTTGGTATGTTGTGAATGCCTTAATGTGGCCCTTAGACCGTGACTCACTGATATCCCTGATAGATTCATGCTGTGACTGCTGCCCCCGGCACAGTATTGAGGAGTCCATGTACTAACCCAGGATTAGAAGACACAGTCATGACGTCAGGCCAGGGGCTCCAATCACTCCCATAGACATCAGGGGAGGGTTTATGTTTGTCGGTCTTTAATCAGTTATCCAGACGTTATTCAGGATGACTATCAGGCACACCAAAAGTTCTAAAATTAGACAAGTGTTTGACAATCTGTAATAAGAAAGTAACATATATGCTGTAATAACACGACTAACGAATGTATGTCTGTAAAATAATCCCTTGCTAGCAACGATCATCCACAGTAATACTGCACTAGGCCTTGTCTAGAGACTCAGAAGATGCACTAAGACTACATTGATTTAAGCTGAAAACTGTACATTGTGTGCTTTTCCTGTATGTAAAATACCAATAAAAACAGATTAAAAAAAAGATATTCTGCACCTATTTTGGTTAAAGAAGTCGAAGACCACGTGGTAATATTAAAAAAGGCAAAGTATGGAATAAGAGCCTGGTGGCTTTTGTCCCTAAGTTTGCGTCTGCATCAGTGTGTGAAAGGACGGCTGTGAATAAGAGTTTGTTAGCTATTGTTCCTAAGTTCGCGTCTGCCTTTGTGAGTGAAAGGATGTGAATAAAGAGCCCGGGGGCTATTGTTCCTAAGTCCTTGTCCGCCTCTGTGCGTGAAAGGATGGTTGTGAATAAGAGCCCTGTGGCTATTGTCACTAAGTCCACGTCCACCTCTCTGCATGAAAGGGTGGCTGTGAATAAGAGCCCAGTGTCTATTGTCACTAAGTCCACATCCGTCTCTGTGCGTGAAACGATGGCTGTGAATTCCTCGATTAGTCCAGTTTTGAGTGGTGACCGGAGTGTTCACCTCACCCCAGTGAGATCAAGGTCAGTACCTCTGAAGTTTAAGGATTATGTCATGTAATACATATAATGTACTATTCCTGATAATAGCATGCATATGCCCATTAAGCAAAAGGTTTATTTATGTTCTTAAGTTTGTTTATTTATTTAGTTTTATCTGTACTGGCTATGCAAATAGTTTTTGTTACCAGATTTAAGTTGTGCCAATTTAATGTATGCTGTTTACATTGTATTCCTTTTGTGCAACACTTTGTTTTGTGACTGTGATTCCATTCATAACTATTTGTTAATTTGTTTCAGAAGGAAAGGAGATGTGTTTGGCCTTGGATGGTCGGAACATTGAGGAGGGAATGTCGGGTTGTGTGTGCGGGAGAGTTTCAAGCAGACGCTGCCAGGACTCTGGTGCCTTTGGTTATGTAAATAAATTCTGCAACCACCTACCAGCTTCTCTAGCTTCTTTTCAGTGTGGGCTCTCTTGTGTGTCTGTTCGCTGTGAGAAAGAAGCTTGGAGTCCCCCGTGTATGAGTTTCACAGGTCTAATCATTACCCAATACGCACCTTCCTCATGTAAAGGTTCAGTGGATTGGCTGGTTTCAGCCCACTGGGTTCCCCGTCTCATGCTGGTATGGGGACTTAGGGCCTGATTACAAGTATAGGAGCCATTTACCGCACCGTGTAAATAACAATACCACAGGGTTCCCCGTCTCATGCTGGTATGGGGACTCAGGGCCTGATTACAAGTGTAGGAACCATTTATCGCACCCTGTAAATAACGATACCAATGGGTTCCCTGTCTCAGGCTGGTATGGGGACTCATTGCCTGATTACAAGTATAGGAGCCATTTATAGCACTGTGTAAATAACGATACCACAGGGATCCCCCTCTCATGCTGGTATGGGGACTTAGGGCCTGATTACAAGTATAGGAGTCATTTATAGCACCGTGTAAATAACGATACCACTGGGTTCCCCGTCTCATGCTGGTATGGGGACTTAGGGCCTGATTACAAGTATAGGAGCCATTTACCACACCGTGTAAATAACGATACCACTGGGTTCGCCCTCTCATGCTGGTATGGGGACTTAGGGCCTGATTACAAGTATAGGAGTCATTTATAGCACTGTGTAAATAACGATACCACAGGGTTCCCCGTCTCAGGATGGTATGGGGACTTACGGCCTGATTACAAGTATAGGAGCCATTTATTGCACCGTGTAAATAACGATACCACAGGGTCCCCGTCTCATGCTGGTATGGGGACTCAGGGCCTGATTACAAGTATAGGTGCCATTTACTGCACCGTGTAAATAACAATACCATTGGGTTTGTTATTTACCAGGTGCCATAATAGTATCTATTACGAGATTCTGTGGAGTAACGTGGATTTTGGTGTAAGTCTGTAATTCCGACCCAAACATAAACAGAGGTTTAGGCATGTGTCGGAATTTAACGAGCAACTTGTAATCAGAGCTGAAGTCTGTGCTGTCAGAGGGTCTAGCGAGGCCTTAGCCCACACTGGGTTCTGGATAAAATGCAGAAAACATATCAACATGGTACAATAATATGCAAATATATAGGAATTCTACCTTTGTGCAGAAAACACCTCTTTAAAACTTGATGGTAAACACAAAGGTGATGCTGAGCAGCGGTATTAACATCCCAGTGAGGCATTACAACTGTGTTTAGAGATTTACCAGAAAAGATGGGGAATCCCACGTGGAAATAGGGCTATCGATGGTAGATTTCACATCTCGTCAGCAGCAGCCCCAGCCTTCAGCTGCTGGTAATCAGTGATGGTATTACTGTCAGATACCAGTAATGACGTCACTTATTATAACACACTTTAAATGTCCAGTGACCTGATTACTGGTTCATTTCTCAATTTCGGGAAAGTTCCAAAATGAGGGCTGGTGTCTCACTTAGATGTTGAATAATTGAAGACACCCTTATCGTCCTACGAACACCCAGTTTCTCAGCAAGCCTCAACTCTGAGATACCTGTTCTTTGCCGCCATCTCTCTGAGAGGACAGAAACCAGGTGTCCCCTGCAGACTGACCGGACCGAAGCCTGCAGCACAGCGTGCAGTGTCCGCACGTCCTCGAGAGGTCAAGTCCAGCTTTGGGCCTCTCACTGCGCCTGATATTGGATTGGGGGTAATGTAAAACACCCCGATCTTCGGAGCAAATGCCAAAATCCAAGGACACGCCACTGATGGAATTTACTTCACCCCCCTTATATAGTCCCATTTGCCAGGAATAGCTTCTATGCCAAGATGTCCCCCTAAGTTTAAAGACTTTCCTCAGCTTCTGTTAAGCAGAGTCTAGTGCTCAGGGGACTAATGCAACTACTGCAGAGATCTGTGTCTGACTTCGGGGTCACAGGTTTGAAATACGTTGGGCTCACTCGGCCTTTCATCTTTCCAAAGCCAGTGGCGTAACAAAGGCCCCTGCAGCCCCCGCTGGGGGCCCGAGCTCCAGGGGGGCCCTCTCAGCTCAGTAACCTGTCTGGCGAGCTCCTGAGTGTGGTTGGAGGGGGCCTCCTTCATGTACTTTGCAGGTGGGCCCCCTCAAGTTTTGTTACGCCTCTGCCCAAAGCTGGTAAAAGAGTAGCACTAAAATGGACAACTACACATTCTTCTATCATAGCATGGAAACCCTTGTGTAAATTGGACTCACATGTGCCCTCTGTGACTGCCCCAAAAGTGCTATCTGTTTTTATTGCAGGACTTGCATGTTTCCTAATTGAGAGATTACAAAGCTTGTGTGAGGTGTAATTCTGCGTTCTTCATCTTAAACCCTTTGTGAGGTCACAGCTTCCCATCCCCCACTAGAGGGCAGGCTGTGACATGTTATCCTTTTCCTTAATGCCCTGTGACCTCTCCCCCTCCAGCGCGGGAAGGCAGGCTGCCACACTTTATCACTTTCTTAATGTAGTTTGTGATGTCACAGCACTCTTCTTTGCTGAGGGGCAGGCTGTCACACTTCACCTTAATAACATTTGTGACCTCAAGGCTCCCTCTCCCCCAGAAGGCACGCTTCCAGACTTTAACTTACGGTCCTTTAATTTACCACAGCTCGCTTCTCTGCTGGAGGGGAGGCCGCCACAGGTTTCCTTTTACTAAAAGTCCTGTGTGCTGTCACAGCTCCCCTCCCCGCTGGAAGGCAGGGTGCAGCAGTGTATCTGTTTAATTACAGACCTTTTTAATGTCACAGCTCCCCTCCCCCACTGGAAGGCAGCCTGCCCAGTGTATTTGTTTAATTATAGACCTTTGTGATGTCACAGCTCTGTCCCCCCTCCCCACCCCTCGCTGGAAGGCAGGAGCCACAGTGTATCTGTTTCATTAAAAACATTTGTGATGTCACAGCTCTCCCTGCTGGAGAGCAGGCTGACACACTTTACCCCTCACCTAAGGGCTTTTGTGCTGTCACAGCTCCTGCCCCTACTGAAGGTCAGACTGTCACATCTGTTTAATTACAGACCTCTGTGATGTCACAACCTCTCTGCTGGAACACAGGCTGACACTCTTTACCTTTCACCTAAGTGTCTTTATGATGTCACAGCCCCCCCCCCCACAGCTGGAGGGGAGGTGGACACATTTTACCTTTCACCTAAGTGTCTTTATGATGTCACAGCCCCCCCTGCTGGAGGGGAGGTGGATACATTTTACCTTTAACCTAAGTGTCTTTATGAAGTCACAGCTCCCGTCCCCTCTGAAGGTCAGACTGCCACCTCTGTTTAATGATAGACATTTGTGATGTCACAGCTCCTCTCCCCCACTGAAGGCAGACGCTGCCACAGTGTATCTGTTTCATTAAAGACCTTTGTGATGTGCCAGCTCCCCCCCCCTCCTCTCCCCCCCGCTGGAAGGCAGGAGCCACAGTCTATCTGTTTCATTAAAGTCCTTTGTGATGTGCCAGCTCCCCCTTCTGGAAGGCAGGAGCCACAGTGTATCTGTTTAACTATAGACCTTTGTGATGTCACAGCTCCCCCTGCTGGAAGGCAGGAGCCACAGTGTATCTGTTTAATTATTGACCTTTGTGATGTCACAGCCCCCCTGCTGGAGGGGAGTTGGACACACTTTACCTTTAACCTCAGGAATAGAATAGAATAGAATTTATTGTACAGTTAATTAAAACTCACAATATAAAAAAAACATTAAACGTTGATATTAAAATTATGTTCAGCCGTATCTCTGTACGATTACATTCCTGAATAAAAAAATCGTATCGATCTCAATTTCATTTACTGTGCAGTCCATTTCAAGGGTAATAAAGTGCATGTGCTTCAGAGAACAG
Source organism: Calotriton arnoldi (assembly GCA_963921515.1). Lineage (NCBI taxonomy): Eukaryota > Metazoa > Chordata > Amphibia > Caudata > Salamandridae > Calotriton > Calotriton arnoldi. The sequence goes on from CAWUFW010002319.1 coordinate 1,747,617, forward strand.
CTCTTAATTTTCACGAGCCTAATTCTAGACAGACTGCCTCTGTAATTAATAAAATGTTATAGCTGCATGCTATTCTTCCTGCACTTTTTTATTAAGTCTTAAGTCTGCTAGCCACTATGTCGAAATACTTTGTTAGTCGGCAGTTTAATTGAGTTTCCTCTGGATTAAAACACAGCTTCACAGCCTGCCTACAGCTTCTTATGCCCTTTTCGTTCCATATTACTCGGAGTAAGGCGCGCCTTATGTCCATCAGGTTTGGGCAAATACAGATTATGTGTGTTAAATCCTCTTTTCCTGTTCCACAGAAGCGGCAGGACTGTTCTTTATCTCTCCTTTTCCAGGGTGCCAAGTGAGGAAGGATTGGTAGAACACCGAAGCGCAGTTTTAAGAAGTTTTCTTTTGTCTTCCGTGTAAGTCCCGTTTTCAGATATGCTTGTGGCTTAAGAGCTTTATAATCATTCAACACTGTCCATCCATGAGCCCTCTTGGCCAGGATTTCCTTATCTTCTATTATTGATATCATTTTTGTTACTTTTGTTACTATCTTTTTAAAGCTCTTATTATCTGCGGATGTCTCCCAGAGGTTTGTCAATCCAAGATACTCCAGTGATTCCAACAGATACTTCTTGGCAGGTGATTTTTCTCGGGTTGACAGCTCTATCCAAAGGTGGGCATTTAAGGATCCTTGCTCTGCGCCTCTGATTTTACGCCAACTTTTTATGTAAGCGCCTCTTCTCTCCACTGTTTGTCTCTGAAGGCCAAATTCAAGGCGTATTTGGGCAGGCGACACGTAGTTGGGTAGCTGGAAAATTGCTCTGTATGTTCTACTGACTAGTTTGTCTAAAACTGACGCATCTTTCCCTAGCATTGGTTCACTCCCATATGTGAGCATTGGCTGTAGTCGTGCTCTGATCACTTGTAAGAGAGGGTCCAATGTCCGGTCAGGGAGGACTTTCTTCAGGGGCTTCATTAAAAAGTAGAATGTGGTGCCCTTCCGACGCATGGCCTCTAGTTGAGGTTTAAATGAACCTCTGCTGTCCAATAGTACCCCAAGATACTTTTAGTTGGTTACCCGGTCTAGCCTCTGCCCGTCCAGGAACCATGAGAGTTTCTTTGTCTTGTTATAATTCACTGTCATTACTTTTGATTTGTTTAAGTTGATCTTTAATGCATTATGTTGTGAAAATTTGTTGGTGGTATCTAAAAGGTGTTGGAGTCCAATTGGAGACCGGCTTATTAAAACCAAGTCGTCTGCATATAAAAGATTTGATAACGAGATATTTCCCAACCGTGGGGCATGAGATTTGATTTTATCCAGTTCCCCAGGCAGGTTTGCTACAAAAAGGTTAAACAGCATGGGGGCTAGAACGCACCCTTGTTTTAGGCCTTTGGTGGTGTTAATTCGCCTTGAGAGGTGCGTCCCTGATCCCAGTTTGATCTTGACCCAAGTGTTGGTATGCAATTGAATCAGCTGTTTCAGGAGAGGTCTTGGTATTCCCCGCTTTTCCAGTTTCTGCCACAGTTTGGCGCGATCTACATGATCGAAAGCTGCGCTATAATCTATAAAGCATAGGAATAGCGAGCTCTTTGCAATTTTCGCCGCTTCTATCAGTAGGGTTAGCGCCATGATGTTCGTTGTTGTACCCTGTCCTCTGCAAAACCCTGTTTGGTTTGCGGGAATGATACGCTTTAAGGTTGCCCAAGATATTAATTCCTCCAGGAGTAGCCCCGCGTAGTACTTTGCCTCTGTGTCAATTAGGGCGATAAGTCGATAATTGCTAGGGTTACTCCTATCGCCTTACTTATAAATTGGGCTTATTATTGAACCTGTCCAGGACAATGGACATATCGCTGATTCCTTGATTCCCTTGAAGACTGGTACCAATATATTGCTCCAAAAGTCAGCATCATGTTTGAACATTATTGGAGGTATTCCGTTGGGGCCGGGAGCTCCTTCCGATTTTCCTTTTGATATTTGTAGCTTTATCCTAGCTGCTGTTATTTCATTGTTCTTTTCCGTCCTACTTGATGTTGTTTTTGAGCTCGTTGTTCCTTCCACCTCCTGGTTAGCTTGTTCACCCGGGGTCTCAACCTGGTTGGTGCCTTCACATTTTACATGTTTGTTTTTTCCTGTGTTGTTATCACATGAATTCTTCTCGATTATCTTTAATTTTCCTCTAACTGAGTCCCCCTCTGGGTTTTTATCATTAAAATGATTAGATAAATAATATACCCAATCAGATTCTGATATGTTTGAGTTTACTCCGTTATTGCCAGGCCTTTGAAGGCTATGAATTGTCTTCCAGAATTTGGCGCTGTTCCTCATTTTTGAATCATGCATTATTTTCATCCAGAGTTCTTCATTCATTTGCCTTTTCTTTTCCCAGATCTTCTTTTTTTGCAGTGCCTTTAAATTCCGTAACTCCTTTTGCAGGACTTCGTCGTGTGCTCGTTTACGAAGCTGTCTTAAGATTCGGTTTATTTTCCGTTTCAGATTTTTTATCTCAGGTGAGGTTACCTTTCCTTGTAGGTAGCCTAGTTTGTTCCCTTTAAGGATTTTTGGCAATGTAGCGTATGTTGTTCCGAGGTCCTTTACAAGTCCTTCCCAAGCCTCTGGTGGGTTCTTTATCAAGCTGTTTTTTTGATGAATAATTAACTTTGCGTTGGTTGATAGTTCTTCAATATTATTGACGTTACACTTTATCCGTCTAAAGTTCGCGGTGTACTCTGTACCAGCGCTTTCCCTTGTTGCCATGTCTTTTCCACTGGTTACACTTAGTGTCATTTCTTGTGGTAGGTGATCGCTTTGTCCATTTTCACCCATTCTAAATGAACCTATGATGTCAAACAATGGAAGAGTTACCAGGGTAAAATCGAGGTAAGAAGAAGTGGTTGAAGAGAAGTATGTTAGTGCTGGCGGGATGTCCTCTTTGAATCGACCATTCAATACCCTCAGATTTAGCTGCTCTAGATCTTTCAATAATTGAATTGAGCATTTTGTTTCTTTGTTTGGGAATGCAGGGGCTTGATTTGGTATTCCCCACGCTGTATTAAGTTCCTGTACTATTTCATCTTCTGATGTTGTTCCAAAGAGGTAAAGATTGAAGTCGCCCGCCAGAATAAGGTTCTCCACTTCCCTCTCTTCCATAAGTCTTACCAGTTCGCTGACAAGTTCTTTTACCCCTTTAAGTCTATGCTTCGGATGTAGACATGTGTTGATTATGAGTAATGATTGATCCACCTGTTGAAATTTGATTGTTATGATTATTGCCTGTATGGCACTTGGGGGAGTTATTTTTACCTTGATCTCTTCCGTTTTTCCTATGGTTGATATTGAGGCGAATGTCGTCAGGCCACCTGAACAATGTCCAAATTTTGAGCCTCGGGTAGCTGGGTGGATTTGTGTTGTATATCCTACTAAGGCTATCTCATTCTCTTCCCAGGTTTCTTGGAGTAAAATCAGGTCGAATGATTTTAAGTAATTTGATGTGTCTGGATCTTCCAGCTTGCTTGTCAAACCGTTAATATTCCAGATGCATATTCTGAGAATTGTGGAGTCAGCTTTTGCTGAAGTCTGGCCGTGTGCCCTTTGTCACTTCATATCCCCCATTGTTATTGTTCGCCGTGTATTTACCCCTTTAAGTCTATGCTTCGGATGTAGATATGTGTTGATTATGAGTAATGATTGATCCACCTGTTGAATTTTGATTGTTATGATTATTGCCTGTATGGCACTTGGGGGAGTTATTTTTACCTTGATCTCTTCCGTTTTTCCTATGGTTGATATTGAGGCGAATGTCGTCAGGCCACCTGAACAATGTCCAAATTTTGAGCCTCGGGTAGCTGGGTGGATTTGTGTTGTATATCCTACTAAGGCTATCTCATTCTCTTCCCAGGTTTCTTGGAGTAAAATCAGGTCGAATGATTTTAAGTAATTTGATGTGTCTGGATCTTCCAGCTTGCTTGTCAAACCGTTAATATTCCAGATGCATATTCTGAGAATTGTGGAGTCAGCTTTGGCTGAAGTCTGGCCGTGTGCCCTTTGTCACTTCATATCCCCCATTGTTATTGTTCGCCGTGTATTTACCCAGCTAGAATCCGATTGTTGCATTGTTAAGTTTTTTGTATGTGAGAGTCTGCTATTGGACCCTGGAGAGTGACTAAGCGCTCCTTTTAAGATTGATTTAGCTGTTTCTAAGCGATCTTTGTTGCTTTCTTCTAGGAGGGGAGTGGGGTAAGCTGGTCTTTTTCCTGGTTTCAGCTTTATCCCCCACTGAGCGAATTTGTTGGTTTCCTCCAAAATTTGATCTGCGAGGTCATTTGTCTTCCATGTTGTCTTTGTCACTTCAGGGCCTTGTTGATTTAATGAGGATTGAAATTCAATTGTAAGCAAATCTGTTGTATTGATGTGTTTCAGTTCTTTAATTGTGTGGATCAGTCTTAGTATGTTACCCCTATTTAGGGTGTCCACTCTTCCTTGCGATTTATATTCTGGGATGAATAGAATGATATCTGTCTCCTTGAATGCAGTGATCCGGTTTAGCTGGCGTGTGTTTACCTCACATTGTTTGATCTCATGTGGGGTTTGATTATTGTTTGTGGCTTCAAAGATTACTGTGCTGGCTCCATAGTGCTCCTCTATCACCTGCTCTTCGGCCAACTTGTTCCTACTGTATACATTTACCATCGGCTGCTTTTCCTGAAACGTAGTTACCATGTGATGTCTAACTCTGCTTGGGGGTTGGTTGTTGTTTATGACTTCTGTGGTGATTCCATTAGACTCCTCTGAGGGCTCTTCTGTAGCCTGCGTTTGTCCACTTTGGGTGTTTTCCATTGGCAGGTTTTCTGCCCATCTCCTTCCTCTGCTCTGTGCGCTACTTTCCAATTCAGTTATTTTATGTTGCTGCTTGTTTATTACTGAGCTACTATCCTTCAGCACTGTATGTTCAACTGTTAACTTCATCGATGCTGTCGACGTTGGTTTTTCCAGTGTTTTTAAGTTCCTTATAGCTTTTTGTCTATTATCTAAGGGTGGTGTCTTTTTGTCTTGGATGTTCATCAAGATTTCCCTTGTTTGCTCTTTTTCCCCTTTGCCTACCGCTGATTCGTTTTCGTCAATATGGCTTGCTCCTATTGTTTTTCTGTTCCTACCCTTCTTTTTTTGTTTGCGGCGGGCTCGTGCATTCATAAATGTCTCTGCACGAGCCCTGTCATCGGTTGAGTTGTTTAAAAGGGGGTCTTCTGGAGTATGTTTAAGATTTGGAGACGAGTACCCATCTTTGATAGGAATGTGCTGCACGTTACCAGCTCCTATTGGTTTTTCGCTAGGGCCTGTTTTTCCAGACTTAGCCTTCATTGTGGGATGCAACGTTGTATTTAATTTTAGGTCAACCAGGAGGTTACCTAGCATTGTTGGTAGTGTGGCTAGCTTATCAATTATTGGGGTACAGATGCAATCAGTTCTTACTATTTGTGACAGTTTTGCTGCTTCTTGACCCCTACTTATGAGGCCGTTAAGGTCCGCAAGTTTCCTGTCTATTCCAGAAGTGAATTCAGCTAGCCTGTGAAGAACGGTTAACTGCATATCTAGTTTATCAGATTGATACTGCAGTGCTGTTGCAGATAGCTGGATGGTGTTTAGTAAAGTTACCCAAAAAGTGTCTGAAGGCCCTCTGCTCCCCTCACTATGCGAGTTGATCAGTTCTTCTGTGGAGTTATTGATGGTGGGTTTTACGTTATATGATGCTACTAAATCCTCCCATTCTTGTGACGCTAGGAAGGTCATGTCATTGTCCGTGGTGCACGAATTCTCTTGTAGACGGTTCAGGGAGAAATTGACGTGGTCTGTCCCCCCCTGCTGTTTCTCGACTGTCAGAGTGTCTAGTTGTGCACTCATTAGTTTGTATGGAGAACTACTTTTTGGCTGAGGTGTTGTAATCCCTCCATATTGTTCGTTCAATAAAAGCTGTTGGGGAGGGGAAATTAACTGGTCCCTCAGGTCGTGGGATCCCTGGTGCTCTGGGGTTCTTACTGGGGTTCTTACTGGTTTTATGACCCTCTTGCTCTCATACTTGGACCCCATAGGTGTTTTATTCCGGTCTTCTAAGCTTGCAGGCAAGTCGCTTACCGGACTTACCGGGCTGCTAACCCCCACAATCACTTCTGCAGTTTGCCCTCCTTGGCTTCCTTGTATTCCGTCCCACGGTTTGCTTCTTGAGTGGTTATGGTTTATGGTAATCGCCATATGGCTTTTCTCCGTATGTATTTCTGCGACTGTATTCATTGCATTCACTGTCGTACCTGTTGTTTGGGTCAAAGAAGTTTCTGTTCCCCCAGGTTGCAGTGGGGGTTGTAGACCCTCAACGGTTTCGTTGTTAGAATAAATTGCTTTGCCTGGGTCTTTTAAAAAGGTGAATTTCGTGTATATTTTTGGCTGGTAGGTACTTAAGATCTTCCTTGGGGGCTGTCCTTCTATATTTATAAGTTCGTCTATTCTGTCTCTTTTGTCCCTCCTGGATGTTGTGTTAGGCTGATTTACATTTTTTGGCTCATTTACGTCTACTGGACTGATTTCATTACTAACTTTTGAGCCAACGGATAAACAGATATTGACGTCTTTGCAGTTTCTTTTGCTGGTACTTTCCGTACCCTTGGTATTGGTTTTTCCAGTGATATCATTTTCTAAGGCTGCCATATTTCCGTGATCTTCTCGTGCAGCTTCCATTCTTTTCCATTTGGGTGGCGGTTTTGTAATGGGCCTTCTTACCCTACCCGACCTCATAACAGTGCAGGTGGGAGGGTGATTAATACAAGTGCAAGTGCAAGTGTTAAGTTGATATTTTGGTTCGCCGGCCGGGCCTGCTTTTCCAGGCTCAGTCCAATGGGGTGGGGGAGGGTTCTATCTGGCAGGGCTCGGCAGGGATTGACGGTTGACGGCTGTTGATGACTGGTTGCTGCTGGTAGCGGCTAGCTGTTAGCAGATTTTAGCAGATTTGGCCAACTAGTAAGCAGAGCGCAGCTTTCCTCCTCCCTCCGCGTCCCCACCGCAACCACAACGCGGCTCCTAGGGGGCTGCACGGAGACTCGGAGACCTGAGACTTGGAACAGTTTGTCCCAGCACGATAGAGGTGAGCTGGAAGTGGAGGTGAGCAGGTGTTAGTTAGGCAAGCAGGCAGGCAGAGCAGGGCAAAACAGGACGAAGATACAGACCTGGCTCCCGACCTCCCGGGCTCACGCGGAGTTACCCGACCTCCCGGGCTTACGCGGAGTTTCCGCGGCACCCGCGGTTCCAGCGGGTCTGAATTCGGAACCGGATTCGGGTTCGGGTTCGTTCGTTCTCACGCGGTGCTCACGGCTCGCTCCCGCGGTTCTCTTGCGGCTCTCACAGCTGCCGCGATTCGCGGCTCTCTCAGCTGCCGCGATTCCTGGCTTCCCGCGTCTTTCTCTCGCTCTCTCGTCCAGAGGAAAAAGCGGCGCTACTCCAAGTTCAAGCACTAGCAAGGGTAGGTCTGAATCAGTTATCAGGACTTTTGTGATGTCACAGCTCCTGTCTCCTCTGAAGGTCAGACTGTCACATCTGTTTAATTATAGACCTTTGTGCTGTCACAGCTCCTCTCCCCCACTGAAGGCAGACGCTGCCACAGTGTATCTGTTTAATTATAGACCTTTGTGCTGTCACAGCTCCCCCTGCTGGAGGAGAGGTGGACACACTTTCAACCTCATTTATGTGAGTCCTGCCTACTTGCAAGTGTTTTGCACTGTATGTACTCATACGGTGTTCACGTTTCCTCTGGAACGGAGAGCGTGTGTGCCCTATTTGTAGAATACTGGGGTCCTCATTTACAAGGAACTGACGCATCTGCATAGATGTGTCAGTTTCCTTGCGCCAGCGCCAAATGTTCTTGCGCCACCATGGATGCTCTGTATTTACAATACAGTGCTTCATGGCGCAAGGATTAACAGATGCATCAAAAAGTCTGACACATCTTTTCGCACAAAATTGACGCATTGCTGGAGTGGCTCATGAAAGTGACGCAACTCCAGCAATGCGCCACAACAGATAGGTGAGTCCCATTCAAAAAGCCCTGCGTCATTCCTTACGCCTTGTCTTAGCAGGCATAGGGATTTTGACGCAGTGAAGAAGTAGAGTGACGCAGTGAAATGTTGTAAATTTCACTGCGTCAGTTCTACATGGCTTTTTGCATGAGAACGCCCACTCTGCATACATTATACCTGGCACAGGTATAATGTGGCGCAGGGCTTTACAACATGACGCATCTCCCTAGATGTGTCACGTTGTAAATGAGCCGCAACGTGGCGCATTGTTTACGCCGCCACTGTGTCACAAAAAGTGACGCAACAGCGGCACAAAAGTGTCACAAGGGGCTTGTAAATCTGCCCTTGGATCTTTGATCAGGATGTGTTGATTTGGCAGTTACAGCGACCACACATGAACGCGCTTTCTCAGTGGATCATTTTCACGCTTGGTGCTTGGTGCAGGAAGCATGTTTTGTTATGGCCTGCTTCCACCTGTGGGAGCTAGCTCCTTAAGGTGATGTAATGCCATGGAGCTTTGGGTACATCACCAAGCATGGAATGTGGTGGTCACTTGGCAACAGGAGGCGCCAGGAGAGTTATGGTTGGTCTGGCTGTACTGACCTTGTGGTGGATGCAATAAAGGGAGTTGAATCATCTTGGAGATGTTGTATTCCTTCAACACTGGTGACGAGTTGAAGCATCCACCACCAAAGAACCCTGCGTGTGAAAATACTGTAAGCTGCCTGCTACTCTATTAGGAAGCCATCTACATTCTATGAAATCACACTACTACGTTTTTTTCTGTTGTAGTACAGCCTGATAGGAGAGGTGCCACACAGTGTTTTGAGGTACTAAGTTTGCTTTAGGCGTGTTACTACTTTGTATTTTTTATTGCCTTTTTTCCTTCATTTTACGATGAGGAATGTTTGAATTTACCTTTCGTGCCGTTACCAACTGATGAGCCAGGGCGTTTGAATTGGAGTGTGATCGAGTGTGCCTGCCACAGCATTTTATTGTACGTGGCGATGTCATCAGGAACATGGAACACGGTATCTCTTCACGCCCAAGTCATTGACGTCAGCAACTTAATGCATGCTGGGAACTCACGCACACATCATAATATCGACTCGTGCGTGTCTAGCGTAAGACGAACAAGTGCATTACTAAGGATCTGCCTATTAGGAAACGCATTTGCCACAGGGTATCATCACGCTGCTCAACTCAGTTCGCGTGTACCGGCCGGTATCATGTGATCGGTCGTATGCTACAAGTCTGATTTCAAATGATGCACCGTCATTTCAAATATTCCTGGTGTTGCACAGATGTTATCCTGCAGCGATTCAGAGCACAGTTCTTTCAAATTTGATTCTCCGAAGGTACTTTTTTTTTCTTCTGTCTCCAATAATTCCCTACTGTGTGTTTACACTGTTTTTGGGCATTATCAATGTTTATGTAGCACCTATTCACCGGAGAGCAACCTGAAGAAGTAATTGAGGTTTTTTTTCGTTGTGGCATCTGCGCTAAAGACTGCACAAATTGTGTGAATTTGTGTGATCTTCCTTGCGTCACCTGTTGATCCTTGAGGACAAGGATTTCTTGAATTTCATGGATGGATTCATCGTAGACTTACACTTATTATTTTAGCTTGTTTTGTTGATTTATTGTGGTAATTTGTTATTCTAGCCTATTACTTTGGCTTCTTTTGTTAGTTAAATATTTTGACTTGTTATGTTATTGGGGTAATTTACTGAACTTCAATATTTGCATATCATGGCTCCTGGAAGAATGCTTCCTCCTCCTCAATTTCTCTCGGAAGTTGGTGATCCCATACTACCGTGGAAGAAATGGGAAAAACTATTTGATTCGTACCTGATCTCCATAGTAGGAGAAAAATTCTCACCAGTGAGGAAACAAGGCGTTTTATTACATAATCTAGGAATTGAGGGTCGCAATATTTATGAGAGTCTAGATTAAATTACGATGGGCAATGCTGAACGGGACCCCAGAGATGTTTTTGAGATGTCTATGTTGATGCTGGAAAAGATTTTGGACCTCGTATAAATATAGTAATGAAAGATAAATTGTTCTCCAGGGTCCAAGGGAAAACAGAGAAGGTAGGGAATTACATAGCATCTCTTAAAAGCCTTGCACGCACTTGTGATTTTGGGGATTTAGCTGAATCCTTGATAAGAGACCAATTGGTGCGTTGCTCTAGTAACTTAAGAGTCCAAGAGAAATTACTCTCACAGAATCCCTCGCTGAAAGAGGCTTTGGACATTGTTGAGGGTATGGAGCATACTACAGGATGGGTCAAGGAAATGCAAGACAAACTTCCTGAAACGTGCAGTAGAGTAGCTCCTTTGTGCACCAACTCTGAGGATGCGAATGAACATCAGGTGTCAGTCCACAAAGTAGGAGTTACAAACTCAAAGGTCAGTCCTGGGAATACCAAAAACAAAGGAACTGGTGGCAAAGAATGCAAGGAGGCATCCAGAACAAGATATTACAGATGTGGAAACACCAATCATCTAGCCTCAAACCCAAACTGTTTTGCCAGGAATCTCATGTGCAGGGGTTGTGGGAAAAAGGGGCACCTGGTGAAAGTTTGCAAGAACATGAAGGTACAAACTGTGGATGATCAGCCGGAGTTGCATCAACATGCCATTCTTTTTGTCTCACAGAATCAGGTTGTGAATCAAACAAGTGAGGAAGTGGATGCTGGGCAAGTACAAATGCCTGAATGTCATATATCCGTGGATGGTGAAGAGATAACGGTCCTAGCAGATTCTGGGTCCCTGTTCACCCTCATAGGGGATAAGAATTGGGAACACATTTTTGGCAAGGAAAACATTGAACTATGTGCGCCAGATATCTCACCTGGGGGTTATGGTGGCATGAAGATTGATCTCTTAGGATACATTATTATGAGTATATATTTTAAAGGGCATGAAACTGTTGGTAAAGTCTATGTAGCCAAAAGGGGAGACAATCTCTTGGGATGTCGACATCAGAAGAACTTGAGAATCATTCTTAACCCTAATGCCATTGACCAAGTGATGCTTGTGGCCAGCGTAAGTGAAGATGAGGATGTAGTGAGAGATTTTCCTGAAGTGTTTAGGGAAGGTCTAAGCCTGTTACGGGTTTGAGCATAGAATTATTCTTAAAAGCAATGCCAAACCTGTTGTCCATAAAGTGCGAAAGGTCCTGAACCTTATGTTGGCTCCATTGAAAGCAGAATTGGACAAGCTCATGAGGATGGATGTTGTGGAAGAAATAGAGTTTTCTGAGTGGTTGGCTCCTGTGGTCCTCGCACCCAAGGACAATGGATCCAAAATTAGGATGTGTGTGGACCTCAGAGATTTGAACATGTGTATCTGTTTAGACCGACATCCTCTTCCAAACATTTCTGAAACTCTATGTTGAATGGAGCCCAGATTTTTTATGTGATGGACCTTTCTGCAGCCTACCACCAGGTGATGCTGCATGAGGAGTCCCACCATCTCACTTCTTTTGTGACACCGGTAGAAGCTTATAGGTTTAAGAGAATGCCCTTTGGCTTAGCTTCGGAGGCTGCTTGTTTCCAAAGGAGAATGAAGAGGATTTTGTAAGGGATCAGTAATGTATTGTTCTTCCAAGACAACATCCTGGTTTTCATGACAACAGTTTAAGGAAGGTGTTGGAGAGGTTGAGGACAAATTGACTTACTTTGGGATGGGGGAAATGTAAATTTAGAGTTGGCACGGTATCCTACTTGGGGCATACCATTTCGAGGGATTGTATCAAACCTAAGGTGAACTTGACTGAGTCCATCACTAAAGCCCCAGCTCCTGTGGACAAGGATGGTGTTTGGTCTTTCCTTGGATTGGCCGAATATTATTCTAAATTTGTTCAAGGATTTGCAAGCATAGTAATGCAGTTGAGATTGTTGCGAAAAAGGGGGTTAAGTTTGAGTGGTCCGGGGAATGTGAAGAGGCTTTTGCAAGTATTAAAGAAGTGATTGGAAAAATGCCCAGTTTAGGGCATTTTGACGTAACTGAGATTCTGACCACTGATGCCAGTTTGAGGGGCTATGGGGTCGTCTTGGCCCAAATTGTGGATGGAGAGGAAAGGGTTATAGCTTTTGCCTCGCGCTCGCTCAAAGGTGCTTAAGAAAGATATTCTGTTATAGAGCATGAGGCATTAGCGTGCTTTTGGGCGATCCACCACTTCAAGTTTTTTCTTTGGGGTTTGTCGTTTACCCTGAGGTCAGATCACAAACCCTTAGTGCAGATATTTACATGCAAGGGTTCGGAAAAAGCTACCCCTGGGATCAGGAGGTGGGTAGAAGGTGTAGTGGATTTCAGTTTCAAGGTAGAATATCTTCCTGGGGTTGGTAATGCTGCTGCAGATTGCATATCCACACTGCCTTTGGAAGGCAAAACCCTCTCTGATCCCGAGACCCCGGTATTGTAGGTGAAGGAATCTGCACTAGATGAGCAGGAATGGAGTGAAGCTTGTGAAGAAGATGTGGTTTGGACAGGTGAAAAGACTTGTAGTTGAGGGTTGGCCTGAATGCAAATTCTTGACGGAAGAGGTCAAGACGTTTTGGGGCGTAAAGGAGGAGCTAAGCATCATGGATGGCAAGTTGTTCAGAGGTGACCGTTTAGTCATCCGGTGGCCCTGAGGGGCAAAATAATGAACTTGGCTCATGAGAGTCATTTAGGTCGTAATCTTACCAAGGCAAGGGTGAGGGCAAGCTACTGGTGGCCAGGACTTGATAGACAGACGGAGAGTTTAGTGAGAGAATGTGTGTTATGCTCCAGCAGTGGCAAGTCCGAGTTAGTTAGAATTACACCTTTGTCCCCTGTGGAAGTGCCTGAGGAGCCATGGTACAAGCTAGGTCTGGATATTGTTGGTCCTTTCAATCTGTTGACCTCTTGTGAGAGATATGTACTTGTGCTGGTCGATTATACCTCCAAATGGGCGTCTGCATGATGTACCAGCTCCATAACCACATGAATGTAATGGAGTTCCTCAAAGACGTGTTTGAGTGTGAAGGGATTCCAAAGGTTATTGTCACGGACAATGGTGTCCAGTTCTCATCTGATGAGATGAAAAGTTTCCTTATTGGAGTGTAGATTGAGCATCAAAGTACAGCACTATATTCTCCTCAGGCCAATGGCCTGGTGGAGAAAATTAATAGTCTGGTTAGAGATTGTGCTCAAGGTGCGGTTGCAGGTGGAGGGTCCCTCAGGGAGCTATTAAGAGAGAAGTTGTGGGCACACCGTACTACTCCCAACACGCTGACTAAGATTTCGCCTTTTCAATGGTTAGAAAGGCCGGGTTGCTGGTTCCAAGAATAATCCCAGATAGTTGGAGTGGAAAAGGGTAGTGAAAAACCCCAATTGGGACAAATTGATACAGTACCAATGGAGTTATAAGGAACTATTTGATACCAAATATGGGGCTTCTCCTAGGAATTGGAAGGTGGGAGAGTGTGAGTATGAAAAGACCGCGTTGGTGTGTCAAAGGTGGGTCCAAGTTCCTAGGGCCTTTCCACATTGTTGAAGTCATGAGGAATGTGGTGAAACTTGAAAATGGTGAAGTGTGGAGCATGTCACGTCTCACAAGAAGCACCTCGTTGTTTAGGGGGTGTGGTGTTGGTGTTGGATGCGGTGGGGTAAGTGTGGATTCACAGGATGTTAATCCTGAACAAGTCATGGGAGATTCTAGTTCTGATGAACAGGTCATGGGAGACACCAGTTCTGAACCTGGGTTTACAGTTGGGTTTGATCAACCCCGGAGCACACGGAACAGAAGGAAACCCACATACCTCAAAGATTATGTTTGAGGATACATTCTTGCGTTCCCATATTAAGTAAACATGACTGTTCGTGCTTTATTTGTATTTGATGTTTTCTCTTATCACTCTTTGTATCTTTATACAAATGTGACATTATGTACTCTTTTCGGTTGAACTTTAATGGTTCTTTTTTTCAACTTTCATTTTTATTTTTATGTTTTGGTTTGGGTCTGTTTATGTTATTGGGAGGGGGTGAGTTGTGGCATGCTTCCACCTGGGGTAGCTAGCACCTTAAGGTGATGTAACGCCATGGAGCTTTGGGTACATCACCAAGCATGGAATGTGGTGGTCACTTGGCAACAGGAGGCGCCAGGAGAGTTATGGTTGGGCTGGCTGTACTGACCTTGTGGTGGATGCAATAAAGGGAGTTGAATCATCTTGGAGATGGTGTATTCTTTCAACAGATTTCTCCAAGGTTAGTACAATGTTACAATCAAGTGTCTTTCTGACATCCTATCAATGAATAATATGCAGCAATATGACCTTTTTTAATTTAAGTACTAGTGACTATTTTCGGTGCGTACACACCTTGAGCTTTTTCTGTGGTATTATAACGCTATATAAATGTGTTTTTGATGCACACTTCTAACAGCAGAATCTTCACCTTTAGAACATCCCCAAAGGCCAGACTGGATATGGAAGATTTTTCTGCACGTACATAGGTGGTGTTGTGCAGCTCCGCCCAGGAAGTGAGGACTGGAGCTGTATATAGACGCCACCCAAGCGCGCTGGCGACATTTCCTTTCTTTCCATGGCTTTGTACTTAAAACCAGAGCTAGCTCCTACTTTTCTCATCAGTGAATAGGTTTTCTTTCTTCTTTTCAAATGAAATTCCAATGTGCAAGGGAAATGTCCTCTCCTCAGCCTACAGGGTTTAAACCTTGTAGGTACTGTCCTAAACAAATATCTGTGACGGATCCCCACGAGGTGTGTCTGGTGTCTACGGTCGGGCTCCGACTTCAAGTCACGTGGGAGTGTGCCCTGTTGAATCTGAAGGTGACCTGTGCAGCCCTGGCAAGTGTCACTCATCGAAGGTTAGATTAACGCAATCTGGTAATTTCTCTGCATTACTGCCAGGTCCCACAAAGATCACACAAATTAGCCGATGGACTTCACAGCCTGTTGGCTTTCTTGCATGCTATTTTTGCTCCCGCTGTCGCATGCAGCAAATAGGGAAGGTGTTTATGACTCTGTGTACCATGTCTGCCAAAGGCATGGTGCACCCTTGATATTGATACTGGGGACAGCCTGCCTGTGAAGAACAAAATCTACTGGTTATCTGACAAAGTGAGGGCCATCATCAAAGATGAGGTCACTAAGATGCTGGCATTAGGAGTTATTGACCCCTCAAACAGCCCTTGGCCCATCCCAGTGGTGTTGGTCCCCAAAGCTGCCCCGCCAGGTCTCAAGCCCGAACTCCGGTTCTGTGTGGACTACCGTGGGCTCAATGTGGTACAAAGACAGATGTGCCAACCATCCCCACAGGTGATGAGCTCATAGATCGCCTTGGAGCTGCTACGTTTCTCGGCACGTTTGACTGGGTACTGGCAGATTGCCTTGACCGAGGGGACTAAATAAAGGCCAGAGTTCCCAACACAAGAAGGGCACTTCCAGTTCCAGGTCATGCCTTTTGGGTTGAAGAATGCCCCTGCCACCTGCCAGAGGTTGGCCAACCAGGTCCTGGCTGGGTTGGAGAGCGTCAGTGCCGCCTACCTAGACAACTATTGCGATCTTCAACCCAAGTTGGGACGACCACTTGCTCCGCCTCCAGGAAGTGCTTTGGGCTCTGCAGAGTGCAGGCCTAACTATCAAGGCCAATAAGTGCCAGAGGTGCAGCCCCTCCAGCCAAAAATCTATACCATTCGGGCTTGGGTGATCCCCAAGCCCCAGACCGAAGTGAGAGACTTCTTAGGCCTCACCGGTATTAAAGGAGATTCGTCAAGGAGTACGGCACCATTGTTGCCCCTTTGACAGAGCCGACTTCCAAGACGCAGCCAGATCAGGTGATCTGGGCAGAGGCGTGCCAGAGAGCTTTCAACACCCTGAAGGAAGCCATGTGCACAGCACTGGACCTCTGACACCAACAAATCAGAACACTGCTTGTACTGAGGACATTCTACCAGGAATAAGGACAGCTGTGCTGCCAGGAGGGACTGCCTCTTGGCTGAACTGTTTTGCTGTGTTGGCCTGATGCCTGCTGCTTACCTGGGAGTGAGAAGAACTGGACTTGCATCTCTACATCCCAGAACCAAAGTATCTCCAAGGGCTTGTTGGCTTGCCTACTGTTTCTGAAGTCTCAGGGATATCAAAGACTTCGCTCTGCAAACTGCAACCAGCACCTTGACTCTACCTGCTGTGTGTCCTGCTCTGCCAAGTGTTACCAATCTTGACCTGGGCCCTTGGAAGTAAGTACAAAGTGCTGCAACTAAGAAAATCCATGCATTGACTACCTTGAACCGATCGGAACCAATGCATTTCCCTTGACACTGATGCATCACTGCTGCTGCACGAACCATGGACTCCACATCACCAACTCCTATTTCCGACGCATTTCTGACAACGCGCACCTCAGCACCGACGCATCGCTTTGTGCTGCTCGCAGTGCCTACAGCCCAGTGGTTTGGCAATGACGCATCACTCCGGTGTTCATCGCATCTTGACTCTTGATGCATCCACGATGGTGTGTAGCTTCGATCCAATGCACTGCGAGATAGACAACAACGCATCGCCTCCGCCTCCTTCGCTCCCTGCATCACCCCCGACGTTGATGCATCCAAGGTAATGTTCAGCAGGCCAAGGCTGGTTCCTGTATCCGACCCGCGCTCCAACGCGGTCGGCCTGAACTTTTGGATTTGTGCCAGTCAAGCATGACTAGATAGCCCCGATTGGCGCTATCTATTTCTAAGCACTACAAAAACATTTATGCTTTGAAAATTCATATATTGGCTTCAACGTATTAGATTTTTGTCGTTTTGGTGGTCTTTTGCTCATAAAAATATAAGCATTTTTTCTAAACCGGTGTGGAGTCTTTTTTTGTGGTGTTTTCACTGTGTTACTGTTTGAAGTGTTGCACAAATACTTTACACATTGCTTCTTAAATTAAGCCTGACTGCTCTGTGCCAAGCTACCAGAGGTTGAGCACAGGTTAATTTAAAGTGTGTTATTGACGTACCCTGACTAGGATTGTGGTTCCTGCTTGGACAGGGTGCATACCTCTACTAACCAGAAACCCAATTTCTAACAAGGCCCCTGACCATTCAGTCCAATAATCAGTTAATCATGCTTAGGCTGTGGCTCTCAAGGCCTTTACTCGACGATTGAAGAACAAAATACTGTGCCATGAAGGTGATGAGCCCAGCGGTACCTCCTCACTGCTGCAGAAGACAAGCCAACTAAGGCTAAGAACAAGTGAGGTAATTTACTTTATTCCGAGGCTATGGAGCAATTATCGCGTTCCTACTTGGTGGACGATAGCTATAGTGCTGCAGAACCTCCACATTGCAAACCCAGTGCAGAATTGCAGCCACCTTCAGGCGGAGTGTCCTAGACCAGGGAAAGTAGCTGAGATGTCGGACGAAGATCCGAACATGATCAAATGATTCAAAAGATTCCGGAGGCGGAGAAATTGTCCGTAAGGGAGGTTATCGGGAGAAACTGTACCAACCTTTCAGATTTCAAAAAACAAGCGTCTGACCTGAAAACAAAATTGTAGCGCCGGAACTATCCATCAGTGATCATCAACAAAGGCATGAAAAGGGCAAGGAACAATAACAGAGAGGCCCTTTTGGAAGACAAGATACCGAGGGAACCAGATAAGAGACCTATTTGCGTTACCACATTTAACACCCACTCAAATCAAATTACCAAAATAGTAAACAAACATTGGAGAATTTTGAACTGTGGTAACCTCGACCTACCAAAACCTATGTTCTCACACAAGAGAGGACGAAATCTGAGAGATATGCTCGTCCACACAAGACCACGTTCAGTACAACCTATGGGCATCATGAACCCTCTACTACCCCCAGTACAGGGACATCACCCATGTGGTAATTGTAGTTCGTGTCACCTTACGAAAAGGAGTAGATACCTCACATTCAGGAATGGAACTGAGTGGGAACAAAGAAAATTCACGAATTGTAATAGCTAAAACGTTGTGTACATGATCACATGTCCATGTGGTTTAGAGTACATAGGCATGACATCCAGATCAATAAAAACCCGTATTGGAGAACACAAAAGCAATGTCCACTGTAAGAAAAGCACCACCAAGATGGCGACACACTACTTCAACTCAGGACACAATGTGGAAGACTTATCATGGACCGTCATAGAGCAGCTACATGGCGAGAATGGCTTACTGGAAAAAGAACAACGATGGGTGTTCCGTCTGGGCACCCATATAGTGGGTCTCAATGATGACATTCCCTGGGGTCAGCTCACATAAGTAAAGTAACACAATCTTTCCCCGTATTTTATAAACATCTATATGTAGTATGTAGTCCCTGACCATCCCTGAGACACTGAATATCTGGGTGCAGCCCAATAATATTTATAGCTTCAACCTCATGTTATCCTGACGTCCCTATACTGTCAAACCATAAACAAATTAGTCCACGTTATACCACGTGATTTATGGATTTCCATGGATCATAACAGACTATATACATTGCATAGCATGATCCTCTAACGCTATTTCCATCACTGCAGTCCAGTATTATCTTTTGACACTGAATATCCGGTTACCGCCTGAGAATATCCATTCTCCTAACCACATGTCTTCCTAATGTCCCCATACTGTCGTAACCAATAGTGAAGGAGTATGCGCTACACCCCGTGAGTTATTTACACTAGGCCTGGGTGGAAAACTACGCTACGCTCGTGTAGTTTGCGCAACTACGCACTACGCGAATTGCACGTAGCACAGTGCAAAAACGCGTAGCGAGCATTTTTTGCTTGCTCGCGGTCCTCAACGTCAAGTTGGCGACCGCGAGCGAGCAAAATGACATCCCGGCGAGACTTTTTCCTCGTTCGCGATCAGCAACATCAAGTTGCCAATCGCGAGCGTGGAAAATAATCCTCCCGGCGAGATTCTCAACGCGGGGATGTCAGGTTTCTCATTGCGAGTGGTCACGTATGCTTGCGATGAGAAACTACCAGTCCGCGTTGAGAAAACTGCCGCTCGAGTACAAATCTACTCGAGCGGCAGAAAACGACCGCTTGCACTGTGCAAGATGCCGTTTGCAATGATTGCACAGTGCGGACAAGCATCCCGCACTGTGCAATCATTGCGAACAGCATTTCCTACCGCACTACGCAGTTCGCGTAGTGCTACGCGTAGCTCGCGTAGTGCGAAGTGCACTTCGCGTAGCTACGCATAGCGCTACTACGCGAACTACGCCCAGGGTTAATTTACACCTCCACGAGATGGACTTTCCAAAGACCGTATTATACGACGTGTATTACGTAGCACGCTCCTCTTACACCAATTCCGTCTATACCATTCAAAATCATTATTTAAAGAGGTTTTCCATCTAACATAGATGGTTTGTGTACCCAAGTCCTAGCGCCCACACAGAGTGTCCTTTATTAAAACAACCCACTTCTGGGTTACATAGGGCTGTCAACACTGCCCGGACTTGACCTGTGAGCGTTCTAGAACTCAGATCCGAACGCACATACAGGAAGTTGTCACCATACCACTTCTGCTTCCGGGGTACTAACAGCAGTCAGCACAGTTCTGACTTGACTGTTTTTGGCGGTAAATTTATCAATTAAGGTCACTATATAAGAACCTCGTCCCGCGGTCCCATTATTCAGCGGAGCCGCGGGGAGGCAACACTTGAGAGAGGCTGTGACCTGCAGTTAGTAAGTACGGCATAGCCGGTTGACACGATACCTTCGGAGGGCTCTGACTTCGTGTATTCATTTCCCGTTTTTCCCTCCCCAACAGAATTTGACTAGAGGCACCCTTCCCACCCGTTCAAAGGCTCATGGAGCATTGTGTCCTTCCTATACATGTATGTATTGATGTACATTTACCTGCCACTAACTTGATTTAATATCTCACTTATTCGGTGGTCAAATCAGACTGCAGTTACCACAGACCATGGAATATCTACTTTATAGAGTGTGTGTTTCATGTTTTTTGTTTGTTTGTCATGTATTGTTCTATTTTCATCCTACAGGACACGGCACAACCGTATTGCTACACAATAATGGCTAGAAGATAGATATTTTTCTCACCATATATCTCACTTTTTCCTTAGGTCACCACTATTATTGCCGGATGCAACCTATGTCTTGCAGTTTTAATATTGTGCTTTTTCTTTTCAGATTACAATTTAGAAAACCCAGTAGGTACTGTATCTAGGGCGTATCTATTGCCTTATCACTTAGTAAGACCATGTGTATATATATTTCACATCACATCATCATTGACGCTACCAACATTGTTTCATTAATATAGTGAGTACAGAAGGGATCTGTTTCTGTCCTGAAGAAGAAGCCTGTGAGCTTCGAAACATGTTGACACACTAAGGAGGCACCGCTCATTAAAGCAAGATACCTCCTAACCCAAGCTTTTAATAGTACCAGCTCCAAGGATTATTAAAGTTACTAGACCTTAGGAGCCAGGTTCTTTTTAACACACTTTTCTTATTCACCCCTGACCCTTCCACTCACTTTTTTCCTACACCACACATAGTATTTAAAATCAGTGCTCCCACGTAGTCGTAGGTCGTAGCACGCCCCGTCCCGCAGCGGGGCGGGAAGACCCCCATGATGAAGCATGACACCAAGGGCCCTTTTGGTGTGTGAGGGGTATTTAAACAAGCTTTGTGTGCTTCCAACCACTGTAGGAAACACACTTGACCTATGAGTTAATTCTCTCTGACATTTATCCAAGGGTGGATCCCTATGTTTTTTTGCTTAATCGAGGCAGCTTCAGAAGAGGTCCCCCCAGCAGCACAAGCGCCATATTTATAGGTATAGATTAGTCCTGTTTCTCTGGGGCAGAGTGGAATGCTTTCTATACAATTGGCAGTTGATAACTCAAGATGCTTGAGTTCTAGAGACAACTCATGGCTTCAAGCTAGAGTTTTGTGGTACCCCAGTTCAGTGGTCTGCTCCGAGATGACTGAGTTTTTCCCTTCAAGAGCAGTCTTTTATTGATTCTGAAATTCAGAACCTATAGAAGAAAGAGGCAATATGCGTATCAGAATCACGTCCCATAGCACAGTGGAGCAATATATTCCTTGAAAAGGAGAAAGGCGGAGATTAAAGGTTGGTACTGAATCTTCGAGATTTCAAATGCTGGATTCTGCACAGGCATTTCAAGATCGAAACTATTCATCTATTAAGAGACCTTCTCAATGATGCTTATTTGACCATTCCAATTTTTGTGCCACCCAGGCTGTTCCTACAGTTTTAGTGGTAAATTCATGGTTTTAATTTTTTGTTCTCTCATTTGGCCTTTCGTCAGCTCCCTGGTACTTCATCAAGATGATCAAGCCTGCAGCCGAAGGTCTGTAAGTTAAGGGAGGTCGGTTAATAGCCTATCTGGAGGACTTGATTATCATGGCTCAAGAGCCGACCAAGCGACGCTTCATCTGTTATGGGCAATCCACATCAATTGATTAGAACTACTCTCATGTTTTTTTACCATCAAGACTATCACCACGAAAGGTGAATTGTTGCATATTCAAATGGACAATAAATCTGCAGTTTGTTACATCACAAATGTTGATGAAGACAAAAATGTTGGAAGAGATAAGCAAGGACTTCTGCATTTTTGCCTCTAACACCAGGTTTCAGGGATGGTGAATACATTCCAGGACAACGGAATGTTATAGAGTACTGGAATTTCAGACATGTGAGGGATGCCAGCGATTGCATGCTGCATCCTCATGTGTTTCAGTGTCTGAATCGGATGTGGGGTGCAGGCACGGTGGATCTTTTGACATCCTGATTGAACAGACAAATGAAGGATTTCTTCAACTGGAGGATGGATCTGGTGGTGAAAGTGGCCGATGCATTCCTTCAGAATTCGCACAGGAACATCTAATAAACTCTCCCCCTGTTCATGATGATCCAGGAACTACAGCCCAAGCGAGGAGGCAAGAAGCGGATTTGATTCTGGTCACTCGGATCTGGAGAACACAGTCCTCATGGAAATGTCCCTCTCTTTCCGGAACCTCTAGAGACCCTAGTGGATCACCTCATTTAATGAAAGGTCAACTGAGACTCAAGGCCTGGAAGGTTTCAGGAATCATTGGCAGATGCCTGGAATTTCACAGCAAGCTGCGTCCTACATTCACCAGGCCTGGTCCTCTGGTACCCATAGGAGGCATTCTTCATCCTGGAAGAGGTGGATGTTTTGGTGCAAGGAACGGAGTGTGGATCCTTTGGAGGCAGACTTGCACCTGGTAATAATTTTTTGTCTCAGTTGTTCGTTGATGGTCTTGCTTACAGGTCAGTCAATAGATTGGCTGCTTCTTCGGGACATGCCCCAGTGGATGCTCGGCCCATTGATTAACACCCTTTGGTGTGTAAATTGCTGAGGTGAATAAGACTCACTAATCCTCCCAAACCTAGAAATTAAACTTTATAGGATGCTACTGTAGTCCTAAGGTTCCTGGAGGGATGGCCGGACAATTTTGATTTGTCTAGGAAGGAATTGTCTGCAAAACTGACAATGATATTGTGCCCGATTTCGTGAAGAAGAGTGTCTGATGTGCGAGCTCTGAACTTAAGAGGAAGGAGATTCCTACCAGATGGAGTTTCTTGTAACATTTCCAAATGCACAAAGACACATTCTAGGTGAATACCATATCCTGGGGTTCCTGAAAATCCAAATTGTGTGTAGTACAATATTTAAAGTCACATGAAGATTCTGCAAGAGAATTTAGACGAGGCTCTACGGGTAAGTTACCTACTGCTCTTCAGAAAGCTTACAGGCCAGTGACTTCAGCAACCCTGGCCAGGTGCGTCACGTGGCTTATATCAGAAGCTGGTATGGACTTCACTAAATCTGGGGCTCATTCAGCGAGGGGTGCTGTGGCCTTGAAAGCCTATTTATTAGGATCGGTTGGAGGACATTTGAGGGTCACAGTTTAGTCTTCTGCTTCAACATTCAAAACGTTTTATTGTGACCCTCTGGTAGAAGTTGCTTCTGTTTTTGTGGGAAGTTTTGAACAAACTGAACCGGAGCCTCCGGTCATGCCACAGAATAGAACATTTTCTAGCTACTGCGTCTACAATTTTCAATTCTATTAAGGACACAGAGGCGATCACTTTACATACATTATACATTTTCATTTACAATGAATTTCTGTCTGTCCGCTCTCATTTATATTGATAAAATACTGAGTACAGTAGTAACTTCTAATATTGTTATTTCAGACAACGAACAGAAGCGAGAGTGAATATGAAGGTTGAATTGCAAAGCTGTCCAAACCTTATATGTTCCCATGACCTGCCTGGGAGCGAGAGGAGTCGGCACTGGAGCTGAAAACTGCATTGCTTCGGATAAAAGCGCGATTGATGTGAAAGAAGTGCACAGAAGCGGGATTGAGTCCTTAGACAGCGGGCCATATGCACATAGGTAACTTACACTTTTGGTGTATGTTTACTAATCTTTTGCTATTCACAAACTATGGGTGTAGTTTTATGTGTAATATTTTACAACTGCAAAGACTGTCCTATCATTTCATGTGCAGATTTCTTCACAGTCATAAAGATACAACACATAAAACTACACTCATAGTTTGTGAATAGCAAAAAATAGTAAACTTACACCAACAGTTTAAGTTTACCTGTGTGAATACGGCCCCTGGGGTTTTGTTTTGCCTTGTTGGTGAAGAAAAAAAGATTTCGTAAAGAAAGAGGCAGTAAAATAGTGTCCGTCCCATTTGGTTGGTTGGGACTATCGTGATTGGTGGATTGGACTATCGTGATTGGTGGTTTGGACTATGACATGGGGCCTTACCATGGGAGATGTAGTTTGTCTTTAAACAGTTTTTGATTGGCTGTGCTTCTGAGCAGAGAAGTCTCTTTTCTATCTGCACTGTGACCAGCCAAACAGTACATATTTCTTATATTGCACAGCAGCCAGGTAATAGCAGAGAATCTTCACCATTGACCTGACATTTGATGTACATAGTTACCAGCCCCCGGAACACAGAGGAACAGTGGACATTCTGCCAGGGATGCTGCGGTTTGTCTCACTTTAATCTCCTCTCTCCTGCCCCTGAAACAGAGCTGTTTCTTTTTAAAGGAGTAACAAAGGAAGAAACATCGTAGCAAGTCACACTTTTTAAACACCAAAGTTACTACTGGGGTTGCCGAGGCTGTGGGTGGAAGTGGCTACAGTGGCAACCATCTGCTGTCCATGGGAGAAAATGTGCAAAAGTGTCGCTCTAAGGATGGTGTATTCACCAGTCCTCCGCCATGGAGCACAGCCTGTTAACTCCTATCATACAATCTGTGGACTCAGTGCTGGGTGGAGAGTATATACGCTGCTGAGGGAATCGCGGGGAGATGAACTCACCAGAGACAGGTGTGAGTGGGAAGCAGAGATTGGTGATGCTGCTGTGCGTAGACTGCATCAGTGTCACCAAAATATAGATGCAAGTTACTACACTTTAAATATCTACACGGAATGAGCCACACACCAGATAAAGTACACAAAATCGACCCACAATTATTCCTAAATATCAGAGATGTGGTAGCCACGTGGCACCTTTATCTACCTGGCCTGGAGATGTCCAGGTGTGAAAAACCCTTTTGGAAACAAGTGTCTGATAAACTGCCGGAGATGGCTGACATCTCTTTGGAGTGGTCGCCTATGGTGGCCGCCCTGGGGTACATGCACCCTGACACATAATCCATCGGGAAATTAGTGGCAATAGCCTTATTGCTCACCAAACGTAGAGTGGCCATGTCATGGTACAGAGGTCTGGAGCTCAGGTGAAGGACTGCATCAGAGATACGGCAACATGTAATGACAGAGCGGAAGCATATGCAACCCTATAGCTAGCTAAATCACAGGCAAACTACACTTGGGGGTCACCTATGGACCTAAACGGCACCCAAACTGAGTGGGGGTGACTCAACGATGCAAGAGCAAACAAAAACAGCATAGGTGGATAAACTATATGTGCTGATCATTGTAGATAAAGCACATGGGGTGTGTTGATCACTCTACATCCCTTGACAATCTGATGATTCTAATATTGCATTGGTAAACCACCAATAATAATGAATGTGACATAGCAACGAGAACACCCATGAGTTGAGATGATGGTTCTGATAACTATATAACTCTGGGAAGTGGTCAACAGGCAGCGATACTGATTAAATAATATTAAAAATATAGTGTGGTTGTCAATGGAGCATGTATGTGTTCCAGAATGTATGCATACGCATGTATGCTCGTCAACACTATTGCTGTTGTTCACAAGTTAAATAAAAATTCCTCCTCAGATCCCTGAAGGATCTAGTAGAATGAATACCTTTAAGATAAAAGAAAAGTGTATCAGCCGCGCTCTAGTGGGGTGAGAGGGAGCTGTGACATCATAAAGGCATTTAAGCAAAGGAAAGGGGTCACAGCTTGCCCTCTTAGGCCTGCCAACCTCCAGAAAAAACTCACCATGGGAGAGGAGGCAACCAGGAGGGGCAGGGCATGGTGAGTGGATGGGGTTAAGGGGTATGGCCATTGAGCGGGGCTGGTCTTAATGCAGGTCACCACCCGAGAGCCCCCCTAAAAAATAAATTGACGCTTCAAGTACTGCTGATGTCCTGGGGAGATTGCAACAACCCGAAGAGCGTCAGCTGTGCTCAGCCTTACACACAATGTGTGTTGGAAACGCTCTCTACAGCGGCATCCATTTTACATTGTCTGTCACCATGTGATAGCGGCTCCTCACTGGGTGACTTTGTGGAAGGAGCCCATATCGTGTGTCACACGGTGGCGCCGTGTGAACTGTCAGGTCTGCCTCTAGCATGTGAGTGGGGTGAGATGTGACACAACTAATACATTTAAGATGAAGTGTGGTAACAGGCTCTCCAGCAGGCGGGGGTGGCAGGGAACCTGTGACATCACAGAGACTCTTAGGTTGAAGAAGTGCTATGGCAGCCTGCCCTCCATTGGAAGATGGGAAACAGTGACATCACAAAGGGCTTTAATTTAAAGGAAATTTGTGGCAGCCTGTTCTCCAGCAGGGGAAGGGAAGCAGTGACACGAGAAAGGGCTTTGAAGAAGAATATAGCGTGCAGTAGCCTGCCCTCTAGTGGGGCGAGAGGGAACTGTGACATCATAAAGGGCTTTAAGAAACGGGAAAAGTGTGAGAGCCTGCCCTACAGCAGATGAGGGAGATGTGACATCAACTATGTTTTTAGAATAAAGTGTGGGCACTTGCTCTTCATCAGGAAAGGGGTGCTGCTACATCGCATAAGGCCCTTAAGTTAAAGCGTGAGAGCCTGTCTTCTAATGGGGGACGGGACCTGTGACATCACAAAAGGCTTTACCATAAAGGAAAGGTAGTGAGGCCTGCCCCCTAGAAGGAAGGGGAGATCTGTGACATCACAAACGCCCTTAACTCTATAGGTGCAGCTGTCAGCCAATGACCGACGGCCGCACTGCCTCCCAAGTGCGAGTGTTGGCCAATGGCGGACACTGAGGAAGCACCTAAAGGCCCCTCAGGTGCAGAGACTAGAGTGTGTCCATTTATATTTTTTTAACTCCGACTGCTCAGGAAGAGTTTCCCAAGCAATCAGTCTTTTTTTAAATTTGGTTTAATGACAATCAGCATGCAGATGGCATTACACTAAAGTGAAAGTAAAACAAGCCCATCAGCTCATTTTACTTTCCCTGCATCAGTGCTCGGGCGGCATATTTCGACCCGAGTACTGATTTGGGTGGGAGTGGTATCGTTGGAAAGGGGAGAAACTCCCGTTACCAATAAAACCTCTCCAGTGGAGCCCTGCTTGGGGATCACCATAGGAGAGCGATCCCCAAGCAGGAATCCACCCACTAGGCCCAGGGATTTTGGGAGAGTGGCCCCTTGGGCAAGGGCTTGTGCTCCCCCCCAACCCATAGCAGATCAGTCTATCTTCCCCTCCTAGGGGGCAGATGCGGGTAGTTGCCACCGATATGCTCCCCCAGGGTGCTGAAAGCCCACAAGACATTAGGGTTGTTCTTTAGAATAATTAGAATGGGTGTGGGCTGCCAATTATTGGCATGGCCATGCCCCCACTCCGAAAAACAATAATGAAAGTCTTTCTGCCTCCCCAGAGGGCATATGGTGTGATTTCCCCTGATCTGCCACCCAGGGGGCAGAAAGCCCACTAGAAGCCAGGGTATTTTTTTTCTCAAATATTTCAAGAGGAAAGGGACATCATAATGTGACATCATAAAGGTTTTTAGAATAAAGTGTGGCCCGTGCTCTTCAAAGGGAAAGGGGGAGCTGTGACATCACAAAGGGCTTTTAAATGATGGCAAAGTGTTGCAGCCTGCCCTCCAGTGGGGGAGAAGGGGGAGCAGCAACACTACAAACTCATTTAAGTAACAGTGGCAGCCTGCTCTCCAGCAGTGAAGGGGGAGCTATGACATCACAAAGGCCCTTATGTTATAGGGGTAGCTTTGACATCACAAAGGCTCTTAAGTTAAAGGAGTAGCTATGACATCACAAAGGCCCTTAGGTTAAAGTGTGGCGGTCTGCTCTCTAGAGGGGGAGGGGGAGCCGTGACATCACAAAAGTCTTTGAATTAAAGGGGGAGCTATGACATCACAAAGGCCCTTAAGTTAAAGTGTGGCAGTCTGCTCTCCAGTGCGGGAGGGGGAGCTGTGGAATCACAAAGGCCCTCAAGTTGAAGTGTTATACTCTGCCCACCAGCGGGGACGCTGTGGCATCACAAAGGCATGTGCAGCTAGTCCATCATTAGACAAGGGGACAACAGCAAGTGCCAAGAGCAGAGGCGCGGAAAACAAGTGAGAGGCGCAACTGCAAGAGCAAGAAGCAGGCACCCAGCAAGGCTGAATCCAGTAGTACGTCCTACTCTCTGAAGGCCTGCAGGAGCGAGTGCCACAAATCCTTCCCCTGACATATGTGCAGGGCACAAGCCTTAAATCTACTATGACAGTATGTTTTCATCTGACTGAAAATGTTGTAGAAACAGTGAGAAATGCAGCCAGCTTGACAGGTGTCCGGAACATAAAAATATATATCAAGTTTAACTCTTCCAGGTGTGAGGAAAAAGACTTGATAATCTGGGACAGCAGCGCAAATTCATCTCCCAAGTGTCGTCCAGTTTTTTTTACTTCTGAGCAAAAATAGTTTTGCTACCAAGGACTGAACTCTAAGACAAATGTCCTAGCTGTTAATATTCGGGCCCCTTCCATTACGACATTAAAACACTTTCTATTTACACAACCTCAAAGCTGAAAGTCTGCAGTAATAGGTACTATGGGGCTCATTTATGTGTTTTTGCTGTAGGGCAGGGCAGCAGGCCTTCCTGCTGCGCTGCCCTACGGCAAAAGAAAAGGGCAGGAATGTGCTGTATCTATGAGATACGTGCATGCAAAAAGAACAATTGATGGACAGAATGCAGAACAATGTCATACATTCACCCCAGTACAGAGATCTGGGCCTAAATCCATCGTTTTTTTGCTCGCCATTCCAGTTTGGACCCAGCCATATGCAAATCAGTCTTGACCCTGCGCCCAATGGGAACAGTCCAGCCCGAACTGCTGGCCAGATCCTCCCTGGACTGGAAACAAGCATCCTAGGACCGGTTTCGGGCTTTCAGTCCTCATCAGCCAGGATAGCTTGACTCCAGTGGCATGGAGAGCACGGGACCCACGTCTGGGCATACCCGTCCCACTCGGGGTGACAAAAGCAAAAAGAACAATTGATGGACAGAATGCAGAACAATGTCATACATTCACCCAGTACAGAGATCTGGGCCTAAATCCATCGTTTTTTTGCTCACCATGCCACTCCAGTTTGGACCCAGCATATGCAAATCAGTCTTGACCCTGCGCCCAATGGGAACAGTCCAGGTCCTCCCTGGACTGGAAACAAGCATCCTAGGACTGGTTTCGGGCTTTCAGCCCTCGTCAGCCAGGATAGCTTGACTCCAGTGGCATGGAGAGCACGGGACCCACGTCTGGGCATACCCGTCCTACTCAAGGTGACAAATGCAAAAAGAACAATTGATGGACAGAATGCAGAACAATGTCATACATTCACCCCAGTACAGAGATCTGGGCCTAAATCCATCGTTTTTTTGCTCACCATGCCATTCCAGTTTGGACCCACCCATATGCAAATCAGTTTTGACCCTGCGCCAAATGGGAACAGCCAAGCCTGAACTGCCAGGCCAGGTCCTCCTGGACTGGAAACAAGCATCCTAGGACCGGTTTTGGGCTTTCAGCCCTCATCAGCCAGGATAGCTTGACTCCAGTGGCATGGAGAGCACGGGACTCACGTCTGGGCATACCCGTCCCACTCGGGGTGACAAATGCAAAAAGAACAATTGATGGGCAGAATGCAGAACAATGTCATACATTCACCCCAGTACAGAGATCTGGGCCTAAATACATCGTTTTTTTGCTCACCATGCCATTCCAGTTTGGACCCAGCCATATGCAAATCAGTCTTGACCCTGCGCCCAATGGGAACAGTCCAGCCCAAACTGCCAGGCCAGGTCCTCCCTGGACTGGAAACAAGCATCCTAGGACCGGTTTTGGGCTTTCAGCCCTCATCAGCCAGGATAGCTTGACTCCAGTGTCAAGGAGAGCACGGGACCCACGTCTGGGCATACCCGTCCCACTCGGGGGTGACAAATGCAAAAAGAACAATTGATGGACAGAATGCAGAACAATGTCATACATTCACCCCAGTACAGAGATCTGGGCCTAAATACATCGTTTTTTTGCTCACCATGCCATTCCAGTTTGGACCCAGCCATATGCAAATCAGTCTTGACCCTGCGCCCAATGGGAACAGTCCAGCCCAAACTGCCAGGCCAGGTCCTCCCTGGACTGGAAACAAGCATCCTAGGACCGGTTTTGGGCTTTCAGCCCTCATCAGCCAGGATAGCTTGACTCTAGTGGCATGGAGAGCACGGGACCCACGTCTGGGCATACCCGTCCCACTCGGGGTGACAAATGCAAAAAGAACAATTGATGGACAGAATGCAGAGCAATGTCATACATTCAGCCCAGTACAGAGATCTGAGCCTAAATACATCGTTTTTTTGCTCACCATGCCATTCCAGTTTGGACCCAGCCATATGCAAATCAGTCTTGACCCTGCGCCCAATGGGAACAGTCCAGCCCAAACTGCCAGGCCAGGTCCTCCCTGGACTAGAAACAAGCATCCTAGGACCGGTTTTGGGCTTTCAGCCCTCATCAGCCAGGATAGCTTGACTCCAGTGGCATGGAGAGCACGGGACCCACGCCTGGGCATACCCGTCCCACTCGGGGTGACAAATGCAAAAAGAACAATTGATGGACAGAATGCAGAACAATGTCATACATTCACCCCAGTACAGAGATCTGGGCCTAAATCCATCGTTTTTTTGCTCACCATGCCATTCCAGTTTGGACCCAGCCATATGCAAATCAGCCTTGACCCTGTGCCCAATGGGAACAGTCCAGCCCGAACTGCCAGGCCAGGTCCTCCCTGGACTGGAAACAAGCATCCTAGGACCGGTTTCGGGCTTTCAGCCCTCATCAGCCAGGATAGGTTGACTCCAGTGGCATGGAGAGCACGGGACCCACGTCTATGAGATACAGCGCACTCCTGACCTTTTCCCCTGTTCCAGCACACAATAGGCTTCCGTGCACCAACGCAGGCACCTTTGCACCATGGTGCAAGGGTGCCTGCGTTGCAGGGATGATTATTTTTGTGCAGGAAGGGACAACTTCCTGCACAAAAACAATCACAAGAGGCTTTTTCCTTTTTCTATGTGTGCTGCAGAACGAAGCACACATAAAAAAATGAAAAACAAGGAGAAATAAAGATATTTCTCCTCATTGTGCCTCCCTTACGCCTCCCTGGGGAGTCGTAAATTTTTGGAGCTGCCTCAGATTTACGATTTCTCGTAAATCTGGGGCAGTGTCAAAATGCCATGGATGTTGCTGGGAACGCCCCCAGCAACACCCACTGCACGCCCCTTTAACACAGAAAACTGTGTTAAAGGGGACAATATTTACAAAGCAGCATTAGCCCAAAAAATTGGCTTAGTGCGGCCTCGTAAATATGGAGCAGGCTCCGGCGCCACGGAACATTACAAAAAGTGATGTTCTGACGGCGCAAGGGGCCTTATAAATGATGGTATGTCTCTTCGGATGGCGGGCTGCGCTAACGGTATGTCTCTTCAGATGACGGGCTGTGATGATGGCATGTCTCTTCAGGCGCCTGGCTGTGCTGATTGTATGTCTCTTAAGATGACAGGCGGTGCTGACGGTATGTCTCTTCAGATGATGGACTGTGCTGACGGTATGTCTCTTCAGGTGCCTGGCTGTGCTGATGGTATATCTCTTAAGATGACAGGCGGTGCTGACGGTATATCTCTTCGGATGACGGGCTGTGCTGATGGTATGTCTCTTCAAATGATGGGCTGTGCTGATGGTATGTCTCTTCAGGCGCCTGGCTGTGCTGATGGTATGTCTCTTAAGATGACAGGCGGTGCTGAGGGTATGTCTCTTCAGATGCCGGGCTGTGCTGATGGTATGTCTCTTCAGATGCCGGGCTGTGCTGACGGTGTCTCGTCAGATGCTGGGCTGTGCTGATGGTATGTCTTTTCAGATGATGGACTGTGCTGACGGTATGTCTCTTCAGATGCCCGGGCTGTGCTGACGGTATGTCTCTTCAAATGATGGGCTGTGCTGATGGTATGTCTCTTCAGGCGCCTGGCTGTACTGATGGTATATCACTTAAGATGACAGGCGGTGCTGACGGTATGTCTCTTCAGATGCCGGCCTGTGCTGACGGTATGTCTCTTCAGATGCCGGGTTGTGCTGACGGTGTCTCTTCAGATGCCGGGCTGTGCTGATGGTATGTCTCTTCAGATGATGGACTGTGCTGACGGTATGTCTCTTCAGATGCCTGGCGGTGCTGACGGTATGTCTCTTCGGATGACGGGCTGTGCTGACGGTGTCTCTTTAGATGCCAGGCTGTGCTGATGGAATGTCTCTTCAAATGATGGGCTGTGCTGATGGTATGTCTCTTCAGGCGCCTGGCTGTACTGATGGTATATCACTTAAGATGACAGGCGGTGCTGACGGTATGTCTCTTCAGAAGCCAGCCTGTGCTGATGGTATGTCTCTTCAGATGCCGGGCTGTGCTGACGGTGTCTCTTCAGATGCCGGGCTGTGCTGATGGTATGTCTCTTCAGATGATGGACTGTGCTGACGGTATGTCTCTTCAGATGCCTGGCGGTGCTGACGGTATGTCTCTTCGGATGACGGGCTGTGCTGACGGTGTCTCTTTAGATGCCAGGCTGTGCTGATGGAATGTCTCTTCAGATGTCGGGCTGTGCTGATGGTATGTCTCTTAAGATGACAGGCGATGCTGACGGTATGTCTCTTCAGATGACGGGCTGCGCCGATGGTATGCCTCCTCAGATGTCGGGCTGTGCTGACGACATGGCTCTTCATATGATAGGCTGTGCTGACGGTATGTCTCTTCAGATGCCGGGCTCTGCTGACGGTATGTCTCCTCAGATGACAGGCTGTGCTGATGGTATGTCTCTTCAGATGACGGGCGGTGCCGATAGTATGTCTCTTCAGATCACAGGCTGTGCTGACGGTATGTCTCCTCAGATCACGGGCTGTGCTGACAGTATGTCTCCTCAGATGCCGGGCTGTGCTGATGGTATGCCTCCTCAGATGCCGGGCTGTGCTGATGGTATGCCTCCTCAGATGACAGGCTGTGCTGATGGTATGTCTCTTCAGATGACGGGCGGTACCGATAGTATGTCTTTTCAGATCACAGGCTGTGCTGACGGTATGTCTCCTCAGATGACAGGCTGTGCTGACGGTATGTCTCCTCAGATCACGGGCTGTGCTGACAGTATGTCTCCTCAGATGCCGGGCTGTGCTGATGGTATGCCTCCTCAGATGACAGGCTGTGCTGATGGTATGTCTCTTCAGATGACGGGCGGTACCGATAGTATGTCTCTTCAGATCACAGGCTGTGCTGACGGTATGTCTCCTCAGATGACAGGCTGTGCTGACGATATGCCTCTTAAGATGACGGGTTGTCCTGACTTACTGTTGAACCCAAAACTTTAACACCTGATGGTCTGGATACCAAGGTGGAGCACCCCAAGTCTTACTCAGGGAGGTGGTGAACGATAGAGACTCACTCGCCAATCAAGCAAATAAGAGTTAAAAACTCATTGTCGAGTGAGTACATTCACTTGTAAACTCAAAGTGTTTTAATAATGACACAGAAGTAAACACTACACATAAACTGCAGAGGGCAAAAATAATGCGCACAGTTACACCTCGGGCAATCACGGTGTTGGGGAGTCGGTCAGTGATGACTTTAGACTACCCCAAGCCTCTTGTAGTAATGGATACGGTAATGAAACAGTCAGTGTGAAGTCTAATAAAATGCTGTGGCGGGACTGGTAAGTTACAGTATCCTGACATTCCGTCATGGTTGACGCTAACATCAGCCGGCATATGGTATGGCTGTTTCAAGAGCATAATTGCAACTATCCCAGCGTCTCTTACTATTTCCCCCCCCCCCCCCAAAAAAGCATGCGATTAAAAAAGGGGGGTTGGGGGGGTCTCCCCCCCCAAAAAAACGAACCTGTTTCAGTCGAGATGTGGAGGCAATCGGCGTCGATAGAGGAAACGGAAAGACACTTCCGCTTCCTCTTAACTTAACGACGTGCAACGTAGATCGGAACATCGGAAGAGAAAGGAGAGGACGTGGAGAGGTAAGGGGGATTTTAGATTATGTAAATAATAATTTAAGGGATGGGGTCGCACAGGGGTACAGGGACGGGGAATTATGGTAATGGGGAAGGGATCGGAGATAACCTTTACCAAGAAAATGCCATTAACATGCATGATTTTAGAACGAAAAACGTTGTAAAGATATGCGTGTTAAAGGCATTTTCGTGGTAAAGGTTATGAGTGGTAATAGCATTCGCGTTGTAACGCATGCGTGGTAAAGGCATGCGTTGCAACGGAATGCGTGGTAACGTCATACAACCCTGGAAA
This sequence comes from Calotriton arnoldi, assembly GCA_963921515.1. Classification (NCBI taxonomy): domain Eukaryota; kingdom Metazoa; phylum Chordata; class Amphibia; order Caudata; family Salamandridae; genus Calotriton; species Calotriton arnoldi. The sequence continues at coordinate 1,781,741 of CAWUFW010002319.1, forward strand.
ATGGGACTATACGAGAAAGGGGAATGAAAGCAGTGGCCTCAGATTTTAGCATTTTCTCTGAAATTAGGGTTTTTTCGTTACCACCCAGTGGCGTAGCTAGGGGGGGGCGATGGGGGCGGACCGGCCCAGGCGGCACGAGTTTCGAGGCGGCACGAGTTTCGGGGCGGCAGCCGGCACCCCTTCCCCCCCCGCTCTTACCTGCGGCCATTGCGGCCGCAAGAATCGGCCGCTAATACACCACCCCCCCCGGCTTCAATCATTTTGCCGAGGGCGGCAAACGCAGGGGCCGCCACGGGCAGCCTAAGGCCTAGCTACGCCCCTGTCACCACCCACCTCACAATCAGAACCGGTGAGAGGTCCAAAGCTGGAATTCACTCTGTTTCTCGAGTACACTCGGACATGTTGTTTTTCAGGCTTGTGTCGGGTCAGTATGTGGTGACGTCTCAGAGAGATGGCAGCAGAGATCAGGTATCTTCGTGTTGAGCACCTGCTTAAAAACTGGGGATGCAGAAGAGGATTGCGGTGTCTTCAACTCAGCGTCAAGGTGGAGAGAAACCGGACATCATTTAGAAGTTGCAGGGAATGAAGTGGAATGGCGAAAATAATGAGCAATGGGGTGACTGGCTATTTACACTACCCACTGTGTAATAATAAGTGACCTCCTTACTGGTATCTGACAGTAATACCACTGATTACCAGCAGCTGAAGGCAGGTGGTGACAAAAGGTGAAATACTGAGTTATGTTGATATGTTTTCTGGATTTTATGCAGAACATGGTCTGTGCTAAAGGCTTCCTAGACCCTCTGGCAGCACAGACTAAGTCAACATACCAACATGAGACAGGGAGCCCGGTAGGCGGAAACCCACGCAACCCATGGAACTTTACGTGAGGAAGGTGCGCATTGGGCAACATTCAGACCTGTGAAACTGACAGTGGACTCCAAACTTCTTTCTCACCATGAACAGACACGCCCAAGAACCCACACCACAAATATAACCCTATCCTAGTGCCCACAATATGTAAAGTGGTTCTTATAAATAGAAACAAGATAGTGGCTGCAATTTTTTGATAGGAAGAAAAACAATAGAAAGTATTGAAACATAATAATGGTGTCTTAATACTTCTCCCTCTTAATTCTCCTCCAAAGTCTCCTTCCCCTCCTCTGTCTAGACTAACCTTAGCACTAGAAATAGCTTGAACGCTTCTTGGGTGGCCTTGCTCCCATCTGCATCCCTTAATGGAATTACTGTTCCGTATGAAGCCAGCTGTTGTCTTTATTTCTGCATTCAACAGTTGTGTGTCCTCTGGCAGGCCGATAAGCCCGTCTGGAGGTTCACTCAATGTGCCGGCCCCTGGCCTTCTGCGTGATCTCTTAGCCTCCTCTGGAACGAAGGCGCCTCTCTGTCAAATAATGCTCGTAGGCACCATATATACCTTTTGGTTGCATGTCCTTTATGGACCTTTCTAAAATTAACAATAGGCCCCACTTTGACTTTTTGTCTACTTGTTTTCTAGTGAAACCTTGTTTTTTGTTTAAAAACACTAACTTGAAAAATTATATATCGAGCCATATTAAGTCTAAAAATAAAGTAATATATTTGAGCAGCTGAATTATCACATTTACATTGAGTTTGTTATTTAAACAACTTTAGCAGCTACGCATCTAAAATCAAAATAATATGCATTTAAATCATTAAGTATATAAAAGATAATGGTGCATACCTAAATAAGAAAAATACAAAGATTATGTCAATGTGGCTGGTTGTGGTCGCAGGCATTCTATACACCATGACTTTAGTGCTATATATTTACCATATTTTGATATTGCACCTCCTCGGCCGTGTTCAGAGCCAGGATTGGCTGCCGAAGACGCCATTTTTGTTGGCAGTCTAGTCTTCGGCCTGAGCTTCCTTACTTAATGTGCCTAGGAGCACTGGCGCAAACGAACGCACTGACTGGGGAACGCGACAAGAACCTATTCTAAAGTACTGGCAGCATTCTTATAATTGCTTGTTTTAGAGCAACCTGATGATTTCTAAGTAACTTGGCATGAGTAGAATGTTTTAACTCACTTTCCTCACGCACACTAGAAGAGCTCTTTACATATTTTGATACTGCACCTCTTCGACCGTGTTCAGAGCCGTGATTGGCTGAAGACACCATTTTTGTTGGCAGTTTAGTCTTTGGCCAGGCTTCCCAAATTAAGGTGCCTAGTAATGCAGGTGAGAAGTGGATGCGCGCAGTGGGCGCACTGCCGGCACGCCAATGGCAAGCCAATCTGTGCCCGTCCGTGCCAAGACTGCACCAGGCGCCATGACCCCTGGTCAATTTTCACCCCAGGAGTACTTCAGAGAGCTGCTGTTACAGCTTAACAAGGATAAACCTTTGTTATACAATACGTTCAAATCCCTGTTACGACCAAGATCATTTTCATTGTTCTCACTATTTGTGGGTCTGGTAGGCTGAACAAAACCTTTTAGTAGATAAGACTGTGGGTTTTTCTTACCCTCAAGCTCTGGCTGAGAGAGATTTCAGAGTGAAATGCACACTAATAAATACACGCTCCCTTATAAAGCATAAGATAGATTTTTTTAATCACTCAGAAATACATTCACCTAATATGGCATTTTTAACTGAGACATGGGCGGACGAAACTTCAGACCAAGCCCTGGTTGATGCTCATCCAGTGGGATTTCCTATTCTTAGGTTGGACCGTGTATGCAAAAGGGGGAGGGGGGGCCTGCTGGTGATTTATCGGGACCATCTGGGTGTCACATGTGAACCGGCATAAGTACTTGATTGTGAAGCAATGCTATTGGGGCGTGGTTTCGGCGCCGGACAAGATGGCCGCCTGAAGGGGAAGCTCCGTATCATCGGGACTTCTGAAGACCCGCCGGTGCGCTATTTCGCACCCTTTCCTCTCGGAAATATGAGTCTAAGCTCTCGGACGATGTCGGGAATCCGGTGAGCTGTTTCAAACATAAAGCGCACTGCGCTTTCGTTATTTACAAACGCGGACGATTTTTCACAGGACAGCCGCCATTTTAGGTGCTTGCCGGCTACTCTGCATTCCTAAAAATGAACTACCTGCGTTACTCTCTCTTTCTCTCAACGTTTAGTCCCTATCTTATTGCACTCATGCTTGCAGCCAGTTTTTGATGGGAAAGCGCACTGTGTCTATTAAATCACAGCGTAGGTTGGCTTCTACTATGTTGCTCATTCACCTCAGCGTGCCCTCCATTTTGTCCTCAACATTCTGTCAGCTGTCTCACTGAGGGATATGCAGTGCAGTGTTTTTCCAGATCTCTCTTTTTCTTATGGACTCTATGAATTTCCTATGAATGTTCTGGTTGGAGGTTGCTAATTTATAAATCTGGACATAATTTTGCCTGCATAATTTTTGAACAGCCCTTAGTCGGGCTCTTTCCAGATATAAGATATACTGTGCCTTCCATTATATGACAAGTGGAGTCAGTATTTTGGATAACTCCAGGGGTTGTCCAACATCACTTCTCCTGCGAAAGTTTGAATATCACGACTCTTGCTGGTTCGTGCAACTTTGATGACTCTTACATATGAGTATACTGCGCAAGCCGCAATTTGTTTTTGTGATTAAAAAACGTACCCCATCAACGTCTTCTCTCTCTGCCTCCGCTCTGGACTTATCATTTACCGAGGGAGAGATGGCCGGAGTATCTTCAAACCGCAGCTCCTCATCACAGTCTTCATCTAAATCATCTCCGTCGTCTTCAGCTTCTAAACGTCTGAAGCAGGGCCCTCCTTCTCCTGACAAAACATCCCCTCCTATCTCCATGGAGTTGTTGTTGGAGGAGATTCGCGCCTTGCGGCCGTTTGTAGAAGAAACAAACAACAAGATGCAATTTCTGGAGGAGAAATGGTCTACAATGGAAACTAGAGTGTCTTCAGTGGAACAGCAACTTTCGGTGGTCCAGGGTGACTCCCAGAGACTCTCTTCTTTGGAACAGGAAGTTCGCGGTTTGAAACAACATACTGAGGATTTGGAAAACCGAAATAGGAGGAATAATTTACGCATTTATGGTTTACCTGAAGCTTTGGAGGGAGATGACCCTGTCTCCTTTTTTACAACCTTCTTGCCGAAACTCTTGGACATGCCTTCTACCACATCTCTCAGCATTCAGAGAGCGCACAGGCTTGGCCCTCGTCCCTCGCTCTCTACGTCCTCGATCAGGCCAAGAGGAGTCATCATCCTCTTCTTAAAATTTACGGATCTGCTTTCAGTTCTTTCTGCAGCTAAAGCCAAGCGACAAATTTCTTGGCTTGGTCAGAGGGTGTTTCTTTCTCAAGATGTCTCCAATGCTACGGCGGCTAGAAGGAAGGAGTTCCTTAATCTTCGTCCACCTCTTCGATTACTTGGAGCCAGATACGGTCTTTTTCATCCCTGCATGTTTAAAGTGACTTTTCAAAATCAAACTTGGTCCTTTGAAGATCCTACGGAACTCAAAAAATTTCTCCGCTCGCATTCCGCAAGTAACATGGACACTGCTGGGCCCTCTAACGGTTGATTAATTTAGAGTTCTTTCACTGTAATGATACTCTTTTATTACATTTGAAATGTTCTAAGACACGGTTTACTCTGTTGACTTAGTCATGCAATCTCTGGTTCTATGATGTACTGCGTTGACCCACTCAGGGTCTATTAGTTATCTCTTCGCTGCTCTTTTTATCTTCTTGTATTCTTATATATTTATATATTTGTTGTAGTTCACTCAATATTTTCCAATTAAGGCTTTACATGTTACTTATGTTCATTTTCTGTGCCTTTGTTGGATTCAATAGTCGCGTAACTTTTTCTTGTATATATAATACTTACCGTCTTTTCCTTTGTTACTCTCCATAGGTACGTCCGTACATGTTCCATATCATGGTTTTGTTTCCCTTCTCTTTTTATCCCGATGTGGTTCGGTCTCCCGATGTTCGGGCGTCTCATCTTTTCGTGTGTCGTTCTTGCCCCAGCTTTCTTTCGTTTTTGTCCCCTCAGGTATGTTTCTTCAGTCGTCCTTTTTGGATATGTACTGTCTCTTCTTCTTGTTGTTCTCTTTTCCCTTTCCCCTTTTCCTTACACTCTTCTCTTCTCTTCTCCTGCCTGACTCTCTCTTCTTTATGTCCTATTTTCTTCTTTCTTATTATTTTCTGTCTCTTCTTCTACAGACGCTGGAAGATTTTGCTATTCTCCTAACTCTCCTTTATTCTCCACTTTTCTCATCTCACTTCTTTATTCCTAACCATACCACCTTATTACTGTCACCTATTTCTTCCAAATTTCCAACTGCTCAATCTTTATTTCATGCTCATGTGCATTTTCTTTACTTGAAATATACTGTTGTTTATACAATGTTAATCTTTTTCATTTAGAGTTATTACATGGAATGTAAGGGGTTTTAATAATCCTATAAAGAGGCAGAGAATTCTTTCACACTTGGCCTCATATAAACCTGATTTAGCTCTATTACAAGAAACTCATCTATCTGAGGCTGAAGCTCTTAAACTTAAGCGTAACTGGGTTGGCTCAGTATTGATTTCTCCCACTAACACAAAAAAGAATGGGGTTGTTATCTTATGCCATAAAAAATTGAAATGCACTGTTGTTACACAAGATACCGATTCCGATGGTAGGTGGATTCTAGTTAAACTATTAATTAATAATATCCCGCTTACTGTATTCAACCTCTATGGTCCGACTCAACCCGATCCCTCTTTTTGGCCTACTGTTACAGACAAGTTCTTTCAGAATAATGACGAATTTTTTATACTTGGAGGAGACTGCAATCAAGTTGTAGACCCTTTTATTGATCGCAAATCCCAGGTACGTTTTATTCCCCATAAAACTCACAAACAATTTCTCAACACTATCACGCAGACTCAACTGGTAGATACCTGGAGGCTATGTAATCCAGGCCAATCAGAATTTTCCTTTTATTCCCCTCCACATGGATCCCTATCCCGGATTGACTACATATTTCTTTCTAAATCCTTGGCCCAAAACCTCGTCTCCTCCTCGATTGAGCCCATTTTGATTTCAGATCATGCTCCAGTGGTCGCTGACTTTGACTTACTCCCTCCTCATTCTAAAATGTCTAGATGGAGATTCAATAATTATCTTCTACAAGATCCAGTTTTTTCCTCTTCTTTTACCTCCTTTGCTGAAGAATTTTTCTCTATTAATGAAGACCCCTCTATATCTCCCGTTTCGGTGTGGGATAGTTTCAAGGCCACTGCTCGAGGTTTTATTATAGATTTTGTTTCTAAGAAAAAGAAAAAGTCCTTAAATAAACATAAAGCATTACTAGCTTCCATTAAACACTTAGAGCATCGGTTTTATACCTCCTCATCGGACTCTACTCTGCAACAACTTATTCGTGCTAAGATGGAATTTAATAAGATTTCTACTGATAACGCTTCCTTCACCATGCTTCGTAGCAGTGCCAGATACTATGGTGGTCGAAATAAAGTTGGCTCACTTCTTGCTAATTATTTAAAATCTAGAAGGGAGAAGACGTTGGTTGAGTCTATTCAATCTACTGATGGTAAACACCTTTTCAAAGATAAAGATATATCAGCAGAATTTACAAAATTTTATAGCGCTCTATACACTCCTGAGTCGCCTCCAACTGATACACTCATTAATGAATACCTCAGTACTATTCCTCCTCCTTCCTCTTCTGGTCTAGATTTCACTTCTCTAGACACGGATCTTTCATTACAGGAAATATCCTCCTCCTTGAATTCTTTAAAAAAGAATAAATCCCCTGGTCCTGACGGTTTTTCTGTAGAATTTTATCTCCATTTTACCAATCTGTTATTACAAATTTTTTTTAACCTTTTCCAACATTTTTGCTCCACGGGTGCAGCTAGTGGTACTTTTCTAGAAGCCTCTATTTGTATTATTCATAAGGAAGGCAAAGATCCCAAATTTTGCAAAAACTATCGCCCCATCTCCTTGATAAATGTCGATTATAAGATCTTTGCTAAACTCTTAGCATTACGCCTTGAATCCTTCCTCCCTCACTTAATAGGCCTCGAACAATGTGGATTTGTTAAAGGCAGACTAACTTCTGACAACTCGCGTCTATTTTTCAATGTTCTTAATAAAGCTCCTTCTTTATCTTTTCCTCTGGCGGCGATCTCCATCGATGCGGAAAAAGCATTTGACAGGGTGGATTGGTCCTTTTTGTTTAAATCTCTTCGATGGCACGGTTTTGGTACTAAATTCATTTCTCTTATCTCTCTTCTTTACTCTACCCCCTCTGCTTCTACCATCGTGAATGGTCAAGTTTCGCAGCATTTTTCACTCCATCGAGGTGTTAGGCAGGGTTGTCCATTATCTCCCCTTCTGTTTGTTCTTTCTCTCGAACCTTTCCTTTCCCGCATTCGTCAAAATACCTCTATCTCTGGATTTCCATATGGAGACCATCATCTGAAATTATCCGCTTATGCTGATGACATTTTGCTTTTTATCTCCAATCCAGATTCTTCTATTCCCTCGTTATTACAAGAAATCTCCGATTTTTCAGCGGTATCAGGCTATAAGATCAACTCTGAAAAAACGGAAGTTTTACCACTTACAAAGTTTTGCCTTAAACAACAATTTGAATCTACTGGCTTTCATTGGAATAGTTCTAAAATCAAGTATCTTGGTATTTGGTTTTCTAATTCTATTACTGATTCCGTTAAACTGAACATGAATGTAGCCCTAGATCGTATCTCTAAACTCTTCTCATCCTGGAATCCTCTCTTTCTCTCCTGGTGGGGTCGTCTTGACTCCATTAAGATGATGATTACTCCTATTTTATTATATTACCTTTCAATGATTCCTATCTGTATCCCCGTAACCTTTTTTAAAAAAATAGACTCTCTTCTCTCTAAATTTCTATGGAAGAACAAAAAATCCAGAATTTCTTTACTTCACCTCAGGAAACCGAAACTCGTAGGAGGGGTAAACTTTCCAGATTTTCGACTATATCATAAAGCTTTTAGCTTAAAACAAGCTTCCCATTGGCTACATACGGAGTACTCTCCTTTTACTCCTCTATGGGTCATTATTGAACGCTGTATGTTTACTCCTTTCTCGCCCAAGGAAGTTCTTTCTTTTACTGTCAAAAATATTCTCACATCCCTTCCACTATTTAAACACACTTGCTCTTTGCTAAAACCCCATTTTCAACCACAATTAATGTCCAGGAATATCTTTCTGCTTTCTCCTTTGTGGCATAATCGTCTTATAACCATTAATAGTAGACCTTTGTATTGGGCCTCATGGAGGGTGAGGGGGATCGCCTGGGTTAACGATTTATTTGATGGCACCTCTCCTTGCTCTTTTCCTGATTTTCAGACTACATTTAATTGCCCTCGATCTTTTTTGCATAAATTTTCCATACTTATGGAAGTACTTCTAGGCATCTTTTATTCCCTCCCTTCTGATGATGCTTCAATCACTCAGGACTCACTTCTTAAAATCTTAACATCAAATCCAAAGGCCTCTTCAATTTATAAATTCTTTTACGCCTCAAATCCAGAACGAGATAAAACTAAGGTGGAGCTTGCTTGGGAATCAGACTTAGGTTTTCAGTGGAGCAATGAAGTATGGAATGGAATTTGGGCTCGGTCGCTAAGGATCTCAAGATCCGCTTCCACCACTCAATCTATGTTTTTCCTATATCACAGACTATATTTCACTCCCATTTCTATAGCTAACTTCACGCACATAGACGACAATAAGAAATGTTGGTCCTGTGACTTTCCATTGGCAGATCTTTCACATCTCCTTTTTTCATGCCCCCTGTTCTTTCTTTTTGGACACAAATCTGGGATCGGTTGTCAAAAATCTTTAAATTCCACACACCTATATCCAATATTCTTCTCTTTATGGGAAGTTTATCAGAATCCATTCCTTTACCTGCCTATGAAAGAGGGTTGTTTGATCTTATGTTGGCTCTAGCCTTTCAACAAATTACGATGAATTGGAAATGTTTGACCAAACTTTCAATCAAGGCATGGTGGAACACGGTGTGTCAATACCATAGGTTAGATGTGGCATATGCCTCTCAATGCAATATACATGTAAATAGAGATGTTTTTTGGATGCCATTAACTACTTATTTAAATATGGTTTCAATTAATGTTTCTCAGTGTCGTTCTGAAAATTTCCAACCCCCTTGAATTCCTTCCTCTTTGTTTTATTCATCTTTCATCTTCCTCTATTATCTTGCAATGTTTTTACTCAACAGTTATATGTTCCTTTCATTTAATGATTCATATGAGCACAGCATTGATATCTATTTAGTATTTTATGATTGTAAATATACTTCATACCCCATCTTTTCCCTTTCCCCTCTTTCCTTTACCTTATTTTCCCAAAATATAAATAGCTTTCTACTATGATTTGCTGCCTACTCTATTTTGCTTATAAGATATTTTATGCATTGTTACTCTTTAGGCCTGTAATGTATGTTATTGATTTTTACGGTTCAATAAAGCTTATTAAACTTAAAAAAAAATAAAAAAAAATGTCAGATTAATCATAGAATACATTTTGCATCTCTGAATAGTCTAAACCCAGTCATCTTAGCTATCTATAATAGTCTAAGCCCAGTCATCAAAGCTCAACTCATTAAAACTGGCACATTGAAAAAAACAAATGGTGGATTGACTCAAATTGATCACCACTTGGATAATAGGTGGTATTTATCTGAATCCCTTTCCAATTACCAATAATTTCTAGGAGCAGTAGCGTTTTATCCTTTGCTTACATCCTGTTTCGAAGTATTCATGCTATATCTTTGTAGCTCATGTATTATAGGCTCAGACTTCCACTTTTAGCATATACATCTATCTATCCATCTTTTTGATTTCGTGCATAGGAATACAACCCAGTGGTGAGCCAATAATGAGGCATTTATTTCCTTCTAGTTAAGGTAATGATTTGCCATGCTATTTCATTTCCAGACCCAAATCCCATCTCTAGTGTTAGGGCTTGTAAATGCCCCCTTCGAAATAGAGCCATTGATCTTATTCTATTCTGCAAATTCCAAATCACTGATGCCTCATAAACCAACTCTGGAACAATTTTAGGGAAAAGCCATCTTAAATATCTGCAGTCACAACAGTCAAAGACTCCGATAAACCACATTGGGCCTCTACTGACCATGTTTGCTCTGAATTTTACAGCCTGTAGGTGGGTTCACCAATAAAGTCCATGGTTAAACAAGATGCCCAGATAACTCTATGTGCAGACATTTTCAGGTTTACAGGTATTTAAATTATAGGTGACTATTCTTTTTTGGGATGAGAATTTCATGCATTTTGTTTCACTTGTATTTTTAATGATGTCACTAACTGCAAAAATAAAATGTAACAAAAGTGAAGCAATGCTATTCAGGTGCAAGATATCCAACCAGTCCTTTTTAATGGATTACTGATCTACCGGCCTCCTGGTCCGAAAGCTAGTTATTAGACAGTCTGGGAGACATTTTGGAATCATGTATGCCGTATGCAAACTTTACTATTTTAGGTGATTTTAATTTCCATCTGGACGATGGTAATAACAAAGAGTCCGAGCATCTTCTGGATATCTTAAGTGGTGTTGGCCTCTCTCCGAGGGTGTCCTCTGATACACATATAGCAGGCCGACCCTTTCAATAATCCAGAACTGAAGGTGGATGATATCTAACCTATTGTTTGGTCCGATCATAAAGCTGTCTATTGTATTATAAAACCCGCCTCGCCCAGTAATGGACCAAAAAAAGCAAGGGCAACTCAAAAAAGTTCAAGCTTGGAATAAAATTTGTAAAACGGATCTGGTAGATGTTTTAAACAGCTCCTACCCCTTATTTATGGAAGACACAAATCCGACAGCAGAGTCGTATTTCGGATGGTTAAGGGCAGTGGTTACTAAACTTGTGCCAGTCAATTAGAAACTACAGAAAAAATCCCTCTGCTCTCTGGTTCTCATTCCATCTTAAGGAACTAAAACTAAATGTTGAAAACAGGAGCGAGCACGGAGGAAATATCATCGCTAGGAGGAAAAGGTTAAGTACAATGAAGTCATTCAAGAATATAAAAAAACAGATCATCTTGGAGAAAAACAAATATTTCTCAGATAAAATCCTTCAAGCTAAGAATTCTTCAAGAGAACTTTTTAAAACTGTTCAGATTCTCTCCGGCTCATCTCCTAACGGTACCTTGGTCCCCTGTCAGAAGTTTTGTGATCAACTTGCAGACTTCTTCAAAAACAAGGTGGAGGAAATCTATGACAAACTAAATAATAAAGGCAGGTCCTCAGTTTCAGCCCTGGGATTAATTAGTTCAGTGCTCAGTAAAAATATTTTTGGTAAGTTCTCTCGATTTACAGAGGAAAGAGTAGCTGAACTTATAGGTCTAACAAAATCGAGGGCTCCCTCTGAGCCCTGCCCCCCGAAAATAGTTCATGAGATTGTTGGGGTGATTAATCCTCCCCATACTGTTCTCTTCAATGATATATTAGAATCGGGTCAGTTTCCGCTGCAGTGGAAAATGGCTTCCATATTGCCTCTACTGAAGACAACCCTCACTAGATCCAACAGAGGTGAAGAACTATCGCTCTATTTCCAGGTTATTTTTTTCAGATAAGATTCTCGAAAAACATATGAATATTGCTTTGTCTAAATTCTTGGAGGAAAAGGAAATCCTAGATTCAGAACAATTTGGCTTTAGGCCAAATCACAGTACAGAGTCTGCTTTGGTTGTTGCTACAGATAAGTTGAAAACTATCTTAGATAATGAAGGGAAGGCAGCAATGATCCTGCTGGATCTATCGGCAGCCTTCGACACCATTAACCATGCGATCCTCTTGGATCACCTGGTAGAGATTGGAATAAGGGGCTCAGCACTAGATTTTTTCTGCTCTTCTCTTTCACACAGAGAACATTTGGTTGCCCTCGGGCAATTGGTTTCTAAGACCTTTACTTTTCCATGTGGGGTCACTCAGGGCTCATCACCAAATCCTACGTTGGTTAACATTTATGTGCCCCCCTCCCCCCCTTGACAAACTAATTTAAGCTTTTGGATTTGCTCCAGTAGCATATGCAGATGATACACAGATTTTGTTGTCTATCTCGGAGGATTTAGATGAAACGGCTAGGCGCTTCAATGGCTGTATGGGAGCCACTGAACAATGGATGAGCGATAACAGTCTTATGCTTAACTCGGCTAAGACCGAGGTTCTTCTGTTTGGCAAAGTTCCTATATCCTGGGACCAATCTTGGTGGCCCCTGACCCTGGGTTCTCCTCCCACTCCTGTATCATCGGTATGGAATTTAGGTATCTTTGATCCTTCTATGTCTTTTAACGCACAGATTAATAAACTCACTTCTTGTTTTTTTCTGTTGTGTAAGATTAGAAAAATGGTCCCTTTCATCCCGTATGAACTGCAGAAGTCAGTGGTTACATCCTTGGTATGATCAAGACTGGACTACTGTAATGCATTATATCTAGGCGTTCTCCAACGCCCTCTGAAAAAACTTCAATGTTTACAGGATGCAGCAGCTCAACTTTTGAAGAAAATTCCTAAATTCATGCCAGTGTCTGATACATTACGAGAGTTACATTGGCTCCCAGTGGAGAAAAGAGTCAGGTTTAAGGCTCTGAGTTTGGCACATAAAACTCTCAATGGAGATGGTCCAGCATACCTGAAGAAAAATCTTATTTGGTATAGTCCTACTCGAACTTTACGCTACACCACCTCTAAGACTGTTAAGGTTGATAAATTGAAAAGGAAGACTTAGGGAGGTAGGAGTTTTGTGTATTGTACTGTACATCTCTGGAACAACCTACTGGACCATCTAAGAGGTCAATCTAATCAATGCAGCTTTAGCACATAGCAACAAGATATTGTTTATGTGATAAATAAACAAAGAGTCAGAGTTGACTTAATGTAGCACAGTGGTCAACCAAAATATGGTCGCCTCAACGAATATCAGTTAAAAATTATAGCACTATACGACAAAATATCACAGACGCGTGATCACATGTGTAGACTATATTTAAGCTGAGGTGAAATATACAATCACATACGTAGGCTTTCCTGTTTTCAGTTTCTATTTTTGGTAAATTCTGGTGGTGTTTTTTCAGGGTTTTCAAGTGATTTCAGTACCTTAAAAAAAACAGTGGTTACACATTTTCACGCCATTAAAAACAACAGAAACAGTGTTTTTCCGGTGTTTATGGAACGTTTTGCTTTTATTATTGCTTGCTTTCTGACCTGATAGTGCATGGAATATAGACAGTGTATGTACAGTGTATACAAGGTCCAAATACATTTTTGCAAATCAAACTTATTGTAGAACACCATAAAATACTTCCTTCAGTGAGTCTTTGGTCATGTGCGCTCGCTCTTTCCTTCTCATGTAAACTTTTTTCTGTGAAAAGGCCCTCTCAACATTGGCACTTGAGACAGGCAACGCCAAAACAGCCAGTACACAATTTGCTAACTCTGGCCACTGACATAGCTTTCCATGCCAATACTGATGCACTTGAAGATTGCGATTCTCTGGGCAGGTTCTGAAACATTTGTGTTAAACTGGGTGCTTATGCCCTCAGAGTTATTGAAGCGGTCAAAAATGAAGCAGCACGTTTGAAACTACGGAGAAGATTCCCTCTACGGAAGGGATCTAGAACTTGTACAGAGTACCACAGTGAGGTTTCATTGACTTCAAATGCCATGGTTAGTGAAGGGACATTTCTATGCATCATTGCAAGCCATTTCTCATACATTGTAAAATAAAAGCTCCTGAATTTCTCTTCAACATTGCTTTGCTTACCAAGTGGCAAGCACTCTAACATGGAACATGTTGCAGTGTCAAATTCACTAAAGGTGTCACCCAGCCTACTTCTCAAGGAGATGTTTCACATCTACACCAATTATACTGAACACTTGGCAGACAAGAGTGTTTTCAGACTCTTATTTTTTTTATTATGTCCACTACAGCAGTTATGTTTTCCTGTAAAAATCTAAGAATGCAGTAGAGTTTTCTTTTCTTTTCACATCACCATCAACATGTGACCAAAGATCCTCACATTTCTTGCCTTTGGCATCATTACTCATCAAAAAGTCTGAAACGGTTGCCACATGGATAATATAGCATTCACTGCCTCTTCCCTTGGACTGAGAACCATCAGCTAAGTGTAAGTGACACAGTTGGGATGACTCTTTCTTTGATGCCATACAAAGCACAAAATGAGAAATATTTGCGTTTTAGTTCTAGCGCATAACAAAATAGTGTATCAAAATGGACTAAAAAGTCAAAAGCATCCTTCATTAACTCTGAAGATTGTAAGGATGCTTTCAGCATACCATCTAACAAGTGGCAAGGATCTCTTACAGGGAAGCACTTCAGTGCAGGTATTAGTTTTGACAGGTCATCACACAACGTTTTCATATACGTAGCTGAATCACTGCAAATACAAACAATATCCCTCCAATCTTTGTTGAACTTGGAAAGAACCTTTTGCAGCAGCATTCCAAGTGACACTGCATTCCATGTTTTCCAAAAGTCTGGTGTCATGTTTTTACCACTATCCCAGATGCTTGGTGATAGAACTCTTTTCACATATACTTGTCACTATACCTTGAATTGAATGTTTAAAGCCTGAGGTGTTGGCAATTCACCTACTATCAATAGTGACTCACTAGAAACTGGGGGTTGATGTATCAAGGGTTTTTACCCATTCTCTGTGGGTATATGTGATGTCACATATTGGGAAAGATTCTTATGAAACCAGCCATTTTACCTATCAGTGAAAGAATCAAACGCAGCCAAAATATCAAATATGATTTTGATATTTCCTGATTCTATACAGTTTATAAAATAATTAAACAAGACCTAAAACATGCTTCTAAACCCTGCAACTTTAGACCAAAGACCACAAAACTGAAAAAATCAGGAAGAAGAAACAATATTTTAGTGACATCCCTAAACAACACTCAAGCAGAAGAATGTCAGCCCAGTCTTTCTTGCTGCTACCTTGTATAACAATGTTACATTGTAATGGGCCCTTCAGGAAGGAAGAAAATGACTCTTTCACTCTCCTTTTCCTTTCTTTGAATGACATTTAGTTTGTGGTTGTACAGGTGTTTTTTCAGTGTTTATATTACACTGGTGGGGTTTTATCAGTTATATCAGTTATTATAGGTTTAAACCTAAAACCGGACAACCTACACATACGGCACATGAGGCAAAGGATAAGTCCGGGATAATGGACCCGTGATCATGTCCAATCGCCTGAATTGAAAGATAAGACGTACTTTCGGACGCATACGTGCGGTCCGGGTGCTTCCGGGGTGAACGCCCCCGATGTGACGCATGACTGAGGAGCGACAGAGGCGCGAGGAGTGGTCATGTCCAGAGCGGGATCCTCTAACTAAGACGCATGCTGAGTGAGTGAATTCCCCGCTCCGGTCCTGATTTTCTCACCCACTCTCCGGCTACGGGCTTTAAACAAAGGTGCAAAGGATCAATTAACAAAAAAATCCTAACCTGGAAGCTTAAAAGCTGGGGCCTCCTGGCAGAAAGCCACGCACCAGACAGATGTTCGAAGGGGCACATTAGGAGATAAGTGGGTTCTCTACCTTGACAAAGTAAGTCTTGCATCTAGGGAACTGAATAGTGAGATAGAACGCAGCCTTACAAAAAGCTGTAGACAGGACATTCTCTGGTAGTCGCTCCTAGTACCAAAGAGGAGTGGATTTTATTTTATTTTTGTCTACACTGTTTTTCCCCTATGTAACTAACACAGTCTGTTGGAACTCACTATTCTGCCTCCTGGTGTTGCTCTATCCAGAGTGGGGCAATATAATCTGTACCCTGCTCCAGTATGTTCCATAGATATGGTGTCTCTCTAATCTCTGTATTATATATTTACTCGTGACTTAAGAGTGTGACTACAGGAGAGAACCAGCCCGAACAGACCATGAAGCACGTAGCTAAATAGCTCTAGGTATTTAATTTTGCTTCTTTTTTTACTTGATTACTGCATTGTCACATGAACACACTATGCTGATTGTATATTTCACCTCAGCTTAAATATAGTCTACTCATCTGATCACGCGTCTGTGATATTTTGTTTTATAGTGCTATAATTTTTAACTGATATTCGTTGAGGCGACCATATTTTGATCGACCACTGTGCTAAGTTAAGTCAACTCTGACTCTTTGTTTATTTAGCACATAAACAATATCTTGTTGCTGCTTTTGTGTTTATCCCATAGGTTATCGCTTATAATGATACCAGTTGAGAGGTAGGTCCTCTCTTTACATCTATGCTCACCCAGCACTTACTACTTGCAGTGTAGGGGACTTAGACACGGCGCTGATGAATGCCTTAGACCCACTGCTTAATAGAGGCTGAAACATGTTGGCATGAAGACTATACAGTGACGCATACCGTCCATAATACCTAAGTATCCAGTATGCCTCCTGTATTTACCCCTTGGTAATCTTTTTAACTAACCAGGGATACCACCAAATTAGAGGATACTTTAGTGGTTTATCCTTAGTTTTTTTTAACTTATTAACTGGACCTAGATCACTGTCCTGAAAGAAGATAAATATCTAAGAACTCCCTCAGAAAAACCCCATTCTGAGGTTGAGACCGCCCTGGTAGTAATATGCTACCAGGGTGGGACGAGTTGGCAAATGATGAAGCATGTCTCATTACGTGGGTGAGCCATCCTCGCCCAATTCTTGGAATTGCCTTGAGATTAGGTAAAAGCACAGTTGGCAGCACACAGAGAACTCGTCAGGTCTCTGTTAATGACCTGCTGATCAGTTGAATGAGCTGATAGCAGACTTCTGAGGGCACCACACCAATTTTTGTGTTTATTTACGTTAGTTAGGGCAGGCATGAGCCCTACAATGCCCTACTTCTTCTCCCACATGCGATATTATATCTCTTCAGATGCCAGGCAGTGCTGATGGTATGTCTCTTCAGATGCCAGGTTGTACTGATGGTATGTCTCTTCAGATGACGTGCTGTGCTGATGGTATGTCTCTTCAGTTGCCTGGCTGTGCTGATGGTATGTCTCTTCAGATGACGGGTTGTGCTGGCGGTACGTCTCTTCAGAATCTGGGCTGTGCTGATGGTATGTATCAGGAATGAAGCTGGGGTGATGAACGTTGGAACGCGTTCTTCTGTCTGCCGAACTCGCAGAGGCAGCTGGAACCCAATGATCCCCGGAAACTATCCAACAAGCACTGTATTAGAAAACACCAGTACTTTTTAGATGACCTCAAGGGAAGGGGGTTTGGGAACACACAATAAACTAAAATAAAGAATTAAAATAAAAAGGTAAAATAAAGAAGGTAACAACTAGTGCGCGTTCGTGCTGGTGGAGAATGCAAACGCTGGGTCACTGAATCCACTTGTAAGACCAGCTCCTATTTGAACATGTGCACCAGAAAACTGTTGACCATACTGTAATGGACATTAAGGCATGCCCTATTCTTTGACATCTGGAGGTACTGTTGAAAGGCAGACACAGACTCCAGAGAAATCACTCACAGAAAGTAAAGAAGTACACCACCAACACTTTTCCACACTACACCCAAATATTCATAAACACTCTATAAACAACGAATTTGAATAACACAGTGAGAGGGTCCCCAAAAGATTTGGGAGCGTTACCAAACCCTTTAGCAAAGCAGGGACTGATGCATATATCTAGGAAGTATAGTATACTATTCAAATAAACAATTAAGGCTTTCTATAATCATCAATAGTATTGACAAGCCCCTGAATATTAACTACATACACAGGTGAAGTCTCGTGAGTCTCAATGCGATAATAAAAATAAAGTAGTCAGAAGTAATTAACCCGAAAGCCTTCCGGTGACTAGAAACCCCCCCTTTATGCTGGAACCCCTTTTCTGCACGAGCGCGCAAGTCATAAAAAGGATTGCCGTAAATACAAGGATTTAAAGGGGGATGTTGATTACAAGACTTAGCTTCCGATGGCTGATCCGCTCCCGCCAGGAAACGCCAACCGGAACACCAACAGAAGGAGAGAAGAGCCGCAGGACCGCTTCGGAACAGGTAACGATGAGAAGCAGTTGGGGCGTTGCTAGGCGGGGTTTAAATACCCGTAGCGTGAGCCCCAGCTGCAGCGGCTGTCATCGACATGGCAGAGACGTGCCGGTCCAGCCACTAAGGGCCTGCCATTTCTGCGAATCGCGCAGCCCCAGCCGCACAGGGCCGGCAAGGATCGTCCGAGGCTGCAGCAGGCTGAAAGGAACAATAAATCAAGGAGGCAAACAATAACAAGGTAAAGACACATCCAGAGCCACCCACACATCAGGTGAGCCACATCCTGGAAGGGGGAACAAGCACACACAGACCCCCCCTATACCCTTAAGGTTGACAAGTGGAGAGTACTCTTAAATGGGAGAATGGGTCACTATGACTGGAGCCCAAGCTGTCTTAAGCGGCAAGCGGTAAGAAATCTGCTGAGGGTCCCCACGCCTGACGATGCCAACCCTGCTGGAGGGAAGATGTCTACGAGCAGCCCGGGGAATCCTGACAGTATGTCTCTTCAGATGACCGGCGGTGCTGATGGTATATCTCTTCAGATGACCTGTGGTGCTGACGGTATGTCTCTTCAGATGACCGGCGGTGCTGATGGTATATCTCTTCAGATGACCTGTGGTGCTGACGGTATGTCTCTTCAGATGACCGGCGGTGCTGACGGTATGTCTCTTCAGATGCCTGGCTTTGCTGATGGTATGTCTCTTAGGATGCCTGGCTGTGCTGATGGTATGTCTCTTAAGATGGCAAGTTGTGCTGACTGTATGTCTATTCAGATGCTGGGCTGTGCTGAAGGTATATCTCTTCAGATGCCGGGCTGGGCTGATGGTATATCTCTTCAGATCAAACACAAGGAGATGATGGATAGAGTGCTGAAACTTTTCAGACATTCACCCCCCAGTCACAGATCTGGGTTGAATCCATCATCATTCTTTAGCTCACTTCGCCACCTCAGTTCAGACCCAGCTATATGCAAATCAGTCTTGACCCTGTGCCTCATGGGAACAGTCCAGCCCGAACTGCCAAGGCAGGTCTTCCCTGAACCGGAAACAAGCATCCTGGGACCGGTTTTGTGGTAACACCCCTCATCAGCCAGACTAGCTTGAATCCAGTGGCAAAGTGAGCAAGGGACCCACGTCTGGGCATACCCTGCCAACTTAGGGCAAACAAAGCAAACACAAGGAGATGATGGACGGAGTGCTGAAACTTTTCAGACACTCACCCCCAGTCACAGATCTGGGTTGAATCCATCATCATTCTTCAGCTCACTTCGCCATCTCAGTTCAGACCCAGCTATATGCAAATCAGTCTTGACCCTGTGCCTCATGGGAACAGTCCAGCCCGAACTGCTGAAGGAAATGGCCCGATTCGGGTCACTCGGATCACTAATGACCACCTCCCAGCCTTCCATACCAAATGAAGAGTAGGTCAGACAGTAGAGAATACAAACCAATAATCATTTTTTCAAAGTACACTCAGAGTGGAGCCCGGTCTGCCCAGTCTCTAGGAGTGCTGCAGAGGGACTGAAATCGATAAGCATAAAGACACATTATGTACATTTCATAGCTGGGCTAAACACGCTCATAGTGGAATTTTCCAGGCAGGTGCTGCTTAACCCCTTGCATGCTCACGACGGCTCCTGGCCGTCGTGCGTTACGGTGGGCGTGTGCTCACGACGGCCGGGAGCCGTCAGAATCCCCGTCCGCTAATTCAAACCCCTGCACAGCGCGAAAATTCGCCGCACACGCAAGGGGTTAAGCAATGGAGTACAAAGAACATGATCTCAGCGAGCATATCTAGCACAAAGTTACAAAAGTCCAAGGCCGTTCCAGTCGGCCCCATCACCAGACAAGTGGGAGAGGGACTCTATCTCGCGAGAAAGGTATGCACTAATAGGAACAGTCTATTCATTAGCAAAGCAAGGCCCAACCTTGGAGAAACGAAACTTACGAGAAGCTGTTTCTCAGAAAGGCAAGGATTAGTTTTGATCATGACTCAAAATGGCAGCTAAACATAAAATGGTGCTGCGAATGCTAACTTACATGAAATAATGCGTAATTGAAAAACAGCGAACACATTTTCATTCCAACAGATCCTCCTTTTAGCATGAGCTAAACATATTTTATTAGCAACAAAGGAAAACATAGAATCAGGAGAACGAAAAACCGTGGACATTATGAACATTCCATATTCTCAGCATCAGGAATGGAGACTGTAAGGAAGGAAGAAGTCTCGAAAATACCCTCATCTCTCTGCATCAGATCATCTATGTCCTTCTGTAACATAATTGCAGCATTGGTATCGTGAATTGATATTTTTCTTTTAGGAGTGAGGAAAGTGGCACAATAAGAACAACACATGGGCAAACATTGTATAAGGATACAGCATGATACTAATATCGCAATAAAGTAGATTATCTTTTCAAAAATCCAACCCCAACTACCAAAGAGAGACCAACTCCAGTTCCCACTTTCCATCCCCTTGACATTGGGTCTAAAATGTGCTGGGTAATATTCTTCTCCATGTTAGTGATCCCGACTACACACTGGTCTCCTACTACTGCGCACACACCACCGCTCTTGGCCAAGATAAAATCGACAGCATATCTAGTCTGTTCAGAATATATTCGCATACTTTCCAATTGGGTGGTGATGTCACGCAAAGCAGCTACTGTAGAGTTAGACAATATTTGAAGCTTGCAACCAAAATACTTTCTCACTTTCTCACCTCTTGCCATAGCTGTACCCTCAAACGTAATTATGGAAGAAAGAATGTATCCAAAGGTGATACCATTGCTGTAATTATTAACCTCTCCTTGGTCAAAGTTCTTTTAACCCATTTTATCTTGTGCTTGGCACGTTTACAGGGAACACCAAGAGGCAATACCATTCCTAGGGCCACATCATTGGTACCCTTATGAACATTGGAATAAGTCCCATTTGATAAAAAGAAAAACCCTGGATGTGCATAGATCGGTCTATCATAGTCTACTGCAGAATATCTAGAATTCCGTCCAACGGTATTGGGGTCTTTCGAATTCTCCAAGGGAATTGTAATCTTATGCAAAACTAGCCCTGAACAATTTATATACAGTGAAGTGGAAGTACTATTGATAATCGGACAACAAGCAGGGTAATAACCAGCCTCTCGGGGAACTGTCAATTCTTTATAATGCCAACCCACCAAAGTGATATTCGTGCTTTCCACATAGAAATTATCACAGTACATATTATGACCACAACCAGGATAACCCTCTCCCAAGAGCTTTCTATAGTAAAAACATGGCCCGAATAACCAAATCCAAACACCCCTTTTACTTCTACAAAGTCAGGGGGCCAAGTATTTGTGTAATTTACCAGTGATAGTGGATAGGCAGTCCATAAACTAGTAACTGAATTAGTGGGGTAACAAGCTGTCCCTTCTCCAAAAAACCTCTTATGTGTTTCCACAAATATATTACTTGGGGTGGCTCTTTTCTCTCAGACTTGTGAGATAACCTTCTCCTTAGCACATGATGATGCAATCTGATCTCGTTCCACAACCCAGGACACCCCACCCAGGATCAATAGCAGCAAACCCATAAGAACAGCACATAATATCTTTCTCTTTGTAAACCAAAAAACACGTGTGTAAGCAGGGAGAATCCCTGGCTGCTCCTCCTCCGTAACCAGCCTGCCAAAGGGATACATCGCAAATAATGAAATGAGGCGGAATTCAAACAAAGAAATATACAAGTTCCCAGTGTCCGTCTGAGCCTCACTGGTACAACCTCCTATTGTCCATCAAAAACGTTGGCGCTCTTGAGCACCAGCGTTGGAGCTTGCTCTGTCCTAAGCTCGTGTTCCCACGTCGACCAGGACAATGTATCCCCAAGGGAATACTTTAATCTATTCTGTCCAATGTTCAAACAGTGCACAAATCTCTCATCTCCCTAAGCTAACTCTGTTGGTACTGTAGCAGAGTACGCCCTGACTTACACAGTCCATCCCTAACTAATCTTTCTTCTCCTTTGGTGCACTTTTCCCCAGCCGAGGGAGCAAATTGTACCTAGTAACTCCAGGCACGGAAGGATCAACAAAAAGGGGCTGCTGGATAGCTCGTATTTCCGGTGGATCGGCTGCACTCAGCACTTCATCACTTTCCTCATCTGTTCGCGTCCAGGTCAACCTGGCATCGCTGAAGGAGACAAACCGAGGCACTGTCTCGCACTCCGAGTCCCCTACACCATCCTTCACCCATTGATCATAGGGCAAAGGTAGAAGTATCCTGCGACAGTGAGTAGCATGCACCCAGTTCTTACGGCCGGCGACCTTGACTGCTGTACGTGTTGATAAGAGGGCCTGCTCCAGTCCTTTCCACTGCGGCTCCAAACTCTTCTTTTGTTGAAAGTTCCTCACCAAGATGAAGTCCCCAGGCTGAATATCGTGTCCGGGCCCCTCTGGTGTAGCTGGCAGGGCTTTTCGGACCAGTTGGTGAATAGAACACAAACTTTCAGTTAACTGAGCAAGATGGTCAATCAATAACGGGTATTCAATATCAGAAAACCGTTGTGGGCGTGGGACGCCCCAGACATTTGCCGGGCGTCCAAACACGACCCCATACGGTGACAATCCTGTCCTAGAATGTGCTGTTGTTCTTGTTGACAAAAGAGCTAATGGTAAGGCATCTGGCCATTGTAACCCTGTGGTCTCCTGAATTTTTGCCAATTTAAGTTTGAGAGTACCATTGTACTTCTCAACTAGACCTGCTGACTGTGGAGGACTGGCAGCATGGAACTTCTGCTTGATACTCAAACCATCACAAATCAATTGAATCACTTTAGCATTAAAATGACTTCCGTTATCACTCTAGATCAAACGGGGCAAGCCGAAACGAGGAAAGAACTCCTTCAGGAGTGCCTTTGCAGTCGAAATGGCTGTATTGTCTTTGGTAGGATAAGCATCAACCCACTTAGCATCAACCCACTTACTAAATGCACAGACAACCACCAGAACATTCTTCAAATTATTGCATCTTTCCAGTTCTATATAATCCATTTGAAGGACCTCAAAAGGAAAAGTGGGTGGTGCAAAATTACCAGGCGGTGTAGGGGTACCTTTTCCAGGATTGTGCATCATGCACACCATACAATACTTCACTAAATGTGCAGCAGTTTTCGGTATATTGTCATTCTGCCATACAGGATCTAACAACTTGCAAATACCCTTAGCTCTAATATGGGCTAGACCA
This sequence comes from Calotriton arnoldi, assembly GCA_963921515.1. Lineage (NCBI taxonomy): Eukaryota > Metazoa > Chordata > Amphibia > Caudata > Salamandridae > Calotriton > Calotriton arnoldi. The sequence goes on from CAWUFW010002319.1 coordinate 1,805,063, forward strand.
TGGGCCATCGTAACTACAGGAAGGACATATGTATCTGGCAACATCCATCTCTGCTTACCTGACTTATCAATCCAACCTCCCTCGTCATTCAATTGTGCTGTACTTTCCTGCCATACTGCTAACTCTTCTATTGTGGCCTCGCTTTGTATCTCCTTCACATTCTCAAGCGTATCCTCAAACATGCTAACTTCAGGTACCCACATAGCTGGGCCTGCTACAAACATTCTCTTCATTTTAGTCCGAGCCGTTTCCTTAGCTATCTAATCCGCAAAATCATTTCCCCTACCTACATCATCTGTGACCTTCCTATGGGCGCTACACTTGACTATGGCCAATTTCTTAGGGAGTGTCAAAGCAGACATAAGCCTCAATATAAGGTGTCCATGCTGTATTTTGGTGCCATGCGAAGTAAGAAACTCTCTCTCAGCCCAGAGGCGCCCAAAATTATGCGCGACCCCGAAGGCATACTGGCTGTCAGTATAAATATTGACAACCAGTCCCTCACTCAATTCGCAAGCTCATATAAGGGCAACAAGTTCAGCAGCTTGGGCCAACTGATAAGGGACTTGTGATGTCTCTACTACTGTACGCAGCATGGTGATTTCATAAGCAGCAGTTGTAGTGCCATCTGGTAATTTAAAACAAGAACCATTGACATATAGTTCCCCGTGTGGGTCAGATATGGGAACATCTGTCAAGTCTACCTGTCCTTTCGTCTCTTCCGTCCGGAAGATACAATCATGTTTGTCGACCTCATCATTTTCAGAAGGGAGGGGCAGTAACGTGGCTGGGATCAGAGTGGCACATCTTTTGATCGTTATGTTCTTAGCGAACAATGTCAGTTCATAACCAGTAAGACATGCACTATTGAGGTGCTGTGTCTTTGTCTTATTCAAAAGAGTATCTACAGCATGGGGTACCATGACTGTGAGGTCAGTATCAAGTACGAGACCAGCCGATTGTCTTATCGAGACGGCCACAGCTGCGACTGCTCTCAGACAACTCGGGAGGGCTCTTGCGACAGGGTCAAGAACAGCAGAGAAATAAGCACACAGCCGTTGCTTATCTCCAAATTTTTATGTTAGAACAGAAAGCGCGCAACCAGCCATCTCATAGACGAACAACACAAACCGTTTGTTATAGTCTGGGGTACCAAGTACTGGAGCCGAACAAAGCGCAGTTTTCAATTGCTCAAAAGACTGCTGACATTCAGGAGTCCAAGGCAAAGGCTCATGCACTTCTTTCAATATTAGTGCAAGCAAAGGTTTAATTAGTAGGGAGTAACTAGGTATCCACTGCCGACAGTAGGAAGTGATAGCTATAAAAGTGCGCACATCTTTCTGAGTTTGTGGGACAGGCATTTTAACAATGATACTGATGCGCTCAGGAGTCAATCTCCTACCCTCCTTTGACAGTAGGTGACCTAAATAGGTGACCTCCTGGCAACAATACTGAAATTTAGAAAGAGAAACTTTATGTCCATGTTGGGCCAAATGCATCAATAATTTAACAGTACTATCTTTACAACCCTGCTCAGTGTCAGAAGCAATAAGGAGATCATCTACATACTGGACCAATACATTACCTGTAGGAAGCGAGAGGGAATCCAATTGACTCTTTAAAGCCTGACTGCAAATACTCAGACTCTCAGTATAGCCCTGAGGAGCTCGACAGAACCTAAAGCTTCTGCCAGCTAGGGTGAACCCAAACAGATATCTGCTATCTGGATGAATAGGAATACTGAAAAATTAATTTTTCAAATCAATGACAGAAAAGAATCGAGCAGTGGAAGGAATCATTGTCAAAAGTGTAGCAATGTCTGGGACCACTGGAAACTGGGGAACAACTATTTTGTTCACCTCACACAAGTCAATCACAAAACGATAAACATCTTCATGATCATCAGGGGCACCCGCAGGTGTCCGTTTAAGAATCGGAAGAATAGGACTATTACAAATATTGGCAGCAAAAATGGAGAATCCACAGTGAAAGGACCAATAGTCAATGCAAGGGGTCTTGAAATGGGGCTTACAACCGGTACACCAGAAAAACCTACCAAAACATTATTATGGCCAGACAGAGCCGCCCCAGGAACCATATTTTGAGAAACAGAACTTTTTGTCGCACCTGTGTCCACCAAAACATCCTTAGTCGAACCTTGCAGCTCCAATTTACATAAGGACCACACTGTTCTACAAGTATCTGAACTGGTCCCCCACTATGTCCATGGCTGTCCTAGCTGTAAGACATTCCTGTCATTTCCTCCATATCATAATCATCATGGCAGTACTGTCCATCTCGAGAGTCATCAAAATAATTATTATCAGAACGACCCTGTGAGGCTGCAGCGTTCTGAGCCCTATAAGCCCCTCTATCAGGAACCAATCTGGGAAGATGAACGTTGGAACGTGTTCTTCTCTCTGCTGGGCACGCAGAGGCAGCTGGACCCCAACAATCCCCGGAAACCATCTGACGAACACTGAACCAGAGACACCAGTGCTCATCCGATAATCTCAAGGGAAGGGGGTTTGGGAACAAACAATAAACTAAAATAAATAGTTAAAATAAAAAGCTAAAATAAGGAAAGAAACAACTGGTGCGCGTGGTGGAGAAGCAAACTCTGGGTCACAGAACAATCTGGGACATCTGTCCTAAAGCTAGGAATGAGTATGGAGACCAGCTCCTGCAGCAGTAGTAAAAGGTATCAATAAGACACAAATAAACAATGACTTTAGTCATGCATAAACTTCTGCATTAGGTCAGGATAAATGAGGTCTTTTAGAATTATAAGAATAAATCAGAAACGCACTCACACCATACTGTGCCAAATATATATACACACCCACACAAGATTACGCCAAAGATAAATACACACACACACAATGCTGTGCCTGAAGATAAATACACACTCGTACAATATTGTGTCAACGAAGATTACACATAAGCACATCATACATTTTTTATATAAATGAGATAAAACATAATTTGCATCCTGCAGCTGAAGTATATCCAAGGCTTGAGAGCGTTACCAAGACCTTCTTTCAGCGAGGAAAACAGAGACGTATCAGGGTAACAATAAACACTGCAATATTAATATACACTTCTATAAACAAGAACTATGCACGAGTTACATAAATGATATGAGGAGAAAATGACAAAATTCTGGCATAATAGCATAAAGTAAGCTAAGCAGGAACAAGAGGGAACTGCTACATATGGAAACGAAGTCAGGAAGTCTCTGACTGCGAAAAGTTTTGTACGCAGTTACCCAAAGTCTCCCCGATAACCAGAAATGAGCTGGGAGTCTGGACAATGGAATTCCACTGAGAATAAGAGGCAAAGGTAACCCAAAAAGGATTTAAGACTTATCTGTGAGTAGCAGAAGCGAGGACGGATCTGGACTCGTCCGACTGGTACCTGCAGAGAAGAGCCGTCACGCCGCAGGATCTTCAAGCAGGAGACTCAATGTGAAGCATTGAAGACGAGCCTGGGCGAGGTTTAAATACCTTTTGCCAGGCTGTTGAGTCAGGTAGCGGGCGCCAGGCCGATGAGTCACGTAGCGGGTGCCCCAGCAGCAGAGGGCCGCCCGTAGCGTTGTTTGACAGGAACGCAGGATCAGCCGCTAAGGGCCCTCCTGGCCGAGCGCAGAGATGCGGCCCCAGCCACCACAGGGCCGGTCTTCGTTTGTTGCTGGGGCTGAATTGAGCTCTGGTGTGGCCTGGGAAACAAAGATAAGGAAAAATACCACCACATACCAGAGCAGAGAATAAATAAATACAAGTCAGCTTCTTTTCCTCAGGGAACACGGGGAGTGAAAGAGCGGAAGACCTAGGGCGAAGTGCATGTGCTGAGAACCTGCTAGGAGCCCCCACCCGACAGGCAGTCTTCCTAGGTAGGATGTAAGTGAGGGAAATGCACCTAGCGCCCTGGGGTTCTCCCTGAATAGTACCTCCACTACTGCTGGAGTGCGGAAGGCGGTGGGCAGTCCAATGGATCCTGACGCCCACCAGCTCCACGACCCCGTCCACGAGAACCATGTCCTCTAGGGACTGCAACCTTCTGCAAAAGCACAGGACACTCGCTACGCCAGTGTCCCTCCTCCTTACAATACGCACACTGATTCTGTCCCAAAGGCGCTGTATTCGGCTGCCTACTAGTGCGAGGAAGCTGTCGAGCAGGACCACCACGTCCTCTACCATTCCCTCTGAAACCCTGCTGCAACAACACCTTCGTCTTTAAATCCTTATGCTTTTTCTCTGTCCTCTCCTTTTCCTCATTATCCCTATGCTCATAATACTGGGCCATATTTAAAATAACAGAAGGGGAAGAGGTGGACCAGGTACTTTCAGAAGCCTGCAATCGGGTCGCAATTTCGGGAAGCAGGTTAGAGACAAATCTATCAACGAACAACCGAACACCTCCCTCAATAGACAAATCCTGCCCACTGTAATCCAAAAATGTACCCTCAAACTGAGTGGAAAAAATCTGACACACTCTCATCTTTCTTTTGTCGACAAGCCGACAATTTATCCCAAACTACTTATCTCGGCGGAATAAGAGAATGCATATAGGTAATAATGCGACCTCGCAATGCTAAAATTTCCGCTCGAGGCTTATCACCAGGCTTTCTTTCCTGGTCCCATGCTTTAATTTGATCCCATGTACCACCCAACTCCGGAACATGATCTTGGATATGAACCTGTCTCCAAATATCAACCGGAACGAGGAGACCAAAAAACATTTCAATGTCAGCAAGAGTCATTACCGTTGAAGAAGCAGCTTCATCAATTCTTTATAGTAAGCAGCAGGATTTTTTCTAGGATCGGGCAATTGACTTTTAAGAGACAAAACATCACTCCTTTTCCACAGAGTATAAACCCATTGTTCATGAAAACGGGCCACTACACCTGGTCTAGTAACATCACCGGCTTGATTTGTTAATGCTGGTATGTCTGGATGATATATAGGATGAACCTCCCGCATCGGAAACTGAGATACCGGCTTGGATCTTTTCTCATACAACCTTCCCCTGTAAGCAATTATTGTTGCAACATTACCAAAAACCTGATCTGGCCCCAAGTCACTAACATACACACGATCCCTAATATCAAACAAACTTTGAGGCACTTCCGTCCCAAAGCACTGTTGCCAAAGACCAATCAATGTAGCAGACATATGCTTAAGAGCATGCTGTTGAATATAAGGCTCAAAATCTCGCATAGTGGCCCAGACATCGTCTACACTGTAAATAATATTACAAAAACATTGCGCGGCCTGATCAGCTACTACCCTCTTCTCGTCATCCGGCACCGCTGACAGTATCAAAGGGCCTATACGCTCACCAAATTTAGTCAAATCTCCACTAGCAAGTCCACGAACTAGCGTCTCAACGCTTACAAGTGTCGGGAGATGAAGAACCATAGCAGGAGAGGCGACAGAAGTAGCAGGCACAATCGTCGCTGATAATTGTGTCGTAGGAGAAAGAGCTGGTGAAAGTGATGCTGAGACAATAGGTGCAGCAGGAGTACTAACAGTCACAGTTGCCACAGACGGCAAAGACACAGAAGGAGGAGGAGCTGAAGTCACGGCTGTCGAAATAACAGGGGTAGATACAGGAGCAGTAGAAACAGCTGTAACAGGCGGCTGAGCAGATGCAGGGACAACAGGATATATGCTTTGCGGGGGGCGGGCATCTAACAGTTCCTCTACAAAAGTATCCGTTTCCTCCAGAGCCAAATAAGATTTATCAATATGCAGTCAAAACCTCCTATCCTCACGTTCAATACCTACCTCCTGTTTTTCCCTGTCGTGCTACAGCTTTATGAGTCAATGTTTGCATTCTCCCCTCTCGTGCATCCTTTTCCATCTTCAACCGTCTTTGTTTAGCCTCCTTCTGCCACGTTCGGAGAGAATCAAACATTGACTGTCTACTTTGTCTCGCAAACACTTTTTCCTGCATGAAACCAATTTTTGGTTCATCAAAAGTGCCCGTCAATGGCCACTGCAACTCGGCATTGTCCCTAGTATATTTGTGCCATAATGTACTAAACATAATAGGGCCAAGGCCATGCTTCACATACATTTCAAAATTAGGAGTGCCTTCTGGAGACGGCGGCTCTGCTTCTTCCAAACGAGCATCTGCAGAACAACAACGACCTCAGGAAACTAAAAACATGCTTATACCAGGCATTTTCAAAAGGAAACCAAATTAGTTATTTTGCCTGGCAAAGCAATTGCAAGTGCTTTTATCCTCAGACCGTACCAAATACAAACCAAAATGGTGCCATATCCACAAAAAACCAAAACAAACTCACCTGATATATGCAGATCAAACGAATTCTCCAATGCCGACTCTTCAGAATAAACGGTCAGATCCAAGGGTTTTGCAGTTCAAGACCCCAGTCGGGATGACCGCTGGGCGAGGCACCGTCCGGCAGGACAGAAGGGGATGCTGCGAGTACCAAGAACTCTTCGTGCAGAAACCCCTGATCTGTCAGTCCGACCCGACAAAAGCTTCGACCTCCCCACCCGTCCTCGGAGAGGGGATGGATCAGTCACCCGAAGGGGTCCCTGTTCGGGCGCCAACTGAAGGAAATGTCCCAATTTGGGTCACTAATGACCACCTCTCAGCCTTCCATACCAAATGAAGAGTTGGTCAGAAAGTAGAGGATACAAACCAAAAATCGTTTATTCAAAGTACACTCAGAGTGGAGCCCGGTCTGCCCAGTATCTAGGAGTGCTGCAGAGGGACTGAAATCGATAAGCATAAAGACACATTATGTACATTTCCTAGCTGGGCTAAACACGCCCATAGTGGAATTTTCCAGGCAGGTACTGCTTAAGCAATGGAGTACAAAGAACTCTGCGAACATATCTAGCACAAAGTTACAAAAGTCCAAGGCTGTTCCAGTTGGCCCAATCACCAGACAAGAGGGAGAGGGCCTCTTTCTAGCGAGAAAGGTATGCACTAATAAGAACAGTCTATTCATTAGCAAAGCAAGGCCCAACCTTGGAAAGGCAAGGATTAGTTTTGATCATGAATCAAAATGGCAGCTAAACATAAAATGGTGCCGCGAATGCTAACTTACATGAAATAATGCGTAATCGAAAACAGCGAAAACATTTTCATTCCAACACTGCCAAGCCAGGTCTTCCCTGAACCAGAAACAAGCATCCTGGGACCGGTGTCGGGGTAACACCCCTCATCAGCCAGACTAGTTTGAATCCAGTGGAAAAAGTGAGCAAGGGACCCACGTCTGGGCATACCCTGCCAACTTAGGGCGAACAAAGCCAACACAAGGAGATGATGGACAGTGTTGAAACTTTTCAAACACTCACCCCAGTCACAGATCTGGGTTGAAGCCCTCATCGTTCTTTAGCTCACTTCTCCACCTCAGTTCAGACCCAGCTATATGCAAATCAGTCTTGACCCTGTGCTTCATGGGAACAGTCCAGCCCGGACTGCAAAGCCAGGTTTTCCCTGAACTGGAGGATCTCCCGTTTGCAGCCACAAAAAAAGGTCGTACATCTGGCCCTACATCGTGTAGTAACACACAGTGACCCAGTGCACAGCATGGCACTAGCATACTTTCACTAATAAACAGAGCTGCAAGCTAACTTCTTAAAGCTAGAAATGTAAAGGGTTTCATGAATATAAAGAGATATTGACAAAATTGTTCATTTTAAGAACTTTCATCCACATTTTGTGTCTGAATAGTGCTCCCTTCATAGGCAGGTCTATAGAGGAGCTTGTGAATCCATTCAGTAGTCTTTCCGAAGATGTAACTCATCAATTTGATCCCCTGTATTACTTCCTAAACCGACACCAGCGCCAGAGGTGAATGGAGGATATACACGCTCTGTGTTGTAGCTTTAAGCGGAACCCAGAATGTCAGCTGAAGGTTATGGCGTGAACTCCTCTGGTTCCTGGAGTCAGTTAAAAGGCAGCTGCCTCCGGGAAGCACGTCCAGAGCTGCCTCCTAAGCGTTATTACTACACCCTCTGAGGTAACTCTTAAACCTGCGTCTGCTGAAGAGTATGATATGATATGCTAGGTGATTTATAATGCGCACAGCTACTCCCAAGAGTGTCCCGGCGCAGACATAGAGAGGTCAGGTGGGTGAAGGTTAGAATTGCACAAAGAGCCAAGTTTTAAGTTTCTTCCTGAACAGCAATGAGTTATCAACCAAGCGTAGCTTAATTGGGAGCTGGTTCCATGCTGAGGCACCCAGAAAAGCTAGTGATCTGCCTCCTGCCCTTTGGCACTCGTACCACAGCTAGCAATTTATTGGTACGGCGTAAATGCCTGGCTGGGTTGTAGAAGCTAAATCTAGCTCTAAGGTACTGAGTACTGTGTGCAAGTGTCACATCAGGCTTCTACGTTCGATAAACCGAGTACCATTGAGTGGGATAAGGGTTCGCCAGGTCATTGTTAATATTAGAACGTTTGAAAGAAAACCTATTATTGGCCATAGTTGTGTCAAACTGTAACATTAGCACGACTCATATCAGAGACGCAATAGTAAAAGCACTGAGTGGCCGCGGTTGCCGACAGAAAATACTCCTTATTGGATCCCAGTGTCCGTGATTCCTAATGTGTCAATAAATAGCCCTAAAAGTGTGCAGGTGCACGGAAGCTTCACAAAACATCAACATTGCCCAAGATGCTCCTGAACTACCACACGGGGAGTGAGCAAATGTTGTCTGTGGCAGCTCTTTCCATGTGGATCCGCTAGATCTACATACCAGTCACAGCATTTCCATTTAACCTCAATGCGTGATCCTGGGTAAAACAAAGTTATCAGTGCATAGAAATGGTCAGGACTCCAATGTAAGTGGTGTACAAATAAAAAGAGCTCTATTCTGTTCTATGTTATGTGTTACGTTATGTGTATTTGTACTCTCCTCTTCAGTGGGTGCCCACATTCCTAACTGCGAACAGAACAATTCATTTTGGAGTTTTCTTCAGGACTCACTGCTGCACGCTGGCCTGTGGTTGCGATCACAAAACTGACCTTAAGTGTCTCAAATACTATCCTGCAAGAGGAGAAGTGCATATTGAAGGTTGAGCTGCACATTTTATGCTCCGTGATGACATTGTCTATGCATAAGGATGAGGTGAGGGTCTATAGCAGACATTCAAGGGGAAGCGGACAGTGGATTTTAAAGCATGCTGAAGGAAAGAAGGACTGTTGAAGGAATACTGGCTGGGGACTATAAAAAGAGTCACCTTCATTTAAATTTTATTTATATTATTGGCAAAACTTGTAGGTCTGGCTTACAAATGAAAAAGCAATCTAGAGCTGTTGGCTTTGCCAATGATTGTTAAAACACCAGTCTCAGTCCTTCCTGAATTATTAACAGGACTATTTTGTCTCTACATTTCCAGTTCCCATCAGGCAGAAAACTTTGTTTTTCTAACCCAAGTTTCACCTTCCTCAAATTCAGAGCAATGGGGACAAGCGGAGGGATGGCTGCTGAAAACGGAAATGTCAGAAACAAATTAAAACTATTTGCGATCAGCTGAAACAAAGACTAAAGACTGAGTGGGACATGTTAAGAACTCGGACAGGAGAGTACTTTACCCCAGGGGACCCCTTCCCCTTTGTCAGTATGTGGGAAAATATTTTTAAAGAGCAGGCAGTGGTCCCAGAGACCACTGCCTGCCCTTACAAAAATGAAACTGAAAAGTTTCATTTTTCTTTTTAAATGCATCCCGTTTTCCTTTAAGGAAAACGGGCTGCATTTAAAAAAAAAAAAAATGCTTTAGTAAAAAAGCAGTCACAGACATGGTGGTCTGCTGACCCCAGGAGGCCACCATCCCTGTGAGTGCTGGCCATACCTAATGGGGTCGCAAATTGTGCCTGCCTCATTAATATTAACAAAGTATGCATTTTGCGACCCCATTAGGAATCGCAAACAGTGTCTTAGACAATGTTCTGCATTCCAATTAGCGAGTCGCAAATGCGATGCAATTTGCGAATCGCTAATTGGCGGGTCGTACATCTGGCCCCTAGTGTCTTGTAAATAAAGAATGCTGCAACTCTTTTGGTTCCCACTGTACACCGTAGGCCTGTGACGTAAGTATTGGAGAGATGAGTTGAAGGCAGTCTTAGAATGTTGAATTCTGACTTACACGCACCAGAATAAAGACGTGTACAACCACTCTCCATGTGTGGCTTGGTTATTGGCAAGTACCTGGGCTGGCAGGACGCTACAACTGGCGATGAGATAGGGGATACAAAACCCGAAGACTCAAAGAGCTCTTCCAGATTTTTTGCTGTGGTCCAGCAAACTGCTCGTGCGTGCCATGTGTGCCATAGTCAAAGTGCAGAATCGACGCTAGCACCGGTGGAGTAATAGCACAATGCCAGCCTGTTTAAAATGCTTAAAGATAAAGAGAGCGAAATTGGAAGTCTACGTGTTGGTGGCCAGGAACTGAATGAAATGGCCGCAAATAAAAGGTACTGCGCCATTACGCAAATTAATGCCATACGCTACACGGAGTGAGAATGCTAAAGGCGGCTGCAACGAGGTTACGAAAGCAGTGCACAGCAATATTTCAGTACAAATCAAATTGAAATTAATGTGCTACGAAGCAGAGATTAACTGGGTGTTTGTGAAGAAACATTTAAGCACAAGCCGACCAGTGTTACCTGCTTTCATGGACTTGTAGTGTCCAAAGATTTTACTAGGTATGCACATATGGGACTTGTCGAATGTGAGGAAAAATCAACATGAAAAAGCACCACAAACATTCAAACATTGTCCGAAGATCACTCTAAAGATAAAGGGGTGTTCAATACCGTTCATAATTGACATTGGTGCGTCAATAAATATCATGCCTGAGGAAGTAGCAAGAATTATCTCCGTTACCACAACTTACGAAGTCAAAGACTAAAGTATACACATGGACTGCCTCAACGCCCTTAAAGAGTCAAGGTTCATTTATAGGCATTATGAAGCATAAGAAAACTGTGGTACAAGCGCCTATTCATGTACTTCAAGGAACATCTTCAAGTGCCTGTCTGCTGAGTTTCAACACTGCTGCTGATATGGGGCTGGTGTCAGTGAACTACAATAGGAATGCTGATCATAACCCGTCCTCCAACATCTAAATTAGGCCCTTAATTTGTTGCTTAAACATGACATTATTGAAGCTGGAAGAGCTGTGTTGACCAAGCTGCCCTAATGGATCAATCTCAGAACCAAGAATGAGTAAGACATTCATACTACGGACTTTGGTCGCAAACAGAAGATGAAAATATATGCTGACAGACAACATCATGTAATAGATGTCATCTTTATAGGAGGAGATCGAGTGTTTGTCAGACAACACAGAAAAAGAAAGCCTGATGCTCCATTTGAGGGTGAACCCTTCACCATCACTAACACCAAAGGACACATGGTGACTGCCCAGCGTCCGGGGAAGTCCCTTACAAGAGATTCCTCTCATTTTCGACATGTGGCACATCACTCACCAAACATCGATGTCAGTGTAGAAACTGGGTCCTGACAGACTGTTGGTGACTCTGTGTCTGCTGCTAATTCCACCTCACCTGTGCAGATCACTGACCCTTCGACTGCCAGTTACCGGCTTCCAGTGACCCATTCAGGATGTGTGATTCAGGCACCACAACGATTAATTGAAGAATTGTAATTGGCTGTATATCTATGATTATCTTTGTATTTAGTCATATATTTATTTTGTGGATTTATTTATTTACTTATTTATATATTTTGAAAAAGCTGTAACTCTTTTGGTTCCCACTGTACACCGTAAGCCTGTGACGCAAGCGTTGGAGAGATGGGTTGAAGGCAGGCTTAGAATGTCGAGTTCTGACTTACATGCAGCAGAATAAAGATGTGTACCACTATTCTCCATGTGTGGCTTGGTTATTGTACGTGGGCTGGTGGGACGCTACATAGGACACAAAGAGATGCCCTCTGATGGGGCATTATCATTCAGCAGGTGATGGTCTGCAGGGCACAAGGGTGGATGCCCTCTGACGGGGCATTATCATACAGCAGGTGATGGGTGTTTACAGGTGTAATGATTGCATTGTCAGCTGAGAGATGGAGGCCTCAGGTGAAGCCTCGATGGGTCGTGGCCGTCCAGATGTGCCCTGTGCAGGGACCAAGGCGTTTACAATTTTACCACCCCATTGTACTGAAAATAATAATTTCATGATGAACTCTGTACACAGTAATATAATGGGATCCATAGTTATCCGGACACTCTTCGGGCTTCTTCAGAGAGATGCAAGTATCTGGACTGAAGCCCACGACACAGAATGAACCATTCAGAGGCGCGGGGCAATCGTGCTTGCTTTGGAGACGCCTGTGAAGAATTGTATTAATTTAGTGGGATTTTATCTAACTACACATTTATGTAAATGTCACCTAAGTTTGGGAGTTACTTTGTTAAGTTTATCTTTATTTTAGTCTGTTTTGCCAGTTCACTCACACGCTGGTGTCCATATTGACCCTGTTGTTTGTGTAATGGAAGCTTCCATCAGTTGTTGTGCCGCTGTTGTCCATGTGGACCCTGTTCTTTGTGTAATGGAAGCTTCCATCAGTTGTTGTGCCGCTGTTGTCCATGTGGACCCTGTTCTTTGTGTAATAGAAGCTTCCATCAGTTGTTGTGCCGCTGGTGTCCATGTGGACCCTGTTGTTTCTGTAATGGAAGCTTCCATCAGTTGTTGTGCCGCTGTTGTCCATGTGGACCCTGTTCTTTGTGTAATGGAAGCTTCCATCAGTTGTTGTGCCGCTGGTGTCCATGTGGACCCTGTTATTTCTGTAATGGAAGCTTCCATCATTTGTTGTGCCGCTGGTGTCCATGTGGACCCTGTTGTTTCTGTAATGGAAGCTTCCATCAGTTGTTGTGCCGCTGTTGCCCATGTGGACCCTGCTCTTTGTGTAATGGAAGCTTCCATCAGTTGTTGTGCCGCTGTTGTCCAAGTGGACCCTGCTCTTTGTGCAATGGAAGCTTCCATCAGTTGTTGCGCTGGTGCATTGAGGCAGATTTGTGCCAGCACTGGGGCTTGGCACTGGGACTTGTTCATCCCCGAGGGTGGCGTCTGATCACTTGGGGCTGAGACGAGGCGTTTAGGGCTGCACCTGGGTATGAAAGGCTGCGCAAGGCACGGAGGGCTGTGCCTGCACCAGTGATGCCACATCTGGGCATTAAATGCTGTGATTTGGCATATGATGTTTGTCTGGTATATGATGGCTGCATCTGCATCTATGAGCTATCACGGTTGCACCCATGACATCACTCAAGGCATACAATGGCCGCACCGCAGTTAATGTATGGGCACTAATTACACTAGACCTATACCTGCCTTTGTCACCTTTAATACATGGTTCACAAATTGTTCAATTGTGCACGTATTTAGCTTTTTATCTTTAATTGTGTCACTACTTGTTATGTCATCAATCCAGCAGTCATGGGACACCTTTTCTTGTAATGTCACCTGTGTCAGAGACTCATTGCCAGTGAAATTGCTCTCCCACCCTCGCAGCTCCACCATTAAGTGAGGCCTGCCCCTGCACTCTCGAGTGTTGGTGATCGAGGCCCTCCTCCACCTGCAGGTTTCCCTGCGCCTCATCCCTGGTGGTCCAGTGGACCTCTGTCTCCTTCCTCTCGCTCTGCTCTTTCACTCGTTTTCACTCGTTTTTCTACCCTTTTTTATCTTTCACCTTTCTGCACTTTTCTGCATCTCTGCTCTTTTGTGCCTTATTTCTGCTTATTTTCCCTTCCTCTCGCTCTGCTCTTTCACTCGTTTTTCTACCCTCTTTTATCTTTCACCTTTCTGCACTTTTCTGCATCTCTGCTCTTTTGTGCCTTATTTCTGCTTATTTTCCCTTTTTTCTTTATCCCTTATTTCCTCCCTTTACCTTTCCCCGCCGCTGCTGCCCCCGCGGCCCCTCCCCCCTTAGCGCGACCGGCCCAATCCAGCTCCCCTCCCCGCTCCCGCCTCCCTGCTGTCCAGCCCTCCCCAACCCCTACTTAATGGCGGCCGCGCCAAAGGCAAGCCCGTCTGCGACCCGACCGCGACCAGTGCCAGGAACCCTGGACCTCCGCCCCGCCAACGCTACGACCCAGCAGCACTCCACGCACTCAACCCAGGCTGCAACAACTGCAAGCTAGCATCACCAGCCGACACCCACGGACCCTTCAGCTGTCACCGCTGCCGGCACACCTGCAGCACCGCCAAGAACACGGATCCAGCACAACCCGCCCACAAGAACACAACCCAACCGAAGACCCTGCAATGCATCCTCCTCAACGTCCGTTCCCTCCACAAACAAGCCACCGAAATCTGGGACCTCCTCGACAGCACCACCCCGGACGTAGCGTTCTTCACCGAAACCTGGACCAACACCACCTCGGGACCGGACATCGCCATCGCCATCCCCCAAGGATACAAGATCTCCAGGGAGGACCGCCCCACCCGCCCAGGAGGAGGAATCGCCATCGTCCACAAATCCAGCCTCCGCCTGAGCACACTCCCCGCCACCCTCCGAGGAACCCTCATCTACTGACCCCCTGGACCCTGCGGACCCTTCGCCAACTCCATCACGGACATTATCTCCCCGCAGGCCATCGCATCCACCAACTACAACCTGCTGGGAGACCTCAACTTCCACCTCGACAACCAACTGGACCCCAACACCACATCCCTCCTGGACACCCTCCACAACATTGGACTCCGCCAGATCGTGACCGAGCCCACGCACTCAGCAGGACACATCCTCGACCCCCTCTTCACTACAGGAAACTCCATCACCTTCAGCCACACCACCGAACTCCCATGGACCGACCCTCGTTGCGTCCACTTCACCTTCAGAACACCCACCATCCACAGACACCAGCACCTGCTCCCACGAAGAAACTGGACCAAAATCACCAACGACCAGCTCATGTCCTCACTCAACAGCTCTACCCCAACCATCGCGGAAAACGACGACCCCAACACTGCAGCCCGAACCCTGCAGCCCGAACCCTGCATAGATGGATCTCGGACAGCACCAACACCATAGCCCCCCTCAAGAAAAACAACAATACCCGCACCAAGAAAGCCAGATGGTTTACCACCGAACTTCGAGTCCAGACGCACTTGCCGCCGCCTCGAAAAGGCCTGGAGGAACACCAAATCCACAGAAGCCCACAACAACTTCAGAGCCGCCACCAATGCCCACCATCAACTCATCAGAGAAACGAGGAAAAAAGCGATTGAAGACAGAATCTCCACCCACGCGCACAACAGCAAGGAACTCTTCAGCATCATCAAGGAGTTCGCCCAACCCACCAGCGAGTCTACCGACATCCCTCCCTCACAAGACCTCTGCGACAAACTCAGCACTTTTTTCCACCACAAAATCAAGAGCATCTACGACAACTTCGACGAAGACAACCTACACACTGAACCCTCACCAACCACCCCGACACCCAGAAACCAGCGATTGACGACTGGACAGCCTTCACCACCTAAGACACACTGAAGTCAATCCACTCAGGTGCCCCCACGGACCCCTGCCCCCACCACATCTTCAACAGAGCCGCCGACACCATCGCACCCATGCTCCGACACACCATCAACCGCTCCCTGGCGACCACCTCATTCCCCGACGACTGGAAACATGCCGAGGTCAACCCCCTCCTAAAGAAACCCTCAGCGGACCCCACCGACCTCAAAAACTACAGACCCATCTCCCTGCTCCCGTTCCCATCGAAAGTCATCGAGAAAGCCATCAACAGCCAACTTGCCACATTCATTGAAGAACACAACATCCTCGACTCCTCCCAATCCAGCTTCAGAAAAAACCACAGTACGGAAACTGCCCTCCTCGCCGCAACAGATGACATCCGCACCCTACTGGACAAAGGAGAAACAGTAGCCCTCATCCTCCTCGACCTCTCAGCGGCGTTCGACACAGTCTCCCACTGCACCCTTATATGCAGACTCTACGATGCAGGAATCCAGGACAAGGCCCTCAACTGGATCCGCTCCTTCCTCTCCGGCAGGACGCAGTGGGTCAGACTCCCCCCCTTTCCTCTCGGACCCCACACCTACCACCTGCGGAGTCCCCCAGGGCTCCTCCCTCAGCCCAACGCTCTTCAACGTCTACATGGCTCCACTCGCCCCCATCGTCAGAACCTACGTACTCAACATTGTGTCATACTCAGACGACACCCAACTCATCCTCTCCCTATCCAACGAGCCCAACACCGCCAGACGCAACTTTCGAGAAGGCATGGAAGCCGTCGCCAAATGGATGAAAAACAGCTGCCTACAACTAAACACCAACAAAACAGAAGTACTCATCATGGGCCCAAACCCGATGCCTGGAGCGACACCTGGTGGCCCCCCACCCTCGGAAATCTGCCAACCCCCACGGACCACGCACGCAAACTGGGAATCATCCTGGACTCCGAGCTCAGAATGGACCGCCAGATCAACTCCGTCTCGTCTTCCTGTTTCCACACCCTCTTCCTCCTTCGTAAGACCTTCAAATGGATCCCCCTCAAACACCGAAAGACTGTCACTCACGCCCTGGTCACCAGCAGACTCGACTACGGCAACGCACTCTACGCCGGAATAAACAAAAACCTCACCCGCAAGCTACAGAACATCCAGAACGCCGCTGCAAGACTGGTCCTCAACCTGCCAAAACACTGCCACATCTCCCTGCACCTGCCCACACTCCACTGGCTCCCTGTCGAGGCGAGAATCACCTTCAAGATGCTCACCCACGCACACAAGGCCCTCCACGGCACCGGACCAGCATACCTGAACAGCCGACTCAAATTCCACGCACCCCAAAGGACCCTACGATCAGCCCAACTCTCCTATGCCGTGGTCCCCAGCACCAGAAAGACCAGAACGGGAGGCCGCTCCTTCTCCTTCCTCGCGGCCAAAGCATGGAACGCCCTTCCGCTCCACCTCAGACAGACAACATCGCTCCCCATCTTCGCAAGAAATCTCAAAACCTGGCTCTTCGACAGACCCCCTCCTTGATGGAATGGAACCTGAACCCCCCCCCCCACCCCTAGCGCCTTGAGACCCTTACGGGTGAGTAGTCGCGCTTTAACAAACCCCTGATTGACTTCCTGCATGTCAGTGAGGTATCAAAAGGAGCATGATGTCACTTCTGCTACCCCTGGCACATCAATAAATCGACGTCCATCACTAGATATTTTAAAAAATCCTTGAAGGATTGACCGCTCAGCCCTCCACAGGGCTTGGTCGCCCCACTCACTGCTGCCGCTCCTGCCTGCCTTGCCGCCTCCTGCCTGGAGATTCCTTCGCTCGCTGCCCGCTGCTCCTGGGACTTTCCCGCTGCCTGCTGCTCCTGGGACTTCCCGCTGCTCCTGGGACTTTCCCGCTGCCCGCTGCTCCTGGGACTTCCCGCCACTGCCTCCCTGCGGCCCCGCCCCCCCGTGATTCCATTCGCCGCCCCGCTCCCGCCACCCAGCTGCTCCTCCCTCCCGGCTCCTTACTTAAGGGGACCGTAGGGGACCACAGAGTGTGACCGCTCAGCCCTCCACAGGGCTTGGTCGCCCCACTCACTGCTGCCGCTCCTGCCTGCCTTGCCGCCTCCTGCCTGGAGATTCCTTTGCTCGCTGCCCGCTGCTCCTGGGACTTTCCCGCTGCTCCTGGGACTTTCCCGCTGTCCGCTGCTCCTGGGACTTTCCCGCTGCTCCTGGGACTTTCCCGCTGCCCGCTGCTCCTGGGACTTCCCGCCACTGCCTCCCTGCGGCCCCGCCCCCGTGATTCCATTCGCCGCCCCGCTCCCGCCACCCAGCTGCTCCTCCCTCCAGGCTCCTTACTTATGACGCCCCCTGAGCGACCGCGCAGCGGCCGCGCGCAGTGGGAGCACCGACGGAGCGCCGAAGGTGCGCCAAAGGTAAGCCCGTCTGCGCCCGTCCGCGCCTGGCCCGCGCCCAGCGCCAGGACCCCTGGATCCCACCGATGCAACACTACTCAACGGACCTACGACGCCGCCACCCTCACCGCACTCAATGCCGGCCGGAACCCTGCCTGCTACCGAGCCTCACCGAGACGCACCCACGGACCCTTCACCTGCCAAGCCTGCCGATTCACCTGCCCCCGGACGTGCACCACCTCCGCCAAGTCGAGCACCAGCAGCAACCACCTGAAATGCATCCTGTTGAACACCCGCTCCGTCCACAGGCACGCCGTGGAACTCTGGGACCTGCTCGACGCAACAGCACCGGACGTCGCCTTCCTCACCGAAACCTGGATGAACGCCTCCTCAGCGCCCGACATCGCCATAGCCATCCCGGACGGATACAAGATCACCCGGAAGGACCGCGTCAACCAGACGGGAGGAGGCATCGCCATCGTACACAAGAACACCATCCGCATCTCGACTAACTCCGACGAGACCTTCACCGCCGCCGAACACCTACACTTCCAGATACACACTGACCCCAAGACCACCCTCCGAGGCACCCTCATCTACAGACCCCGGGACCACGCACACTATTCAGCGAAGACATCGCAGACTTCATCAGCCCGCACGCCATGCCCTCCGCCGACTACATCCTCCTAGGGGACCTCAACTTCCACCTGGAGAACAACAACGACAGAAACACCACCGCCCTGCTGGACAACCTCGCCAACCTCGGACTCAAGCAACTGGTGAACACGCCCACCCACTACGCCGGCCACACGCTTGACCCCGTCTTCTCTTCCAGCAAGCACATCTCCTTCAGCCACGCCACCGGACTCCACTGGACCGACCACAGCTGCGTCCACTTCAGCTTCAGAAAGACTGCGACCCACCACCACCCGCAACAGGCTCCCCGCCGGAGCTGGAGCAAGATCACCGCCGAGCAGCTCACCGCCTCCTCAGCCAGAACACACCCACCAACACAACGGACCCAAACGAAGCAGCCAGCAACCTCGCCAAGTGGCTGACCGCCTGCGCCGACGACCTCGCACCACTAAAAAACCCTCCCAGCAGACCCGGAAGCAAGAAAACCCCTTGGTTCACCAACGAACTCAAGGAATCCAAGAAGAACTGCCGCACTCTCGAGAAAGCCTGGCGACTCGACCAGACCACAGACAACAGGACCGCCCTCAAGCACGCCACCCGCAAACACCACCAGCTGATCCGTGCCACCAAGAAGTCGGCACTCAAAGAACGACTGGACAACAACGCCCACGACAGCAAGGAACTTTTCAGCATCGTCAAAGAGTTCTCCAACCCCAGCGCCGGAAACAACGACATCACCCCCTCGCAAGACCTCTGCAACTCACTCGCCGCGTTCTTCCACCGCAAGATCACCGACATACATAACAGCTTCGACGCACAGACCACGCACCCTACCGCCGAACCAACGCCCGCCACCACCACCCTCTGCAACTGGACCCCGATCAGCACCGAAGACACCACCCGCACGATGAACTCCATCCACTCCGGATCACCAACCGACCCCTGCCCACACCACGTCTTCAACAAAGCCGACGCCACCATCGCACCCCATCTCCGGGACATCATCAACTCCTCCTTCCACACCGCCACCTTCCCGGAGAGCTGGAAGCACGCCGAGCTTACCGCCCTCCTGAAGAAACCAACGGCGGACCCCACCGACCTCAAGAACTACCGTCCCATCTCGCTCCTTCCGTTTCCGGCCAAAGTCATCGAGAAGACCGTCAACAGACAGCTTGCCGCCTTCCTCGAGACGAATGGATCCCTCGACCCCTCGCAGTCCGGGTTTCGGGCCAACCACAGCACCGAGACCGCCCTTATCGCAGCCACCGACGACATCAGAACCCTAACCGACAACGGGGAAACAGCAGCCCTCATCCTCTTGGACCTCTCCGCGGCGTTCGACACCGTCTGCCACCGCACCCTAGTGAAGCACCTCAGCAACATCGGAATCCGAGAGAAAGCACTGGAATGGATCATCTCGTTCCTCGCCGGAAGAACCCAGAGAGTCCGCCTCCCCCGTTCAGATCCGAGGCCACCGAAGTCATCTGCGGCGTTCCACAAGGATCTTCACTCAGTCCAACCCTCTTCAACGTCTACATGAGCCCCCTCGCAGCCATCGCACGCCAACACAACCTCAACATCATCTCCTACGCCGACGACACCCAGCTGATCCTCTCCCTCACCAACGACCCCACCACCGCCAGAGCCAACCTACACGACGGGATGAGAGACGTCGCCGACTGGATGAGGAACAGCCACCTTAAACTGAACTCAGACAAGACGGAAGTCCTCATCCTGGGCTCATCACCCTCCGCCTGGGACGACTCTTGGTGGCCCCCGGCCCTGGGCACCGCGCCCAAGCCAACGGACCACGCACGCAACCTGGGCTTCATCCTGGACTCCTCCCTGTCGATGACCAGACAAGTCAACGCCGTCTCATCTTCGTGCTTCAACACCCTGCGCATGCTCCGCAAGATCTTCAGATGGATCCCCACTGAAACCAGGAAGACCGTCACCCAGGCACTCGTCACCAGCCGACTGGACTATGGGAACACCCTCTACGCCGGAACCACAGCCAAACTTCAAAAAAGACTCCAGCGCATCCAGAACGCCTCCGCACGACTCATCCTGGACATCCCCCGACACAGCCACATCACCGGACACCTGAAAGACCTGCACTGGCTCCCCGTCAGCAAGAGAATCACGTTCAGACTCCTCACCCACGCACACAAGGCCCTCCACGACCTGGGCCCCAAGTACCTCAACGACCGCATGACCTTCTACACGCCCACCCGCCAGCTACGATCAACCAGCCACGCCCTCGCCACCGTACCACGCATCCGCAGAGCCACCGCCGGAGGAAGATCCTTCTCCTACCTGGCAGCCAAGACCTGGAACTCCCTCCCCACTCACCTTCGGCGAACCCAGGACCATCTCTCCTTCAGGAAGCAGCTCAAGACCTGGCTGTTCGAGCAGTAACTTACCCCCTCCCCCAGCGCCTTGAGACCCTCCCGGGTGAGTAGCGCGCTCTATAAATGCCGTGATTGATTGATTGATTGATTGAAGGACATCAAACAGCAGTGAAAGACGAAAGCATTACATC
This sequence comes from Calotriton arnoldi, assembly GCA_963921515.1. NCBI lineage: Eukaryota > Metazoa > Chordata > Amphibia > Caudata > Salamandridae > Calotriton > Calotriton arnoldi. The sequence continues at coordinate 1,826,133 of CAWUFW010002319.1, forward strand.
ATCACATTAAATCTACCCAAATATAGAGACACTGTACTGTTTTTAAAAATAAAATAACAACAGATGTTTCTATTCACTGGAATGAGACTAATCACTGAAAAAAGTGTTTTCTAGTGCATGAGTTTGATCCTTAAATGACTAGGGATAAAACTTCACAATTAATTTAATATAATAAAAGATAAATTGATGCACTTTAGGGCATTGACACGATCAAAACTCACAATATACAAAGCATTTCTTTTATAAGGAACCTTCCATGTTTCCGAACCAATGTGCCAGCGGACTACAACTTTTTGTGTGCACTTACCTTTTAGTTACAAAAAAAGGCACACGATTCCCAAACGGGCAGAGCAAACTTACAACAATGATGCTGTCAGAGATACCCCGGAGGACAGGACATCTGTCAAGAATGAGCATGCGCAAAACATGCTTCCTGCCCATAGCGCCGATCCTAGAAAAGATCCACTGAATAGGCGCTTTTATGTGTGGTGGCTCTAACCGTCAAAACACATCTTGATAAAAGATCCAGTTTTTTACAAATAAGGCACACACACTCCGTTCCAGAGGAAACGTGAACAATGCATGAGTAGATAAAGTGAAAAATACCTGCAAGTAGGTACGACATGCAGACCTGAGGTCGAAAGTGTGTCCACCTCCCCTCCAGCAGGGGGAGCTGTGACATCACAAAGGTCTCTAATTAAACAGATACACTGTGGCTCCTGCCTACCAGCGGGGGAGGCGGAGCTGTGACATTACAAATAGTATAGGATGAAGAATGTAGGATACCCCTTACACAAGCTTTCTAATCAATCAATTATGAAACTTGCAAGTCCTGCAATAAAAACTTACCACACTATTTGGGGAATCACTGAGTACATGTGAGCCCACATTCACTCAAGGGCTTTTACGCCACAATAGAAGAATGTGTTGCTAGCCATCTCAGTATTACTCTTTTACTAGATTTGGGAAGATGAAAGGCGGAGTGAACTCAAAGTGTTTCAAACCTGTGACCCCGAAGTCAGACACAGATCTCTGCAGTAGGTGCGTTAGTCCCCTGAGAAACAGACTCTGCTTAATAGAAGAGGTGGACAGTTGGGGTGACATCTTGGCATAGAAGCTATTCTCTGGTAAATGGGACTATACAAGAAAGATGACGGAAATTCCACAATGGAGTGTCCTCAGATTTTAGTATTTGCTCTGAAATTAGAATTTTTCACTATCACCCACCTCACAATCACACCCAGTGAGAAACCAAAGCTGGAATTCACTTTCTCAAGTACGCTCGGACACGTTGTTCTTCAGGCTTTTGTCTGGTCAGTATGTGGTGACGTCTCAGAGACATGGCAGCAGAGATCAGGTGTCTTCGTGTTGAGCACTCGCTGAAAAACTGGGGGTGCAGAGGAGGATTGCGGTGTCTTCAACTCAGCGACAAGGTGGAGAGAAACCGTCCATCATTTAGAAGTTGCAGGGAATGAAGTGGAATGGCGAAAATAACAAGCAATGGGGTTACTGGTTATTTAAACTGCCCACTGTGTTATAATATGTGACATCATTACTGGTATCTGACAGTGATACCATCACTGGTTACCAGCAGCTGAAGGCAGGTGGTGACAAAAGGTGAAATACTCAGCTATGTTGATATGTTTCCTGGATTCTATCCATAATACAGCCTGTGCTAAAGGTTTCATAGACCGTCTAGCAGCACAAACTAAATCGACATACCAACAGGAGACAGAGAGCCCGGTAGGCGGAAACCCATGCAACTCATGGAACATTTACGTGAGGAAGGAGCGTATTGGGCAACATTCAGACCTGTAAACCTCAGACGGTGGACTCTAAACTTCTTTTTCACCATCAACAAACAAGATAGTGGCTGCAATATTTGATAGGAAGAAAAATAATAGAGAATATTGAAACATAATAATGGTGTCTCAATACTTCTCCTTCTTAATTCTCTTTCAAAGTCTCCTTCCGTTCCTCTGTCTGGGCTAACCTGAGCACTAGAAATAGGTTGAATGTTTCTTGGGTGGCCTTGCCCACATCTGCATGGATTTACTGTTCTGTATGAAGACAGCTGTTTTTATTTCTGCGTTCAGCAGTTGTGTCCCCCCGGCGGGCTAAGCGCGTCGGGAGGTTCACTCAATGTGCCAGCCCTTGGCATTGTGCGTGATCTCTTAGCCATCTCAGGAATGAAGACGCCTCTCTGTCAAATAATGCTCGTAGGCACCTTGTATACCTTTTGTTTGCATGTCCTTTATTGACGCTTTTAAAATTAACAATAGGTCCCACTTTGGCTTTTCATCTACTTAATTCCCAGTGAAATCGTGTTGATTGTTTAAAAAACAATATCTTGAAAAATGAGATCTCAATCCATATTAACTATAAACATAAAGCAACGCATTCGAGCCGCTGAATTATCACATTTGCAATGAGATCATTATATAAACAACTTTAGCAGCTGTGCGTCCATAATTGAAAGAATATGCATTTAAATCATAGAATATATAAAATATAATGGGCGTACCTAAATAAGAAAAATATAAAGATTATATCAATGTAGCGGGCGTGATCACCGGCATTCTGTACACCATGACTTAAGGGCACTGGAGTCAGGAGCGATCATTGTTGTAGTCAGGAGTGATCATTCTTGGAGTCAGGAGTGATCATTCTTGGAGTCAGGAGTGATCATTCTTGGAGTCAGGAGTGCTGTGTTTGGTGTCAGGAGTGATCATTGTTGGAGTCAGGAGTGATCATTTTTGGAGTCAGGAGTGATCATTGTTGGAGTCAGGAGTGATCATTGTTGGAGTCAGGAGTGATCATTTTTGAAGTCAGGAGTGATCATTGTTGGAGTCAGGAGTGATCATTTTTGGAGTCAGGAGTGATCATTGTTGGAATCAGGAGTGCTGTGTTTGGTGTCAGGAGTGATAATTATTGGAGTCAGGAGTGATCATTCTTGGAGTCAGGATGCTGTGTTTGGTGTCAGGAGTGATCATTGTTGGAGTCAGGAGTGATCATTCTTGGAGTCAGGAGTGATCATTGTTGGAGTCAGGAGTGCTGTGTTTGGAGTCAGGAGTGATCTTTGTGAGGAGTGCCTGCGCTTGCTTGTGACCGTGACTGGAATCAGGATTAGCCATGAGTGATACACTCCGAGTCAGGGTTAGCTGTACTGAACTCAGGAGTGTTTATGCTTGGGTCAGTTGTTCAAGTGCTAGGAATCAGCAGTATTTGTGTTTTTCATAAGCAGTGCCTGTGACTTGAATCAGCAGTGCCTGTACTGAATCAGCAGTAATTGTGTTTGGGGACAGGGTTATCTGTAAGTGAGTACGCAGTGCCTGTTCATGGAGGAAACAGTTTGTGTTTTACATCAGTAGTGCCTGTTCTTGGAGTCAGGAGCCCCTGGGCTTGGAGACAGCATTATCTGTAATGAGTCGGGAGGTATTGTGTTTGTAGTCAGCAGTGACTGCGTTTGAACGAGACGTGCCTTGGCTTGATTGGAGTCAGGATTACCTCTAATCCTGTAAAGGCTCACCTGGATTTACTGCAGGGACGAAATGGATGGAAGTGATGCTAAATCCCAACTTCCCTCACCTACCTCCTTCGCCCAACTTAGTCAAAGCAAAAGAGGGAAGGAGGGAAACAAAACAAGGGAAGGAAGAAGGGGTAGACGTCACCTGGATCTTCTGTGGGGGTGGTCTTCTAGAACCCTGAAGGAGAAAGCACAAGGTGAGCACTAAACATGGGTAAAAAGAGCTGGCTATATGTTACCCCTCCCTTATTTCTAATGAGATACCTTAACAGAAATATGCCAAGTATGTGCGAGGAAACAACTCCCATGGACGATAGAACTCTCACTATCTAAAAGCAAGGACAATGTTCAATATGTAGAAGGACTGCGGAAGTTTGTTATTCAAACAAGGAATGAACAATAATATACAAACCTAGGTTAGAGACACCATAGGAGTAGATAGCACCCTTAGTCAAAAATAATAATTTATCCGTTACTCCTGCATTTAGGGAAAAACCAAAAAACTAATTCCCATAGTCAGGAGGAAGCACGGAAGAAAAAGGCAAAAGGAGCAGGGGTCACAATAAGCAAAAATACACTGGTGGGAGTTTGAATTTTTGTAATAGTGTTTTTCTTTCTCCTTTGCAGCCAAAAAGGAGTTTACCAAAAATAAAGTGGACCTCAAGAATCACCAGTCAAGAGCATAGAACCATCAGATAAGTGCTTTTTCTTATTTCCGAAAAGCAGCTCTGAATACAACAAAAAACAAAGATACTACGATTCTTTCTAGCCCTTGTCTTATTTCTTGTCTTTCAGAAACAAGTCCCCAGGAAGCGAAGGGTTAAGAAACAGAAGTTCCCTTGATGCAAAGTTACCAGCCGGGAAGGAGCAGCGTGTCGACAAGCCCTGGAAGAACACCAAAGGACCCAGGAAGAAGAAGGACACACGAGAAGCCCAGCAACACGAACGCGGGACTACAGAAGAAACTGCGGTCAACAGGATTCAGGTAAGTCGGGAAAAAACGGTGGGAGGCCTGGCGGGATCCGTGCTGGAACGCGAAGCGAGTTGCCAGTGCGGACCCCTCCTTTAAATACTAATTAAGCGCCGCCCTCGCCTGCTGACAGAGAACAGCGGGCGGGGCTCGCTTCTCCACCCTCGAACGCTGGAACAGGCGCCGCTGTAACCACCGCGTCCTGAGAAGCCGGACAAATTCAGTAAGCAGTTCCTATGCTTGAAGTGTGCATTACATGTATCGGAGTCAGGAATGTCTGTGCTTGGAGTAAGGAATATTTACAATTGAGAGAATAGTGTGTGCTTGGAGTCAGCGTTGCCTGTATTGAATGAGCAGTGCCCATGACTTGAGGCAGCTGTTTCTGTGCTTGAATCAGCAGTGCCAATGCCTGGAGTCAGGAGTGCCTGTCATGAGTCAGCAGTGTCTTTACTTTGACTAAAACATGCTTGGAGTTAGCAGTGTCTGTGTTTAGAGTCAAGAGTGCCTGCGATAGGAGTCTGGAGCAAAGGTTAGCTGTAACTGAGTGAGCCGTGCCTGTTCATGGATTTAGCAGGGACTGTGTTTTCATCAATAGTGATCGAGCCCCTGAGCTTGGAGTCAACATCATCTGTAATGAGTCTGGAGTGGTTGTGTTTGGAATAAGCAGCGCCAGTGACTGGAATCAGCAGTTCCCACTTTGAATCAGCAGTAATTGATTTTTGAATCCGCAGTGCCTGTGCTTGGAGCGAGCAGTGCCTGTGCCTGGAGTCAGGTGTATCTGTGCTTGGGTTCAGAAGTGCGAGGAGTTAGCAGTGCATATGGTTGGAGTCGTGAGTGCCCGTGAAAGGAGTCTGTTATACTTGTGCCCGGAGTTAGGGGTATCTGTATTTGAGTGAGCAGTGCCTGTTTTTGGAATATGTAGGGACAGTAGTGCCCATGTTTAGTTAGCAATGCCTGGATTTGAAGTTAGGTTATCCGTAACTGAGCCAGCAGTGCCTGTGCCTTGAGTCAGGAGTGCCTGTGTCTGGAGCTATCATTGTTAATGAGACGGGAGTGCCTGTGACTAGACTGAAGAGTGCCTGTGACTGGAACCAGTAGTGCCTGTGACTGAAGTCGTAATGCCTGTGACTGAAGTCGTAATGCCTATGTTTGGAGTCCGTGTTATTTGAAATGAAGCCTCCTGTGTCGGTAACCAGCAGTGCCTGTGACTGGAGTCCCAGTGCCTGTATTTGGAGTCTGGTGTGCTTGTGGAGTCAGTGCTGAATGTTAATTAAATGACAGATCAGGAGCAGAAGGGGTTAAATCTGAGCTGGGAGATGGAATGTCACTGCCCTTCCCCCACATCAGCTGGCGCCACTCCCCCACACAAGGCACAGATCCTCCCCCACATGAGACTCACAGACACAGCCCCTCCCATATGACCCACTAGCAGGGTCAACCCTCCCCCACACTGGAGTCACAGCCCCTCCCCCACAGGAGTCCAGCAAGGGGTGCCCCTCCACCAGGGACCTCTAGTGGTGGGGGAGGGAAGGGAATGCAATGGTCAAGGAAGGGAAGGGGCTGCAGCTCCTACTCCAGCCTCAGCTCTGCTCCTGGGGATGGGGGCTGCAGCTCCTACACCAGCCTCAGCTCTGCTCCTGGGGAGGGGGTACAGCTCCTACACCAGCCTCAGCTCTGCTCCTGGGGCGGCTGCAGCTCCTACACCAGCCTCAGCTCTGCTCCGGGGGAGGGGCTGCAGCTCCTACACCAGCCTCAGCTCTGCTCCGTAGGGGGCTGCAGCTCCTACACCAGACTCAGCTCTGCTCCTGGGGGGGGGGGCTACAGCTCCTACACCAGCCTCAGCTCTGCTCCTAGGGGGGCTGCAGCTCCTACACCAGCCTCAGCTCTGCTCCTGGGGGGGGGGGGCTGCAGCTCCTACACCAGCCTCAGCTCTGCCCCTGGGAGGGGCTGCAGCTCCTACACCAGCCTCAGCTCTACTCTTGGGGGGGCTGCAGCTCCTACACCAGCCTCAGTTCTGTGCCGGTGGGGGGGGGGCTGCAGCTCCTACACCAGCCTCAGCTCTGCTCCTGGGGGGGGGGTACAGCTCCTACACCAGCCTCAGCTCTGCTGGGGTAGGGAGGGGCTGCAGCTCCTACACCAGCCTCAGCTCTTCTCCGGGGGTGAGGGGGGGGGGGTGGGCTGCAGCTCCTACTCCAGCCTCAGCTCTGCAAGGGGTGGGAGGGCTGCAGCTCCTACACCAGCCTCAGCTCTGCTCCTGGGGGGGCTGCAGCTCCTACACCAGCCTCAGCTCTGCTCCTGGGGGAGGGGGGGCTGCAGCTCCTACACCAGCCTCAGCTCTGCTCCTGGGGGAGGGGGGCTGCAGCTCCTACACCAGCCTCAGCTCTGCTCCTGGGGGGGGGGGCTCCTACACCAGCCTCAGCTCTGCTCCTGGGGAGGGGCTCCTACACCAGCCTCAGCTCTGCTGGGGTGGGGAGGGGCTGCAGCTCCTACACCAGCCTCAGCTCTGCTCCTGGGGGGGGCTGCAGCTCCTACACCAGCCTCAGCTCTGCTCCTGGGGGGGGGGTACACCTCCTACACCAGCCTCAGCTCTGCTGGGGTGGGGTGGGGCTGCAGCTCCTACACCAGCTTTAGCTCTGCTCCTGGGGGGGGCTGCAGCTCCTACACCAGCCTCAGCTCTGCTCCTGGGGGGGGCTGCAGCTCCTACACCAGCCTCAGCTCTACTCCCCAGAGACAGAAGAACGGGAAGAGCCTGTGCGTGAAGGGGGCCCGGGGGAAAGTGTAGAGAAGCTCCATGGAGTCTGCATTGTACAGGGACAGCCGCCCCTCCTCGTAGTCCAGATACACCCCTAGCTTCAGGGGCTTCTCTTCTCGAGGGGACAGAGGGGCCGGAGGGGAGGTGAGAGCCCAGTACTGACCATCATCATCATCATCATCATAACAATCATAATCATAATCATATCTCCATCTCCTCCTCTCCACAGCCCAGACTCCCCCCTCCGGTGACCATGTGATCCGTCCCTTCCTCTCCACAGACTCTGCTGCGACCCCCACAGTCCATTCTCCCTGCCCCTCCCGCAGCAGCTGCACCTCCCAGTAATGTCTGCCTGAGGTGAACCCCTCGCTCCCCAGCACACAGGATTCACAGTAGGTGAATCTCTTGGGAGTGTCCGGCAGGGGCTGTGCTGTGTCTGTCTCTCTCACATGTCTCCGCCCCTCAGACAGGAGGAGCTTCGGATGCGCTGTGTCTGGATCCAGAGTCACCGTCACTGCAGAGAAGAGATTCAGAATTAGAGATTTAAGCTGCAGTACAGAGGACCAATCACAAAGAACCACACTGCACCTTACACTGCACTAGACAGCACCTGCGTGGAAGGAGCGCACTGCACTGTACTACACTACATTAGCAGCACCTATCTGGTGCTGTACAATACACTGGACTATACAACTCCTACGCGGAAGGAGCGCACTGTACTATACTGCACTAGACAGTACCTACCTTATAGAAGCCCACTGTACTGCACTATACAATAGAGTGCACTACACAGCACCTACCTGGAAGGAGCGCATTGTACTGTACAATATACTGCACCATACAGCAACTACGCTGAAGGAGTGCACTGTACTGTACTAGACAGTACCTACCTTATAGAAGCCCACTGTACTGCACTATACAATAGATTGCACTATACAGCACCTACCTGGAAAAAGCACACAGTACTGTACAATACACTGACTATACCACACCTACCTGGAAGGAGCGCACTGTACTGTACAATATACTGCACTATACAGCACCTACCTGGAAGAAGCACACTGTACTGTACAATATACTGCACTATACAGCGCCTACATGGAAGGAGCGCACTGTACTGTACTACACTACATTAGCAGCACCAATCTGGAAGGAGCACATTGCAGTGTACTGTAAACTGAACTAAACAGCATCTATCTGGAAGCAACGCACGTACAATATACTGTATTACATAGTACCTACCTGGAAAGAGCACAGTGTACTGTACACTGCAGTACACAGGACCTATCACAAAGAACCACAATGTACTTCACACTGTAGTACTCAGCACATATCTGAAAGGAGCACACTGAACTGTCAATATACCACACTATACAGCACCTACTTGGAAGAAGCACACTGCACTATACAATACACTGCACCTACTTCAAAAGAGCACATTGCTCGGTACAGCACTAGACAGCACCTATCTGGACAGAGCATACTTTTGTAATGTACACTGCACTAGAAATTTCCCATCTGGAAGGAGCACACTGTACTGTACTATACAGCACCTATCTGGAAGGTGTGCACTGTACTGTACTACACAGAATGCACCTGGAAGGTGTGCACTGTACAGTGCACGGCACTAGACAGCTGCTATCTCAAAGGACCACACTATAGTTTACACTGCACTAGACAGTACCCATCTGAAAGGGGCTCGCCTCACTGTACAACAGACTGCACTGTACAGCAACTACATGAAAGGAGTGCACTGTACTGTACAGCACTAGCGGCACCTATCTGGAGGAGCAGAGATGTGCTTTATACACAGTTCTGTTGCAAAAGGAGCAGCACACCCAAGAGGCGCTATATATGGAACATGAGGTGGATGGGGTTCAAGCCAAAACAGGAACCCATCAGTACACTGCAGTACAGAGTACACTGCAGAGAGCGCCGTGTGCTTGAGAGTCCGCTGTACTAAAGAGAACACTGTGCTAGAGAGCCCATTGTACTAAACAGAACACTGTGCTAGAGTGCCGCTGTACTAAACACTGCGCTACAGCACCCACTGTCCTAGGTGATAGAATGCACTACACAGCTCACTGTACTACAGAGGACTCTCCAGACAGTACACTATCCTAAATGGGAGAGTGCACTAGACAGCTCACTGTACTGTGCGCCACACTGCTACCAGTACACTGTGCTAGGCATCCACTGTACTAGAGAGACCCCTGCACCAAATGGTAGACTGCACTAAAAAACCTCACTGTACTACATAACACACTGTAAACAGTACACTGCACCAGATCGTGGACTGCACTGAAAATGGAAATTGAACTAGAGAACACTCTGTAGACAGTACACACTGTACTAGACAAAATACCTCACCAGATCGAAGTCTGCACTAAACAGATAATTGTACTGCACAGAACACTGCTAGACAGACCACTGTGCCAAGAGAACCCTGTACTAGATTGTGCACTGCACTAGACAGCACAATATCCTACAGAGCACACTGCAGACAGTACACAGCTCTAAAGCACCCACTGTCCTAGATGGGAGGCTGCACTAGACAGCACAATATACTACAGAGCACAATGCAGGGGGTACATGGTTCTAAAGCACCCACTGTCCTAGATGGGAGACTGCACTAGACAGCACAATATACTACAGAGCACACTGCAGACAGTACCCAGCTCTAAAAAAACCACTGTCCTAGATGGGAGACTGCACTAGACAGCACAATATACTACAGAGCACACTGCAGACAGTACCCAGCTCTAAAAAAACCACTGTCCTAGATGGGAGACTGCACTAGACAGCACAATATACTACAGAACACACTGCAGGGGGTACAGGGTTCTAAAGCACTCACTGTCCTAGATGGTGCACTTCACTAGACAGCACAATATACTACAGAGCATACTGCAGGGGGTACAGGGTTCTAAAGCACTCACTGTCCTAGATGGTGCACTGCACTAGACAGCACAATATACTACAGAGCACACTGCAGGGGGTACAGGGTTCTAAAGCACTCACTGTCCTAGATGGTGCACTGCACTAGACAGCACAATATACTACTGAGCACACTGGAGGGGGTACGCGGATCTAAAGCACCCACTGTCGTAAATGGGAGACTGCACTAGACAGCACAACATACTACAGAGCACACTGCAGAGAGTACACAGCTCTAAAGCACCCACTGTCCTATATGGTGCACTGCACTAGACAGCACAACATACTACAGAGCACACTGCAGAGAGTACACAGCTCTAAAGCACCCACTGTCCTAGATGGTGCACTGCACTAGACAGCACAATATACTACTGAGCACACTGCAGGGGGTACGCGGATCTAAAGCACCCACTGTCGTAGATGGGAGACTGCACTAGACAGCTCGCTGTACTACAGAGTACACCACAGACAGTACACTGTGCTAGAGTACCCCCCACAGTCCTAGACAGAACACTGTGCTTGAGAGACCACTGTACTAAACACTGTGCTAGAAACTCACAGTACTAAACTGCACACTGCCCCAGGCCACTCTTTGCACTAGATGACACTCAGTAATACACGGTACAAGGTAGTATACAGCGCAACGCACACTGCACTAGACAGTACACTCTATTTGATGGTGCACAGCTCTAGATAGCATATCACAAAAGACCACTGTAATTGGTGTTAAGCTGCACAATATGTCAAAGATAAAGAAAGCACACTGTACAATACGACACACAGCACATCGTTGTATAATTTAGTGGAGGGAACACTGTTCAAAGCTGCACACTGCTCTAGACATCACACAATGATAAGCAGCACACTGCACTAGATGGTATACTGCACTTGACATTACAGTGCAGGAGAGGGCACACACTCCAAGGTGCGCACTGCACTATTAAGCATACTATAGTAGACCACACGCTCCATTCAACTGAACCCTAAAATAGTGCAATGTACCAGACAGTGCACTGCACCAATTAGCACACTGCATAAGATTGTCCACTGCAAAAGGCGGCCCAAAGTGCTACACAATACACTATACACTGCACTAGAATTAACACTATATTAGCACACTGCACAAGAAAATACACTGTACTAGACAGCACATAGTTCTAGGCAGCATACCACACTATTTCACAAAGCACTGCACCAGTCAGCACACTATGTCACACTGTATTAGATGACGCATTGCTCTAGAGAGCACACTGCACTACACAGTATACTATACTACACTGACCACAGTGTTGCACTAGACAGTACACTGTACTATGTGTCACACTGTATTAGATGACGCATTGTTCTAGAGAGCACACTGCACTACATTGCACACTATACAACACTGTGCAAAGTGCTGCACTGGACAGTACACTGTAGTAAATGGTAGATTTGTCGCACCATCTCCCTTCCCAAACACATCTTTTTATCTTTAGAAAACATCTCAAGACTGATCTGTTCGTGCACAACTGTAATTGTGGCTAGTCTCCACTCTTGTTTTCCTTTCCATTTCCTTGATTCCGGGGGGGAGGGACGGAGACTGAATCTCAGCTTGTTACCTCAAGAGCGAGGGGACTTCTTTCTGAAGAAGCTGATTGCGCTTTTCAATCAATGCACCAGGGGTCACACTGCACTAGACAGTACACAGTGCTAGGGAGCTCAATGCACCAGATGAGACACAGTAATAGACAGTATACTATATTAGAAAGCACACTGCATTAGACAGCTCACTGCACTAGTGGATACATTGTATTAGACAGAAATCTGCACTATACAGGGCACTGTACAATGTGTCACAATCTGTTGAAAGGTACTCTGCAGTAGACATCATATTGCCCCAGAGGGCACGCTGTACAAGACAGTACAACTAGCAAGAGCACTGTGCTGTGTGGAATACTGTACAAGACAGTACAGTGCACAAGACAGCATTAATAAGAACACTGCACTGCATGGCACACTGCCCTAGAAAGGTAGGGATGTTCTGAGAGAGTGCAGTACATGTTGTGAGACAGGAAAGCTTGCACCTGTGCATCTGTGTTCTGGCTGAGGGAAGTTTACTCTTCGGTATGTGTATATCTGGTCTGTGTGTTAGACCTGTTCTGAGTGTAGGAAGTTTGTATGTCCGCGTATGCCACCTATTCTGAGTGAGAGAATCACCCACCCCTGCATGTCCTAGACATGTTCTGAGGAAGGGAAGCTTGCACTTCTGTGTGTGTTAACTATTATGAGTAACGGAAGCTTGTACGTCTGCATCTCATGGACATGTGCACAGTGAGGGAAGCTTGCACCACTTTTGCAAATGGAGGGCCTGTTCTGAGAGAAGGAAGCTTGCACTTCCATGTATGTATACCTGGTCTGAGTGTCGAAAATGTGCACTTCTTTCTGAATGTCTTAGACCAGTTCTGAACGACAGACACTTTCACTTCTGCATCTCCTAAACATGTTCAGAGTTAGGGAAGCTTGCACATAGGCCAAAAAACACTACAAAACACACAGTATTAGTATACATTAATCAGCGCACTCTACGGAACAGCAAACACAGTACTAGGCTGTCCTAGATAGCACAATGCACCAGAATGCATACCGTGCACATAGTGTAAAACACCCACTGTACTTAAAAGAGCATCAGACATCACACTGCACTAAACACTGCACTGCACTAGAGATTACACTGCAAACTATAGTACACGGAGTAGAGCAGGACTGCTTTTGATTAAAAGTTCACACTATGCAGCCTCTCCCTGTGAGAGGACTGTACTGCAGCTTATACAGGCTCCAGGATCAGACACACAGGGTCAAAGGATGCAGTACCCCTTCCAGGACAGTAGGGGCAGTAGATGCAGTAGGTGCAGTAGGCTGTATACGCAGACCAGGCCTTCCTCTGATTATAACTTCACACTATGCAGCCTCTCCCCGTGAGAGGACTGTACTGCAGCTTATACAGGCCCATGGATCAGACACGCGTTAGTTTCACTGTGTCCATGATCGAGCTCCACTCTGAAGGGACCCCTTTGAATTGTTAGTCATTTTCATGGCTCCTGTTCTGGGCCACGGCCTGAGGTTCTGGACTCAGTAGGAGTCTTATCACAGATCGGGGGTGGGGGGTACCGGCAGGGGTGAATGGGACCTGTCAGCTCAAGTCCACTTACCTTTATATTTCTTGATCAGCTCTGGACCCTGAAACTTCACCTCCTTACACCTGAAGGGACAAATGAATCATTTTAGTGTTACAGAAAACTCAAAGGCAACGGGCTCTCAAAAGGAACAGCACAAACACCCTGGTATTAGAAATAAAATATACAGGAGTGCCTGCAGGACAGCACTTGGTGTGTCTTACTACACACTTACACGCACACACAACACCCGCACCTCTAGGGGGCATCCGAAAGTGTCACACATTATCCCTTCCACCATGGACGCCCCTCTGCTCAGATCCTCGCAGGGGTTAGCACCTGATAATACAAGCTTCAGGACTTGGAGGAAACAGTGAAAAACTCAGCTACCAACACACACGACCGCTCTCTCTCTCCAACTCCATTTCTGTCTATTTATCTGATTACCTATGACACTCTCTCTTCCTCTGTCACATCCCTTTGTGTTTCTCTCTCTCGTTGCCTCTATGAGTGTCTCTTCCTAACTCCCTCTCTTTCAGAAATCTCCAGGGATCTCAAAGGTAACTGTGAACATTCCTTGTTACTGCAAATGCAAACACTCACACACTCTATATGCCACACTCTCTACTTTGTTTCACTCTCTCTTTCTCTCTCCTTCTCCAACTTTGTCTCCCTCTGTGACTCTAACAGCACAAAGATCATTGTGAACAATTGTTACTACACTCACTCCCTCTATCTCTGACTCGACATCTGTATCACTCTCTCTGCCCCTCTTTGCTTCACTGTTTAACTGAATAACACTTGTCACCACAGACGCACGCACGCGCACGCACACACACACACACACACACACACACACACACACAAATACACACACTTTCTTTTTTACTCCCACTTTGTCTCTTTCTCTCACAGTTCTTGGGATCTCAAAGGCAGATGTGATAATCACACACACACACACACACACACACACACACTCTCTCTCTCTCACTCCCTCTTTTACTCTCTATATATGCCTTCTGAACTTGTACTCACTCTCACAATCTCCTGTGTCTGTCTCTCTCTCTCTTTCTGTGTCGCTGTCTCTTTCTTGCTTTCTCCCTCTCCCTCTTAGATGTCCTGCACGTGAAAATCTCAGCAGTGCTGACTATAAGTATCTGTGAAATCCGGCATCCTGTCGGTGAAAGCCTCAACCTGGAATTTCTACACGTCCTGCATCTTCGAATTATTGAATCACCGGAACCTGCACACTGGACTCACTGAAGTTCTGCACCTCAGAATTTATCAAGCCCTGCACCTTGGAGGCTATGAGCTCCTGCACCTTCTGCACCATTGAGCCTATAAGTTCCTGCCCCTTGGAGTCTCTGAGGTCCTGCCCCTTGGAGTCTCTGAGGTCTCGCCCCTTGGAGTCTCTGAGGTCTCGCCCCTTGGAGTCTCTGAGGTCTCGCCCCTTGGAGTCTCTGAGGTCTCGCCCCTTGGAGTCTCTGAGGTCTCGCCCCTTGGAGTCTCTGAGGTCTCGCCCCTTGGAGTCTCTGAGGTCTCGCCCCTTGGAGTCTCTGAGGTCCTGCACCTTGGAGTCTCTGAGGTCCTGCACCTTGGAGGCTCTGAGGACCTGCACTTTGTATTCACTGAGGTCCTGCACCTTGGAGTATCTGAGGTCCTGCACCTTGGAGTATCTGAGGTCCTGCCCCTTGGAGTATCTGAGGTCCTGCACCTTGGAGTATCTGAGGTCCTGCACCTTGGAGTCTCGGAGGTCCTGCACCTTGGAGGCTCTGAGGTCTTGCACCTTGGAGGCTCTGAGGTCTTGCACCTTGGAGTTTCTGATGTTCGGTTCCTTGGAGGCTCTGAGGTCCTGTACCTTGGAGGCTCTGAGGTCCTGTACCTTGGAGGCTCTGAGGTCCTGTACATTGGAGTCTCTGAGGTCCTGCACTCTGAGGTGTTGCACCTTGAAGTCTCTGAGGTCTTGCACCTTGAAGTCTCTGAGGTCCTGCGCCTTGGAGTATCTGACGTTCTGTTCCTTGTAGTCTCTGAGGTCCTGTTCCTTGGAGTCCTTGAGGTCCTGCACCTTGGAGTCTCAGAGGTCCTGCAATTTGGAGTCTCTGAGGTCCTGCACCTTGGAGTCTCTGAGGTCCTGCACCTTGGAACCTGCTGCAAATTCTGTTAGTGGATAGCTCATTCCAGTCTACAGCCTTTGGGTTGACTACGTCTTGCTGGCTGCTTCGAACACCTCCCTAAGATGGGTCCTCGACGTTTCTTCTATCGCTTGTTGTTGCGAACTGCTCCCAGGTGTCGTCCTGTAAAGTATCAGAGGATTAGCCCCTCTGTTACGGCCCAAACTGCTTTCAGGTTATCCTAAACCACGTGCACTGGATATTCACTCCAGGGCAGCTCCAAAAGTGAAATGGTGCCACCAGCAAGAAGAGCTCTTCTCTCCAATTCCTGCCTGTGTCTCTTTCACTCTCCTCTTCTCCACCTCCCTCTGCATTTCTCCTCCCTTCTCACTCCCTTCCTGGTCAATCGCCTTTGTCTCTTCTTCTACCTCTCTTTCTTCTTCCACCTTCTCTCTATTTCTCAATATTTTAGTCTCTATCTCTCTCTCCCCATCTTTGTTGCCTTAAGTGAGGGTTCTGGAACACTTTCAAAGGTTTGAGGATTGATTTGATGCTGACCCGAGGATGCTGTAGGCTGAAAGGAACTCATTGAGGGACAAAAAAGGTTTCTTTCCACCAAAAGCAGATTTGAGGAACAGGGTTGGAGTAATGAGGACTGGAGGAGCGTTTTGAAGACAGGAACGATATTACTAAAGAATGAGTAAAAATAAAAGTATTCCGATGAATTAATATCCAGATTAATGGAACTAAATCGAACAAGTGGAACAGAAGAGAAAGTATAAAGTGTACTTTTTTATAGAATGACCAGTGGATTTATTTATACCTGTATTTTGGACAGTACATGACATTGTGACTCAGGCACAGGTACAAGCCCATTTCTGTGCTTAGTGTTCTAGTGCACGCAGGACATCTTAATTCAACTGTGACTCCCACTAGCCGAGGGCAGTATCTCCGAGTGCCATTCCTTCATGTGCATCTTTATGGCACTGAATGATATCGACATAATCCAGGCCTATTTTATGTTGTCTCTTTTATTTTCAGAAACTGCTGCGCTCCAACCACTTCTCGTTTTTATAAACTTTTTTCTTTTGATGCCCTCACTGGGGCTGAAACCGATGGATTGATGTGCAGAGCGTTACACATGCCTGGTGAACATATCACCATAAGAGTAGAGGTTTGCTTTAAAATGTAATAACTGCTCTGAAGCTTTTCCCTTGTGAAAGCCCTAGTGTTAATCACAAGGGGGTGAAAGGTGTTTCGGCACAGCCTTCTGAACATAAAGCATCTGTGTGGAATGCACCACTATGTATAAACTTCTAAATGTGAAATATTAATCCTGAATAACAAATGTATTATAATATTGTAACTCTACAACCACATCACTTTGCCTCAGTTTGAACAAATAGAGTATGCGTCTCTTTACTATACCTGTCATTATCTCAGAATTCGTTGCTTTCATTTAGCTGCTAATTGCCCAGAAAATGTTTGCAAATTGCGCCCACTCATTTCTATTGGTAATTTAACTCTGGGTACTGGGGCCACTTGCAGTCAGATAGACACAGGCAATACGTTATGTATGTTCCTTAAATTAGGGTATAAAACTAGGGATGTAGCCATCTACGGCCCTACACAGGCTCCTTACTAAAAGATGAGACAGGAGAAGATGTGGTTTTAGACATTTCCAATGATGTCTCAAAGCACTAGAGGGACATTTGAGGATTGGCAGTGGAGCCGGAAAGTACTGGAGGAGGTTTTGAGTTCTCTGTGATTGTGGAAAGCTTGAGGTAGTTTCTGTGGACAAAGGTGCTTTTCCTGGACACAAGAGAGTTTCCCTGGAGTGAGGGGGTATTTTCATAAGACTAGGAGTTTGTGGACTCTCAAAGTCAGTTTTTGAAAACTCAATTAATGTTTCTTAGAATGAAAAGGAGTTTTTAAAGACTGTGGATGTTTTGAGAACAAGCCAGGGGGCCTCAACACGGTTTGTAAGGTAGGAGAGTAGTTATGAGGTGATCTACGTATAATAGTTGTATGAGGTAGTACTGCTCTGGCAGCAGAGTGGGTTTGCGTGAGCTCAGTACTGACATTTCCACACTGCAGCCAGACCTGCTCTGTACACACTGAGAGGAGGACAATAAACCAGCCTTACCTGTCCAGGGTGCTTCTAACATCCTGCAAAACAAAAAAAGGACATCAGTTTCCACAACAGATTTTAAATTCTCGCAGACGTTTAGGTATTAGTTGTGCAATTCAGGTTAATGCAAGGATCTCATCTAAGGAGACACTAGGGTGCCGACCTCACACCTCATCACACACACAGTCTGTGGTATTCTGAATAGGGTCACATGACACAGCACAGCTTGTGATATCCCAAATAGGCCCTCAAGACAGCAGAGCTTTTAAATTCTGAATGAGGACAGATGAGAGGACAGGCATATATTCCGAATATCTTATGTATTATAGGCTTGAGTTCCTGAGATCAGGCGGCATACCTGCTAAAACTCCTGCATCACTAGAAATAATTGGTGATACACCAGAGAAACAACTAGTAACCATGCTCAAAGTATACCATGCCAAAATACTTCTAACCCTCTTATACGGAATTAAATGTACGCCTGTAAATAAACAAGGATTTCAGATAAAACACAGGATAAGACCTTTAAGTCTCTTGTTTCTGTTACAAAACGTCTATCCATACAAGCTGCAAAACTAGAACTGGGTATAACCCGTACTCAGGGAAAAAGCACTCCTGTCTCCTATGCCAGAGTGTTTTCGTTCACAACAGGAGGCTCTTAATACTCTGGGAGAATTGGTGA
Source organism: Calotriton arnoldi (assembly GCA_963921515.1). Lineage (NCBI taxonomy): Eukaryota > Metazoa > Chordata > Amphibia > Caudata > Salamandridae > Calotriton > Calotriton arnoldi. The sequence goes on from CAWUFW010002319.1 coordinate 1,844,394, forward strand.
CACTTGAACTGGAACAGCCTCAGTCATTAAATTATGTCTTATGTAAAAAATTGGACTTTGCTCTGAATTGTTTCAGTTTGAAGAACAAAATATGAAATGAATGGACAGACGTAATTCGGATTAGGAAATCTTTAGGGGAGGGCATGGCAAAAGCTTGCAAAGTACTCTGGTGGGCATGTCTTTGACTTTTCTAACAGTCTTGATCCCAACAATTCAACTGAAACTAATTGCAGAAAGTTTAATGAAGAGATTACAGTGACCTTGGATAAAATAGTCCCCCCTTATTAAGTTAAAACCCTGTAACCGTCTATCTGCCCCATGGTATAATGAGTCATTAAAAGCAACAAAACTAGAGTGCAGACAATTAGAAAGGAAATGGCGTCGTTCTTACATGGAAGAAGACAAACAACATTGAATAAGTATAAAAAGGAGATCCGCACAGCAGAAGCGGCTTTTACACGATTCTGTTTTAGCAACCGCTAAATAGCACAAAGAAGGCCTTTGAGATCTTCCGGGGCTTATCTAATCCACAGTGCTTAAAGCATGGTATTATTCCTACGCAGCAGCCGTGTGATGATCTTGCGGTCTTCTATGAAAAGAAAGTCAGCAAGATCTTAGAGGACATTGGTAATTCTTCTGAGGTGGAAGCTGCACCTTCCAGTGACTGTTGCTTCTTTGTCTGGTGTAGATGCTTTAGAAATGTCGAGGCTCAGGAGTGGTGAGAGCACCCATTGGAGGATTGAATTCTTTAAGCCAATTACAGAGGAAATCTTGTTAACAATCGCTTTGTCCACAGCGTCTGAAATCCCCATTAGTACCTCTTCCGCCTAAACAGCGGAAAAAATGGATGGATGAGTTGGTGCCACCACTAACATTACTCTGTAACCAATCACTAAAAGACTAGTACGTCGCAGCTGGAAGAAGGCTGTGGTCCTGCCTCTGCCGAACAAGCCATCACCAAACCCAGCGGTTTTGAGTAATTATAGGCCAATTTCTCTCCTTTCTTTCCTGGTGAAAATTCTGGAGCGTCACGTTAGTAAGATCTTATCTTCCTTCTTAGAGTTTTACTTCTTGCTTGAGGGGTAACAGTTTGGCTTTAGACCGGGCCATTGCACAGAGACTGCACTGTATGAGAGCCGTATGAGAGCAGATAGTGGTCAGTTTGGCTTTAGACCGGGCCATGGCACAGAGACTGCACTGTATGAGAGCCGTATGAGAGCAGATAGTGGTCAGTCTACAGTTCTTGTCTTGCTGGACGGTCAACCACCACACACTGCTGACAAGGGACTTGGGTGTTAGTGGGACCGTACCCCCTTATCAATCAGTTTTTAGACATATTAAACAGGGGGGCCCACGGTTCAGCACTGAGTCTGGTGCTGTTTAACATTTATATGCAGCTTCTAATTTCTCTGATAAAGACGCACCACATTTCTGTGGCTAATTATGCAGATGATAAGCAGCTGATTCTGTCTTTTAATAATAATCAGCCAGATGCTGTAACATCTTTCCAGGCCTGTTCAGTGGATGTTGTACACCGGATGATTGCAAACTCCCTTAAACTAAACGAGAATAAGACAGAATTTTTATGCTGCTCGGCGAACAAGATTTCAATGCCACTAACCATGAATTTCTGGCCGCTCTCTATAGAGACTGAGTTATGCTTCTCAGAAGCAGTACACAATGTTGGAGTCACTTTTGATGATCGTCTTTCCTTGGAAGAGTATGTGAACAAAGGGGCTGGTGTTTGCTTTGCACTGCTTGAAGGACTAACAAAACTGTTCCCTGTCCTACCTGATCAGGTTAAAGCAATAATTGTGCGAAGTGTCATACTCAGTAGATTAGACAACTGTAATGCTCTCCTATTAGGAGCCCCTGATTACTCGATCAAGAGACTGTATAGAGCTCAGGTGGCTGCAGCAAACCTGGTATTAAACAGGCCACAGAGATCCTCGGCTTCCGAGGCTCTAAGGGAACTTTATTGGCTCCCTGTGGAGCAGAGGATTTTCTTCAAGGCGATGTGTATTGTGTTTCTGGCCCTTCAGTATAAGGGCCCTACACCGCTGCACTGAAAAGATATGATCCGGGGAGGGCGATACGGTCTGCAACCGCTAATCGTATTAAGGAACACGAGTTCCGGACAGTTCGACAAGTGGGTCGTGCCTTCCCAGTGAAGGCTGCTTAGATTTGGAATAGGATACCGTCTGAATTGAGAGCCTTGACAGATTTGCTGAAATTCAGGAGAGCCTTGAAGACCTGGCTGTTTCCTAAATAATGGATGTCTGTAACACTACACTGTCTTGGTTCTTTTTTCTCCCCGTGTATACAATTGCTGCTACAGCCCAGGCTATCAGTCTGGCCCCAGTGCGCTCTATAAATAATATAAATAAATACATTTAAGACCTCGAGCACCGGAGCTTAATTACCCTTTGGATAAACAGCACTGAACCCGATTAAAAAGCATGAAACCAAAGTATGGAGCCATATTTCACAATGTGACCGTTCTACGAGAACCTTCCTTCTTCATCTATGCACACATGGTTTGTCGGTAAATGTAAATAAGGGGAGATGGGACGTTGCTAGCGTGACTGACCAAAACTGCACACACTGTAGTAATTATATGTAAAATCTCAACCAGTCAATGAACGTAACCAGTGCTCACTCTATTTATTTAAATTCCATCGATAATAGCATTATTAGTAATTTATCAAATGTGTTATGATATTTTAGTATAAGAATAAAATGTAAATGTATTTATATTTTACACTGTTTTAAGGATGTTCATTGTTGACCGCCATAGGAGATTTTTAGCAATAATCCATAACCACATTCTGAATGAGGTCACGCGACACAGCACAGTCTGTGATATTCTGAATGGGGTCATGTGACACAGCACAGTGTGATATTCTGAATGGGATCGTTTGACGTGGTACAGCTGTTCTTTATACTGTGTTGTGCTGCCAGTATACAAGTAGGTTGCTCTGCACTGAATCAGTCTGTACATTGCGTTGGGCCATCAGAGCAGAAGGATTTGCCATTAAACTTGTCCGTATATTTTGTTGAGTTGTCAGAATACAGGTCACTGTAAATTAACCCTGTCTGTTGATCATGCATGTTCTCCACTTACATTCAACACCTCACACACCGTATGAATACAGCACTTCTGTATTGTCTTGTATTTACCAAGTGGTGTCTCACCTTCAGGAGGTCCAACACTGGCTCCCTGCATTTCTTCTCTAGATCTGTTATCAGGGCATTTAGAGAAGTGATTTGATTGGACAGTTTGGAGATGTTTGCATTTTCTACCATGGCGATTGTCTTCTCCATCTTCTCCAGTCTCTGGTGCAGCGTCTGCTCTTTATCTCTCAGGAGCTGGTGCAGCTGTTCAATTTCAGTCGCAATTTTCCACTTCTCAGCTCTCACCTTGTTCTGTCAGCATCAAAGAAATGATGGTTAGATTCTGGGAAGATTTCAATGAGCACCCCCATATGTAGTGTACTGGCAGAGGGACGGGGGGCGGTCGAAAGGTGTTCTGAGAGAAACCAACAAAACTAGGGCTGGTACCATATTTAGGGGCGCAGGAGGTGCTAAGCTAAAGCTAAGCAAGAAAACTGTTTTTTGCAGCTGCACACTCTTGCTGCCTTCCCTTCTACTGTCTTAGTTTTCCGCTCCCACCAATATAGCCCCTCATTGGGCTGTGCACTGTCCACCCACCTCCCCCTGAGCTCTGCACTGTCCACCAACACAGACCCTCCCCCCCCATTGGGCTGTGCACTGTCCACCCACCTCCCCCTGAGCTCAGCACTGTCCACCAACACAGACCCTCCCCCATTGGGCTGTGCACTGTCCACCCACCTCCCCCACTGAACTGTGTACTGACCACCAACAGAGGCCCCCTCCCAACTGAGCTGTGCACTACCCACCCACCTCCCCCACTGAGCGGTGAACTTTCCACCAGCACAGACCCCTACTGAGCTGTATAATACCCAAGCACACAGACCCCCCACTGAGGTGTGTACTACCGACCCACATAGCCCTCCACTGAGTTGGGCTCTGCCCTCCCTTGCAGCCTTCCACTGACGTGTGCACTGAACACCTACATTCCCAAAGAGCAGGACACGACCCACCCATACAGACCCTCTCTAGGCTGCGCATTGCCCACACTGCGCCTGCTGCATAGAGTTGCTCATTGCCCACACACAACTCCCCACTTAGCTCTGTACTATTCACCCATAACACCTCCCCCACTGAGCTATGTGATGGTCACCCATACAGCCCCCACTGAGTTGTGCTCTGCTCAAGCCCTCAGTTCCTCAGTCAATCTGCTCACTGAGGTGTGCACTGCTCCGCCACACGGACCAGAACTGAGCTGCGTACTGTCCATCCACAAAGCACCCCACTGAGCTGCACACTGCCCACCCAACCCTCCCTCTCACTGAATACACTGGAACTGATTGATCATATCTGTGATAGTGTCAAGGAACTACATAAAATTATTGACAGTTTTAAATTTGATGGATGGAGCATCTAGTCTTGGTTGAAAAGCATATTTTGGGAGGGAGGAAGGGATTGGAAATAGTTCTGGCGTTCCTCCTGCCTTAAGAATTTCCAGGCAGGAGGACGGCCTCGTCCTTTTATTACTTTATATCATGAACAAAATCTGCATATCTTCTATCAACAGTTTCACCCAAGACAGGGAACCCACCTCTGCCCCCTTCATTCCGACGCAAGATATTCAAGAAAGGTGATGATTCAAATATGAAATCTGATTATGGATCGCTTGAATCTGATGATAATGATACGTTTAAGGAAGATAATAGAAGTGAATAGACTAATGATAACCGATTTGCAATCTCAGGATTAGGCTGGACTTGAAGACCTGGTCTTTTACCTTTCTCACCGACTAAAAGACTGTGATCGGAACGGCACAAGCTCATAAAACGTCTTGCAATGAAACTCATCCACACATAATGGAGACATCCTTAAATCCGAATCCAAGGCCATTTGAGATTCAAACCATCATAGAAATGTAGAGATCCTCTGTAATTTACGGTGTGAGAACAGTACCCACTGCTTTGCTTAGTACGTCTTCCTCATTACTTATATCCCTCGGTCAAATAACACGCTTGCTGATGCGCTGTCACTACGATATCCAATCACCTTTGCTCGAGCAATCATTCAACCCCATCAAATAACTGGTGTTGTACACACATTTGAACAAGTGCGTCTCACTCATTCTCAGTTAAATCCTAAGGTTCTTAAAGACTTAACCAAATCACTGACCGTCGAAGGAGAGATGTATTTTCAACAACAGCCTCTAATCCTTCCTACCAAGGAACTTCAGGAAGAGGTTTTGTGAGTGTGTAATGACACTGGCACAGCCTGCCGTAGAGGACCCACAGCCACTCTCCTGTTTGTACTGAGATCCTCCTGGGGGCCGGACGTAAATAAGAATGTCGAGCAGTATTTTCTGGCTTGATGAATTTTGCACTCAAAGAAAATTAATGCATTCCAAACCATTTATATCTAAGCCTGGACCTCCTGGACCACGGCATAGGATGCCACCTGCTTTTATCCTTACATCACCACTTGCAGGAGGATATCGATTTATTATTGTCATCGTTGAGTCCTCATTTTTCTCCTCATAAAACCATACTATCCACTTCCACTACGGCTAAACACTTTCTAATGGATTTGATTTGATTACATGGGCTTTAGGACAAAGACTATGGTTTGTCAAACTCTGTCTGGAAAATGGTGAAACTGATCAGAACTAGTCTCAGAACTAAGCTGCAGGAATGCACAATGTCTCTGCAATTTGGAAAACTAACTTCCAGTGACTGTGCCAAGCTTTCTTGACAAGAAGCCAGAGGCAACACACAAGTAATGACTGGGAGATTCTTTAGAAAACCAAAGTTAGAGTAGCTACTGCCAAATCCCCTCGCATGGGAAAGATTCAACCAGTCTGCCAGGGTGGGTGACCTTGAACCTGCATCGAAGGAGTGACCTGACCGATTACTCTGGAGACACATTGGAGATGTCCTTGCATTGGAAAGAGACAGCTCAGAAGAAGAGGGGATGCAAAGGATGCCAGACAACTTTAAACCCACACTGTGATACAAGACAAGGTCATTACCGCTGTACTACAGGTGAGGTCCGAGGTCCCGGAAATGTCTCCCCAGTGAAGGCGGCTGTGCTGACACCTGAGGCCTAGAGTGGAACTCAACATGCTACCAGTTCCGCTGCGCCGTCTAAAACCAAGAAGAATCTGAAGAACTAAAGAAGTTTTGGATACCATCGGTAGTAGGGAACGAAGAAGTGGCATGTGCTGGAAGAACATTGGCACCATCAAAAGGCACCTGCACGGAGTGCTCACCCCTGGGACACAGACTGTGGGTAGCTGCTTGCTTGGGTACGGGGTTTGAGATAGGACCCAAGAAGAATGCAAGCTTGTGGTCAGGATCTCCTTGGCCACGAGCAGCACAATCCCATCACAGCCTCCTCTTGAATGGTGTTGGCACTGACACAGCTGACTTAAGGTTGTGACCATCACCACCCTTATCATGAATTGTAACCTCTCCATCGACTGAGCAGGGGCAAAGATTGCAGCATCACTGCCCAGTGAAATATGCATGGCGTACAGCATCCGGAATGAAACGGAACCCGCTGAATAGAGACGTCGGCCGTTTCTGCCTCCACGAAAAAACTTCACATAATTGTCCACCAAGGACAGAGATGTACTGCAACATTCCAGGTCAGGAAAGATGCGGGTCTAGTTGGGGACTGAATCGGAATATTCAAAGTGAGCGCCACTAAAAGAATGGCCTCAATAGTACCACTGAGAATCCCCACGGCAGAGCCAGGGGTCAATGTGATTTACGGCTTGTGAGACCCTGTTGGGGGAGCCATGGGGGAGACAGAGGCTAGCGGGCCTCAACCATAGGTCTCTGCAAAGTGGGTCAAGTACAACCCCTTCACACTTCACACTCCGGGTAGCGAGGGTGAGCAGTCACAGGCCTCTCAGGAACAAAGTGGGTGGTTTGGTCCCAATTTTATATACAACTTCAAGAAAAAGAATGTGGATTCACTACGTCAAACTACAGAACCGGTTTGGGGTGACTTTTCTTTCAATATAACATAACATTTGTATTTGGAAAGCACACATTCCATCTTGGGTCTCTTGCCACTGAAATAACAGATGTTTAATGTTAGCCAATTCAAAGTCACTCCTTTTATGGACCTCAGAAGGATAAAAGGCTGAGTGGACCCACTGGGATTCCTACCTGTGACCATGAGATGAACCCTCATTCCTGGAGTGGGTGCATTAGTCCCCTGACCCACCAGACCCAACAAGTGCTCTCCTCAGGCTGCTTCAAGAGGTCCCTTCAGGCTGCTCTCCAGCCACAACCTTTGTGTAGAGTGATGGTTTTCACAACAGGTAGCACCGAGGCCGTCTCCATCCTGGAGCACCCACAACAGAGTCATAAAGAGGAGTGAGGTCTCTTCACCTGGATGTCATCACCCAACTGAAGGAGTAATAGGGACAGACAAAAGTGGAGGCCTCAACTACAGACTCACTCACCTTTCACAACAGATTCTTCAATCCCACCCGTCACCCCCACCATCCACCAAATGGCAGTGCTCAGGAAGACTAATCAGCAGCTCATTCATTGCAAACCAAAAGCCTCATGGAATTTCAAAAGGCCCCCTGTCTCCACTCCCCTCACTTCAGTGTCTGGTTCTTCCCGCTTCAGCTACAGAAATGCAGGCGACACACGTCCACTCTCTGAAAGCACAGTCATCACCCTCCACTTTGTTCTAGGCCTGTCCAGGGCTTTCCAAAATGGATGCCACTGTCCTCCATTACTCTGACTCACTGACATAGCACAAAAGTGCTACACTCACAAACATGTGTGACATGCATTTGGGATGTCAGCACGAAGGACTGAGCATGTTATGTCAATTTGGTATCCCGGCGCTGGAGCGGGAGTATGCGGGCCGGCAGGCGCGCCGGGAAACTCCAGGTAAGGGAAGAGAGACAGGAGTGGGATAGCTCCTATAAGGAGCAAGGGCCCTCACACACCCCGAGAGGTGTCATGCTTCATCATAGGGCAGCTCCTCGTTGGGCCGGCGCTGCAATGCCCAAGAAGGCAGGGGCGGGAGCGTATGTGAGATGAGTAGAGGTGGGAGAAAAAGTGCGTCTAAAAATAGCTATGAGTGTCCAAAAATAACTTTATTCGTTGGATACTGATGCTATGGTTAAAATCAACCGACTGTAAAAGTCGTGGCTGGCGAGGAATATTACACCTGCTGCAGCTCAAAGTGATTTGTGAATAGTGGAAAAGGTCAAATGGTCGACATATTTCATACCTAAGTTCTCCAGTAGGATTAATGGCATTTCATCAGGACCGGGGGGATCCTCATCTACTCTAAAGGGGACGGTCGAAAGGTGTGTTAAGAGATTCCGTCCCTAAGGTCAGGATTCGTGTCGAAATCCAGGGTGCAAGTGAAAGTAAGTAAAAACACCGTCTACCTCCTGGCAAAATCCTAGACGGGGATGTGTTGAGACCCCAGCCTTGACGTCCCAGACACTCGCACACTGGCGAGGGCGAACATCTCAGTCTGAGGAGTTCCGGCGCGTGAGACCTACCCACATCTGGACATCGAGGGGGATTGCTTGTTAATGGCCTTCTCCATCACTTTGGTTGGGTAGGGGTGCTGTTTCTTGAGAAAGGCGTTGACAGCAGCATGCTTCCAGTCTTCAGGGAATGTTGGGGATGGGAGTGTTGATATGGGTGAATGTCGTGCTGATAGTTACTGCTCCCAGGTTCTAGATGCGGTGTGGGCAGGATCTGTGGGGATGGACTTCATGACTGTGTTTTCCATGGTGAGGGAATTCAATTCGGTTAAGTGGTCGTCTTGGTTGGTGATGGGCAGGCTAGCGATGATTTGTTGGTGTGCAAAGTTGCTGTTGATGCTTGCAATTTTGTTGTGGAAGAAGTTTTATAGGTCGTTTTTGGGAGGGGGTGACGCTGTTGACACTCTTCTGAGCTGTGCACTGCCCACCCACACAGCCCCCACTGAGCTGTACAATGTCCCCTGCACACATGCCCCACTGACCTGTGCACAGCCCACCCACACAGAAAGCAAAACTAAAGCCCATGTGGTATATTTAATATATAAACAAAAAACGACCATATAAAATAAAGCACAAAATCACAATATAGCTACCAAAATAAAGCATATATTACAACAAAATCACAAAATTATGAAAATTAACAAAGAATCAGAAACATAAAACAATTAAACAAGGTGCACGGTGTCCCTAAGCGAGGAGGCACATAAACGTGAAGAACATGATTTAACAGGGAACACTATCAATTTATGTCTTCCCTATCACACATTACAGTACCAGCATTACAAATTTGAACAGAATAGGCACAATTATGTGTGCCAGGGGTGTCGAAAACGTTTCAACCCCTGTTGCAATACAGGGTTCTCTTCAGGACAAAAAGATAGGGCACACCTGTAGAGGGACATTTTCCCGGTATGTGAGATGTCAACCTGTTCAGGAGGTGTATTAGTAAAATTAATTTAACTACCCTGGGCAATAAAACAGGGGTTACCTACTCAGCAGGAAAAATGATGAGTAATGGAAAGAATAAAACAAATCCTCCGTTTCCTGAACCCAGCCGGCCAGTGCTCACACCAGAGTTGCAGAACCGAATGAACCTGATAAGAGTCAGCTGCCGAGGTCTGAAAGACAGTAGCACACCGTCACTGACATAAGTGATCACTTCATGGTTTCTTTTGGTAATTAGATTGTGATTTTGTGTCCTTATTTGGTATGGTCATTTTCTGTTTCTATATTAAATAATCCACATGGGCTTTAGTGTTGTTTTATTACATTGGTTGTCTGCCAAAAAGCTTTTTGGCCAAATGAGTATGTGTGTATAAGTGAAACCCGGCTGAACCATTGCCATATGTTGCATAGTACAATCCCTGGCCTGCTGGTGTGAGGGAAGCTCTTGTTGTATGTACTGCACCCACACAGAGCAGCACTGAGCTGTGCGTTGCTCATAAACACAGACCCCACTGAGCTGTGCCCTGCCCACCCACCCAGCCCTCTACTGAGTTGTGCACTGCCCACCCACACAGCCCTCTACTGAGCTGTGCACTGCCCACCCACATTGACCCATTGAGTTGTGCACTGCCCACCCGCAGTCACCATTTAGATGTACAATGCTCTCATGAACAGCCCCCACTATGTGCCCTGCTCACACACACACAGCCCTCACTGAGATGTGCAGTGCTCACATCCACATAGACCCCACTGAGACGTGCACTGCCCACCCACATCATTCTTACATGCATTACAGACAAGATTCAGACAGAAAACTCCTGAGTTTTAAAGCCAAAATGGCTTTATATTTGCTGTCTCCTGCCTAAAATTGTCTGTTTCAATGAAGAAAATAAACTCCTCAGATTTTTTTTACACTATCTCCCTCTTCCCTGCTTTCAAATGCTGACATATATGCACATACAAGTTATAACCAGCTGTCATTTAATGACTTCTCATAGCCAAGGTTCGTGTTTGAGCTTCATTCACTTTTTCACCTCAGACTTGCGGGTTAGAGGCTCCGGGTGACAGAGATAGTTACACCTCACTCTCTGCTGGATGCACTCACTCTGACAGAAGGGGCAGGGCAAGCCGTGGGACCGCCAAACCCTGACCTGCACGGCTTTAGACTAAAGCCCAGGAGTGATTGGCCTTGTTGTTGAACCTCCAAGGTCTGGTCTCAGCACAAGCTTAGATTGGGTGACAGTCTCCCATTGGCTGCTGCTGTGCGGCAGTGCAGACTCAGATTGGCTTAAAACATGAACAGCAGGGCCTCTGAATAAAAAAAAAATTCTAGCTAGCGCGACAAAGAATTTTCAATTCTATTAAGGACACGGAGGAGGGGATTATGCTTCTCTTTACTTTACTGGCAAAACAGCAGCCAATGAAAACTTTAAACTAGCATACCCCCGGAAGGACAACCCCATCCATAGTATGCACCAATCACATATCACATCAACCTATAAAATGTCTGTGACGTAAAACCACTTCCTCTTTCTTTGCGAATAACTTTTCAACACAGTCTGTAATCTTGACCGTCGAACATTGAACTCCGCCGATTCCGTCATCGACACGAATCCGAACTTCAACCACAGGAACTTCTTCTGTCGAGCCCGACTCTGCGCTCCATCGACCCTTTAAGTCGGCTTACTCTGTTCTCCTGAAAGAGAATATACGTCGTAATATACCATCCACAGAATGTATGTCTAAATATAACAAGGGCGGGAAGAAAAATCCACTAAAGACCACATATTATCATTTCCACAGAATCAACAAATGAACAAATCTTAGTTTATGTCATAACTAGGCTGTCCAGTTTTAGGCTTAAACCTATAATAACTGATAAAACCCCACCAAAAGGGAAATAGCCCTCACCAGTATAAACATATAAACACTGAAAAAACACCTGCAGAACCACAAACTAAATGCCATTCAAAGAAAGGAAAGGCAGAGTGAAAGATTCATTTTTTTCTTTCTGAAGGGGCCAATACAATGTAACTTTGTTATACAAGCTAGCAGCAAGAAAGACTGGGCTAACATTATTCTGCTTGAGTTTTGTTGTTTAGGGATGTCACTAAATACTATTTCTTCTTCCTTTTGCTTTTTTTCAGTTTTGTGGTCTTTGGTCTAAAGATGCACGGTTTAGAAGCATGTTTTAGGTCTTAATTAATGATTTTTATAAACTGTAGAGAATCAGGAAATATCAAAATCATATTTGACAATTTGGCTGTGTTTGATTCTTTCACTGATAGGTGAGATGGCTGGTTTCATACGAATCTTTCCCAATATGTGCCATCACATTTACCTACAGATAATGGGTAAAAACCATTGATACATCAGCCCCCAGTTTCTAGTGAGTCAGTATTGATAGTAGGTGATTTGCCAACACCTCAGGCTTTAAACGTTCAATGTAAGGTATAGTGACAAGTATATGTGAAAAGAGTGCGATCACCAAGAATCTGGGATAGTGGTGAAAACATGACACCAGACTTTTGGAAAACATGGCACGTAATGTCATTTGGAATGCTGCTGCAAAAGTTTATTTCCAAGTTCAACAAAGATTGGAGTGATATTGTTTGTATTTGTAATGATTCAGCTATGTATATGAAAAAATTGTGTGATGACCTGTCAAAATCGATACCTGAGCTGAAGTGCTTCCCTGTAAGAGATCCTTGCCACTTGTTAGCTGATATGCTGAAAGCATCTTCACAATATTCAGAGTTAATGAGGAATGCTATTGACTTTTTAGTCCATTCTGGTGCACTGTTTTGTTAAGCGCTGGAACTAAAATGCAAATATTTATCGCTTTGTGTGGCATCAAAGAAAGAGCCATCCCAATGTGTCACTTAGCTGATGGTTCTCAGTCCAAGGGGCTGTGAATGCTACATTATCCATATGGCAACCGTTTACAGAATTGATGATGCCAAAGGCAAGAAATGTGAGGATCTATGGTTGCATATTGATAGTGATGTGAATAAGAGTACACTCGACTGCACTCTTAGATTTTTACAGGAAAACATAACTGCTAGTGGGCATAATAAAACAACTAGACTCTGAAAACACCCTTGTCTGCCAAGTGTTCAGCATAATGGGTGTAGATGTGAAACATCTCCTTGAGAGTAGGCTGGGCGACATCATTAGTGACTTTAGCGCTGCAACGTGTTCCATGTTAGAGTGCTTGCCACTTGGTAAGCAAAGTAATGTTGACAAGCAATTCAGGAACCTTCATTTCACAATGTATGAGAAATGGCTTGCAATGATGCATAGAAGTATCCCTTCACCAACCATAGCATTTGAAGTCAATGAAACCTCACTGTAGGGAGTTTTCTCTGTTGTTTCAAAAGTGTTGCTTCATTTTTGACCGCTTCAATAACTCTGAGGGCATAAGCGCCCAGTTCAACACAAATGTTCCCGAACCTGCCCAGAGAATCGCAATCTTCAAGTGCACCACTATTGGCATGGAAAGCTATGTCAGTGGCACAATTAGCAAATTGTGTACTGGCTATTTTTGGGTTGCCCATCTCAAGTACCAATGTTGAGAGGGCCTTTTCACAGAAAAAAGTTTACATGGGAAGGAGAAAGTGAGCGAACATGACCAAAGACTCACTGAAGAAGTATTGTATGGTGTACTACAATAAGTTTGATTTGCAAAAATGTATTTGGACCTCATATACACTGTATGTACACTGCCTATATACCATTGACTCTCAGTGCAGAAAGCAAGCAATAATAAAAGCAAAACGTTCCATACACACCGGAAAAACACTGTTTCTTTTGTTTTTAATGGCGCGAAAATGTGTAACCACTGATAACCACTGTTTTTTAAGGTATTGAAATCAGTTGAAAACACTGAAAAAACCCCACCAGAATTTACCAAACATAGAAACTGAAAACAGGAAAGCCTAGTCATAACATACAGTTTCAAGGGTGGGATAATCCTCGCCTCCGTGTCCTTAAAAGTATTGAAAATTCTTTGTCGCGATAGCTAGAATTTTTTTTATTCTATGTCAGTCCACGGAGGCTCAGATTATGCTAGTTTAAAGTTGACCCACCACATTAGTAGCAACATCTACAATTTGCTTATGATAAAAATGTTTTGAAAGTAGAATCAGAAGACCAATCCGCCGCAATCATGATATCCTCTGAACGAGAACCTGTAGCCAGAGCCTTAGAGGCCATAGCCACTCTTACTGAGTGAGCGCCAAAGGCCGAAGTATCAATACCTGCCAACTGCAACAACCAAGTGACCCAACTGGCTAAAGTCGCGGCAGTGACTGGGCGGAAAGGTTTCTGTAAAGAAATCAACTGTCCTGCCACATCCGTTCTAGATTCTCGTGTGCAATCTTCATAACACTTCAAACATTGAACAACACATAATTTACTGTGATGTGGAAATGCAGGGTAAGAAATACATTCAGAATTGGTTTTAGTTCATTTAGAAATAGTAAACGACACCCCCGAAGGAGTGAAAACTCTACTTGCTAAGTCCAAAGCGCGAACATCAGACACCCGTCTGCATGATATTAAACAGAACAATAGTGTCAATTTGGCCGATAATTGCTTACGTGAGAGACCCTCACTCACCGGCCAATTCCGAAGGAAACGCAATACCACATTTACATCCCACAAATTTGAGTAACGGGGTTTGGGGGGATTTACCAACCTGATAGCTCGCACCACTTTACAGACCAATGGGTGCTCCCCCTCAGGCTTACCAGCCACGTGAGGATGACCAGCCGAGATCGCTGATCTGAAATTGTTAATCGTCCTATAAGCTAAACCTGTACTTGCCATCTCGGACAGGAAATTAACAATCATATGGATACCGGATCCCAAGGGATCCCCTTGTCGTGCAGCACACCAACTAACTCATTTACGCCAAGCTGACTCATATCGTTTATGTGAAGCTGGGGCCCAAGATTGGGACAAGAAAAACAAAGTGTCCTCAGAAACTCCCGGCATTTGCCAGCGTCTCCGGAAAGTCTCCATGCCATGAGGGACAACTGACCCTGGAGTATGATTGGATGAGGCTGACCCAGAGGGTCTGTCAAAATCTCCGGAAAGGACCGCAGACATACTGGGGATGCACATGAAGGGGCCAGCGCTGCTGGGAACCATGCTTGTGCTCCCCAACACAGGAATATTAACATCACCTCCGCACCCTGTCTGCGGATCTGTGCCAACGTTCTCTGGATCATGACGAACGGAGAAAATGCATACAGCATACCCGTCGTCCACGATTGAAGAAATGCGTCCGAGTTGCTCGCTAGAGGGTCCGGCAGCCAGCTGTAAATCCGAGGCAGTTGTGTATTGAGTCTGGATGCAAAGAGATCTATCGTACACGGGCCCCACTTGGCGTTCAGCTGATGAAAAATCTTGGGATGAAGACACCAGTCGCTGGAATCTCGAAGGAAACAGGAGTTCCAGTCCGCTACCACGTTGGTGTAGCCCGGAATATACTCCGCGGTCACCGAAATGTGATGTAGTAGGCAATAATGCCAGAAATCCTTGGCTATCTCCGCTAGTAACCGGGATCTCGTACCCCCCAGACGATTGATATAATGTACTGCTGAGACATTGTCCATTCGCATAAGTATACAACAACTCGCCTTCTGTGGTGACAGGGTTCGAATCGCAAATGAACCCGCCAGGAGTTCCAGGCAATTTATGTGGAGTTTCAGCTCCTCCTGGGACCAACAGCCCCCCGTCTCCACTGTCCCACACCGGGCTCCCCAGCCCCATCTGCTGGCATCCGATTCGATCACCATCTCTGGGACTGAGGCAAAAATGGCCTTGCCATTCCAGGCTTCCATGTGCTCTAACCACCATGAAATCTCTGTCCTGGCCTCCTGCGTTATCAGAATCTGTTCTGTGCAACTCAGACCCTTGCGTAGGTGTAACATTTTCAGCCTCTGGAGTGCCCTGTAGTGAAGGGGACCCGGGAAAATAGCCTGAATGGACGAGGCTAACAGGCCCACCAGCCTGGCCAACGTCCGTAATGATATGGTCTGAGAAGACAACACTCTCCTCAACTCTTTCTTGATGGAAATCTGTTTCTTTAGAGGTAGCAACAGCTGAGCTGAGACCGAGTCTACCTGGAACCCCAGGAACTCTATTGACTGTGCCGGAGTCATAATGGATTTGTCTACATTGATGATGAACCCCAACTCCTGAAGGAGATGAGTCGTCCATGCTAGATGATGAAGAACTGTAGCAACACTCTGTGCCATTATTTATTTATTTTTTAATTTTTTTTATTTTATACAATTTATATAGCGCGCAAATACCCTAGGGTGTCTCGGCGCTGTCTAGTAAAGGAGAGCAGCTAGGTAGGATGATTACTGATTGAATAGCCATGTTTTTACTTGTTTCCTGAATATCATGAGGGTGGGACTGGTTTTGATATGGAGGGGAAGGGTATTCCACAGTCTTGCCGTGGCAACTGTGAAACGTCTGTCTCCCAAGATGTTTTCTTAGTGCGAGGAATAGTCAACAGATGGGCTGATGAAGAACGCAACGGTCTGTTCGGATTGTATGGGCAGAGTATTTTTTTAGGAACTCAGGTCCCGTGTTGTTGATGGCTTTATATGCGATGCAAAGTGCCTTGAATTTCGTTCGACTTCTAATAGGCAGCCAGTGAAACTGGCGTATAACTTGAGAGATCGATTTATATTTTGGGGG
Organism: Calotriton arnoldi; assembly: GCA_963921515.1. Taxonomy (NCBI): domain Eukaryota; kingdom Metazoa; phylum Chordata; class Amphibia; order Caudata; family Salamandridae; genus Calotriton; species Calotriton arnoldi. The sequence goes on from CAWUFW010002319.1 coordinate 1,860,691, forward strand.
TGCCGGACAGAATTCTGGCAGCTGAGTTCTGGACAAGTTGCAGTTTGTTGAGGACTTTCTCCTGAGCATTTAGGAGGAGTCCGTTGCAATAGTCCGTCTTTGACATTACCAGAGTGCACATGAGGGTCTTACCGGCGCTGGGGGGGAGAAATGGTAAGAGTTTCCTTATCATTTTCAGGGTGTAGAAGGATGAAGAGACGACCGCGTTCGCATGGTGAATGAAAGACAATTTGTCGTCAAACACTACGCCAAGATTCCTGACCTTTGTAACCGGTCCAGGAGGGGGTCCCAAATCGGATGGCCACCAGGTGGGTGACCAGCCAGGGGATAGATTGCCAAAGATCATCACCTCCGTTTTATCGGAGTTAAGCTTTAGGCAATTGTTTGCCATCTAGGAGCTTATGGCCAAGTATTATCAGTATATCGTCTAAGTAAATGATGAGCCTGACCCCCGCTCTCTCAAAAACTGAACCACCGGTTTGAGGAGCTTGGTGAAACACCAGGGGGCGGACGAGAGCCCGAATGGAAGAGCGGCGTACTCGTACCATGCGCCTCCCCATTGAAACTGCAGGCACCTCCTGTGTGGTGGAAAAATAGGAACCGCCAAATAGGCGTCCTTTAGATTGAGTCGCACCATCCAATCCCCTTCTAATAGTAAGTCCCGAAGTAAGTGTATGCCCTCCATCTTGAAGTGGCGATACACTACCCAAGTGTTGAACTCTTTGAGATTGAACACCAGTCGAAAATCCTGATCTTTTTTGGGGACGTGAAACACCGTGCTGGTGAAGCCATGATCGTGTGGTGTAGTCCGTACAATAGCTCCCTTCTGCATCAGGGATGCCACTTCGTTGTCTATAAAAGACCTCTCTACATGGGAAAAATGTAGTGGTTGTGGTGTGCGTGTCTGTCGGGGAGTGTCGTAAAAGTCTATCTGAAAACCTTGTACTGTCTGCAGTATCCAAGGGTCGCCAGTCAGGGTTCTCCACTTGTGAACAAACCCAGCAATCCGACCCCCCACCTTGACATGTTCCCACTGAATTAAATTTACCTGAATAGGAGGCGTCTCTGTCGTTGTTGTGACCTCTGTATCCTCCTTTCTGGCCCCTGCCTCTACCACCACGATTTCTGGTGGGGTAAAAGTTGGATCGCTGGGGTCCCCCACGTCCTCTCTGATCCGATCCTCTAGAGGTCTGATTGAATCCACGGCCGGCCACTCGACCCCTGAAGCGTCCGGCCCTGGTAAAAAGGCCAGCATGGAAGACTTTCTTAATGTTGCTCTGGGCCTTGTCCAGAGCCGAGAAAGTGGCCACATATTTACCCAACTCTTTAACGAATTTATCTCCAAAGAGTAACCCGTTCGCCAGGGTACCAGCCTCTGTCGTGGCCATGTCCGCCAGTTGCGGATCAATTCGCATTAGGAAAGAACGCCGCCTTTCAGTGGATAAGGCACAGTTCGCATTACCTAAAAAGCAGAGGGCCCTCTGTGCCCATTCTAGAATCTCCATCGCATCTAAGGGAGTGTTGGAGTCTTTGGCTTGCACTGCAGCGTCTAGAATCTTCGTGAGAGGGCCAGACACGTCAAGGATTTTATCCTGACAGCCTCTCCATGCTCGGTCCAATCCTTTCTTGTGGTCTTTCGAAAACGTTTTCAGGAACGTGGCCATGTTGGGATCCAACTCAGGAGTGTCCGCTACCTTGCCCAGTAGGGCCGGCCTGGGGCATTCCGATCTTAGAGTCGCGCAAACCTCTCGTTCGAAGCCCTGGCGTAAATTCTCTTGGACATAATGTGCCACTTCCATGCACGGCAGCCATGTGCTGAACCTTGGGTGCACAACATTTTTGGGGTCGAAGAGCTGGTTCCTATTGGGGGGGGAAGAGTGCTCTCTTTAGGCGCCTTGCGCTTCTTCTTCATCGCCCTCTTAGGTGCCTCCGATTCTTGGTCGGAGTCAGTGGTGTCTGGAATGGCTGGGGAAGAGTCATCCTTGTCCCCCGGATTCAACAGGGATGAGCTAGCAGACGGGAGAGAGCCCCCATAGCCATGGTCATTAAGGACGTTGGCCGCCATCTGGGCAAGTACCTCAGCTGAGGGATGATGGGAAGGTTCACCCAGTGAAGCCTTGAATTTACGTTTGCCGTAATTTTGCAGGGGCTGCGTAAATGGCTGAAGAGCCTTAATCAACGCCCTGTTCACTGAACCCTGGGCGTGGGAATCGAGGGCTTCAACCAATTGTTTCTCCATTTGGTGCTCGTAGGGCACCTCTTCGAATTCCACATAATCGTTGTAGCCTGCCCACTGATCAGCCTCCTCGGCGTAATACCCCATCGTTTACTGTAGGAGGTGTGGAGGAACTTCAAGGGGGGGTGGGGGGAACCCAGGGGTGTCACTGAAGTCCAAGTTATCCTGACTAATCTGCCCCTAGAATTTGAAAATGAACTCACCATGTAACTGACTTTTCAAACTTGATTCAGTGCAAATATATAAAAGTGGAGGGAGCCACCCCTTAATTCCCCCTAAGGCAGTGCCTTTGACCGTTTTTGCGCCCCGTCGGGCGTTCACAGGGACTGAGGGTATTGCAGAGCAGGTCCGATATGCCCGAGCAACCCGATCGGAATAAAAATCCGACGCGGCTGCTCGTGCATGCGCAGACCACGTGGCACTCGAAAGCAGACTGCCCCTCAAGCGCGCAGCGCACGTCTGTCCCTCTCCACGCTAATTAAAATGCCACACGGAGCGCCAGAGCTCCGATAACCGTCACAAGTGACTGCGCGAACACGCGCACGCAATAAATCACCAAGCCGATACAAATACCGTTCATGCACAATACATCAAGTAATAACAATAAGAATGAAAAACACTTAACTCGCTGCTGCAGCAGCAAAGAAAGAGGAAGTGGTTTTACGTCACGGACATTTTATAGGTTGATGTGATATGTGATTGGTGCATACTATGGAGGGGTTGTCCTTCCGGGGTATGCTAGTTTAAAGTTTTCATTGGCTGCTGTTTTGCCAGTAAAGTAAAGAGAAGCATAATCTGAGCCTCCGTGGACTGACATAGAATCGGACCCATCATTGCTTCTCTCATTGGGTGACCAAGCTGAGGCATCTCTGTTGTGCTGAACAGTGTCACTCAGAGCATGTGCTCTGCAGGCCTCACGGGCTTGAACATAACCTCACTCAGCCTTATTAAATGTGTTTAAATCATGGAAAGAAGGGACGTAAGAGAAATACAGAAAACAAAACATGAAACAAATGAGGAAAATAAACCGTGACCTTGAACAAAGGGAGATTGAGAAAGGAAGGACAAATATATGGTTGAAAAGAATATGTAAATAAAGAGTAAAACTAAAGTAGAGAGAGGAACATTAAACACGAAAATAAAGGTGCAGAGAGGAGAATTAATGGAAAGAATAATATATGAATTAAATGCAGTAAACCAAAGTGAAAAAAATGAAAGATAAAAATACTATTAGAAAGAAATGAGGGGTAAAAAGAAAACCAGAAGAGAAAAATCAGCGACAAAAAGTAAGGGAAGAGTAAGGGGTGAGGGAAAGGAAACGAGCAGGAGAAAGAAAACATTAGTGCTTTTTTGTAATGGAATATTTTACCGTGCTTCATTAATAGTGCACAGATGTAGCACAGATCTCAACAGTGCAAGCTTCCCTTAAATGCAGAGAACAAGTATACATAGCTGCAAAGTGGTCCTTTCTCCTGTGACCCCTTATGCAGACTTTCATTTTTAACGTAGAGCAACTTGCATTCTGGGTCTTATAGTTTGTATTTAACATCCAAAGTATGGGCTCAAAATCACAGTAAACAAAATGCTGCTGGGTAAAATGCCAAGATTGGCTCGAGGTGTCACGTGCATGGAACCGCTTGCCAGGTATAGATGGAAAATGGACTACAGCGATGCAAGTTTTCCTCAATCACGCAGAACAAAACTCTCAGCAGCAGTGCAACATCACAACACACAGAATATTTACTGTCGGTGGTGCCAGTTATGGCAACAAAGCAGTCGCTGAGGGTCTTAAGTGAGATGTCAATATTTAGGGTAAAACAGGAAAACCTAGCCTAGATCTGCATGTGTGTATGTGGTAGACGTAGAGCGCACACCCAACTGAAAGGAAGTGGAGCACTGTATAGGGTCAAAGACAAGGATACAGTCAACGAGGGATTAGATGCATATCTGGGTTTGGAGAGTGGAAATTGACTTTTACTACATTGTATTATTCTTTATGGAGGTGTGTCTTCCCCTCTTTTCTAATTTAGAGTAAGGTTGGGGACATTGCTGTTGGATACGGGGGATGTTGTTCCAAATCCTGGTGCATAGTTGGGAAAGGTTTGTTGCCATGTTTTTCAGGTCTTGCCCATCAGACAGCGCAAGTTAACTGGTTGGGAAATACCTATTGAGGGTTTTCCATGCACTTAAGTGGGCTTACAGCCCACCCATTGCTTACCATTTGTTAGCCTTATTGTCACACTCACACTTGCTTCCTTCTCATTTGATGGCTTCCTTGTCCATCTTGGTTTGTCCCTCCCCTGGAGCATAGCCTCTTTACCATTGTTTAGCTTTGCCAACTGAATCCCTCCACTGCTCACTTTTACAGAACTACTTTTTCCCTTTTGCTTAAGCATTCCATAGGAGTGCATGTGATGGAGCAAAGACTCGTGGAAAAGAGACTTGCTCGGAAGCAATCCACTCGATTAATTTATTAACAAGATATTAACGCAGTTATGTGAAAATTAATACGCACCACATGAACACGCGGGTTAGTGAAGCTTGCGTATGTAATTACTAACGTGGATAACATTGAGGAAGGACTAATACCGCATTAAACGGGAAATCTCTTTTGCGCATGCGTCAACTACATCTACGTAGGATGACGAGCTAACGCTTGGAGGGAAATTCTTGCGCATGAGCAGAAGCTTTTAAAATGGAGGCTTGAAGGCTCACATGCATGGCATCTGCTTAATTGAAATGGAGAACGAGCTATATTACTAATGCTAATGCGGGGAAAGTTCTAATAAATAACTTGGGACAGAGTAGAGGTGGGTGGTATACAGTGTAACCACTTTATTTGAGAAACTAATATTTGTCTTTTGACTTTTATCATTAGTGCGTATTTGGGCCTCTCATGTATAACTGAAGTAAGCTGAATCATGTGATAACTGCGCATGTCTACTGAAAGTTAATTCGGAATGATGTCACAGAGGTTGAATGGGAGCCAAGGTCGCATCGTGCTTTACCCTGGGAACGGATAGTGAAAAGTTCAACGAAGAAGAAAACTCGCTTAATGTATAATAAATGTTTCAAATAGAAGTAAAGGCGTGTGAGAACTGGGAAATATGAATAAAAATTAAGGGGATGGGTTTGCGAACAATAGTTGAATAGATATTGATGACATGTAAGCATGGTGTGATGGAGCTTCTCCCCTGGCTGGACCAATCAAATTTTGCATTTTCTCGATATTGAAACATTAATGGGTGGGACATGAGGAACAGAAGGTATAATTAAGATAGCTTTACTTAGTTAGGGGGTGAGAAGCAGAGGAGAAGCTGGGATGCATGAAGCACGAGAGGAGGGCGAGATGCTGTTGGACGAATGAGATGCTGAAGAATCGAAGAAGCGCAGAATAGGGGGAAGAGAGAACTGATTGCTGAACCTGAAGTAGAACTTTCTATCCTATTTAATTTTGGGTTAGATCAGAAGATTGCGGAAGAATCTCGAGGAGGAAGAGAGTGTCAGAGAGGGGTGCGGCGTGACCGTCGGTATTCTTTTTTTTTTTTTTTAATTTTTTATTGCTCAATCCAGAACAAATAGCAGTCAGCATACATTAAATACATGATTTCAACATAGGGTACTTGTAGCTTTAAAATAAAAAAAAAATAAAAATAAATAAATAAATAAGCTCAATCCAAACAGCCAATACAATTTATAATTTTATCTTCCACTCTATAATAACAGAAACTTCCTGCCAATGCACTTATTTCATGTGCTCTACCATAGGCCCCCATATCTGAGCCCCTAATTTCTGTCGTTTTACTGATTTCACTGCATAGAGACTGTACTCCAAATTAAAGATGTAATAGAACTTAGCCCGCCACTTCTCAAATGACGGAGCTAGTTGCTGCAGCCACACTGACGCCACACATAGTCGTGCTACCGCCACAGCCATAAATATCAAATATCTATATGGATGCCCGGGTTGTCCCTGCTGAAAAATATCCCCAACTCCTGTTAACATAACATCCATAGTTATATGTATATCCACCCCTGTGATCTCAGACAGAAATCTCTCAATCTGCCCTCTCAATTGCAATAAGTGAGTACATGTATAGAATATATGTTTAATATCAGCCTCATCCATTGCACACCTAAAGCACTTCCCGTCATTACCTCCCCCCCATTTCATCATCCTGACTGGTGTATGATACAAGTTAAATAATGACTTGTAGTGTTGGGCTTTCAGATTAGCTGACAACAAAATCTTGCCTGCGACATAAATCGATTGTTGTACATATTCCCCCTCTTGACCTAACCTTGCACTCCATTTATTATCTTGCACTTCAAGATCATCCGGGTGCATTTCCATAATTAGATCATACAACACCCCTATTTTTACTCCCTTTTTTACAGCCTCAATCAGCGAGTTAGTCTTCATACATTTCTGCTTCTGATATTTCCATAGATAATCTCTTATTTGAAGGTATTTTAAAAAATCCGTCTTTTGCAAATTATATCTATCCATTAAGTATGCGAAAGACACTATCTCCTCATTCTCAAATACATCTCCAACTAGCCTAATCCCCTTAGCCCTCCACTGCTCAATTTTACGATCCCAAAAAATAGCGGGTAAAATGGCTGCAGAATTTATGGGGGTATAAAAGCATAGCACCGATACTCCCAGCATTTTACGCTTCGTCTTCCATACTTTATATGCTGCCCACACTACCTTGAATCGTGTTCGCTTGTAATAACTTGGCTCCCAGTAATCAAACATACAATTCCTCGCTATAGAACCAAGCAGTAGCTGATATATTGAGGGGGCCTCAGCGGCTGTAGCCACCTCCTCTCCAGTGAACAATATCCTCATATTTTGCAAAAGACAAGCATAGTAATAAAAAGTAAAGTTTGGTACAGCCCAACCTCCCCGTCAGCGCGGTAGCATCATATATTTAAATGCCCTCCGTGATTTCCGTTCTCCCCATAAAAACCTATTGCATATATATTGTAATTTCTGTAGCTGTAAGGTTGTCAACTCTAATGGCACTGCCCTAAAAAAATACAGTATTCTAGGGAGTACATTCATCTTCAATACATTGCACCTTCCCACGCGTGAGAGGTGCAAGCATTCTAGGCGGTCCAAGTGTCTTTTAATCCCATCCAACAGCCCTCCCCAAATAACCTCTATTAGATCTTGTAAACTCATCCTAATCTTTATACCTAAATACCCGACTCTCCCCAGGACAGGCCATTTTAGTACACACTATTTGGGTTTTTGTTGAGTTTAACTTGTAACCAGACACCGTCCCAAACCACGAAGCCAACCGCTCTATTTCTACAATCGCAGACTTTGGATCTAACGTTGCCACCGCAATATCATCTGCGTAAGCCAAAACCCGTGTCTGATATTGCCCACATGTCATAAAGCTGATCACATTGCTCCTTTCCAATATTGTCAAAAACTGGTTCATGTACAGGGCAAACAAAAGCGGGGAACAGGGACATCCCTGTCTTGTCCCTTGAGTTATATATACTAAATCTGATTCTTTGCCCATAGTGCAAATCCGAGCTGTAGGATTTTGGTACATAACCTGTAGCGCCCTAATAAAATCCGGACCAAACCCCATCCTGCGTAAAACAGCCCATAAAAAAGGCCAGGAGACACGGTCGAATGCCTTTTCGGCATCCAAGAATATCAACCCTAATCTGCTTTGATGTACATTAGCAGCATCTATCAAAGCAATAGCTTTATTGATGTGGTTGACCGGGCTCCTGCCTGGTATAAACCCATGCTGTTGTTTAGATAATAAAAAGAAGATTACTTGTGCTAACCTAGTTGCCAGTATTTTAGCATACACCTTGCCATCTGCGTTCAAGAGCGAGATTGGCCGGTAAGACTCTGGCATCTCCGCAGACTTATCTTTCTCTCTAAATATAACTATGTTAGCCTCTAACCAGGACAATGGAGGATTCCCCAATTGCGCCGCTCGAAGTGTGGCCAACATGTCCCTCCTTATAGCCGAAAAAAATGTTCGATATACCTCGAGCGGTAACCTATCTGGTCCTGCCGCTTTCCCTCTTGCTAATGACATTATTGCCGCCTCAAGCTCTTCCATTGTAATCGGATCTTCAAGTACTGCCAGGTCTTCCTGTCCTCCACCTACTATCTCTACTTGCTGAACAAATTGTCTAATGGCTTCTTCACTCCATTCACCCTGTGTGTATAATTCCTTATGAAAATCGTGAAATACCTTCAATATGCCCTCCAATGTTTCGACCTTTCTCCCCTCATTATCAATCAGTGAGGTGATCCTTTGTGATGATTGTTTAGCCCGTATCCTTTGTGCCAGACAGCGCCCTGTAGATTCCCCATATTCATACCTTTCCTCTTTAAAGATTTTATACTGGCAAGCAATCTCCTTGCTCCATATCCTATTAATTTTAGCTTTACAGCACGCTATCCTTGTTTGTATCCCCTTCAGATCTCCTCCCTTCCTTATTTCCAACATCAGCTCCAACTCCCCTGCTCTTAAGTCATCCAGGAGGGCCTTCATAGTATTTTGCTGTAGTTTCGGTCTCCTCCATCCATAACTAAGTATTTCACCCCTCAATCCGGCTTTCAAGGCGTCCCATACCATCGCACTACTGGTAGACCCTCTGTTAAAGTCAAGAAATTGCATAATCCAATTTTCCATATGATTTACAAAAGAGCTATCCAGCAACAGCTTCCTATCAAAAGAAAAGGCTCTCCCTACCCTCTTCCGAGCGATTGAGAAGACATCCAGTAAGAATGGTCCATGATCTGCCGTAATCCTAGGCCACACCTGTATTCTACCCCCACCATAAATAACCTGGATGCAAAGACATAGTCTAACCTAACCAATTTGTGATGGGGATACGAATAAAAAGTATATCCCGGATCTGGATAATTCAATGTCTGCCAGCCATCAACCAACCCATGGTCCTCAATAAGTTGTCTTAATGCATTAAAAACCTTGGGTTTACGCCCACTGTATTTGTTATTCTCTAGCTCCCTTGCCTGGCACTCCAAATGTATATTAAAATCCCCACATAAGAGTAAAGGAGTATCCCATAGGGCCAGCTCCACATTCAGACTTTCTAGAACTGCTTCTTCATCAAGGTTCGATCCATAGACTGTACATACTACTATCTTACTGCCCCCTACTTGACACTCTGCAATGGCCCATCCTACCATAATTATCTGATAATGCCCGTCCCGTCCCGTAGACCCCTTGTCGGGCCAATATTGCCACCCCCCTATTCATAGTCGATTGCCGGGAAGCGGAAATTAATGAAAATCCTAACTCTTTTAAAACCATGTGTTTGGCCCAGGGTATATGTGTTTCCTGCACACACAGAATATCCAGGTTCATCACCCGCAGATCGGCCGCTACCCGCTGCCTTTTAATAACATTGTTCAAGCCACACACGTTGAACGAACATATCCGTACCCCGGAGGTTATCTCACTACTAGCCATAGCCAAACACCCAACCTAATATCTTACATATCAGCCTTTGCATACAAGTAGTCATATCTTTTTTTTTGTTCTAGATTGCTTTTTTATTTACTGCCCGACCCCCCTACCCCTCCCACCCTTCAACCTCACCCCCAGTGCTCCTCCCCCATCCCAGCACACACCCCATCCCCTGTCCCCGTTTCCCCCCAACCTCTCCCAAATACACGGGCAATAGGGCTACTGGCCCTTGCGATGGGGAGTAGTTTGCTTCCCAATGACCCCCTTCCCTCTCAATACCTTTCATCACAAAAAAATAATTAAAAAAATAAAAATAAAGGATATAACCCAAACCATAAAACTATAAAACATCATTAGCAGGAATTTCAGGAGAAACCCAAGCTATTGCCTTACTCAGACTCTACTTTTAGATAGACTGGAGATATTCCTTTGCTTGGACATCTGATATAAAAAAGCGTGTTTGTCCCTTATAGATTATTTTCAACGTAGCAGGGTTTAGTAAAAAGGCTTGCGCCCCCTTAACCTGAAACATCGTTATTAATTGACGCAGCTGCCACCTTTTTTCAACAGTATAGTGACAATAATCAGGTCTGACAAAGAACTGTGCACCCTTCCCCGACCTCTTTTTATCAGGCCTTGCAAGATCGTAAACAGCCTGTCGCGCCAAGAAGTTATTTAAACAAATCAATATCTCCCTTGGCCTGACATCAGATTGCCCAGCTTTAGCCACCACTTGTTTGAAAGGGAACCTATGAGCCCTTTGAACTTCACTAGCCCAATTCCACATTGAAAGTTCAGAAAAAGCCTCTGTGAATAGCTCAACCACGAATTTCCGAACATCCTGCCCCTCGACTCTTTCCGATATTCCCAATATCCTCAAATTATTTCTTCGTAATCGATTCTCCAAGTCCACCAATTTAAGTTGGGTGTCATCTTTCTGGGAACTCATAGCCTCCAATGCCCCCTTTTCAGCCACCACTTCATCCTCTAGCGTAGATATTCTTGCTTCCGCTTCATTTATTCTGTCCGTGAATTCATTACAGGCTTTAGCAATCCTCCTCACAGTATTCTGAAGCTTGCTGCATGCCGTATGTGTTTTAAAGTTCTCTGTCCTAGTCTCAGCTCTGTGATCTAAAATACTCTGGTAGATCGACTCCAGTGAGACTACTTCACCTTGTCTTAACATTGTCTCTGCCACATCTTGACCTGCAGTTCTCGACCCTTCAGTTGTCGACTCTGGTGAGGATGAATAATCCCACAATAAATCTTTCAGTCTCGGATGTCAACCCCTTCTCTTTAGCTTTCTCTTTCTTTCGAACCGTAGTTACTTCAGCATTTTCCGTTTCCCAATTTACACTGCATAGATCACTCCCAACACTCACTAATGAACCTTCCTGGGAGCGCGGCTTATGCCCTAAATTGCAATCATCATCGGAAGTATCCGAGGGGTCTGACAAAGAAAAAGACTTTTCCCCTACATCACTCTCTCTTGAGACAAATTCCCCTGTCACTCCGATTTCAGCCTCCCCCAATCCACCATCAGCAGAGACTCCCTTAGGAACAGCAGTTTCAAATGTTTCCATGACCTTTTGATCACAACCCTTCATTTTTGCCCTGCTTATTGAGCCATTTTGCTCCGGGTCTGTCCCTGAACCTCCAGCACTCGCTCCATTCACCGGGAGATTTTGTACCGAGCCCATTAAGCTATTAGTACTGCTTTCTCCAAGCCCAAGGTTACTGTGTTTATTACTGCTCATATGAGTACTCCCAGCCACGCCAATTACTAGTTCTGTAGACCTATCCTTCTTATTCTTAGTGTAGGAGAGTAGGATCTGCTTCACAGGGGTACCCCCACTTTTTGGGTTGATACTTCACTGGTTTTCTATTATATTAGTCTGGCTGGGCCCTGCTATTCAGAACCCAGCTCATTGCTTCCTTTAAAAGGGTCTCCATGTGCCTTAGGCACATCACTGATTGGGATCTGGAGTGCCCTTGTAAGTCCCTAGTATATGGTATACTATGTACCAAGGGCATAGGTACTCTCAGAGAGACTCAAGTTCAGGGCTGCAGCATGTATTATGCCACCCCTGCCATCCAAATTGACACTACAGGTCTGCTAATACGCAGCCTGGGTAAGGTGGTGCATGCACCCCTTGCTGTGGTATAGGTTACCTATATCACTAAATGCATACACACATATAAACCTATAAGTCACTCCTAAGGCAGGCCTTATCAATCCTAAAGGCAGAGTGCACTTATGTGAGAGGGTGCCCCTGCATGAGCAGGGGCCCCTCTGGGTAGCGTTCGAGACCATCTCTGATGTTACTTGTAGTGCAGCCTGACCATATACTCTAAACGCATTATATCCTCGGTAAAAATGCTAACTATGGAATGGCTGCACCTAAACATGTCGCACAGGTCAACACTTGAATAGATTACCCCGCCAACTTGGCGGCGGGGTAGCATTCCACCCTCTAGAGGGAAAGGCATGTTAACTCTGACGAGTCCGGCAACTTTTTCCAGAGCCTGGCATCACAAATGGATGCTGCTGCCACAGACAGTCTGGCCTCCTGCTGCTGACCTAAACCCGGCAGGAGTTCTATCAGGGTTTCTGTCCCAGGGAGGTGTGACCACCTCCCCAGACAGGACAATGTGTATTGGGGCTGGGCGGAGCACTTCGGGTGCTTTGAAGTCCTGCACTGGGGGCACACGGTCCCTAGTATACCCCAGTTCGCCTGGATCAGCTTGCAGCCCTGCTTTGCGTGAACTGACCGGGAAAGGTGTAGCCACCCTCTGCCCTGACCCACCCATGGGGCCACAGAGTAGTCCATATCCCCTCATTTTTAGAATAAAGGTAGGAACCCAGTCCTTAGACTTTAGATTATACCTGGACGAAACTCTGAAACTGAATCCCAGACCTTCGACGCTCATCACGATTAGAGTGACTGAAGAATCTCCCTTTGGGTCAAGGGAGGCCCCGCTTGGCAGCACCAAGAAGATCTGTCCGGCTCCGCATCACTGGGGCTCTGGCTTGACGCCAAGTCATCGCATCACCAGAGGTGTGATCTCAGACTTCCCCCAGGCTACCCTGAGTCTCAGCAAAGCTGAGGCCCTGTGGCTGTCAGACTTGAGACCGTGACCCCAGACACCGAGCACTTGCAAGTGCACCATCTTTCGTCTCCTAAGAAGTCGTGCTTTGCCCTGAGTAGCCCTAGCCTCCAGCACCACCTGCCACCGAAGATCACCGGGCCCCCACCCACGAGTGTCCTGTGCTCAGCTCCACGTGCGGCGCCAGAGTTCTTCGCGGGGTCGCCATTCGCTGGCCAGCAGCCCGTAACGGGCGCCAATCTTTTCTAACTTGGCATCCTTTGCTGCCCAGGCCTGCCCTCACTTTACCTGCTGGGTGAGTTCCCCAGACCTGCTGGTCTGCATCGACGATCTACATCTACTCGAGACTTCCAGCTGCCAAGGCTTGTTGGGTCCAATCTGGTCGCCACACCCTCTGCACTCTCGACAGACATCGAGCAACAGCCTCCGGAATCCTGCTCCTGGTCGCGACAACGCTCCCGGACTGTGTGTGTGGCTGAAGAGCCAAGATATCCACCGTCATCGAACCTGGAAGCACTCGACATCGTGGCATCTACCGCTCCTGTCACTGGGGCTGGAGACCCAGACTCTGTCCCTCTGCTTTCAGGTTCTTCAGAACTCCACCTACTCTTGGATCCACCCTATTTTTCTCCTGCCGCCAGCAGCACTTTGCAGCAGATCGCCATAAGAACCGCCCACGAAACCCGACCCCGAAAGGCTGGCACCATGCACCCTGGCTCTCGTGAGGTAACACGAGGCTCCGGGTGCTCCCGTGGTGGAGATCTTCAAACCAGATCTGTGGTTTTGTCCTAGTCCCTTTTTTTATGTCCCTATTTTCCCTATCCCGACTTTCTCCATAGAAGCACCACATTCAAGCAAGTTAGTGTATTACACTGTACCACATTTCTGGCCTCTGTGTCACTACCTTGGGTGTCTCAGTCCAAGCACTTTCTAGAGGCTCTAGGCCTAGTGTCTAGTTCAATGTGGGCTCGCATACCACTTTATTGGCATATGGTTTGGCACGCTCTCAGGTCCAAACGGTGGCTTGTGCGCATACTGTGATTTAAGATCTTATAACTATGTATTTAACCTGTTTCATAAAGAGACTAGAGGGTATTAGTAATAAATACATATTTTGAATATATACTCATGTGGTGCTCTTTCATTTGGTCACTCAAGAGATTATAGACTAAAATAAGCTTACATTTCTTCAAGACTGAAGGTTGCTCATAGCTACCACTAGGATAGCTTGTCAAGGCTTGTCTTTAACCTGTTCACCATAAGAGCTTACTCTGACTCAGTACCAAACACCATAATTAGTGGACAAAGACATGCCAGCTAATCTCTCACACTTAGTGTCTGCTTTAATCGTATGAGGGGTTAAGAACTTCTTTTTGTTTGCCGCCGAGAAGATCAGGGGAACTTTCCTCCTCTCTCCCCCCTGCTCACCTTCTTGAGCTAAATCGTCAATGTCTCCTGCTGCTCCTTCAAAAGCTGCGGCCGCAATTCGCCCAAGGACCGCGGCTCTACTCCCCACCGCAGCCTCCACAGTGACTCTGGTTTTTCCGCCCCTAGCAGTCTTAGGCGGCATGTTGGCATCCACAGCTTTTCCAAATTTCGCCGCCAAGTTCAGCCCTGCTGCTTTTCCCTCCTTTCACAGCACGTCGTATTCAACAACTGCCAGCGCTGAGGAAATAACTGCGGAGCTACCTTTACACCGCTCGACACAAAGTAACAGCGTTTCCAACTGCTCTGCTTGTCAAATGTATCCGCTTTTTCCGGCTACAATCTTTTAGTTTCCAAACTTCATTTATAACTCCATTCCACAGCGCTCACTTTCCACTCTTCCCCCGTATACTTGCAACCCGCAACCGACTGTGCTCGGGAGCCCGAGGTGAAAGTGATTACAGGAGCGACTTCACATCTCGTTGTTGGAAAGTAGCAGTTTTCCGCTACTTTTCTTCCTTCCAATATTTCATTTTAAGTCCTTCTTTCTATCCTAATTAATTTTGGGTTAGATCAGAAGATTGCGGAAGAATCTCGAGGAGGAAGAGAGTGTCAGAGAGGGGTGCGGCGTGACCGACGGTATTCTAGAGAGGTCATCTATCCTGTCCTGAAGTCTTTGTCGCCTGACCTATCCCAGGGGACCCTTAACAGCCCTTTGGCCAGGGGGTTGGTCTTCACACCATCTTTGGTAGCTATAATTTCTCGTGATTGATTGATGATCTTTTCTCTCTGTCCTCTCCCTTTCTAAGCATTGATTATTGTATGAGTCTGAGGTAAATGTATGGTGTTTATTAACTGAATTCTTCTCTCCCATGATTGATGGTGACTGTACTGTGTATTTGAGAATGGTTTCACATGCACTTGAAATTTAGATAAAGCTTTAAAACTACAAGGAGTCTGTGGTTATTTCAATCATATTCTAAGAAAGGGTAAGTTGACTTATGTTATTCTCACCATCAACTAGTTCAACTAATGGTCCATTGACCAGAGGAAAGAACTTTTTGATCCGTGAAGGGTTAGTTAAAAGTGAACAAAATAATAAGATAACTAATCCTGAAGGTTGTGGAAATCAATAAACTCGACGCCAGCGGTTTGACTGCACTGTGTGAATTTATGGGCCCAGGTGAGTATATGGTAGTGGAGTGTCTGCTGTTGTTGAACCGCTGGATCACATGTGTTTTCCATCTCTCTCTCCTCGTGTTATTCTCACCTTCAAATATCCACCACCTGAGCTATACCTTGCTATCTCCATTGTGTGCTGCAAGCTCTCTATTGTGTACATCTCTGCCCCACCAACACCCCTGCCCCTTGCTCCGTGTTGTTTTCCCTCTCGTATACTTCTCCTCCAATCTCTGTAGCTGCTAGCCCCACTTTGCCATTACCCCCCATCACCCGTGTGTCCTTTTTTAACTGTTTTACTTTTGGAATGATGAGGCAGCAAATTGCTGCTGGCCTCTTAGCCTAAAAAATGCGCTTTCACACTATTTTTATTTTGGTGTTTCTTTATTTACCACTCCATCTAGGAACCATAAATTAAGACAAAAAGCACCCACGTCAATTTGTAGTTGTGTATGACTTTTTAAAATTCTTTTGGCCATGCTCCACAGCATCCTGGCGATGCTGTACAGCATTGCCCAAAAGCAAAAGTAAAACTAATAGGTTCCAGAGGCAAGATTTTTTTTTGCAATTCTTCTTGTCCAGTCCAATGGTATTCTAGCTGTGAATGTGCCAGGGACAACAGAGATGGTGGGGTTCTCAGCCTAATTGTCTGAGATGCTGGTTGTGATGGTGGTTTAAAGGATGCAGTTGGTTTTTGAAAACACTGCAGGCCGGGAACGGGAGCCAGTACGGTTCATTTGAGGTAGTAATATTTCTTCAGGCTCTCGATGAGGCTTCTGCAGCTTGTAGGATGCTCTTAAGGAAGCGCACTCTGGAGTCAGGGCAGGCCGTGGACCTGCATGTTGCCACGATTCAGATGTGAGGCCATGAAGGCTTGAAAAGCAGCTCTGAAGTCCCTTTGTGGAGGAACAGTTTCACTTTCATCAGTAGAGAGAGCTGGTACCCTGCTTCTTGTTCTTGGCAACGAGCAGGAATTCTGTCTTGATGGAGTTGAGCTGAAGGTAAGTGCTGGACATCCAGGTCTGGGTGAGGTGCAGACAGAGGCACTGGATGTCAGTAGCTGAGGAGACTTTCAAGTAGAGTTGTGTGCCAACACTGCATTGGTGAATTTTGACGCTGTTATCAGTGATTAGAGTCCCGTGGGGTTCCATATTGTGTTGTGTCTCTTGAATAAGGAGGAGGAGAACATCGTCAGTGAATCCCACTCTTGACTTGTGGGTGAGGGAGTCACTGGTGTCAAAGACTGACGAGAGCTCCAGCCATGTCAGCAGACAGGGGTCATCTTTATCTGTGGTGAGGAGGGCATTGCCTACAATTTGTTGGTAGCTGTCTCTGTGCTACAGTATGATTTAAAGCCAGATTGGTAGTTGTTTAGGAGGTGATTGGCAGGGTCTTGTATGAAGTCTGAAAGGTTCGACATTCATGTTTTAATTGGAGTCTGAATGTTTACAGGGTTTTCCACAAATGTGTTGCAGTCATTTGGAAGGGTGTTGATGTTGATGGAGATGGCAGGGCGAGAGAGGAGTTCAAGGTTTAAGTTTTTCAATTAAGGATTTGAAACAAATAAAGCTGTTTTTGGGTTGGTCTATCCTCGGAAATTATGAGAAGGGGCGCTGATTGCACAGTTCACCGAGGGCATGACATCAGCTGCTGACACAGTGCAAACCTCTCTTGTGCTAAAGCATTTTGTGGTCCTCATATTGCTGCCTTCAAAAGGGGTAAAGAAAATGACAAGGTCACAGGAAGACCAAGAGGAATGAAAGGATGAAGAGGGTGAGAGAGTACCAGCAGAAATGGGAGATTTTGTTACCACACTACAGAATACCTATCACTGGTAAAACATAAAATGGGTTCAGTTTTGTGTAAAAAAAAGATCTATATTGTGTTGTTGTTCACATTGTGCCCAGGTCTGTTAACCTTGTCTAGAGGATGGCATAAATATCTAAAGCCAATATCTGGAGCATTGTGTCGCGTTCTGGGGTCATAGGTTAGATCTTGTTTGGGGGTACGGGGCAAGCAGGGGCTACTGGGCCACGCCTGTGCAGCTTGGGCTTGTTTGCCTCTGGTTTCCAGGGGTCCATCCTACTGTGGCTGTGCAAATTGGGCCAAGTACAAGCCCTTCACTGCTCTTATCTCAGTGGTAGCGATGGCAGCAGTCACAGACGTCTCAGGGAGGTCAGTGTGAGGGGACAGCAAGCCCAGCACTCAACAGACACCCAATAGTATAGTAACCTGATTGTCCAGCCCAGCCCTTACCTTTATTAAAAAGAAGCACTTTAGTGGACTTTAAAACATAATACTACACACTACAAAAGTGCAGGTACTCAGAATCTCTTATACGGGGCCACTGTCGTATGGGCGAGGATGCCTTCCCTGCTCCCCTCCACCTCCTCTCACTCTCTGTCAGTGTAAGGGTACCTCCTGGTGTGGGTCTCAGACACAGGTTCAATGCTCCTCCGTGCCCCTGTGGCAGTGTCCTGCGCCCCGTCTCTCAGTCTTGGGTTTCTCACCAAAGTAGATGCAACTGTTTCTTGGGTCTTAACCCCTATTGGATGAGCCCATGAGAACACCGCACTAATGTAGTAAATGTATGAAGTCTTTGTTTTGCTATAAAAGAGAGTGATTTCTCCTGTTGAAGATGAGACCCTTTCCCTACTCTATGAATGAGAATCTATGCCCAATTTTGTATCACATCTTGCTGTACTTCATGTACTTGCTAACTTGCTTATGGCTAAATTAAGTCCTTGTACTCATTCTGAGTAAAACTTTATGACGTAGATCAGTGTCTGTCATCTGTTACTGGACTACTTTATTTAAGTGACAGCCTTCATTTGTCATCCCATTTGTGAAACGGGTCTAGCGGGCAGCACCAAAGTCCTGGCAGGAGACTACACCACTCCCGATCCAGAATCGTTTGTGCACAGCCCCTGGAGGTGAGACGATTTGGAGGGCCCAGGCCCGGGGTAGCTCACTGAAGAAGGGATGCACAAAATACGCCCCTTGCCGATACCGATTCAAGACGTAGTTGCAAATCAAATTGTGATTCAGGAACGTGTTCCCGAATAGAAATTTGGGTTTCATACGTGCAAAAAGGCCTTTTTGCAAACTTCTAATCAAACCTTTTGCGATCGCAGAAAGCCTTCGAACACAAGAATCTTAAACAAGACAACATCTAAAACAAGCTGGATGCCGGACACGAGTAAGTTATTAGGAACGAAAGAATACGATTATCATAGCTACATCACCAAGGAGTATTAAGAAAGGGATAAAGCTAGGATATTGCTTGCATTGATAGCTAGTCCTATGAGAAAGGCTCCTCAGTGCTAAAGATATGAAATGATGAGGGGCAACTAGATACAGGGAGACAAATGCAACTTTCATGGCCTACTATACACAGCTATTTGCTGTGCGGGATGCTCCTGATACCCAAGCATTGCATGACTATGTCTCGGTGGCTAAGACACATAGACTGACCAGTGAGGAAGCAGCCTTCTTGGGTGGGGACATATTACTTCAGGAAGTGCGGGTGCTATTAAATCTGAGCCAGAGGAAACGTGCCTGGGTCCGATGCCTGCCCTCTAAATTTTATAGAGCCTGTCTAGATGAATTGGCTCACATATTGACAGAGATGTATAATGAATCTAAAATAGTGAGCTACCTCCATCCAACAATGTGTGAGGCGCCGATTGTGACACTGCATACAAAGGACAGGGATGAGGAACAGGTGACCTCCTGTAGACCACTCTCCATACTTCATGTGGATTATAAGGTACTCAGCAAAATTGTAGTAAACAGATTGCTCCATAAGCTAAGGGAGCTGCTCCACCCGGATCACTCGGGGGGTTTATCCACATGAAGCACGGTACCAAATATAAGGCGGCCAGTACTGGTATTAAATTCTCCTTATAGAGACTATTCTAAGGCATGAGCACTCTCTATAGATATCAAAAAAGCATTTAATTCTCTGCAATGTGAATTTATCTTCACAGTTAAGATGACCATGGGTTTGAGAAACTGCTTCCTGACATGGACTCACGGTCCGTATAAACGCTGGATCAATTCGGACAAATATATAATTGGTAGGGGCACGAGGCTGTATTGCCCGCTCTCGCCAGGACTGCTTGCTATAACTCTGGAGCAACTAGCTCTGGTGGTCCGATAGGGACATTGTTACCAAGACCGTTTGGTTAATGGGTCACCATTGTGTATCTCACTATACGTGGACGACATATAGTAACACTATATGGAAAGCGATCAGATGTAGCGAACACCTTTGAGGCCTTGAAGCACTTCAGCAAATTGTCTGCCTTAAGGGTGAACTGGCGCAAGTTTAATGCTTATTCATTGCATTCCCCTGTCGGGAAAACCTCCTGAAATCGGTGAGGAATTTCGGTGGAATCTAAGCACTTTCAAATACCTGGGGCTTCGATATATCGAACAGTTGGATGGAAATATTAAAGCAGCCCAGTTCTCCATACAACAATCTATACGATTCTGGCATACACTTCCCCTCTCGATAATGGGTAGAATAGCTCTCTGAAAGATGGTGCTGCTTCCGAGCCTACTGTACTTCTTCACCACTTTACCGATACAGATACCCAGAGCTGGGTTTTGTGAAATGGATGTATTACTCCTACATTTAAACAGAGTATCGCAGAGGTGGGGAATTGCATTGGCCAAACTTAAGACTTCTGACAGACGAAGGAGGGGATGGCATTCCCTGATCTAGAATTGTACTATCTCGTGGCGCAAGTGCTGTGGGCAGCAAGATGGAGGGATATTTGTTGGGGTGCTTTGGAAAATGGAGAGCTGGATGTACCCTCTCGGAGTGCTCTACTGAGTCTATTCCTTATTCCATCTTAGGTGTGCAGTTTCACCGAGGAGCTTCTGGTCAGAAAGTTGCAGTAAATGCGGGCTAGGGCCCTCCAGAGGATAAATACACAAATACTGTATGAGTGAGAGTTGCCTTAACATCTTTATTAATCTTGCCACACAGGAGTAGCTGGAGGGGACTATTTATTTGGGAGTAGAAAGGATTGGACACTGTGGTGCAGTTGTTTGAGAACGGAAGAATAGTTGGGTTTCAGGACCTAGTCAGCGAATATGAGATCCAACCGCAGTCTTTTCTTTTATATGGGGCACTAGAGGCTTCAATGCAGAACTGATGGCAGGAAGGGATAGTAGAGCCCCAGAGAATTGTTGTTTGAAGGACCTATGCACAACCAATGGGAAGCAGAGAGCGATTGTCTTTTATATATAGTGCTACTTGCGCAATCTTAGGGTGAGCTGACTGGGCTGCGGGAACAATGGGCCATTAACAGGGGGACACCATTTAACGATGGGGTGGAGGCCATATTTAAACCCCCCACCCCCTCAGTTTCCAGGAACTCCAGGTTTACATTTCTTCAGCATTACTACCTGCCTAGGGTGCATCTCACTACTTGAAGGATTCATCTCATGTTCTCAAGTACACATGCAGACTCCCAAGATGTACCACAAAGGGAGCAGATCTTTACTATGTTGTGTGAGGGGCCGACGCGGACAACATATTTGGAAACAATAGTGAATTTGTTAACGTATCCCCAGATAGGAGCATTACTAAATCCCCGGCGGCCTGTCTTCTAGGACTGTTCCCTATGGCCAAGCAAAGGCTGTTAGATCTGGATTCATAGATGCAGCATTAATATTAGCTCGCCGCCGGCCATCTATGAGGTGGAAAGCTTCCGATGGACCGGGTCTATGGGGGAGCAGAAAAGAGTTGATTCAAGGAGTGGATTGTGAGGGTGCGGCACTGAAAGGGGAAATATAGCGGGGATTGAGGAAAAATGACTGTGCCCAAATTTGAGAAGACAAATTGCAATACTGCCCTTCTATGGACAGTAAAGGTCGGATTCTTCTCTCTGCCGACAATGATGGGCAATAATGCACATATAATGTACCAAATAGCCACTGTTTTAGAATAAGGAATTTTTAATAGGCCTTCACTAGAATGTAATTCATCAGCGCAGACGGGCGTCCTGCCCTGTCGAAGATGAACGCACCCTTCTAGAATTCTATGGTATATGTACGACTACATTGCTTCTCCAGTGGTTTTGTTTTTTGGATTTTCAGAGTTAAGTAGGCAAATGTTTTAAACAGACATATTGTGTTTTCTGACAACATGATATGTTATTAATGTTGTAAAGTCTCGATCCCTTGTAAGTGACACAATATATTCAAAAACTGTAACAGGCGGCGGATAAGCAACATTAGGGCTTTGTAAGATTTAAACTGAAGCAACATGTTATACCATGGAAAATATAAAAAACATGTTTACCAATAGATTTGTTTAGAAAATCAGCTATGATCTACATTTTTTAAATATTTAACATTTTAATGGACTTTAATTATTATTAACAAAACATATATTTAAATTACTTTATTGCATTACCAATACTTTGAAACACTATTTTTTCAGTAAATTTTATTTATTAATTCTAATGTTATTTTACAATTCTATAACATTACAGTAGAAGATATTTTGGTAGTAGATGTTTTTATAGTTTCTCTATTATTTACAGACAATGTTTTGGTCATTTTAATATTAAGTTTAAAAATGCATTATTTTAATAGGAGATATTGTGACTTTGATATTTGGTACATAGATATTTTTGTAATAGATATTTAGGACTACAACCTGCTCACCCCAGTGCTGCACTCACTGTAATGCCTGGTTACGGCTGTCTCCTGGGGAGCAGACCAGGGCAATGCTGCTAGCTGCTACCCCCACAGGCAGCACTGGCTGCTACCCCCCACAGGCAGCACTGGCTGCTACCCCCACAGGCAGCACTGGCTGCTACCCCCCACAGGCAGCACTGGCTGCTCCCCCCACAGGCAGCACTGGCTGCTCCCCCCACAGGCAGCACTGGCTGCTCCCCCCGCAGGCAGCACTGGCTGCTATTATTGTTCAGGTGCTTCCAGGGCAACACACACAACTATGGCCGGTTACTGGTGCTCTCAGGGCATCATCTTTTGTGTTGTTGTTTGTGTGTTGAGGTGGAGGTTTTACATGATATTCTTTGTGCGTCAGTATCTCTTTGTGCACATTTTCTCTGCAGTCCTTGAGTGTTGTCCTTTCCCTGATCCTCCTGAGTATGTTTGCAACAGAGTTTGATGTTTAAAGGTTCAGCTCTTTTTTTCTTCAAGAGGATTGGTTTGAAGGTCATGGTGTCAACCTTTGTCTGTACATTGGAGGTCGGGTTGATGATTCCCCCATACATGTGTGTTTCTAGTGACTGAACTGCGTGTCCATGTCCATTGCCATTCTGTGTGTTGTTCAATAAATGTAAATTCACATGGACTCCATTTTTCAGGTGTGAACCACTTTATATTTTGATCTTGTTTTTCACTTTTTCTGCATCTTTGGGATGGGAATGTCACCTGCGTGATGTACAGTTGTGCCCCTGCCCTGCATGCCAGAGCTGCACATACCTGTGATCCTGTTTTTTGATTGTCGGTCAAACCACACACTGGCCCCGTATACATGTGTTGACCTGGGTCTGGTCTGTGATAAAGATCAGTTCTGGGCCTTGTTCTGAACCGGGAGGGGCACACCAGCCACCCCCACAGAGGGACAGAACACGGCCCAGAACTAATCTTTATCACAGTCCAGACCCAGGTCAACACATGTATACGGGGCCAGTGTGTGGCTTGACCGACAATCACTGGTTTCATGCAGTGCAAAGAATCATCACCTGCAGGTATGGGCCAATCACGTTCAAGAAGAAGCGCCAAGTACTCACCATGAGTCAAATACCCTCAGGAGCGTTGGAGCGAGCAGTACCATGAGTCAAATACCCTCAGGAGCGTTGGAGCGAGCAGAGCCATGAGTCAAGCACTAACTGGAGTGTCAGTGTGAGACGTGAGCTACAGCCGTCCGCACATAAGATGGCCACAGACAGAAGCCGCCGCTCCTGCTGCGACCCTCCAAGCGACATGCTGCCCTGGCACACCTTGAAAAATGCTAGTGGTGAGACTGCAGCTGCAGGAGGGCTGAACGCAGCCCAGCGCTGCGCCTACGAACTGGGAGAGAGACTGAAAGGGCCTTGGCTTGAGAGACTGAGGGCTAGAAGGTGGGTGCACAAGATGCACACACAGACCTTACCTCAAACTCCAAAATTAGGGGCAACCCACAGAAGTGAGGGTGCACCCTCGAGGGACAGGTGGAGGAGTAACTGGATGAGGGGCAGAGGCCCCTGAAAGCACAAAGACGTGCACCCGTGAATCAGGTATTCATGCATGAATTAATCTGTAGTAGAATTCTGCGTAATAAAGTATTTGTCTTCTCTAATAGAGAAGCACTGGACATTGATCTTCTTGCGCTGCTGCGGTGGGGGTGGCCAGCCAGAAGGGGAGCCAGAGTCACCCCCACACTACCCTCCCTCAGAAGCCTGTGACTGTTCACCCTCGCTACTTCTGCGAGTCAAGTGCAGAAAGGGTTGTACATGGCCCAGTTTGCAGAGCCATTGTAGGATGGACATGGGACAGCAGTGGTAAAAGACCATTACCACCACAGTTGTGTCTCAGTGGCTCCTGCCTGCCTTGTGGCCTCCTGAACGAGGTCTGACTGCGGTCTAGTCCTCAGGACACTCCAGTCAGGCTGTAGGACACACCAGTTTAAGCATCAGTCTCACAATCCAGACATCAGAAGCAACCAGCTGGATTTTGACACCCACTATCAGGATGTCTAAGCCCAACAGCCAGACTTTGAGAAGCACCAACCAGATCTTGCATCCCTCAAGATGGACCTCCGGACACACCAGCCTACTCTCTGCTCCCAGCAGCTGGACCTCAGCCCACATCAGTAGGACCTCAGGATCCATGTACCTAACATCAGGATCCACCAGGGCCCCCCAGTCACATCTCAGCATCCACCAGCTAAACCTCTGCCCTCTGTCAGACCTCAGAGTCTCCCAGTTAGACCTCCTGACTGGCCTGGTGAGCCTTGCAGCCCATGATCAGATTCTCCTGACCCTGCTCCTCCTCGGGTACTCCGGGTGCTGGGCCTCCTGCTGCTGGGCCTCCTGCTGCTGGGCCTCCTGCTGCTGGTCCAGGCCCTTCTCCTTATGGTCCTTGCTTCTATTCCTGGTAATTACCCTGTTTGTCCTTCTACTGGCTGCCCTCATCCTGGTCCACCAGGCCATGACCATCCTGGTCTTTCTCCTCATTGTAATGCTCCTCTTCCTCACCCTCCTGTTTGTCTTCCTCCCATTTTCTTCCTGCTACTGGTCTTCCTACAGCTGTTCCCCTGGGCCTGGCCAGTGCCCCCATGGTCCACTGCCTCCTGGCGTCTCTGGTGGTCCTGGCCAGTGTCCCCATGGTCCTCTGCATCATGGCGTCTCCGGTGGTCCTTGCCTCCTCTGACTTAATACACACTCCACTCCTCTCCACACCTAGAACAGGGTCAGACAGATCCCGGCAGCAAGCCTGTCACATAGATTTTGTAGCTGAATTATGGATTTTGTTTGCTGACTGGCACGGTTGAGAGCAGTAAGAGAGAGCCCAGGAGAGACTTGTCACAAAAGTGTCTTTATTAGCCTTGCCAGTGCTCAGCACCAGTCTTCACTGATCCATTAATAAACTTGTTCCACTTTTCTTGGCTACCTAACCCCCTCTGGGATCCCTGAACACCACCCAAAAAGTACTGAATGAATAATGCAAGGAACAGGAACATAAGTCGTAGAATGCAAAGAAAAGCTTTCTCTAGTTAAGATACACACGGACCGGAGATATTTAAGAGCTCTGGGATATCTCCCTCTCATTACCTGCCGCTTGGTAACTGTTGGAACCCCACTTCTTCTGATTTCTTAACATTCCTGCCATGGGAACACTCAGTATCTGTTTTCTCGGCACACCTTCTGTACGGGGCCACCCACCACCCCTTATTCTCCACCACTCTTCTGGATCCTCAGTAGATCCTCTCTATACACGCCAACAATCCAATTTATCTGTGAAACTACTGATTTTAGAAGCCAATAAGTTAAATTCCCCAATATTTATTCAAAATCTCCTTCCAATGATTTCCCAAATTTTGGCATCAATGTCTATCCTTCTCTTGTCTACTCTGCACTCAAAGTGTTAAAAAAGTATGTTTTTTAAAATTAAAAGGCTAACAGCATTTTTTTACACGGCTTAAACTATAAAACTAGAAGTGTGGAAACGCATTCTTCTCATCATTATATATAACATTTGATTCAGTCATTAAATCGTTCCTGCATGTAAAATAACACACCCGTAAAAATTATGTTTGGCCTTTCTTTTTGTTTATAAATTAATTTCCTATAAACACTGTGCAATCATCACTATTCTCATTTTCATGAAGCTGCTGGGCCCTCCAAACAGAAGTTAAAACAGTATTAATCGCCGGCAGCTCACTAAACACTACTAACAGTTGCATTTTATAGTGTCATTACATTCTGAAAATCAGAAGTAGGCAACATGGCTTATCAACCAAACCCAGACAGCATTATAAGCTCTCCTCTCACACGCAACAGGTACAGCTTGGGAAGCAGAGTGCTGGGACAAAATATCATATTTGAAATATTGTGGGACACAAATATTGATAAAAAATATTGTTACTACCAAATATATCATTGGACAGAATATTGGTTTCAGGAATATTGTTGTTCTGAATATTGTTTTCAATAATATAACTGTAAAAATAGTACTTTTTAATAGACAGTGTTTTTAGATATATGAACTTTTGGTTTTATTATTGTTTGTATAATTATTTTTTAATCCATAGTTTGTAATTTAAATTCATTTTAGTATGTAGGGAAATAGGGTGGGAAGTTAATTCAATTATGAATAATTTCAATTTAACAGTAAATATTTTTTTTGTAAATTAATTATTGAATTGGTTATTATTTATCCAAATTCTTATTTTTTTATACTTTTTTAGATTAATTTAATTGCTACATATTTCCATTTTATTATTAGCAATGGTACTTTACATTTTAGCAGTAGGTTGTAGAAGAAGAAAGTGGGAAGGTAATTAAAATAGCATGTATTTACATTTAATATTAACTTAGTTTTTTAAGTTAACTTATATTATGTGAATATTATTCAGGAAGACCCTCAAAACCTGGCTCTTCGGCTAAACAGATCTGCGGACTCCCCCCCTCCCTCAGCGCCTTGAGACCCTCACGGGTGAGTAGCGTGCTTACAATTCCCTGATTGATTGAGTAATGTAAATGGCATAGGGACCGATTCACAGAGGTAAACTTAGACTTAAGTTTACTATTTTTGGTATTCACAAAGTTAAGTTACTACTAGTAACTTTATTAGTAGTAAACTTACTACTAGTAACTTTACTACTAGTGAGTTTATTAGTAGTAAAGGTACTAGTAACTTACATTTGTGAATACCAAAAAGTAATAAACTTAGACTTAAGTAGTACACTTAAACACAAATCTAAGACTTCTACTTTTTAGTACTCACAAAGGAAAGTTACTGCTAATAACTTTACTACTAGTAATTTTATTAGTATTACCTTTACTACTAGTAACTTTACTAGTACTAAACGTACTAGTAGTAACTTACCTTTGTGAATACCAAAAAGTACTTGTGACATAAGTCTAAGTTCACCTTATTTGGATTCTTAATTAAACTAATGTCTAGTGTTTTTGAAAATTCTTTTGTGGAATGATTATTTTTTTTTAAACATTTTTTTAATGTATCAAGTTAAATAAATATGATGGTACTTATTTAAACATTTTCATTTTTTAGTTAGGCAAGTGAATGGTATAAGTAATTTGATTATTTATTTGTTTATTTATTTGCGTGTAAGTTTAATAAGTAGCAATATTGTTTCTATGTAATATCATTTAATAATTTGTTTATATGTATCAAAATAGTTTTAGTAAATGATTAGGACTTGTATTCTTTATATGTAATTAATTCAAAGTCCATCTCTTTCCCTACTGTTCCGTCGATTGGAGTGGGAAAAGTAAATCTAACCCCTATGATGTCAACACTTTCCCTACGTTGGTGAAAATTGAATTTATATTATTAATGTGTTATGTATGCTCCAAGTTCGCCCAGCTGGCGGGGACGCACTCTGGAACCAGCAATGCCCCACAGACTCCGCAGCCCACGGAATGCAGCCTGACTCGTTTCAATAAATCTTCCTCATAGGCCTTTTTCATGTTTTTAATGGCATCAGGCGCCACACCATTATTTAAATGTGCTGCCGGAATGAGAGACTCCAAAGCGCATGGAGCCCATCCTGGGTATGAATTAGTGATCGTGTGCAAATGGCACCCATCAGGGTTATTGGGGATTTTAGTACTTCACAATTTAATATATTGGTCAAAATAATTATTACATTTCTGTAACAGAACTATTTACAAATAATGTTTTGTGCTGCTTATATCATTTATGTAGTTTTTTAAATAGTGTATAAATTGTGTATATATATATATATCTTCAAAATGCTTGATTTTCCGTGGCATAATGACTATTTACTCATCACGCTTGATGTGACCTCTTTGTATACCTCGATTAGGCACAAGGATGGCTTTAGAGCCATTCAGCACTATCTAGCTCGTAGAGGTCCTGAGTATACTGAACATACAAATATGCTATTGAGCATGGTGAAGTGTTGTCTAACAAACAATATTTTTATGTTCCAAAATGTCTATTTTCAGCAAGCAAGGGGTGTTGCCATGGGAGCCAGCTTCTCCCCCAGCTATGCATGTTTGCATATGGGCTGGTGGGAGGAGCTGGTTCTCATGAAAGAACACAGTGAAATCGTTACTAAGCACGTAAAGACGTGGTGGAGGTTTATTGATGACCTCTTCCTAGTGTGGCATGGCACGCAATCAGAAGCAGAGAGTTTTATTGCCCATATTAATAAGAATCAACTTAATTTACACTTTACTGCCTGCATTAGCAAGAAAACTGTAAATGTTTTGGACATTGAAGTATATGTTGAACATAACAAATTAGAAACACGACTCCATAGAAAGCCAACAGCAGGCAACGCCATTTTACACGCCAGCAGTGCCCATCCTGGGCACCTAGTACAAAGCATACCATATGGCGAACTGCTACGGCTCAAGCGCATTTGCAGTAATGATCAGGACCTACACAAAGCTCAGGGTGAATGTTTAAAGAGATTTAGTGAGAGGGGGTACAGTAAAAAATGTCTAGATACTGCCCTCAAAAAAAGCAGCCGAGAATCTAGAGTGTCCCTTCTTAGATCCAAACCCAGGGGAAATGAAATTACGGATGCACCAGATAAATTCAGGTTCATCCTGAAATACAATCAACAGGAGGGTGCAGTAAGAAAAATAATCAAGAAACATTGGCACCTGATCAGACAAGATCCCACAATTGGTACCATAGTCCCAAAACAACCTGCAATAACATACTGCAGAGGTCAATCTATGAAGGATGTTTTAGTCAAGAATGACCCATGTGGCCCACCAACAAAAAGTACATGGTTATCCCAAAGATTAGGATTCCACAAGTGTAAAATTTGTAAAGCTTGCCAATATGGAATAAATATGATCAGTTACAAGACTCCATTTGGCGAAAAAGAAATGATGATAGACAAAGCGTTAAATTGCAAAACTGATCATGTGGTATATGTGCTGGAGTGCCCTTGTAAACTGAAATATGTGGGCAGTACTATTTTACAGGGCCACAAAAGGGTGCTCCAGCACATAAGGGCCATTAAGAACAATGATCCAGCATACCCGGTGGCACGCCACTTTAATGAAATACATGCAGGCAACCCCAAAGATCTCAAATACTATCTGATCGACTCTATTCCAACTAATAAAAGGGGAGGTGACCGAGAGAGGGCACTCCGCAAATTGGAGATGCAATACATCTTAAATCTCGACACCAAATACCCTAAGGGGTTGAATGCCACGGAGGAATTACACGCTAGTCTATATAACTGAAACCTCAGGAGGGGGAAGGGATAAAAGTTTTATTGTAAATAATAAAATTCCCCTCTTTGTTTGCACTTGGGTATTTAACTGTGAACCTATTAATAAAGTAATCAAATTAGTCATGTACACATATATATATTTATATATATCTATTTAGGTTTCTTGTAGATTTGTTCTCAAAAATAAGTTTTTCTACAGCATAGCCAAAACCGTCTAACCCGCCCCAATTAAATATTTTTTTTAATTCTCTCTTTTTAATTATTTAGTTTAGGACAGTTGACACACAGTGAGTTGTATAGCACATGTCACCCCTTTTTTTCACAGGTTTAGTATATAGCAACAAACAAAAGAATAGGTAATACTAATTCAACAAGATATGTTGTGGTAGCCACATAAATGAATTAATTCCATTCTCAGGCCGCATTTTGGTCCAGTACATATACAGATGAGGGAGTTCAGGCAATTTTAACCAGGACCCATAGAAAATAAGACAACATTTTGTATTTAAGGAAATTTTTATATGTTATGCGATTGGTTGTTTAAAAAATGCATTTATGCAGGTACTAATGAGTATTATGTACTGTTTACTTTTTTACTCGTTTATGTATAATACCACAACGAATTACACTGGCAAATGGTGATCAATTGTTGCCAAAAGTTGTTTTATGTAATGTAATGGATGAGGGGTAGATTTCCCTTTCATTTTGCAGTTCTCAGTTTGTTTTAAATGCACAGGGCACTGTAAGAAATAGTCACATGGTACAAAACACAAAA
Source organism: Calotriton arnoldi (assembly GCA_963921515.1). Classification (NCBI taxonomy): domain Eukaryota; kingdom Metazoa; phylum Chordata; class Amphibia; order Caudata; family Salamandridae; genus Calotriton; species Calotriton arnoldi. The sequence continues at coordinate 1,890,834 of CAWUFW010002319.1, forward strand.
AAGAAAAAAAGTGAAACGTATTTAAAACTGTCAAGGCTAATAGCGCGTCATGTGATCAAGTCCCTGGAGAGGGACGAAACGCGTCATGGCAGCTGCATCTGTTTGGGAGTTTCAATAAACATTGCAGTTTGACGAACTTAGGTGGTCCGCGCTCTTTCTTTGGGCCCTGGAAACTGGCTAATCGAGAGGGAGTTTGGTTGGATATATATATATATATATATATATATATATATATATATATATATATATATATATATATATATATATATCTTCAGAAATCCTTAGCCAGCGAGTCACGTAAGGAAGGAGCCACTCAGGTTCTAGATGCTTCAAAGTTAAGTTTATTGGCAAAAGAAACAAGACGCGTTTCGACCTCTCACGGGGTCTTGGTCACATGACCATGTTGTTACAGCTGTGGTCTTTTAAAGTCTTGAGATAGACATAGAAGAAAGTGCTATTTACATGTAAAAAGTGCATAAATTAAATACTACTCGTTTTTCGTTAAAAAACAATGAAATACATTGCAAAAAAAGTCTCCTCTACCTCACATTGATTTTAACATTAGAAAATTCATTCATTAATATGTCATGGTTCGTTTTGCGATTGATGCTAGTGATCATTTTTACAGTTTGGTTTCATTGGTTATTTTTCTTATCTGGTTATCCTTTAAAATATCCAGATTCAAACTCAGAAAGGAAATGAAAAAAGTGCTGTTAATAAAAGTCATGATTATTAGCATTAGCATTATTTATTTTTAATTTGTATATTCAATTTTAACTTTTAAATAATGTAATGTTTTATATGCCTATGTAAATATTACTTTAGGCAATATTATGGTTTTTAAATTAAATTATGTTGGTTAAATATTTTAATTTAAAAATACTTGAAACATTATATAATTAAGATGCATATATGTGTGTATATATATATATATATATATATATATATATATATATATATATATATATATTCACTGAAAAAACCACAGGTTTCAGGGACGTTATAGTTAGTTGGACATTTCACTCGTACAAAACCCGAGAAATTCAGCCGTTATAGTTAGTTCAGCTAACTATAACTCGCGCCTCCGCACTGCACTGCTGATGACGTCACATATTACATCATTCATGACATGGTCAGTGACATCACTGATGACATCACTGATGACATCTCAAATGACATCACTGATGACATCACTGATGACATCATCCAGTGACTGTGTGTTTCTATAAAGTTTAAATATGTTTTATATATATGCCAAGGTGTATTGAAGAATGAGTGGGTGTATAAGTGTCTGGATGGAGGGTTTAGTAGGTGCTTGACTGACTGTATAAGTGAGTGATTAAATGTGTCTTACTGAATGCATGGGTTAGTGACTAAACTGTGTGCATGTCTGTATCAGTCTGTCTGTTGTTGTGTAAGCTGCTGCATGGGTTGGTGAGTAGCTACACGAGTGTCTATATGGGTTATTGATTGGTTGCCTGAGTATTTGTATGGGTGCCTGAGTGTGTGGGTGGGTGGGGTGTGTGTGACTTTGTGCATAGATGTGTGAGTGGGTGATTCACTGGGTGTATGGGTTCAAGAGTGTGTCTGTGAAGGGCTGTATGGGTACGTGAGTGTGCGTATGGCTGTGTTGGTGAGTGAATGGCTGTCTCATGTGTGAGTAACTACATATGTGAAAGGCAGTATATGTGAGTGTTGGAGTATATAAATGACTATATGTGAGAGTGAGTGATTGTGAGAGTGGCTGTATGAATGAGTATGTGCTTGTGTCAGTGATTGTATAAGAGAGTAAGTATGTGTTAGTATCTGTATAAATAGGTGAGGTGGTGTGTGTATAACTGTATAGGTGAGTAAATGGGAGTGTGATTGATTATTTACATGACTGACTAGGTGTGTGAGTAACTCTATGGGTGAGTGGCAGTGTGCGAGTGTCTGTATAGGTGTATGAGTGCATATGATAGTGCTATATTGATGAGTGACTGCATGTATGAGTGATTGTATGGGTGAATGAGTGGATGTGTGTGTAGACCCAGGAATCAGTGAGTGAGTATGTAGTAACTGGTGTTGGTGTGTCTATGGTTTCGAAAATGGTAGTCTGTATTTTAGAGTGGGTGTATCAAAGGTTATATTAGGGTGTGAGGAGGTGCATCAGATTATCACATGGATGATGTCATCAGTGATGTCATTTGAGATGTCATCAGTGATGTCACTGACCATGTCATGAATGATGTAATAGGTGACGTCATCAGCAGTGCATTGCGGGGGCGCGAGTTATAGTTAGCTGAACTAACTATAACGGCCGAATTTCTCGGGTTTTGTACGAGTGAAATGTCCAACTAACTATAACGTCCCTGAAACCTGTGGTTTTTTCAGTGAATTTCTAAGGTTTTTTAAATGCTAATTTCTAACTATAACGTCCCTGAAACCTGTGGTTTTTTCAGTGAATTTCAAATGTTTTTTAAATGCTAATTTCTAACTATGCCTACAGAAGTAGGACATGTGCAGAAAGAGGAAGAAAGGCGCAGAAAGAAGCAAGAGAAATGCTGAAAGAGGCAACAGAAGTCCAGAAAGACGAAGAAAGGTGCAGAAAGAAGCAAGAGATGTGCACAAAGAACTAACAGAGGAGCAGAAAGAGGCCTTGTTGCAAAGTCATCCTGTGCCCCCAACTTTTTGCTGATGGGTACTGGTGGTAACTGACTCTGACTAACCAGGCCTGGAGCCAGTGCTATGCTGAAAGACACTTAGAATACAGTGAAAACACCTACATACACTAGGGTACACTATGTGTTGGGGTACTCCTGTGATTGGCATGACTTCCCCTGTATGGCCCTAGTACATAATAGGGCGGGGGATTAAAACTACCTCTAACTAAGAGGTGCAGAAGGAGACAAGAGAAGTGCAGAAAGAAGCAACAGAGGTGCCGAAAAAAGCAAGTGAAGTGCAGAAAGAGGCAAGTGATGTGCAGAAAGAAGCAAGAGCAGTGCAGAAAGAACCAACAGAGGTGTAAAAAGAGGCAAAATGGGTGCAGAAAGGGGTAGGAGAGGTGCAGAAAGAGGCAAGAGAGGTACAGAAAGAGGCAAGAGAGGTACAGAAAGAAGGAAGAGAAGTGCGGCAAGAGAATTGCTGAAAGAAGCAACAGAGGTGTAGAAAGAAGCAAGAGAAATGCAGAAAGAGGCAAGTAAGGTGCAGAAAGAAGCAAGAGCAGTGCAGAAAGAACCAACAGAGGTGCAGAAAGAGGAAAGAGGGGTGGAGAGAGAGGCAAGAGGGGTGCAGAAAAAGGTAGGAGGGTTGCACAAAGAGGCAAGAGAGGTACAGAAAGAGGCAGGAGGGGTACAGAAAGAAGGAAGAGAAGTGCAGAAAGAAGTAACAGAGGTGCTGAAAGAGGCACAAAGGGTGCAGAAAGAGCAAGAGAAGTGCAGAAAGAGGCAACAGAGGTACAGAAAGAGGCAAGAGAGGTGCAGAAACAGGCAGGAAAGGAGCAGAAAGAGGGAACAGGGGTGCAGATAGAGGCAAGAGAGGTGCAGAAAGAGAAAAGAGGGGTGGAGAAAGAGGCAAGAGATCTGCAGAAAAAAGCAACAGAGGTGCTGAAAGAGGCAAGTGAGGTGCAGAAAGAGGCAAGAGATCTGCAAAAAAAAGCAACAGACGTGCTGAAAGAGGCAATTGAGGTGCAGAAAGAAGCAAGAGAAGTGCAGAAAGAGGCAATGGAAGTGCAGAAATAAGCAGCAGAGGAGCAGAAAGAGGCAAAAGGGTGCAGAAAGAGGCAAGAAAAGTGCAGAAAGAGGCAACAGAGGTACAGAAAGAGGCAAGAGATGCAGAAACAGGCATGAAAGGGGCAGAAAGAGGGAACAGGGTGCAGAATGAAGCAAGAGAGGTGCAGAAAGAGAAAAGAGGGGTGCAGAAAGAGGCAAGAGATCTGCAGAAAAAAGCAACAGAGGTGCTGAAAGAGGCAAGAGAGGTACTGAAATGGGCAAGAGATCTGTAGAAAAAAGCAACAGAGGTGCAGAAGGAGGCACGAGGAGTGCAGAAAGAAGGAAGAGAAGTGCAGAAAGAAGCAACAGAGATGCTGAAAGAGGCACGAAGGGTGCAGAAAGAGTCAAGAGAAGTGCAGAAAGAAGCAACAGAGGTACAAAAAGAGGCAAGAGTGGTGTAGAAAGAGGGAAGAGAGGTATAGAAAGAGGCTAAAGAGTTGCACAAAGAGGGAAGACGGGTGCAGAAACAAGCAACAGAGGTGTAGAAAGAAGCAAGAAAAGTGCAGAAAGAGGCAAGTGAGATGCGGAAACAGGCAAGAAAGGTACAGAAAGAGGGAAGACGAGTGCAGAAAGTGACAAAAGGGGTGCAGAAAGAAGCAAATGAGGTGCAGAAAGAATCATACAAAGTGCAGAATGAAACAACAGGGGTGCAGAAAGAGGTAAGAGAAGTGCAGAAAGAAGCAACAGAGGTGCAGAAAGAGGCAAGAGAACTGCAGAAAAAGGCAAGAAAAGTGCAGAAAGAGGCAAAAGAGGTACATAGAGAGAAAACAGGGGTGCAGAAAGAAGCAAGACAGGTGCAGAAAGAAGCATGGAAAGTGCAGAATGAAGCAACAGGGGTGCAGAAAGAGGCAAGAGAAGTGTAGAAAGGAGCAAGTGAGGTGCAGAAAGAGCCAACAGAGGTGCAAAAAGAGGCAAGAGAGTTGCAGAAACAGGCAAGAGAAGTGCACAGAGAGGCAGGAGAATTGCTGAAAGAAGCAACAGAGGTGTAGAAAGAAGCAAGAAAAGTTCAGAAAGAGGCAAGTGAGATGCAAAAACAGGCAGGAAAGGTACAGAAAGAGGGAAGACGAGTGCAGAAAGAGACAACAGGGGTGCAGAAAGAAGCAAATGAGGTGCAGAAAGAGGCAACAGACGTGCAGAAAGAGGGAAGAGAGGTGCAGAAAAAGGCAAGAAAAGTGCAGAAAGAGGCAAAAGAGGTACATAAAGAGACAACAGGAGTGCAGAAAGAAGCAAGACAGGTGCAGAAAGAAGCATGGAAAGTGCAGAATGAAGCAACAGGGGTGCAGAAAGAGGCAAGTGACGTGTAGAAAGGAGCAAGTGAGGTGCAGAAAGAGCCAACAGAGGTGCAAAAAGAGGCAAGAGAGGTGCAGAAACAGGCAAGAGAAGTGCACAAAGAGGCAAGAGAATTGCTGAAAGAAGCAACAGAGGTGTAGAAAGAAGCAAGAAAAGTGCAGAAAGAGGCAAGTGAGATGCAAAAACAGGCAGGAAAGGTACAGAAAGAGGGAAGGCGTGTGCAGAAAGAGACAACAGGGGTGCATAAAGAAGCAAATGACGTGCAGAAAGAGGCAACAGACGTGCAGAAAGAGGGAAGAGAGGTGCAGAAAAAGGCAAGAAAAGTGCAGAAAGAGGCAAAAGAGGTACATAAAGAGACAACAGGAGTGCAGAAAGACGTATGCATGCTACAGACCTGAACCAGGAAAACTCTCTTTATCTCATGCAGCCAGGGCAATATCCTTACCCACTCCATCTGTATCTCAGGTATTAAGGGAGGAGGATAGAGCAAGTTAAGATTTCTGTTATCTTAAGATGCAGATGCAGATGCATCTGAAGAATTCGCCAGGAGGCGACACATTAGGCTTATATTGACTTGGAATTAACTGGTTGATGGGACCAGTAGCTCAAGGATGAAGCTTTCTCCTCTCCTGGCAACAAAGCAACATTTTAACAACTTAAGCGCCATACTTGTCTCCATCGAGTCTTAAAGAACAACAGTAGGAGAATTGTGGTTGCATGCATGTGGTTCTCAGTGATTGCATGCCCACAGCTTCTGCATGGCCCTAAGGGACCTACACCTTTTTCAGGTGTCAATGCTTTTTGACCAACAACACTCTGCCTCTCCCACTGTGCCACTCATTCCACAGTCCACCTCTCCTCCCTCGGCTGCGCTTGTAATACTGTGTGCGCCTCTGCACCTCACAATGCAGGTCCCTGGTCCTTGCAGAGGATCAGTGTGCGCTGCGCTGCTCCCTCTCTCACCAGTTCCCTGGCATATCTGGATTACCGCCGCCTCTGCGCCTGGTCTCAGTGTCCGCGTTTCGCATTGGAACACAACGAGATTTTTTTATCTTGGGCCGGTAAAAAGATGTCTACTTGGGAGAGGATTTTTCTCGGCAGTGGCTGAGTTGGAGCCCGCCCCTGCGTAGACCCCCGCAGACAGATCACACCACCGGCACCGCAGGGGTTCGAGGGAGAGGAGGACGCGAGGCAATGAAATCTGCTGCTGCGGGGGGAAGGATGCTCAGAGTCGGCGGCTTGACACAGGTAAGGAGTCTGACTCCGGACAAACTTTTATGCGGGAGAGTTGGACAGGCACAGCGCCCCTCGCATTCAACAGGCCATAGGTGAGCACAGTGGTGTTGTATGGCACACGTGGGTCTGTCGTCTACTTACACTGTCACATGAAAGTTGGCCACTGGCTGGAAAGGGGTTAGACGTCCACCCTATCCAAATATTATGTTTTACAGCACGACTTTATGCTCCTCGGTCTATAAGTGCAAGTTTAAGGTCTGAAGATGTCAAGTACATGCGTCAAGGTGCCTATTAATAACGAAACATAGCGCACTGTGGCTTCGATAAATCTGACATCAGTTGTTCTTTCCTATGACTTCATTCAATTCGAGGGTGTTGCCATCTCGCGTTTAAAATGTATTCTGGCACTGCAGATAAACGTGAATGAATTTGAAGCTGCCATGTAGGCCCCTGGTGTGCACCGCAGGGTTACTTGATGTCTTTGTACCTGAGCTGTCCTCTGGTGTTTAGTACCTGCTGAGTTTCCCACTGTGGCAGGGTCCGCATGGAAGGCATGTTGCACTTCCTTGTGGTTTTCGGATCGTGTGGAAGGGCGTGGGATCACAGGAGCGCTGAGAGCGGGTGCTCATGCGTGGCGATGCTCGTCACCTTGCAATTCTGTTCGGTCCCCCGACTACCTGTAGCTTCCGCTGAGCCGATCGGAAGCCCCTGTCTTCCACGCACCGGTCTCGCGCTCTCCAGCCATACCTAACCAAGCAGTGTCCGGCACGCGCAAGGCTGACCGGAGCACCGTGTACGGAAAACCTGCCTTCTGATGGCCAGTACCGCACACTCACAACAATGCCACGGCCCCTTTCCAACACCTTGATCCTGACCTCCTGCGTGTGATGGTTAAAAGGAAAACACGAATAACGTATTGTAGTTGCATTTGTATAGCGCTTACTACCCCTGACGAGGCATCGAAGCGCTTTTTTGGCGAGTAGCACGCTACTCCGGGACCCATAGAGGATTAGTGTTGAATTAGTATAGGGAAACATGCAAGTAAATTTTAAGTGGTGGATATGTTAGTCAGTTATTTGGAAGGATAGAAGAGGACAAAAGGTTTGTATTTATATAGCGCTTGTTACCCCTGATGGGGTGTTGAAGCACGCTACTCCGGAAACCCATAAAGGATTAGTGGTGAATTAGTACGGTGAAATATGAAAGTAATTTGAATGGTGGATATTAGTCAGTTATTTGGAGTGAGAAGGATAGCGGAGGGATAGAAGGGGAAGAAAGGTTTGCATTCATATAGCACCTGTTACCCCTGATGGGTGTTGAAGCGCTTTTCTGGCGAGTAGCACGCTACTCCAGAACCCATAAAGGATTAGTGTTGAAAAATTAGTATAGTGAAATATGAAGTAATTTGAGCGGTGGATATGTTATTCAGTTATTTGGATAGAGAAAGGTAGGTGGCGGGATAGAAGAGGGAAAGAGGTTTGTATTTATATAGCGCTTGCTACCCCTGATGGGGTTTTGAAGCACTTTTTTGGCGAGTAGCACGCTACTCCGGAACCCATAAGGATTAGTGTTGAATTAGTATGGTGAAACATGAAATTAATTTGATGGGATTTGTTAGTCAGTTATTTGGATTGAGAAGGGTTGGGGAGGGGTAGAAATGGGAAAAAGGTTTGCATTTATATAGCGCTTGTAACCCTGATGGGGTGTTGAAACGCTTTATTGCAGAGTAGCACGCTACTCTGGAACCCATAAAGGATTAGTGGTGAATTAGTATAGTGGAATATGAAATTTGAGAAGTGAACATGTTAGTCTGTTATTTAGATTGAAAAGGATAGTGGAGGGATAGAAGAGTGAATGATTTCTTTTTTTAGGTCATAGCAGTAGGAGGAGGCTTTTGGATGAGTAAAAAGGGTTTTTGGAGGGGAGGAGTCAGAGGGAAGAGTTTAGAAAGGTTTGTTTTGGGGGATTGGTATAGTAAAAGAGGTGTCAGATGATGCAAGGAGGGGTAGAGTAGTAGAGAGTCTAGAAAGGGTTATTTTGGGGATCATAGTAGTGGTATGGGGTTTGGGATAAATGAGAGAGTGGATGTAGAGGATATAATGATAGATGTATAGGGTGAGAGATAGGGTAGTGCATTGGAAAGAGTAGTAGAAATAAGTTTGAGATGAGTCAGAAAGTTGGGCTAGAAGATATATTGAGAGAAGTATAGGCTGAGAACTAGGGTAGTGCATTGGAAATGCTAAATTAGAAGAAAGTGATAAATATATAGATCCATAAATACATTGAAAGTATATAGATGCAAAAAGGAGGTAAGTATATGTAGATATGTGATAGAGGTACAGGATGAGAAATAGGGTAGTGCATTGGATATGCTTTTTCAGGAGAAAAGTAACAGTCACACAGATCCTAGTACATGTAGACCAAAGATGATTTTTTTTATAACAATTATTATACATGTTTATACAAAGCAATACCCAAAGATAGGTACATATCCATAGTGAGAATAAATGCTCATATACAGAGGGACACACATACATAGGGTGGGTATTACCGATTGGGAACATGGGCAGCATATGTCATTTGTTTTATGTGAATGTATGTATGACTACATTGTTTTGTATATTTTGTATTACTGTCAGTATATGACATTTAGGAGTTTAATCTGGTTTAATCTGAACTGTTTAGTGGTTGGAATATGGGTTTCTATATTGTTTGTATGTTGACTGTTTAAGCGCCTAAGAGGCGCACGTAGGGCCTAAACGGATTACAGTGCTGGTCCCAAGCTCTCAAATGTCCGATACATTAAATGGAACTGTCCAGGGAAGTGAAGCGTTCTATGGCAATACAGAATGCTGTTAAGTCGTCACCTGGTAACATGCTGGCTCTAAAAAAACAATCGGAATGTAACGGTACACAGCTTTTGTAAAATAGTGACCATATGGAAGTCAGTAGAAGAATGCTGCTGTTTCGAGAGGTAAAAAGAAGGTGATACCCGATAAACGAGACGGAGATAACAGGGATGGGGTATATTGCTGACCGCACAAAATGTAATTACCTATCGAAAATGAGTTTTTTTCTCCATTCACTCTAAATGGGACTACATGCTTAATCTTCTGACCTCGCCCTCTTTGGAGAGAGAGTTAACAAGTTTGCACCCCCTCCCAGAGACCAGTCACCACCCCCCCCCGCCCTCGGTGCCACTGTTTACCCTCCACCCTCACACTATCCCACTGTTTACCCTCCACCCTCACACTATCCCACTGTTTACCCTCCACCCTCACACTATCCCACTGTTTACCCTCCACCCTCACACTATCCCACTGTTTACCCTCCACCCTCACACTATCCCACTGTTTACCCTCCACCCTCACACTATCCCACTGTTTTCACTCCACCCGCACACTATCCAAGTTCTTTTGATACTGAGAGGGCAGGAGGTGCACGCGGGGCTGCGCGCACCTGAGGAATACCGCATCAGCAACACCGGCGTGTCATAAAACGAGCCCGCACAAGCCAGTCAGCTGCCGGCTGACCTCACCGGCTGCAGTGCGGTGCACCACACAGGCCGCTAGGGGGAAGTGCGGGCGTCCCATCACACCTTCAGCAACAAGTGGCAAGCACAAAGCGCGAGGGGAAAGTACCACAGGCGATTAAAAATGTAGACTATCAGGGTGTGGTAATCAGCGCCGTGCCCCGTCTGAAGTGTAATCACACAGTTTCCACTCAATGACAGATGTAAGAAGGCATCAGATCCTGGAATGGCAGGGCGGTGCCAGCTGTACAGTAGCAGCTGAAGTGGGCTGCCGCCTCTTAGTGGCATCCCATTCATGTCGGGCAGCAAGTTCTTCAAAGTCTGCTTATGAGTAAGTTTACACATACTAAGTAATGAGGGCCGCTGGCACTAAAAATACTAAATATAAAACAATTCTGATTCACAGATTATGTAAACAATGTCCCTCTAGATTAACCCGTGTAATGAATCTTCTGTGGATAGCCTGAAAACTGGTGTAGATGTGGGCTTCTTGTGCCTAAAATGGACACCGCTCATTATAATGCGCAGCTTGTAATCTCGGCAAACCAAACCCTTGTGCGCGGCCTTCCTTGCAATTTAAAGCTCCTAGGAGACAGAACCCCCAGAGTTGTGTTCTGTGTGCCTCTTGCCACGTTCTTACTTGCTCTTCCCATCGTTTTGCATTTGTTTGTGTTCTAGTCCTCTCACACCAGCAGCGATTGGACGAATAAATAAATAAATAGAACATTTTTATCACCTAACTTTTAAATTGAACAGTGTTATCAGTCCGCTCTAATCTGAAATAAACCATTTTCTGGTAGAAGAGGTGCCCTTTTCCCTCCCTATCAGCATACCTGAATCTATCAAGAACTGCAGGCTCCGGGAGACGACCCCCTACGCCCCCACCCCAGACATGATGTCTTGAGTTAAACCCGAGAGCAGGATGTTTAGACCCGACCATCATCCTCCGGCCGAGGCAAGAGTGGGCAGATGAGAGCGCCATTATCAGCATGTGCAGTGTCAAGTCAAAAACAAAGATTTACGCCCTCCGCCCCCTTTCCGGGGGTTCGTCCGAGAGCAGCCATTCACTCCCCCCAAGCAATGCTCCCCACACAATACCCCCAGGCCGACACACGGCCATCCTCAAATAACTTTAAGAAGAAGCAGGTTGGGATGTGTGCCCCCCCGGTGGCTGCCCCCTTCCGCCCCCAGCTGGGACCTTTTCAAATTCACTTCCAAAACTGCAGTGCCGCCTTCCTGCCTAGTAGCAGAACACAGCCCGGTACACAGGGCGCAGCCGAGCCGGCCTGACAATGGGAAGATCTGTGCGGCACAATGGGGCCATCCGAGGGGCTCTCCAGCTCTCAGGAGAGGGTGAGCTCTGACGAGATCGCAATAACACCCTCCCCGCGGTGCATCGCTTTGAAAAGATTACCTCTTCAGTGTCTTTGGGGTAAGGCAGAGGCTCGCACACACACAAGTGTCCTGCCCCACGCAACTTCATAGCACGTCCATTATTAGAATCGTGTGTGAGGGGAGAGTTCACGGCTACGCACCAACTCTCTCACTTAGAAGCGTGCCCCTTAATTAAACTTGTTGATAACTTTGCTGTTTTCACCCTCCCCTTCCGCCAAAGCAGGTTAACCTCTCTGTCTCGCAATCTCCAAGCCCGTTGTCTTTACATGTTTAAGCAAAAACCCGCTCCTGCACTGCACACAGTCCGCCGGTCAGGTCCGACAAAGAGACGCACTTTCACAACGTGCTGTAAAAGTATATAGTAATTCTGCACAGCGCCAACCACGCACCAATCAAAACCCACACCTGTTCTTGCTTTATAAAATTAGACCTTTTTATTTCTCCCTCGTCCGAGGCACAAGATGGCTGCCAACACTTCCTGGTTTGAAGTGTTGGCAGCCAATCAGAGGCAAGCTCGTGCGGTTAGGCTCCGCCCAGATATCGAAAGTTTTATTTTTTTTAATTTCTCAGCAACTACTGAACGGATTTAAACCATTTAACAAAAAGGGCTCTTTCTGAAACAAGACCTACCTTTTTGCCAAATTTGGTGTAATTCCGTTCAGCAGTTCGGGCTGTAGCTGTGTCTAAAGTTTCCTATGGAAAATTACATGGGGAAAACACGTTTTGGGACCCCCCTTTTTTCTCAGCCCCCGCTTGTCGAATCACCTCGAAACTTTCACGACAGGAGCTGACCGGAGCGGCCCACTAGTTTTGAAAATTTCGCGAAGATTCATCAACCGGCGCCAAAGATATTGAGAAAACAAAAAACGCTTTTCCTATGGAAACTAGGTTCTAACTATAACTACCTACTGGCGACTGCCAGTAGGATATATGGAGATATATATATATATATATCCTCCTTCTTGCGAGAGAGCAGAGACCACGCAGGGGAACACCTTGGAAGCAATCTTTATTTCTTGTATGGCGAATGCATTTCGGCAATTTGTCAGCCTTCATCAGCGCCCAAGTATCCAGGAGGCTTCCAACATCACGATCATAAGTCCTGCTGCCCTCTTATTGGCAGAGGGCCCGCTCCGCCCCCTATGGATGTCTGCTCACCTGTTGTCAGTTCACGCAGTGCATGTGGACTGCAACACCCAGAATACATCGTAATGAGTCCAGGTAGGTGCCGCATGGGGAGTATAACACCTAATGGTCATGCGGAGATGGCAGAACAGTTCGTGAATTTAAAACCAATTTCCTGCTTGTAAAGGAACAAAGCGCCTCCTCGGGTCCCCAAACCGCTTCAGCCTCAGAAATCGGGGGTCGTATCCGGCGGGGGCAGCAATGACAATACACGCCGCCCAGCATGTGGTTAAGTAACCTCACAACCACCTTATTTTCTCCCCAGAGTCCATGGCGGGCCCCGACCTTCCAATCCCTTGGACACACGAAACACCGCCGCAGCAGCAAAGCCAGTGAAGTCAGGGACAACTTGCGAAGCGGGGGTCTCTGAACCGTGTCTCTGGCTGACACGGAATCAATACACCAATACCTCCTTCTTGCGAGAGAGCAGAGACCACGCAGGGGAACACCTTGGAAGCAATCTTTATTTCTTGTATGGCGAATGCATTTCGGCAATTTGTCAGCCTTCATCAGCGCCCAAGTATCCAGGAGGCTTCCAACATCACGATCATAAGTCCTGCTGCCCTCTTATTGGCAGAGGGCCCGCTCCGCCCCCTATGGATGTCTGCTCACCTGTTGTCAGTTCACGCAGTGCATGTGGACTGCAACACCCAGAATACATCGTAATGAGTCCAGGTAGGTGCCGCATGGGGAGTATAACACCTAATGGTCATGCGGGGATGGCAGAACAGTTCGTGAATTTAAAACCAATTTCCTGCTTGTAAAGGAACAAAGCGCCTCCTCAGGTCCCCAAACCGCTTCAGCCTCAGAAATCGGGGGTCGTAGTCGGCGGGGGCAGCAATGACAATACACGCCGCCCAGCATGTGGTTAAGTAACCTCACAACCACCTTATTTTCTCCCCAAAGTCCATGGCGGGCCCCGACCTTCCAATCCCTTGGACACACGAAACAGCGCCGCAGCAGCAAAGCCAGTGAAGTCGGGGCCAACTTGCGAAGCGGGGGTCTCTGAACCGTGTCTCTGGCTGACACGGAATCAATACACCAATACCTCCTTCTTGCGAGAGAGCAGAGACCACGCAGGAGAACACCTTGGAAGCAATCTTTAGTTCTTGTATGGCGAATGCATTTCGGCAATTTGTCAGCCTTCATCAGCGCCCAAGTATCCAGGAGGCTTCCAACATCACGATCATAAGTCCTGCAGCCCTCTTATTGGCAGAGGGCCCGCTCCGCCCCCAATGGATGTCTGCTCACCTGTTGTCAGTTCACGCAGTGCATGTGGACTGCAACACCCAGAATACATCGTAATGAGTCCAGGTAGGTGCCGCATATGAAATAATTAGTAAAATCTACTTGTTTTACATTATATTACATTTCTATATTTTAATATTCAAAATATTTTACTTTAAAGTGTTTATGTATAGGGACACAATATTGAGTCAGTAAACACAAAGCAGCATTACAATCTTTACTCCGTCATTCAGTCGATACTGCTTGGAAAGGAGAATTACGAGCTTTCCTCCCTCACACAACAGGCACAGCAGCATTGCAAGCTTTCCTTCCCTTGCACAACAGGTACAGCAGGATTACAAGCCTCTCTCCCTTACAGAACAGGTACAGCTTGGTAGGGCTCCACTGGTAACTAAAAGCAGCCCTAGCACATGTTGTCAGGCAGGTCTCAGTACCAGCTCCCCCCTCACTGTCGGAGCTTTCCTACAGCTGTTGCCTCCTTGCCCTCTGCTTTCCCTGTTGCACTGCTCATTTTTCTCTTTTCCCCTGTTGAGATAGTTCATGCCGGTTGTTCTGTTACTTTGAACCTGTTGTTCTTGTCTATTGTTTTGCCTCTGTTTCGCCTGCAATTTATGGTTTTTTGGATCTTTGCCTGCTGTCTTTGATCATTGTGCCATTGTCTACCTGTATCTGCCTTTGTCTGCTTGTTGACTCTCTGCCTGCGCCAAATAAAGTTTGCCTTTATTTTCTCTTGGTGCCTGCTTGTTTCTTTTTTGTTGCTTGTGTACAGTGGAGCCCACCACTCACTTTCCAGCCTCATGCTCTCCTGCCGCTCCCACCTCCCAGCACCCCTCCCTCTTCCCAGGACCTACTTAATGAAGGTCACAGCGCAGCCGTGCCACTGGCGCGCCCAAGGCACACCAAAGGCAAGCCCATCTGTGCCCGTCTGTGCGTGGACTGTGCCTGGACTGTGCCCAGCACCAGAAACCCTGGTTTACTGACCACTCACAGATACTCCTCCGCAGACCTCCGAGCCCTAGACCCCGGACGCCGCAACAACAACTGCTTCCTCGTATCTTCTCAAGCGATGGTACGACCTTCACCTGAGGCCTCTGCCTCTTCGCCTACAAACCAGCACCTCCCGCCCTCAAGTATCCCTCCACCACACTCACCTCACTGACCACAACTGCGATGATACCACTCCACTGCCTCCTGCTCGATGCCCGATCACTCTCTAAACAGACCATCGAAATCTGGGACACTATCGCCACCCTCACCCTGACATTGTCCTCATGCCGAGACATAGCTCAACCTCTCCGCTGCCCCCGATATCACCAATGCAACTCTCAAAGGATAAAAGAGGATACCCCATGACTGCACCAATAAACTCGGAGGCAGCCATCATCCACAGGGACACCGTTCGTTGCACCACCAGAGAAGACAACATCACACCTATCACGGAACACCTTAACTTGCAATGCCAAACCAACGGCAGAACAACCATCAGAAGCACCTTTTCATACAGACCGCTTGTCCCACGTCCCAGTTTCTGCCACGCCATTCGAGACTTCATTGCCCCACTCGCCATAGACTCCGAACACTACACCTTCCACTCCGAACACTACACCTTCCTCAGCGACCTCAACCTCCACCTCATCGATCCCAAGGATGCCAACACCGCCTACTTCCTGGAAAGCATAAACAATATTGGCCTCACCTAACTGGGCACTGACCCCACACACAGGGCAGGACACATGCTCAACCCTATCTTCACCGCCAGCAGCAGAGTTAAGAACAGTTATGCCACCAAACTCACTTGGAGTAAGCACTCCATCATCCACTTTACCATCATTGCAGCACCACTCACCTCTGCCTCTACCAGCTCGGCACACTGCAGCTGGAACAAAGTGACTGAGGCACAGTGGATGGATGCCCTCAAAAACACCCATCCCTACCCTGCTACTGACCTCAATAAGGCCGTCGAGAACCTCTCCACCTGGATCATCATATGCACCGACAAAGTTGCACCCATCAAACCCTCAAAGAATGGTAGATCCACCAAACAAGTCAGCTGGTACACACTAGAATTCAGAACCACAAAATGTATCTGCATATGGCTAGAGAGATGTTGAAGGGCCAGCAAAGATCCCACGGATTGAGTGGCATTCAAATCAGCCCTCAACAAATACCACCGACGCATTAAAGACACTAAAAAATGCCCCTTTGAAGACAGCATCGAAGCCTGCTCATACCTCAGCAAAGAATTCTGCAATATCGTCAGAGAATTTGCCTGTTCGGCAGCCACTAAGAACACAATCCCCCCCCATCCCAGGAACTCTCCAACACCCTAGTGGACTACTTCCACAACAAGATATCCACCAAACTTCTGATCTCGATGGCCTCCTCACCCCTAACATGATTCACCCACAAACCTCCGCTCACTGCATGGGAACAGCTCACCACCCTGTACACCATGCCCATCATGAACTCTATCCACTCGAAGCACCCACAGACCCTTTACCCTACCACTTCTTCAACTTCGGGAGCAAAAGAATTAGCGGCGAACTCACCAGCATTCTCAATGTGTCCATCACCTTGGCTACTTTAGCCGATCAATGGAAACACGCAGAAGTCAGACCTTTCCTCAGGAAACCCTCCACCGACCTCAGAAACCTCAAAAACTAGTGCTCCATCTCTCTGCTCCCCTTCCCTGCCAAAGTCCTCGAGAAGGACATCAATTGTAAACTTACCAAACGCAAAACAACAACCTGCTGGACACATTCCAGACCGGCTTACGCGCCAATCACAGCACCAAGACTGTGCTGATTGCTGCCACTGATGACATCAGTACCCTCTTTGACAGAGGAGACACAGCAGCCCTGGTCCTCCTCGACCTGTCAGCAGTCTTCTACACCTTTTTGTTGCAGGGATTCCACACAAACACAGAACTATGCATGGGATTATGGGACCTTAGTATGTAGGGACTGAGTTATCCTACCACCTTAGAACTCATGAGCCCGGGAACAAGGAGCTATAGTGTCTCACTTGCCCTCCTACTCACTCACAGAGGAACAAGTGATAAGACAGCCCAGAACACAACACTCCCGACTCTCACAGGAATCGCGGTTACAAGACATACCCTTTCGCTCACACTCTTGTACTCATCCACAATATGATCTGACAGAGACACGAACAAGTTTAAAATATTTATTTTAACTAATGTGCTCTAGTATGCAGTATACGTGCCACAATCAGCAGAAAAATGCATAATACAAATGCCGTTAGCATAGCAAGCAGTCTGTAAGTCATAAAAGGAGCCTTCATGATGAATGACAGCGTAACCTAAACTCCCTCCCCTTGTATAGAAGCAAGATGATTATATATTAGAAGATCTCTGGGCGTTATCAGCAGACCCCGTACCTCAGTCTATAGATGGTAGATCTACATCATAGGTGCTGTCTTGCTCTTCTCCCTGGAAATGTCCCTCTCCAAGTGTGTGCTACCTATCCGTGTATTCCAATAAGACCAAAGTACGCATTCCCAAAAACAGCTGCATCTGTATGTTTTGTCTAGGTGCTAGGGCCTGACCATATCACAATAACAGGGGGTATTGTAAATTGACCTTGTTCACAATGTTCAGACTAAATCCCAAGAACCTGCAAAGCATGAAAACAACTCTAGGTTCTATGTGATAGTTTCAGAATGGGGGGCGTGGCTTCACCGCCGAACGAAATGGACGCCAGATAGACCAACTCCGGAGTGCCCCGGCCGTACCCCGTAATCCGCCACACAAATCCGAAATTAAATCGGCAGCGGGACCAACAGAAACATCACAGGCACCGGCACAGTAAAAACAGAGCTGCAAGACCCAGTGGTTCAAAAGATACACGACGGTGCAACTTGCAGCGTCTCAGAGAACGGGAGCCGGGACCTTGCGCAACTAGCAGGCTGGGCGTGTTGACGTTGTTGGACCATCTCCCTGGCAACGCGAGGCCGGGGACTGAGGTCGGCCTTCTGCATAATCCGTCGGGATGCAAATAGCTGTGGCTTTGAGGCGGGACCTGGCGGATTGAGAGAAGACCTGATGAGAGCTGGAGGGTACAGACGTGGCACCAGCCCCGACCCTGGCGAGAGCTGAGCGGCTAATGAAGGAAGGCCGAAAATGGTAGAGCTTAGTATTGAACATCCGTGTGTAATTCCAGCCCTCAGAGTAAAATCATGCAGCGTCGCAGAACTGACCGGACCAGTTAATATCGGAACCGCCACGGCGGAACAGATACCAGAGGAGCGGGACATACCACTAGGTGGAGGAGAGGTGGTGGAACATGGAGGAAGATCCGTGATTACTTTGAAGGCCTGATTACACCGCAATCTCGAGATCTTCCTGCCTGAGTGAGTGTAACCTCTAGACGGGCGCAGTCTTAGGGGCGCATTTTAATACCTGCGCTGTCTGTCCCGGGGAGACGCATACAGGCAGCGGCCCTGGACATTCGAGGCCTGTTGGTGTTTGGTGGGTTGGGCCCATACAATCCCGGTTACTCGGGGCATGGCCGGCTTGTAAGCGTTGCATGGCAACACTGCGGCGCAGCTAATTACACATCTTAGACCCGCATTGGATAGCACGAAGACGCTAAGGAGGGTACAGCAGACCCTCGTACACAGTTCCTGCATATATAGCTGAAGAGGACCAGCATCTGCAACATATGTTGGGTGCAGGGTGAAGTACCTTAACACATTGTAACACCAAAGCCAGGGAAGAATAAAGAGTCAAGAGACAAAGACTGGGTGCAGTGACCTGGGAAGGTTGAGATGTCGGGCGCTAAGGGTCTCAAAGGCTCGCAACAGAGAAAACTAGACAAATTTGCATTGCCGAAACCAGCCGACCCTGAACATACCGTCAAAGGCAAAACGGCGGCGGGACCAGAGCATGAAGACCAAGACCCAACATTGAAGGACATCATGGACGCTATCTCAGGCGTATGTACTTCCCTAGAGCACAGAATGGATTCCATCACGACTGAGGTTACGCTGATAAGAGCAGACCTACAGAAAATGGGGGAGAAAGTTAGGCACATGGAAACAGTCACTACAGACCTTCTAGGGGACTCAAAACAAATGCACCAGGACATCAAGGACTTGCAAGATTTTCGGAAACTGGCAGAAGAAAAGATGGACGATTACAAAGGTCGTACTAGGAGAAATAACATATGAATAATTGGACTACCTGAAAGAGCGGAGGGTCCAGCGGCCGACCTTTTAGTTGAAGATCTAATACTCAATCACCTGCAACCCAAGGGACTTTCCAAGTTCTTTGTTGTCGAAAGGGCGCATAGAGTTCCCGGAGGAAGACCGAACCCCGGAGCACCCCCCTGTCCAATGCTGGCTAAGCTCCTGAACTTTAGGGACAGAGACAATATACTACATACTGCCCGAGTGACTCCTCCCCTAAAGTATGAAAATTGAGAGATCTCCTTCTTTCCAGACTTCACTTTGAAAGTCCAAAGGCAACGTAGATCCTTTCTTGACATCAAGAAGCGGCTCAGGGAAAGAGGACTCAAATATGTAATGCTGTTCCCTGCAAAGCTCCGAATCGAAGCTGAAGGTAGAGCCTGGTTTTTTTGATACTCCAGAAACAGCTGCAGACTGGTTCGAGGGTTGGCGACCAGCAAAAGAACACAATGCTCGCAGGTATTAAAAGCCGGACCAAGCGGGACGATCGCTGCAGGCGGAGCGATTAAGCCGCCAACTGCTAACCAGGAATAATTGAACGTGGTTGCCGTCCGTGCCGGAGTGGCGGCAAATGACTAGTTGATGGACAATGCTCTGGAAGATTACACTAAGTGTCTTACTATTCAAAATGACTTTTATGCTGGTCTCTCTGTGGCGAAATGTGTGTTTAATAAGGGGTATGGGTTGGGGTGGTGGAGATCCTCCCCCCCCCACTATATATTCTTCTTTTAGTCTACAGTTAGGGGCAACAGGCACTCTGCATTGTTGGATTATGGGCAGTTTGAAGCCCAGAGTGCAGGGGAGCAGGGAGGGGGGCGGTTGGGATTGGGTTGTTTCACGTTTTCTTAGATAGTGCGACACTGAGTGATGCAGAGATTGTGAGGAAATCAATTGGACATGACCATGGGAGCGGGAATGCAGTGGGACAAAAGTCTTAAGCTCCTATCTTGGAATGTTAATGGTCTGGGGGACAAATTAAAACGTGGCATCGTACTACAGTATATCAAGAGACAAGCCTCGGATGCGGTGCTGCTCCAGGAAATGCACCTTATTGGCAATACATGTAAGGCTTTGGGCAGATGGGGATACCGACTGGTGGTTCACTCAGGTTTCACTACAGGTTCCGGGGGGGGGGGCGGGAATATCATGATTAAGAACTCCTTCCCGATGTCAATTGAGCGTACTTGGACAGATGTGATGGGCAGGTATATGGCTGTGTCAGGGCAGTGGGAGGGTAAACCACTCACAGTAGTAGCGGTATGCGTCCCCCCAGGGCTGCAGGGACAGACACTTAGAGATTTAGGTAACATTATGCTGTCCTTCCCAGAGGGCAGCCTTGTAGTGGGTGGAGACTTCTTTTCTGTCGCGTCCGGGACACTTGACTGGTGTCCTCCACGTGACATAAGCCCCTCACAAAGATGGCTTGCTGACTTTCTAGATGCAATGGGGCTGGCCGACGCATGGAGGGTGTATCACCCTGGGTGTGTTCAACATACCTTTCACTCAGTGGCACACAACAGCTTATCCCATATAGATTACATTCTCACTCCGGCGGCTCAAATAGGGAATATACAGGAAATCAGACACCTTGCCCGAGGCATATCAGACTACTCACCAAAATGGGCCAGGGTGACCCTGGGGGAAATGCGGGTGGGCAGAATAGCACCGATTAACCCCTGGTACCTTCGGAATCCAGTGGTTAAAGGGAAACTGTCGGCAGCCATCGAGCATTATTTTCTGGAGAACGAAGAGTCGGTAAAGTCAACTCAAATGCTTTGGGAGGCCTTCAAAACAGTGTTAAGGGGGCAGGCAATTTCCCTGATTACCGGGGTGTGTAAAGAAAAGGACAAAGAATTAGTCAGGCTAGAAGACGAAATTCTCCTCATCGAAGAGGAAGCATCAGGACCATTGCAAAAGGATAGGCTCCACACACTACATCTCAAAAGAGATGAATATAAAACTATTGCTACTGACATGGCCAAAACACTGAGCAGGGACAAGGCAGGTAGACTGTATGAGATGGGGGACAAGGCTGGGAAATTGTTGGTCTGGCTAGACAAAAAAGAATTAGCAAACCGGTTGGTAACCGAACTAACGACGGAGTCAGGAATAACTTTAGTAAACCCGCAAGAGATAGCCAATGAATTCGCCAATTACTATCGTGCCATTTACCAAACACGTACCTCCTTTCAAGAAAGGGGCTCTGAGGCCCTGCTCTTGGACATAACACTCCCCACATTGACGACTGAAGATATGGAACTACTCGACAGTGCCTTCACTAACGATGAGGTGGCACAGGCAATACGAAGCCTTCAATCTGGAAAGGCCATTGGCCCCAACGGGCTGCCAATCGAGCTATATAAGTTGAAGCCAGACAAAATCGCGCCATATCTGAGGGACATGTTCGAGGAAAGCCGTAACTTGGGTGTGCTCCCTCGGGTTCAGAGAGTGGCCACACTGGTTGCTATACATAAAGTGGGTAAACCCAGAAACAGGTGTTCTTCGTATAGGCCTATCTCGCTCCTGAATGCCGAGCCCAAGATATTGGCAAAGCTACTGGTCAGTCGTTTGGCCCGTGTAATCAACAAACTAGTACACCCAGACCAATCGGGCTTCATGCCACACAGAAACACGGCACTCAACTTGAGGAGGCTCCATGGAGTGTTGGGACGTCAGGGTTTTATCAGAGAGGATGCAGTAGTGGTATAATTGGATGCCGCAATGGCCTTCGACACCATTGAATGGCCCTACCTCTTTGCAGTGTTGAGTAAGATGGGATTCGGGCCAAACTTCGTCAAATGGGTACGTCTGTTATATTCGGAACCCCTGGCCCAAGTAGTCGTCAATAATAAAAGATCTGAGGTATTCGCACTTGGTCGTGGTGTAGAAACCAGCTTTCTTTGATGATACCAAATGCTTGAAATCTATTTCCTTGGGCCCCGCTATGTCAAACACGCAAGAAATCACTGCACAAAATGGTCGTACGCTGCCATTTTGTCACGAGTAAAGCTGCTACTGTAACGCACGGCTTGCACAACAAAGAACCAAAATAGAAATGCTTAGCTACAGATATTTTAGCATATCGCACATCTCAGCATATTAGATTGCGAAATGTTTCTGGTGCACAGGTTATGGAATTATACCAACATAATATATTGCATTACGGTGGAAAGTCCCAAAAGCTGCCCACTTGGGACACGTGGTCAGCAACAGTACTTTTCGGACCTTAATTGGTATGGCGCTGCTTAGGCCTTCGCTAATTGGTCAATTAGACTATGCTTAATTTGTGTTACGTATATTATGATGCTGCATCCTTTATGTTTGGGCCTATAAAAACTGTCAGAAACGTCACGTCTTTGGGCATTCAGTATCTATGCTGTCTGTCTCCGTGCTGCACGTATTTGCATGGTTTGTTGGTCTCCAATAAATTGTGCCATCATTTGTGCTGACAGAGAATTGTATTTGTGGTATTATTTCTCATTCTTTATTTCAGTTTCCACATTTGGTGTAAGAATGGGGTCCCAGGATCGATGACCTGTTTCACCTTACGCTGACGGTTGCGCCCGGCTTCTCTCGGACTTCGGAGGCCTGAGGTTTGATAGGTTATTTGTTTATCTTCTCTCTCCCTCCATTCCGTGGCTGCTGGGGGTTTTCTGTCCGTAAGTTGTTCTTGTCATATCCCTGGCTCCTGTTTCCTGTCTTTCAGCACAACTGTGTGGCTCTGTTCCCTTCTTTGCTTTTCTGGTGCCAGATACACTGGGCTTGTGTCCAGGCGATGTCTACATCTCCTGCACATTTCCGGCTGAAATGGCTGTCATAACGATCGTTCTTCTTACTTTTGTCTGTGCCCTTATTTTGGCTCTGATTATATATTTCTTTACCTGTCACCACTCTGTTGAGGACTGTACGTCTGTTTAGGGTTGGTGCACATTTCGCGGTGCTGACCGGGCCTTGTCTCCTGCGCCGTTTTTGTGGTTATGGACCTCTGACTTTGCTACCGATCTCTGCCACACTTTCTCTGATGTACATTTTTTACTCTCCATTCTAGCCTCTGGTCCACATACCCACCCCGACTGGCCTGGGGCGGCGTCCGTCCGCACTTTCCCTGCACGCAGTGACTCCCTGGTGCACAACAGCTCTTGGCTGGCGGTCTACCTTGGAGGGCGAACTTCTGCTCCCCCTGTCTGAGCCTGCGGAGAGCCCCCGGCCTATGGGGGTGGTGGACCTTTGCGGCTGCTGACCATCGACGCCAGCTGAGGTCGGTACATTTTGCCAGAATAACCGTCCACTGGTGAGTTCTATGTTTTGGAGTTCTTTCTATGCTCCAGGTTGGGTTGTAGCAGGTAGCCCCTCGTTTTAGAGTTGTGGCAGTTTCGCTCCCCAGGTGCAGGTGGTTGCGGTAAAGGCACCCCCTGTGGCTGCACACAGTTCATGTGCGGATACGATATCGTATGTTTTGTGGCCAGCTCGGCTGCTCTTTGAGGTTGCAACAAGTTTTTTTCTTTGAGTCGAACAATTTGATATTTTCATGAGCTCGGATTCCGGTCCAGCTAACTCCCCTCCCCACAGACCCTGGCCCGCTGTCTCAGCTTTCATGAATGCGCGGCTGGGTCGCCCTGACTCACAACAGCGCCGCTGGCTACCTCTGGCGGGATGCCCGAGGAGGTCTCCTATTGTGTCTAGGGTTGCTCCTAGCCACAAAGAGGAGGGCGTGTCAGTTGTTCTATTATCTGTAATAGTGGGTTTCTCTGCATTTTTTTTATTGTGTCATTGTACTGTTCCTCTCATTCCTTGTGGTTAAATACAGTTAGGCTTGTAGGGTGTCATAAGTACTTGTTAGGTTATTCTTTTATTCGGGTATTTTGACGCTACGTGACTGACATAATTGATGATGCTATTACCTGACAACCAACTTAGCCACCCTCCATCACTATTGACCACCATACCTAATGTCTCTTAATATCCCCACCCCTCCACAATGGACTGGCTAGACTTATTTCTCTTTGCCCTATACTGTATATTACCTCCCACCTGCGTTTTCTTCCTTATGTCCTCTTGCATTTTATTCCTTATGTCCTCTGGAATACCAATAATACTTTTCCTGTGTCCACTGTTAATATTCTGGGATTAGCACACTCACCGCCCACTCACATCACTTCTCATTAACAGCGCTGCTGCGCAGGGTACAAAAGTGCTGCCTTTATGTTTTCTGTGTATTGTCTGAACTGCATCTAGAGTTCACCCCTTCTGCACTGTTTATTTGAATGACTGGACCTCTTGGCACCAGCCATACGGTCTTCAATTCTGTCTAGCCGCCCCTCCCACCCACTTACGGGATACTGGGAGATTGCAAGGAGACAGAACCACTAATCTTTCTTCTAAATACTTTCCTGTCACCTTCATTCTGTTCATGGGACGCCAGTAATAAGCACCCAGAACACTCTCTCGTTCCTACTTGTGAAAGCTTTGGTGAACTGTATCAATTGAACTGTCTGATTGCATGACGAGTGGCTTCTTCTGCTATTGCAAACAGCTGAAGCGTGGCTGAACAGCACATGATAACGTGCGTCCACCCAGTGTATTGTGTATGCATAGTACAGCGCGACACCCCGTTCCCCACCCCCTATCTGTCTGGTATATTTGAGGTCTAATCGTAATGGCAAGGAAGGCCAGTGCTTGCACGTCAACATGCACTCTCTCTCACCATGGGGAACTGCACAAGTAAAAATGATTTAAATAGCAGTCAGCCAGCTCCACCTAAAGACTCCCCAGCTTACATTGTGGCTATACACCAAAGACTCAGCTCCATACTGTTTATACACAAATGGCACGATCTGATAGCTAAAAGACCAGACTTACAATTTCCGTGTAATGGGACTTACGACATAAACAAGTTGTCATATCTTAGACAAATGTTGAAATTAAAAGGAAAAAAGATAAGACCGACCGAGTGGGAATCTTTTTATCAGTGGGATTTGGTCTTGCGTGACATGCGTGCAACTAACGATGTGAATTCAAAGGTCCATAAAGAGTTACTAGACGTTAAAAACAGGACGTTAAATGAGATGGCAAAACAGAAAATAAATGAGAATAGGAGGAAGATAGTGATGGATGTGGTTGGAGTATACCCATGCATTTCTGTTACAAAGGAAAACCAAGACAGTAAGGAGGGAGGGGGTGAAGAGGACTCACTACTTGAGGATCTTTTGATGGGACGAACTTCACCCTCCGCTCCCCCGTCAACACCCACTGAGCTAACTCCTGAACGGCAGGCAGCTGCTATCACTTTAATACACAGTGTCCTCAAGGAAGACGCTGCCAAAATAAACTTGGACACCGTCCAAGAAGTTGCTGCCTTAGAATTGATGAGGAAGGAAGCCGTCGACGCAGCATCAGAATATTGCAATAAAAAAAGCCAGCTGTTGGCTCAATGCAAACAGAGAAATCTAAAACTCCCTCTCTTAATAAACCGTGAATGGCTACAACAATTCGATGACACGTCAGAAGACCACAATTTAACAATTCAGAAGTGGCACGATCTAATATGGGAGGTTTGTACTTATGTACACCAGACTGCCCATGACATCGCCACTATAAAGCAAACACTGGCAGGAACGCAGCAGGCCCCCCTCCAGGGTAGGCGAGAGAGTCTAACTAAAACGAATAGCGCTACTTCATCCCGACAGGCATCGCCTTCAGCGCAAAGGAGACTGCTAAAATCAGACACAATCAAATGCCAGAGTCTTACACCAGATGCTGGAAGGAACGCTGTCAGTAGACACCTTTACAGAAAACCAGAGCAGACCATACTTAGAAACAGTACTATCATTGGCTCGAGCACAGCTAATGGACAAGGGTCCCCAAGCGCACAATGCGTATGTCCAGCAAGCCAAGAAAACACACCCTGATACCATGGCCGACCCGCCATTGCCAACACAGTATGGCTGGAACATGGTAAAATTCAGCTTCACAGACTCAGAATTATTGATGTGGGATGACGCGCAAATAAAGGACACACTAAAATATGCAATATACAAACTAGAACAATGGAAAAAGCTGTTGCACACATTTGCAGTGCTAGAAGTGGTACATACCCTCACCCCTCACACAGGGGCACCAGCCCCCGCAGCAGCACCACCAGCTCTTATTATGCCCCTACGGGAGATACCCCCCCACCAGGTAGTAAGGACAACGACTTGGCATATGTCCATGTCCCCTGGTCCCGACAAGACATTATGTGCTTTACTAAAGACTTCCCAAAGCTCAGAGAAGAACCAAGGAAGTGGTACACAGAATTAGACAGAATGGCAGTGTTGGGAGGACTGTTATGGAGAGATTTTGACACATTATTTAACATAATTGTGCCAAAGGATTTGTGGGAAGATTGTAAAAGGAAAGTGGATTGGCCAAAAGGGGAGCCAGGGAGAGGAAAAGGAGGAGTACCAGGAGACGAGGTTGAACAAAAGTATAAGGAGGTAGTAAAATACTTAAAAGAGAAGATTCCGGAGGATAAGGTAGATTGGAATAAGATTACACATACCAAACAGGAAAATGATGAGAGTGTGAACACTTATTTTAACCGCCTTCTGCAAGTGTACCAGCAGAACAGCGGTCTAAAGAATCCGATGGGGGATGCAATGCCGGCATTTGTCACCACCTTTGTTCAAGGTCTGAAACCACCTATCAAGGCACACCTATAAACTTCATTTGTCTGTTGGCAACAAGAGCCAATTGAAAAGGTGTTGGCAGCAGCAAGATACTGCTCTGATTATCAGGCAAATGCACAGACACTGGAGGTAGAAAAAATGAAGAAAGAAAAGGTTAGACTGATGGAAGCACAAGAGAGATTTTTCTCAAACATCAGAGGCAGGGGTAGGGGAAGAGGGAAGGGTACAGGAAGACCACAGAATGGCAGTTCAGCTTCCTTACCTCCACCAGGTACCGCTTGCTTCTACTGGAAAGACCCCAACCACTGGAAGGCAGACTGCCCAATATTAAAGAAGAAAAATGAGGAAAATGGGCAATCACAGAATAGGGGACAGGGCCAGCGACAGTACCAACATAGCACCCTGCGCGCAGAATATAGAAACACTGAACAGCAAGGGTACCGGTCAAACGACATGCCCCCAGCACATCAGGACTGGTCAGGGAGAGAGGGGTGGGCGCAGCGAGACAACGATTTCCCACCACCACCCCAAGATTTATTCTAGGGATGCCTGGAAGTGGAAGACTGCCTAATAGCTCCAGCAATAGCGGTGGATCAATCCGGCCCATATGTCGAGGGGACAGTTTTGGGCAAAATAGTACTATTTTTGATTGACACAGGAGCTCAAAGATCAATGCTGAAGGCGTGTTTAATGCCTGAGGCACCACTTTCGGGAGTACAGGTAACGGCAGTCGGAATGACAGGACAACCAATAGATGAATATCTCACACTGCCACTGCAATTAGTAGTAGGCACCATTACAGTCGACCACCAGTTCATCCTTAGTAGATTCTGCCCAGTGAACCTACTGGGTAGGGACCTGCTCTGTAAATTACAATGCACCATACACTGCTCACCGACAGGGGTCTTTCTAGAAAGCAGGTCAAATGGCCTGATGTTGCAGGCTTTCATGACATGCACCAACCGCACCATACCCTCAGAGCTGCGCAACTGTGTGCCACCTCGAGTCTGGGCTACCAGTGCCAATGATGTAGGACAGGTGCTAAACTATCCACCAGTACAAATAAAATTGAAGCCAGGAGCACGCCTCCCAAGAGTATCACAGTACAAAATTTCCAAAGAAGGGGAGGAAGGCATAGCACCAGTAATACAGGACCTCCTGAAGCAGGGAATAATAAAGGAGGTACGCTCCAGCCCATGCAATACACCAATACTCCCTGTAAAGAAAGCATCGAAGGGACCGGATGGGGCCCCTGTATATCGTTTTACCCAAGACCTGAGAGAATTAAACAAAATAGTGGTACCGTTCTTCCCAGTGGTTCCAAACCCAGCAACAATATTGTCCAACATCCCAGTAACAGCTACACACTTCACAGTGTTGGACCTTAGCTCCACCTTCTTTACCATTCCCCTGCATCCTGACAGCCAGTCCTATTTCTGCTTCAGCTTCCGGTCTAGACGATTCACGTGGTGTCGTCTTCCACAAGGCTATACAGAGTCCCCCTCCATCTTCACAAACGCATTAAAGACAGATTTAGACTCCCTGGTGCTAAAGGAAGGCTCCACACTTATCCAGTACATAGACAACTTACTGTTGGCCTCACCATCAAGGGATGCATGTACAAAGGACACCATTGCCGTTCTGTGCCATCTGGCACTTAAAGGTTACAAGGTTTCCCCAAAGAAGCTACAGTTCTGCCTCACTGCTGTGAAGTATCTAGGCCACGAACTCTCCGAAGGGATCAGGAAATTACTACCTGACAGAATATCCACCATCACCTACTTTCCCCGACCACGCACACAAAAGGAGGTCAGGGCATTCCTGGGGGTGGTGGGATACTGTCGGCACTGGATCCCAAACTTCTCCCTCATTGCCAAACCACTACAAGCACTAACACACAAAGAGGTAACAGAAGTGGTACCTTGGTCGCAGGACTGTGACCAGGCGTTTCATAAGCTCAAAAGTGAACTTAGCGGAGCACTAGGTCTCCCAGATTACAGTAAAGACTTCTACCTGTTCTGCCATGAAAAGGGAGGGTGCTCATTGGGTGTACTGAGTCAGAAACATGGTTCATTCTACCGCCCAGTGGCGTACTATTCCGCCACACTAGACCCAGTGGCGTCTGCGCTCCCGCCTTGCCTTCGAGCAGTGGCGACAGCAGCACTTGCAGTAGAACTATCCAAAAATATAGTGTTGGCACACACCATGGTTCTGCACGTTCCCCATGCATTGGACACACTACTCACAACCACTAAGACCCAGCACCTAACAAATGCACGTCTCACCAGGTATGAGCTGACACTATTAGCACCACACATTGTAATCAAGAGATGCACCACCCTTAATACAGCATGCCTTCTGCCAACAGAGTATGACCTGGATGATCTGACCTCAGATGACGCATTTCATGATTGTGCTCTGGCTATAGACAGGCATACGAAGGTGCGCCGGGACCTGAAAGACACACCACTTCCAGATGCCCAAGGGGATTTGTTTGTAGATGGGTCATGCCTGAGGGATGACCATGGGACATTGCAGGCCTCCTCTGCAGTAGGTACCGCCAACAAACTACTGGAAGGGGGAAGGCTGATGGCTGCGAAGAGCGCACAGGCGGCCGAACTCGTGGCACTGACGAGGGCATGCACATTGGCTAAAGGAAAAAGAGCAAACATATACACAGCCAGTATGCCTTCGGGTGGTTCATGACTTCGGCCAGCTGTGGTCAATGAGGGGATTCCTCACATCAGCAGGTCAACAAATACAACACGCGCAATTGATCAGTGACCTCCTTCGAGCCTTGCTACTACCTTCACAAATAGCTATCATAAAATGTGCAGCACACACTTCCTCCAAAGACTACTTTTCAAAAGGCAACGCATTCATTGATGGGGAAGCAAAGAGAATAGCGCTGACAGGCTGCCAGCTAGCAATGGTACTGTTGTAGGGATTCTGCACATATACAGAGCTATGCACAGGATAATAGGACCTCGGAGAATAGTGGTGAACCAACCATGCACCTTAGTACCCACAATCCCAATCCGACTAGCTTTAGCGTCTCATTCGCAGCGAAGCTACCAATGATTAGACAACCCAGAACACGGTCTCTCTCAGGACTCGCGGGAGCAAGAACACCCTTTCATAACTCACTCATACTTGTCCACAACGTGCGTAATAAGAGACACTGTATAGTTTAAAATGTTTATTTCAACTATCGTGCTCTAAGATACAGTACACGTGCCAGTACTATCAGCATAATGCATAATGATAAAATAAGAAGCATAGTTACAATTCCATAGAATACAAACGGGGACAGCATTTTATAAAAACAGTGGATATAGGGCTAAATGGCCTTACCACCCTCCCCGTGCTATAAACTAGTTTATTATAAAAATAGAAGACCTCTGGGCTTTGTCAGGCGGACCCTCATACCTCAATATCTAGATGCAAGGTTTACATCATCAGACAAGCACAGCTCTTCTCCCTGGAAAGGTTTTCCTCCGAGTCCCACAAACAGCGAGATCACCATATTAAAAGCACACGAATTTCTCCATTGCAGCTGTACTTCGTGTTATGTCTAAGTGCGAGGGGCTGACCAGATCAGCAAGAACAAGGGACGTTGTTTTTCGACCTTGTACATGATGTGCAGACGAAACCCACAGGGAACAGGAGAAAAGGTGAAAGGCAAAAAGGCAGACAGTTCTAATATAGCCGGGCACAAGCAGAGGCTGGAAAAACAAAGTCACAAAGTAACGTGTGCAAAAAGGCATCATGGCAGCCAGGCCTAAGCTAACTTAGCAAAGTAGACAATGAGGCCACAAACCACACTACACCCTCCCCTGGTCAGTCCATAGGCCAAGACATAGGACGAAAACAGAGTTCAAATAGATGGAGCAGAATGTAAACGTCTATGCATGAGTAGTCTCCAATGAAGGACAGTGAATGGAAAAAATTTCAGGACCAAAAAGTCCAGATAGGGCCAGAAAAAAAATCCATAGATGCAGGACGCTGAAAGCGGAGGCCCCCTAATCCAATAGAGTGTGAGTGCAAAAAACCGCCACACCTTCCAAGAGGACATCATTGGAATCGTCTGAAAAAAGAGACGCCATCCAGTTCAACAAATCAAAACTGCATTCATGCTCCTCATAAGAGGGAGCATTGATCAGCATTGCAGGACAACTTGCGTGATACTCAATAGAACTTCGTTGTAGGAGATCCTGAGCAGCCGCCCAGATATCCCATTGCGCCAAAACTCCAAGTGCGGCCGCAACCGCCATCAATTTTGCGCCGGAACAGTCCCGTTCATGGGCCACCAAGGGGCCCATCAACTGGCCAAAATCCGGGTCCGACAGAGACGTATTGGAGAGGCAAACATCCAAGGACCAAGACAAAGGACATCGTAAGCATGACATCACAGGTTGCACGCAAGTGAAATACGCAAAGCGAAAAGAAAGTCTGTAGGACACACCAAGTGTCGCCAGTGGTAAGACGCCAAAGCTGATGAGCATGCGCTCACGGAGCATCCGAAGTAGACCTTGGTCGAGGAGGCCCCCAGGAAGTGCAGCCATTGCGTAGCAAGCAGACCAAAAGCAATATCCCAGCCGCTAAGGCGAGGAGCAACGGAAAGCCGCCAAAGACGCTGGAAAAAATAGAATGAATAAAAGCCGGTATTACACCAAATATAGTTTGAAAGGAGGTTACAAGGCCAGATCCCACAACTTTAAAAAAGTGCACAAGACCTTCGGTTCTAGACGCATTGAAAACACGGTGAATTAGCTCACCGAAATGTTGTGGGAGGTTTGTGTTCAAAAGGGCCTGTATCTCACTGTGGGTACTAGCCACCTGGAGGATAAATGTCTCCCGTGCGGATGTGAGCATAACCTCCTGGTTCAATAATAGCACCTTTATTCTGCTCAATTTATTGAAATCCGCCTTCAAAGTCGGAATGGAAGGCCAAATGGAACTATCTATTATATCGTGCGGGGGAGGAAAAAGCACATTTTTGCAGCACACAACCCGGTGGGAAACCGTTACAATGTAGGGGATGCCGGCCAGCATTCCACAGCAGTCCTGATTATTCAGAAGGAGATAGCTACCATTTGCAAGCACAGTGAAAGTAGGTGAAATAGCAGGAATGCCCTTTAAAACACAAGCAAGATTCGGAGCCGAAACATTACAAGCCCCGTGTAATTTAATGTTCTTACAAATCGGGGAATGACCCACAGTAGAATCGCATGACTCTCCTGTGAGAAAAACTTCCTTCCCGTCCCTAAGGCACCTGTAAAGGAAAGGAATGGACCAAAGTTCATGCAAGAAGGCACTGCCTAAAGGCTGAAAACGGCCAACAGGATAATTTTTCATGCATGAACTGAATTCAAATAAAGAAAAAGGCAAAGCGATAACCCCGTGAACTAGCCATACTGCAGAATCCAATTCCGCCACAGAGAATGGTATGGGCTCTATTTTTTCGATATGTAAGAGAGTGTATGTTGCATCTTTCATGGACATGAATTGCTGTTTTTCAGTTAAATTAAACGGCAAAAATAAGGCAGAGGTGTTCAAAAAATGCCAAGGAACTTTACCCACCTTTAGTGTTTGCAAAGTCCATGCAAACTGCATTACTGAACGCAATTGATTCTGACCATGATATAACACAGAAACATCATCTTGTACAATATCAGCAACAGAGGAAACAATATTCTCTAATGTGTAAATGCGGGAAGACAGGGTATTAATAATATTGTCAACAACAGCAAGCACCTTTTCTAAATTTGCTTGATCGATTTCCCGAAGACGGGAAGCAGCTTCAATTTGCGAAAGCTTCCAGAGTTCATTGTAGGTTTCATAAATGAATCTCTTAGGTCGAGGGCCACGAGGCCCCAGAACAAAATCGGACAGATCAATGTTGCCTGATAGGATGGACAAATGTTGTTTTACAGAATCTAATGAAGAGTGCTGCAACCACTGTTTACACAATTTACCAACAGAATATGTTGTAACAGTACGAGAGTCAGAAAACCTCGGATCTGGCCTATCCTGTTTGTAACCAGGAGCTGAGTCATGAAAACGCAGTTGGCAGGCATTTGATGCTATGGGCCAAGCCAACCAGGGTGACTGAACAATCGTAGAGACATTAAATGTACTGTTCTGAAACAAAGCTTGCAAGGTGGCAAGGGAAATATTGAAATGCAAGCTCTCGTTGGGAGTGGAAGACAATACGGGAATGGAAGGTGCATTTAATTGTTTGGAAGTAGCCAAACCCCAACACGTTGTTTGATAGATTGTATGATTTGAAAATAAAATTTGGGCCGGGATTAGGCAAGCACGGTCAAAGGCTTCCGTGCCTTGTACCTGCCAGGATTTGGTGCCCCAAATAGATTTTAAGTCAATGGTGTCCTGCCAGTGTTCATAACCACCCACTGCTAATGCGTTCAAAAAGGAACCCGAATATAGCAATTTGGTGTGGGTCAACATGATTTTCTGAGTGGACGAAGTGTTCAATTTAAAATAATAGGACCCAGGGTTTGATCTATCAAAGTCTGTAAAATAAGTAAACTTACTTTTAAGTGTGTGGGAGCTACCTGGCAAAGGGGCTGGACAATGTTCCCATTGTGTGTAATTAAAAGTACCCCTAAGTGTACTTGGTTTATGGAGAAAGTGGTTGCCCCAATGCTGGTAACAATATAAGTCAGCATAACTAGCAGAATTTAAATACAGGTCTTCAGCATTAAAAGCAGCATAATATTTCAAATCAGTAAATAACGATTCAACGGTATGCACATCCCAATCATCAGAATGAATATTACTTTTAACGACATCACCCATTGAAACATGGAGGACATTCGGTACATTAATAATCTCGGTTGGTCCATGAATTTGGAAGTTTACTGCATCCCATACGATGCCATCAGCGACTGGGAAAGCTGAAATTTTCACAAAGGTGTGGTCACGCTTCATGATGTGAGAAGAAGAATGCGGAGCCAAAGTTCCAGCGACACAGTTCACCGCAGAGCGTTCTGGTAAATAGGGACCATTAATGAGCAAGAAAAAAACTGTCACGAAGCCAATGGACATGAACAGAAAAATCAGGAACAGTACCAACCAGATGTACGTCCACGGCGGGACCAAAAAATTGTCTCTGAACCAGGATATAAAAACACTGAAGCTGGACAGGATAAGTGATGAGGTGGAAGCCGAATCAAAGGAATAACGGGTTGGGCTCAGCGGTGTTGTTGGCAAATGAGCCACCGACTTGTTGGCTGCGTATGTATACTCGGTCTCCTCGTTGCAGGAGGAATCCGGGCATTCGAGCAGACGATCAGGCAAATCTACCATCTCAATGGCAACATCAGTGTCCGTGTAGGCTGGAGGGCCACAAACATGAGTCCTAGAAATGGCAGGACAGGAGACCGCTGGTGTTACGCTATTCAGGATCGGCCAGATGTTGTAGCTTGACATTGTCCACTGAGATGTATCTGTTGTCTTTGCGACCAGGAAGCGGTGGTAAGATGACTGTACGAGTACCCTTCAAGCCAAGGACTGGAACCGGTGCACGATAAGAGGGGCCAAATTCTTTTTTGTTCTCCACCTTCTCTCGGACCAGATCTCCAACCTTCGGAAGCCAGCCGGCAAACGGAATCTGCAGCACAGCGTCTGTGGCTGAAGGTAAATGTTCATTTGCAAGTTTATCACGGGCTTCTTGTAAGTCCTGCAACATAGTAGAATGATTATCTACGTCAAAGATTGCGGCATTCGCCGCTATGTCTAGACCATCAAGGTCTGGCACAAACATTTGGATGCCAAAGAGCATTTCATATGGGGTCCGCCCACCCAGAGATCTTCTAGGGAGATTATTAAGTGCACGTTGTACGCTATACAAGTGGGTCAGCCAGTTCCTGCCAGTACCTAAGACTCTAGCTGTTAAGGATTGCTTTAAGTCACGGTTCATTCGCTCCACAATCGAATTACCCTCAGGTCTATATGGAGACGAAAATTGCACCCGCACCCCCAGTGACCCCATTGTGTCCTTGTACGCCTTAGAGGCGAACGCCAGACCTTGGTCGGAATGGAAGGTGCCACAGGCAAAAATTCCCAAAAAGACACGCAAATCCCTTATGACATTTCGAGCGTCAGCACTCCGTTGTGGCCAGACCCAGATGAAACGTGTGCACGAATCCACTGCAACCAAGATGTATTTATATGCAGTGTCAGAAGAAAATGGACCGCAGTGATCCAGGTAAACACACCCAAAAGGTTTGTTAGAAATGCAGAGCTGTGTCTGTGGTGGTCGTTAACCGTCGAAGGCTTAATTTGCTGACAAACGTCACAAGAAAGCACATAAGTACGGGTCTGTTTATATAAACCACGCCACCAGTAACGCTGCTGCAAGATGGAAACAGTCGCAGATACACCAGCATGGGCCGAAGCCAAGCCTTCGTGTGCGGCCGTTATCAAAGAAGGTCTGCGGTCCGCGTTGGGAATCAGCCGATCACCAACGTCTGGAATTGTTACGTAAGGAACCTGTTCGGGACTTAAGTGATAAGAGTATTTGGAAGGGAAACCCCTGGGTAATTAGCACCTTCCTTTGTTGCAGCAATAGCTGCCAAAATTTCATTATCTATTTTAGTCATGGATCTTCTAACTGCTGCTACTGAGCACGTGGCTACTGCTGATTTGGCAGCTTCATCTGCCAAACCGTTACCGACAGTGTTGGAAACGGGAGTTACCGAGTCCGTTACGGTAGCATGGCGCAAAGCGGGGAAAGGCACGCGAAGGCAATGTGTAAGGCAGTTGTGCAGCACACTCTTACTTCAACTCAGATATGCGGAGCAATAACCGGACACCACACCAGGCTTGCTCCGCATATCAAGTAAAATCAGGTTTCTTTATCTCAATCAAGATGGCATTCAAGTATGCAGATTATACATTCTTTTAACTGGTGCGCATTCATTTAAAAAGACCCTTAACAATTCTGGCCACTAAAAGGCCGCTTTAAAATCACAGCACCAATAATAATTCGGGTGCTCTAACAAAGTAGGGCCTAGAACATGCACAACACTTTGTAGGCCTTAACCTCTTTTGCCACGGGGCACATACATCAAGCCTAGGTACTCTGTACAGCCTATGGTACACTAGGCGGGAGGGAATCCTAGAGGGAACCCTCAACATGTCCAGCAGCTGGGGGCTTCCTATAAGGGGGGACTCCTTTATCTCCCAGGGGAGGTGAGGGTTACATTAGGCTAGGGCCCTTTCTCACCAGGTGCCTGGCCTGTTACCAAACGTCATGGAAGGCCCCCTCCCTCCTTAATCCCTCTTGAAGCGTGGCCCCCGGCCCCCAGGGGCTTAACCTAGAGCCCTAGGGGCCTCCTGGGCTCACCTGCGGTGCTGGTGCAGGTCGCTGTGCCTCTCGGCGGACTCTCCTCCGGGCCAGCCCTCGGTTGTAGGGGGCGGGGCCCGGCGCGAGTCTCACGGCCCTCCGGCCGGCGCTGTTTCCACTTCCCGAGGCTATGGAGCCCCTCTCGGCGTTGCTGCTTCGTTGGGGGGCCGGTATGCCACTCCTCCGGCCCGCGTGGAGGAAGGAGAGAGAGTAGGGACCCTGAGCGGGAGCCGGCAGTCCTTGCAGACGGCTCCGGCTTCCCGCGAGGACACAGGAGGTTCTCCCTTACCTCCGGACGTGCTGGGCGGGGGCGGGCTCTCGACGGCGCCCAATCCTGGCGCGGCGGCGATTCTTCCTGGGGCTCCCGTTGGCAGTGGAGCCCCTTGGACGTCTTCCCGATTGGCTCCGGCTGGGCCACCGCGTCGCGGCCTTTCTCAGTTGCTGGGAGACGCCTCCCGCCTCCTTCCTCTTTGACGATTGGCTCCGGCGGGCCAATCCCGTCGCGGCCTTTTCGGGGCGCGACCTATGACGCGGTCAGCGTCCCCGGCCCCACGGCAACAGCGTCCACGGGCCTGGAGGCCGCAGTAGGCCTCAGCTCGCTTCACGCAGCCCTCGGGGGCTGCGACGGTGTTATTCTTGGCCGCGCTTGCAGCGGCAGGGGTCTCGGGCCCGGCGGTGACTTCTGGGGTTTCGGTGAGGGCGCGGACGGCGCCCTCACCACAGTTATGCATGGGGGAGAGGTCTTCCTGCCTCAGCTCCCTCTTCACGCGGCGGCGGCCGCGGCGGCGATCCGGTCACCAGGTCAGTGACTGAGGGGGGAGGTCAAGTTCTCTCCTCACTTGGAGGTGCAGCGCAGGCGCGCTGACAGCCTTATGCACAGGGCTGTGTGGGAAGGGTTCTTGGGGGACAGTCCAGCTGTCGGTGTGGATAGATAGGGGGGTGAAGGTCTAGCGCTTCGGACACAGCGCTTCGCCTCGTGATCCCCTCTCGACGGTTTCACTCGAGGTCCTGTTACTTTTTGGATTCAGCAAAGTCTTTTGATGAACAGGGGGGGGGGTTTGTGAGTTGGAGGTTCTTGGAGTGTTTGATGTTCCTCCTGGCACGCTGGAGATGGTTCCCTGGGTCCCCTCACACTGGGCAAGATCAGTGGGTGGTGGGCGTTCCTCATCTATCTTACGGCAGCAGGGCCTTGACCCTGTCAGCGGCAGGTCTCCCCCCTAGGCCCTAAAGTCTGTACTCCAGCGCAGGTTCTCCCAGGTTCAGCGGTGCCTCAACCTAACTAACTAAAAGGTTTTCCCTCCAAACCTCTTATACCCCTAGGTCAGGTGACCCTCCTAAAGGCGGCAAAACGTAACTCCTCCCACAGCCCGGAAGGTTCTGGAACCTTCCACCTACCTAGCTATGGGGCCCAGAGGCGGGGACGGGATGGATACTGTATCCCTAGGTCCCAGCCTGACTCTGGTGACTAGCGTGTATGTGTGGAAGGCCCTCTGCAGTAGCAGGGGCCTGTGGCAGCCATCTTTAGTGAGAGAGCACCTGCACCTCAGCACTGACCAGCAGTGGCAAGGCGCCCGGAGACCTAGGTCCAGTAAAAAATATGGTGGCAAAAATGAGGCGCAAAAAGGGAAAAACAGGGCAAGACCACCCTAGGGCTGACAGGTCTAACACGCGTCCCCCCCAGCCGAAAGAGGGGAGAGCTTCCCAACCTCTAGGGAGTTCTCTTCACTAAGGCGGAAAACCGGGAGAGACCGTCAGCGTTGGCGTGGTCTACACCGGGTCGATGTTCCACCCGAAAGTCCATCCCCTGGAGGGAAATGGACCATCTCAACAATTTGGGATTTTCGCCTCTCATCTGCATGAGCCAGCGAAGGGGTCTGTGGTCGGTCTGGATCAAGAAGTGACAACCAAAAAGGTATGGCCTCAACTTCTTCACAGCCCAAACCACAGCAAAGGCTTCCCGCTCGATGGTACTCCACCGCTGTTCCCGGGGAGTAGTCTTCGGGAGATAAAGGCCACTGGCTGGTCTTGGCCATCGTCATTCAGCTGCGAGAGCACAGCTCCTATGCCATGCTCAGAAGCGTCTGTCTGCACGATAAACTCCCGTCCGAAGTCTGGAGTCCTGAGCACCGGGGCGGTGCACATGGCATGTTTAAGAGTCTCAAAGGCATCCTGGCAGGCAGCCGTCCAGATTACTCTGCGTGGCTGCTTCTTGGAAGTCAATTCCGTCAATGGGCCCACGATGGTTCCATATCCCTTGACGAACCGGCGGTAGTATCCCGTGAGGCCGAGAAAAGCTCGGACCTCTGTTTGGGTCTTGGGGGCTCCCAGGCCATGATGGTCTCAATCTTGGCTTGGAGGGGTTGCACCTTACCTCCGCCCACCAGGTGTCCCAGGTACACGACAGATCCCTGTCCAATCTGGCACTTGCTGGCCTTGATGGTTAGACCAGCCCGTTGCAAAGCCTGTAGCACCTCCTGGAGATGCTGCAGATGGTCCTCCCAGCTGCTACTGAAGACAGCTATGTCATCCAGGTAGGCAGCAGAGAAGGCCTCTAGGCCAGACAGCACCTGGTTCACCAACCGCTGGAAAGTGGCTGGAGCATTTTTCAACCCGAAGGGCATCACCTGGAATTGAAAGTGGCCCTCGGGGTGGAGAACGCAGTCTTCTCCTTTGCTCCTTCCGCCATGGCGATCTGCCAATAGCCTGATGTTAAATCAATGGTACTCAAATACCGGGCTGCTCCCAGCCGGTCAATGAGCTCATCCGCCCGAGGGATCGGGTGAGCGTCGGTCTTGGTGACCGAGTTGAGTCCACGATAATCCACACAGAACCGAAGTTCTGGTGTGGTGCCCGGGGGGCCGCTTTCGGCACCAACACTACCGGACTAGCCCAAGGGCTACTGGAAGGCTCAATCACCCCCAGTTCTAGCATCTTGACAACCTCACCCTGGATACTAGCCTTGACCTTATCGGACAGCCGGTAAGACTTGTTCTTCACTGGCGGACTGTCCCCTGTGTCCACATCATGGGTACACAGGTGCGTGATTCCAGGCGTGAGGGAAAACAACGAGGCGTACTGCCCCAAGACCTGGCGGCAGTCCCTCTGTTGCTCTGGGGTCAAGGATGGGGCGAGGACTACTCCCTCTACCGAACCATCCTTCTCGTGGACCGCCAGAAGGTCTGGCAGAGGCTCACTCTCCTCCTCCTCACTTCCATCCGTGATCATCAAGAGAGTGAGCTCGGAACGCTCCTGGTGTGGCTTCAGGCGGTTGACGTGGAGCACCCTGTGGGGTTGACGGGGGGTCTTCATGTCGACGACATACGTGGTCTGGCCTTTTCTTTCTAAGATCTCAAACGGCCCAGTCCATCGGTCCTGGAGGGTGCTAAGCTCTCCTGGCTCCATGACCCACACCTTCTGTCCAGCGTCTAACTCTACCGTCCGCGCGTTCCGGTCATACCATTGCTTCATGACGGCCTGACTTGCCTCTAAGTTGTCCGAGGCCTCCTTCCACAGCTTGGCCACTTGGCTGCGGAACGCCAGCATATAGCTGACCACATCACGGGGAAGCTTCGAGGAAGACTTCTCCCACCCCTCTTTGACAAGACTGAGGGGCCCCCGAACGGGGTGGCCAAAGAGCAGCTCAAAGGGGCTGAAACCGACCCCTTCTGCGGCACCTCTCGGTAGGAGAAGAGCAGACAGGGTAAGAGGACGTCCCACTTTCTTCTCAAGTCCTCGGGTAGGCTCCTGATCATCCCCTTCAAGGTTTTGTTGAAACGCTCCACGAGCCCGTTCGTCTGGGGGTGGTAAGGAGTGGAGAACCGGTAGGTCACCCCACACTCCTTCCACATGGCCTGCATGTAGGCCGACATGAAATTCGTGCCCCTATCTGACACCACGACCTTGGGGAATCCCACTCGGGTAAAAATCCCCATGAGGGCCCGCGCCACCACCGGTGCTGTGATGGTCCTCAGAGGGATTGCCTCTGGGTACCGGGTGGCGTGGTCTACTAGCACCAAAATGAACCTATGCCCAGCTGAAGTCGGCGGATCCAACGGCCCGACAATGTCAATCCCCACTCGCTCAAAAGGGGTATCGACCACTGGGAGAGGTTCTAGAGGGACCTTCACCTTAGTCCCTGTCTTGCCGCTTGCTTGGCAAGTGGTGCAGGTCTTGCAATAAGTGTCAGAAGTGACGCGCATCCTGGGCCAGTAAAAATGTGGGACCAAGCGCGCAAACGTCTTGTCCTGGCCCAGGTGTCCTGCTAGTGGTATCTCATGCGCCAACTCTAGCAGAAAGGCTCAGTGGCATTGGGGGACCACCACGGCCCTTGAGGACCCATGCACCGGAGCCTTAGGCTCACTGTAGAGGAGACCATCCTCCCAGTAGACATGGTAATTACCAGTCTCTGTTCCAGCTGCTTGGGCGTCGGCCTGTTGCCGTATGCCATCAAGCGTAGGGCACTCCCTCTGTGCCCGGCAAAATTCTTCCCGGGTAGGCCCTCCTTCCACCTGCCACTCTGCAGGGGTCGGCAGGTCCCCCACGGGAAAACCAACCACCTCAGCGGACTCCGGGGTCACCTCCGCGGGCTCCCCATCCATCTCACCGGGTGTCTCCTCCCGGACATCTCCTCGTCCAGCAGTGGGCTGGGCCCTTCTTTCAGGCTCCACCCCGGGCTGAGTTCCTTGTCGGGCAGCCATGGACCGCGTGATAACGCAAGTCCACCCTGGTAACCCCAACATCTCAGCATGGGCATTGAACTCTACCTCTCTCCAGGCAGTATGTTCTAAATCGTTGCCCAGCAGACAGTCAACTGGCATGGCAGGGCTCACCGCAACCTTCATCAGACCTGACACTCCTCCCCACTCAAAGGGAACTTGGGCCACGGGGTAATGACCCAGGCTATTATCAGCCATCACAACCGGGTGGAACTCCTCAGGAATCACCTGCTCCGGGGACACCAGCTGACGTTTCACCATTGTCATACTGGCACCTGTGTCCCTCAGAGCCTCCACCTCCTCCCCGTTCACCAGGACCCTCTGCCGATACTTGGCAGTGTTCTCGGGTACCTGCACCCTTGGGATGATCTCCCTATCCCCCAGGGAAACTAAGGTCAAGCCTGTCCACTCACCTCCCCTACCTAGGGACAACTCCTCCCCAAGCGCTACACTGGCCACCCCGGGGTCTTACCTCCTGTGGGGGCTGGGGTTCTCTTGCGACACTGGGCATCCCCCTTGTAGTGTCCAACCTCCCCGCACTCGTAGCACCGGACAGTTCTGGGCTGCTGACTCCTGTCAGGGTAAGTGGGTTTCTGGTATCCAGATTGGGATGGGAAACCTACCCCTCTCCCAGGCGGTCTATTTTGGGGACCTTTAAAGAACTCCCTCTTTTTATCTCCCCCTCTTTCTTCTGGGGGAACACCTGTCCACCTTTCGGGGGATCCGCCCCGGCTCCCTTGTGGGACACCCGAGTGCTGACCCACGTGTCTGCCTCCTCTGCAAGCTCCCTTGGGTTGGTCAGCTTGCGGTCCACCAAGTACTGGCGCAGCTCCGGAAAACATTTCTCGAGGAGGTGCTCTCTCAAAAACAGGTCGTACAGCCCTTTGTAATCCTCTACCTCGCTGCCACGCACCCAACCCTCCAATGCCTTCCGGGCATAATCATAAAAATCTACCCAGTTTTGTGTGGTGAGCTTGTGGCTGTTGCGAAACTTTTGGCGGTACTTCTCTGGGGTGAGGCCAAACTTCCTGAGCAGGGCCTCCCTCATGATAGGGTAGTTGGTTCGATCCCCTTTTTCTAAGGTTAAAAGTGTGTCCCTGACTAGTGGAGGTATGTACCTATAAAGTCCTCCTCCCCAGTAGCTCTCAGGAACTCTATGGGCCACCAAAGCTACCTCGTACGCCGTCAACCACTTGTCGATGTCATCGCCCACACTAAAGCTAGCCATCACTTCCCTGGGTAGATAGAATTTGGGCTCCTGTGGAACCCCAGCAGGTACGCTGCCACCATTTCCTTTGCCTTCCATTTCCATTTGCAAGGCTCGGAGCTCCAGTTCTTTCAGGCTAAGCTCATGTACAAGCCTTCTTTCCTCCATGGCTAGCCTTGCCTGTTCTCCTTCCCTTTCCATCCTAGCCAACTCTAATGTCAATTGCCTTTGCTGCCTTCTGTCCTCGAATTCCTCTGCTGACACACTCCCCCTGACGCACTACTGCCTGCCCTGGAACGTCTTCCTGGCAACACATTCTCGCTGACGTCAATGTTCAGTAGGCTCAGTTCTCCTGGGTCGTCTGTCTCCCTCTGCTCCTCCTCCCCTCTTCCCTCCGGGTGGGCCATGACCCATGCCCTCAAAGCCTTCTGAAGTACCTCCTTCTTGGCACCTCGCTTGACGGCCACCCCCTCTCTAGGCAGAACTCCTTGAGCTGTGCCACCGTGTACCTCTCTAGGTCGGCTAACTCAAACTCCATCCTCCTAGGTGGGGTCCCGGACAATTTAAGGAAGGGGTTCTAAATGGTAGGTAGCAGGTCTTAACGCAGGACTAATACAATCGGCAATGACAAAAGAGTTCCTTCTTACATTTCACTAGGTGTCTAATTGCGGCGCACTCTGAGTCACTGTAGGGTGCTGCACAAGTACCAGTCCTTATCCCACCGCTGAACACCAATGTTGGAAACGGGAGTTACCGAGTCCGTTACGGTAGCATGGCGCAAAGCGGGGAAAGGCACGCGAAGGCAATGTGTAAGGCAGTTGTGCAGCACACTCTTACTTCAACTCAGATATGCGGAGCAATAACCGGACACCACACCAGGCTTGTATAAGTAAAATCAGGTTTCTTTATCTCAATCAAGATGGCATTCAAGTATGCAGATTATACATTCTTTTAACTGGTGCGCATTCATTTAAAAAGACCCTTAACAATTCTGGCCACTAAAAGGCCGCTTTAAAATCACAGCACCAATAATAATTCGGGTGCTCTAACAAAGTAGGGCCTAGAACATGCACAACACTTTGTAGGCCTTAACCTCTTTTGCCACGGGGCACATACATCAAGCCTAGGTACTCTGTACAGCCTATGGTACACTAGGCGGGAGGGAATCCTAGAGGGAACCCCTCAACATGTCCAGCAGCTGGGGGCTTCCTATAAGGGGGACTCCTTTATCTCCCAGGGGAGGTGAGGGTTACATTAGGCTAGGGCCCTTTCTCACCAGGTGCCTGGCCCGTTACCAAACGTCATGGAAGGCCCCTCCCTCCTTAATCCCTCTTGAAGCGTGGCCCCCGGCCCCCAGGGGCTTAACCTAGAGCCCTAGGGGCCTCCTGGGCTCACCTGCGGTGCTGGTGCAGGTCGCTGTGCCTCTCGGCGGACTCTCCTCCGGGCCAGCCCTCGGTTGTAGGGGGCGGGGCCCGGCGCGAGTCTCACGGCCCTCCGGCCGGCGCTGTTTCCACTTCCCGAGGCTATGGAGCCCCTCGCGGCGTTGCTGCTTCGTTGGGGGCCGGTATGCCACTCCTCCGGCCCCCGTGGAGGAAGGAGAGAGAGTAGGGACCCTGAGCGGGAGCCGGCAGTCCTTGCAGACGGCTCCGGCTTCCCGCGAGGACACAGGGAGGTTCTCCCTCACCTCCGGACGTGCTGGGCGGGGGCGGGCTCTCGACGGCGCCCAATCCTGGCGCGGCGGCGATTCTTCCTGGGGCTCCCGTTGGCAGTGGAGCCCCTTGGACGTCTTCCC
Organism: Calotriton arnoldi; assembly: GCA_963921515.1. NCBI lineage: Eukaryota > Metazoa > Chordata > Amphibia > Caudata > Salamandridae > Calotriton > Calotriton arnoldi. Next base: position 1,934,431 of record CAWUFW010002319.1, read on the forward strand.
GATTGGCTCCGGCTGGGCCAATCGCGTCGCGGCCTTTCTCAGTTGCTGGGAGACGCCTCCCGCCTCCTTCCTCTTTGGCGATTGGCTCCGGCGGGCCAATCCCGTCGCGGCCTTTTCGGGGGCGCGACCTATGACGCGGTCAGCGTCCCCGGCCCCACGGCAACAGCGTCCACGGGCCTGGAGGCCGCAGTAGGCCTCAGCTCGCTTCACGCAGCCCTCGGGGGCTGCGACGGTGTTATTCTTGGCCGCGCTTGCAGCGGCAGGGGTCTCGGGCCCGGCGGTGACTTCTGGGGTTTCGGTGAGGGCGCGGACGGCGCCCCTCACCACAGTTATGCACGGGGGAGAGGTCTTCCTGCCTCAGCTCCCTCTTCACGCGGCGGCGGCCGCGGCGGCGATCCGGTCACCAGGTCAGTGACTGAGGGGGGAGGTCAAGTTCTCTCCTCACTTGGAGGTGCAGCGCAGGCGCGCTGACAGCCTTATGCACAGGGCTGTGTGGGAAGGGTTCTTGGGGGACAGTCCAGCTGTCGGTGTGGATAGATAGGGGGGTGAAGGTCTAGCGCTTCGGACACAGCGCTTCGCCTCGTGATCCCCTCTCGACGGTTTCACTCGAGGTCCTGTTACTTTTGGATTCAGCAAAGTCTTTTGATGAACAGGGGGGGGGGTTTGTGAGTTGGAGGTTCTTGGAGTGTTTGATGTTCCTCCTGGCACGCTGGAGATGGTTCCCTGGGTCCCCTCACACTGGGCAAGATCAGTGGGTGGTGGGCGTTCCTCATCTATCTTACGGCAGCAGGGCCTTGACCCTGTCAGCGGCAGTAGTGTAGGTCTCCCCCCTAGGCCTTAAAGTCTGTACTCCAGCGCAGGTTCTCCCAGGTTCAGCGGTGCCTCAACCTAACTAACTAAAAGGTTTTCCCTCCAAACCTCTTATACCCCTAGGTCAGGTGACCCTCCTAAAGGCGGCAAAACGTAACTCCTCCCACAGCCCGGAAGGTTCTGGAACCTTCCACCTACCTAGCTATGGGGCCCAGAGGCGGGGACGGGATGGATACTGTATCCCTATGTCCCAGCCTGACTCTGGCGACTAGCGTGTATGTGTGGAAGGCCCTCTGCAGTAGCAGGGGCCTGTGGCAGCCATCTTTAGTGAGAGAGCACCTGCACCTCAGCACTGACCAGCAGTGGCAAGGCGCCCGGAGACCTAGGTCCAGTAAAAAATATGGTGGCAAAAATGAGGCGCAAAAAGGGAAAAACAGGGCAAGACCACCCTAGGGCTGACAGGTCTAACAGACAGCATGTGCGCCCACACGCTGGTGGCCAAGAGTGTGAATCACCTGTGTGAGAGGCAGACGTTGTTTAAGATCTGCCACTCGAACCCAAAGCATTTTATGCTTAATTGTGCTGCCTTTAGCATCTCTATAGTCGTTTTGAGACCAAAAGAATAAGTTGTCATTGAAGGATTGAACACAGTAGTAAGAATCACATACAATAAGAGTCGTCACGTCTGGTTTTGCGAACTGAAGTGCGAGCACCAAAGCACGCAGCTCGGCTAATTGTGCAGTACTGTCTCCAAGTGCCTGTGTGTGCACTACAGTCGATTTGAACTCACCGTTCACAATGGTACCTGCAACAATAGCACATGCTGCAGAATAAGCATGCTTTGAACCCGTGGCCGGTTGTGCCAAACCATCGGTGTATATAATACATTCGTACTCCTCAAGCGGCAGCAAAGACAGAGGAGGAGGATGAACAAATTCATACTGTAAGAACTCCTGTGTCTGAAGAGAGGAATCAAAGATAAAAGTGACATCCGGGGACGTCAGAGATGTAGCCCATTGTATCCAACGGGGGTGCAAAGCCTTAGAGTTCGGTACACTTGCTTTCGTCACCGCCTCAAGGGCAGGATATGGTGTTACCACCAGAATGCGTTTTCCCTGTGCCAGTGCGCGTTCCTTTAGAATCGCCATTTGCACTGCAGTCAAAACGTTTTCCACAGAGGAAAAGCGCAACTCCGCTGAAGTGTAAAGATGTGACTTGTATGCAATCGGTACTGTGTCACCTTCGTTAAATGTTAAGTACGTGAAACCCACTGCCCCTGGCACAATTCTAATCACCAGGTTTGTGTGGTTATCACGAGTCAACAAGAATTTAGATTCAAGTAGATCAGACTGCAAAGAGTGCAGTATCGAAGAATGCTCAGGAAGCCACCATGACTTCGAAAAGTTGGGCTGTATCAAGGCATATAGAGGCTTGATATGCTGGGCATATTCGGGAATGTAAGTACGCCCAAAGTTCAGAAAACCCAGTAATGACTGAAGCTTCTTCAGGGTGGTTGGAGGGCGCAAAAGTGCGCACTTCTCCAAGAAATGGGGAGCTAAGCCCTTACCTTCATTGTTGAGCTCATAGCCCAAAAACAAAACAGTAAATTCAGCAGTGTGAGATTTGGCAAAATTAAATTTGTATCCTAAGACCGCAAATTCAAGAATAATGCGGTCCACACGTGAAAGATGCAGCCATAATTCGTCGTCTGTCAGATAGATATCGTCGACGTACGAACACGCATCTGGGTCTATGCTGTCCAACAGAGAGACAACACGGGCGGCAAAGACACCCGGGCTGTTCTGGTAGCCCATGGGCAAACGCCGAAATTTAAAGTGTTTACCACCGGAAGTGAAAGCGCTCCATTGGCTGCACTCCGGGGACAAGTTGTGCGTGTAAAATCCATTGGATAGGTCAAGTGTCGTTTTATATTTTTTACGAACAAGACTGTCTACAAGCGCAGAACTGTGGGTATTTTGTACCGCGAAGGTCCGAAAATGAGAGTTCAAATGTTGGTAATCCAAAACTAGGCGGTACGATCCATCGGGTTTAGAAACCGCAAAAAGGGGATTATTCATTGGTGATATGCATGTTTCAATTACTCCTTGATATTCTAACTGTGTCAGAATGTCGGAAACGGGACCTTTAGCTTCCCGCCGGATGGGATATTGGGGTTGTGGCTGTGGCAGCGACCGCAAGGGAATATCATGGGGGGGGGGGAAGAGTCTTCATCCCAGCCCACGTGATTACGGTATAACGCCGGAGCCAGGGCCCCAGCCCATTCAGCTGCGAGAGCCTCCGCTTTGTCCTTAGGGACATGACGAGAAAAGCTCGGAAGGATTACCTCCTCCCCTCTACGAGCAGCAAGTAAGAATGGGGGCGGCCAGTCCGCCTCTGCCAACAGAATATCGTAAGAAGAGGTCAGATTCTCCCAAAAAATCCCTTTAATAACACGCTCAATGTCACCTTCAATTTGAATGACAATATTAAATAGTCTGTCAGAGGGTGCCACTCGGGTGTCAGCTGTCTCGACAGTAATGAATGTGTCAGTTGCTGTCGCCTCCACATGAGGACGTAGTGCCTCCCGCACTATGGTAACTTCCACGGCGCTGTCTAGGAGCGTCACTGCCCACGTCCAATTCAGGAGTCTCGTTCTCACCGTCTGTGGCATACCTCGCTGTTAAAGCTGCAACTTTTTTCATCTGAAACTGTGGGCGAGAACGTGGAAATTCTTCGGGTTTCCCTCGGACTTGTTGTCGAGGTTGGTCTCGTCCCTGTGGAGCCTCACGACCACTGCCTCTATCCTGGCGATCTCCTCCACCAGTCTGGCAGGTTGATGGTGCCTGTGAAGAACGAGGAGAACGCGGATCAGGGACTTGAAATCTCTCGGGAGATTTAATTCTGGCTCTGTCGCGCAAATCATAAGTGCGTTCAGAAGATACGGAAACCGGGGACGCGGCACGCGACCCTGTTTTTTTCTGTTGCTTACCCTGTTTCTTCAACCTCCAGCTCTTTTTAGTAAAGAACGGTTTCTCATCTTTCTCAGATTGAGTTTTTTGTTGTGGCTGTGATTGAGTTTGCGTTTTAGCAAAAGGCTTAACTCCTAGACTATTGCGGCCAATGGTTTTATAAGCCTGTGCAATAATTTTTGGTAATTCGCATGGCTTGTCCGGTTCTGGGACTAAAGCCAAAGCATTAGCTCCTTGAAAGTTAACTGCATCGCCCTTGACGTTCGCAAGGATTAGATCAGCCACTACATCGAACACTCCCACCAGTCTCATCCCCAATTCCACAGACGCTTCAGGGCCATGTTCATCCTGCACTCGTTTAATTACAGAGGGGAGAACCGTCATGGAAGGAGTGCCAAAACACTTCGCATACACTGCTGTGAATACCTTACCCCAGTTGTTGCATTCTGCCAACTCGGGAATTAAGTCTTTCGGCAAACTAATCGTTAAAATCCTGTGTTTTTCCACAGGAGAAGTATTGGGAAAAACTGCCTCCAGCTGGTCAAATTTTTCTGCAAGCCAATAAGGCAAATCATCTTTATTTTGTGGGCGCTTGCCCATCACCGAATTAACCATGACGGGACTTATGGTTACACCGCCCGGTCCAGCTGGATGCACCGCAACTCCAGGAGGGGCTCCCTGGACGTTGCCTGTAACATATTGTACCAAAGCTCTGTGAACGCGTATCAAAGACGTATGCAATGCACGCAGTTCATCAACCGCAAGCGTCAAATAACGCGGATGTTGGGTATACCTGGCCAAGACTGGCCAACTGGCCCCGTCTATTGATAGGGGGCCTAAACGAACCGGGGTGACCGGATGTGGGAGGGCGCCATTAAACCAAATACGGTGTTGCCATGCCGTAAGTGGTACTTCAAGAGCCTGATAAGGCCGATAAGCATTGGGTAGGGCAGTGAGAGCGTACTCATGAAACAAATTGTCCGTCCACTGCCGGAAAAGTGACCCAAGAGTAAAACACCTCAAAGTGGTGAGCCGGGTCAGCCTGCACCACAAAGATGAGTGCGACACCCGCGTCAGGCACTCCATAAGCCAGTAAATGAGCCCGGAGCGCTGCGCGGCTATGTGCCGGTATATTTATATCCAGCATCAAGACCAGAAATGATCGACAACCTAATATGAGGCAGCGCAATATAGGGTTTACTTAAACACCTTTTAATAACTTCAAGCTTGAAAGAACCTATAAAAACGTCAATATAGGAGGTATCACCCTCACACACGTTTCTGGAAGCGTATGCGAAGGGTGTTGTGGACAAGCACTACTCAAGCGTCTCGCAGATAAGAAGCCCACTACGTTGGTGGCGCCATGTTGTAGGGATTCTGCACATATACAGATCTATGCACAGGATAATAGGACTTCGGAGAATAGTGGTGAACCAACCATGCACCTTAGTACCCACAATCCCAATCCGACTAGCTTTAGCGTCTCATTCGCAGCGAAGCTACCAATGATTAGACAACCCAGAACACGGTCTCTCTCAGGACTCGCGGGAGCAAGAACACCCTTTCATAACTCACTCATACTTGTCCACAACATGCGTAATAAGAGACACTGTATAGTTTAAAATGTTTATTTCAACTATCGTGCTCTAAGATACAGTACACGTGCCAGTACTATCAGCATAATGCATAATGATAAAATAAGATGCATAGTTACAATTCCATAGAATACAAACGGGGACAGCATTTTATAAAGACAGTGGATATAGGGCTAAATGGCCTTACCACCCTCCCCGTGCTATAAACTAGTTTATTATAAAAATAGAAGACCTCTGGGCTTTGTCAGGCGGACCCTCATACCTCAATATCTAGATGCAAGGTTTACATCATCAGACAAGCACAGCTCTTCTCCCTGGAAAGGTTTTCCTCAGAGTCCCAGAAACAGCGAGATCACCATATTAAAAGCACACGAATTTCTCCAGTGCAGCTGTACTTCGTGTTATGTCTAAGTGCGAGGGGCTGACCAGATCAGCAAGAACAAGGGACGTTGTTTTTTGACCTTGTACATGATGTGCAGACGAAACCCACAGGGAACAGGAGAAAAGGTGAAAGGCAAAAAGGCAGACAGTTCTAATATAGCCGGGCACAAGCAAAGGCTGGAAAAACAAAGTCACAAAGTAACGTGTGCAAAAAGGCATCATGGCAGCCAGGCCTAAGCTAACTTAGCAAAGTAGACAATGAGGCCACAAACCACACTACAGTACAACTAGTAAGTACCAACAAGGACACAGATGCTAACAATGATTCATTGCATTTTGACCCTATACACATTCAGGAAAGGGTCGAGGGAACTGAGAAGGAGGAGTGGGCGAAAGGAGGGTGTGTGCAAACAAAGGAGGGGTTATGGACAGGACCAAATGGAAAAATATGCCTCCCTTCATCAATGCTCCCCTCTATGGCACGCCTCTTTCACGGCCCCTCCCATGTGGGCCGGGACGGCATGATCAGACTGTTTTCCCAATGTTGGTACAACTGCAAGTTCCGCCAAACAGCAGAAAGACTTTGTAAGCAGTGCACTGTTTGCGCACAATATAATACTGGAAAGGGCACACCAACTGCACCTGGCCATTTGCCACCGCCCCACGGACCCTTTGAGAGTCTCCAAATGGATTTCATAGACATGCCCCCCACCCAAAAGTACAAACATGCTTTGGTAATAGTATGCATGTTCAGTAAGTGGACAGAAGCCTATCCAACAAAGAACAGTGATGCACCTACTGTTGTTAAATGCCTTCTGAAAGACCTGATCCCAAGATTTGGGATCCCATCCCTTCTATCCTCCGACAATGGACCTGCGTTCATTTCCCATGTCATAGGGGGAATATGTAAAGGGCTTGGAGTAACACAAAAGTTGCACTGTGCTTATCACCCACCAGCAGCGGGTGCTGTAGAGAGAAAGAATGGGGTACTCAAAAACAAAATAGGGAAAATTTGTGCGTCGACTGAACTTTCATGGGAGGACGCACTACCACTAGCCCTGTTGGCAATGAGAAGCACACCAGATAGGGTGACACAGTTAAGCCCCCACGAAATTTTATTTGGTCGCCCCATGAACATTGCAGGCCATATGTCCACTGCTCCGCTATCAATACAAGATGATTTGCTTTTATGCTATTGTAAGAAACTAACAGAGACATTACGTTATATACATCGCCAGGTTCTGCAGGCTCTTCCAGAGGCAGCAACACCACCGCCACATGACCTGCAGCCTGGCGACTGGATTTGGGTAAAAGCCCACACCCGACGACACTGCCTCCAGCCAAGGTGGAAGGGACCGCACCAGGTCCTCCTAACTATTGCAACAGCCGTCAAGTGCGAAGGGCTGACATCCTGGATACACAGCTCCCACACCAAGAAAGCAGCAGGGCAAGACGGCAGAGGGCAAGCTCCGCTATCACCTCCAGTGGCATCCGAGGCACCCCGCAGGTACAACCTTCGCTCCACCAGACAGCAAAGAACAGAATTGAAGAAGAGGCAGTTCCCTGCTCGCTGCAGGCCAGGCCTCCAACAGAAGACACAACATACCAGAGCCAGTTCCCTGCGGAGTACAGCAGGCCATGCCCCAGGTATCATCCTTCCAAAGAAGACAGTTTTCTTCAGAAGTGCCAACTGTCATGTGCTAGTAACCTCCGACAGTACGCAACAAAGGCAACAACGGTTCGTTTCCATGAGTTGCTGGAGTCTGTATCAATACCAATAGCGGTACAGACCCTGCTAGGTAGTGTTGCTAGTTACTGTACCATTGGAACGATAGGGGTACAGAACTCGCTAGTTAGCGTTGCTGGCGTCTGTACCAAAAGACACTTAGCGGTACAGAACCTGCTAGTTAGATACCATAAGACAATAGCTTCAGGTACAGCTCCAAGTGAACACTGTCATAAGGACACCAAATGTCAGTAACACAAACGGGAAATTACACACAAACGGGAAATTTCAGGTCAATAACGATACAAGTAGAAGAAACACGGCTGCGGCTAACAATAAGATCAGTGTTACTAGTATGGTCCACAGGAATAGAGATAACAGGTGTTCAAAGATTAGCTGTGCCAAACCCCCCGCTGCTGAGTAAACTGAGACTTCTGATGCTGTACGTTATTTCATTTCCAAATTTCGGAGATCAGCCACCAGCACAAGACACAGAAGCAACACGCCTTGACATTTTACAGTTTGTAGTACATGCACTTGAGAACAGTGGAATAAGAATAATCAGAGATATCCAACTATAAACAGAACACATATTTATCAGATGGATAGAGTATTGAGCCATACAGTAAACAAAACGCTAGATAGAATTTATGTACATATCACCTTCTTGGCTCCATGCGAAGAAGAACCTGCAATATTATCTAGCTCTTGGCCAAGGAACCCACTTCAAAGTAAAATTGCTTTTGCGTGCCTGGGCAGCGCACTCCAGTTCCCTGATTTCTCATCCCCCACAGGTGTGTACACGGGCCCGGGCGCCGAAGGACTAAAGACAGGGATCTACCTTGCCGTCCTCCGAGCAATAGGAGACGAGGTAGTAAGAGACCTTGACTCCAACAATTGGCCTCAGTAAGGACAACGGGACGCAAAAGAACACACTGACCAGCACAATGCCAAGGCCAAGGGAAGAAGGACGGAAATGGGCAACAGTACTACTGGCAATATTATCACCAGTCCCAGGAATAATAGTGACTGCACTGATAATAATATATGCAAAGGACCTGGAGAGACCGTTCCTAAATGGTCAAGTCGGGAACGGGAGCGATACAAAGGCAACTTTTGATGACAGGAAAATAGATTTTCCAGAACAAGACATTTTGGGGGAGGTTGACATTAGAGAAGGAGGGGTACGGGTGTTGTGGGATGAATATAACGGAAATCAATACGTTGAAATGTTGAAGATGTATGTACGTATTACGAACATATCTGAATGTTATGTTTGCACACACCTGCCTACAGACACGCAGAACAGCATGAGTTACAATGTCCTACCGGTCTCTAAATACGTGACCTGCATCCTGATGCGTGATATACTCTTCACTCAGCACAACATGTCCGCAGTAGTCACACCTCCTGAGAGTAGCAAGGTTGCCACAGGACAGGGGACAGTACCACCCAAAACAAAAAGAGTGCCATGCATGCACATGCAACCAACAAAGAGAGACAAGGAGATGCTAGACACATTTGACAGAACACCCAGGAATGAGGGATGGAAAGGTAGGGCAGATTGGGACAACATAGGAGCAGAGAAAGAAGGAGAGTTGAAAATTCCAAGATTTAGAATAGAGCAACTCCTTTCCGCCGCTTCCTATATCCAGAATGACAAAGTAACAACGCCCAAAAGAATACCAAAATTACCACCGGAGGGGAAAAGCTGCTCCATGCAACAATTAATGCAGAAGGACGCCTGGAAGGAGTGTATTTCATTTGGGTGCACTATAGCGGAAATGGCACAAGGAGAACAGGGATTCATAGAATGTGAAGATAGGATAAACAAAATAAAGAGAACTCAAGAAGAAAAGACAGTGGCACAAATTTTCGTAGGCGAGAGCAACTGCACACACATAACAAGGTTATCACGGATTAGGAACAGTGTTCAACGATCCTCACCTGAACTAGTGGGGTACAAGGGACTGTTCTTTGTCTGCGGCCCGTGGGCGTACTTCTACCTACCCCCTGGATGGTATGGTAGCGGTTACCTTGCCTCCATTGTACCACAAATGACCCATTTTTCTGACCTAGTACAGATCACGAACAAAGGCAAACAGCCAAGGAGAGTTAGGAGGACGCCAGAATGGGTAGACAGTTTTATGACAGGTATTGGGGTGATGATCCCAGGTGGAGGAGTGGTATACACCACACAAAGGATACATCAGCTAGCGAGGATGATTGAGGACCTGGCTGCCTCAACGGCAGCGGGACTAGGAAATATCACGGAAGAACTGACAGCCATGAGGGCTGTAGTGATACAGAACAGGGTTACATTAGACATCATCTTGGCCAAAGAGGGTGGAGTCTGCCACGTCATCCATCAGCAGTGCTGTTCGTATATACCTGACAACAGTCAGAATATACACAAGGCCATAGACGAAATAGACAAGGCTAGGGACGAAGCACTCAACATACATACCGGGGAGGTATGGGAAACGTTTATACTATGGCTACAAGGCTGGGGATCATGGATATTGGAATTGGTCATTATAATAATAACAGTATTGATCACACTGTTTATCATGATCAACGTTTGCCCAGCATGCTGTGCAGCCTTTACTGCAAGCTGTACCCGATGCATGCCAAAGAGTAGTGACAAAAGACCCCACACCCACGAGGACGAAGGGACAGAGATGGTACCGAGAAAGACTCCCATATGTGATTTGGTATCAGATGGGGCAATGTAGAAACTAGCTTTCTTTGATGATACCAAATGCTTGAAATCTATTTCCTTGGGCCCCGCTATGTCAAACACGCAAGAAATCACTGCACAAACTGGTCGTAGGCTGCCATTTTGTCACGAGTAAAGCTGCTACTGTAACGCAAGGCTTGCACAACAAAGAACCAAAATAGAAATGCTTAGCTACAGATATTTTAGCATATCGCACATCTCAGCATATTAGATTGCGAAATGTTTCTGGTGCACAGGTTATGGAATTATACCAACATAATATATTGCATTAAGGTGGAAAGTCCCAAAAGCTGCCCACTTGGGACACGTGGTCAGCAACAGTACTTTTCGGACCTTAATTGGTATGGCGCTGCTTAGGCCTTCGCTAATTGGTCAATTAGACTATGCTTAATTTGTGTTACGTATATTATGATGCTGCATCCTTTATGTTTGGGCCTATAAAAACTGTCAAACGTCACGTCTTTGGACAATCAGTATCTATGCTGTCTGTCTCCGTGCTGCACGTATTTGCTTTGTTTGTTGGTCTCCAATAAATTGTGCCATCATTTGTGCTGACAGAGAATTGTATTTGTGGTATTATTTCTCATTCTTTATTTCAGCTTCCACAGTGGGACTAGACAGGGGTGTCTGCTGTCCCCTTTGCTCTTTGCGCTGACCCTGGAGCCCCTGGCAGCGTGAATACGTAGAGACCCCATTATTCGGGGCCTGAAATGGGCTGATAATTGGGATGACCGCATCTCCCTTTACGCAGATGACATTTGATGTATTTGGCATCCCCCAAAGCATCACTCCATAGAGTTCTTAATATATTCACGAATTTTGGCAAATATTCTGGATATACAATCAACTGGAGTAAATCCCTGATGTATGTCATTAGTGGAGTGCCTCCTTCCTTGCCCAGAGATTGCCCTGTGCAGGTGGCGAAAGACGGATTTCAATACCTTGGAATCTACTTAACATCAGACCCTAGGGCTAGTTACGAGCAAAATCTACTTCACCCGCTGCAGCGACTGAAACGAGACGTGGGAAACTGGAAAAATCTCCCAATATCATTATTGGGAAGAGCTGCGTTATTTAAAATGATGTCATTACGACGTTTCCTGTACACCCTCCAGGACTTCCCAAACCCGGTTCCAGCGAAATACTTTAAAGAGGTGGAAAGAATCCAGAGAGAACTGCTCTGGGATGGACAACCCCGTATATAATCCCTGAAACTGGTGCGGAGCTGGTATGATGGGGTATCGGACTCACTGACATTAAAAAATACTATTGGGCGGCCCACCTGGTTGCTATCAATCACGGTACATACCGTCATTGGGATGACTCGGGCTACATGATGGACAAATGGCTTTTACCAGGTGGTAACTTTAACATGGCTCTTTACTCTAAATCCTCAAAATTTTCTCTGACAGGGCCGACCAGGCATTCAGTACAAGTGTGGAATGCTGCCAATAGAAGTATGGGTTAGGTACAGAGAATTGCGCAGGCCACTCCCCTGTGGGATTCGGAGCAGCTGGGCACCCTGAGGAAAACGAAGGGATTCGATAGATGGGACATGATAGGGATCTCAAGGGTAGGCGACCTATGGAAAGGGGGAGGGATCATACCATTTGCTACCCTACAACAAGAATATGAGATGACTGACACAGAATATTTTCGCTACCTACAAGTGAGACACGCACTGACATCACAGATACCAAGGGGAGGGTCTTTGCCAGAGGCCGCACCCCTTGAGGACAGACTTCTGGACGGGTACATGCAAACAAAAGCGGTATCCCCAACATATAAAAAACTGATTAATAATGCCCGGGACCCCCTCGGAACGGTTCGTGGACACTGGGAGAGGGATGTTTCAGAACTGGACGAAGATGAGTCGCAGGAGGCGTTGGCTTCCCCCCGGAGGTTGCGATCTCTGTTCGATTGCGGCTGGTCCAATAAAAGATCCTCCATAGAATATACGTCTCGGGACCGACACTAGCAAGGATGGGTAAGACAGGTGACTTGGGGTGTAGGAGACACTGCGGCCAGGAGGGCACATTCATGCATATATTATGGGAGTGTGTACAAGTTCAGAAATACTGGGCAGGAGCCCACCATTGCTTTAGGGAGGTCCTCGAGGTGCGATTGGAAATTGATGCCAAAAGATGCACTCAAATATCTGGGAACCTACAGAACTGAGTAGCAAGGATAAAATATGGGTGACACTGGTCCTAATGGTAGCTAAAAGAAATGTGGCCAGATTGTTGGGCTCAAGTGCAGCGCCTACACTGGAGGCCTGGAAAGCTGACATGGAATGGTGCATGATGAGGGGAAAATCAGTTTATATTGCAAGAGGCTGCACGAAAAAATGGTGGCAAATTTGGGGCAGGTGGAATGACTATCGTGGCAATATCTGTGTCCCACCAATTGTCCCCTCTCTCTCCACTCCTAATACACCATAATTAATGTAACAAAGGATCACCAAGTATTGAAAGATGTAATCGATCTCTGTATGAATAATATGTGCTAAACCACACTCTATTCCATTGATTGTAAAATATAAACGTTGCATCATTGTTATCAATAAAAAGATTTTTACAAAAAAAGAAAGTTTCAGAATGGCACTTGCAAAATAAAGTTGTGTAGTAACGTGTGCAAAGCAGCAGACAGTCTGCAGCGTGCTCATGCTAACATAAGGAAGACGACAATGTCCCCATGGGCTATGTGACACTTTCCCACCACACCCTCATCAAGAGACTCCTTCACATCGGGATCCAGGGAGACGCCCTTAAATGGATCGCTTCCTTCCTCACAGGACGAACCCAAAGAATTGGCCTACCACCCTTCACGTCAGAACACAAGACCATCATCTGCCGCATCACGCAAGGTTCTTCCCTCAGCCCCACCCTGTTAAGCATCTACGTGATGCCCTTGGCTGACATCGTCAGGACCCATGGGCTCAACATCATATTCTAAGCAGATGACACACAGCTCATACTCTCCCTCTCGGAAGACCCCTCCACCACTGGAAACAACTTCCACAACTGCATGACCAGCCTTGCCAAATGGATGAATGCAAAGTGCCTGAAGCTCAACACGGACAAAACAGAAGTGCTGATCTATGGAAATAACACCTCCCTGTGGAACGATACCTGCTGACACCCTGAACTCGGCCCCATGCCCACACCGTCAGACAGCACCTGCATTCTTAGATTCATCCTAGACAGCAAACTCACCATGGATTGCCAGATCAATGCATTCGCCTCCGCCTGCTTCCTCACCCTGCGCATGTTTTGGAAAAATGGGGATAAATTATCAGAATTTTATGCAAACGTTTAAAAAAAATAGTACCGCAAGATAAATCAATCTGGAATTAACCCCTGTGAGTGATCTCAAAGTAATTGGTGCTTTTGAAAGAGACACATGGAGCCCAAGTGAACTGTCTGGTGGCAGCGTGGACGTCTAGGGGCTGGGCTTGTAGTGAACAGGCTGGTTTGGTAGTTCCTAGACAGTCATGGGAGGGTTACGGAATGGACCATTAGCAGAATGAGTGAAGGGGGTTTTGGAGTAAGTACGTGTGTTGCCGGTGTGACTGGACACATAGGGTTCAAGCAGAAAACTCAAGAGGAGAAATGTTGTTCCATTTTTCTCTCTTGTGTTTACCTCCTCTGCTTCCATTTCTCTCTTTTCTCAATCTCTTCTCATGTTTATTCTTCTTTTCTGTTTTCTTGCTCTTCTCTTAACCGTCACTCTCACATTCTTTATTCATACTTGCCTCTTTTCTATTCTCTCCTCTCCCATCCTATTCTCTTATATCTTTTCTGTCTCACACTTCCTTTTTCTTCGCTGTCCCACATATTTCCTCCCTTTCTCCCTCCTATCTCTTACTTTAATCTTCCTCTTCACCTCCTAGAACAACTGCAAGGATTTTTACCACCCTGGAAAAAGGCCCAGTTTTCTCTACCACTCTTACGACCCCCAAGCAAAGGAGCCATATTTTCTGCTCATACTGGTAATATGAAATTCTCCGCTGGCGGCAGCCGAGGCATTCATTTAGTATTCCTTCTGCAAAACTTACACAATCCTCTCCTCTCCACTCCACATCCTTTCTCCTTTCTCTTCTTGTTTTATAATATAATTTTTATTGAAATTTCTCAGACATGCCAAACATTTCTCTAAATTAACGCCCGCCTCCCGCCTTTCATACAGAATAGTAATAGTTACATAGTTAAAATATGAGTGACCAGCTCACCACAGGGTCAGCACATGGGTTACATAACAGTTTCCTCAAACAGGAATATCCTGCACCCCCAGATTCCCGCTAACCCCATCACCCCCACAACAATTCCTCTATAATCTCACCAATCTGTCCAAATGTTAGCATGTTTATTCAGGCAGCCTGCAGATTTCCGCCTTCCTCTTCTTAATCACACGCTTCTCCCACCTTCCTCTTTCTCATCCCTCACTTTCCTTTCTCTTTCCCACATACCTTCCTCTCACACTTTTTTATATGCATGCCCCATCTCTCTCCATCCCAACACCCTGCTCTCTCCCTTCTCCAGTCATTTTTTTTTAACTCACCTCATATAAACGCAACCTACTCTCTTCCAGACCATCATCTTACCATCCTCTCTCACAACTTCCTTTCACATATATTCTTGTCTCAACATATTTGTTTTATGAGACTTTTTGTGGATTTGTGATAACTATAAACAAATGACAGGCATTAACTGAGGAATAACATAAAGAAAATCATTACCCAGAATGTATGCCATCCAGACAACGACACAATGTATAAATATCATCTAATCGGAACATATATAATGTGTAGATACTTTGTGGCCACTTGGTGTTCTGAGATACCCGTGCAGTAGGTTACATTGTAACCAAGTGCAAGTAGTTTCACCGTGACCCCAAATGTTTCTGTGTTTGGTGGGGCATTCTTAAGCCATATAAAAGGACTCTTCCTCAGTATACCCACCTCAGCTGTGCAGCTAATGGTTGTGACGTCTCCGATGTTTAGTGATGTCCCTTTTAGTTAAAAGTATGCAAAGCTCCATCAATGTACTGTCTCCTCTCGAACCGCCCTCCTTCTCCAAACTTCCTGCTAAACGCACCTTGAGAGAAGAGTCGACCGACCTTTCAAGTACCTCGGATAATGTTCTCATGACTCTTACCCAGAAGGGTTTCGCTTTTGCTTAGGAGCAGGTCATCTGTACCAAGCCATCTAGTCCATTATGTCATCTGGTGCAGGCCAGGGAGAATTTAACCACCTTCCATAGATGCTCAGCAGTGTAGCACATTCTATATAAGTTACAAAGTTGTATAAGTCGAAATTTTGGGAAAATGGCTATCACCCTAGGGGCAAAAAGAAGGCTCATCCAATCTGCCTTATCCTATCGACCTATATCTGTCTTCCAATGATGAGGGAATGAATCACCTTTGATCTACCACCCTATCAATCTTCCCCATGAGCAGCTGTGCGACCAATGGGCTGTGCTCAGGTACTATCAATCCCTAAGGAAGTGGACATCAAGGGTGTGACCTCGTTGAAGGTATTTTAAAAAAATGAGCGTAAGCTATTATGAAGTCAGATTGTAGGTGGGGAATGATTTCAATTAAGAATCTTTCCATACATTGCCTGATTGAGAGGTGCCAACATTGTCCCGTGCTCTGAAATTGTCTAACTTCTTATCATGCCTCATAAATGTTCTCTGCCAGAAGGGTGTCTGTGAGGCAAGTTTACCACCCACCACCATTTAGTCCACCGACTAGCTTTCCGTCACCATTTAAGAACCACTATAATGTGGAGGAGGAGAATCAAAGGGACCTTGCAGCTGTATAGCAAATTTAGCATTCGTCATTTCTTCAGAAGAATTCATTCGATGTGAAAGTCTGGGTAGTCCCTTTACCCAAATGTTTGCACAAATGAAGCTGATGTCATTGGATCGAAACTTGTCAAGCTCGTGTTTGGTCATTTCATAGGGATAGTTCTGAAATATGTACAAAGAAGTTTAGGAAGGAGGATCATCTTAAAGTCTAATCCTCCCAAGTATATTGAGGGGTAGTTTGCTCACATAATGGTTGTCACTTATGATTTGGTTTCTGGAGGGCGAGGTTTAATTCCTAGCAGCGTGCAGGATCAATCGCCAAGTGTATCCCAAGATGTTTACATTCTGATGCCGTAGCAATGCAGGTCACCCCACTGCTGCATAGGTGGGTCCCCCCCTACAGTGGGACCAGGGTGGGTTTATCCAAGTTCACGTGGAGTCCCGATCACTGCTCACATAAATTCAGTATTTGCACGAGTCTCTGACTCATCCACCTGGGATATCGCAAAAAAGGAGTAGGTGATTCGCGTACAGAGAAATGTGGTCTTCATAATCCCACTGCAATTATTGTACCAGCCCATCATCCCATTCCAGGTTGCCAAAGATTTGAAGGCTAGGAAAAAAAAAAAGTAAAAAATGGGTCATCTCGGTCTTGTTCCCCTCTCAATATCAAATGAAGATAAAACACCATTGATTCTAACTCTGGGCACCTAATGATCATATAACACCTTTATGTACAGCGCGAAGTTCAATCGCGTAAGAACATGCTGCATGGTAGCCAGTCCAGAGAATCAAAGGCCTTTGTAAAATCAATGAGCCTTAGTGCAGAGGCGCCGGAAAAGTCCTGCATTCGCGTGAGTGCAGTCTGAACTCTTCGGATACAATGACTAGTGCCCTGTTTGGCATGAAGCCATTTTGGTTTCTTCATATGAAGGAGCCAATTACCCCCATCAACCTGTTTGCCAATGCCATGGCAAGGACCTTAACTTGAATGAGATTGGCCTGTACCATTGACAGATGTCGGGCGGTTTGCCCGGTTAAAGTAGAACTGTTATTGTAGCTGATTGGAGATCTCCAGGCAAAGATATGTTCAACCTGGCTTCGTCCAACATCCAGCAGGTGAGAAGACGTATTCAATGTAATCTGCAGAAAGAACTCCATAGGGAATCCGTTTGGACCTGCATCTTACTGGTTTGCATCCCAACCAAGGCACCAGCAAGCTCATCTTCAGTGAGTGGAGATTCAAGTTTGTTCCAAAGATCATTGGATTGACCTTGAAGGGGAAGGTCACCTATCAGGGGAGACAGATGCTCTATCTTGGGAATAGGCCTGGAGTTATACAAGGAGCGATATCAGTCTGTGAATACTTCGGCTATGTCAAGATTGTCTTTTTTCAATATCCTGGAAGTGTTTCGGATACAGGGGGCTAGTCTAGAGGTGGTCCCTCTGTGTCAACCAGTGCAACAGTTCACACGATATGTCCCCATCTCATAAACTCTCCATAAAGATGCTATCCATGTTAATCTAGCTGTGTCTAATGTCATTAGTAGGAGAGATTCTTTAGAGATCTCAAATTTGTGTAGCAGTGAGGTCTCCGTAGTAGATTTTGATATTGCTAACTTCTGTGTCTTTTAATCAATGTTTATGGGCTACATAGGATTTTACTTTCTCCCTAATTACCGTTTTAAGAGCTTTCCATATTATGCTACAGCCCAACTCGTGAAATAATCACTGACGGTGGATCTCAGCTGATCCAAGCATTAATTGAGACGCATCAAGAACAGGAAGTAATCATCTTTTACACAAGACCCATCAGAAGAGGCAACAATCACTGATGATGCATCTAAGTTCTTCTAAACCCTTCAAGAATATGAACTGATCACTGATGAAGGACCTCAGCTGGACCAACATTTCTCCAAAACCCATCAATAACTTTCATTATTGTTGATAAGAAATGGTTTGAGAAGTACATCTATTACCAAAGGAGATAAAATTGACATTGCTTAGACAATCCAAATTTACCCGGCACCTTCACAACTCTTTAGGACATAATCTCAACTCCACAAAGGTCAATCGGCACAAGCGTCAACATCAAAAGGCCACCAATTCAATACTGACTACAATAGCACATTCCCCTCATCACACTCAGTACACCACTTATCCGCTGCCATGTAAAAAAGACAAAATTCTGTGGCTAGTGGCAAGCCGATAGTAAGCACACATCGCCAATAATGTAGTCACGATTCTGGAATGAATGTTCTAGTAGACATTTTGGAAGTCAGATTATGGCAGCAAAACAACAGTGCAAAGACACACACACAAATCCATACACACACTCATACTCAGTTGCATATATGCATGTCCAAACTTACTGACAGATCATTCCTGACACATTCATACACATACCCAGTGACACACACAGATGCACAAATTGACTCAGTGACGCACATACTCCCAAACTCTTCCACACTCAAACATACACAAACCTATAGACAGATATGTACACAGAGACACAGGTAGATGCACGCTCACAAAGAGATGATTCAAAACTCACACACACACAAACACATGCAAACACACACAAAAAAAACATATACACACAGATGTATGCACTCCCACAAATCATTGTTACCATGCACACACAAACACAACAGACACATGCATACAAATGAATAGACAAATGTCTGCATGAACACACTTACAACCAGATGCCTACACTCCATGCATACTTACTCCAACACAGACCACATAACCATGTGATTACTGCTTATTGGTTGGGAGAGAAATTCTTGTTTTTGCTTCTTTAACAAAGACCCTTGGAACGATCTGGGCCCCAAACCCCCCAGACCATTGCTCTCTACTCAGTACATTTACCTGGTGGAAGCACAACCCATGCTGGAGGGTTAACCACTGGCCTCTCTGCATCTCTTACCTACACATACATAATGATAGATTTTTAACTAAGCAGGGCTCACGGCTGCCACTCACCCTCATAGTGTGATACTGTTCCTCTTCCCTGAGCTTAGACTCCAGAATGTATCTCGTCTCATTCCTCAGAGGCCGCAGCCAGTCCTGGAGCTTCACCTGCAGAGAGGAAAGGACACAGGTGACAACTGTAGATCCGTAAAGTGAAGTTGATCATTTGATAATAAACACTAAATAATAATCCACACATATGTAGAGTGTAAGTACCAGCCGCATATTCACATTTTAATTACCAATCACACATATCTTGTTATGTTATGTTAATCTTATAAGGTGCACAGCTACCCAAGGGTTTCCCAGCACCGCCTGATAGGAACAAAAGGAAAAAGAAAGTGCTCTACATATTGAACAACCAGGTTTTTAAACACTTACGAATATTTTCGTAAATAGTTTCAGTCCGAAGTGACGTAGGGAGGGAGTTCCATAAAGAGGGACCTAGACAAGAAAAGGCCCGTCGCCCATACGTGACAATCTGGTCCTAGGCACCGTAACTTTTGCCTGAGTGGCGGAACGTAAGAGACGTGGTGGGAGGTAAGGATGAACTAAAGCGTTTAAGTATTGGGGTGCCTTACCAACTTTGATTTTGAACATATAGCAAAGGGCTTTGAATTTAATACGATTCTCAACCCTGAGCCAATGTAGATACCTGAGATGGAAACTGTTTTATCAACCTTACAAAGTAGCCTAGCCGCCGCATTCTGCACCATCTGCAGTTTACGTAACACATCCTTCTTGGCTCCTAGATACAGAATGTTTCCGTAGTCCAGTCTAGAAGTGACAAGAGCCTGGACCACGGTACGTTGCGTAGACAAAGGCAGCATCCAAAGGATTTTCCTGAGCCATTTAATGATAGTGAAGCAGATTGAAGACACTTTCACCGCTTGTTGCTTCATTGATAACTGGTCATCGATTATAACACCTAAATTCCGGACCTGATGATTAGGCTGGGGCAGAGCACCCATTTCAGGCGGCCAGTGTTGAGGTCCCCACAGGTCTTTGTTCTTGCCCAAAATCAGCACCTCCGCCTTTTCACCACTGAGTTTGAGCAGGTTGGCTTGCATTCATCCTGCTATGTTCCTCAGCCCAGACTGAAGGGAAGATGATTTTGACGCCCTTTCAGCAGAAAGGGAGAAAACAATCTGGGTGTCATCGGCATAGGAGAAAAGGGACAACCCTGCATCTTCAGCAATCGTCGCCAGAGGCCTGACATAAATGTTGAACAAAAGAGGGCTAAGGATGGACCCTTGAGGCACCCCATAAGGTGAGAAATGAGTATTGGAGCTGGCCGTGGGGGAGAAGATCTGGAACGTGCGATCATTCAGAAAATCAGCAAGCCAGTTGAGTGCAGAACCAGTCACTCCCAGTGATTGCAGCGCATGCAACAGCACGGTGTGAGAGACCGTGGCAAAAGCAGCACTTAAATCTAAGAGTACGAGTGCCACGGTGTCCCCAGAGTCAACACGGTTGAGTAACATTTCTGTGACTCCAAGCAGACTAGTTTCAGTTGAGAAGCCTGGTCTAAAACCAGACTGAGCTGTGCAAAAATTTCTGGGATTCAACAAATGCCGTCAGTTGAAGATTAATGTGCTTTTCAAAAATTTTGTAGAAGGCTGGAAGCAAGGAGATGGGCCGGAAATTAGACAGTTGCGCGGGGTCGGCATTAACTTTTTTGAGAAGTGGGAGAACCATCGCATGCTTCCATGTTGACGGAACCATTGCTTCCTTTAAGGAGGCGTTGAGCAACTCCATAATTAACAACAAGAAGGACTGTTTGAGTTTCTGAAGCACAGTGATGGGAATAGGGTCCCTGGGAGAACCAGATCTAAGGCTGTCCAAAATCCGCCTGAAAGAGGTGCTATCTAGGAGCGCCCAAGTTTCTAATTTATTGGTAGGTGCAGAGGGCACACAAACCTGCGGTTTCATACTTCTAATTAACTGAGAGGGATTCATAGTTTGCAGTATGGCATTGGTAGGCTTGGATTCATTAAGTGTCGAGTATATTTTTTCAACTTTGTTAAGGAAAACCTAGCAAGATCTTCACATTGCAATTCAGTAAGATCCGGGGATTTAGGTTGGCATGTCGCGCCAGACAGTTCTTTAACAAGCTTAAACAATGTCTTAGAGTTATTCTGTTCCTTGGAAATGGTAAAGTCACATGCTCTGCACGTGCAACTTTACAGAGTGAATGATAATCTCTTTTTGCCTTTTTATATGCTAATTTGGTGTCTGGAGCGTAATTCTTTCTCCAGCGCCTCTCTAGTACTTTGCATTTCTCCACTTTTAGCCTCTCGGAAAACCAGGGGGCAGGTGGCCGGTGATTATTCACCATCTTGACAGACGACGGTAGGCAAACATCAATGGAGTTAAGGATCCAATTATGTACGGCATCCTCGTCTGCTATAGAAACTGGGCTAAAGCTGGGGACAGTCTTGGATAGGAGCTTATTCAAAGCTTCGATATCCAATTTTCCCCAATTTCTAGCTTTGGACTTAAGGCCGGGAGTAATCGAGGATAAACTAGAGAGACCTTTTTGACCCGGAAGCCCACCAAGAAGTGATCCGACCAAAGTATTGGAAGAGCTGGGGGCAACAAATGTTAGGCAGATTGGAAAATATTGGGTCTAATAAGTGGCCAGCCGTGTGGGTGGAGCCTGAATTACAAAGCGGGATGTTCATAGCTGCTAAATCAGAAATAAGTGCTGCGCTAATAGTACATGTCGGATCATCAAAGTGCAGGTTCAGGTCGCCCAGGATAGTAAAGTTAGCGGCGTCCAAGAGGTAGGGAGTGATTAAATCGGGAAGTGAAACAGCCCATGACCCAGCAGGCCCAGGAGGGCGACAGAGCAGAATACCTGAAAGAGTGAACTGGGGGGTTACGGCAAGTTTGAATAGCGCAGCCTCACAGCCCGCAAAAGATAGATCTTCAAATTTGCAAGTATAGGAGTTGTTATAGATGACCGCAATGCCTCCCCCCATTTTGATTCCTCTATCTCTCCTAATTATTGCGTAATTGGATGGTAAAGCAATCGCAATATCAGGGCCAGAGCTCTCACACAGCCATGTTTCTGTGATAAAATAGCATCAGGCTGCTTATTAGTCAAAAGGTCAAAAATAGCTGACTTATGCTTAGGGAGCGAGCGACAATTTATATTGAAGAAAGTGAATTCTTTATCAAGAACATTACTAGGTTTAGAAAAAGCATTAACCTGGGCCTTCTTAGTCCATAGGGGAGCAATAGAAGAGCTGCATCCTTTGCATGATTGTGTGTCAAATGCAAAGCTACAGCAGGGGCAGCTGGAATCCGTGATCTCAGGATTCAATGACACGCAGTCCGCCTGCGGCCCACTATTGAGGTCTGCCAACTGTTTGTAGGAGTAACTTATGGTAGCGTTCTTGGTTGGACCAGGGGTCATGGCCCCCGGTCGGACGCGGACGGGTGCAGACGGACTTGCCTTAGTCGCGCCTTTGGCGCGCTATCGGCGCGTCCACTGCGCGTCCGATCCATGTCCATTAAATAGAGTAATGGTCTTGATTTGTAAGTTTTAACCACAGTTTTCCAAGTAAGAAGCATCAGCCACACTTACCCGAGATGTAAGTACCAAGCGACACATGTACAGATTTTAAGTTTGTTTGTATTATAAAATAATTTTTGACCCAAATATAATAGATTTGCTCTGTATTGTTTAGCTTCTGTAAGGTCTGTTTCTTTCCTATATTTGATGTGATTTGTTTTATACAATTTGCTTCAACAAGCTGGCACTTGTTTTTAATGTATATTATATACATCCTATGTTTTCATAGCATATAAAACATGTTTTTGACAATTGCAGCCCTGATGAAGCTTTTCATAGAAGAGCGCTACGTGCTAGCTTTCTTGCTGAGTCTTACGCTGTTTACTGGAAGAAGAATAAAGAATTCATCTATAAAAGAAGCCTGGACTTCCTTGGTTATATGGAGTCAAAGACTGTTATATTTTGGTTGTTGTTGCCTCTGTTTGTGTATGAATTTAGAAGTTTGGATTTGGGGCGGTGGATCCAGGGGGTGAACAACACTACTTAAATAGAAGGTTTACAGGAACCAACCTGTGGGTGTGGAGAGGAGCCTTTAGCAGTCCACATTTTTGAAAAATGTACTAAGAGGGGCCGGAGAAAGGTGAGTAGAAGGAGAGGAGTAGGGCCTTCAGTAGGCATATGCTGAGGGGGGCTCATGAGAGGTTAGTAGAGGAGAGGAGTAGGGCCTTCAGATGGCATATGCTGAGGGGTGGCAGTGAGAGGTGCATAGAGGAAGAGGAGTATAGTGAAAATCGGGCTTTAGACCTGGCATCCTTGGCATGGTTTCCCCCTAACTTTTTGCCTTCAACCCTCCTGTTTGCTGCATTTGCATTGCTGGTTTTAGGACTCTGCACACCTTACCACGGCTAACCAGTGCTAAAGTGCGTGTGCTCTCTCCTTCAAACATGCCAAGATTGGCTTATTCCGAATTGGCACAATAATTTACTTGTAAGTCCCTAGTAAATATGCACTACCTGTGCCCAGGGTCTGTAAATGAAATGCCACGAGTGGTCCTGCTGTGTTTTAGAAAGACAAGGGAACCCAGTTGATGGTCAGGGACCTTGGATACAAGTTATTTCTAAAAACAAAATGACTGCTGTAATTCACATAGAAATACAGTGATGTCTATGTTTTAACTGTCCAAGTGGATGTAATCATTTAATGTGAACATCTGTAAGAACAACATTTAAGTGGGACATTTAACAACAGAAAAGGAAAGGACTCAGGCATTGAAGTAGCGAGGCCTATAACACAATTCAATAGTTAGGCCAACGGACATACATTACAGCAGCATAGCACACGTTGATAACAAGTAAGATTGTGTCAAGGTGTGAGGAGTCGACGACGTTTCGATCCCTTTATCCAGATGCTGGGATCATCTTCAGGACATCAGGGATGATGCCTGAGACGGATGCCTATTACAATTCAAGCATAGTAGGGTTGCCGGCCAGACCAAGACCGTAAAGGCGGAGGAGCGAACCAAGGATGGGAGCTCCGGGTGGTTCCTGAAGCGATGTCGGAGCAACTAAGGTGGTTCTGGTCAATTAGTGAGGCACGGTCTGGTTACATGTGCGCTTAGACTCGTGGGCAATGGATCAGTTACCTGGTTGTTGAGCGGAATTGTTCGAGTAGGCATAGGTACTTTCAGCCGGTAGTACGTGTACTCACGTGCAACAGTCCCTACGCCTACTCACAGGCAGGGTTCTCTCCGGCTCCACTGGAATGTTGTGAATAATCCCTGCTCTTCTACTCCCTGCATCCTTTTTCTAAAATTGTTGTAAAATATATTCATTGTGGGCATTATATTATTTTATTTTTAATGTGGCATATCAGGAATTTACAAGACTGACGTCAAATAACCAGGGAGAGCCAGCAATGATGAAGGCGGATCACAGCCCTCCGAGCAACAGAAGAAGCCATGATGTGAGCACCCCCGGGAAGAGCTAGAAGGCAACAGGGACCAGAAGGCCCCCTTCACCTCAAGCCAGCCCCTACCCTACATCAAAGTGAATTTAGATCTATTTCAATTCGGCAGCAGGTGCCATAAACGTGTCCACAATCTGTGTTTATACAGCATTTTTGGCAAAACTAAAATCTTCTGCTATGAAGAATCTTAGGGACGGGTGGGCGGGAATTTGCTGCTTTGGCTCAAACGAGAACAGAGACAAAGAGGGGTAAGTGAGGGTCGTCTGTGCCTATAAACTTCCTGTCTCTTCCTGCCAATGACCACCCCCCCCCTATCCCCCGGCTGTGCACAGGTGGTCTAGGCCACTCCTCCCTCATTCCCAAGAGTCCCTTTATATCGAACAATCTACAGTCAATCCAACTCGAAGAAGAAAGTAGACTCTGGAGGGAACATGGCCCAGCAGGGGAAAACCTCTCAGCCAATCTCCTCCTGGGTGCAATGAAAACTATGGGCCAGTGTGTTCAAACCCTCCGTGCGACTAAGGCCCTCACCTCGCTAATCACTGGTACGGGCTACATTCCTGGCAGGGTTCTCTGTGGCTGCTCTAGAATTTTGTGTCTAGAATCCCTGCTCTTCTACACCCTAGTGTAGGGGCTCAAGTGTGCAGCCTGTAGTCCCAGTTCTGTAGCAGATGAACCATGTGCTCCTATGCAACCTCTGCTCAGGCGTTCACTTGTCCAAAGTGCGATTCGAAGACTGTGACACACACACCCTGTGCTCTTCTGCAGAAAACTCTGTGGGCTGGGACTCTCAGTTTGTGACTAGTGATCCCTGGGCTGCAACAGTCATAACGAGTGCATTTCTGCACATTGGGGATCACGGCATGAGATCTGTGATCCCGGGACAAGCACAGACGTAAGTTGTACTCCTGGCCCTCTCTCTGGATAGAGCCACGGAACTCCCCGAGATCCCGGAACAGATATAGGGCCTGATTACAAGTTTGGCTGACAGGTTACTCCGTCGCATACGTGACTGATATCCTGTGCGCCGTATTACGAATCCCATAGAATATAATGGGACCGCAATACGGCAGACAGGATATCCGTCTCATTTATGATGGAGTAACCCTATCAGCCAAACTCTAAATCAGGCCCTGTGTGTACCCTTGGGTCTCTTTCACTATAGAGCTGATGGTGCTTGAGATGCTTGAACTATCACAGACACACTGTGCACATCTGCATCCCCTGTACTACAGAGCCCACAGCACCCCTCGAGGTCCCAGAACACACACAGACACACCAAGTACTCTTAGGGCATCCTTCTCTACGGAGCACAGAGCACCGCTTGAGGTAGACATATTGTGTACTCTCAGGGCTCCTTCTCTACGGAGCACAGAGCACCGCTTGAGGTAGACACATTGTGCACTCTCAGGCCTCCTTCTCTACGGAGCACAGAACCCCGCTTGAGGTAGACATATTGTGTTCTCTCAGGCCTCCTTCTCTACGGAGCACAGAGCACCGCTTGAGGTAGACATATTGTGTTCTCTCAGGCCTCCTTCTCTACGGAGCACAGAGCCCCGCTTGAGGTAGACATATTGTGTTCTCTCAGGCCTCCTTCTCTACGGAGCACAGAGCACCGCTTGAGGTAGATATATTGTGTTCTCTCAGGCCTCCTTCTCTACGGAGCACAGAGCACCGCTTGAGGTAGACATATTGTGTTCTCTCAGGCCTCCTTCTCTACGGAGCACAGAGCACCGCTTGAGGTAGACACATTGTGTTCTCTCAGGCCTCCTTCTCTACGGAGCACAGAGCACCGCTTGAGGTAGACACATTGTGTTCTCTCAGGCCTCCTTCTCTACGGAGCACAGAGCACCGCTTGAGGTAGACATATTGTGCTCTCTCAGGCCTCCTTCTCTATAGAGCAGGCAGAACCGCTTTAAATCTCTAAGCACTCACAGTGCTTGAAATCCTGGGACACGCACACAAACCATACCCGCTAGGACCACCTTCTTAATACATCCCAGAGCACTGCTCGAGATACCAAAACCCTCAGAGACACAAGTCTTGGGCCTTCTTCTCAATCAAGCTCGTAGAACCTCTCTGGGTCCCTGGACACTCACAGTAATTCCGTGTACTCTTGGGCATTCTACAGACGTGCCTCTGAGACTTGAGGTGTGGGATGTGTGATTCCGGGTCTATGATAATCATAGCTTGTGCTCTTATGCCGCATCTTCTATGGGGCAAGGGCTTCGTGACCCCAAGGCTGTGACACGCGTGCCTTTCTGCCCTTGAGTTGACTTTTTCTATAGTCCTAAGAATGCAATGAGTGATCCCTGAACCCCTGCAGACACACCTTATGTTCTCCTGCAGCCTCCTGTATAAACTCACAAAGTGTCTCTTCATATATGAATCCTGAACACCCACACACAAACCTTGTGATCTTTGTCACCCCTCTCTATGGAATCTTAGGAGTGCCTTGTATTTCTAGTCATCTAAGCACAAAACTTGTCAGCCTTTGCAGCCTTCTCTGTGGGACTCACCGAGTGAATTCACTGGTAAACACTGAACACCCACAGACGTACTTTGTACACTTCTGCAGCATCTTCTGTGGGGCTAAAGCTGTTGGACATGTGACCACAGGACTGAGACAGACATAACATCCCTTGTTATCTTGTTAACCCTATTCTATGGGGTTAACACCTTGTGCTCTTGTGCAGAATTCTCTATGGAGACCTTGCAGTACAATGAGTTATTTCTGTATTCCTCGAGACCTGTGATACTTAAAGTACGGCCCGTGGGCCGCTTGCGGCCCTCCTAACCTGTACATGAGGCTCAATGGGCACCAGCAGCACTGGGCTGCTGTTTACTCGACTCAGCACTAACATGAAAAAAATATATATATGAAATGAAATTTGTACTTGTAAAGCGCACTGTTACCCTAGGGTGTCCTGGCGCTGTACGCATACCGCTGTGGAACCCTTCCTGTCTTTTCCCTGTGAAATGTCCACTCCTGGGCACCCCCAAGGTGAAGCCAGGCATCCCAGCGCTGGTGGGGCCGTTGTGGAGATTAAGAAAGCTATTGCCCAGAGTTGCAGAGTGGGTCCCATGATTAGAATAGGCACCGAGGCGAGAATTATCAGTTCCGAGGAAATTGAGCCCAAGACCCGCCGAGGTGGGAATTGAACCCTGGTCCCGGGCCAGATCTCTGCATCAGGATCTGCCGCTCTAACCATTGAGCCACACTTCTCCAGCAAGCACTGATTTAAAGGTTAATTGCAATCAGGAAAGGAAAGTAACTAACCCTTAACTTTAGGAACACCTTCATTTTTAAAGACAGCAAAGTTGTAAAAATACAATAGTGTTTTTAAAATTCAAAAAGTGTATTTCATTGACCTGTAGAACCATTTCACCTTAGTAAATCAAATTATAGCAGTGCATTCAGAAGTATTTTTTTTTTAAGTGATGGCTTTCAAACATGAATTTAGAAACGTTCATGCCCCCCCTATCCTGACAACAATGCCATTAGGGATTACACCCAAGCACAAGAGATGGTTTTGTACAGCATGCATCCTGAAGTCATGTATTTCGAGTTCCTCTTCTATGTGATAATTAAGAAAATGGAGGGAAATTGAAATAAAACAATTGCCCAGGGTCACACAATTTGGTCAAGAGGAGAAGCCGGGATTCATCCCAGGTTTTCTAGTTTCACATTGCGCAATTGAGTTCAGCCGCTAGATATACATGCGTTGCTCCCTCTACACCCACTTTACATCGCCCGCTGGCATCCGTGCGGCCCTCGGTCACACCATAGACCAAACTTTGCTGCCTCTACGGGGCTCAATGTGTGGGACTTGTGACCCTAGGGCTGTGACATACCTTTCTACTCTTGGACAGCCTTCTCAGTGTAGTCCTACACAATTGGTGACCATTAGGGATAAAACAACAACCCTGGATTTCCAGATCTGAATGGCCTTGCATGGGCCAGGACACTTCCTTGGGTGGGACTGGCCCAACTTCTAGAGCCGGGCCTGCTTCCCTATATTACTCAAGCACTGACTTCATCCGTGATCCCATAACAGTCTCACACATACCTTGTACTCCTCTGCAGCCTTTGAGTTTCAAGGAGTGACGTCACTTGTGATCCCATAACACCTGAACACGTACCTTGTACTCTTGGGCAGCTTCCTCTATGGGAGTTACTGAGTGAGACCTGTGCTCCTTTGATCTGTCACACACAACACAGATGAGTGTCTGATCCTCGTCACAGAACAACCTCAGTTTCTCCTCGTGTTTCTCGCACAGATTCTCCTGTGGGGGCTCCACGGGGGGCAGGTGAAGCTGTTTTACCATTTCCACCATGTTTCCCAGTTGCCTGTTGGGTCGGAGGCTTCTCCCTGGAGATATTTTTCTGCACTGCGGACAGGGGAAGTTTCCGTCTCTTCCCTCCCAGCTCTGAGTGATGCAGGAGCGGCAGAAGTTGTGTCCACAGTCTGTGGACACAGGATCAGTAAAATATTCCAAACAGATGGAACAAAAGTGGCCTCATCTTTGAGATTCATGAGCTGAGCTGCGGCAGCCATGATCCCAGAAATGCAGGAAGGTAAAGTTTCGTTTCTCTGTTTGTAAAGTGGGAGTGTCTGTGTGTCTCCTCCTCCTCTTGTGTGTGGTGGGACTTCCTGGTTCAATGTCTATGTAAAGTGGGGGTGTCTGTGTGTCCCCTCCTCCTGCGTGTGATGGCTTTTTCTGGTTCTCTCGACAGTGGGAGCGTCTGTGTCTCCTCCCATGTGCTTCAGGTTGCACGGAGATTTTTTGTCCTAAATTGCGCTCTGGCCGCTGCTGAAAGGGTGAACAGCCTCAAACACGCTGCCGCTTTCCTCTTGGTTCACTGAATAAAGCCTCTCTAATTGTATTGTAATTGCATGGATATAGCGCTGGCTACCTCGGAGGAGACATCGCAGCGCTACATGTGCAAGTTCAGCTCTGACTGCAGAAACCCGGGCCTCGGAGAGGCTGGTAAATCACCCCAGACTGGCCCACGGGTGTTTTATTTCTGGGCAGAAGAGGGCGGCAGAGGGATGAGAGAAATACAGGAAATTAAAAGGGACTCCAAGACTTTCAGTCTGAGAAAACGAGGGAAAGCAGCGGGTGGAAGAAGGAATACACGGGGGCAAAACAATGTGTGAAAGAATAAAAGGAGAAAAGAGATGGAAAGAAGGACATAAAGGCAGAGAGAGGGGAGGAAAAAGAATGTCTGAAGAGGAAAGGCAGCAACAAGAGGTGAAGAAACCAAAAGGACGGGGAATAGAAGACGCTTCAGCTTTTTATAACTGAAAGTTTCACAAAGCCTCATTAACTGAACATGAACAGATACAGCAGGGGTTGCACCAATGCAAGGTTCCTTTAATGCACAGAACAGGCACACCTTGTTTGCTCTTGTTTAGCGTCTAGTGCATTCTGGGACTTGTAGTTTGTCGTTTTACATTATGAGTTTTATCTCAAAACTCAGGGCAAGCGAGAGCTGTGAGCTAAAATGCCAGGACTGCTCTGAGGTGTCAAACACACAAAAGGTGATGGCAGGAAGGCTTCACTCTACGTAATCCAATCCATCATTCCTTTGCGCTCCGCGCCACCTCAGTGTGGACCCAGCCATATGCAAATCAGCCTTGATCCTGCTCCAATAGGAAGAGTCCATATGCAAATCAGCCTTGACCCTGCTCTATTAGGAAGAGTCAAGCCGAATTGCCAGGCCAGGTCCTCCCTGAACCCAGGGCCGGTTTCACACTGACGGGGGCTCTTCAGCGGGTCCAGCTTGGCTCCAGTGACTCAACGAACGAAGAAGGATGGGTTGGAGGTGTGACCCGAGCGATTGCCAGTGGTGGGACAAGTTACAGGCATTCCTCCCGTCTCCTTTTGTCTGCTTGAAAGTGTCACACATGGCAGGGGCGTAACACAGGCCCCCACAGTGCGGGGGGGCCCCCAAGCTCCAGTGGGCCCTCTCAGCACAACACTATGGCCGGAGAGCTCCTGATTGAGCCTGGAGGGGGCCCCTCCACCTACCTTGCAGGGAGGCCCCCTCAAGTTTTGTTACGCCAGTGACACATGGCACGTGTGCAGTATGGACAGTATGGACATCAGCCGTGCAAGGTTCCCGCACTCACACGGGGTGGGTACAGCACAGACAGCAACAGCACAAGCACCGCGCATGCGCAGAAGAGTTACTGTCATGGGTAACAGGTACAGCCATAAAGCAAGCAAGGCGGCCGCATAGGGTACCTGGGTACGTCACATACAAGACTGAGGGGGAACAAATAAAACTACTAAATCAAAGCTCAGCCTGGATCTATGTGTGTGTGTGGTCTTTGTATTGCGTGCCCCTGCCGGAATGCCACATCCAGCTGTACAGGTCAAAGTTACAATCACCGGAGGGGCCGCTGGGCTCCGAGAGCTTCAGTGGTCTTTATTGCATCGTGATGTAGTGTAGCGTTGTTTTAAAAGGTGTATTTTCAGCTTTAAGTGGCTATTTATCCGACACTAGCAAAGAGTGCATAATCGCTGCTATTTACCCAGCGGCCGCCTAAATATCTGAAATTTCACGGTTTATCCGGCCGCAGGTTAAATTCATAGAGATGATGCACTATTTGACCAGCGGCGAGATACATAGTGTGAAGGGGTCTTTATTTACCTAGACATGATGAAAGGAGGGACTCCGGGCGAGGGTAGAGTGGGGCCATCTTGTAATGGGAGTGCAGGAATGTGAGTGAAGGATGTGAAAGTAAGTGTATATACGAATGTACAAAAGTATGTGCAAAGGGAAGTGCATGAATTCAAGTTCACGTTTAATAGTGCTTTATTTAGACAATTAAGTCCATCAAAGTGAGAACCATGCGATGCAAATCTAATCGTAATTGATAAGACCAGTAAAAACGCTCTATAAATAATGCTGTTCGTAGATAATTTTAAGCTGAAAAAGTAAGAAATGACATGGTAAATGCAAGCAAATATAAAAGATTCCAGCTGTTCTCACAGCGTACAGAAAAGACATTTAAAGCTTCAGCTGATGCTGACAATTCATAAAATAAATATGAGCTGTGATTAGAATGAGACGTAAAGGCACAACAGCGTGTAGCACGACGGCACGGATACAAATCTGAGAAAGCCATTGTGACCCTGCGAGCACAACGATCTGTGAGGGCCGGGTTGGGTGGTATATACAGGGCCCTACGCACAGGTCTGCCAGCTTAAAACACCTCGAAGTGCCTGAGAATTTATTGCTGTTTTGCTCGGGGTGTGGGGGCTGGGTCGGAATGTAAAGTGAAGCGTGCTGTGAATGGCCTGGCAACAAGCAACAATATCTCAAATGGTATCAATGGTGAAGACAGTTAAATAAGTATGTAACATACATTACGAGGAAGGAAAGAGGGAGACTCACGCAAGATTTTTCAAATGTGCACATGGCATCATATAATTGGAAAAAAGTTTTTAGAAGACGGTACAGTTGTATCAGCACTGTAAGCATGAATCGTATATACAGCCCAATTTGGACTTGGTGCACAAATGTGCTTGTGACACATATAGGTGGCGACGCAAGTGACAAAGTGCAAACAGCAAAAAGGCGCTTAGTGACAAACGGTGAAAGTATGTACAAGTGACTGTGTGGTTCAGCACGAAATGATTCACAATAGTTGCGTAGGAATAGATTGCGTGAGTTAAATAGAACCACACGGAGTAAAGGCGCCTTCAATTGCGCTGAGGGGTCGACGACGTTTCGATCCTATTGACTCAGTATCATCTTCAGGACGGGGCTGCTGTATTGAAAGTGCTGAGAATGTTGCGGTTCCAAGTCCTCACTAGGAGGGAGAAGGTAATCCGGCGTCTGTGGTAAGGTGCACCAAGGAGTGTGCAAAGCTCGGCGAGGGTTAGTCTGTGCGGTCGCCGAGTGGGGAGCCGTGATGGAGGTCGGTGTATTTTGCCCGGCGCCTTGGAGGGCAGCGTCGCAGGCAACGGAGGCTGGCGAATGGATATCCACGGAGAGACCGGGTATCGGAGAATCGGGCGAAGGAATTAATCCAGGGGAAGGTGCGGCGCTTCAGACAGCCGTAGACCGCCACAAAGGTGTCCGGTTTCAGTTTCTGCGCGCAGATTTTTCAATGTCTGAAGCGCTGCACCTTCCCCCTGGATTGATTCCTTCGCCCGATTCTCCGATACCCGGTCTCTCCGTGGATATCCATTCGCCGGCCTCCGTTGCCTGCGACGCTGCCCTCCAAGGCGCCAGGCAAAATACACCGACCTCCATCACGGCTCCCCACTCGGCGACCGCACAGACTAACCCTCACCGAGCTTTGCACACTCCTTGGTGCACCTTACCACAGACGCCGGATTACCTTCTCCCTCCTAGTGAGGACTTGGAACCGCAACATTCTCAGCACTTTCAATACAGCAGCCCCGTCCTGAAGATGACCCTGAGTCAATAGGATCGAAACGTCGTCGACCCTTCAGCGCAATTGAAGGCGCCTTTACTCCGTGTGGTTCTATTTAACTCACGCAATCTATTCCTACGCAACTATTGTGAATCATTTCGTGCTGAACCACACAGTCACTTGTACATACTTTCACCGTTTGTCACTACGCGCCTTTTTGCTGTTTGCACTTTGTCACTTGCGTCGCCACCTATATGTGTCACGAGCACATTTGTGCACCAAGTCCAAATTGGGCTGTATATACGATTCATGCTTACAGTGCTGATACAACTGTACCGTCTTCTAAAAACTTTTTTCCAATTATATGATGCCATGTGCACATTTGAAAAATCTTGCGTGAGTCTCCCTCTTTCCTTCCTCGTAATGTATGTTACATACTTATTTAACTGTCTTCACCATTGATACCATTTGAGATATTGTTGCTTGTTGTCATATTATTACCCAGATCTCAATTGGTTTATGGGTCAAACTCCTGTTGTTTTTTCCGTGAATGGCCTGGGGCGGTGTTTGTCAGTAATAAAGTATAAGTGATCTTAGCCTAACGCCGGGTATGTATGGAAATTCTTATGATTAGCGCTAGAATAAAACAGGGGAAAGAAAGCCAAAGATTAGACTAAAGGCAGCTAGAGAAAAAAAAAGTAGTTCCTTGTGCTAAGGTTAAAAGAGCAGTGTGTTTAATATAGGAAAAGTATGAATTAAAAACTAGCATATCTTGGTTCGGCCACCAGGGTGAGGGAAGATATCAAGGGGTTGAATAAGACAGTTTCAGCACAGAATTAGCGAAAAGTAATTGGCAGGGACAATTGATGACCCTAACCTGCTGGCTGATCTATCCGAGCAGCCAACCCATAATGCCGTTCACTGTCCAAGGGCAGAGTATTGCAAGCTCATAGGTCGAGTTCGATCTTCCGCATTCTTAGCGCTGCGCCCTACAATTCTGAAATGATTGGAGGTGGATTTAGATTTCTTATCATTTTATGTGCTTTGTCCAGAAATGTTATTACTCCAGCGGTTGCTTGTGGAGGTGCTTCACTCAGAAAAAAGTTCACAGCTGCCGGAATTGTTTGAATCCCTTGTTTGAGAAGGAGGTGGCGGAGGAGCCCTCTGCGGTCATCGATTAGTGCCGGTGAAATGCACAGCAGGAGGGGTAAGGACTCTTGTAGACGACCGCAAAGGCGGCACTTATTGCTGGAGGGACGAATTGACCAAGGTGGAAGCAAATTCAATGAGGAATAGTTGCCAATTCGAAAAGAGCCAAACTTGGTTTCATAATACACAGAGAGTTTATCTGTGGTGTATTTTTTACACCTCTTTTATCATAGCTCCCTGATTTCTGCTCTTGAAAGTCCGACGGTCCTGTTCAAAGGATTCTTTATGGAGTGATTTGTTTACAGCAAGTTTAAAAAGCAAGTGAGGGAGGTCTTGGTTCCAGAAGGTTGCTGCGTTTTTAACCCCCAAAGCGTTTTCAAAGGGCCATCTTCCAGGGGTTTTGGGATGCACAGTTGGTCACTGATTAAACTTCTAGCCATATTAAATTCTTCAGAGTACCCTTCGTTTGCCGCACGTGCTGAGTGCAGATATTTAAGACGGCGGCTTCCTGTGCTAAAAGTTGATTACACAACATGAATTCCAATCTGATCTGGGCTGCAGAGGTGTGATGAGGGAGTTTGAATATTGATCTAAAAACAGAACTCTGGATCGTGTTTAAAAAGGAGCACAAATTCCCCAGAGAGCTTCCAGGTCATAACCTAAAGTGGGAATAGGTTTGGCTTTTACCATCTTCAGTAGCGGCTCCAAGGAGGGCTGTTTTATTTGATTGAAGATGGTTTGGAAGGCAAATCTGAGTGATGCAGCTTTGGGTTTTGATGAGTTTGAGTGTGTTAAGTGTCCACCCTTATCCAGCCGCATCCCAGGTATTTGTAATTTGGTGCTACATTCAGACGGGATTATTTAGATGCCATGTGCCTGTTTTTAGGTCTCGCCTACGCAGCGCGCATGCGTTGCATAGGAAAAAGACCTTTAGCCATCGATTCCCTTTTTCAGGCAAAAACGTGCACGCGTTGCATTGCTTTGAATGGCAAAGCGTGCACGTTTGGCGATTCCCTTGCGGGAGTGAGCAGCGGCGCCATATGTTAGCAATTATCGCGCCTTGCTGCTCGCTCCCGCAAGGGAAACCGGCGCAGGCCCCCTCCTCTCGCCCCTCCCCCTGCTGCCACGCGCGCTTTTTTCTGTTTGTTTCTGTAATCTGTTTACTTGAAAGCGTTTGTTACAGTGCTCTTATCGGCAGGGTAGCGCTGTGTCGCTCTCAGGCTTTGTCGAAGTTGGCATCTGACAAAAACTGGAAAAATAAATATACTGCAAAAACCACACACATTGACTTTTGGACCCAGTCTGAACCCCACACACCTGGCTTAGCAAGAAGTTAGGAAAATATGGCTGTGTGGGTCTTTCCGAAGGGCGGGATGTGCCCTTTGACTAGAGCTGCTCTTTTGAGATCCCTTTAGGGGACGCGGCCACGTTACCCCTCTCAGCTCATGCCCGATAAACTTTTTTGGTGCAGTATTGGGGTAAAAGTCGTCTTACCTGCGGGAACCCGCGCGTCCTACTCTGGGCCAAGCAAGGACTCAGGCGGGACCTGCATATAGCGCCTCTCCTCGACCCAGTTGTTCAGGCCAGGGAAGGCCGGGCAGCGCAGGCACGAGGGCATCATGAGGGGGGCGCCTTGCTTCGGAGGGCGGCACGAGGGGTCAATCCGAGGGAGCCTGGGGGCTGGAGGATGCACACAATGATATAAACCTTCTCAGCCGCGACCACTCTTATAGCGTCAACCCAGGTGTGGGGGTGGCCCCTCCCTGCTAGAGGCTTTGTACCACAAAGATGGGCTGACTCTTGGGGGGCGACGCGATGGGTTGCGGGGGAGGTCAGGTGAGAAGTTGTTTTACCAACTATAGAGATGTTGCTGATTGTAGTTACAATAATATGCAGCCGAGGGGGTTGTGTAACTGCCCTCAGCCGAGGGGGCTGCGTATCATTGTAACTGCCCTCAGCCAAGGGGCTGAATATTATTGTAACTGCCCTCAGCCAAGGGGGCTGCATATTATTGTAACTGCCCTCAGCCGAGGGGGCTGCATGTTATTGTAACTGCCCTCAGCCGAGGGGTCTGCGTATTCTTGTAACTGCCCTCAGCCGAGGGGGCTGCATGTTATTGTAACTGCCCTCAGAAACAACATTATAGTTTATCTTAAGACTTTCTTGTTCCTTTTATTTACGCCGAGATCTGCAGAAACGTCCATTTTTAACTTGAATTTAAATAATTCGTTCACGAGGATGTGAAATGCACAGACCTCAGGGATGGGTCTTGCTGACTCTCACACTTCTCCACAGCTGCCGCATTTCTCCACTGTCTTGTGTTTCCACGGCCATCCTTCTTTCCACAGCTGCCGCATTTCTCCACTGTCCTGTGTTTCTACGGCCTCTGCTCCATCCTTCTTTCCACAGCCCTTGCTTGTGTTTATAGTCCTGCCTAATCCCTGCCGTCCAGGCAGCTCTTCAATGCCCAACAGCTGTTCATCGCCCACTTATGTAGCATCATCTCCCCACAGCCACAGGGCCGCTCCCTAAACCTAACTCCTCTCCACAGCTACCTACCGGATCTCTACCGGGCCTTACCTTGTCTCCACAGCTGCAGCATCACCCCACAGCCACAGGACCTCTTCCCAGCCCCCCTTGTCTCCACTGCTGCAGCATCTCTCTACAGCCCCAGCATCACCCCACAGGACTTCTTCCTAGCCCTCCCTTCTCTCCACAGCATCTCTCTACAGCCCCAGCATCACCCCACACCCACAGGACCTCTTCCTAGCCCCGCCTTCTCGCAACAGCATCTCTCTATAGCCCCAGCATCACCCCACAGCCACAGGACTTCTTCCTAGCCCCGCCTACTCGCAACAGCATCTCTCTATAGCCCCAGCATCACCCCACAGCCACAGGACTTCTACCTAACCCCGCCTTTTCGCCACAGCATCTCTCTACAGCCCCAGCATCACCCCACACCCACAGGACCTCTTCCTAGCCCGCCTTCTCGCAACAGCATCTCTCTATAGCCCCAGCATCACCCCACAGCCACATGAAATATGTCTACCCCCTCCTTCTTTCCACAGCTGCAGCTTCTCTCTACAGCCCCAGCATGACCCCACAGCCACATGACTTCTTCCTAGCCCCCTTCTTTCCACAGCTGCAGCGTCCCTCTACAGCCCCAGCATGACCCCACAGCCACATGACTTCTTCCTAGCCCCCTTCTTTCCACAGCTGCAGCATCTCTCTACAGCCCCAGGATCACTCCACAGCCTGAGGACCTCTTCCTAGCTCCGCCTTCTCTCCACAGCCACATGACCTCTTCCTAGCCCTGCCTTCTCTCCACAGCTGCAGCATCACTCCACAGCCAGAGGACCTCTTCCTAGCTCCGCCTTCTCTCCACAACTACAGCATCTCTCTACAGCCCCAACATCAGCCCACAGCCTCATGACGTCTTCCTAGCCCGCCTTCTCTCCACAGCTGCATCTCTCACAGCCCTAGGATCACTCCACAGCCACATGACCTCTTCCTAGACCTGCCTTCTCGCCACAGCATCTCTCTATAGCCCCAGCATCACCCCACAGCCACATGACCTCGTCCCAGTACCCCCTTCTCTCCACAGCTGCAGCATCTCTCTACAGCCCCAGCATCGCCCCACAGCCATAGGACCTATTCCCAGCCCCACCTTCTCGCCGCAGCATCTCTCTACAGCCCCTGCATCACCCCACAGCCACAGGACAGCTTCCTAGCCCCGCCTTCTCTCCACAGCTGCAGCATCACCCCACAGCCACAGGACCTCTTCCCAGCCCCGCCTTCTCGCCACAGCAGCTCTCTAAAGCTCCAGCATAACCCCACAGCCACAGGACCTCTTCCTAGCCCTGCCTTCTCACCACAGCATCTCTCTATAGCCCCAGCATCACCCCAAGCATTGGCATAGCCAATAGGTCTCGCCTTTGGGACCTTATAAGTGTTTAGCCATGTAACGGTTGATGTTGTTGCACCACGGATATTGTGCTGCATAACTAAATACTTATAAGGTTCCAAAAGCGAGACCTATTGGCTATGCCAATGCTTGTTTTTCTTTTCCTGCTGAAAAGTACGATCTTCGTCTTCTCATAGTTCACCGTCATACCGTTGATGCCGCTGTGCTTCTGTAAGGAGTCAATCAGTCTTTACAGTCCTTCCGCAGTTTAACTTAGGAGGACGATGTCGACGGTGTAGAGCAGGGAGGTGATGGGTTGGTTTGCTAATTTTGGTGCATCCCTGATTATCAAGTCCAGTGCGGGCGCCAGATCACACATTAGCAGGTTGAATAGGGCTGGGGCTAGAGCGCAACCCCGCTCGACGCCTTGTTCTATTTTTATGTTGTTGAAAGCGGTGCAGTTGTAACCCAGTTTTACTCCGGCCCAAGAGTCAGAATAGAGCGATTGAATGCCCCGGAGTCTGGGGTCGGGGACGTCCCAGGCTTTGAGTTGTAACTAGAATAGTTGGCGATTAACAAGGTCAAAGGCCTTGCTGTAGCCCAGTAAGCAGCAGTACAGGAGCTGTTTTTTCTTTGTCTGCTTTGCCACCAGCCTCCCGATGGCCGCTAGATTGTCAGTGGTGCCCAGCAGGGGCCGGAAGCCTGTTTGTTTGACGGGAATCAGTTTTTCGAGTCGGCCCGTGCATCCAAATCCTCAAGAAGTAGGGAGGCAAAATATTTGGGTTCAGCATCCTGGAGTGCATGAATTAAGGTTGTTTATAGATCAAAAAATGGTGTAATCAATTTTGATTAAAAACATTTATGCTATTTTAATATTAAAATAAGCAATGTAGGAATCAAAACTCCTGTCTCAGGAGCGTCAGGATGTGACGCACAGATATTCTGTGCTGCAGTCCACGAGTATTTGGCTGCAAAGAATAATGAGGGTGGTTACAGTGGCGGCTCCTCCACTAAGGCGGAGGAGCATTGCCTCACTGAGCAGGTCAAAGAGGAAAAAAAATGATAATAACTCATTGTTATTGTCATTTCATTTTTCCCCTTGCTCAGCTGGGTAAGAGCGGGGCTGCTCTGCTCACAGAGCAGGGCAGGGGAGGCGTGGTTTGCTCACTCCAAGTATAAAGAATAATGATTGTGGTTTTAAAGCAGGTTACATAAAGGTTTTATTCACTTATGAAAATGCGTGTATTTTAATGTTCATGATTTTTTAGGTCTGGGCTCATTTTGGCTTCTTGTAAAAAGCCTTGTACTAGCTTCAGGCTTCTTATTAAGGAGGATTCAGACCTGCCCGGACAACAGCAGTCGACAAGCAGCAGCAAAAAGGGAATGCATAGAGACGGGAAGTGTCTGGGCCACAGAGGGAGCAGACCTGGCGGGACAGCAGAAGTGAACAAGCAGAAGCAAACAGGGACTGCGGAGAAACGAGCAGTGTCTGGGCCACGGAGAGAGCAGCCCTGGCCGGACAGCACCGATCGACAAACAGCAGCAAACAGGGAATGCGTAAAGACAAGTAGTGTCTGGCCACAGAGGGAGCATCCCTGGCCGGACAGCAGCAGTCGACTAGCAGCAGCAAACAGGGATTGTAGAGAGACAGGCAGTGTCTGGACCACAGAGGGAGCAGGCCTGGCCGGACAGCAGCAGTCGACAACCAGAAACAAACAATGACCGCAGAGAGACAGGCAGTGTCTGGGTCACATAGGGAGCAGCCTTGTCCGGACAGCAGCAGTCGACAAGCAGCAGCAAACAGGGAATGCAGAGAAACAGGCAGTGTCTGGGCCACAGAGGGAGTAGCCCTGGCCAGACAGCAGCAGTCGACAAGCAGCAGCAAACAGGGAATGCAGAGAGACAGGCAGTATCTGGGCTACAGAGGGAGCAACCCTGCCCAGACAGCAGCAGTCAACAAGCAGCAGCAGACAGGGACTGCAGACAGACTTGCAGTGTCTGGCCTACAGAGGGAGCAACCTTGAGCGGACACCAGCAGTCGACAAGCAGCAGGAAACAGGGATTGCAGAGAGACAGGCATTGTCTGGGCTACAGAGGGAGCAACCCTTCCAAGACAGCAGCAGTCAACAAGCAGCAGCAGACAGGGAATGCAGAGAAACAGGTAGTGTCTGGGCTACAGAGGGAGCAGCCCCGGCCGGACAGCAGCAGTCGACAAGCAGCAGCAAACAGGGACTACAGAGAGGCAGGCAGTGTCTGGGCCACAGAGGGAGCAGCCCTGCCAAATACCACACATCGGGTTTAGAAGTAGCCAGAAAATTAAAATCCCCGGGGGCTTGGCTTGGGAGCCGATCAAGATGGCAGCTCTTTAGCGGAGCTCCAGATCTCGATCCCGAGATATCCCAAAATCCTTACATTTATCTGATCCTGACGACACCCATAAGCCGGTGATGTACAGAGGAACGTTAGGGGCCAGTAACGAGCTGTACACTGTTCGCGGGACACTGCAAACACGCAGGTACGGAACATCTGCAGGAGTGAGGCCTGCGCAACATCGGCCAGTGCAACCAGCACAGTGAGGAGCAGAGGCAAGACTGTAGGCAGCCGCAACTCACTTCCATCGCGAGTTGGGGGCACGCAGCAGTTGGGTCGCTGACGATAGCGACCTCCCCACGCTCTGTGCCCAGCTGTCACAGGACAGGATCGAGCAGAGTAGGCGGCTAGACCAGCCGCGGTAGGCTCAGGGAGCGGAGTCCGGCAGCCGCGGTGAATCCCGGGGGTCAGGCTGCGGTCGCACCAGATTTGGAGAGGAACGGCAACTTCGGCTGCGCTGACGCCCAGGAAAAGGGGCAGTGCAGCCGGGATCGAGGTGTGCCACAGTGAACAGCAGGGGTGGCCGGGGGTGTCGAAGTGCATGTGCGGTGCGCAACAGAGGGGCGAGAAGTGTCAGAGATCTAATACACAGCGTTCACTATGGCAAGACTGGGGGCGGCCGCAACACACTCCCTTCGCAAGGTGGGGGCACACAGCAGTTGGGCCGCTGACGATAGAGACCCTCCCCATGCTCTATGCCTGGCCGTCACGGTACAAGAACGAGCAGAGCAGGCGGCTAGGCAAGCAGCGGTAAGCCCAGGGAGTGGAGGCCGGCAGCCGTGGTGAATCCCAGGGGGTCTGGCTGCGGTCACGCCAGATTTGGAGAGGAACAGCAACATTGGCTGCGCTGACACCCGGGAAAAGGGGCAGTGCAGCCGAGATCGAGGTGAGCCGCAGTGAACTGCGGAGTTGACCAGGGGTGATGAAGTGCATGTGTGGTGCGCAACAGAGGGGCGAGAAGTATCGGAGCCCTAATACACAGCGCTCACTACCACGTGGGCGGGCAAACGCTATACCCAGGACCCGGAGACGCCACGGGGACTGTACACCCGTGGCTATAGCTCCAACGTGAGGAGCTGCAACTAAGGGAAGCAAGCCAGGACCCCCCGTCCGACTGGTGAAGTCTGCAGCCCCAGGCGCGGGCTATGCAAACCCGGGGAAACGGCATTGGGCAGCAACACTGAACCTTGATAGCACCACGGGGATGGGACAGATTGGAACTGCTGTGCAAGGCGCCTCAGGGGCTCAAACTGAAGGGGAACACCGATAGAGACATCGATTACAGCGCAGGGTCCCCGGAAGAGGCCCATGGGACAACCCGGGATGCAGACCAATAAAATGGACAAGTAAGCGGTCCCGAAGCAAATGGCATCTGCCCAGGAACAGCGGCCGGAGGAGACTGTGGAACCCTCCTTGAGTGCAATAATGGCGGCAATTACAGACTTGAAACAATAGAACCTAAACTAGATGCAGTGACTGTAGATGTGAATCTTCTCCGGGCCGATCTCCATAAAATGACCGACAAAGTTGCTGTCACCGAGACGGAGGTGACGCACTTGCAGACCAGCACGAAACGCCTCGAAGAACAATTTCTGACCCTCCCAAAACAGCAAGAGGTAACTGGAGGATCAAGAAGGGTGGGCACGCAGAAACAATATTAGAGTGGTGGGGGTCCTGGAAGGCATGGAGGAACCGAGTGTTGATTTGTTTCTGGAGGACTTAATCGGAGGACTTAATCCTCAATTACTTAAAGCCTAAATGACTCTCCAACTACTTTACAAAAGAGCATGCACACAGGGCACCCAAACCAAAGCCTGGTGCCCTACCCAGAACAATCTTTGCTCGGATCCTTAGTTTCAGGGACAGGGATGCCATCTTACAGGCAGCGTGTGCACACGGAGACCTCCTCCACGAAAACGCACTGATCCGGTTCTTTCCGGACTTCATGCTACAAGTCCAAAAGCAGAGACGAACATGTGAGGGCATCAAAAGAAAATTGCGCAGCAAAGAGATCAAATATTGAAATCTGTTTCCAGCAAAGTTGGGAGTGGTCGCCGAGGGGAAAACCTGGTACTTTAACACAGCAAAGGAAACCTGGGAGTGGCTGGAAGGCTGGCGCACAGTGGGCCACAACCCCCAACGAGATAGAAGACGTGGACCACAGAAAGACAAACGAGGGGGATTGAGGATGGAAGGAATCCATACCTCGTAATAGGACCCGCTCGAAAGGAGGGTCTGGTCTAAGAAGACAACGCGAATGTGCTATACTTGTAACTGAATGCATGAGATCGGACATCCTATTATAGGTGGGAGGGGGAGTTAAGACATTGTGAATGGGACTACACCCACTGGGACAGGTAACCGACCAAGGGCCCGATGTGTTGTCGGCAGGACTAAAACTGAAACTGGGGAGTTTGAGGTATGTGGGTGATCGAGGACGGTGCTCTAATTTGTTCGGCACCTGCCAACCCCGCTTAGTTATCAAGTTAAAGGGTGGCAGGCAGTCTGCGAGTTGGGGAGGTGGGTGGTTGTTGAACCCGCCAGCAGTGTAGCAGAGAGGGGGGAAGGTATAGTTGGGGTATGAAGTGTTATTTCTGTTATTCTAAAAATTTTTATTATTTGTTATTGAAATGTCGGATTGCGGGATTAGTACAGTATCTAGAGTATGAAGCAACAA
Source organism: Calotriton arnoldi (assembly GCA_963921515.1). NCBI lineage: Eukaryota > Metazoa > Chordata > Amphibia > Caudata > Salamandridae > Calotriton > Calotriton arnoldi. The sequence continues at coordinate 1,977,419 of CAWUFW010002319.1, forward strand.
GGCTGATGCACGAATGGTTATTGAAGGTGCTATTGTACCCCAAATGGAGGATCAAAGTGTAAGGGTGCAGCAAAGGGGGAACACCAGAGCGCCACCAATCTTAGAGTCCTGTCTTGGAATGTAAACGGACTGGGTAATCAAATTAAACGCACAATAGTTCTACAGTACCTACACAGACACACCCCTGACCTAGCGCTGCTCCAGGAAACGCACCTGAAGGGTAACTAGTATAAAGCACTGGATAGATACGGCGACAAGCTTGCAGCGCACGCAGGTTACACAACAGGATCAACATGGGGTAGGGATAGTGCTTAGGACTGCTCTTCCCCTGGCAGTGAGGAAGATTTGGCATGACCCGTTGGGAAGATACGTGGCGCTCACAGAGACAAAGGAGGGACAGACCCTGAATATTGTCTCGTGCTACATACCACCGGCCATGCACATGGAGGCATTGTCAGCATTGGGGGCCATACTTGTAGACCTCCCGCCAGGGATTTTAATATTAGGGGGGGGACATGAACTCCACCATGGACCTGGAGAGAGATAGAGAAACTAAGGCTAACAGAGGGTGGGGGATGGAGCCACTTCGTGCATTTGTGGAGGCCATGGGCCTGACAGATCTATGGCGTCTGCATAATCCCAGAGATCGACAATTTACCTTCTACTCAGCAGTGCTTGGCAGATACTCTTGCCTAGACCATGTCTTGACGCATAGGGTAAGTGAAGGGTGGTTTCGCAATGCCCGAATTGGACCACAGAGAATCTCGGACCACTCATGGGTGGAGGTGGCCCTGCAGGGCCCGACAAGAACAAACATACTGCCGCTTAGAATAAACCCTTGGGTCTTCAAGAATAAGGACCTAGTCGACCAAATTAGAGAAAGGGCACAATTCTATTTTCAAGAAAATTAGGGATCGGTGGATTTGGCACGCACCCTATGGGAAGCATTTAAGTTAGTAATAAGGGGACATATCCAGCTTCACCTTGGGGGATGTAAAAAAGAAAAAAGATTCAGTGGGACACATTAGAAGAAGAAGTAGCTACGCTGGAGGCCAGCATATTAGCCGGGGAAAAAGCTGACCCACCACTCATGCATTGTCCTTGCATTAAAAGGTAGAAAATGAGGGACCTTGTGGACAACGCCGCAAGGTCAGTTGCCTTAGCAACACAAAGAAGGCTATATGAACTAGGTGATAAGGCCAACAAGATGATCGCATGGTTGGAAAAGAGGGACAGGGAACGAAATTGGGTGGCTGAGCTATGTGATTCCCAAGGGGCAATGCACAGTACTGGTGAAGGAATAGCGAGGGCCCTCGTGGATTATTATGAGGGGTCTATGGCTCCAACCCTACCAGAACAGAAACAGACTGTTGGGAACTATTGGTTGATGTTCGGCTCCCCATGTTGTCCGATGAGAATAGAGAGGACATGGAGAAAGATATAACAGCCGAAGAGATAGTGGGAGCCATACAAGATCTGCAGGCAGGGAAGGCCCCGGGGCCGAATGGCCTGCCAGCTGAGTTATTCAAGGGCTAGGCGAGCGTACTGGCGCCGTATCTTCTGAAAATATTTGATGAGGCCAGAGAAAGAGGTTGCCTACCACTAGACCAACGAACAGCCACCATTGTGGTAATACCCAAGGCGGGTAAGTCACTGGACCAATGCAGCTCCTACAGGCCTATATCCTTGTTAAACATGGAAGTTACAATCCTGGCTAAAGGTCTGGTGAACCGCCTGCTGGGGTCGATCACGGCACTGATACACCCCGACCAGTCCGGATTCATGCCTCATCGGAGTACCAGGCTAAACCTTTGACGCCTGTATGGCGTGATGCATTTGACCAAATCCCGCCCGGGGGATGAAGCGGTGCTGCTCTCATTGGACGCATGCATGGCGTTCGACAGCATCGAATGGCACTACTTATTCGCAGTTCTGGAGAGGTTCGGGTTTGGCCTCCGATTCCAATCTTGGATCAGGTTGTTGTATATGAACCCAATGGCTAGGGTGCGGGTGAATGGTTCTGTCTATCGCTCTTTCGCCCTACACAGGGGGACGAGACAAGGGTGCCCACTGTCACCCGTTCTATTCGCGCTGGCGTTAGAGCCGCTCGCGGCATGGGTGAGAGGGGACCCGGTGGTGTCCGGAATAACAGGTGGTGGACAGTGGGAAGAGCGAATAGCCATATATGCAGACGATGTCTGTTGTATGCGACGAGGCCTCGTTTTACTATCAGCAAGCTATTACAAATTTTCCACCTATTCAGGGGCTATTTGGGGTATCAAATCAACTGGGATAAGTCCCTCATGTTTATGCTTTCCGATGGACTGGCGCCCGCTCTCCCTGGAGAGATAAAGCTCCAATCTAAAGATAGTTTCAAATATCTAGGTATTACCATTGCCAAAACAGAAACAGAATTCATGGAGCGAAACTTGTTGCCCCAACTAGAACGACTGAGAAGGGATGTCGCTCATTGGAGGACGTTGCCGATCTCCCTGATGGGGACAGCGGTTTTATTCAAAGTGATGTCACTACCGCGCTTGTTATATGTTCTCCAAAATACCCCATATAAGGTATCTGACAGGTTTTTCAGGGAAGCAGATAGTGAACTGCAGAAACTATTGTGGTATGGGGGAGGCGCGAGAATAGCAATGGCCAAACTCCAGAAAGGTGTATGTTATGTTATGTTATGTTATGTTATGTTAATTGAATTTGTAAAGCGCGCTGCTACCCTAGGGCATCGCAGTTGATAACAATTAACGATTGGATTTTTGCAGATAGGAATGACCCGGCATACCTGGTAGATCACTTGCTGATGGGGCCAAGAGAATATCCAGATGCCATGTACCGGAGAATGGCAGGGAGGCATATGCCCCCGCATACAAAGACCGTGCTAGACGCGTGGAAGAGGGCCAATAAGTTCCTCGGGTGGGATAATAGGTTGACAGAAATGGAACCCGCTATGGGATAGCAATATGCTGGAGGAAGTAGGCAAATTGCAGGGTTCAATAAATTGAAACTGTTAGATATAGCCCATCTGGGAGATGTATGGAGGGGTCTGGCGATAATCTCGTTTGAAGACCTACAGAAAGAGTATCAGTTAGCGGACACAGAAAGATATAGGTACATGCAGTTGGGGCATGCACTTCGTAGGCATATTAGAGAGGGGGAACGAGTTCAAGAGTACAGCCTCCTGGAGAATCGACTCCTATTAGACCCAATCCCAGAAAAGGCATTATCCTTCACATACAGGAAGATTATCAACAATTCGCCCGACCCCCTGAAGACTTTGCGAGAGGCCTGGGAGGCTGACATCGGCCTACTGGAGGATGATGACTGGGCAGAGGCCATACAAAGTCCAAGGGAAGTAGCAGTCAGAGCGAGATTTAGACTAATACAGTTAAGGATTCTTCATAGATCCTACTCCATGAGCGTAGTTATGCACAAGCTAGGGAGCACCCCCACAGATCGATGCATAAGGGGCTGCGACCAGAGAGGTACGTTTTTCCACACCATGTGGGTGTGTCCAGCTATACAACAATACTGGGGAAAGGTAATACGAGTTATGTCAGAGGTCCTTGGGCAGGAATTTCCCATAGATGCCAGATGGCATATATTATGTGTAACGGGGAGCAGATGTGGCCGAAATACCAGAAAATTTGGCTACTGGTGGCGGCAATGGTGGCAAAAAGGAATATCGCCAGGGCGTGGGGAGCCGCCCTCCCCCTGAAGGTGGGTCAAAGGAAGGCCAATTTTGATTGGTGTAGCACAGCAGAAAAGATAGTATACGAGAGCAGGAGATGTCCACGAAAATGGAAGAAAATATGGCACCAATGGGAGCCATATAGGGATCTATGAGGTGAGGCGTGGGAGGGAGGGAGGACACCGTGCTTGATAACAGGTAGGAAAAGGGTTGCTAATGATTAATGGGGTCAAAGAGATGAGGGGCCATATGTATCAAAAGTGAATTTTGCGATTCTCAAAATGCGAATTTATGCGAATCGCATTTTGAGAATCGCAAAACCCGATGTATGTAATAAATCGCAAAATATTAGCAAATCTCAAAAAATCGCAAAATCATAATGCGAACCTCCATTTTGCGATTCCTTAATTGCGAATTCGCAAATAAGGAATCGCAATTTAGAGAATCTCAAATTCAGGTGCAGCTTGATGACATCACAACCAGGAAGTGTGACTGCCCATGCTGCACCTGATTGCCAGAAGCTGATTGAGAGGCTGGGAGGAGAGGGAAAGAACTGTGCACTGCTAGTCAGAGAAGGAGAAATGGATCCCCAGGAGAAAGAGAAGGAGAAGGAGGAGCCTGGGAGAAAAAGAAATCAGAAGTTTAGTGAGAGGGAGCAGGAGGTGCTCATTGAGGAAATGGCAGTCAGCCATGAGCTCCTCTTTGGGAAGAAATCCCTACGTGTGCCAGAGGCACGTAAAAGGAAAATATGGCAGGACATTGAGGAGAAGGTGAATGCCATCGGCGTAACCCACCGCACTGTGGATGACCTGCGCAAGAGGTGGTATGACATGCGCCTCAGATCGAAGGAAAAGGTGGCAACCAGGTTGGCAGAGGCAAAGAAGACTGGTGGGGGAGTATCCACTGCAACAGAGTGCACCAATCAGTAGCATTGTGTCGTCATTACTCACCTAGAAATAGTTCTGTGTGATCTCATCTCGTCTCTGGCATCCGGCAGCCGCCCCAACACCACCTGCTGGTCTGCACCGTGGAGCTGGGGCCTCCTCATCTGATGACTCGGAATCTGTGAGCTCCACTGGGGTGCCTTTCTTGGTGGCGATGTTGTGTAGCATGGCACATGTGGCCACAATTTTGCAGCACGTCTCGGGGCTGTACTGTAGCGCTCCTCCACTCTTATGGAGGCTGCAGAACAGCTCTTCAGGATTCCGAATGTTCTCTCAATGGCACAGCGCGTGGATCTGTGAGCGCTGTTATACCTCCGCTCCCCTGCAGTGGCTGGATTTAGGTACGGAGTCAGGATGAAGTCCCGTACAGCATACGCACTGTCACCTGCAGGGTGACAAGAATTAGGTTAAACACTGTCCTCCCACTTCAGACCTTTACTGATTGTGTGAATGATAGCCATGCATTTACCTAGCAGGTAGCCCTCACCAAACTCACCAGCTGTGAGTCGTCGGTATATCCCACTGTGGCAAAACATGAATGAGTCGTGTGTGCTGCCCGGGTATTTAGCAACAATATCAGTGATTACATGTTTTGCATTGCACACTACCTGTATGTTCAGGGAATGATAGGACTTGCGGTTCCTGAACACATACTCATTCTGTGAGGGGGGAGAGTGCAACATGGGTACCATCTATGCAGCCAATTACGTGGGGGAATTGGGCTATCTGATAGAACTCCTCCTTAGTCTGGTCTAGTGCCTGTTGTGTGCTGGGGAATTGGATGTGGTGATGCAGCCTCTGTACCATTGTATCCAGGAAAGCGTGTAAGAAGCGCGACAGGCAACTCTGGGAGACCCCTCCTGCTGTGGCTATCACCCCCTGAAAACTCCCTGATGCCAGTAAGTGCAGTGAGCACAGGACCTGTACATGGGTGGGGATGGTGTGTGTCCTGCGTGTGGGGTGTTCTAGTATGGGTTTGAGCTCCTCTATGAGGACCAGGATGCTGTCTGTGTCCAGCCTGTAGTTCACATGGATCTCCTCCTCGGTCTGCTGGAACAGGGTGATGCGCGCTCTGAAGATCCTTTCCTGGCGTCTCCTTCTCTGTGCAGCCGCTCTGATTTGCAGCCTCCTGGCTATCACATACAGCGCAGCCATTGTGAAACCTCCTGTAGCATTGTGGTCCTGTTTAAATAGGTTGCACCTGGTTACCACCTGCTCAGAGTTGATGGTAATTGCGATGTGCAAAATTGCGAATTCCGCATATTCGCAATTTGCGAATTTTACATACATCTCTTTGCGATCACGTTATTTTGATTCGCACAAATTGCGTGTCGCAGATTGCGATTTCGCAGATTTATTCGCAGAAACGGGGGCTCGCAAAATTGCTAATCGCAAATTTTGCAAATAACGTTTTTGCACGGCGGTTCACTTTCATACATGGGAACACTCTGTTTTGCGATCGCAAACACAGTTTTTGCGATTCGCAGTGTTTACGATCGCAAAACAGCTTGATACATATGGCCCGAGATCCTTAATAACTGTTGTACCAGTAGTTTACAGATTTGGACATGTATGCATCTGTGTTTAGGTCACCAAACGCCCGTCAATGTTATACTGTACACTGCAACCGATGAATGTTTAATAAAAAGATTTTTTTTTTTTTTTTTAAAGTAAATTAAAATCCCCGCACTTGAATCTCATCCAACATCAATGTGGTAGAGATGAGTGAGCGAGCTCACATCTGTCTAGGGAGGTTGGGGTGGGTGGGTTGGAGGATCTCCCACCAATGTTTTTTTTTTAAAGCTGGACCAGTTGGTGCATTTTACAGCACAATCTTCAACAAATGTGGAAAAAAGCGACATGTTTCCCAAGCCTTTCTTGAAGGGGCATCAGAAAATAATCCAAAAATAAGGTCCCATTTAGTGATCTTCACCATGTTTTTCCAACCAGGTAAAAATGAGGGAAAACTATGTTTTACAGTAAGTGACATTAGTTTGCAATTTGATCCAAGCTCCTGCAACTTCTTTCAATGATCAAAGGGTTTCTGTTCACTATTAACTGTCACATCCTTTTACTATTCGCAAATAGGCCAGCTGGGCTATGGTAAATGCCAGAAACACGCACTTCCAACAGAGGCTGGGAATAAGGCCCCCCTACTTTCACTTACTAGTTGAGTGGAATAAAAAAACTTCTTAGCAGGTTGTACAATATGTTGTGCAAATTTGTTTTCTTTTCTGACAAAACAGTGTGTTGTTTCATTCTTTGAAAAGGTTCATCATGAATCTGGGTGTATCTTCATTAAATAAAAAAAGGTATTAAATATACAATTGTAGGGAAAGAATGTGTCATGTTTTTACAGTTGAAGGAGCCAGGTTCCACGTTCTAGATTTACTCTTGAACCCTAGGCTGAGGTCTCTTTTTGTCTGCATGAAAGAGTGGCGGGGAGGAAACTCGTTAGCCAATCAATCATTGCAGTTCCAATGAGCTATGACTGAAGAATCACAGACTCCCAATCCAAGGTTTAGTTAGTTTATTACAAAGCCAAGAACAATTGGACATAAAAACACCTCAAGACGACGGTGAGGAAATACATTGGAACTAATACAAAGCCAGACCTACGGGTGAAATTAAGACGGTGCAGCATGCACAGAATAACCAGTTTCAGAATCAAGACACCGAAGATGACGGCTCCAATGTCAAGAGCCGCCTTCATTGGAGGTTTGTAGGTAAATGCATTAGTCTGTCCCTACACTACCACTAATGTGACATCCCTACTTAGCATTTCCCAGGCAAGTTCTGTAAAGGTGTCGGCACGTGAAGGCTTCCAAAGAAGTACACTCACGTTGAATGGGTCAAGTAGCATGAAGCTACAGAGCTCGTTCTAAGATGCTCTCATTCTTAAGGCAGAAGTCCCCGGGCTTTTTCCCTTCCTTCAATACATGAACCTGCAAGAAAACGTCCCACAATGCTTTGCAGTATCACCCCATCCAAGCAAGCCACCTCCTTGTAGGTAACTTTCCATGCGGCAGCGGTGCTCCCAAGCCTTAGCTCGATGACCTTGATTCCCAGGCTCTCTCCGATGAGAAAGAACTCTATCCCACATTATCAGCATCGCCGTTCAATGTATCCTCTCCTCCCTAAGCCAAACTCCTACAACAAAGACATTATTCTAACTTACAAAGATGAATTTCTCCACCTGCTACAGAAACGTGAGAAAGAACAAATTTCACATGCACATGAAATTCACTAGCAAGTCTAATACGAGAGCCTTCAGGGAAAAATACAATTCAGGCCTATAGAGATCGGGCAACATAAGAAATGGCACAAAATTCCATAAAGCACATGTATAAATGAACATAATTACTGAGCATGTTCCATTAGCACATTACATGAGTACATTAATTGTGAAGATTTTCTTTAACCACACATGTGCACCCTACACGTTAAGGTTTTCATCTAGCCACATGTAATTGCAACGTTGATTTCTTCACGTTTATACTGAAATATTCCTAGCATTTCTCTTTTCACGTTATTACAGTACACATTCTACTAACCCAATGTTAGCACGATAAAGGACTATATGCGGGCGCGAACTATCCATGATTATAATGCACCCCTACAAATGAAAGGGAAAATCAGCGCTCTACCACCGTTGTTTCCAAATCTGTTTTTTCACTTTTTAATCTGTTGCAAAACCACCTCTGTAATAAGGACTGAAGTCAAATCTATCTGCTGTATTCAGTATTACGCATCAGCAAGGACTGTGTAAAGTAACATTCGTCCCTTTGTAGCAGCGGGCACAGCTTCTGTAACGGAACCATGGAGGTAAAACGAAGCCGTCACCACCGGCAACTAAAAGAGTTTAATCCCTTTCATACTGTGTGATGGATTGCAGAGTTAGAAGATGTATTTCTTACTATGGACCCTACATTGGTTCTGGCTGAAAGTTGGAAGGTTCGGTGAGTTTACATAATTAATAGTAAATCTACATGGAAAGGGGATGACGTCATTAGTGATTAATTATGAGGAAGTATCCAGTTGCTAAGAGCTTCCAGAAGGTGTTTCTTTCTGACTTCTAACACTTACATCAGATCAGTCATTGGAAATACATTCAGTTACTGACAACCTCCGGATCATGGGAGATGTTGAGGATTTTTGCCCGGATCAGTCTGAGAGGGACTTAGAAGTTAAATGTCCCTCAGTTTTCTACTGAACTCCCGTCTTCCTTCTATTACTCCCGTCACAGCGTCTGGTGACTCGTTTGTAACCTTCTCTCAGTCTCTCATAACCAGGAAGTCCAGCGGCAGCTCCTCCATTATGGCGGAGGAGCGTCGCCCCGCCTCCTGCGAGTGCAGCAGGCACACACATTAATAAAATGGTAGTAAATACAATTTTATTAATGTGTGCCAGGCTCATGCTGTTACTGCACGATGGCAGGGGGCGGGGCTGATCAGTGCGATTACACTAGTAATGCAGCCCTCTGCCAGTGCGCAGGTCAGATTCAGCCGACCAATCTGATCTGCGCACTTTAGAGCCTGCAATTCCAAGACTGGAGAAACAGGCGAGGGATTGCAGCCACTCCGTCCCCACACCAGCCGCTACTGCAGTAGCCATGTTGCCCCAGAGGGCAGCGAGCACCCTAATACTAGGTGTGGACAGAGAAACGAGTGGCCTGGCCTCCCTACCTGAGAGACTCAAGAAGACAAAGGCACAGTGCCCACAGTAAACAAAAGTGGGGCTAATAAATGAATAAGGGAGAAGAAAAGAGACGGGGTGGGGGTCGGAAACATGAAAGGTTGGCGAGGAAAAAAAAGTATAAAGCATAAAAAAAAAGGGCAGTGCATGCCGGGAAGGGAAGGGAGATACAGAGCTCTCAAGTATTAATTCCCATGGCTGAGCACGCATCCATTCCATTCTGGGATTTGTAGTCTGGTTTAGCCCACTATCAAACCAGGACTACAAGTGCCAGAAAACATAGCAAAAAGGCTGGATTTGCATGAGTGACTCACACATGGACATGGGAAACTTGTCATTTCTGGAGACAGTAGAAGAGAAGCGAGCAAGCATGGGTTAGACCACAGAAAAAGAGATGGAAATGGAGAGGAGAATATATGATGGTACCATTCACTAACAACTGGTAATGGCCTGGTCATCGGCGATTGCAGGGTGCGCTGAGATACGATGTCAAAGTGGTGGGCATAGTAAGGCAATAACTCTGCCTTACTATGCCCTGCCTATGCTATGCCTGTAACTCTGGGCGGATACCAAAAATGTTTGTACTTACCTCGGTGCACGAGCAACCTTGGCCGATGCCCGGTGGAGCTGTCATATGCAGCTATAGAGGAGTCTGTCCTTGGTTTCACCCCCTCGGCCGTCACCTACCCAGCCGGTCATCTGACACTGTTTTCCTCGTTTCCCCGTTGTGTTTCCTTCCCTCCCCCTCCTCCTCCCTCTATGATTCTTTGATTTAATTGATGTAACTATGTAACCTGTAACTCGCTGATCCTCATGTAAAGCGCTCTGATACCTCCGGGTCTAGCCAGTGCTATATAAAACTTTTCAAATAAAATAAAAATAAAGGCAGTGATCATTGCGCAGCGTGTAAAGTTAAATAATGCTTCCTCAGCCTGACTTCAACCTAAGCAGGATGCCTTACTTCAACCCAGTGTTTAATTTGAGCCGGTGGTTTCTGGTGCTCAGCACCGGCATTTAATCATCAACACCGGCGTTTGAGCACCAGTTAAGGACAGATTCATTTTTGGTGGGCACAGAGAGATTAAGTGATTCACCCAGAATTACACGATGTTGAGCCGACGCCGAGGCTCGAGCCTGGTTCCCCGGCGCTGAGTTCAGCAGCTCTGGCCATTGCGCCAAATCCCTTCCCCACTTGCAGGGTTTGTTGGGTCTTTGTTAGGCAGCGCTAACATGAGACAGGAGGCTGGTCAAAGTTGCCTCCTGACGAGAGCCCCAGCACGTCTTTTTTTTTTTTACAAATTAACCACAGCTTCAACCTATGCAGGATGCCTGACTTCAACCTATGCTGGATGCCTGACCTCAACCTCTGCAGGATGCCTGACTTCAACCTATGCAGAATGCCTGACTTTAACCTATGCAGGATGCCTGTGACATGGTTTTTTTTTTTAACTGATTCAATATCTGGAAAATGGCCATGGAGCAAGCCCTAGGATTTTGTTCTGAAATTTGTATCCAGATTACTTAGTTAATTAAGGCTACTACCTAGGGTTTTTTTATTGGCATGACCAGCATTTTAATGTCCCAGCTGATATAAAAATTTGCGAAATCACCATAAGCTGTTTCTCCCCCTTATCAGTAAATAATTTAAATATTACTTTTATGAACAAAGATTTTAAAATGTTTACCATGGCTGCCTTAACAATCCCTTATTTATAATAAAAGTAAATTAAAAAAAGGCAGAAAAGCCATTTTGAAAATGAATACAGGCGATTTTATGTACAACTCTATTTAAGTACCATGTCCTGGGCCTTTGCAGAATCTTAAAACGGGAATATATTGCCGGTATTTTTCCTCTGGGAAAGGTGGCAAAACCACTAGTAAGGCAGAACTAAAACAATTGCTCCTCCAGAGCGCAGTTTCAATCCTAGCAAGGGGTCGAAAGAAATACCAAGCGGTGTCCATCTCATCTGCCTAAGGATGGGGGTTCAGATGACTTTTTTCATCAGCAGGTATGACCTTCTTCTAACGTGTGAGCGGCTATTTGTCAAATGTTGGGTCTTAGCACGAGTAGGCAATATTTCCACTTGAGGAACCAACACTGTAGGAGGATAGCCCATGACTTTCTCACTCTTCTCGATGCTGACACCGACCACTGTGACCGCTTGAAGGCAGCCGGTAAGTCTTGTGGATACAGGGTCAAGTTTGGCAGAAAAATATACTACTGGTCTTCAGGAATCCCCATGGATTTTGGTAAGCATTGAGCGAGCGCAGCCCTCGTTCTCGCTGCTAAATAACATAAGTTCTTTACTATAATCTGGCATTCCCAGAGCCGGGCCTCGGCAGAGATGTTCTCTCAACTCTAGGAAAGCATTCATGTTGTCGTTTTCCCATGGTATCGGATCAGCCACATCCTTGTGTGTTAACCTCTGTAGAGGTTTGGCCACTAGGCAAAATTGGGGAATCCACTGACGACAGAAGCCCACCATTCCCAGAAACAGCCTGACTTCTCTCTTCGTAGTGGGAGGGTTCATTTTCAAAATGGCAGAGATTCTCTCTTGCAGCGCCTTCCTTGCCTCCTTCTCAATGTCATGTTCCAGATACAGGACCTCTTTCCGACAGTATTGCAGTTTACTCGGGGACACCTTATGTCCATTTTCAATCAAGTGATTTAAGAAGACGATGGCGTCTTGTTTAAACGCTTCTTGTGACACCGACACTATCAGCAGATCGTCAGTATACTGCACAGGGTCTGAGTTGCACGGAAATTTCAGAGACTCCAGATTCTTTGCTGGAGCGGACTTCTCTTTTGGCCCTCAGTATCTTCCTTTTTATTCTTCTTTTCCTCTTTCCTAGACCATGTGTCTCATTAACCCCCCAAGATTACTCAATGTATGCATACAAGTGACCAATTCCTTAACATATATCTTCATTACAAAAGTCCTCATGCTTATAATCGCTTCATCATCTAACTGAGCTTGAAACCTCTTTTGTAAAGTCCGGCTTCTCAAATTGTGCACATTATATTTCCCTAACAATTCTGCAAATTTGTCATGTGCTAATACTGCACTCCGAGTAACGTGTTTTCTCAGGAATATAAGATCATTCTCCTAATACTACTCTATGTGTGTGAGATCTAGGTTTCTCCTGATGAGTACCTCCAACTCTACCCTCAGTCTAGAAATGTCTACGGGTCTTAAATTTCACTAAACTACTGGTTCAGCTTTGGCCTAGTCTGTTGCCCCACTCTCTGGCTACTTCCCAAACCATCTGGATATCGCTCCAAGATCCAAGTGTCCAATGGCACCATGAGCAATTGGGGTCGTAAACACTAGGGTTTCATCTGATACAGGCCTTGGGGATTTTAATTTTCATCTAGAAAACCCTCAAGACAAGGACTCAGCTCACCTTATTGATCTAATAGCCAGTATGGGGCTAGCTCAGCTGGTCACGGGACCTACTCATGCAGCCGGCCATCTTCCCGATGGTATTTTTTCAGACAACCCCCATCTCCAAGCACAGCCTTCCATTCTGCTCGGTTGGTCAGACCACTTAGCGGTCATGTTTGAGCTTACTTGGCTATCGAAAGATTCAATCGTCAATAGGCCTCAAGGTAGTAGAACCTGCCGTCTTTGACACAAGCTTAGTGCAGACCTGATAAACCTCTCTCTAACCCAGACCACGCCTGTAGTGTCCAATGATTTGGACTCAGCGGTCAGTAACTACCGTCTCTGGCTAGACTTCAATCTCAACCAATTGGCCTCTATTAAAGCATGCCACAGTCACAGAGTGACCCCTTCTGAAACCTGGTTTACGGAACAGCTGAAGACTCAAAACCAGCAGGAAAGAAAGTGAAGAACAAACCTTGATCCTAAGGAAAGAGACATTTACAAACACAGTATTCAACTTTACAAAGAAATGATTTATAAAGAAAGTGTCCGTTACTTTACAACTAAAATTGAATCCTCAAAGAATTCTCCCAAGGAACACTACTGTAAAGAACCTTTCAAAACTACCTGAGACTAAAAACAATTTGGTCAAAGCAGTGTACAGCATAATCTCGGCCAATATTGAGCCTTCTCTTTTCCCAGCTGACAACACCTTGACAGGTAATTCTGTGGTAGAGGAATCATCGAACATTTCTACTGTTGGAGATATACGTCTGGACGGTAGGGTTGATATCTATCCCAACAATAGGACGGCTTCCTCCATCCGTGGCAAACCTCATTACTTTATCCATGTTTTCACCACTATCCCTGGCACAAACTCAGGATTTACATAGGAAAATAACGTTGGCTTCCCCCACAGACTCCTGCCCGCCCAAGATCATGCATGCAGTACCGGAAATTACAGCCATGCAGCTTTTGGACACCTTTAATAGAATGTTCACAACTGGATACTTCCCAAAAGAAATGAAAAAAGCTTACATTCTTTCTCTCTTAAATAAAACAAACTTGGACGTTGCAGAGCCCAACTACTACCGGCCAATCTCGCGTCTTCCTTTCCCGACCAAAATTGTTGAGAAAGCCATTAATTTGGAACTAACATACTTTATTAATGACAACCATCTTCTAGACCTGACTTGATTTGGCTTCAGAAGTCAACATAGTGCAGAATTGGCCCTGATCACAGCATCAGAGAAACTAAGACAGACCCTTGATGACGGTGGAAATGCTCACAGCAGCATTTGACACGGTTAACCATGCCGTACTCATTGACTACCTTTTCTTCTTAGGTATCAGGCTCAGGGCCTTGTCTCTGCTAAAATATTTTCTTATTGGCAGAGATCAATTCATTGCCATAGACAATTTCAATTCTCCTTCTTTTTCACTACCATGTGGGGTTCCACAAGTCTCATCTTTGAGTCCAACACTTTTTAATCATGTTACTCCCTCGCCTATACTGATAAAATCGTTTGGCTTCTCATTGATCTCATACGCTGATGCAACCGAAATAGTGGTGTCAGTAGCCAGTATCCCAGAAACTCCTAGGCCAGATTCCAGAATTGTGTGTCTCAAATCGAGAGGTGGATAAATGACAGCTGAGGTGTTTCTATTTGTCAGAAATACTTCTGCCTGGTCTCTGTCATGGTGGCCTCACAAACTTGGCACACCCCCAAACCCGGCACACGAAGGTGAAAAGTTTTGGGGTTCTATTTGATAGCAAGCTGTCTTTTGAAGCCCCATCAATTCCATCAAATCCTCTTCCTCCGTTACGATGAAACATTCCAAAGGAATTGCAGAAATTGGTGGTCACTGGCCTCATCATCTAAAAAATGGACTTGTGCAATGCGCTAGTCACTAATATGCAGTAAAGATTCCTAAACAAATTACAAGTTGTGCAAAAAGCATCGGCTTGCCTGCTTTTAGGTATCCCGAAACATAAGTCAGCGGCAGAGGCTTTGGTCCACCTTCACCGGCTCCCGGTCAAGAAGCGCATCGATTTTAAAGCTCTGTGCATTTCCTTTAAAGCATTGCAAGGATACCGACCTGACTTCCTCAGACAGCGCTTTCAGCGTTATTCTCCTACTAGACTGCTGCGCTCATCTTATGCCTCCAAACTAGTCATCCCAAATTTCAAAAGATCCAAATGGGGTGGCAGGGGCTTTGTTACCTACACTTCCAAACTGTGGAATTCTTTGCCACTGGATTTGAAGCTAAAGGCTGCCCTCCTGGCCTTTAGGAAAGCCTTAAAGACTTGGCATTTTAATCTCTAGGTTTTCTGCCAGTTCTCTTTGTCCATACACCAAGGGCAGTTCCTACTCTGAACATTAGCGACTAGACACCTGTGGGTATGAAAAAGCTCTACAAATTTTACTTTCATTTCATCCTGCAGCCACTTGTGAATTATGTGACGCGGGGGCAATAACGGCAGCAGGCATTCCAGCAGCTGCTCCTGGACCTACAGGTATCAGAGCAATGGCTACTGGGGCAGTTACGGTATCATTGGTTCCGGAGCAGGCATGACTAGGGCAGTAGTAAGGAGGACAGTCACAGTGGTAGCCATTGGATAGGAAACAGTCACAATGTGGGTAATCGGAGGTGGTCCTTCTTTCTGAGTCGCATCTTGGTGAACAGGAGCAGTGGCAACAAAACCATTACCTATGGCAACATTTTTCCAGCGGGCTGGGCAGCATTATTGGGAGGTGGTCGAGAGGACAGTGAGTCATCTAGAAAGTCATCACTAGAATCACTGTCAGAGTTAGACTTCTCTGTTGCATCAGCATCTTTCTCTCCCTCTGCTTTTCTCTTCTTAAGCTCTTCATTTGCGGGATATCGAGCTCCCTCAACTACTTATCTCCTCCACACCTGCTGCTCTGCATCCCTTCTAGAAGTCAGATCACTGAGAACGGATTTTTTAGCTAAATTCTGATTCTTCTTCTTGTCTTTAGCATGAACAGTGCACTCCCAAGCATCAGAGCCCCATATTGTGCTGGTCTAGGAGGGGTTTCATATCATATAGTATTCGTCTGAAATGCTCAATTATTCTCATATTGAATGTACCATATTGAGGAAACTGCAATGGCCCTACTTTCTCAATGATCTTGTTCCATTGGTTAATAAGCCACGTACATATGTGGAGCCCAACACTGATGGCCGTATAATGACCTGCCGTACTTTCTGGTGGAGCTTCCTCAAACACTCGGATGGGAACTCTGACATCAGCCCTCACCCAACCTTTAAATGCTCTGAAACATTTCATTTTGTCGCAATTTCAACAAAAAGGAAGAAAAAGTCTGAATGAAAACAAGCAGCGATTTACACCAAATCACAATGTAGCACGTATCAGGACTAGTATCCAATCTCAGTGCGGCACCCTCTATGCAGACCTATCACAGCGTTGCACCTGGTGATATAACAGCCAATTCCAGCACAGCACCTACACCAACCGCTCAGTACTAGCACAGCACCTGATGACGTGGATTACAGCACCTCACAGCTGCGCTCCCTCCTTTATAAAGCAACTTTTGCAAAAATGCCAAAGCAAGCACAATTAACAAAAAACCCTTGTCTGCTCCACTAAAAAAGTTTAAAGTAACCACTCATTCAAGAGGATAGTGGGAAGGAATGCTTTCCATCATTGATACGCACACGCAGGTGAAATCTCGCCCAATGGAAAATCACCTTAACTTATGCGGTTTCTCCTCTGCACAATAGGGACAACCAACACCTATCACTATTGGTGCACGCACAACAACCTATCCCTATCTTATCTGAGCAGTCGATGGTACCTCATGAATCAACTCCACAAACCTTAGCAGATAAATTAAACCGCAGTATACTTCTTATCTCTCCTGGAATCTTGGACTGAAACCAGTCTGATAACAACTTCAACTGCTCAACATTAAACACATATGCATTTACACAGCTAAGCTATGGACATCGCATAACACACAATATCAACACAACACCGCACTCTTGACATAGACAATTGTCGTACGTCAACCCTACTTACACTCACTCCCGAGCCACAGCGAACGCCTTCAGAATCGCTGAAACACCGCTGATCTTCCAAATTGGCCCATGGACTTTAGGGGCTTCGACTGGGCTTGCCAAGCTTTAGATCTTTTTTAAACTATTGTAGCTGACGACACTTCAGTGACAAACCATCCTCTATTTGCTGCCACTTGATAGAGTGAGGATGCTTGAATCGCAATCTCTTGGTAAAGTCATCAAACAGGTTCCTCACTGGTCGTTTGGACCTTTTATTGTCGACATCAAGCGTAAGAAAGGAGCTGACATCAGCAACACATTCAATGACAGTGAGACCAATGTGTCTCCATGGAAACGACAGAGAGGATGGAGTCCAAACCACAAAGAGTTTATTAGCCGTTTAGTCAAATCACAATGCAAATCGATTAGCAAACATTCATTAATTATATCATCAAAGCATACATATTAAAGTAATCAAGAAATCGAAATTTATATGTTGGGAGAAAAACATATTGTGTCCTCATGTAATGCAACTGGTGCTATGTAAAGCACTGTGATATCCGATTCGGGTCAAGTTCGCGCTATATAAAACTCTGTAAAAAAAAAAAAAAGATTACAAATATAATCACAAAAGAGAGACAAATTATCTTAAGTGTTTTATAAAGGAGCTTCCCTGGTCTAAATAAAGCATTGAAAGTGGCAAAGGGGTTTCTATGAGGAAGACGGTGTCAGCATCAGATGAAGCAAGATTAAGGTTCAGGGGAGAAGGCACGAGAGCTCGAGCATGAAGCTCGACACTCTGGGGAAGGGAATCAGCAGAGTAGAGAAGTAGTCCTCTCTCATCGAAGTCAGGAGAGGGTCTGCTAAACTATACTAAGGAAGACTTAATTAAAGCAGCATAGAAACTTCTAGAAGACTCCATATCAGTTCCCACCAAACGGCCCAATCAGGGATCGATGTTCTCCGGGAGCAGGTAAACTCCCCGGTTTCCCGGCACTGAACGATGCAGTCTGCATCTGTGCGACCTTGGATGTAACATGGGTTCGGTCTGCCTGGTACAGGAGGCTCCTCTCCCACCGTCTCAGATCTCCGGAGCGAACTTCTCATTAAGCTGCGTTTACCTATCAGTCTAATGCAATAAACAATACGCCTGTTATAGCTAACGGAGCACACGATAAGACACCTGCAGAGGAGAGAAAAACAAGACACTGGCAAAAAAACATTCATGAAAATGCAATGTGTGCAACTCGGGCCTGGCTACAAGTATGTCTAACGTTAGGTTCAAAATGGCTTCTAAGCAAGCACAATTAACATTAGTAAATGCCGTGGTTACATTTAAAGAAGGTACATGTTTTCTATTTAAGGTGAATACATTGATTATAATTCAACTAGATATACAGGTGACTCTTCGTTAAAGTAAATATGGCCACCTACTACATTTCATTAACACGATGCACATAAATTAATGTGGTTAACACACGTTGAGTATATAAATTGCATATAAAGGGGTGGAGCTCTAATTACCCTGCTCCATGTGTGAGTGTGGCGGCCTGTGTGCTGTCACGTCTTATGCAGCCCTGTCAAGTGTCACGCATTTCATATTAGACTAACACAATTTGTGAATTTCTCTGCATCCCTGCATGGTCCTATGTTTCTAATGCAAATGAAGTGAGAAGGAGACGTTATTGAAAGATTCTGTAATTTGTGTTTCTTGTTCCTCAATTAATATGCCACCTGTCACGGTTCCTCTTGTTTGATTGGGATCATGGTTAGCACAGCTAGTCCTTGAATGAGGGCTGGGATCCTATTGGATCTCAGGAAGTTTGCCCCTCCTCCTGGCACTGTGATTGGTGCTGTGCCCTGTCAGCATCCTTTCATGTGACCCTTGCAGTGCAGATGCTCTTGTGTCATGTTGTCTAACCTGGAACCATGTGCTGTGTGCCAGCCTGTGCCATCGTTCGGACTCAGCACGGTGCAGCGCTCGCGGGCACAGAGAGATGCGTCTACAGATGCGCCGGTCGCATTGCTTCACAAACGTATGTGCGCGGGTCCCACATGTGGACTTCATGCAGTTCTGGTCAGACCGGTGTCTATGCTTCCTTTAGAGGGTCCTCTTCACTGGTCCTCAGCCTGCAGTGGGCATGACAAGGACGGGGACAGAGACCGAGGGGTGGGGGCGGGCTCTATCCTTGCAGGTCTCTCTCTCTTCTCCCCGAGGGTCTGCCATCTCTCAGGGTCCGATATCCTCTCTCATGGCATTTCTTCCTGGGGCTTTACTTCCCCTCTCAGGGGTCTGCCTCTGCTCCCCGCGCTGCCTACCGTTAGCAGCTTTATCTCCTGTCAGAGGGGCACTGTTGTCTCGGTCACCACTCCCCTTCCTCTCAGCGTCCTATTGCGTTTTCGTCTGATATTTTCTATGTAGCAGGTTGCACTGCAGTCTAGTTCTTTTCTTATATGACTTGCTGTCATTGTCCTGGCTCCGCAGTAGGACTTGGTACCCCTGATCTTAGTCCCCTCCCTGGGGCTGTGTGTTCTCGCGAGATCTGTGTCTTCTCTGCCGTGATGCGCTGGTCTCTGGCCTCTCTTGCAGCTTCTGCTCTAAGGGCTCTTTATGCCGAGGCACAAGCCCTAGACTTGGGCACTGATTGTGAGTTTAGGTGCTGTTTATTGCACCTGATAAATACTGTTACTACAAGATACACTATTTATTCAGTGTGATAAATAGCACCTATTACCTATTTGTTGGAAATAACATACGGATTCTGGTGTTTAGCACCAAAATCAGCATGGTACAGTAAACACTGTATGTTTTTCCCTTCTTAAATTTCAGCAGGTTTGACCGGTTGAAATTTAACGAAGATCGAGTTATTTAATGCATCTGATAATTATCGGATGCAGTGAATTCCTACAAACTTGTAACTCCGACCTGTGCGAAAACAGGGGTTTACGCACGGGTTTTAATACACCGAGAAATTCATAATCAGGCCCTAGATATCTTCAGGGCAGCGTCTCTTGTTGTTATGGTAACACGGAGCGTAAGGCATGGAGGACCAGCATAGAACCCTTCCTTACAGCTGGAATGACACCAGAGGAAGAAGCGTCTCTTGTTGTTATGGTAACAGGGAGCCTGAGGCATGGAGGATCAGCATAGAACCCTTCCTTACAGCTGGAATGACACCAGAGGAAGAAGCGTCTCTTGTTGTTATGGTAACAGGGAGCCTGAGGCATGGAGGATCAGCATAGAACCCTTCCTTACAGCTGGAATGACACCAGAGGAAGAAGCATCTCTTGTTGTTATGGTAACAGGGAGCCTGAGGCATGGAGGATCAGCATAGAACCCTTCCTTACAGCTGGAGAGACACCAGAGGAAGAAGCGTCTCTTGTTGTTATGGTAACAGGGAGCCTGAGGCATGGAGGATCAGCATAGAACCCTTCCTTACAGCTGAAGAGACACCAGGGGAAGAAGAATAAGTGCCTTGATCACATGTGGCAACTTTTTGATACATTCAGATGAGGGATTTAAAGAAAGAATTTTACAAGCATTGGAGCCAAGGGAAACAGAGACAGAAAATAACAATAAAATGGTAAAAATACTCTCCCTCTAATAAGAAGGGGCAGTATGTAGCTGCAGCTCAAATGGGGCCCTGCCGAACATGGGGGGTAGTGGGCTCTGCAGCTCTCAAGAGCTTTGGGCTCTGAACCTCAACTGCTGGCGTCCATGAACTACTTAGGAGAGCCGCAGCTTCTCAGAATACACAAACTGCAGCACTTCAGAGTAACGGGATCTGCAGCATCACAGATCCTGGGGTCCCCCCACTTTTTGCCTGATTTCTGATGCACTTTGACTGAGTGTGCACTGGGTCCTGCCAATCAGGTTCCCAGTTCCTGTGTTCTTTCCCAAAACTGTACCTTTGTTTCCACAATCGGCCCACCTCTGGCCCACATGTAAGCCCCTTGTAAAAGGTACCACTGGCACCAAGGGCCTTGTGACCAGAGAGGGTCTCTAAGGGCTGCAGCATGTATTGTGCCACCCTGAGAGACCCTTCACCTAACACATATTCACTGCCATTGCAGACTGTGTCTTTTGGTGCAGACAAAACTTAAGAATCGACATGACACACATCCCTGTGTGCCACGCCTACAAAACACTGCCTGTGGCATAGGTCAGTCACCCCTCTAGCAGGCCTCACAGCCCTAAGGCAGGGTGCACGATACCAGAGGTGAGGGCATAGCTGCATGGGCAATATGTCCCTACAGTGTCTAGGTCTATTCTTAGACATTGTGGGGCTTATTTACAAGCCCCTTGCGCCGCCAGTGTGTCACTTTTTGTGATGCACCGGCGGCGCAACCTACTGCCCCATATTTACAAGGACACGTAAAGTCACCCTGCATGGCTTTTCGTGTCCTTGTAAATATGGCCCCTTTACACGCAGCACTTTGCGTGAAAGGGGCGTGTAATGGGTGGTGCTGTGGGCGTTTCCACGTAACATCCATGGCTTCTGCCACACTTCCAGATTTACGAGAAATCGTAAACCTGGAAATGCGTCAGAATGCTACGCCTCCTCAAGGGAGACGTAGGGAGGCGCAACGAGGAGAAATGTTTCCATTTCTCCTCGTTTTTGTCTCTTTCTATGCGTGCTGTGTTCTGCAGCACACATAGAACGAGGAAATTACCTCTTGTGAGTGTGTCCCTTCCTGCACATAAACAATCATAAAAAAAAAAATATGTTTTGCAACTTCTATGTGTGCTGCATGAAGCATGAAGTTTCAAAACGCCATTCTTGCACATAAACAATCGCTCCCCTCAATGCTATCGTGTAAGGGTGCCTGCGTCGGTGCATAGTACATTGGAACAGTGGTCCCAGTAAACAATATTATAAACACACAAGAACCAGAAATTACACAAAATTTCAAAAAATTAAATGAAAGAACCGTGTTATGCTTAATGAACAGTGTTATTTAATCACACTGAACAGACAAAAGTTCATAACATTTGTTAACACAGTTTAAAACAGTGCCCCAGGAGGAAAAGGGGAAAGGTGAGGGTATTGTGATTGAGGTGAGGATGAGGGAGTGACTGAAACAAAGTGCGATTCACAAAATCTGTTGTTTAAAAAACAAGAGGGCTCATATTTAAAGCCAGGTTATTCACAATATATCCAAACGTTAGATAGCCATGGTTTAAAACAGAAGCACAGTGATTAATCGCTGTTGGTCAAAGTGGCTAGTATAGTAGATGTCGACGTTTCGACCCCTAAAGAGTGGTAGGTTGTTGTGTCCCTTACGACGGGGTCTTCCTCAGGACAGGAGTGTTGGAGAGGGGGTTTGGGGGGTTGGTTACCATGAAAAGCCCGTAATTGAGGCCTGAAGGGGAAAGTGTGGGCATGTAGGCTCCAAACTGGCGAGCGAGAGCAGTCACTTGGGAGGGTAACAATCCCTGAATGAGTGAAAAAAGGCCATTCCAGATTTAATCAGCTGGGCCTTGAAATTCGTTCAATTCTCATGTATTCGCTGAATCCGGCAAATAAGCTCCGTTGTCAAGCGTCTCGCTGCTCAGGAAGCGTCTCAGTCTTCACGGACTTCCCCTTTTCCTCCTGGGTCACTGTTTTAAACTGTGTTAAGAAATGTTATGAACTATTGTCTGTTCAGTGTGATTAAATAACACTGTACATTAAGCATAACACGGTTCTTTCATTTCATTTTTGAAATTTTGTGTAATTTCTGGTTCTTGTGTGTTTATAATATTGTTTACTGGGACCACTGTTCCAATGTACTAGTCTATACCCAGGTCCCAGTGACGTCATTTGGGTTTACCCTTCTAGGTAACTGCGTCGGTGCATGGCAGCTAATTGTGCGCCAGCACACGGGAGAGCAAAGGGATCTGTCATATCGTTGTAGATATGACGCATCCCTGTGCTTCAGAATTAACGCAGCGCGGCACAGCCAAATGGCTTGTGGTACTGTGCTGCATTAATTCCTTGTAAATATGGCCCTGTAAGTACAGTGAAACCATATTGAGTACAGTAACTGTTTTCCTTCCATAGGATTGCATTACATTTCTGGCTATTGCACTAAATATCTAACTCTTGCATTTGCTAAGTTTTCGACTGTTTGATTGACATTACTAAAGTATTTAAAATGCTCCTGTAAAGTATTTCGATGCCTTTACAGCACAATACCTACTGTATTTCAAAAGTATTGCTCGTCTTAAAACTGTTACTTACCTGCAACTGAGTTCCTATTGGCTTTACAATTAAAAAAAAACAAAGTAATATTTTTGTATACAAAACAATTGGTCTTGGATTCAGTCTTTGAGTGTGTGTAATGATTTCTTGCCTGAGTGTGTACAACAAATGCTTAACACAGCCCTCTGATAAGCCTAGCTGCTCAAACACAAATAGAGCTTTTGGGATTATCTACTCAAGCCTCTGTAAAGCCTCTGGGGATCCACTCGGCTCTGTGCACACGATACCTGCCTTTGGTAAAGTATATACAGAGCAAAACCAAAGGGGATGATGGACGGAGTGTTGAACATTGCAAGCACTCACCCCCAGTCAACTGATCTGGGTTTAATCCATCATCATTCTTTAGCTCACTCCGCCACCCCAATTCAGACATGGCCATATGCAAATCAGTCTGACCATGTGCCTCATGGGAACAGTCCAGCCTGAACTGCCAAGCCATGTCTTCCCTGGACCGGAAACAAGCATCCTGGGACCGGTTTCTGGCTTACAGCCAGAAATCAGCCAGGCTATCTTGAATCCAGTGGCAAAGTGAGCAAGGGACCCACGTCTGGGCATACCCTGCCAACTTAGGGCGAACATAGCAAAACCAAAGGGGATGATGGACGGAGTGTTGAACATTGCAAGCACTCACCCCCAGTCAACAGATCTAGGTTTAATCCATCATCATTCTTTAGCTCACTCCGCCACCCCAGTTCAGACATGGCCATATGCAAATCAGTCTGTACTGGGGTGAATGTACAACATTGTTCTGCATTCTGTCCATCAATTGTTCTTTTTGCATTTGTCACCCCGAGTGGGACGGGTATGCCCAGACGTGGGTCCCGTGCTCTCCATGCCACTGAAGTCAAGCTATCATGGCTGATGAGGGCTGAAAGCCCGAAACCGGTCCTAGGATGCTTGTTTCCAGTCCAGGGAGGACCTGGCCTGGCAGTTCGGGCTGGACTGTTCCCATTGGGTGCAGGGTCAAGACTGATTTGCATATGGCAGGGACCAAACTGGAATGGCATGGTGAGCAAAAAGACGATGGATTTAGGCCCAGATTTCTGTACTGGGGTGAATGTACGACATTGTTCTGCATTCTGTCCATCAATTGTTGTTTTTGCAAAGTATCTACAGCGCCAGCTTCCTAACCCCCCCCAAAAGCCTGAGTCCTTGTAGCACTTCTGAGTTGTTTCTATGGGATTCTGCAGGTGCAGGAACCACTGCCTTAGAGGCGCGGCAGAGCACTCTGGCACTGAGGTGCTACAGGTCCCAGGAGCTGAGGTGCTGCAGGTCCCAGGAGCTGAGGTGCTGCAGGTCCCAGGAGCTGAGGTGCTGCAGGTCACACAAGCTGAGATACTGCAGGTCCCACGAGCTGAGGTGTTGCAGGTCCCACGAGCTGAGGTGCTGCAGGTCACACAAGCTGAGATGCTGCAGGTCCCACGAGCTGAGGTGCTGCAGGTCCCACAAGGTGAGATGCTGCAGGTCCCACAAGCTGAGGTGCTGCAGGTCCCAGAGCTGAGATGTTGCAGGTCCCACAAGCTGAGATGTTGCAGGTCCCACAAGCTGAGGTGCTGCAGGTCCCATGAGCTGAGGTGCTGCAGGTTCCATGAGCTGAGGTGCCGCAGGCCCCACGAGCTGAGGTGGTGCAGGTCCCATGAGCTGAGGTGCTGCAGGTCCCACGAGCAGAGGTGCTGCAGGTCCCATGAGCTGAGATACTGCAGGTCTCTCAAGCTGAGGGGCTGCAGGTCCCATGAGCCGAGATGCTGCAGGTCCCACGAGCTGAGGTGCTGCAGGTCCCATGAGCTGAGATGCTGCAGGTCCCACATGCTGAGATGCTGCAGGTCCCACGAGCTGAGGGGCTGCAGGTCCCATGAGCTGAGATGCTGCAGGTCCCACGAGGTGAGGTGCTGCAGGTCCCATGAGCTGAGGTGATGCAGGTCCTACGAGCTGAGGTGCTGCAGGTCCCATGAGCTGAGATGCTGCAGGTCCCACATGCTGAGATGCTGCAGGTCCCACGAGCTGAGGGGCTGCAGGTCCCATGAGCTGAGATGCTGCAGGTCCCACGAGGTGAGGTGCTGCAGGTCCCATGAGCTGAGGTGCTGCAGGTCCAACGAGCTGAGGTGCTGAGGTCCCACAAGCTGAGGTGCTGCAGGTCCCGCGGGTTCTACAAGCTGAGGTGCTGCAGGACCCACGAGCTGAGGTGCTGCAGGTCCCACAAGCTGAGGTGCTGCAGATCCCACGGGTTCCACAAGCTAAGGTGCTGCAGGTCCCACGAGCTGAGATGCTGCAGGCCCCACGAGCTGAGGTGCTGCAGGCCCCACGAGCTGAGATGCTGCAGGTCCCACGAGCTGAGATGCTGCAGGTCCCACAAGCTGAGGTGCTGCAGGTCCCACAGGTCCCATGAGCTGAGCTGCTGTAGGTCCCAATATTCTGACTTGCTGCAGGGTTGTGGGTTCTAAGGTGATGTAATGCCCCAAGTGTTTTGTTGCCGCAGATCCTGATGCTTTTTCGTGGTCCCCGGTCCTACGGTGCTGCGATCGTCCCAGGTGCTGCAGGGAAGCCAGGCTCACAGGCACAAGGCCCCATGCTTTCCTGGGAAGCAGGGCCCTCAGCCTCCTGTTTGGGCTGCAGTTCTCCTACTACCTACTTTGTAAAATGAACAGGGCGGAGACTCCATGTAAATGAGTCTGAAGAGAACAAGCACAGAGTCCACACGGGGCTGTGCAGCAAGGTCTCCTCTTCCACTTCCTGTCATGGGTCCAGCAGGGGAGCATCACTGAGAGTGAATGTGGGTGGGATTGATATGACTGCCCCTGGCACACCTGACACATGGAGTCCAGACTATTATCCAGGTGATCAGAGTGACCGGGACAAGCTCTCGGAGATGCCCAAAGATGCATCAAAGAGCAGAGGGGGTGGAAAGAGGAGAGAAGACACAGGCTCTGGGCGGACTTCAAGAGAGAAGACACAGGCTCTGGGCGGACTTCAAGAGAGAAGACACAGGCTCTGGGCGGACTTCAAGAGAGAAGACACAGGCTCTGGGTGGACTTCAAGAGAGAAGACACAGGCTCTGGGAGGACTTCAAGAGAGAAGACACAGGCTCTGGGTGGACTTCAAGAGAGAAGACACAGGCTCTGGGCAGACTTCAAGAGAGAAGACACAGGCTCTGGGCGGACTTCAAGAGAGAAGACACAGGCTCTGGGCGGACTTCAAGAGAGAAGACACAGGCTCTGGGCGGACTTCAAGAGAAAAGACATAGGCTCCGGGTGGACTTCAAGAGAGAAGACACAGGCTCTGGGCGGACTTCAAGAGAGAAGACACAGGCTCTGGGCGGACTTCAAGAGAAAAGACATAGGCTCCGGGTGGACTTCAAGAGAGAAGACACAGGCTCTGGGCGGACTTCAAGAGAGAAGACACAGGCTCTGGGCGGACTTCAAGAGAGAAGACACAGGCTCTGGGTGGACTTCAAGAGGGAAGAGGCAGGCTCTGGGTGGACTTCAAGAGAGAAGACACAGGCTCTGGGTGAACTTCAAGAGAGAAGACACAGGCTCTGGGCGGACTTCAAGAGGGAAGACACAGGCTCTGGGCGGACTTCAAGAGAGAAGACACAGGCTCTGGGTGGACTTCAAGAGAGAAGACACAGGCTCTGGGCGGACTTCAAGAGAGAAGACACAGGCTCTGGGCGGAAAGAGGAGAGAAGACACAGGCTCTGGGTGGACTTCAAGAGGGAAGACACAGGCTCTGGGCAGACTTCAAGAGAGAAGACACAGGCTCTGGGCGGACGTCAAGAGAGAAGACACAGGCTCTGGGGGGACTTCAAGAGAGAAGACACAGGCTCTGGGCGGAAAGAGGAGAAAAGACACAGGCTCTGGGTGGACTTCAAGAGAGAAGTTTACAACCACATTCTGAGAAAGTGTTTTACTGAATAAAGCTTCAGTGTGCCAGATCTACGCATTGTAAGAGATAGCTCTGCTGTCTGAGGCCTGAGACAATTCAAGTTTGTAAAACCTGAGCAACAATTCTGCTATTTAATAGCAAAGTTCTGCATGATCTGTTCAACTTTAGCAATAGCTCAGGTATTTAATGCTAACACCAGAACAAAAATGCGACATCTGAGGGATGGCTGGGCTGTGTGTCCTGAAACTGTAACCCTTGGTGAACTGAACGACAGTTGTGGGATACATGACCCGGCTTTGCTGTAAAGGCTCCGTGCCTATGTGTAACCTATAGAATCACTTTGATGTGTGAGGTCTCTGTGCCTCTCTGTAACTTGTAGAATCACTGTGATGTGTGAGGCCTCTGTGTAACCTATAGAATCACTGTGATGTGTGAGGCCTCTGCGTAACCTATCGAATCACTGTGATGTGTGAGGCCTCTGTGCCTCTCTGTAACTTGTAGAATCACTGTGATGTGTGAGGCCTCTGTGTAACCTATAGAATCACTGTGATGTGTGAGGCCTCTGTGTAACCTATAGAATCACTGTGATGTGTGAGGTCTCTGTGCCTATGTGTAACCTAAAGTATCACTGTGATGTGTGAGGACTCTGTGCCTATGTAACCTATAGAATCACTGTGATGTGTGAGGCCTCTGTGCCTCTCTGTAACTTGTAGAATCACTGTGATGTGTGATGGGTGAGGCATCTTTGCCTCTGTATAACCTGTAGAATCACTGTGATGGGTGAGGCATCTTTGCCTCTGTGTAACCTGTAGAATCACTGTGATGTGTGACGCTTGTGTGCCTATGTGTAACCTATAGAATCACTGTGATGTGTGACGCTTGCGTGCCTATGTGTATCCTATAGCATCACTGTGATGTGTGAGGTGCCTGTGCCTCTGTGTAACCTGTAGAATCACTGTGATGTGTGAGGTCTGAGTCAACATGGTCTGTGTCGCCACTTTGCATTAATTAGTTGATCATTTTCTGGAGGTCACAGGGCACAATTGCTCCGCCTTTAAATTCTAGTAACTCAACAGCACTGGTTAGTTTGCATAAGATCCCCCCTTCACAATCCTGAGACAGTTGTGTGGAGAAGGGAAGTTGGCTCTGACTTTCATAAACTCTCTACAAAGTTACAGCTATAATGAGCTCATGTCTGAAGCATTATACGGCACTGAAGGGGGTAATCTATCTCATCACATTCTGCTATGTTCTAATTGTAATAAAGCGTCACTCATAAAGTCACTGAAACAGCATTTAAATGTCACTAATAAGTCTACTGAAAACACGGACATGTCACACATAAGAAAATGGACAACTTGACATCTGTGCCTCGCACAAATATTTCCTTCCATTTCACTCTTGTTGTCTCTGTGCATTAATTTAATTTTCCTTAATTTCACGTTTCATTCTTTATATTAATCACACTTTTTGTGCCATCTCTTCTTGTGCAGCAATGACCCGCTGCAGCATTAGACAAGCGACAGGCGATTAGGAGACGTTTGGTGTCCCGTTGAATCGTGTATCCACTCACGGACCCCAGAAAAGAGATCTGATGCCCCTGTCTGATCCCGCCGGAGGAGCTTCTTTTCCGAAGACGTTATTGAGAGGTTGCCAGAGGTCGCAGCTGTGACCAGTGACGGCTGCTCCTGAGAAGCAGCAGTGGGGCGGTGAGGGGTTTAAAAAAAAAAGATCACTTACCAGCCTCTCCTCAGACCTCTCCGTCCTCTTCCTTCTGTGGAAGCAGGAAGCACCCAGGATCCCCAAAGCCAATCACAATGCTGCAATGCAGCTAAAAAGGTTTCTCTGTGCCACGGAGCATGGGAAGAAAGCAAGAAATACAGGAGATAGAAGGGGTGGCAGGGGGTAGAGGGAAACACTTTGGGGGAAATGAGTGGAAAATATGTAAAGGAAGGGCAGCAAGAGGACACCAGAGATCGGTGAGGGATTGAGAGACAAAGACAGGTGTGTATGTGTTTTGGTGTGTGTGTGTGTGAGAGAGAAAAGCAGACAGAGTGATTAAAGAGAATCAGACACAGGTGACAAGTGTGGGAGAGCTATAGACAGGCCAGACTCATCCACAACCTTTCACATAAAATTCACGTCACTCCACACCTCAGGGTGCTCCACTGACGCCTGATACACCAACGCACTGATTTCAGACTCCAAACACACACATTCAAGGCACTACACAACTTAGGCCCCACCTACCAGAACAGCCACATCTCCTTCCACCAGCCACGCAGACCCCTCTGCAGAATCCCTACTCGCACACACTATACGCGCACACAGAGCCTGATCGGGCAGATTGGTGCTCTCTTACATCCCTCCGAAAACATGGAACGGCCTCTCATGCCACATCAGAGCCTCCTCCTCTCTTCTTGAATTACGCAAGATGCTGAAGAACAGGCTTTTCAATGAAACAACCTATCATAGGCAGGGCCAGGTGCACACACCAGGTGCAGCGCCAAGATATCCTCGCAGGTGATTAACCAACCAATCATAGGCAGGGTCAGATGCACACACCAGGTGCACACACCTGCGCAGAGCCAGGATATCCTCGCGGGTGATTAACCAACCTATCAAAGGCAGGGCCAGGCGCACACACCTGCGCAGCGCCAGGATATCCTCACGGGTGATGAACCAACCTATCAAAGGCAGGGCCACACGCACACACCTGCGCAGCACCAGGATATCCTCGCGGGTGATGAACCAGCCTATCATAGGCAGGGCTAGACACACACACCTGCGCAGCACCAGGATATCCTCGGGGGTGATTAACCAACCTACCATAGGCAGGACCAGGCGCACACACCTGCGCAGCGCCAGGATATCCTCGCAGATGTTGAACCAGCCTATCATAGGCAGGGCTAGACACACACACCTACGCAGCACCAGGATATCCTCGCAGGTGATTAACCAACCAATCATAGACAGGACCAGGCACACACCTGCGCAGCACTAGGATATCCTCACGGGTGATTAACCAACCTATCGTAGGCAGGGCCAGGTGCACACACCTGCGAAGCGCCAGGATATCCTCGCGGGTGATAGTGCACTTACAAATACACATAGCAGAACAGGCGTGGAGAGAGTGAGGCAGGTGAGCGAGACAGGTGATAGACACATGGACAGGTGAGAAAGAGAAAGCCAAGAGAGAGAAAGAGAGGAAAGACAGATGAGAAGGTATGATGTGATATAGACAGAGATGGATGAGAGAGAGACAGCTGTGATAGGAAGAGAGTAAGAGGTCAGTGTGAGAAAAGGGATTCAGAGACAACTGGTGATAGACAACTGAGAGGCAGAGAGAGGTAGGTGAGACTTGTTAGGACGATACAGATCAGAGACAGACAAGTCAAATGAAAAAGAGGCAGCTGAAAGAGAGTGGGGAGGCAGGTGAGAGGTGAGAGAGTACTGAGAAAGAGTCTATTCAGAGAGAAGGAGAAGAGGGTTGGGGGATGGTGGAGAGAGGTGATAAAGACAATGATGTGAGAGACAGCTGGCATAGAAGAGAAGACAGGCGCAAGAGAGAGGCGTACTAAAGAGACCGGTTTGAAAAACAGCTGAGAGAGGAGAAGAAGTTGAAAGGAAAGTGACAGATAAAAGAAGGGAGACATTTGCAAGAGTGCTGATAAAGTGATAGGGTTAATCATAGATGAACAAGTTACTTACCTTTGGTAATGCCTTTTCAAGGTAGACTCACACTGAGCATTTTTTATAACCTGTCTCTGTTTCTATAAACTGTGGGGCATATTAGCAAGACCCACGTTAAAATTATCGCCGTTTTAGCGGCAGGAAACTGCCGCTAAAACGGCGATAATGGGCTTGCTAATATGCGTTATGGAATTCCAATAGAAGCCCAGGTTAGATGTGCAGGACATCTAACCTGGGCTTCTATTGGAATTCTATAACGCTTATTAGCAAGCCCATTATCGCCGTTTTAGCGGCAGTTTCCTGCCGCTAAAACGGCGATAATTTTAACGTGGGTCTTGCTAATATGCCCCCGTATAACTACTCAATCTGATAAAAGCTTCTAGCTGCAGATTCCTTACCCTAAAATATTCCACAAACGTCAGACTGGATACAGAAACTTTTGATCAATCCCTGTGCATGCCAGTAGGTGGCATTGTTGGGCTCTGTCAGCGTTGTTGGCGTCGTCCGCAATATAAGTGGCATGCGCCGTATCTATATAGGTGTCACCCCAACGTGTTGACCTCAGTTCTTGAATGAGTAGTTACATCTGGCCGTGCTAGAGCGGGGCTAGACCTGTGCAAAGTCAAACATTAAGGCCTACTGCGATGGATTGCGGTTCAGATACACAAAGTGGATTGGGCCCGCTAGGCGCTTACCATCGGACTTCGAAAAAGTTTGAACAGAAAATGTCTGGACGGTAGAACTGCAAAGGGGCAAGGCTGCAGAAGTGTCCAAGGAGGGAGCGTTGTCATCGGATAGTCGTGGGCGGACAGTAAGAGAGACAAGCCAAGGTAGTTGGGCGGTCCTCCTGGTTTGCTTTAAATTGTACCCTTGTTATCAGCTGTGTTTGCGCTTCGCTGCTATTGCCGCTAAATCGCCTTGCACTGATGTTGAAACTGATGATAAAATGCTGAGATCTGCTTTTAAAAAGAGACATTGAATTTTACTGTTTTTATTGCCGATTTTATGGGAATGAACTCGCCTTTTGGGACAGTAACGTCTTTTTAAAACAAGCTTTTTTGCACATTTGGGGGAATCTCGGGGAGAGGTCCTGTCTTAGGCTCACCTGCTCTCGCGATTTCACCGTGAATCCTGATAGAGCACTTCCGCATCCCTCAACGCGGTCTAGTGCTGGGAGGAGTCTCAGCTGCTGCTCAGCAGAGCTGATTGGTTGGTGGGCGGAAGGGGGCAGCATAACCGGGACGCTGGAGCGGACGCGCAGCGGACAGTAGGAGAGACAAGCCAAGGTAGTTGGGTGGTCCTCCTGGTTTGCTTTAAATTGTACCCTTGTTATCAGCTGTGTTTGCGCTTCGCTGCTATTGCCGCTAAATCGCCTTGCACTGATGTTGAAACTGATGATAAAATGCTGAGAACTGTTTTTAAAAAGAGACATTGAATTTTACTGTTTTTATTGCCGATTTTATGGGAATGAACTCGCCTTTTGGGACAGTAACGTCTTTTTAAAACAAGCTTTTTTGCACATTTGGGGGAATCTCGGGGAGAGGTCCTGTCTTAGGCTCACCTGCTCTCGCGATTTCACCGCGAATCCTGATAGAGCACTTCCGCATCCCTCAACGCGGTCTAGTGCTGGGAGGAGTCTCAGCTGCTGCTCAGCAGAGCTGATTGGTTGGTGGGCGGAAGGGGGCAGCATAACCGGGACGCTGGAGCGGACGCGCAGCGGACAGTAAGAGAGACAAGCCAAGGTAGTTGGGCGGTCCTCCTGGTTTGCTTTAAATTGTACCCTTGTTATCAGCTGTGTTTGCGCTTCGCTGCTATTGCCGCTAAATCGCCTTGCACTGATGTTGAAACTGATGATAAAATGCTGAGAACTGCTTTTAAAAAGAGACATTGAATTTTACTGTTTTTATTGCCGATTTTATGGGAATGAACTCGCCTTTTGGGACAGTAACGTCTTTTTAAAACAAGCTTTTTTGCACATTTGGGGGAATCTCGGGGAGAGGTCCTGTCTTAGGCTCACCTGCTCTCGCGATTTCACAGCGAATCCTGATAGAGCACTTCCGCATCCCTCAACGCGGTCTAGTGCTGGGAGGAGTCTCAGCTGCTGCTCAGCAGAGCTGATTGGTTGTTGGGCGGAAGGGGGCAGCATAACCGGGACGCTGGAGCGGTCACGCGCAGCGGGCGCGCCGCTGGCGCGCCGAAGGCGCTCCTAAGGCAAGCCCGTCTGCACCCGTCCGCGTCCAGCCGGGTCCAGGGGCCAGAAGCCCTGGCCAAACAATACTCTGCAATGGAACTACAGTCCCTTGCCACAGGCAACCACAGGCTGAACCTAGATGTCACCGCTAAATTAAGATCAGAACACCTCCTGAGATATACCAGGATAGACACCCACACGATTCCAGGGCCAACACCTTACTCCATGATTATGCCAGAGAACCCCCCTGGTTTAAAAGTGGCTGTTCTAAATACAAGATCGCTACAGAAACATCACTTAGAGATCTTTGCACTTCTCCAGGAGGGGATATTGACATTCTTGCCCTCACAGAAACCTGGATAGGTGATGCATCAGCCCCTGATATTATCGCTGCACTGCCAGGCAACTTTGACGCCTTTTGGCACAATAGGCAAGATAACAGGAGAGGAGGGGGAGTAGCGATTCTTTTCAACACCAGGCTCATGGCCACCAAGATTATAGCAGAGAGCATGGATAAGACGGATATGCTGGGAGTTAAAATTATATCCAAATCGTCCTGCCTCATCCTCCTGGCAGTCTACCGCCCCCCGGATGCAACCCCTGGTTTTAGTGACCACTTCGCCGAGATCATGTCCGACCTGAGTACACGATATCAAAGACTCATGGTGGTTGGAGATTTTAATTTCCACTGGGAGAAGGAACCACGGGAGCCGCAGGCCAAGCAGGTCGAGATGGTAATGTCTAACCTGGGGCTCCATCAACTGGTGGATCGCTCCACTCATATTAAAGGCCACATGCTAGACTTAGTCTGGTCCTCTAACCATCTTGACAGACTAATAAGTATCCACCCGTGTGCCTGGTCTGACCATTCCTTAATCTCTTGCTGGGTCCCGTTGGATAGTCCTCCTGCGCAATATCCGCCAGAGTGGAGGAGAGTTCGTAGCTGGCACAAGATTCAGGCAGACAATTTAATAGCCACATTACAGACGCTTCCCGCACCTAAATTTCAGGAAGGCAATATTGACTTAGAAAGCCAAACCCTTAGTAATACTCTGCAATCAGCTATCGATCAAATAACACCGGAACGCAGAGAAAGAACTAGACTTAAAAGCAAGGTGGCCCCCTGGTTTAATGAGGCACTCAGGGAGAGTAAACAGAGCCTGCGCATAGCCGAGAGACGGTGGCGGAAAGCCTATGATCCTACTGAGTTAATTTCTTATAAAGCCACACTCACTCTTTATAAAAAATCCATTATAAACAGGAAAGCCGAATTCTATGAGGCACGCATAACAGAGGCTCCAAATAAACAAAAGGAAACTTTTAAGATCTTAAATGAACTCAGCAAGAAATCTGACGTAAAATCTGCAGAAATACCCTCAGACTGTAATGCACTACAGACTTTCTTTCTCCAGAAGGTAACAGATATCCTTCTGGAGATTGGGAAAACTCCTACTACCCTGAGCCCCATGGAGCTGTCTACATCCCCGCTCCCTTCTGGCCAGTTTCTGACCAGTTTCCCTTTACTAGATCTAGAATCTTTGACGTCCCTGATAAACAGTACCAAATCAGGCTCCCCGGCCGACCCGTGCCCGCCTAGGATTTTTCGAATGGCCCTTCCGGCCTTGGACCACCAGATTCTTACCCTCCTCAACAACTCGTTTGCAACTGGTCAAGTCCCCTCCAATTTTAAGGAGGCTAGAGTTATCCCGCTACTAAAGAAATTGGGAGCAGACAAGGCCGTACTTAAAAATTATAGACCTATCTCTCAGCTCCCGTTTCTGGCGAAGGTTGTGGAACGTCATGTCCTGAAAACAACCTCGGCGTTTTTGGAAGAACACGAGCTACTCCAACCCCGCCAGGCTGGGTTTAGAGCCCACCATAGTACAGAGCTAGTAATGCTATCTGTACTCGACGATCTTAGGATAAAGGCCGATAATAAAGAGTCGAGCGCCCTGATTCTCTTAGATCTTTCTGCGGCGTTCGATACGGTCAGCCATACAATACTACTGACCCGGCTATCGGACCTGGGTATCCGGGGGCACGCCTATAATTGGTTGGAATCCTTCCTACTAGGACGTTCGCAGAGGGTCCAACTTGGCGATCAGGTATCTGAAAAGGGTAACATCTCTTGCGGGGTCCCCCAGGGCTCCGCGCTGTCCCCGCTCCTTTTCAACATATACCTGCAGCCCCTGGTGGCCGCACTAACCGATATGGATTGTCGGGTCTTTAACTATGCGGATGATACTCAGCTTATCCTGAAGATCGATAACTCGGTCCGCACCCAAGAGTCTGCTCAGAACATCCTCAGGTTTACAATAAACTGGATGACTGCAAACTCTTTAAAAATCAATCCTGATAAAACTGAAGTCCTAGCAATTCCGGCAAAAAATAACCCATGGAGCGGCTTGTTCTGGCCCCAAGAGCTGGGGGCCTGTCCCAGCCCAGCACCAGTTGTAAAAAGCTTGGGAATTAAGATCGACTCCGAGCTCTCCATGGTAAATCAAGTCAACTCGGTGGTGGGTACTTGCACTGGTCTGCTGAGACAACTGAGGAAGCTGGTTCCACTGCTCTCAGCTTCATCGCTGGAAACCATTGTACGAGCAACCATCGTCTCGCGACTCGACTATGGCAATGCGCTCTATGTCGGGCTCCCCCAGAAACTTATGAATAAGCTACAGGTGGTACAGAATGACACCGCCAGGCTGATTTTCAGGTTGCCCAGAAGAACCCATGCCACTCCTTTGCTGCGCAAACTG
Organism: Calotriton arnoldi; assembly: GCA_963921515.1. Taxonomy (NCBI): domain Eukaryota; kingdom Metazoa; phylum Chordata; class Amphibia; order Caudata; family Salamandridae; genus Calotriton; species Calotriton arnoldi. The sequence continues at coordinate 2,012,952 of CAWUFW010002319.1, forward strand.
CATTGGCTACCGGTTAGGCAAAGAGCGAAGTTTAAGGGACTCTGTATTGCCCATAAAGCCTTTTACGGTAACGCCCCAGAGTACATAAGGGAACGTTTAATTAAATATGTGCCTAGACGGGCGCTTCGCTCAGCAGAAGCCGCCCAGATGGTCTGCCCGCGGGGTAACTGTGCTTCCAAAGGAGGACGAGCCTTCTCGGTCCTCCTGCCACAACTCTGGAACCGGCTGCCCGATACTCTCCGTAAAGAACATGGTCTGCTCCCTTTCCGGAAGCAGCTTAAAACCATCCTTTTCAGAGAGGCTCTAGACATGACCTAATTCTTCCTAGTACCATGGTGACCACCCGGCCCTGACGCTGTTCTCTTCTTCCGAAGCGCTAAGAGACCTGTCGGTATACACGCGCTATATAAGAATATAATAACATAACATAACATAACATGATGCAGCTGTGAACATTTTACCTTACGGCTTAGTCGTTGGGATGGAAGTAATAAATCTGCAGCGGGAAGAAGCAGAAACCATTCTACGTGAGCAGATACCCGTTTGGAGAAGGACTGCTGAAACTGAGTTGCTGCTGTGGAGAAGAAAGTAGCAGGAGAAGCCGCAAAGTCGATCCAACCGGCAATGCACCTCGGGCGGATCAGTGAGCTGGTTGGTCCCGGTCTCCGCCTGAGCACTTTTGGGCCAAATTTTGTCTAGATCATCAGTTTTGGAAATTACCCATCTGGACACCTTTAGCACCACAACCAGGGGTCCAGGAGTGGATGAGACCTCTTGAGGGATCAAGACTACTCAGGCTCAATTCAGTTGCTGGCTCAAGATAATGGACGCCAGTTATGTCCCTTTGACTCTGAACATAAACATAAAACATAAACAGGAGGCCAGCAAACTAGCCCTTGAAGTCACTCCTGGGTGCAGGTGTAAATGCATGGCTTAAGAGCAGGGCTGGCCTCTGAGGGCTCAAGGCACAGCAGGTCACAGCAGCAAGCAGTCCTTCGAGAATTCTTTCACAGGTCCAGTAGTGAACTGAAAAGTGGGTCTGAAAGCCCATTTTTAGGTCGAGCATTCTAGACCTCTTGTATATACTTTAGTGTATACTTATATGTGTATGTACTTTGTGGGCTCTGGAGATCAGCCCTAGGACTTGTCTGCTTCCGCTTAGGGGACTTTTTTTTCTGTTCAACTGCCTCTATGTAACTGCCTTGATAGAAAACGACAAGAAGAGGTCAGTAAAATACCAGAATCACTTTAGCATTCTCTAGATTCCAGTCCATAGAAATTGTCTTACACGAGCACCCATAGACAATAATATTTTTTTCAAATCTTGTATTTTCAGTGATATGACCACCGAAGGCCCTGATTTTATATTAAAAACAGAGTTTTGACTATACCATTTCCAGCTGAAAGGCAATATTTCTCTCCATGTGTTCCCATACCCGGCGTGTCATGCAGTTTGGTGCTTACTTTCCCTCCATGTTAAAGAACAGTAGATGTTTCAGCACCCAGGCTAATGTGCTGCATAGCTAAATACATATAAGGTCCCAAAGGCGAGACCGATTGCATTGCAAATGCTTGTTATACCCTGGTTCCCTGCTTATAGAAGGTGGAAGAAGTTTCTGGAAAGGTTCTTTAAAGTGCTAGGATTTTCATGCCTCCCCTGCCTTGGCTCCAAGCTGGCTGCACTGTAAATACAGGGTCGTTAGGCTTATTGTGAGGAGACAAGACACATCCTATTCCACCCTGCCAGCTTTTGGTCCATAGAGGCACATCTAATCCCATTAATGTGTGACTGTCTGGAAGGAATTCACAAAGTCTAGTTTTTTGTTTTATGACCTTCTCTCTGTCAGAGTCTCCCTCTGAAGTCAGTATCCTGTGCTGAGACGGAAGGAAGATAGAGGAGGATGAAGGAGGTTGCAAGGAGGAGGGGTCACAGGAGCCGAGGGAGCAGGAGCCGCAGGATCGGCTGGAGCTTCGTATGGGCTCGGCTCTCGGCTATTGGCTCTGTGCTGCGGCCAGTCCGTAAGCTTCTCCAGCCTCTCCAGTTCGACTCGTTGCACCCCCCGACGACCGCGGCAACCCCCCCCGACGACCCTGAGCTCCGGGGGGCCTGAGACAACCAGACTTGAGCCCGACCCTGTGGCCGGAAAGAGCTCACCTCGACCACACCCATGAGTGTGGCTGCCGTCAGATGGCGGGCGGCGAGAGTGTGCCCCAGGCAGATGCGGAGGCGGCCCGGTAAGTCCCAGGTGCGGCCTGCTTCTGCCTGCAGGGCCCCACTCGCCTTGGCCCACAAAATTGCCGCCGTTGCTCTTCCCGCTGCTCTCCCCCAGTCTGCCAGCCCCGGCTGCCTCGCCAATTCTCAACCTCCCTCACCAGCGCCCGCTGCAGGATAGGAGCAGAGAATACCCGCCCTCCAGCTTGGGCCCTCCATCTGGCCCGGCGTTCCACCCAAGAGGGCCAAGGTAACGCCTGGAAAGTCCAGGCCAGCGGTTCCAGGACACTAAGATTCGGGACCCAGGATCCAGGACCTTTTTCAAGAGCTGCAAGGTCACAGGAGGCTGGAGGTAGGTGACCACAGTGCACTAGAGCTCAACCTAGAATCCAGCGAGAGCTGCACAGAAAGGGGGGGGCATGACGCGGAACTCTACCTGTCTTCCTCTTGTCCCCCCTATCTAGCCTCCCCCACCTTTATCACACCAGATCCAGAATCATCCGGCCATTGAGCAAACAACATAGCCAGTCCCCACAACCCAGACGGCTCAGTCCAAACAGCCTCAAAGGGCCCGAGAGAGGCATCATCAGCCTCCTGGGGAAAACAGCAGCGCACTATTACCCTCCAGTAGCACAGCAAAAAGCATGGTCAAAAAGAAATGCCTAGGCAGAAAGAGGCAAACAGACCACATTTGGGAGAGCCCGGGGGCAGTTGAAGGATGGCGGGACAACCGCCAACCAGAGCCTCCGGGTGCCATTTATGCACAGCCACTAATTCAACCTGCAACGGAAATTGATAGCCTTCAGAGTAAGAGCCCACCAAAGGAAGGACCACTCGTCATGCTCCCGCTCCATGCTCCACGGGGCAGAATTCATAGCTACTTCCGAAAAATCACACAAACAATGCACCCCAGCCTCGCAAAAATCACACAAAGGAAACTACAACAAGACGCTCTCTATCCCTAAACAGGACAGCTTCAATGAACCCAGAGCCCCAAAAGGCCACTGGGGGCAAACTAAGGAGATCAAACTCCCATCTCACACTCCATCAAGATTCCAAAACTCACAAATTGGTAGCGTAAAATAACCACATCACAATGACAGCGCAAATTCACACAGGTCACTCATCACAGGGAATTGTTGCTCAACGAAGCCCTCCAGCAACTCCGGAGACACGTTCTCCACAAAGGGTGCAAATCCGACAGAGCACATTAGATCCTGGGCAGCTGTCTCTATCAGAGGAATTTTTAACAACACTAGAAGCCCAAATAGATGCTCAAATGGAAGCATCCTTGGCCCAAACGCCTCTAATCATGCCTCTAATCATGCGAGCAACAACCACTAATCACTACTCGCATGAAGGGGGCAGTGGACAAGCTAGCCCGGCAAGCCCAGCAATTTCAAACCAGGAGGACCCCTCTTTTTATAAACAGGATACAATAGCCAAAGTCCTACTCTGGCAATCCCAAAAAATGGAGCTTCAGATTGATCTAATTCAGTCGATAGCCACAAGTCTAGTGGTCTTAGCAAATAGGTTAACTTTGATTGAACACAAACTTGGCCAGACAGATATGGGCCAATTTTGCTCTTCCACCCAATTAATGGACAAACTGACCTAATTACCAGACATTCTGTGGGCCCTACTAGACAACGTAAAGAAGAGCTGCTCACCCACGAACACTCAGGAAGACATCGCAGCTGTGGCAACTAGCCTCCCCACACGATCAGGGGAACCAAACATCATTCGGTAATCCTTTGCCGCAGTGAAAATATGGCTGCAAATCCCAATGCCAACGCACACTTAAGCTCCCACATAAATCCACAGTTACTCGTGAGCTCTACTCAGCAAGCCCCTAACTTTCACACTTCAGAAGAACCCCCTCTCTCCCGAAGAGCAAAAAAGAAACTGAAAAAACTATCCAAAAAACAGAGCCTACAAAAAAGGCATCCGTGACAACAGGCTTAGGTTCCAGAACAGGCCCTTCCCAAACAACAAGAAAAGTCAACCAAATTCTTCCCAATTTTCAACAAGAGTCTTAAACAAGGCAACAACTTCAACGAAATTACTCAGTAGCAAAAGAAATAGGGGCCTGCAACCAGAAAAAGCAACAGCTTTCCAAACCAGGAGACACACAGAGCGCCCAAAGAACACCAAACACAAAACCCGATCACGGCAACTTACGCGATCTGCCTCCGATACGCCCTCAAACAACGGACACGCTATGGCCCATGGTAGAAAAGCCAATCGTGCACCAGTCCAGTACAGGAAACTTAATAACTAACCAGAGTGAATATTATCATCCCAGCTTACGCCTGAGCATCGCCCAAACGACAGCTCCCGGCCCTTACTCTAGCACGGAAAGACCGGCCTCACCAAATGGAGCACAAACCAACATCATCCTGTTTCTCACTTCTGCCGCCACATCAGCGACGTCTATCCAAACTGAACCTCTAGGGGGAACCCTAAAGAAAACCATGGTTGAATATATGAGGAGTGAAGCACAGGTGCAGGATAACTTGATAAGGGGGAGCACAAACACCCGGGACTTCACAAGAACCATCCTACAGTGCCCAGTCCCCGAGATCGAACGAATATCTAGCCCACACCAACCCAATACATTTCCAGTGGAGAATAAGGACACAGACACAAGGGGGTACAGTCGTAGGTCCCCCCACTATATACACAGGAGGATCAGCTATAATCAAGCGTCCAGGGCCACAGCACACAGGGACTTCAAGCAAGCAGGTCTGTCAGAAAGTGAAAGCCCAGTACTCCCAACCCAGCACTCTGAAGGACCAGCACATCCCTGCCCCAAAGGTGCTGGGCGAAAAGGGGCATAAAACATGGCCGGCCTAATATTCATCCTCCATTACGCTTCTAGCAGGCCAGCGGATATCTTGAATAGAGGGAACCTTTTAAGACTATTTCGACATATACTGTCTCTGAACCATCTTACCTCCGATGAACTTCAATCGATAAAATTCGCCCATATGTCTGGGACAAGGGCACCCGAATCCACAATTACCAACTGGGACTCAATAGCAACTAGAGAAGCCATTCTTAAAGAGGCCCCTACTTTTAAGGAATGGGGCATAGAGCTAGAACCCACTTGGCCACGGAAATATCCTCATGTTCTAAATGAGGAGCATATAAACCCACCCAGAGGAAGCATACTGAAGGGAGCTTGGGGTGCCACCTACGACTGGCTAGTAAGGTCTTCGCTGGCATCTAACCCCCGAATAGTCCACTGTGGCACCAAGGACCGGACCATCAGCTGGAAACCTTCAGACTAGAACCATGAGGGGACAACCCCACAGCCAACACCCAGGGGCAGCAACTTCCATCATGCCACCTAGCACAACGGAATTTTCTTCCTTGCTATCTCCTCTGCCCCTTCAGAACAGTAAACTGGCACCAAAAGATCAACTTTCCATCATTTCCTGGAACGTGGCGGGGCTGGCCTCAACGCTACGTTCTAAACAGGGGTGCGACTTCCTAAACAGTAGCGACATCATATGCCTTCAGGAGACGTGGTCATTGAACCCCACAGCAATTATGGATTCTACAAAGTCTTTCAATCGGCAACGCAAACAAGCTTATTTGGGCGGCCTTCGGGGGGGACCTCTCGATCTTCCTGAAGCAATCAGCAATAGTATTGATCTTCTCACCCACACAACTCTACAAGAACTTACAAGCCCTATCCGTTGAAGGCCTAAAAAGAGGCCAGAAGCCCTTCTCCCTGCTCCTCATTAACTGCTATTTGAACCGCCGCAAAACTTCAAAAGCTCGCGCTATGGAGTCCTTGTGCTCAAGCATAAAAGCAATCATCGAATCTTATCCTACTCATGAAATTGTGCTGGCAGGGGACTTTAACATCAAATACCTGGGTCATCATCACAATGTTGAACAAATGAGCAACGAACAAGATCAATTTAACGACCTCCTCACCACATTTGGTCTAAAATCAGCAGACCAGACCTCGACAGATGCTGGGAGGGTGACACGCCCCACGTTTAAGAAAATCTCCATAATTGATTACATCTTTATGTCAAACTGTTTAATAAATCATCTTCGGAGTTTTGACTTAGTAACTTGCACAGAAAACGACCATAATCCTCTGGTCATAAGCCTGAACTTAAACCACCAGACAGCTGACACTGGCCAGGAGCAAGGCTACTCTACAGGAGACGAATTAAAGACCCTAGTAAGGAGAATCAACCTTACCATTCGCTCCAGGTGGCCAAATGGCTCGACGATGGGAGACTTCGGTTCCAGGATCAACCAGGGGACCTACTTCTAACAAACTGGAACCTCATGACCAGAAATTTGGCAGTATCACTCCAGGATCACAGCCCCCCCCCCAAAAGCGAAACAAGCAAATTCAGCAACTACTCAGTCATCTAAACAAACCTCTGCCGCAACAGAGCATTAACCTCACGCGGAAGAACGTGAGAAAGAGAACACGCCTGTTTAAACTTAACCCAACATCCAGAAACGTATAGGCTGCAAAAGAGGCACAGAAAGCCCACAAAAAACGGTTGGGCCTTGAAACAAGCACAACAGGCGGAGGGATGGAATTAATTTTTTTAAATGCTCAAGGAAGGATCCATAGCCCGATTATGGCAGTATGTGAACAACCTAAAATCCCTTGGGCCTCCAAGGGCAAACGCAGTTCCAGCACCAGTGTGGGAGAACCATGTGAGGAGCCAGTTCCTCGCATACAACCTTACAGTCACCACAGCCCCCGTCCCACCTAAAGCAGAAGAACACCAAGCCTTGATTTCATCTACGGAAATAGTAAAACTAATAAAATCCATGAAGGCCGGCGGGGGGCCTGGCCCAAATGGGCTCCCTGCAGGGATCTTTCAATCAGCCTCAGAGGGCTGGGCTGTGCTACTACCCCCCTATTTAACACTGCTCACATATTGGGCAAAACACCTGAATCTTGGAGAGGTTCAATACTATGCCCGATCTACAAAAAAGGTGACCTCCTAAATCCAAGCAATTACTGGTTAATAGCTTTGTTAGACCTGGAAGCAAAAGCTTACGCCCGAATCCTACTGGAAAAACTGGATACTTGGGCAGAAGAAAATGAGTTGCTACCCTTTTTTCAAACAGGCTTCCGTGGAGGTGCTGCTACAAACGATCACGTAATAGCTTTATCTGCCCTTTGTCATCAAGACACCCAGCTGAACCAACCTCCACTTTTTTGCTGCTTTGTCGATCTAACCGCAGCTTTTGATAAGGTCGACAGACAAACGCTCTGGAACAAACTAGCAAACTGGGGCATTCCACCTTCGCTCCTAACGGCCATAATGTCCCTTTACTCGGAAACCTGGGTACGAGTGAAAACAGGCCCTACATCCCTTTCAGCTAAAATCTGCACGACCGGTGGTCTGAAACAAGGCTGCGTGCTCGCTCCCCTACTTTTTAACCTGTACACAGCGGATCTGGGAAAAGCTCTCTCCAGCAGCTGCCTGGTGCCTCCCGTCTAGGCCATCGCCTTCCACACATTCTCCAATACGCATAGTCATCATGGATCACACCAAAGTGGGACTGCAACGCGCTTTGACCAGCCTACACAAGTACAGTACAACGAATTATCTCATCATCAACCCAGGCAAGACCAAGATCTTTATACTTGGATCGCAAAAGTACAAAAAACAAACCACATGCACCATAGGCTCCATGACAATCAACTCAGTGCAGAAATACAAGTACCTGGGGGCCTGGTTCACAGAATCTGCTCAACCCTCTACTCACAATGAAGACATGACTAAGAAATCGACGGCCATTACCTATGGTATAATTAAACTTAATAACCAGTTCAAAAGTCTGCAGGCAGAAGGTATAAGGAAAGTCATCCAAGCTTCCCTCCTCCCAGCACTCTCATATGGGCATCATGTGTTCCCGGGCGCCTGCTTGGAAATTCTGGAGCGGGCACAGTGCGTGGGCTCCAAAAAGATCTTTCAACTCCCAAAACACCTCTCCAGGGGGAGACTCAGGCTGGAGTTCAGATTGGTCAAACAAACACTAACCCTTGATGCTGACTTCTTAAAATATTATTTTCGAATTCTGAAATCCCCGGAGCAATCCCTAAAGAGCTGCCTCAGAGACATATTTTAAAACTGGCTCCCCGTGGAGTACGCAGCTCAAGAGAGCCCTGGCCTCCGCAGAAATAAATAAACCAGCACTCGCTCTGCCTTTTATCTCATATGCTATCTGGAAAAAGCGCATTAATAAACAAGTTCAATTAGCTTCGTTCCTGCAAGACCAGGCAACATTAAGAACACTACCTTTCCTGGCCCCGCTAAATGCCTCATATTTGGTAATCAAACCCCAGCCTTACCTCTCCGCCTCGCTGAACCTTAAAACCAGAAGAGAGATCATGCATATGCGACTGCTGGCATTGCCAATAGTGGAATTCAGCCGGGCCCGGGCAAACCAAAATACAGGAGGAGCATGCCGACTGTGCGACTACAAACGAGAAACATGGCTACACCTTCTGTGCTGGTGCTCGGCTTTAGCAAACAAAAGAAGAATCCTTCTTAGGGAACTATACCTGAGTGAAAAAGCAAGCAACTGCCTTGAGTCTTTGGCAATATGTTTCACACAAAAGGAACCCCACATCCTGGCGCGCTGTGGAAGATTTACACAAACTATCAGGGACGCTCTCCTGCCCCGCTCTGGTCCCCTACCCCGCTCACGTATAGTCCAAAAGCTGATCCTGGATTACTTTAAACATAGGACTCCGAAAGAATGCAGACCTTGCCTTGGAGGAAACAACTGAGACCAGAGACCTTCAACGGTTTCACGTAAGCAACAGCCTGATTTAAACTGTCATAAAGTCGCAAAGCACAAGCACTTTACAAGAGAACTAGGACTAACGATAAGAACTAGTGGTGCCTGAGGAGAACGGAAAGGAAGGAGGATCTAGACAACTGACGAGCCAGACGGGTGACATTCTCCATCGGGGCCGATCGCAGAGTAACAGACAAATGTAAATATGACAATAAGCCCCGAGCCACATGATGGCACATAACATTTGCACCCTAGCAAACAAAAGCCTGTCATAATCTTTCACAAAGCTGAAAAGCACAAGCACTTTACATGAGAGCTGGGACTAACGTTAGAATAAGTGGTGCTTGAGGAGAACGGAAAGGAAGGAAGATCTGGAAAATCGATGAGCCAGACGGGTGACAAGTGACGGACCAATGTAAATACAAAAATAAGGCCCGAGCCACATGATGGCATATAACACTTGCACCTTATCAGAACTTTTAAGCCTCAGGAACAATGGTTTCTTCTTAAATGTTATTTTATTGTAATGCAATGGTTTTAATTAACTTTTGCAAATACATTTCAAACTCAAACTCACAAAGTCTAACTATCGGCTACACTCAGTCATGTCACCCAAGACAGGCTGTAGGCACAGAAGGGCTGTGGGCAGGGAAATGCCAACTTTCTAAAAGTAAAAACAATAAGGGGAAGCATGGATTGCTTGAATTAATCTCAGCCACTGGCAATTGCTCGGGCTGCATCCCAATCCATCATTTTTTTTCCCACCATGCCACCCCAGTTCGGTCTCAGCCATATACAAATCAGTCTTGACCCTCCTACCCATGGGAACAGTCCAGCCCGAACTGCCAGGCCAGGTCCTTCTTGGACCGTACACAAGCATCTCGGGACCGGTTTTGGGGTATCACCCCTCTTCAGCCAGGCTAGTTTGAATCCAGTGGCACAATGAGCCTGGGAACCATGTCTGGGCATTCCCGGAGCACTTAGGGCAGCAAATGCAAAAACAACAGGATGATGGATAAAAAGCTAGAATTAATCTCAGGCACTGGCAATTTCTTGGGCCGCTGCACAATCAATCTTTGTTTGCCCACTATGCTACCCCAGTTTGGACCCAGCCATAAGCAAATCCGTCTTTTTTTTTTTTTTTACTTTTTATTTAGGTTTTCAAAACAAGCAACAATACAGTACATTAGGAAAGGAAGAGACAGGAATACATCATAATTTATTTCAGGTGATTCAGTGGAGCAAAGCAAAACTTCAATAGAATCATTCCATTTCTCTCCAGTCTCCTGTAAAGGGAACTGTTCACCCCGCATGTAGTCCCCTATCCGCATCAAGACTTCGACCACATACGATCTATGTCCTCCACCCAACCAATCACTCACTGTTTGAGTCACCATCACTTCCAATACCCTCAACCTCAGGGGCAGATTTGCAAGCCCCCTGCGCCACCAGTACGTCACTTTTCGTGACGTACTGGTGGCGCAGGGGGCTCCTCCATATTTACAAGGAGAGGAAAAGCCACCTTGCGTGACTTTTCCTCTCCTTGTAAATACGGCCCCTTCACACGCAGCACTTTGCGATGAAGGGGCGTTCCATGGGTGTTGCTGTGGGTGTTCCCACACGACACATCTCCAGATTTACGAGAAATTGTAAATCTAGAGATGCGTGTGAATGCTACGCCACCCTAGAGGTGGCGTAGCGAGGCACAACGAGGAGAAATGTTTTCATTTCTCCTCGTTTTTTCCTCTTTCAATGCGTGCTGCATTCTACAGCACGCATTGAAATAGGAAAATGCCTGTAGTGATTGTTTTTGTGCAGGAAGGTGCCCCTTCCTGCACAAAAACAATCTCCCCACGACGCAGGCATCCTTGCACCATGGTGCAAGGGTGCCTGCGCCAGCGCAGGGCTGCAGTTTGTGCGCCAGCGCAGGGGGAAGCACAGAGATGCAACATATTCTTGTAAATATGTTGCATCCCTGCGCTTCGGAAGTGCTGCAGCGTGGCGCAGCCAAAGGGCTTGCGGTGCCACGCTGCGGCACTTCCTCCTAGATCTGCCCCACAGTGTCTACTGACAGATCCAAGTACCCGTGTTACAATAAGCAAGGGAACCCAAGGATATGCCAGGGACCAAGGGTGAAGTTAGTTATAAAGGCACAAAGGGTCCCTGTCCAGAAAAATGGTTACAACACTATCTATAGAAACCAAAATAATTCCTATAGCACCCTAGAATAGGGTCATACACATAGTAATTTTAATGAATGTTTTGAAAAGAGCACAAAGCAGAGGGATGGCTTAAGAAAGAAACAGGAAGAACTAAACAAATGATATACATATAAAACTCAGACATTTGCAGGAAGGTGCCATAAATATTAAATTAGCACCACATAATGCTATATAGTGCCCATGCTATTTATATCTCAACAAAACATTTGTAATAGTCATGGTGCTTTACGGTCGACGATGTTTCGATCCCTCATTGAATTATGGGGATCATCATCAGGACTTAGAATATATGCCTGAGGAAAGAAATGCCTGTTTAAGGTGCAACCAATTGAGTAAGTACTTGCAGTGTACTGCCACGGGTACGGTAAAGGTCAGTTGAGCACAGCTGGCTACAAGAAGCAGAGTCACGACTCAAGCTATTGTCGACCAGCAAGGATGTAGAGGTTGGAATGCGCTGGTGAGAAGTCAATGCACGTGCCAAAAACTCAACGCATCGGGACTCGCTGCTGACCAAAGCTCGGAGCTGTGCCGTGATGGGCGCAGAGTGGTAGGGAAAGCAACTGCGATGTGCTGCTCTTAGCAGTGAAATGATGGCTTGCGGTGGCGGAGCGACAGCATTGTGCTGCTTCGAGTAGAAAGAGCTCTTTCTACTCAGAGCTCTCCCTACGACTCTGTGCAAATTAACGGCACTGCTTCGCGCTTTGGTCAGCAGCGAGTCTTGCCTGAGAAGACTTGCGTTGCCTGAGAAGCTTTTGGACAGAAAAGGCCAAAAAGGTTGGCACCCTATAATATTCGCCTACCTCAGGAACAGTGTTTCGTTACCAGGGATCGCATCAGAGGTCGTATGTTACTATGGAGAAGGATAACCAGCTAGGAGGGCCCACACCAAAAACATTATGGAATACACACTGCCATGTTGACGGACTGCAGGACACGACAGGACACGACCCACTTGGGGAGAGGATGTGGCCTAATGGCTAGAGCGGTTGACCTCGAAGCTGGGGAACTGCGTTTGAGTCTCGGCAGGGACGCTCAACATCCTGTGATTCTGGGCAAATCACATAATCTCCTAGTGCCTAACCAAATGAATGTGTCCGTCTGTAACGCAAAGGGTGTTCATGTAAAGTGCTCTGATACGTTTGGGTCAAATTCATTCTGTATGAAACTCCAACAAAAGATAAACGTCTGGAGAGGAGGGAACCAATGCAAGGCACAGCTAAGGGCCCGATTCACAGAACTAACTTACGACAAAATCCTAAACTTACTACCATTTTGGTATTCACAGAATGAACTTACTCATTTTGGTATTCACAGAATGAACTTACTCATTTTGGTATTCACAGAAGGCACGTACACATTTTGTGTGAACTTACACATTTTGTGTAACTTACTCATTTTGTGTAACTTACACATTTTGTGTAACTTACTCATTTTGTGTAACTTACACATTTTGGTATTCACAGAAGGCACTTACTCATTGATGAGTAAGTGCTTTCTGTGAATACCAAAATGAGTAAGTTCATTCTGTGAATACCAAAATGCTAGTAAGTTCATTCTGTGAATACCAAAATGGTAGTAAGTTCATTCTGTGAATACTAAAATGAGTAAGTTCATTCTGTGAATACCAAAATGGTAGTAAGTTCATTCTGTGAATACCAAAATGGTAGTAAGTTCATTCTGTGAATACCAAAATGGTAGTAAGTTCATTCTGTGTATACCAAAATGGTAGTAAGTTCATTCTGTGAATACCAAAATGAGTAAGTTCATTCTGTGAATACCAAAATGAGTAAGTTCATTCTGTGAATACCAAAATGGTAGTAAGTTTAGGATTTTGTCGTAAGTTAGTTCTGTGAATCAGGCCCTAAAATACTGGAAGCTATACGAGGATCCTGAGAGGCATTCGAAACAAAAATCGATACAATGGCCATGGATTTTAACCACATGAGACTGGATCTTCAAAAAGTGGTAGATAGAGTTACGACTACTGAGGAAGAAGTGGTCACTCATCGGACCACGGTACAGGAACTACAGGCCACGTTGGCAGGCCTGAAATGCAGTGCAATCCAAATGAATGAACGCCTGGAAGATGCAGAGGGTCGTTCTATACGGAACAATCTACAATTCCTAGGATTTCCTGAACGTGCGGTGAACCCCTCAGCAGAGCTGTTCCTAGAAGACTAGATACCCTCTGTGATGCCTGCAATATGCCTTTCCAAATTTTTCACAATAGAGCGAGCACACAGCACTTTGGTTCCAGAGCCGTGGCCTGGAGCACCACCGAGGGCAATTATAGTTCCGTTGTTTAACCATCAAGACGGATACATCATCCTTCAGTATGCTCAGTCACTGGACCCCCACAATATTAGGGTACCGCAATACAGATGTTTCCACACTACACCAGGAGAGTGCAGGTCCTCAGCAAGAGTTTTTTCTCGGCCAAACGGAGGATGCGGGAACGGAATATCAATTTAGTCTAATTTTTCCAGCGCGACTGCGCATCCGATATGAAGGCAAGGTTTAATTCTGCAAGGCCCCACAGGAGGCAGCTGACTGGATGGACTCCCTGGGCTTGGGTAGAGGGGATCATTACCATCCTCGTCCGTCTTCCTCGTCACAGTCACAAAGGAGCACCCCGTGTTCCAGACACAGCATTCACCCATAAATTAAAAAGGTCCTCACCCAATATGGCTGCCTGACAGGAAGTACCTGTCACCTGGCCTATAAGGGTGGGACCAACACAGGAAACATCCTGTTTTTTTCTCTGTGTTCCTGCAGAACACCCATCATCTGAACGAGGACCTGGTTGTTGTTCCCGGTCACTGGTAGTGGCACTGTTACTACCATGGAGCTGTCGCTCTTTGGTGAGTCTTGTGTCTCTGGTAGCTCTGGCTCCCACTGCACTTGGGTTCAATTCCTGCCACTGCTTTCAAGGAGCAGAACCTGCGGCCTAGCGGCCAGAACTGCTTCCTCTGGAACTGAGGATACAACGTTTGAGTCCCAGGGCCAGCTTTCCAATAGGATTGCATTGCCCTTGCATCATGCTAGGTGGCGCATGGGCGATGCAAGTCTTAAATGAGATTTACTATGATGTGGCATGTTAATTCTGGAGTAAAGCGTCGCAAGTCCCTGCTTTAAAAACTGTACCCTTGGGGTCTGCGGCCGTCACTGGCGGTTTATTTATTTATTTTTTTCTTCGCTGGGTTTCTCCCTGTTGCCTGTGAGAGGGTTCTGTGCTTGTGTTCCTTCGGTACGGTTTGTGCTTCTCTGCTCTCCGCTGCCGGTGGTCCGCCATTTCGGCTATCCGGGGGTACTCTCTCGTTTCCCTTGAGTCCTTGGCTTCTTGCCTTCTGCGCTGTTTTTTCTACTGCGGCGACCTGTCGTTGCTTCGCCTGTTCCCCCCTGGGGGTCTTCCTTTGGTCCTTCATACCTTGCATTCTGGTCCATTCCGTTAGGACCTGCCTGCCTGGGCCTCCGTCCTGACCGGTCCTTCTATCTCCTAAATGTCCTCGGCTTCCCCTCTTTGGGGTGGGGATACGGCTCCGTTCCCTGGTTTACCTTGGGCTCTGGTGATCTGCCTTGACATACGACCTCCCTTCGCCTGGTGGATTTTTTCTTGTCGCCCTTGGGGTTGCCCGGCGGGGCCGTCGTCCTACGTAGGCCTCTGTTCGGTCCGCTTCTCTGCCCGGCTGGCTCTGTCGGTGGAGCATGTGCCTCTTAATCTCAGGGTCAGCGTGTGACTCTTGCTCTGAGGGTCGTGGGTTCGTGCCCTGTGTTGGGCGGATTTGGCCTTCCTGCTTCCAGGGGTCTCTCTGCCCCCAGTCATTCGGGGTCGTTCCACTCTGTGTGTCTTCCTCCTGGGCTTCTTTCTAGGGGCCTCCTTGTTGGTACTTTGTGCTTCGGCATCTTGGGCCTCCCCACGTGCCTGCTTCTCCCGTTTCTTTGCGGTTGGAAGTGGATCTTCTGGGGATTTTGGCTCCGCCGTCCTTGCGGCTGTTCACTGGTTGTGCTTGTCTGCATTGTTTTTTCCTTGGCATCCTGGATGTCTGTTTCTTTGTTCGTCCGGCGCTTGGGTATACGCTCCTTTGTGACTGTGACGAGGAAGACGGACGAGGATGGTAATGACTCGGTTACTTACCGGTAATGTTCATTACTCCGAGTCATAGGGGGGATGAACAAATTTCTTGTCTTTTCTTTAGTTTCTACTTTTGTATTTCAGGATGTTTCCTGTGTTGGTCCCACCCTTATAGGCCAGGTGACAGGTACTTCCTGTCAGGCGGCCATATTGGGTGAGGACCTTTTTAATTTATGGGTAAATGCTGTGTCTGGAACACGGGGTGCTCCTTTGTGACTGCGACGAGGAAGACTATGACTCGGAGTAATGAACATTACCGGTAAGTAACCGAGTCAATTCCGAGAATGGCATGAGCAGAGACTTAGAGGCACTCAGGGCCCTAACCACCAGCGTAAGGCGTCCTCAAGGCAACAAGACACACCCCATAAATGCAATGTGGAACAGATCCTAGTCTCAGCAAATGGAACATTATGGACAGAAAAGGTTGCAATATAAACACGAAACCCTTTTACGCCACAGAGCCAGCTGCCAGAATCCTCAGAACAAGAAGCATCGATGGGCTGAGGGCCCATAGGGGCCATCTGCCTAGACCGAGGGTCCGGGTTGACAGGTCACACTGGGGGACACAATGGGTTCACGGTGAAGGGAAGAAATATTGCAGAGCCTAGACCACAATGCAAATAGAGAATATTTAGGTCAACAGAAGAAATGCTACGGAGCTTCATACAGTCCGGGTCGGAGAAGTCCGGGGCCCAGGCCTCCATAGACTGCTGAGCTCTTGTTAGGAGCTCGTGATGAGCGGGGACCAGGGGTGTGGGTCAGTGTGTACACCAAGTGAACAGTATTAATTTGAGCTAAGATTAGATTATAGGAAGGGAACTTGGGGCTGGGTTTACGACCCTCTTGACTGATGGTTGTGCAGGAAGGTTTAGTTGCCACTGCCCGTGGGAGGGGGGAGGGGGGAGTTGGGTGATTATTATTCAATGTTTGTTGTTTGCGGTTTCGTCATTAGCAGATATATTGATTGCTTTTCTATTTAACAAACATGCAAATCTACAGTTATTTTCATATTATATGTTTAACCGAGGGGCACAGCAATAGTCGGCACAGACTGGTGTCACGGGGAGGGGGCATAGATGGTGCCTGAAATAAGCCTGAGAACCGCATATAAGTTCATAAGTGAAATGTGAGAGGCATACATAACCCCATAAAACGCTCCAGAGTCATTGCTTACCTGAGACGTCACGGGGTAGCAACAGCATTTCTTCAGGAGACACACTTGCGGGGAGGCTATCTTAAATCCCTACAGAAGAGGGGGCGTGGCAAGGTATTTGCCACGTCATACTCCGGGTGTGAAAGGGGGACCGTAATCCGGATAGCCCCTTGGATCCCCTTTCAACCCACTAAGGCCATAAAAGATGCAGAGGGCGATACATTATCCTGGAAGGTGTGATGATCTACTTTCTTCCTTCACAATGATACCCCACACCTGCAGTTGGTGTAACGCTCTTTATTCATTTAATACACTACTTGCAGAAGAGCGCCGGGAAACACGTCCGTACCGCTCCGATATCGGGCGCTAATTCGCACCCAAAATGGCGGCCGCGCTCTGCGTCATCGCGCCTATGCGTGACCACTAGAGCGCGACACTACATATCTCCCTTCTTTACAAAACACACAAAACATTAACATATTGAAGATAGTCCCAGAGTCTCTCGGCCTGAAGTTACTTCACTTCTCCCAAATCATAGTCTCTGTATCTGGCTGGCCTTACCACAAGTCTCCCTGCCCGTGTGCGTCTTACCGGAGTGGAGGCGGATACTTCTCCCCTTCCCTCTGCTCGACTTGCCAGTGTTTCTCCACATCCTTTAGGGCTCTCTCTCTCCGGAGTCCTGCTTTTGTCCTCCTGCCATTCCTCTGCGATTAGATTTTGTTCCTCGTCCTGCTCCACCCTATTACCTTCTACCCCTAGGTCCTTCTCATCTTCTCCTGGGGCTGTGTTTCCTGCAGGTGAGCTTGGTTTCTCTTGTGTCCTTGATTTTTCCTCACTGTCCCACTGCAGTATCTTGTTGCACTTGGACATGCGATCTTGCGACCAGACGTTCCCGTCACTTAGTAAGGCTGCTCTGTTGTATACCTGTTCAACTTTCATGGGCAAGCTGTATTTGCTGTCTCCTTTCCTCCTTAATTGGGCAAGTTTGACTCTGACCCATTCCCCTTTTTCCAGGGACGTTCCTTTCACATTGCGTCTCTTATTGTACTGCTCTGTGTATGTTCTCTGGGCTCTCTCCAAGTTGTGGTGCATGACTGCCGGGGACCATTTACTCGTGACCGTCTTTTCTTTCCAAGCTAGATTGTCCTTTGTGAACGGTTCACGTCCCCTTAGTATTTGGAACGGGCTGTATCCTGTGCCGGTCAGTGTGATTCGGTAGGCCCACAGCATACTTCTCACCTCCTTCTCCCAGTCCTTCCCCACTCCTATGGCTGATTGGATGGAACCCATTATTACTCGATTAAACCTTTCGGCAAGACCATTCCCCGCCGGATGGTAGACCGATGTGTGCTTGATTTGGATGCCATTTTGTTCCATGTACCGGCTCCACTTATCTGATGTGAATTGAGGTCCATTGTCGCTCAAGATGGAACGAGGAATGCCCTCTCTGAGGAAGGTAGCTGTGAGAAACTTCAGCACTGTCTCTGTGTCCATCACCTCCTGTATGTCCAGTTCGGGCCACTTTGAATACCGATCAATGAGAACTACCACGTATTTTGGGGTCCCCTCCGCATCCAACACCGGACCGAGAATGTCTATTGACAATTCCTCCCAAGGGTTGGCTGGGTTGTCAAACTTCCCTAGTGACGGGCGTAGTAACGTTTGTGATTTGTCCGCACTTTGGCACTGATCACATTCTCTAACATGCTTCTCGATTTGACTATCCATTGCGGGCCACCAGTACATCTGTTTGGTTCTCAACTTCGTTTTTACGATGCCCAAGTGCCCTTCGTGCAACACTGCTAGAAGGTGTGGTATCAACGACCCGGGGGGAACTACTCTCTCTCCTCTAAACAGGAAGGTTCCTTGGTCTCCTACGGATAGCTCCTCCCTCACTTCGAAGAATTTCCTTTGTTCCGCTTTCAGGTGCCTTTTCTATGGCCACCCTTGTAGTATGAATACCTTGATGTCTTCGAGGTCCATGTCCCTTTCATAGGCTTGCTTCCATTCCTGACCACTTATCACATTTTCGTGATCTTCCGTGAATGCCACTCTGACCTCGTCCTCGTCCGTACTTGCAGGAGCGTCCTCCATGGCTGAAGCTCGACTGAGGTAATCCGCCACTTTGTTCTTGGCTCCTGGGATGTATTCCACATCATACCTGTAGTCTAACAATTTCAGGGTCATTTTTGCGATCCGGGGTGTGGCGCTTGCGTGCCCGCAGGACGTTAGTACTTTGACAAGGGGTTTGTGGTCCGTTCTGAGTTGGAATCTTGTGCCCCATAGAAATTGGCGGAATTTCGACATGGCCCATACCACAGCCAGCATCTCTTTTTCTATCACGCTGAACTTCTGTTCTGTTGGTGACAATGTTCTTGACGCAAAGCTGATGGTCGCCAGCTCTCCGTTCTTCCTTTCCTGCATGAGAACTGCCCCTAGGCCTTTGTCGCTCGCGTCTGTGGTCAAAATAGATTCTCCATGCGGATCATATCCTTGCAGGGGGACTGCTCTGCTGATATCCTCCTTGATTTTCTGAAACTCTCCTTGCGCTTCCTCTGTCCACTGAAAGGCAGTTTTGTCCCATACGAGTAGTCGCAGGTGATGTGTCTTGGTGGCGAAGTGTTGCACAAATTTGCTATAATATTCGGCCATCCCTAAGAATGATCTCACTTTTCCTTGCTTGTCGGTGCAGGTGCTTCACATATTGCTTTGACATTGGCGTGTTTGGGTGTGATGCCTTGGTCACTAATCTCATGACCCAAGTATGTGACCGACGCCATTCCTAGTCTGCACTTCTCCCATTCTGCTGTCAGGCCATTCCTTTCCAAGATTTGTAACACCGTTGCTAGCTTTGTGTTGTGGTCCGCTTGGTCTTTGCCCATTACCAAAATGTCGTCTTGGAAGTATTGTACTCCCTCTATGTCCTTGAATAGTTTGTGCATCAGCTTTTGGGATACCACCGCTGCTGATGCCAGGCCGAACGGCATCCTGCGGAATTGGTAGCATCCAAATGGTGTAATGAAGGACGTAAGTTTCCGGCTCGCGCTATGCAGTGCTATTTGATGATATGCTGAGGCGAGATCTACGGTGGAAAACCATTTTATACCTTTCGTCTTTGCCAGCATTTCGTCTATTTTGGGTAATGGGAATTTTTCCACTACTATGCACTTGTTCAATTCGCGCAGGTCCACGCACAACCGAACTTTGCCGTTGGGTTTCCTCACTACCACCAACGGGGCCAGCCATTCCGAACTGTTTATTGGTTCGATGATCCCTTCTTCTTCCAATCTTTGTAGCTCATGTTGCACTGCTTCCCTGACTGCTAGCGGTATGTTCCTCACCTTGTGGGATACTGGTTTGGCGTTTTCCTTAAGTTCAATTTTATGTGTGAATTTCGTTAGTTTACCCACTCTGCCTCCGAATACTGTGGGGAATTCGCTTTTCATCTTTTCGAAGTTCGATGGGTTGTCTGCGCTGGTCATCAGGACTTGCGTGTCCCCTCCTGGGTTCAATTGTATGCCCAACTCGCCCTGGTCCATCCATCCAAGGACAGAAGGCCCTTTTTCCGCCACATATAATTTGCACTCCGCTCCGATTCTTGAACTCAAATCTCAGGACTCGATATCCTACCATCGGGATGGGTTCCCCTGTGAACGTGACCGGACGTATGTCTGGGGGTTCGAGGTGTGATCCCAGGCTGGGTTTGAAGTTCTCGCTCCACACCGTCCGTTGAATGATGGTATATGGAGAGCCGGAGTCCGCCACCATCTTGATCTGAACACCTCCCACGACCATGTCGCATTGTGGTTTCTTGGAGCAACTTCCTTCAATGCCCAGAACCTGTCCTTCAATGCACAACACATTATCTTCCTCTTCTTCTCCTTCTTCACCTCCCCCGTTGTGTGCTACGTACTTGACTGTTGACCTCTTCACCTTGCGGCGACACACTTTTTCATAGTGTCCGACAATTCCGCAGTACATACATTTGGCTCGGAAGGCTGGACATCGCTTGTCATATGCCGCGTGGGATGGACTGCCGCACCTGTAGCACGTGGTCGCGCCCTCCTTGTTCGATTTCTCTGCCTGTGTGGATCGTGGAGTCCATCTACTCTGGGCTCTCCCTTCCGCCGCCATTCTTTTTCCTCTATCCGGCGGTTCTAATTCCGTGACTCTATTGACCATGGCCCGCTCTGTACTTTCTTTTTTCGCTGCCTCTGCACATCTCTTCGATAGCTCCGCCTTTTTCACCATGGCAATGACGTCCTTCAGTGTGGCGTCCCCATTAACCCACAGTTTGTCTTGGATCGCTGTGTTCTTCGTGTGCATGACAATCTGGTCTTTGATAAATTCGTCGTGCAAGGCGCCAAATTTGCATGTGATCGCTAACTTCTTTAACGCTGCCACGTAGTCATCTATGGACTCTTCTCCCGCTTGTTTCCTCTGTTGGAAGTTGTATCTGTCAATGGACGTGCACACTGCCGGTCTGTAATGGTTGTTTAGGTCTTCAATCACGTGTTGGAATACATCGTCGTCTGCGACCTGCCGTTGCGTGGGGACCAGGTTCTGAAAGACTCTGATTCCTTCCGGGCCTAAGTTGTGGAGTAATATTCTTTTCTTCCTTTTGCTGGGGAATGCCTCTCCACTTTCGTCTTCTATGGCCTCTAGGTAGTTCATGAAGTACTCCCTCCAATCTTCCCATTTCATCAGTGGTTCGCCTGGTTTTGGTAGGAAGGGTATAGGCGTCGTGAGTGAAGACGCTTGCGCGCACATTGCGGCGTTTCTTTCCGGTACCTCTACGTTTCCTCTTGGACTGCCCGGTGTGCCCGTGCTTCTGGGAGGTGTGTGGTCTTGATGGGGCCCTGAGGCTCCCCCGTCGCTGTGCTGCACCGCCTCCGCCAGGGCCCTGGATGTCCTATAGGCTCTGGAGGGGTGGCTTCCTGCTCCCCTGTATTTTCTACCCTCCTATGTATGGGGCTGTGCGCTCTCACTTGATTGCCACTACCTGTTCCGTGGGTGCTGACTCGCGGTAGTGCCGTCCTCTGCCACGCTCTCCTGCTATGCCACGTCCCTGTGCCTGTGGTCTTCGTAGTCTGTTCTTTGAGTGCTGCGGTGGGTCCTTGTGTCCTCGTTAATGTAACTGTTGTAGATCGTTTTTTTTTTTCTTATCCCAGTCTCGTCGCCACTGTGATGATCTACTTTCTTCCTTCACAATGATACCCCACACCTGTAGTTGGTGTAACGCTCTTTATTCATTTAATACACTACTTGCAGAAGAGCGCCGGGAAACACGTCCGTACCGCTCCGATATCGGGCGCTAACTCGCACCCAAAATGCGGCCGCGCTCTGCGTCATCGCGCCTACGCGCGACCACTAGAGCGCGACACTACAGAAGGGACATTAGATGCCCATGCCCCCTGCCTTGTAAATATTTATGCACCCAACACAGATGATGGGGACTTTCTGGGATCAGTACTCCGGGCCACACAGATTTCCCCAACCACTGAGATTATCCTGGCAGGCGACTTTAACTGTGCATTAAATGGGGACATGGATAGGACCTCCCCTGGGTTGGGACTTAGACCCTGTGCAACAGCAGCATTACAAGAGGTGCAGCACAGCCTTGGGTTGATTGACGTATGGCGCCAGCGTCACCCTCATGCATGCATATTCCTGCTATACTCCAGCCATAGACACCCACAGTCGCCTAGAAGTTTTTTATGTACAGATGATGGCGGCTCACCGAGTCTGTGATGTACAATACCTGGCTCGTTACTTATCCGACCACTTTTACTAACATACTCCCTACTTAGGCAACGGCCCAAAGTGTCACTGGGAAACCCTATCCAATACAGTATTTAGAGAAACGTTAGTGACATCATTAACACAGTAAATCGAGGAAAACTGGGAAACAGCAGGGAATAGAGCCTTAGAGTGAGATACTATGAAAGTGGTCATTCAGTTGGAGTGAGAAGTCCGCTAGAACAAGATCTATCTAAACAGGAGACAGATCTAGAGAAACTGGAAAAGAAGCTGGCCAGATGCATCGATTGAAACAGCATGGGATAGACAAAAACAAACTGTGCGAACTATGCGACCAATTAGAAAAATATACCAGGAAAAGGGCTAGACAACGCTGGTACATAGAGGGAGACAAGGCGGGCAGACTGTTGGCATGACTGATTAGATCCGCAGCCCATCCTGTCTATTACAGATCGCAGAGTCCGCGAGGGGCATACACAGCAAGCCATTAATGCAGTATTTGCTGACCATCCCCGTGAGGTCTTTGAGGAGTCACGGCTGCAAGGCAAGGAGGCAGAGCTATCAGAATATTTGGACAGGCTCACGTTGCCGTCCCTGTCCAGGAACACAGGAAGATAATGGGTGCCAAGATCAGTAAACAGGAACTCAGGGAGGCGTTGAAGTCCAGGGAACGGCAAAAGCACAGGGAGGGGGTGGCCTACCATCAGAATTTTATAAGAATTTTCCTATTTCTTGATAGATAAATTGGTTCAGGTGTACGCCAAGGTCTTCAAACTGTGGGAACTTCCCCAGTCGATGAGTGAAGCCCTGATCCCCCTGATACCAAAGCCAGGCAAGGACCATCTAGAGACAGGGTCATACCGCCCCATATCAATGCTGAACGTGGACCTTAAGCTCCTCAGTCATGTACTGGCGACCTGCCTCCACCCGTATCTTCCACGCATGATCCATGATGATCAGTCGGGGTTCATTCCACGTAGGAACATCCTGCGTAACCTGCGGCGATTGGCCCGCATGATGCAAGCATCGAAGGTGCAGGAGGGGAGCTTTGCTCTAGCCTTCTTAGATATTGAACAGGCTTTTGACTCCCTTAATTGGCAGTACGTATGGGGGGTACTTGAGTGGGCAGGACTTGACTCCCCCTACATGAACAGGGTCAAGCTTCTTTATACACACCCACAGGCGAGAGTCCGAAGGGGGCACAATGTCTCGGAGGAGATTATTTTACATCGCGGCACCAGATAGGGATGTCCTCTGTCCCCCTTAATTTTTGCCATAGCAATGGAGCCTCTGGAGTGTAGACTCGGACTGACCCTCAGGGGATGGGTAATACCAGTGGGCGCTATGGAGCATATAGTCTCATTATATGCAGATGATGCTATAGTATACCTGCGACAACCTGATATATCTGCCCGATCCTCCGGAACGTAATGCAGGAATACTGGGGGTTCTCGGGACTCCGGGTGAACGTGTCGAAGTCAGTTCTGTTTCTGTTAGGCTGCCTGCCGGATCAGCTACCGGAAAACATACCGGCGACTGGCCTGCCATGGAAGGTAGATAGTGTCGGGTATCTAGGCATCAACATCACCCACCATGAGAAGCAATTTTATGTCCTTAAGATGGGGAGAGTAATGGCGGGTCAGGTCTAAAACCCTCTATCCAGTTCTGGAGTACCCTACATTTATCACTAATGGGAAATATAGTGCTACTAAAAATGGTGGTGCTGCCACGCTGTTTATATGTTATGCAGGGCGCCTTCTATGAGATCCCCACAGAAGTCTTCAGGGAGCTTGACAAACTGATAGTGGAGCTCGTATGGCAGGGCAAAAGATGTAGAGTGATCCTCCCACCCTCAGACGTGAATGGGAAAGGAGAGGCATGGCGGTCCGGGACTTAGAGTTGTACTACTTTGCAGCAGAGCTGCAGCATGCAGTAGACTGGTTAGATGGTGAGCTAAACTGGGAAAGGTCTCTGTTGGAGGGATCCCATGAGGGACACCAACTGGGGGAACTGTTGATGTGAGGTGCTGGAATATCCTACACGTTCACACATGTAATCCGACCTATGGGCAGTATATGGGAGAGAGCTGTCAGACAGGTACTTAAGAATGCGCCCTATGCTCCTGACTTAGATATTTGGCTACTGTCTCCCTTCGCACAGATTGCCCACACTATGGCGGTAGACAGGTGGCAGGAGAAAGGCTGAATAATGCTGTCTGACCTTTACCCGGAGGGTAGATTCATTACTCTGCAAGAGGCCCATGAGTCATTTAACCCGGGCACAGGTCAATTTCTACAATATGCAAAGGTGGCAGCAACAGCTAGACAATTATGGCCTGCATTTCCAGAGGCTCGAGAACCCACTGAAATACTTGTCACAGTGCTGGCGATGGCGGGAGGATGCAGACTTATAACTACGCTCTGACAGGCAATCACAGCCACTACCCATAGAAAGTACATGGCAACACCACAGTGAGGACCCACTTTCCCCGCGGGATTGGCTCAAGATACAGGCAGGCGTGAAGGGGGGGAGGTGTGCGCTCGGTTTAAACAGATCCAGTATCATTTCATACATATGACTTACCTCTCCCCCAAACGCCTAAACACCATATACCCCTCTAGGGACCAGAGATACCCGAGGTGCCATGCAGAGGTGGCAGATTTTATGCATATGGTTTGGCACTGTCCATTGGTGCAAGACTATTGGACAGAGGTCCTGGTTCAACTAAGGGGGGCCACGGGTTGGGAGGTCCCCCAAACGATTAGAATATGCTTATTATGACTCCTGCAGAACCCTAAAAAAGAAGCTTAGCAGACGTTACACCCTTTTAGGCCTAACTGTAGCAAAAAGACGCATCGCAGTCCACTGGATAAGTCCCCACGCCCCAACAAGGGAAGCACGAGAGACAGCCATGGTGGAGCGGGATGGGGCGGAGGAAGTTCATATGAGGAGGACAAGAAAAGATGTAAAAGCACACAATGTCCTGACAGCCTGGGCAGAAATGACTCGGGCCCTGCTTGAACATACACATACACAACAGGAAGGTACACCCCTACAGCAGGGGGAGAGTGAATCAAACCCAAAGGTGGTAAAGGAGGTTTTTGTTGCTTGTCGGGCGCATGGATACTATGGACTACTGAGACCCGAAAGAATCAGTTATCATGTACAATGAGGAATAAGATACAGTGTACCATGGAAGCTCTGGGGGGAGGTGGGGGGAGAGGGAGGGGGAATGAAGGGGACAGAGGTAAGCATTGGTTTATCTAGATATGTTGTTGTGAGATGGATTGGAGCATATGTCGGTCTAATTACTTCTACTGTTCATGTTGGAAATAATGAATGCAAATACTTACCTGACATGTGTATATATGTATAATTATATATATATATATATATATATATATATATATATATATATATATATATATATATATATATCACTGCTCCAAGGTTGTCCACCTGTAAGTAGCACTCGAGCAACAGCTTGATTCATGTATAGGTAAGGGGGGGGTGTCAGAAGTGGGTCAGCGGTTGCGCACACCGTTCCATTATAGCCTCTGAAGAGAATCATATGGTGATTCGAAACGCGTCAGGCAATACCACTATGGAGCGGCTCCTGCGGGCGGTTCCCCGTCCTTACCTATACATGAATCAAGCTGTTGCTCGAGTGCTACTTACAGGTGGACAACCTTGGAGCAGTGATTATAACGCGGCAGTCCAGCCGCGGAGTGTGCACCACCCCATAAGATTGGGGGCCACGAAAGTGGAACAGCAGCTGTATACAGGATCGTGGACGGGCCCACCTGTGGGGTCCATACAGGACTTGATTATGTGCCACCCGCACTACACTTCCCAGAAGGCACAGTTTCATTCGAGCCTCCCATTGGGGGGGGGTGTGTCAGAAGTGGGTCAGCGGTTGCGCACACCGTTCCATTAAAGCCTCTGAAGAGAATCATATGGTGATTCGAAACGCGTCAGGCAATACCACTATGGAGCAGCTCCTGCGGGCGGTTCCCCGTCCTTACCTATACATGAATCAAGCTGTTGCTCGAGTGCTACTTACAGGTGGACAACCTTGGAGCAGTGATTATAACGCAGCAGTCCAGCCGCGGAGTGTGCACCACCCCGTAAGATTGGGGGCCACGAAAGTGGAACAGCAGCTGTATACAGGATCGTGGACGGGCCCACCTGTGGGGTCCATACAGGACTTGATTATGTGCCACCCGCACTACACTTCCCAGAAGGCACAGTTTCATTCGAGCCTCCAATTGGGGGGGGGTGTCAGAAGTGGGTCAGCGGTTGCGCACACCGTTCCATTAAAGCCTCTGAAGAGAATCATATGGTGATTCGAAACGCGTCAGGCAATACCACTATGGAGCAGCTCCTGCGGGCGGTTCCCTGTCCTTACCTATACATGAATCAAGCTGTTGCTCGAGTGCTACTTACAGGTGGACATCCTTGGAGCAGTGATTATAACGCGGCAGTCCAGCCGCGGAGTGTGCACCACCCCGTAAGATTGGGGGCCACGAAAGTGGAACAGCAGCTGTATACAGGATCGTGGACGGGCCCACCTGTGGGGTCCATACAGGACTTGATTATGTGCCACCCGCACTACACTTCCCAGAAGGCACAGTTTCATTCGAGCCTCCCATTGGGGGGGGTGTGTCAGAAGTGGGTCAGCGGTTGCGCACACCGTTCCATTAAAACCTCTGAAGAGAATCATATGGTGATTCGAAACGCGTCAGGCAATACCTCTATGGAGCGGCTCCTGCGGGCGGTTCCCCGTCCTTACCTATACATGAATCAAGCTGTTGCTCGAGTGCTACTTACAGGTGGACAACCTTGGAGCAGTGATTATAACGCGGCAGTCCAGCCGCGGAGTGTGCACCACCCCGTAAGATTGGGGGCCACGAAAGTGGAACAGCAGCTGTATACAGGATCGTGGACGGGCCCACCTGTGGGGTCCATACAGGACTTGATTATGTGCCACCCGCACTACACTTCCCAGAAGGCACAGTTTCATTCGAGCCTCCCATTGGGGGGGGGGGGTGTCAGAAGTGGGTCAGCGGTTGCGCACACCGTTCCATTAAAGCCTCTGAAGAGAATCATATGGTGATTCGAAATGCGTCATGCAATACCACTATGGAGCGGCTCCTGCGGGCGGTTCCCCGTCCTTACCTATACATGAATCAAGCTGTTGCTCGAGTGCTACTTACAGGTGGACAACCTTGGAGCAGTGATATATATATATATATATATATATGTATCAACTAATAAAAAGAAGTATTTTTTAAAAAAATTGAATTTTCAGCAATTGTGAGACTCCGCCTTCTTTTGAGAGTAATATATCAAGAGCAAGTCAATTTTATATAACCATTGATCTCATCACTAACATGTCTACATTTACAACTGTAGAACCACCGGTGGTGCTAACTGCCAATCTATCTATGATTGTTGACAACTTTCAAATTTTCTACTGAGGGTATTAAAAATCCAAATATATCTCCATTTATTTCATTTGCGCTTGCTCCTCTTTTAATTCTCTTATTAATGTCTACAATTTTGTCTTTTAATCTTCTTACATGCTAAATTTTAGGGAACATTATTTGCATATTACAGATTCCATACCAATTTCTAGGTAATCTGTAATAAGCATTTTTCCCACATATGTAATACACTCCTGGGAAAATAGGATCTACTCCTTCTTTCGTACATTTTGAAAGTATGTTCACATTGACTAATTCCCACATTAACATTGTTTTAATCTGAATCTGACTTTTCCTGTATATACAAAGTTTACCCTTATGTTGCCAATCAATTGTCAATAACCCTATTCTTTCTACTATATTATTTTCTCCTTATTTCATGCTCCATAGACTCATTTTAGGAAAATCATTATCATCAGTTATTGTTTTATTCTTTCTTCTACCTTCTACTGTATTTATAAAATTCTTTTAATTCTTTTCAGCTCTTACTAATTTACAAGTTAGGTTATTTCTATGTGCATACGCCATGTTAAACGATTGAGTTGGTCTGAAAACGTGACCCATCGTTTCAATTCTTGAAACTTCAGAATGCAGATTGAAATTTTTCAGTACTGTGAGTTCGGCAAAGACCCGATCTTGATTGGAATAATAGTATTGCAGCTGATCAGTACCATAAAATAAACTAGCCAGAACACTACATGAAATCCCATAAGTCAAAGGCAAACTATGGTAAGCTACACCTTCAGCAACTGATGTGGGTATTTGCATACAAACATAGCAACCACCTACATCCATGGTATTTACATATTCACTTAATAATATTGTATAGAGTTTTGAGCTGAAATTAGTTTTCAAAGTATCATTATGTAAAGCATCAACGCTAAAAGCATGATGCGGCAAATTCAAAAAAATCAATAATGCAACCATAAATAACACAAAAATATAAGCAAAACAATATATATACACCTGTGTTTGGCAGAGATTCCTCCCTTGGATTGCATGATCACTCAAGCTTCAGACCGTAAGCCAAATAATAAAATATAAACTTGCAACAATGCTCTGAGCTATTTGCGGCAACATCTCTTTGGCGCTGAAGTTCAATGACAAAGCTCTTAATCTTCTCAGATATGGGAAAACTCTCATATCTCATTCATTGATGAGTAAATTCAAGAAATCTGTGTCAGTCCTTCAGTAGGCACTTCTAAATCAAAGTTCAAATCACCATCACAGTGCACTTCAGGGAGGTTCATATGAACTCGTATTGTTAAAACAAAACTTGTAGTTCTGCTGTTCCTACTCATCAGCAGCTAGGTAAGTCCACTCAGGTGCTGCGTACCTCTGACTTGGAACTTTTTGACCTTCTTACTTCTGTGGTTTGCTCATCATCAGTGTCACTTGTCTCTGATGTTTCAAAACTCTCAGGAATTGTAAGTAGTATTTGTTCTGTGGTTAGGCAATGTTTCAAGATATCACTTCTTCGGAGGCAGCAGTCGCCAGATATCACTTGCCTTTTTTCTGCACCGCAGCCTTCTTGGAGCTTGCTTCTCTTGTAGCCAGCTCTCCTGACTGCCACCCTTCGGATGGAGCAGTTGAATCTCTTCAACTCCCCTCAGGCAAAGCAAGTGATGAAGTCCCTGCTGCTTGTATATCCCCAACAGCTTGGCTGACCTGATCCCTCTGGCTCACCTTCACCACTGGCACATGAGAAATAGGCGCTGTCATATCATTCAGGGGACCTGGAACTTTTGCGAGCTGTTTGTAATCAGGATCACCTAATATGGTCCTACCAGTGAGGTTCCACACACGTTTTTCGCACGTGTTTCTTCACCATTACCCAGTCACCCAGACTGAGGTTATGGCACTGCTCCGATTGTACTGTTTGAGCTGCCTCTCTGACCTGCCGAGAAACAGAACGTACCACATCTGCAAGACCTTTGCAGACTTCCAGTATAGGGTAATCGGTAATGTTTACTAGAGCATTTGTGAGAACTGCTAGCAATCTCATCAAACGTCCCATGATCACTTCTTGTGGAGAAAGTCCAGTCCTCGGATCCGGAGTACTCCTCATACTCATCAACACAAGCAGCAATGCATCTGGCCATTTCAGAGATGATAAAGCACAAACTTTTGCCAATCTGGATTTCAATGTTCAATTTATCCGTTCCACCAGCCCTTAAGCTTCTGGACGATAACAGCAATGAAGCTTCTGCTCAACCAGCAATGCTGCAGATACCATTTTAAGGATCTCATTGTTAAAATGAGTTCCTCAGTCTGACTCCAGAGTAGTTAGAAATCCAAAACGCAGAATCAATTCTCTCAATACCCACTGTGCCACAGTCAAACTATCACATCTACAAGTGGTATAAGCTTCAACCCACTTCGAGAAAATACAGACAATTACCAAAACAGATCTCAAACAGTTGCAAAGGGGCATTTCAATTAAATCTATTTGCATCTGGGTAAAATGAACAGCCGATTTTCCAATATAACTCATAATGACCTGTGTTTTCTTAATGGATTCTGTTGTTGACATACTATACACCTATGGCACAAAGTCTCTGCAGATACTCCGAATCTGGGATTGTACCACACTTGTTGGAACAATAGTATAATTGCATCTCTCCCTACGTGTATAGGATTAAGATAAAGGTGTGCCATTGGTGACAAATGACTGTCAGGCAACACTGTCCTACCATCAACATAAATCCACACATCATCCTCTCTTTTGATACATCCTGCTCAAATCCAACCCTGCTGTTCTGGTTCTGATACCACACCCTCCAACTTCCTCCCATGTATCTACAGCTGACAACATGATAGAACAATCTGTGGAATCTGATGGATTTATTAGGACTTCTTCGTTAAATGTGTGCGCATTCAAGGCACCAGTATCGTGCCATCTCATCTGCATACCATACCAGTTAACCACAGTCATATAATCATTTCCCTGACGGTATGCAATGCATTTCACAACAGCAATTTGGGCAAGAGATTGTAGTGACTGCAAACAGTTCCTTACAGATTCTCCATTTCTAATGGGCGAGCGGAGGATGTCATAAACCCACGCTGAAACCACAGCTGCCCGAAGTCATGTACGACTCCAAAGCCATACTGACTATCATTATATATGGTCACGCTCAGCTCTTCTGAAGTGGTGCACACCCTTGTCCGAGCTTTGAGCTCAGTTACTTGAGTA
This sequence comes from Calotriton arnoldi, assembly GCA_963921515.1. Lineage (NCBI taxonomy): Eukaryota > Metazoa > Chordata > Amphibia > Caudata > Salamandridae > Calotriton > Calotriton arnoldi. The sequence goes on from CAWUFW010002319.1 coordinate 2,043,914, forward strand.
GAAAACACTCCTTGCAACCATGATACTTCCACAAATTTCTCCAACTATGCACACAGCATACGCGGCACTCAGATTTCCATCATTGTCTCTCAAGCACGATCCATCAACAAGCAACACATGATATGATTCAGGCAAAGGAAAGTCAGAGATATCAGAACGGGGTTTTGTACCTAACTCAGTCACTTCATGTTCCAATTTATCCATCACACTCTCATTTCCAGGCAAAGGCATTAACGTTGCTGGATTCAATACCATGCATCTTTTAAACATCATATTCTCTGCACCCAATAAGATCTGCTCATACTTTGTCAATCGACTGTCAGATACTGCGTACGTGTACGAGTCAGAAGTATCTCTACAGAGTGAGGCACAAACACTGTCAACGGATGACCCATGACAATACTCTCACACTTCTCAAGACTCACACAAGTTGAGACAACCGCCTTCAAACATCCAGGCAACGCAGCTGCAACAGGATCAAGCACATCTGAAAAGTAGGCAACTGGCCTACAGTTGCTTCTGTGCATTTGTGTTAATACTGAAAGATGGCAACCTCCTCTTTCACTGCAAAACAGCACAAAGCACTTGTAATCAGGCATTCCCAAAGCTGGTGCCTGACAAAGTTATTCTCGCAACTCAGTGAATGCTGACGTGCAGTCGTCATCCCAAGGCTCCGGATCTGACACATCCTTGTGTGTCAACTCCTGTAAAGGTTTAGTTGTCAAAGAAAAATTTGGGATCCACAGGTGGCAATATCCTACCATGCCCAAACCCATTTGCACCTCTTTTTGCATGACTGGAGGATTCATATTTAAAATGGCAAAAATTATTTCCTGTGACACCTTTCTTAATCCTTTCTCAATATGATATCCCAAATACAAAACCTCAGTTTTGCAGAACTGTAATTTAGTAGGTGAAACCTTATGTCCATTTTCTGATAGATGTTTCAGTAAAACAATGGTGTCTATTCTGCATGCTTCTTTCATGGTGTATGCCACTAACAAATCAGCTATGTATTGCACTAACAAAGAATGTTTCGGCATCACCAAAGATTCAATATTTTTCGCAAGGATTTGATTAAAGATTGAGAGACTTTCCGTATACCATATTGGGACTTGGCACCATGTCAAAATACGACTGCCTAAACAGAAAGCAAATAAATATGGACTATCATGCAATGGGATTGAAAAAAATGCTTGGCATAAATCGATCATCGAAAACCGTTCAGCTTTGCATGAAATTTGAAATAAAATCACAGCTGGATTCAGTACCACAGGACAACAAGAAATTACAATGGCATTAACCTTGGGCAAATCCTGCACAATGTGGTATTTGCCCAATGGCATTAACCTTGGGCAAATCCTGCACAATGTGGTATTTGCTATTTGGCTTCTCCAAGCCCATTATCGGTGAGTTACATGGACTTCTCATTATTTCTTTCAGGATTTCCTGCTCAATAATATTATCAATCACAGGAGTAATTCCAGCAATTGTTTCTGGAGACAAATTATACTCTGACGTTCTCGGATATTCTGCATTTAGTTTGACTGTGTTTTTAACTGAATCAACACCTTTGACCAATCTAATGTCTTTACCTGTAAAATCCCAAAACGACAGACAAAACAGTATCTCTCAATTCATCAGGCAAATTCTCACTCGTCAAGAGAGGATACATCCCAACAGCTGTTTTCTGCTGAGCAAGTTTGAAAACCACATCCTCAACATTCATATGGAATTCAATTCCACAAGGAGTGCAATAGATTGAACAGTTCAATTTACACAGCATGTCTCATCCTAATAGGTTTACTGGACTTGTATCACATACCACAAATTGGTGTCTGTCTTCAAATGATCCTATTTTAACTCTTACTCGTTCTGAAGTTTGGGTGGACATCTTTTTATTTGTTACAACTTGGATTCTTTTTCCCCAGAGGGGTAGGTTTGGAACCTCTGCTGCTCTCATAGTAAAGCGGGTAGCACTAGTGTCAACAAGAAATGAGATAGTATTCCCATCCACTTACCCATCCACACAGGGACCACTTTGGTCTACCTCGAGAGCTATGCCAAGCACGCAGTCCTCCCCCCCCCCCACAGACACCATCATGCTAACAGATCCTGGTCACAGTCATTCAAATCAATCAAATACTGCTGTGCCACATTTTGATTCATATTGTATCTTTGCACCTGGGCATTCTGTTGTGGCGTTGGAGCTTGTGGTATCTGCATTCGTTGGGATCCAGCAGAATTTTGCATTCTCTGACCCACGTTATTGTCTTGCGACTGTGCATATTCTACATTTTGCATCTGATTTACCACGTTATTCATCACTTCCCTACACTCGCTTTGCATCTGATTTACCACGTTATTCATCACTTCCCTACACTCGCTTTGCATCTGATTTACCACATTATTCATCACTTCCCTACACTCGCTTTGCATCTGATTTACCACGTTATTCATCACTTCCCTACACTCGCTTTGCATCTGATTTACCATGTTATGCATCACTTCCCTACACTCGCGTCTTCGATGTTCGAGCTTTCCGCATGCGTGACATGGATTTGTCTTTTTCAACAGTCATACTTCGATTCCAGTTTTTGGATCAATGGGACCAACGCGTCCCCTGCTTTGTGGCACAAAAGTCTGCTGCTGAAAACCATTAACTCCCTGCTTCATAGGCACTTGATTATAGTTCCTCTGCACCTGTCCTGTATTTTCAAATCCCATCGCATTTGGAGATTACTGAATTGATTTTATCTGGACTATCATTAGCTTCTCTTTAAGCTTTTTGTGTTGCATCTCAATGTCATCTGTACAATAGTTAGCTAGTCTCAAAATTTCATCCACAGATTTGGTTTGCCACCGGAGAATCTGCTGCTGAATTCTTTCAGAAATTTCTTGTCTCAACCCCATGACAAATTTGTAAACAAAGAGACCTGCATCTCTTTCGTCAATTGTTTCTGCACCACTATACTGTTTGAAAATCTGCCCCAATCTTTCATAATATGTATGTACTGACTCTTTCGATTCCTGGGTTGTTCTGTCAATTTGTAGCCAATCAATCTCTTTAGGAGAGACTTTAATTTTCAACAAAGTCATCACTTATTGGTACTTTTTAATTACCTCTGATGTAGGAGCTCCTGTTCTGGGATCTCTTGGAGGTTCTCCCTTTGGCCATTCCACTGTAATTCTACACTCTGCCCACAAATCTGTATGAACCACAATTTCAAACAACGTATTTAAATTGATCCACAAAACCTTCATAATCTTCACAAACCTTTCAACTTGCCTATACCATTCAACTGGCTTTTCTCTGAGTCTCAGAAAATTATTTGTGAAAGACAAAATGTCTTGTCTATTCCAACGCACATGAACATAACCTCCTCCTGGCACCTCTCTCATAGGGAGCATGTGTACAAACCCTATGCAGCCTTGAACCCATATGGAGATGGTTGTTACTCTACTTTCTTAGATTCCTTCTCCTTTCACCACCTACCTTCCCATTTTTCTCTATCTTCCCATTTTAAAATCAATATTATCAATTCCTTTATTTGCTGTTTATTTCCTGATGCTCTCATATTTTCAATATCTTTATCAGTGAAGTCCATTCTATATGACCTTTGCAAACTTTCTGTGCCAATTCAGTCAATCCTGTGTGTGCTGATTTTGCTCTTCTCATAATGTCTTTACAAAGGGACAGTAGTTCCTCTTCTTTATAAGATTCTAATCTCGAAGAATAGAGTGTCTCTTGAATTAATTATTTTAATTCTACTTTTAATCTGCTCACATCTAAGCAAGTCTTTTTCTCAGGTGTCGCAATTGCTGTGGAACTAGGACCTGCAACTGATTCTGAAGGAACAACTGGACTTGGTGCTGAAGTCTGAATGAAACTGAATTCTGATTATTTACAATGACATTATATCCGAGCCATTAATGGAATTCTTGAGGAGTTATTTCTACTAACTCTCCCGCACTACTCGCATTGTGAGATCCATTTACGAGACTTGTACTTGTTCCAGGCTGAACATTTGAAATAGTAGATTCCGAAACTAGAAACCCTGTCGTAACTATTGCCTATGTTAACTATGTCCTTTGGCTTTGGACTGTAATAACAATTTAGAATTCTATACATCTTCCTCTGTGTTGACTCAGTCGTATTTTGACTCTGCGTAATATTCCCAATATTGTCAATCTGAATCATAGGTGTAGGAATCAAGTATTTTGTTATTATGTGTGGCGTGTTTCCACGTACTGTGTTTTTAATCCATCTTTCATCTGGTACATCCTGCAACTCAAATTTTCTAGAATTCTCTGATTAAATGTTTCATAACATGGAAACTGTGGACTCTCATCTTTCTCTGTCAATAAGTGCCAATATTCTAACCATAGACATTAATGTAGTCCTTTGTCTGACATTGTTTTCTGGCCTACCCTCAGTGGTGCTTCCACCTTAGCATTAGCAAAAACTATATCTTCTCCTTTAATCATTTTTCGTAAATTCTGGAAAAACTTCATTTTTGTAGTGTCTATTTACAATTGATTTCCGCAAACCCAAGAAAATTCTCCCACAATTCAATCTTTTCAGCAATTTCAACCAATAAAAGCGCTTAACAAATGACATAGTCAACCAATCCTAGCACAACTTTACACCAACCGACCAATCACAGCGCGGCTCACTGTGACATCACTCTCGCTCCTCACAGCAACTCACCCTCCTTCACAAATTCTCACCTAGCGCGGTTTCTACAGCAAAAAATGGCAATACAATGCAAGCAACAATTTTAACTGTCTGCTCCACTAAAGGATATTCACTCCCACAAGGAAATCTAAACTTTACTACACATTTGCTGCAATGAGAATCTCGACCAGCGAAATCTCACCCTTAACTAATATCATTAATCTCCTTTCGCCTGAAGATCAACTACATCAATAATTTACCACTGACTTACCAGAAAACACTTACCAAATGTAGTTGACAACGTCTCACGACCTACACTTAAACTTAACACACAACTTACTCTTTTACACCGAGGACAAGCCGTAGGCAATATCTCGAGATCTTAGACCACAACTGACCCGTTTGCCACTTTACTTTGCACCAAAGCGCCACAATCATACAAGGACTTTAACCATGTGGACTTTAACCACTTCACTCCGCTCAACACACAGTCATTTCAACAGACCGCAATCTTAAGAAAAACAATAGCACTGTGAGTCCCTATTGATACTCACACCTCTCTTGTTTGCTGCTTCTGGAGCGAATTTTCTATCCGCCTTTCACCAGACCTTTCTTGTGCTGACCAAGAACTCTTCATTGGGCCTAAAATAATTTTGGTATTCTAAAATTCACTTCTCTAGTGAAAACCATCTTGCTGCTACAAGCTTTTATATTTCTCACTACTCACTTTTTATATTTCTCACTACTCACTATTATTATTGCGAAAGCAGAAATTATATTTCTTATTTTCCATTTACCCCGACCACACTGGGCCCTCCTATGATTAGAGTAAAACTCATTTGCATAAGTTTCTCTCGATGAATCTTTTTATGACGATAGGAGGGGTGATTTTAGGAATTAACAAACATCACAACTACTAACTCCTTTAGGCCCAATTCCCACCTACTTGCCCAGTTTCAATGAAGAAACAAAGACACAAAGAAAAGTCTCAATCAATTTTAGAGTTCGAAGTTATTTTATTAAAGAATCAAAATCCATTAGTATAAGAAATCTTTTTAGCATTTCAGTTAGAAATATAATTTTTTATTTTTTTTAAATCATTTTATTTTAACCAAAACATGCAGTTACAATCTTACAGAGATGACGTTCTGTGACCGCACAAGGATACATGTACACGTTTTTGATCAATCCCCCCCTGGCACCTTACAGCATTCCCTTTCCTTCCACTCCTAATGGTCAAATTTGTTCCAACAGTTCTTCCACCCTCCCCCGGGGCTCAGGTGGCATGCACGGGTTGCCCCTATAATGATTCCACTTGCTCCAGATCTTCCCCCACTTACTCGGGCATCCCCTGTTCATATATACCGCCTTTTCTGCCACCATGCACCAGTCCATATCTCTCTTCTATTCTCCCAAAGATGGAGCCCGCTCCGAGCCCCACGCCCGTGCAATGTTCCTTTTGGCGATCATTGGGGCTAGTGTCACCCCAGTTTGGTCTCCACCTCTCAAGTCCGTCGCCTCCCACACATTCAGGAGACACCATTTAGGTTTGCAACGTAACTCGTTTCCATACACTCCACTCAAACATCGAATTATTTTAGCTCAAATTTCCTGAATTTTGGGGCAGGCCCATATTATGTGAAAGAATGTGCCCACCAAATTACAGCCCCTCCAGCAGGAAGCGTCAGTTATTTTCCCCATCTTCACTAGTGTGGTGCATGCAATATAGGCCCTGTGAAGTATTTTAAGTTGGACTAGGCAAAACCGGGCCCGGATCGCCACTTCACGGGGAGATGCTATTGCCTCCTGCCACTCCTCGTCCTGCCAGTCTGGGATATCTGTCTCCCATTTCACTTTTAACTGGGTTAAACTGTCAGGAGTGTGGTTAATTAGTTTTTTGTATGTTAGTGAGATCGCCTTTTTAGCTAGATGTTCCTCCAGTAATCTATTTTCGAGCGGGAACGATTCTGGAAGCGGGTCCCCCCCAGGGAAGGCTGCTTGCAGTGCATGGCGGAGTCGCAGATATCGAAACGCCTCCGATGGGGCCAAATCATAGTCTTTTTGTAAATCAGCAAAATGCCGTATCTTCCCTCCACTCCACACATCTCGGACTGTCGACACGCCCACCAGATCCCACTTATCAAAGCCCTCTCCTTAAGGCTCTCCAGGAAGTGCGAGTCCCACAATGGTGTTACTTGTGTAACCTTATTTTTCCACCCCAACTCTCCCAGCGTCCCATGCCAAATCTGTACCGTAAGCCCCGTGGGCGCTCTGAGGTGGAGTTTTTTAGGTGGGGTGTACAGCGCCCTGAGATACCTCGCCGGACCGAGGTTTAATCGGTCCATCCGTTATGCCGGTTCCGACATGGGAGTATGTGCCCATTGATTGATCACCATTAAGTGCGCTGCCCGGTGATAACTTCGAATATCCGGGAGGGCTATCCCGCCATCGTACCACCCCTTAGTGAGTTTAGTGAGTGCTATCTTTGGAGCCCCCCCATCCCATAACAACTTTCTTATCTCTCCCTGAATTGACTTAAAATAACTGTCCGGTATAGAGAAGGGTGTATTTTGGAGGACGTACAGGAATCGCAGCAATGCCATCATCTTGAAAAGGGTAGCCCTACCCAACAGGGAGAGTGGGAGCGCTCTCCAGTGCTGTACATCCACCTTCAGTCGAGTCAATGGGGGATTCAAATTTTTCACCGTGAACAATTCAGGGTTCGTGGTCATGAAGATCCCGAGATAGCGGAATCCATCTGACACCACCTTCACCTTGCAGTCTCTTGGCAAAACTGGCACCCCCCGTGCAGGATGAGGATCACCGACTTCGACCAATCGATTGTATAGCTGGAGTACCGACGGTAGGTCGCAAAAATGTTTAGGATTCTAGCAATTGAGGATCTGGGCAATGCCACATAAAGGAGGATATCATCGGCATATAATGATATTATGTCCTCACTGTCCTCTGACCACCGCAGGCCCCTAACAAGAGGGTCCCCTCGAATCCCAGCCGCCAGCGGCTCGAGAGCGAGTGCGAACAGCAAGGGAGACAGGGGGCAGCCCTGCCTGGTCCCCCGATGTAGCCGGAACACTCTGGATATCCTCCCATTTACCTTTACCTGTGCCAGGTGAGCCGTGTACAGGAGTTGAACCCAGGCCCGAAACCTCAGACCCACCCCCATATGTTCCAACACTGCCAACAGGAAGGGCCACTCAATCATGTCAAAAGCTATGCGAGCGTCGAGGGACAATATCACTGCCTCCTCCTGTATCCCACTCGCATGACCCATTACCCCATGTAATCGCCGCAGGTTGAGGGCGGTATTCCTGCCTGGCATGAACCCAGACTGGTCTGGGTGAATCAGTTTAGTAATAATAGGTATCAAGCGACGTGCCAGAAGTTTGGCGAGAATCTTGGCTTCTGCATTCAGTAAAGAAATGGGGCGGTACGACCCACACTGGTCTCTTGTTTTCCCTTCTTTATGGATTACAACTATCGATGCTAGTCTTTGCTCCGGGGGCAGTTGGCCAGCAATCAAGCTCTCCCGGAACATGTTTGTAAAGCTCGACCGGGATCCCTTTTGGGCCTAGGGCTTTCCCCGACTTCACCTCCCCAAGGGCCTGCTGGAGTTCTTCACTAGTTACCTCATCGTCCAAAGTTTGGACTTCCTCCTGTGTAAAAGGGGGCAAGGGTCTATCTTTTAGGAGTTCTAAAGCTTCCTGTGTGGAGCATGGAGACTCAGACTTATATATGAGCTCGTAGTAATTTGCGAACTTGTCCGATATACCCTGGGGATCTGTCATGGTTTCCCCGCCTGCCGTTTGTATCGCGGCCACCCACCGATTTGCCTGCTCTTTTTTATCGAGCCATGCAATGAGCTTCCCCGCTTTATCACCGTGTTCATAGACTCGGTCTCTTGTTTCCTCGAGTGAGGCCCTTGCTGCATTCACCATCAGGTCTTTGTATTCTTGCTGCTTTAGACTCAGCAAATACTTATTATCCTCATCGTCAGAACTGACCACCTTTTGTTCTAGTTCTATTATACTCTTTTCCACCTCCTCTACCTCCTTCCTTTTTTCCCTCTAATGTCCAATCATTAGTGCTTGCCCTCTGATGACTGCCTTAAACGCCTCCCACAGTGCCTGATAAGACGTCACCGAGGCCACGTTTTCCTCAAAATAACTTTCCGTCGTTTTACTGAGGCCGTCCCTAATGCTCAGGATTTTTAGGTATCGCGTGTTGATCGTGATGGTGTTTCTAGGTCTTGGAGCCCCTATCGAGTATACCGCCCATACTGGGGAGTGGTCCGATATCCCTCGCGGGAGATGTCTTGCTTCACTAAAATTCGAAATCTGGTCAGCTGGTGCAATTAGGAAGTCGATCCTAGATCTACTGTTGTGAACATTCGAGTGGAAAGTGTATTCACTGCCCCTCGGGTGGTGGGCTCTCCAGATATCACTAAGGCCCAGCGCTGTGAGGAAATCAGTTAACTGCGTCTGGCTCAGATGGGATGTCCGTATTGGGTACCTATCTAGTAGGTCGTCGATCGTCATATTGAAATCACCCCCTATCATGAGATGTCCGGTCGGTAGTTCAAGTAGGAGTGACCCAAGGTCAGGGAGCGTCGAACCCGCCATCGCTGGGGGAACGTAGAGTGAAACTATATTAATGGTCTCCCCCTCCCATTTCCCTGAGACCGCCGTGTACCTCCCCAGCTTGTCTGACCCTGTCCTTTCAATTATAAGTGGGAAGATTTTCTTAACCAGAATCCCGGTGCCTCTTGAGCCAGCGGTGAATCCTGCATGGCTCTCCATCCTATATCCTCCCCTGTCTAATGCCTTACATTTATTCCCTAGCAGGTGGGTTTCCTGCAGGAGGATTACATCCGGTGCATGCCTTTTAATGAATTGGAGGACGATGCCTCTTTTAATTTTATCACCCAATCCATTAACATTCCACGCCATCAACCTGAGTTCCGGCCTCAACGGTTGGAAGATGTTGATTCCCACTCTCGTCTCGCCCGTGTTTTCCTCACTAGGGACTACTCTCCCCCATCCTTCATAATTAACCGATACTTCTGGTACCAATATGTGGTGCATTCTCCTTAGTGGTGCGTGTAGCATGTTTAGAAACACAAACAATAGAACCTCACCCAACGGGGTGACCCTCTCTCTCCCCCCAACCCCCCTAACCCCTCCAACAACCCCCATCCCCGCAACCCTGCCAGCCGAAGTAAAACATCCCACCTCCCCCAACTCAGCAGAGTGCCTGTCGTCCCCCCCGCTGAAAAGATCCAGGAGTACGTAGGCCTCCCCCAACCCTCCCCCGTGGACGTTGAACTGTGTATGAGACCCCCATTTTCAGACTACTTTAGTCCAAAGTTTGCCTTTCTGAAGGAGTTACCGCTCTGAACCGTCTCTGAGTCGAAAATCCTTTCGCCAGCACCTCTTTCTCGCCTCTTCTCGACATTTTAGGGGGAAAAACAACCAGATGGCGAGCTAGGACATCCGCTCCTAGCTGCCGAAAATCTCACTTGACATTGGACTCCCCTCCTGATATTCAGTCGCTCTCTCTGGCCTCAGTGCCTTCACCTCTTGGCTGTCTCTCCGCTGCTGCACTTTCCATGGACCTGGTCGGTTTCTTGGACTTTGGACCTTGGTTACGTTTTGTTGGAGGGCGCCCCACTGTGCGCCATCCCTTGATCCAGGCCCATGCATCCTCTACGGAGTCAAAAAAACACATTTTCCCCCCCATCTTCCACTTGGAGCTTTGCTGGATAAAGCATGGAGTACTTCACCTCCCTTTTTCTCATTTCCTGTTTCACTGCAAGAAACTACCTTCTCTGCTTCTGTACTTTCTGAGTATAGTCAGGGAAGAAGGATATTCTCGCGTTCTCTAGTGCGACTGGTGGGGCCACTCTGGCCGTCTGGAGCACCACGTCCCTATCCCTATAGTTTAGGAAACGGGCCAGGATTGGTCTTGGAGGGGCATCGGGGATCGGCCTGCCCCCCCGGCACTCGATGGGCTCTCTCTACTGTGAACATGTCTGATAGGCCACAAGGCTGTAGCTGTTTGCGGATGAGGTCTTCAACAAAGAGGTCGACGGAAGGGCCCTCCGCCCTTTCTGGTACCCCCAAAATTCACACATTGTTCCTCCTTGACCTTCCCTCATATTCGACAAGCTTTGCTTCTAGATTCGCCGTCACTGACTGGAGGTCCTCCACTCTTTCCTTAAGGGCTTTGGTATCTTGCGTGAGGGTCTCAGTTGTGCTTTCCACTGCTTGTAGCCGGGAACCCATGTTGTGCAGGTCCGCCCTTATCAAGGAGACGTCTGCCCCCACTCCATCGATTCTTCCTTCGAGCACCGTGTGCGCTCCCTGGATCGCCGCCATTATATCTTGCAGAGAAAGAGCCTCTCCCGATCCCTGCTGCTGGGACGACGCCAATTGGTGCTCCGTGGTCACATCTGGTGCCTCTTGGCCCCTGGGCAGGGAGAACTTATCCATTTTTGTTTGGAGTGAGCTCTTCATGGTTCTGCCCCCTGCCATGTTTACAGCGTGATTGGGAAAAGGGGTGGGGGGTGTCCGGACCCACGGGTACTCCTTGCCGCCTGCCGCAGGTAAGTGCTCACCCCACGCGGCCTGTCAAGTTTCCCTGTCTCTCTCCGGCCCCTTGCCCACCAACTGCGCCCTAAACTGCTTTGCCTCCTCTCAAGGGGAAGAGGGGGAGAGTAACCACACACTCCCCTCACCTTTGGCGCATCCTGGAGGCTGCCTCCTATCTACTTCTGCTGCCTACTGCGCTCGCACCTTCAGTGTGGCATCATGGTGGTGTGATAAGTCCTCCTTAGGCTCACCCTGGCGCCCTCGCCACTCCGGGGACCACACAGCGTCTTGTTTTTGGAAGGGGGGGAGGCCCGGGGACACGTTCACCTCCTACCAGCACCGCGGGCAGGGCCTTTCTAGAGTCATAATCGGGCCCCTCCGGCCCGCGGGCTCGGAACGCGCAGTCAGAGCCTGTCCCCCCTGCTGCTGGCTTCACCTCACCGGGTAATCGCTGCCGTCACTGCCCGATATTGCTGCAGGTCCGTTGTAGGTTGCGGCTCGCCTCCTTGCGTGGCTCTCTCTGCTCACCGCACGTCGCAACACTCGTTCACAGCGCCGCAGCTCACTGGAGCCCGGGGCTTAAGCTCGTTGGGAGGCCGCAGGTCCGGATCCGTCTTGGATTCACTCCTCACTGCCTACTGTTCACACCACTACTTTCACTGCGACGCCACCTCACTGCGGCGCACACTTAGGGGGTCTACTATTGCGGATAAGTGACGGATTTATCGGGGGAAGAGATCAGGTCGGCGGAGCCGCTCTAGGAAGCGGCCATCTTCATCGGTGGTTGGCCATGCCCCCAGAAATATAACAGTTCTAATCAGCATTTATGCAAAGGATGGTTGAGATCCAACTTACATAGTCACAAAGTCCTGCTATCCATAGGGTAGTAGGATGTTTCTCCCACTAACAGCAATAACCTACTGTAACCTGGGACAGGAAAATGTCAAGTCTCTTAGGGCATTGTCCATAAATCTAAGAAAAAGGGGGAACGTTCTAGTTAAGGTAGAAGTTTGAGTTTGGCAAGAAAGGGTTTCATTTCATCGGCTACCGAATGTATCATCGAGCCATAAATCCAAAGGAAAATAAAAATCCTCATAAAATCAGTCAGCATAGGAAATAAAGTGCACGCGTAAGCACAATACACGGAGTGCGCTGCAACGCATAAGGAAAATAGTTTGAGTGCGATGCCCCTTTCTGACGTTTCTTCTTTTATAAGTTCATAATAAAACGTTCAAGTCAGGTGCTGTCACACCACCATCGAAAGACCATAGTCAGTTCATGATGCACATTGTAATCCAAGGAATAGAAGCGTTGGTAAAGTTTCCCATGTATGCCATGAGAACAGAAAGACTCACAGGTACACACCGGCTGTCAAAAAGAAACATAATAGCAAATACGAGGATAGTAAAGGTACAGTTCATGGTCCATCCATTCCCATGGGAATGGAATAATGCATAGATCACAGACAGGCACATGCATCAAGTTAGGATTTCGCGAGTCCTTAATTGCGATTATTAAGGAATCGCAATTAAGGACTCTCAAAAGCCTATGCATGTAGGAATTGCTATAAAAATAGTGATTCCTACACATTCCTTATTTGCGACTCGCAAATTGCGAGTCGCAAATAAGGAATGGCTTCCCATTCATTCCTATGGGCCTACAGGCCCATAGGAATGAATGGGAAGATTACATGCGCAATTTGCGAGTACCAATTGGTACTCGCAAATTGCGCATGCTATTTCAAGTGCAAGGGTGTCAAAAGGACACCCTGTTGCACCCTGAAATTGATTTGTGCACAAATGTTGCGCACACACATGCCCCAAGGGCATCTGTGTGTGTAACTCTATAACTTTGAAAAATGCACTTTAGTGCATTTTTCAAAGTTTTGCAAATTACCATGAAGTTCAACTTCATGGTAATTTGCGCCCCTAGTAGCGAAATTGCTACTTCAAAGTGGTTCTTGCATTGCATTTAAGGAATCGCAAAATGCGATTCCTTAAATGCAATCGCAATTTGAGAACTCGCAATTAATTGCGAATTCTCAAATTGCGAGTGCCTTGACCCTTCATGCATCGCAAATGCCCTTTTTGCGGGCGCAAACGGCCGATTTTTGCGAATCGCACCGTTTGCGCTCGCAAAAATTGTTGATGCATGTACCTGAGAATGTGTAATTGTAATACAACAAAGAAACATTACTCATAGGGGCACATGCATCAAAGGTTTTTGCGATCGCAAACGGTGCGATTCGCAAAAATCGGCCGTTTGCGATCGCAAATTGGCCTTTGGAGATGCATGAAAGTGTTTCCTATGCGCAATTTAAGAATTTGCAATTAATTGCGAATTCCTAAATTGCGATTGCATTTAAGGAATCGCAATTTGCGATTCCTTAAATGCAATGCTAGAAGCACTTTCAAATAGCGAATTCGCTATTTGGGACCGCAAATTACAGACAAATAAAACTTGTCTGTAATTTGCAAAAACTTCGAAAAATGCTCTAAAATGCATTTTTTAAGTTTTAGGTTACACACACACATGCCCTTGGGGCATGTGTGTGCGCAACATGGGTGCACATCACAATTTCAGGGGTGCAACAGGGTGTCATTTTGACACCCTTGCACCCTGAAATTGCATGAGCAATTTGCGAGTACCTACTGGTACTCGCAAATTGCGCATGCTATCTCCCATTCATTTCTATGGGCCTGTAGGCCCATAGGAATGAATAGGAAGGCATTCCTTAATTGCGACTCGCAATTTGCGAGTCGCAATTAAGGAATGTTTAGGAATCGCTATTTTCATAGCGATTCCTACATGCATAGGCTTTTGCGATTCCTTAATTGCGATTCCTTATTAATCACAATTAAGGAATCGCAAAAGCCTTCCTTGATGCATGTGCCCCATAGTCCCTAAGCCATTGTAGAGCAGAGGTTAGGCTAATTCTGTCCTAACTTGAAGCCATTACCTTGACTTTGCATTCGTTTAATCTAATACATTTGCAAGTATTTGAAAAATGACAAACTCATAAGTTTCATGAATCAGTATTAATATTCATGTATTATCATCATAATGCACTACTTGTGCTGAAGTATGCAATATTTCTGCACATTTTCTCAATTCTACAAATCTTCATGTTTTACTACTTTCAAGATATAAAAATCGTTTTGACATTTCCATAAACTATATCACTTCTAATCTCAATCCCTACAATGTCAGGCTGCCATCTCATTGTTTCGTTCTAAACCACCACATTTTCTGCTTCGCGTTATTTCCCCATAGCACTCTTCAATGACACTAAAACCTGTTTGTCTCTTCCACGTTTTATATGTAAATGCATACATTTGCATGATTACGGATCTCTCAAATTTAAAACCACTCTTTTACGCTGCTTCTGCTGCCTCTAACTTCATTCCCCATCATGTTTGCAATCTAATGTGCGCAAAGCGTCATTTACCAATTAGTGTTTTCAATTTGCTTGATCATTTATATGTTTTCAAGATTCACACTCTATCACCTTTTTTACAGCCTAATCCTCCCACCACTCATGCCCGGACCACTATACCTTTCTTACAGCCTTATCACCCACCACTCATGCCCGGACCACTATACCTTTCTTACTGCCTTATCACCCCACCACTCATGCCCGGACCACTATACCTTTCTTACTGCCTTATCACCCCACCACTCATGCCCGGACCACTATACCTTTCTTACAGCCTTATCACCCCACCACTCATGCCCTGACCACTATACCTTTCTCACAGCCTTATCACCCCACCACTCATGCCCGGACCACTATACCTTTCTCACAGCCTTATCACCCCACCACTCATGCCCTGACCGCTATACCTTTCTTACAGCCTTATCCTCCCACCAGTAATGCCCCGACCACTATACCTTTCTTACAGCCTTATCACCCCACCACTCATGCCCGGACCACTATACCTTTCTTACAGCCTTATCACCCCACCACTCATGCCCTGACCACTATACCTTTCTCACAGCCTTATCACCCCACCACTCATGCCCTGACCGCTATACCTTTCTTACAGCCTTATCCTCCCACCACTCATGCCCTGACCACTATACCTTCCTTACAGACTTATCATCCCACCACTCATGCCCTGACCACTATACCTTTCTTACAGCCTTATCCTCCCACCAGTAATGCCCCGACCACTATACCTTTCTTACAGCCTTATCCTCCCACCAGTAATGCCCGGACCACTATACCTTTCTTACAGCCTTATCACCCACCACTCATGCCCGGACCACTATACCTTTCTTACTGCCTTATCACCCCACCACTCATGCCCGGACCACTATACCTTTCTTACAGCCTTATCACCCCACCACTCATGCCCTGACCACTATACCTTTCTCACAGCCTTATCACCCCACCACTCATGCCCTGACCGCTATACCTTTCTTACAGCCTTATCACCCCACCACTCATGCCCTGACCACTATACCTTTCTCACAGCCTTATCACCCCACCACTCATGCCCTGACCGCTATACCTTTCTTACAGCCTTATCCTCCCACCAGTAATGCCCCGACCACTATACCTTTCTTACAGCCTTATCACCCCACCACTCATGCCCAGACCACTATACCTTTCTTACAGCCTTATCACCCCACCACTCATGCCCTGACCACTATACCTTTCTCACAGCCTAATCACCCCACCACTCATGCCCTGACCGCTATACCTTTCTTACAGCCTTATCCTCCCACCACTCATGCCCTGACCACTATACCTTCCTTACAGACTTATCATCCCACCACTCATGCCCTGACCACTATACCTTTCTTACAGCCTTATCCTCCCACCAGTAATGCCCCGACCACTATACCTTTCTTACAGCCTTATCACCCCACCACTCATGCCCTGACCACTATACCTTTCTCACAGCCTTATCACCCCACCACTCATGCCCAGACCACTATACCTTTCTTACAGCCTTATCACCCCACCACTCATGCCCTGACCACTATACCTTTCTCACAGCCTTATCACCCCACCACTCATGCCCGGACCACTATACCTTCCTTACAGACTTATCATCCCACCACTCATGCCCGGACCGCTATACCTTTGTTACAGCCTTATCACCCACCACTCATGCCCTGACCACTATACCTTCCTTACAGACTTATCATCCCACCACTCATGCCCGGACCACTATACCTTCCTTACAGACTTATCATCCCACCACTCATGCCCGGACCACTATACCTTTCTTACAGCCTTATCCTCCCACCAGTAATGCCCCGACCACTATACCTTTCTTACAGCCTTATCATCCAACCCCACATGCCCTGACCACTATACCTTTCTCACAGCCTTATCACCCCACCACTCATGCCCAGACCACTATACCTTTCTTTCTGCCTTATCCTCCCATCAGTAATGCCCCGACCACTATACCTTTCTTACAGCCTTATCACCCAACCACTCATGCCCAGACCACTATACCTTTCTTACAGCCTTATCCTCCCACCAGTAATGCCCCGACCACTATACCTTTCTTACAGCCTTATCACCCCACCACTCATGCCCTGACCACTATACCTTTCTCACAGCCTTATCACCCTACCACTCATGCCCAGACCACTATACCTTTCTTTCTGCCTTATCCTCCCATCAGTAATGCCCCGACCACTATACCTTTCTTACAGCCTTATCACCCAACCACTCATGCCCAGACCGCTATACCTTTCTTACAGCCTTATCACCCCACCACTCATGCCCTGACCGCTATACCTTTCTTACAGCCTTATCACCCACCACTCATGCCCGGACCACTATACCTTTCTTACTGCCTTATCACCCAATCACTCATGCCCGGACCGCTATACCTTTCTTACTGCCTTATCACCCAACCACTCATGCCCAGACCGCTATACCTTTCTTACAGGCTTATCATCCCACCAGTAATGCCCCGACCACTATACCTTTCTTACAGCCTTATCACCCCACCACTCATGCCCTGACCACTATACCTTTCTTACTGCCTTATCACCCAACCGCTCATGCCCGGACCACTATACCTTTCTTACAGCCTTATCACCCCACCACTCATGCCCGGACCACTATACCTTTCTTACAGACTTATCATCCCACCACTCATGCCCGGACCACTATACCTTCTGTTCAGCTTTAGCCCTGTAGATCCTTCCACCGGCCTGAGATCTTTGTAAGTTTATGAGGACAGCCATGTGCCTTTTTTTGTGTGTCCTCTGATTTTCATATTCTTGGCCCATTGTGTCATCTTGGGTGTTTTGTTATTCCCCAATAATCCTCTGATAAGTCCCCTGGCCACCATCAGAGCAGCATTGCAAGAAAACCTGCACCTGGGCAGTTTCAGTCGCTCGGATTCCAGGCACCACCTGGTTATTCAGGTCCAGTTCCGTTTCTGTCACTCATCTCGCACTGAAATCCTAACCAGAAGCTGTCATTTCAGACACTCCTCAAGGTGTGTTCTAGCGCTCCCTGGTGATTACAGCCCCTTAAGCGCCTCCTGTTATTCACCTCCTGTTGGAAACGGGGTAGCGTGGTGTGGAGCGGGAAGGCTAAACCCGGAACATTGTGTGAAGCATCCGCGCAGCACACACAGGCGACACACCAGGCACACCACAAAAAGGAGACCACACCAGGCTGTTATGTAAAAACAAAACGCTTTATCTAATTCAAGTCAGCAGTAGATGAGGCAGATGATCTTAGGATGACATTCAATTCATTGCATTGTAAAACTTGAGTAATTCATTCAAGTGCATAACAGCATTAAACCTTCATATAGGTGAAGAGACATTGGCAACATGCGTCTGAAAGCAGGTAATCCTGTAGGTAATGCACGGCAGTAACGAGCATAAACCACAGCCTATTCAGGCACATTCAGTTAATCAGAAAGCAGATGCATGTAGGCATAAAACACTAGAGGTAATGAGGAACCTGTGTCAGCCTAGGCGTAACCACATTCAGCACAGTGGGTGCCCTAGTGCAAGTAGCATTCAACATAGGTACAGTTAGCTCAGAGCAAGTACTTCAATGAGGCTCAATGCATGTAGGTACATTCAATCCTATAGCGACCCTTAAAGCAGGTAGGCCTTCAACCCTGTAGATAATGCAGAGCAGGTTAACACTGAGGCTCAATACATTTAGGCAGATTCAATTCAGTATAGACCTGGCTACAGGAAAGCAATGAGCAGGGGAAACATTTCTTATTTCCTTTCATTAGGGCAACATCCCTGGTGGGCATTCAACATCAAGGTAAACTAGTTTGCATAAACCCACGTTTCTCCACACCCCAGGATTAACAATTAGGGGCAGGAACCAGATTAGCATAGGAGCATGAGTATTCGTCAGAACACCAACAGCCTAACCACATCAGATTGGGGCGTAAAACATCTGAGAATGGAGGCATAAACACATTGGCATAACACAGGGGATATACCCCGGAACATCATGGCCTTCCACCTAACCCTGTCCAAGGACGTTGCAGCTGCCGACTGTCCTGCGGGGCAGCTGAGTAAAGTAAATCAGGCCAGTCATCGCCGTTACCGTTGGAGCCCCTTCTCTTGGAGTCTAGAGTCACGAATGCCCCCAACATGTGGCACTGCTGGTTTCCCCCCCCCCGGGGCCCTAGGTACCGACACTGTGCCTCGGCCGGGCCCCCGCCGATCTCCAACCTCCGCCCGCACTCACCAGGCTTCCTGCAGGGGGGGCTGCTTGTACGCCGGGCGGCTCCTTCACCTCCGGGCTGCCGGCGCGACCACACGCGGGGCTCTCCTCACCTCACGGGAGCCCCGCCGACCGCAGCACCTCCCTTGGCTTCACCCAGGCCCCTTCCTGGGCCCCGGGACTTAGATGCGGAGCACGCAAGGCTCCGGACAGCTTCCGGCGTTCCCCGTCCCTCCCGCGCTGACACAGGCATGCCCCGGGGCTCCGTAGGCTGCAGGCAGCAGGAGCCAATCCCAGCGCAGCTCCTGGGGGCGCGGCCTATGACGCAGCCGGCGCCCCTGTTGCTTGGCGACGTCTTCACCACGCGATAGGCCCCACGCGTCCTGGTCCGGATCGCGGCTTCTCTCTTGCGGCGCCTGGGCCGCGGCGGTGAACCTGGCCCCACTTCTCCGGATTCCAGCGCAGGGGCCTCGGCGGTCATTCGGGCCTCCGCTTCTTCTGGTCTGAGCGGCGCCCGGGTTGCAGCGGTGATCGCAGCACAGCTCTTCCTTCTTCGGCGACCCCGCGGTCGCGGTGGTGAGCTTGGGCAACTCCACAGTGCGGGCACAATACGGGGTAGGCTCCCGTCTAATTAGTATAAAAACCACGGGGTGGGCTCCCGTTGGTTTGATTAGCACCACGTGGCGGCACACACGCGGGGTGGGCACCCGCTTGCAGGCAAAGCTCAGGGGCATCCCCCACTCCGGGATCTCCTTGGGACACGTGGCAGCACAGCGCTGCGGTCGCGGCGGCGACAGGGACTCACAGCGCTTCCTCCCTCATAGCGCTTGACCACCTCACAGCGCACAGGGGCCGCGGTGGTGATGCCTTACACAGCGCTTCTTCAGGGCACAGCGCTTCTTCAGGCAAGCAGCACTTCTGGGTAGCACAACGCTTGGGCAGCATACAACGCTTTCAGGTCCCAGCGCTTTAAGATCACAGCGCTTCTTCAGGCACGCAGCGCTTCGGGGTAGCACAGCGCTTGGGCAGCATATAGCGCTTTCAGGTCACAGCGCTTCTTCAGGCACCGTAGATATAGCGCTCCCCAGGCGCTAGGGTGCAGGCAGTCCAAATATGGCGCTCACTAGGCGCTAGAGGCCAGGGGACAAGTAGTGCAGGGCGAGATCAGAGGCTAGCAGGGCGGCTCACCAGTCCTGAACAGCAGCTCCTCAGAACGGTCATCCTCCAGTATGGTGGCAATCCTGCCAGCACCGCAGCCTCCACTCCGGCAGGGTCCCTTTTACTGGCCCTGGGGACGACAGAGGGGTGCAGATGGGCACAGGGGCCAGCACACAGGCCCAATGTGGCGGTACCTCCTGGCAGAGTTCCCCTTCACTGTCTGGACTGACTCTTGTCTGACTCTGTACTGAGCACATGGCAGCACAGCCCCCCTATATATATGCCCCTCACCCCACCTACCAGAAAGGGCTGGAAGCTTCTGGAAGGTTCTCTGGGGAACCGGTCTTAACTGGTTTAGGGGGAGGTGTAGAGCACCCTGGCTGCCAGGTTTCCCTCCAAAAGCTGGGAGTGCTGGGAAACAACAACTAGACCGCCACTCAATTCGGTCAGGCGGCACATAGGCAGGCAGGAATGGTGTCCATTTTAAAAGTGACAGTGACACCATTACATAGTAGTGCTCTTTTACATTTTACACACAGGGTAAAATACATAGGCTAGGGGGGAAAAGCGAAAAATTTCTGGGAAAAAGGGCCAAGTCCAACACAACCCCCTCCCAGCCAAAAGCCAGGGTAGACCGATCAATGCCTTGATGGGCTTCGCTGCTTAGGGCGAGAAAACTTGGACGCGGGCCCACAACTGCAGGGGCACCCGCAGGTTTTTCGCCACTCTGGAACCCGATGGTTCCCTCTCTCAACTCCTCCTGACCCAACTAGGCCACCCCACTGGTGCTCCCTAGTTGGCTGCAGCCAGGACCGGGCCCTAGGCCATCCAGATGTCTCTGGCCCTGGCTGTCTCACAGAGTGGGGGGCAGTAGCCCCAGGCCTGTAGTACCCTTTGACCACTCTCCCTCTCCTCCGTGCAGTCCCAAACTGCCACTGGTCTTCCCACCTAGGGACCACACTCTCACACTGTCCGCCAGGTAGGGGCGAGGCTCTCCTCCCCCTACCCCTCCTTCTGGGGTTCCGCCCTCTCCTCCTATGCGGGGCACCCTCAGAACACCACTCTCTCACTCTTCCAGGGCCGTGACCCTGCAGCCGCTCCCCCAACCCAGGGTCTAAACCCTTAGGTTGCACCGGTGCCAGAGGCGAGTCCTCCCTCCCTCTGCACCCCCTCCCAGAGTTCCGCACCTTCCCACCTGGAGAAGCACCCCTGGGAGACAACTCCGGGGGGACACTGCTCACAGACGTCCCTCCCGCCAGGTCAGGCAGTACCTGTCCCTGGCCTCCCAACCCAGGATCTAAGCCCTGTGGCTGAGCCGGTGCCAGAGGCGAGTCCTTCCTCCCTCGGCACCCCCTTCCAGAGTTCCGTACCCTCCCACCTGGAGAAGTACCCCTGGAAGTGAAACCGGTAGGGACCTTGTTTACAAGTGCCCCTCCCTCCAGGTCAGGCAGCCCCTGAACCTGGCACCCCAGCCCAGGATCTAAACCCTGTGGCTGGGCAGACCCCAGAACCCCTGGAGCTCTGAGTACAGACGCCCCGGGTTCTCCCGACACTGGGGGATCCCCTTCCATGGATGGCCCATCGGGACAGCCTAGGCTCCCAACCTGGGGTTCCCTTATGGAACTCTCCAGGCCCTGAGACTGCGGTTGGGGCACCTCGGGACACCTCCCCGTCTCACTCCTTCCTATAGATAGGATGTGAGGCCCTACAACCCTCTCACTATCCTGGGACCTAGCTGGGCTATTCTCCACCTCTCCCACCTCGCTGGGTTGGAAGATCCCTGCACCACTCCCTTCAGGATCACTCCCCAATGCCCTCTCAGACTCTCTGGCACTCACCCAAAGGTCTGCCTCCCGTGCAAGCTCCCTGGGGTCGGAGAGCCCACACTGCAACAGGTGGTGGCGCAACCTAGGAAAACAACTCTTGAGCACATGCTCCCTGATGATCAGGCGGAACAGCCCTTCCCCATCTGTCACCGCGCCACACACCATCCACTCCTCCAGTGCAGTCCAACACACGTCCAAATACTCCCCCCAAGACTGATGGGACAGTTTCTTGCCGCCCCTAAACTCCAACCTGCCCCCCTCCTCCTGGGGATCAGGCACCATCTTCCGGGCTCCGGGAGTGGGACTTCCTGCACTGGCTAAACTCTCGCTGCCACCACTGGATCCCACCCTCACTGGTGAATCCAGACCGCAGAAACCACTCTCAGGGGACAACCTACCCCCCTGAGCTAGTCTCTCCCTGGCGAAGGCCCTCTCCGCCTCAGCCATTCTCTCCTGTGTTAGGACCCTCTCGTTCTCTAGCCTCTTTTCTTCAACTCTCAGCTGCGCTAGCTCCACTCTGAGCCTTTCCAGCGCCAGCTGATGCTCCCTTTCTTCCCTCCTATCTACCCGCTCTTCTGGGGACAGGGAAAGGGGTGGGGCAGTGCCCCCGGGGCTGGACCCAGCACGGGACTCCCTCTCTATGGTGTCCTCATTCGCTACCGGTGTCTCTCCCCTACCATCCTCTTCCTCCTCAGAATCACCACCCTCCAGGGTTATGGACTGGGACCCCTCACTCTCAGAGTCCCCCTCATGGTCTCTACCAAATCCATCCCTTAAATATGCGGAGGGGTAATCGGAAAGGTCCCCGCAGGGCTCTAAGGGTTCCCCCCTCTTTAGGGCCTCATAGAGAAACAATTTCCTGCGAATGTTGCCTACTGTGGGTATCCCCCTTTCCTGCAGAAATTCGTATCTTCCTCCTCAGTGTACTCCCAGATGTTCTCCTCGTCATAGGTTAACTCCATCTTGGCGAGATACACCCAGGATACACCACCGACAGTGCCACAGGGGAACACAATCCCCAAAACAACACTTCCAGGAGGAAATACCGTCAGCAAAACAATCCCCAAATCTGTGGTTACTCTCAGGTGCACCCTTTGTAGTGCAACCAGTTGCCGCTGTGGTACTGCGCAAACACAAGTCCTATCCCACCGCTGCCACCAATGTTGGAAACGGGGTAGCGTGGTGCGGAGCGGGAAGGCTAAACCCGGAACATTGTGTGAAGCATCCGTGCAGCACACACAGGCGACACACCAGGCACACTACAAAAAGGAGACCACACCAGGCTGTTATGTAAAAAAAAACCGCTTTATCTAATTCAAGTCAGCAGTAGATGAGGCAGTTGATCTTAGGATGACATTCAATTCATAGCATTGTAAAACTTGAGTAATTCATTCAAGTGCATAACAGCATTAAACCTTCATATAGGTGAAGAGACATTGGCAACATGCGTCTGAAAGAAGGTAATACTGTAGGTAATGCAGGGCAGTATCGAGCATAAACAACAGCCTATTCAGGCACATTCAGTTAATCAGAAAGCAGATGCAGGTAGGCATAAAACACTAGAGGTAATGAGGAACCTGTGTCAGCCTAGGCGTAACCACATTCAGCACAGTGGGTGCCCTAGTGCAAGTAGCATTCAACATAGGTACATTTAACTCAGAGCAAGTACTTCAATGAGGCTCAATGCATGTAGGTACATTCAATCCTATAGCGACCTTTAAAGCAGGTAGGCCTTCAACCCTGTAGATAATGCAGAGCAGGTTAACACTGAGGCGCAATACATTTAGGCAGATTCAATTCAGTATAGACCTGGCTACAGGAAAGCAATGAGCAGGGGAAACATTTCTTATTTCCTTTCATTAGGGCAACATCCCTGGTGGGCATTCAACATCAAGGTAAACTAGTTTGCATAAATCCACGTTTCTCAACACCCCAGGATTAACAATTAGGGGCAGGAACCAGATTAGCATAGGAGCATGAGTATTCGTCAGAACACCAACAGCCTAACCACATCAGATTGGGGCGTAAAACATCTGAGAATGGAGGCATAAACACATTGGTATAACACAGGGGATATACCCCCGGAACATCATGGCCTTCCACCTAACCCTGTCCAAGGACGTTGCAGCTGCCCACTGTCCTGCGGGGCAGCTGAGTAAAGTAAATCAGGCCAGTCAACGCCGTTACCGTTGGAGCCCCTTCTCTTGGACTCCAGAGTCACGAATGCCCCCAACACGTGGCACTGCTGGTTTCCCCCCCCCCCGGGCCCTAGGCACCGACACTGTGCCTCGGCCGGGCCCCCACCGGTCTCCAACCTCCGCCCGCACTCACCAGGCTTCCTGCAGGGGGGGGCTGCTTGTACGCCGGGTGGCTCCTTCACCTCCGGGCTGCCGGCGCGACCACAAGCGGGGCTCTCCTCACCTCACGGGAGCCCCGCCGACCGCAGCACCTCCCTTGGCTTCACCCGTGCCCCTTCCTGGGCCCCGGGACTTAGATGCGGAGCACGCGAGGCTCTGGACGGCTTCCGGCGTTCCCCGTCCCTCCCGCGCTGACACAGGCAAGCCCCGGGCCTCCGTAGGCTGCAGGCAGCAGGAGCCAATCCCAGCGCGGCTCCTGGGGGCCCGGCCTATGACGCGGCCGGCGCCCCTGTTGCTTGGCGACGGCTTCACCACGCGATAGGCCCCAAGCGGCCTGGTCCAGATCGCGGCTTCTCTCTTGCGGCGCCTGGGCCGCGGTGGTGAACCTGGCCCCACTTCTCCGGATTCCAGCGCAGGGGCCTCGGCGGTCATTCGGGCCTCCGCTTCTTCTGGTCTGAGCGGCGCCCGGGTTGCAGCGGTGATCACGGCACAGCTCTTCCTTCTTCGGCGACCCCGCGGTCACGGCGGTGAGCTTGGGCAACTCCACAGTGCGGGCACAATACGGGGTAGGCTCCCGTATAATTAGTATAAAAACCACGGGGTGGGCTCCCGTTGGTTTGATTAGCACCACGTGGCAGCACACACGCGGGGTGGGCACCCGCTTGCAGGCAAAGCTCAGGGGGGATCCCCCACTCCGGGATCTCCTCGGGACACGTGGCAGCACAGCGCTGCGGTCGCGGCGGCGACAGGGACTCACAGCGCTTCCTCCCTCATAGCACTTGACCTCCTCACAGCGCACAGGGGCCGCGGTGGTGATGCCTTACACAGCGCTTCTTCAGGGCACAGCGCTTCTTCAGGCAAGCAGCACTTCTGGGTAGCACAGCGCTTGGGCAGCATACAACGCTTTCAGGTCCCAGCGCTTTAAGATCACAGCGCTTCTTCAGGCACGCAGCGCTTCGGGGTAGCACCGCGCTTGGGCAGCATACAGTGCTTTCAGGTCACAGCACTTTAAGGTCACAGCGCTTCTTCAGGCACCGTAGATATAGCGCTCCCCAGGCGCTAGGGTGCAGGCAGTCCAAATATGGCGCTCACTAGGCGCTAGAGGCCAGGGGACAAGTAGTGCAGGGCGAGATCAATGGCTAGCAGGGCGGCTCACCAGTCCTGAAGCAGCAGCTCCTCGGAACGGTCATCCTCCAGTATGGTGGCAATCCTGCCAGCACCGCAGCCTCCACTCCGGCAGGGTCCCTTTTACTGGCCCTGGGGACGACAGAGGGGTGCAGATGTGCACAGGGGCCAGCCCACAGGCCCAATGTGGCGGTACCTCCTGGCAGAGTTCCCCTTCACTGTCTGGACTGACTCTTGTCTGACTCTGTACTGAGCACATGGCAGCACAGCCCCCCTATATATATGCCCCTCACCCCACCTACCAGAAAGGGCTGGAAGCTTCTGGAAGGTTCCCTGGGGAACCGGTCTTAACTGGTTTAGGGGGAGGTGTAGAGCACCCTGGCTGCCAGGTTTCCCTCCAAAAGCTGGGAGTGCTGGGAAACAACAACTAGACCGCCACTCAATTCGGTCAGGCGGCACATAGGCAGGCAGGAATGGCGTCCATTTTAAAAGTGACAGTGACACCATTACATAGTAGTGCTCTTTTACATTTTACACACAGGGTAAAATACATAGGCTAGGGGGGAAAAGCGAAAAATTTCTGGGAAAAAGGGCCAAGTCCAACACCTCCCCATCCTGAACTGTCTGCTTCTGGTGTAGTATCCTCGATGCAGAATGGATCGACCGGAAGAAGCTCGAATATCTTCCTCCCGGGGATATTTACAGCATCTTCCCTCTTGACACCCTCTATGACCTCATATCCTGTCCCCATCTTTCCTTAGTCCAGCCAGGGGCTGCCGCGACTGGTGACAACTGTGGAACACACAGCATTTCAAATCAGATTTGATCCAGCGCCAAACCGGGGGTCTCTGAATGACACAGCAGACAACGGGCCCCAAACATACAATACACAATTTCTCACCATTTAACAGACCCTACAAGAATGACGCTGAGATGCGGTTTGTGTGACGTTGATTTTGTCTTTACTCATCTAAAGGGAAAAACAGATTATCTAATCGTTTCTTCTCTATTTTAGCCCTTTAACCTATATCGTCAGCCACTTTCCTCTTGGGCGATGAATCATATTGATTGAGTAGTGTAAATTATTGACATGACTAATTAACCAAAATCTTAACAAATTGTCATGAGGAAATAATCACAAACTCAAAAATATCGTTAGTCTGTTTATCTTCAGTAATTATAAGAAAAATCTCAGGTACAAAGTTACAGGGAAAGAACATACACATTATAGGAGAAATATCATAAAATATGCAGACAAGATCACAAACATCTGAATCACAGTGAATATTATGGAGTGGATAGATGAAGAGACATAAGAGTCATGAAAAGAAAACATTTGCAGACATTGCAAATTTCCCTATTGATACATACCAATCGATTGAAGATCAGGGAAACCACCACCCCCTGCCCACGAGGATAGTGAAAAGGAACCCGATAAAGGAAACCGGGATAGAATAAGATCAGGAAACAGGTAGGCCTCTAACCGACGGACAGCGACGATCACCCTCTGCCAGATAGGACCTACGAAAGCTGCCTTAACCACACCCCCTAAGAGCATCCCAATTATACCCTAACTCAACCTGACCATCCCACTAATCTGCAACATTCGGGAAAATCTCAACTTTTCATTGGTCAATTTGTGGGGTGTTACACCACACCTCCATTACTTCATTTGGCTTTACATACTTTCTTTGTTCTTAACTCATTCTCACGATTTACTTCACTGCTTATGAATCGATTCTCTATCCCTCATCACGTCACATTCTCTGATGAATGGCTTGTCCCTGTATTAGCAACTTTATTTCAAACAATGTATCGGCTAGACATAAAATGTTCATCAGTTTGAGCTTTCCCAGGCATCTCGACGTCCTCAAATATTGCACGTCTTTCTTTCACTCTTCAAGGTTTCCTTCATCCGCCGCTGACACCCACCAAAGTTCACGTACAGGTTACATTTTCACGGCCTTTCTTCGGCCTTATGTCAACTTTAAACACCCAACTAACTGCTCACCATAGCCCCATTTTTAAAACTACGATGAAAGAGAAATATAAAGAATATTAATAACACAAAAAAATGGAAATTACACTGTTTCCCTCCCACCATTGCACTAACCCCATGTTAATTTATATGAGCCTTAATGTGCAAAGCATTATTATTTGCAATAGCATTATTCCACTTTGTTGGTTTTAATATGCAAAAAGTAATATGCGGCCTAACCATTTCATGCATTAATCTTAATTGCAATGCACGCGTGCGCAAAGCATTTCCCCGTGTTTGTGTGTATTTATGCGTATTAGTACAAAACACACAATAAATGTTATCTTGGGGCGTTGATCCGAGCAGGTTTACATGACGCAAACCCTGCTCCATCACTTTCAAAACCAAAGCGACATGGAGGGAAAATCAGCGCTTCTATTTCTCACAGATTCCATTTGGATAAATACACCTTTCTTAGTGGCAAATTGGAAAAAATCGCATAACATTTGTGTATTTAAAATATGTGCGATGTGCATGCACTAAATAAACAGAACCGGTAATAGTGTTTGCACAACAAATCATTCGCATGCATAAAGTGAAATGAACATAAAGCGCTCCTCCTTCACAGACTTGGCCTCAATAACTTGAATAAGTGCTTTCATAAAGGCTTCCCAATATCAGACGTAAGTCTTTTTTGTTTTCTTTGTGCTTTGGTACTTCTGCTGTTGCCTTTTAAGATGCAGGACAAGTACCATAATGCAACAGGCGGCTGAAGCTGTACTGGATGAACTGTTCACACCTGAGCAGTGTAAGGTTTTTGCACGAAGGTCTAATGCCGGGTGTCTTGGGCACATTCGGACTCGTGGTCCTTCTCCTTCCTCGTGCCCATTTAGGTAAGTTTCAGTTTTCTTAATGGTAGTTCCTCCAACATACCGCAACAGTCATAATTTAAAATGTTCTCGGTTTCCAAAATAGGCGCTCCCTCTCTGTATGAAGCTGTCAGTGGATTCCCAGCAGTGCCAGGTCTGGTGGTCTTCGGGGACAGGACTGTGGCCGTGGGTTTTACTCGGTAGATGATGGCGGCAAACGGGCTTCAGGCTAATGCTGCCAGCAGTGGAGTACTGATGACGTCAGGGCGACAATGACGTCATCGGATAATTCCTGCGGATGTTAAGGCAAGTCGTCTTTTATGGAGCAGTAGCTTCAACCCTGAAGGAAATTTCATTACAAAACCGGAGGCTACCATTATGCGTTATTCCTTTAATTCAACTCCACACAGCCACTTTGAAGTATTACATCACAAAGAAAACTATTCCAGAACGGAATACTGCTGGCTCATAATAGGCAAGTACACAGTACAATCTGACTCTTTTAAATGCGGCTCCACACAGATAAGTATCTCCTTTTCTAGTGTGCTTATCATACCATGCGATCTGCTTTGTTATTTTCCATACCTTGTTTTGTTATACTTTACTGTTTCCAATTTACTTAATTCTTCTTATTCCCTTCGTTTATTGATCCTTTTCTGTGCGTTTTAGGGCTCTTTTTTGAGGGCTTTGGCAGACGTCTCTCTGACGAGCCTCATGAATGTGAATTTCCTTTTTTCCGCCCTGTAGCGTGCGTTCCTCAGTTCTCAACTGTTTTGATTCGCGGCGAAGGGCCTGTTGTGCCGATGAACCAGTGTTATCGGACGCGTAGCCATGCGAGATTATCAACCCAACGCGCACGCTCGTTTCAGACCATTTTATTCCCAAACATAGGAACTGCCAGGCTCTGGCTCTGCCGGCGCACGCCCTGTGATTTAGGCCACTTTCCTCCTGATGCTCAAATGGGGTATGACGTGTCGGGAGAAGTTTTAAAGGAATTTAATGGCAACTGTCCGTCGTGGCCTGCTGCCTTACGTGATACCATCATTACAGATTGTTTACACAGCTGCTCCCTTGAGATGCCGTGACGTCGCAAGGACTCCTGACAGTTGCGGCGTCTCTAGCGATCAGCTGTCCTTTTAACGCACGTTAGTTAGGGTTGTTATTTGCTTTAACCTTCGAATTAGCCTTTTAACCTTTTTAGAATATTTTAACATAACGTGTATTTGTAAAGCGCATGTTCAGTGCAAGGGTATATTGGCACTGAACAGCAGATGATTATCGTTACCCAACTCAATGGCACTCATTTTATCGACCTCAGAAGGATGAAAGGCTGAGTGGACCCACCACGATTTAAACCTGTGACCATGAGGTCGAACCCAGGCCCCTACAGTGGACGCATTAGTCCACTAAGCCACCAAACCTGGCCTTAACTGGGCTCTATTATAATTTATATAAAATAGAGTGTATTTGGAAAGGAGAATTCCTTGCTGGGGTTGTTGTTTGGTTGATCTCAGGATACCCTGCTTAATATTCTCCTGCTAAGATGTCAGATCAGGAAACTAATAGCCCAGAACACCCCCTTTCTAATTTTAATGAGGATATTCAACAAGAATGCGTACTTGCTGTGCTTCCGCTCCAATCTGGGACTCCCCGGGGACTCCTATGTGTCTTGCAGACAAACTGGCAGCCCCGTTAGGGCAAGCGGGGATAAGCAAATGGGGTCAACTTTTGCAGGATAATAGATTAGTCTCTTGGGAAATGTTATAAAGAGCAACAGATAGCCGTCTCTCCAAGTTTAAATACTACCAGCTCTTGAGCTGGGCAAATTTTATGTTATGTTATGAGTGTATTTGTAGAGCGCGCAGTTACTCAACAGAGTGTCCCGGCGCTGAGATTGAAAGAGACATAAAGACTGACAGAGGAGCACATCAGTACCGGAGAGAACTGACTTTAAACTATTTGCTGGAACAGCCAGGTTTTTAGTTTTTTCCTGAACGCCAATATGTTCGTGGCCTGCCTGAGCGCGAGAGGCAGTTTGTTCCAGTGTCTAGCCACTTGCACTTGAAAAGACCGTCCACCACGGCGACTTCTGAGATATTTTGGAGTAATGATTAGGTGTTGGTGTGCTGACCTAAGAGCTCTGCCAGGCACGTAATACGAAACTCTTCTGCGGATATAATGTGCCCCCATGCCGTGAAGAGCTTTGAAGGCCAGGACCAATGCTTTGAAAAGTATTCTGTAACGGACAGGCAACCAATGCAGAGTCTTCAGATGGTGAGAGATTCGGTCTCTAGGTCTAAGCCCCAAGACTACCCTGGCCGCCGCGTTCTGCACGACCTGAAGTCTGTTCAGTAAGAACTCTGGAATGCCCAGATAGAGGACGTTAGCATAGTCCAATCTGGAGGTAATGAGGGCCTGAATGACCGTCTTTCTGTGAGAGGTCGGCAAAAGGAAGAGAAACCTGCGGAGCATTTTCAGGAGACCAAAACACGTGCCCGCCACTGCCTGTACTTGAGATGTCATAGTTAAGGCGTCGTCCATTTTCGTTCCCAGATTTTTTACAGTCTTAACTGCTGCCTGGGGGGAGACATATCAGTAGGCCACAAATGTTTTGAGGAAAACAGGAGAAAGTAGTGAGGATTTTGAAAGGAAGTACCAACAAAGATCCCCTTAGAAAAAGGAGGTTGAAAAATGGTACTGGATATTGATCGAGGCCGGGCAAGAACCCTGCTCCATGCTGGGAGAGATCTGGAAGAGGGACCTGCCAAGTTCGATGTTGGAAGATTTATGGCAAGTATCGATGACTACATTTTTGTCAACTGTGAAGTCTGCATCCCTCAAGAAAAATCATCTCTTCACAGTGCACAGGGCGTATTGGACACCAAGGAAGCTGTCTAAGTTGGGGAGACAAGAGCCGAAGAAATGCCCTAAGAGTGGTGAGGAAAGGGCTGAAGATGTCCACATGTTTTGCGGTGCCCTCTGATAGAGTCTCTCTGGCTGGAAGTGGGTAAGACAGTTAAAGAGATTATAAATCAAGACATTAAGGTAAGCCTATCAATGGTAATATTTGGGGTGGAAGAGGGAAGGATTAATTTATCCAAGAGACAAAAAACTTTATTGTTTATGTCAATGTTGCTGGCAAGGAGGGAGATTTGTATAAAATGGGTACTGCCTACGTCTCCAACTAAATTGGAGTGGGTATCATCAATTAGGAAAGTAAACTCTTTGGATTGTAAAAGTTCTTTAGAGAGAAAAGCTAAGTTTTGTGATATTTGGGAGAAATGGAAAGAACAGTAAGAATTTAGAAAGGAGTGAAAGCGTTAAATGAGAAATCGGTCCAATGATTAAAATATCAATAGATAATTCTCAGGAGTGAGAAACTCACCCTGAAAGATTTAGCAACGTGGCTGTGGAGCTGGTTTAGAGTGAAATACCTTGGACTCTCCCCATTTTAGGGGAAAAGTTCTTGGAACTGACGGCTTAATCTGCCTAACCAAGTCTTTATACGCCTATTGATGTTATATGATTATATGAGGAATAAAAAAAAAAAAAGAATGCGTACTTGCATGCACAAAACCTTGCACCAGGTTATGGCCGATAAGAGGCCCTTGTTTTCTGATGAAGAAATCGACCTGGATTCCACTTCAGGTAAAGACTCTGATGGTGGTAAGAAAGGGGGGAAAAGGTCAAGAAAGATTAAAAACATTGAGGGTCAATCTTTCATGTGCACTCCAGGAGGTCCAAGCACCTCAAAACAAATTGGAGGCCTAAGCACCTCAAACCAAACTAGAGGTCTAACACCTCAAAAAATTCAGGAGGTCTAAGCACCTCAAAGGTATTGGGTGCCTTACGTGGCACAAATTTGAAAGGTACCCAAGATGGCACATCTGACCTAGGTGCTCAAAAGATGGAAAAAGTTGGTTTACAGAATGAGGAAGCCTTTCACGAATATATTTTTGATTTAGATCAGGGTGACCTGGATGTTGATGGCCTCTTTACAGAAGAGGAGGCCCCTTCCACATCCAGGGGACTAGTTTTAGATTCTTTGGGTCAAGAGATGTTCTTCCCTAATAGTATTAGGCACTCCAGAAGTGCCAAATGGTGGCCCCAAGATCATATAGGAAAGTTAATCAAAAATGGATCAGGAATCACCTGGAAAAAGAGGCACACAATGTCCTGTGAGTGGAATGCTCAAGGCCTGTCATCCAGGAGAAGGTCTGTCTGACACCCAATCTAGACCCAGAATGAATTGCTTTTTTATTTAAGCTAGGCAGGGATCCCATAAAGAGAGAGATCCCTTAAGGCCTACCAGGATTGTCTTCTTGACGTTTTAGGGCCCCTAGCCAGAATAATTGACATGGTAGAGGTGTTCCATGTCAATGAGACCCCCATGAATGTTGCACTTCTCAGGGGATGGAGCCAGGGGCTTTTATCCTTTTAGGTAATGCCAACGCAAGCATTAACACCGAACGGCAAAGGGTTACTTTAACGAAAATCAATCTGAAATTGGGCGACCTGGTCGCTAAAGAGCCTTCTGAGAGTCCCAATGGCCTTCTCTTAGGGGAAACATGATTAAGTCTTTAGGGAATTACGTAGCTACATATACAACCCTAGAGAAAGCCCAAACTAGAATGAGAAAAGTCTTCAACCAAGATGTTTTTGGGTGGGCTGGGAGAAGGGGCCTTTCTGCTGGCCGAGCTTCTTTTAGGCCCTATTACAGACAAAGAGGCTTCATTAAGGGTTACCAGTCAGGAATGTCATCATCCTGTGCAAGAGGCTTTCGGTCTTGCGGACAAGGTACAACCAACTTTCAGGGTGAGTACAAGGATTTCTCCTTTTTCCCCAGAAAAAAAGTGGGGTTTTGCCTCAGGTTCTTTTTCCAGGCCTGGGAGTCAATTACTCGGGATCCATGGGCTGCCACATCAGTTTTATTCCCCAAGACATCTAAATCTATCTTTAGACCAACAGCAGGTGGTGGAAGAAGAGGTGACTTCCATGTTAAGAAAGGGGGCTATCGTAGAGGTTCCTTTGGATCACAGGGTTTTCATAAGTACTCTCTTTCTGGTGGGGAAGAATGACAAAGGTTGGAGACCGGTAATAAACCTCAAAGATCCGAACAGGTTTTTCGTATACAGACACTTCAAGAAGGAGGGTATCCGTCTTTTGAGGGATATAGTATTGGAAAGAGACTGGCTGGTGAAATTGGACCTCAAAAATGCCTACTTCACCATTCCCATGGCTAAGGAGTACCAATGTTACCTCCAGATCTTCTAGGGACACCGTCTCTTTCAATTCCAGGAACTTCCCTTCCGACTCTCTTCGGCACCTTGGTGTTTCACCAAGGTAATGAGAGCCATCTCGTGCTTTGTCATAGAGAGAGGAGAGTACGTCTCATTGTCTATCTGGACAATATCCTCTTAATGTCCCAATGTCAATCACAGATTCTGAAGGATTTGGATATCGTTGTATCCCTCCTGGAGAGCTTAGGTTTCATAATAAACAGGGAAAATCTTTTCTGATTCCCTCAAGGTCCCTAGAGTTCTTGGGCTTCACTATAGACACTTGTTTTTACCACTGAAGATTTCCACAATTTGCGAGGAAATCCGATTTGTCCTAAGACAAGACTCCTTAACTTTGAGAGAACTTGGCAGACTTTGGGGCCTCCTCTCCTCTTCCATTCAGGCTATACTTTCGGGCCCTTTACACTATAGTGCTTTATAGAAAATAAAAGTGAGAGTGCTTGAGCAGGTTTGTGGTATGGGGACAGGATTTCCCTGGATCAGGAGGCCAGATCGGAGTTGGGATGGTGTCTGGACACCCTGGATGCCTGGAACAGTCGGGCAACTTTTGGGTCCTCTCCAGATTACATACTTGAAGCGTATCTGAGTCTTCTTGGCTGGGGTGCTCGTCTGGGAACCCAGAATTCAGGGGGGCTGGGGTCCCACATGGAGAGGTCCCATCATATAAATTGTCAGGAGTTAACCGCAGGCCTTTAGCCTCCGATGAGTTTCATGCATTCTTTGCAGGGCAGAATTGACCCGCTGAAGATGGGCAACATTTCGGCTGGGGCTTACATAAATTGTTTGAGGGGTACAAAATCTACTGACCTATCGGAGTTGGCTAAGAGACTTTGGATGTTCGTTCTGGAGGACAAGATCAACCTCAGGGCAGTGTACCTTCCTGGGGAGGCCAATGTATCGGCCAATTGGAATTCAAGATTTATAAGGGATTACAGCAATTGGAAGCTGAACGAATCCCTCTTCAAAAATCTGTGCCACCTATGGGGTCCACTGAGATTGCATTTGATTGCAAGTAGACTCACTTTTCAACTGAAGAGATATTTCAGCTGGATGCCAGATCGGGTGCTGTGGCGGAGAATGCGCTTATGCCTTCCCTCCTTTCGCAATGATTCAGAGGGTTCTTCAGAAAGGGAGGCAGGAGGGCATGCTCTCTGGTTTTAAGAACTCCCTTTTGGCCATCTCAGGCTTAGTTTCCAATGTCTTTGGAACTAGCCTAAGACATTCCCTTTCTTCTACCCACAGAGGAAGGTCTCTTAAGAGACGTGGATGTAAGGGAGCACCCTCTGGTTTTGACAGGGACTTTGAACCTTCTTGCATGGAAGGTATCTGGAGATCTAAGGAGGTGTCAAGACTTTTGGGAAGAGCAGAGGAGCTCCTCAAAGAATCCTGGGCTCCAGGTACCAGCAGTAGATACAATGAGATATGGAAGACATGGGTACGTTGGTGCATGGAGAGGGATTTAGATCCCTTGGAGGCGCCTATAGTTGAAGATGTTAATATTTTAGTGGAACAATTTGATAAGGGACTTAGTTACAGTGCGCTTAACTGCTATAGGCCTAAGATGGCCATGCCTTGGTTAATGAATGAATGAATGAATGAAATAGCACTTCTAAAGCGCGTAGCTACCCGAAGGCATCCCAGCGCTGAACGGTTCATAGACGTGGAAAGAACATCTAGGGGAAAAGCCACGTCTTTAGTTGTTTGCGGAAGGCCAGATGGTTGGGTTCCTTCCGCAAGGGCAGAGGGAGCGAATTCCATAATCTGGCAACATTATAAGAAAAAAGCTGTCTGCCACTTCTGGCCTTTTTATCCTGGGGATAACGGCTAAAGAAAGATCATCAGAGCGTAGTTTCCTATTGGCCCGATAGGGCTGAATCAAGGAGTGATTGATTGGAGGGCCGTTCCCTCCAAGCGACCTGTGGGCAATGCACAGGGCTTTGAAATGGATTCTCTCCTGAACAGGAAGCCAATGTAAGGACCGCAGAGCGGGCCTTGCCGAATTGCGAGAAGAGATCCCATGAGCATTCTTGCTGTACAGTTCTGCACTGTCTGAAGTTTTACAATTACCGAACTAGGCGCGCCTAAATATAGGGCGTTTCCATAGTCAATCCGTGACAAGACAAGTGTCTGAATCATCAGTTTTCTCGCCCAAAAGAGAAGAAGAGGGAGCACTTTGCAGAGCAACCTAAGGATGCCTTAGCACGAGGCTGCCACCTTCTTGGCCTGTATTTTAAAACTCAGATCCTGGTCCAGCCAGGCTCCCAAACTCTTTATCTCTGTTTTTGGGGCAGGGGGAGGACCCATGCAGGCTGGCCACATAGTATTTGCTTTAAAATTGATGTGATCTCCAAGAACCATGAGCTCAGTCTTGTCGCCGTTGAGTTTAAGGTGAGACAAGTTCATCCAGTTGGCGACTTCCTCAAGACACGGGCGGAGACCCATGGATACCTGGTCGGGATGGTTCAGAGCCACGACCAGCTGCGTGTCATCGGCATAAGTAACTATATGAACCCCAAAGGGAAGCACAATCTCTGCCAACGGGGCCATGTAAGGATTAAAAGAGTGAGGCTCAGGGACGATCCCTGAGGAACTCCACAATGAAGGGGCATAGTTTTTGAGATGGCCTCACCCTCAAACACCTGGAAGGATCTTTCCTCCAAAAAAGACTGTAGCCACAACAGGGCTGTACCAGTTATCCCCAGAGCTCTAAGTCGGTGAACCAAGATTTGGTGGTTAACTGTATCGAATGCTGCGCTCAAGTCTAGGAGGATCACAGCAGAAGATCCTCCTACATCAAGGATCTTTCTGGACTCCTCATGTACAGAAAGTAGGGCAGTTTCGGTACCTTGGCGCGGATGAAAGCCCATCTGAGAGGGATGGAGAAGTTTATTGGATTCCAGGTAAGTGGAGAGGATGAGGTTGACATACTTCTCTGCGATCTTGCTAATCCGGGGGAGAAGCGAAATTGGGCGGTAATTGCTCAAGCAATCGGAGTCCAAATTAGGCTTCTTCAGGAGAAATGTTACCATGGCCCTTTTCCATTGGTGGGGGACTACACCCTTGGAGAGCGAGGCATTAATCAGGTCAATAATAGTTGGTGCAACAGTATTGGCTACTAGCTTCAAAATATTAGGAGGAGCCGGATCAGAGGGCGATCCGCTCTTAACCTGTGTTAAAATGGACTGGAAAATTCCTAGGTAATAGGAGAGAAGACTTCTAAAAGATGTCCCTGATTCGGCAGACCAATATTCTCCTGGTAGTGGTTAAGGTGATTATCAACCACGGGGAAGGAGGAGTATATAAATTGAATTTTGAGATGGAAATAGTCTGCGTGTTCATTGCATCGGCGGCCTGACACATCCGGAGTGTCTGGAGGAAGCGGGGCTTTTAATAGTTTTTTCGCAATGCGAAAGGTTTCCCGTGGAGAATTGAAGGCTAGGGAAATCCTCTCCTCATAATGCGAAGCCTGGGCCCTTTTAATTTCTACTTTATACATTCTAACTGCCTCCCTATAGTCTAATTTCTTGCTGGGGGAAAAATCTTTCCTCCATGCTCTTTCAAGTTTTTTACAATTCTGTTTTAACTCCCAAAGTTTGGGGGAATACCAGGCTGTCTTATTGGGCCCTCCTTTCATCTGGACCAGCTTTTTCGGGAGCACCCGATCAAGGGTACCTTCTATCCAGCAGTTGAAGCTTTCATTTGCGACAACTGGGTTAGTGTTCAGGATTGGCTTTGAACTCTCCAATTCCCGAACCCACTAATCTACAGGGTGTTTAGTCCAGTGACGGGACAAAACTCGCATAGGTCTGATATGTGGAGTCAAATTTAGAGGGTACCATGAGAATGGAATCAGGGAGTGGTCCGACCAAGGTAGTGGAATGGGGTCTTTCACCGAGATATCCTCCAGGTTGGAGAATATCGAGTCAAGGAGATGTCCTTTAACATGAGTCGCAGACAGGACCTTCTGAAGAAGCTGAAATACAGCAAGATCATGGGACAGTTCAGTTGCAGCTAGGGAGGTGGAATCATTGAAATGCAGATTTAAGTCTCCTAGCAAGGTAAGATTTGCTGCAGTACTGGCAAGGTTTGCGGCTACTTCCAATAATGATTTACAAAATTGACCATAAGGTCCGAGCGGACGGTTAATGAGAATGCCTTAAAAGGAAAGAGTGGGGGTGAACCCAATTGAAAAATGGAAATTCTCACAATCTTCTACCAAACTGCCAAACAAGCGACAGGTGAGATTCTGTTTATAAATAATAGCAATACCGCCGCCCTTTCCTGTCGATCTATCCAGTCTCTGAATCAAGTAACCTGGGGGAAGAGCTTGCACCACATCTGGCTCTGAGGCTATGTTGAGCCAGGTTTCTGTAAGAAACAGCACTTCAGGGCTATGATCTTTTATAAGGAGAGAAATTTCCATTGTGTGCCGTGGCAAAGACCTGCAGTTTAATAGCAGCATATCAAAGGTGTTTTGAGTAGGGGGGCAGTGGGAAAAGTGGGCAAGAACTTAAACGAACAGTGGGAACAGCCAAAAGCAGACTCACCGAGGGAGATGGAGTGGGCACAGTTCCCTCCTAAAGTCTCATTAAACTGCTTCAGCTCCTCGGCCGTGTAAAGGTAGATTTTTTGGGGAAAAAGTGCAGGGGGTCTGGCACCTGGTCCCGGCCTTGCACAGACGGGCTTGTCTTTGGTGCGCCGGCGGAGCGCCCGCTGCGCTCGTCCACTGCGCGGTCGCGTCATCTGGCGTTTAAGAGCCGGAAGAGAGAGCAGGGGTTCAGCAACTAGACCGCTGACCCGGGAACAAACTGCTCGATAGTGGCGTAATGGTAAAATGGTAAAAACTCTACTTCCCCCCTCGTAGCATTGATCACAGCTCCCCCAACACAATGATCAGTTACAGTTTTTAATGTTAAGAATAAAGTGCAAGTGCTAAATTCATTAATTAAAATGCAGACTAAAAACAGTGGCCTGGCGAGAGAGCAGTGGAAGGAGTGTTAGAAAAAATGTCATGGTGTGTATAATTCTTAAGAGTATCAGATTAAGGAGACCCCCTAGACCTAAGTATGAAACTCTTTGGAACGTGAATCTGGTTCTGTTCCTTTCTTGGCCAAATTATACATTTTTTAATGAGAATATGCTTTCTATGAAGCTAGCTTCTTTACTCTGTCCGATTTCCTGTCGACGTGTGTCAGATGGTAAAGCTTTAGAGGTAAGCAACAGAGTTTATGGTGCCTTCAGAGTGAATTTTGAGATCCTATCCCACTTTGGACTCATGCAAGAGATTGTGTGTGGTTGATTGTATGAAGAAGCATGACGCCAGAGTAAGTGAACATCATCCAGATGGCGTTAGTCAACTTCTCATTTCATTTGTAAACGCTTTAGAGCAGTTACCTGTGCGACGATAGCGAGATGGGTTAAATGGACTATGCAGTTAGCGGGCGCTGACCTTAATAAGTTGTAAGATCATGCTATGAGGGGTGCTATGGCTAGTCAGACCTTCTGGAGGGGTGGACGACTAGAGGACATCTTTAGGGCCGCTGATTGGTCAAATTCTGCTCCCTTTGCAACACATTATTGTAAACTGATTGAGCATATGTGAGATGTGGCTTTTCAGGACTACCAACATGCATAATGGTAGCCTCCAGTCTTGTAATGAAATAGCGGTTCTCCAAAGTATATGCAAGAGAATCTGACTTTCATTAAAGGCACAGAGGCTAACTATATATATATATATATATATATATATTCACTGAAAAAAACCATAGGTATCAGGCACGTTATAGTTAGAAATTAGCATTTAAAAACCTTAGAAATTCACTGAAAAAACCATAGGTTTTAGGGACGTTATAGTTAGTTGGACATTTCACTCGTACAAAACCAGAGAAATTCGACCGTTATAGTTAGTAGAGATAACTATAACTCGCGCCCCCGAAATGCACTGCTGATGACGTCACATATTACATCATTCATGACATGGTGAGTGACATCACTGATGACATCACTGATGACATCATCCAAGTGATAATCTGATGCACCTTCTCACACCCTAATTTAACCTTTTATACACCCACTCTAAAATACAGACTACCATGTTCGAAACCATAGACACACCTATAGCAGTTAGTACATACCTGCTCAGTGATTCCTAGGTCTACACACACACATCCACTCATTCACCCATACAGTAACTCATACATGCAGTCACTCATCAATACAGCACTATCATATGCACTCATACACCTATACATACACTCACACACCGCCACTCCTCCATAGACTTACTCACACACCTAATCAGTCATGCAAAGAATCAATCACACCCATTTACTCACCTATACAGTTATACACAGACCACCTCACTTATTTATACAAATACTAACACATACTTACTCTAATATACAATCACTGATACAAGCACACACTCATCCATACAGCCACTCTCACAATCACTCACTCTCAGGTATAGTCATTTATATACGCCAACACTCACATATACTGCCTTTCACATATGTAGTTACTCACACACATACCACTGAGACATCCATTCACTCACCAACACACCCATACACACACTCACTCACCCATACAGCCCTTCACAGAAGCACTCTTCAACCCATACACCCAGTGAATCACCCACTCACACATCTATGCACAGAGTCACCCACCCCGCACCTACTCACACAGACACTCAGGCACCCATACAGATACTCAGACAACCAATAAATAACCCATATAGATAGTCATGTAGCTACTCACCAAGCCATGCAGCCACTTACACACCAACAGACAGACTGATACAGACATTTACACAGTTTATTCACTAACCCATGCATTCAGTAAGATACGCTTAATCAGTCACTTATACAATCAGTCACGCACCTACTAAATCATCCATTCAGACACTTATACACCCACTCATTCTTCAATACACCTTGGCATATATATATATAAAACATTTTTAAACTTTACAGAAACACACAGTCACTGGATGATGCCATCAGTGATGTCATTTGAGATGTCATCAGTGATGTCACTGACCATGTCATGAATGATGTAATATGTGACGTCATCAGCAGTGCATTGCGGGGGCACGAGTTTTTTCAGTGAATTTCTAAGGTTTTTTAAATGCTAATTTCGAACTATAACGTGCCTGAAACCTATGGTTTTTTCAGTGAATTTCAATGGTTTTTTAAATGCTAATTTGTAACTATAATGTCCCTATTAAGTCCCCTTGAATCCTGAGGGTCCCTGGGGGCCAACTTGCCCACCAGGTACCTCCAGTAAGGCCACAGAGCTGCATTGCAGACAAGTGGTCCGAGGCCATGCCCCTTTTTACACCACTCTGCAAACACGGCTTCTGCCGCACTGCTGCTCGGAGGATGAAGTCCAATTGTGTCCTGAGGTCCTCAGGACACAAGAGGACCTCATCACCCCACCAGCAGCGCGCCAGAAGCTGCGTTTGCAGAGTGGTGCAAAAAGGGGCATTGTAACTTGGAAGATTAAGTCCCCTTGAATCCTTGGGGTCCCTGGGGGCCAACTAGCCCACCAGGTTCCTCCAGTAAGCGCCACAGAGCTGCGTTGCAGAGAGGTGTAAAAAGGGGCGTGGCCTCGGACCACCTCTCTGCAACGCAGCTCTGTGGCGCGTACTGGAGGTACCTGGTGGGCTAGTTGGCCCCCAGGGACCCTCAGGATTGAAGGGGACTTAATCCCCCAAGTTACAACATGCCAGAGGGCACGTTTGCACACTTGCCATATGAAGCCCCGCCCCCTCACTGCACCACTGTGCAAACACGCCCCCTGGCAGGTTTTAAGTTGGGGGATTAATTCCCCTTCAATCCTGAGGGTCCCTGGGGGCCAACTAGCCCACTAGGTACCTCCAGTAAGCGCCACAGAGCTGCGTTGCAGAGAGGTGTAAACAGGGGCGTGGCCTCAGACCACCTCTCTGCAACGCAACTCTGTGGCGCATACTGGAGGTACCTGGTGGGCTAGTTGGCCCCCAGGGACCCCCAGTATTCAAGGGGAATTCATTCCCAGCCTTACAACGCGCCACAGGGCGCGTTTGCAGAGTGCTGC
This sequence comes from Calotriton arnoldi, assembly GCA_963921515.1. NCBI lineage: Eukaryota > Metazoa > Chordata > Amphibia > Caudata > Salamandridae > Calotriton > Calotriton arnoldi. The sequence goes on from CAWUFW010002319.1 coordinate 2,085,567, forward strand.
AGGGAAGGGGCGGGGCCTCCAGTGCAATGCCGGCTTTTTTTTTCCCCCCAGAAGGGGGGCTGTGTGGCCCCCCTTCTTTCCGCACTTTTGGGGCCCTGGGGAACCCATCCCCCAGGGCCTGACCCCTATTGTTTAAAAAATAAAAAAATAAACGAGATGGGGGCCTCGTGGCCCCCCTCCCTGAGGCCAATTTCTGCCCCGGGGACCCCATCCCCCGGGGCATGGCCATATATAAATAATTTAAAAAAATATATTTTCAAAGTTGGGGGGCTGCGTGGCCCCCCCTCCTGAGGCCTCTGTTAGCCCCGGGGACCCCATCCCCCTGGGCTCTTCCTCGTTTTTTAATTTTTTGTTGTTTTTATTTTATTGGGGAGGGGGGCCACGTGGCCCCCCTCCCGGGCCACTTCTAGCCCCGGGGACCCCATCCCCCGGGGCCTGGCCACTTCGTTGGGGACCATGGGGGGAGCCCCAATTCCTCCACGGTCCCGCCGGCTCCCCGCCTCCTGAGGGAGCCGGCATTGCTTTTCCACACGGGGAGCTGCTGACATGCAGCTCCCCATGTGGAAAAGCAATCTGCTTTGGATTTTGGAAGCGAGAGCAGGAAACCTGCTCTTGCTTTCAAAATCCAAAGTAGAGTTTGCTATGACAGGGCGGGAGCTGCACGGCTCCCGCCCTGCCATAGCAACCAGCAGTGTCCCGGGGGTGGGCACCCCAGGACACTGCAGGAGACGGCCCTGGGGGTTGTGGTCCCCAGGGCCATCAAGGGCTCCAGGAGGGGGGCCGCGCGGCCCCCCTCCCTTTATTTAAATAGCCCCAGGGAGGTGGTGGTCCCCAGGGCTCGGGGGTTCGTAACGGACCACCGCATTTGCATTTTGGTGCCCCGGGGAGGTGGCGGTCCCCCGGGTGTGTGGGGGGGCTCAAGCCCCCCACACAGGTTTAATTTTTTTTTTTTTAAAACAAGCCCCGGAGGGTGGCGGTCCCTGGGGCAGCGGGGGGGCCGTGTGCCCCCGCGAATATTTAAGAAAAGCCCAAGGGGGTGGCGGGCCCCGGGGCTTGGGGGGGCCTTGGAGGCCCCCCACAAATTAATAAAAAAGATGCCCCGGGGAGGTGGCGATCCCCGGGGCTGCGGGAGGGCCGCATGCCCTCCCGCATATTATTAACATAGCCCCGGGGAGGTGGTGGTCCCTGGGGCTGCGGGGGCCCCCGTGGGCCCCCGCAATTATAAATTATAAATTGGGCAATGCCCCCTGGGACCTGGCCCACCCGGGGGCCTCATTTAAATGAAGCGCGGGAGCCCGCGCTTCATTTTTTAAAATAATTTTGGCTGGATTCGCGACCCCAGCGCGAATTCTGCCGAAATTATTTTGGAGAAAATGCTTTTTTTGGTCTTGGGGGTGCTTGTGGGACCCCCTGAGCAGGCCTGGGGGGGTCAGGGTGTTTCTACCCTGCCCCCTTTTCTTGTTTTTCAGGCTTGTTTCACTGTTTTCTTGTGACTCGGTTCTACCGAGTCACAAGATGGCTGCCAACACTTCCTGGTTTGGAGTGTTGGCAGCCAATCACAGTGAAGCTCCAGGTCGGGAGGGTTTGCGAATCCATCGCGTCCCTAGATATCAAAACTTTTATTTTTTTAATTTCTCAGCAACTACTGAACGGATTTACACCATTTTAAAAAAAGGTCGCTTTCTGAACCAAGCCCTACCTTTTTGCCAAATTTGGTGTAATTCCGTTCAGCAGTTCGGGCTGTAGCCGTGCCTATAGTTTCCTATGGGAAATTGATTTTCCAACCTCTATTTTTTGAATTTCTCAGGAACTACTGAACGGATTTACACCATTTAACAAAAAGGACTCTTTCTGAACCAAGGGCTACCTTTTTGCCAAATTTGGTATAATTCCGTTCAGCAGTTCGGGCTGTAGCGGTGTCTAAAGTTTCCTATGAAAAATAACATGGGGAAAACACGTTTTGGGACCTCCCTTTTTTCTCGGCCCCCGCTTCGCAAATCACCCTGAAACTTTCAAGACAGGAGCTGACCGGAGCGCCCCACTAGTTTTGAAAATTTTGCAAAGATTCGTCAAACGACGCCAAATTTATTAGGAAAACAAAAAATGCTTTTCCTATGGAAAATAGGTCCTAACTATAACTACCTACTGGCGACCGCCAGTAGGTAATATATATATATATATATGTATATATATATATATACTTTCCCGTGTTCCTAACTTTCAAATTATATATATATATATATATATATACATATATATATATATATATATATATATAATTTGAAAGTTATCAATTTATATTATGTTCATTGAATATATTGATTTGTTATTAGTTTTTGGTTCTTTAACACAGTTGGCTGTAGAGGATGTACTAACATTCCTCTTTAATTTCAGATAATACCCAGTAGATCGCGTTTTCATGGGTTTTCCATCGCCTGGAAGTTCTGCGTGTTCTTCTCTCCATTGATCTACTATGAAGCTTCTTCGCTATTTACGACGTTTTTTTCTTTATCCTGTTGTGCTCATGCCATTCCGGATTCTACGTGATGCGTGATGGAGGAATTTGGAGCGCATTTGAAAGAGGCAGATTGTACTGTGTACTTGCCTATGATGTGCCAGCAGTAATGCATACTGGGATAGTTTTCTCTGCGATGTAATACTTCAAAGTGGAATAATGCATTATGTTAGCCTCCATGTCTTTAATGTAATTCAGATTCCTTGGCATCTAATTAGAAGAATCACTATTACTGGTTCTGGGGAATAAAGTTTTTCTGCTGGGGTAAATGACTACGTGTGCGATAAAGTGTCACACAAAGTGACACACAAGAAGAGCAAATGTCACGCATCATCTACTACAAACATGCAAATGTCACACATCATGTACTGCAAACATGCACTTGTCACACCTAAGGAGACTGGAAACTAACCTCTGTATCACCAGTTTCATATGATCGCGCTCACAGCTTCCGGGTGACTGAAGCTGCTTCCGGGTGACGAGACGCTGACGCCGCGAGCAGCGAGCCGGGCATTGCTCAAGGACCGTGCTCAAGGTAAGTGGCCAGCGGCGGCAGCCCACAGTGGCCCACAGTGGCCAGAGCTGTCACAGTGGTCAGCGGAACGGCGGGCACAGAGGTCAGCGGCCAGCGGTGAGTGTAGTGGCCCGCAGTGTGTGTCACCTCACTCCTACTGCAGCTGCCACCGATGGAGGGTGCTGGAGGCTGTGGGGGAGCTCTTTGGGAGCAGCCAGTAGCCAGTGGCACACCCTGTGGCCGCTGGGAGTTATCCTCCCCCTCCTTCCCCCCTGCAATACATCACTGAAGATGCTCAAAAGCGTCTAAACGATCACGGGGACCGCAGCCGTAGCAGGCTGTGGGAGAGCGAGCCTAGAGACTTCCAGCGGAAGCGGCACGGCTAGTGCCGGGTGCGGCTTGCGGGGTCGTACTCAGAAGGCCCCGCCCGTGTTCCTAACCCGTCCCAGGAGTGGTCATATCCCCACATCGTCGCGGCTCACCGGTGCCTAATAAATCCCAGCCATCAAAGGAGTGACTCCAGCCAGCTACAGCCCACAGGCCCAGTAGACCCCAAAGGAGACCTGGAGTTCTACCTGGTTTTTTTCCCAGATTAGAATGATCGGTCCTAGGACATCTAAACCCCAAAATTCTATTTAGCAGCTCGAGACTGCCGACCAGTGCCCCCAGTGAGCCAGAAGGGTGGAGAGTGGCCAGCAAGGAGGCAGCTTGCCCAGCCCTACACCACTCCGCAGTGGCAGGGACCATAACAGCCGCACAGGACCCAAAGGATGCCCCTGGAAGACGAGTGGCCCTGAGGTGGGTGGTGGGGACCCTAGTAAGAAAGAAGGGAGGGGATCCGGCCCTGATGCACCAAGGGTGCCAAGGCTCCATCAGTGAAGAGAGGAGGGGGAGGGTCCCCAAAGCTGATAAGCCAAAAGATTTCTTCACGCCAGCCAGCTGACATCTCAGCATCCTGAGGCCTCAGCCCCTACAGAGCCCATGGTACCGCTCCAGCGAACAGCAAGTCTAAGGAGGAAGGAAACACTTTCAGCGGTTCCCCCCAGCCAATAAAAATCAGGCCCCCTCCATTGCAGGATGACCAAAAAGAAGCCCACTCAGCGTCTCAAACTCGTCTCTGAGGGGAATCTTCCCCTCCCGCCCTTAGAGTCTTCTCAAAATCTAAGAAGTGCACGGAATGCAGCCCAGGCAGCCTCCACCTCGAAGTTGCCTCAAAAGGCCCCAACAGCAGGACTCCTAACACACTTCCTATATAAACACTTCACCAACGGAGGCAATCCCCTTGCACCGATAGTTCCACCAGCACGTGCCACGGTCAGTAACGAGAGGGAGCCCCCCTTAGGCAGCCTCTCTACCTACAAAACCTCTGCAACGCACGACCCACGAACACACACCGGGTGACGCCGGTCCCAAACCTGCCCTAGGCCAAGTAGCCCCCCCGGAAATGAACGCACAACTGTATGGGACCCGCATGCCGAGACCAATACCCCTACTTTAGAAAGCAGGGAGCAGGCTGTCACAGTCCAAATACCCCACCAACAACCCACCTTGCAGAAACCCCACCCAGCTCCGCTCCCCTGAGCTCCCAGGCTCTGGTGTAAGTAAGATAGAAGCACCAGAAAGCAAACAAGAACTGGGGTATCTATCACCAATATTTTTACAACACTTGGAGACCAAGATAGAAAGAACACTGGAGCTCACCCCAAAGCTGTTCAGAATGGCCAGGGAAATTAGGCATTCCCCCCACTCAGCCAATGCCATCAAAACAGTAATTCAATCAATGACTCGGAACCAACCTCCAGCAGCGAAAAAAATCTCACCACGGCAAGAGCATTACTCTGGCAATCTAGCAAAATGGAGTTAAAAATTTACCTTTTACAGTCAATCGCACAATGCTTAGTGGATCTGAGCACCAAGGTGGATCTCATGGACAACAAACTCAGCCGAAATCAGGGAACCTGGCCCTGCATCTGCTCGTGTGCAGCAATCATTGACAAATGGGCAACTCTCCCCAAAGTTCTAACAGACCTGGTAGCCACGCTTAAGGGGACAAATGGGAGCTCCTAGTCCACCAATCTGTTGACCAACAGCAGCTCCAAGCCAACAATAGCGCGAGTTGGCTCCCAAATCAACCTGAAAACAAACAACTTTGGTAGCCCCACACTGAAGCACGGCAAGCAAACTCCAATCTCAGCCATCAATCTCCCCGCTGGCTCACCGAGGCAAAGCTCCAGCCCCGGCTCCTCATACCAAGACGAGGAAATCAAGGACAACCTTCTTACCCAGAAACAGCAAGTAGTGGCCCTCTCCAGGAGGGCCCAAAAAAATAAGGAGACAGCAGAAAAAGGTCAAAATCTCTAAAAGAGTCACTTTCCTGCAAAGAATGCAGAACCAAACTCCACAAGCCAAACACGACAAAGTTTAGACCTATCCGATTTTCGCCACAAAGTCTGCCTCAAATAAAACAATCTCAATAGTATCAATCTCAACAGAAGTAACGGAACAAGTGATAGAAACACCATCTCACTCAATACCCCTAACGGGGGAACCACACAGCTCTAAAGGTCCTGCAACTGAAATTCAATTAGCCCCCCCACTAATCACCACAAAGTCAGAGCTAATGACTCAACCATGCTCGCTTAGGGAACCAGGCTCAATCACTGGAGTGCGCCCTCCTCAGGGTCCTTTTCCCCTGGACCCCCAGTTGCTTTGCGCTGTAATCGTCCTGCCATCCCAAACCTCCAACCTCAGCCTCTGAGACGCAAGTCTGGGCCCCAACCCAAGCTCTGCTCAGTCAAGACCGAGAGCCCCACCGAAGGAGATCCAAATCAGAAAAACAACCCACGAGGTAATTCTGACCCCCAGATACCGCATCATAGGTCACTATGACATCTTAAACCGGGGCAATATACTTTGTCTATTCAAGCATATCCCCACCTTGGCCCAAACACAAATCGGATGACCTAGCTTGGGTCAAGTTTCTGAGCCTACCTGGGGACACCCATGGTGAATCTACCTCGATAGGGTTGAGCCGCCACACTCATCAAGTGCTAACACCAGAAGAACTATCCCTCATGGCGGAATGGGGCATAGAATTGCACTCTCCGCACCATAGAAATACCCACACGTGCTAAAAGTAACTCCGCTAAAGAAAGAAGTCTACTCTGTTCTAAGGGGTTTGGATGGGAACCACCCGGGGAACAATTCAACAGCAACGCCAAACCATCACAATGCATACAGAATAACCTGCACACATGATCAAAGGACAGTATTCCCATGCGAGCTGATGCAAATTCCTGGACACAGAACCCGAAACCGATCGGATAGCCTACTCTTACGACGGCACCACTAACGTCACAAAGGCCGACAGCAATTGGAATTGCATTTGAATTCTTGGAACTAACCCTCAGCTATCCATTATATCCTGGAACGTGGCAGGTCTTTAAAAACTCCTCAGGATCAACTCAGCAATCAACTACCTCCCAAAAAACGACATCCTCCGTCTACAGGAGACCTGGGCCACCAAACCCATAATCCCTCCAGGTTTCTACACACTCCACTCCGCAGCCACAAAATGCAACATCTTTGGGCAGGCATCCGGCGGACTCTCAATCTTCATAAATCAAGCTTGCAGAACAGAGAATACTCTAATCACAACCAACACCACATGCCTGCAAGCAGCGCTCATTAGTGGGCTAAAAAGCAACAACACCGCAACCGGTCTACTGCTAATTAACTGCTATGTTACCCTGCTTTCCATTAAAAAAAAGAAAATTTAAAAACACTGGCAACAAAAATTGACGATCTTCTAAATAAATGCGTCTCTCACCTTCCAGTAATCGCCGGGGACTTGAATATCCGGAAGTTGGGGAACTTGCAAACCCACCCAACCCTCCACAGAGGCAATTCTCCTGCAGAGCCTCTTTGACAGTCATAGCCTGGCCTCCATGCATCCCATCAAAGACCCCCTCTGGTTCCCACTCCCCTCCTTCAGGGACAAATCCACCATTGACTACATTTTCATCTTAGACCAACTGACGCCACATCTCAGCAACTTTGAAGTGGATAACAGGGTTGAGAGTGACCACAGACCGCTGAGGGGAATCCTCCAATTTGACGGGAAAGCTGCCCCACAATTGCAAACACTAGGGGATCCAACCGGGGAAGAGTGCCACAAAGTCCTGGGTAGAATAAAATGGTCCTCAAAACTCAGCCTAAAACTCACCAACTGGATCACATCTAATGAGCCAAACCCTATAGCAACAGGGACTGTCACTCTCCCGGAGCACTGGGAAGCACTCTCAGCAGATCTCAAACAGCCCTAGGGGTCGGACCCGGAATCACTCAGACCCGGGTCACTCACGCCCATCCACACCACTTACACATTAAACCGAAGGAATTATATGCAACCAAACACAGTCTTTTAAAGGCCCTGAAAGCAAGAAGAAAAGGGAACAAAAACTTGCAAACACAAACAATCCCCGCACTTCGTGCGGAGCAAAGAATGAAAGTGTGGCAGTTAAGAACCAAGAAGATTGAGGCAAATGGCTGAAAATCTTCGCCCTCCTTAAAGAAAGGGGACATATTCAACTCTGGAAGTACATCAACCAACATAGTAAAACTGGTCAGACAAAGGAGAATGGAGTGGCAGCCAACGAGTGGGTCAATCACGTCAAACAGTTATACCTTGACCATCAGAATACACCATATACCAACCCATATCAATTTTCTTCAGCACCACGTCAGGTCCCCCAAATAACCTGTATCACAGAGGCCAAGGTAACCGACCTAATCAAAAAATGAGGACTGATGGAGCCCCGGGACCCAATGGGGTCTCCTCATCAGTGTTCAAAGCCTCACACACATACTGGTCAGAACTGCTCACTCCACTTTTCAAGCATGCCTATGCCACCTCAGTAATTCCATCATCATGGAAAGGATCAATCCTCGTCCCAATCCATAAAAAAGGGGATCGCACGAAACCCGAAAATTACCGTCTCATTGCTTTTCTAGACCTAGAAGCAAAAGCATACACCAGAACACTAATGAAATAACTAGAAGCCTGGGCAATAGACAACAACATCCTCCCCTTTTTTCAATCTGATTCAGGCCCGAAAGCTCCACCACGGATAACATCATAGTACCAGGTCACCTGTCACATCGAGCAATACAGTAGACACAACCACCTCTTTCTTGCTGTTTTGTAGACTACAGTGCAGCATTCGACCGGGTGGACCGAGGAAAACTGTGGGAGAAACTAGCCACCTGGGGAATCCCCCGACAGCCACTAAAGGCTATAATTGCATTACACCAGGGGACCTGGGTCCGCATAAAGACCAGCCAATCCACTGTACCAGCAAAGGTGTCAACCAACAACGGCCTGAAACAAGGCTGAGTCCACGCCCCCTCACTCTTTAAACTCTACACAGCAGATCTGGGCAATGCCCTGGAAGGCGCTGGTGTATTAACACCAAGGCTGGTGAAGGCGCGGCTTCAAATCCTCCAGTACATTGATGACATTGTAATAATGGATCACTCGCAGACTGGTCTACAGACAGCCCTCAATGCACTTCTTAGGTACAATCAAAAGAACAAGCTCTTGGTGAACCAGGAGAAGACCAAGATGGTCATCTTTGGGAAGTACCCACGAAAGAAAACAGCTCAATGGCGACTAGGTGACCTGCAAATTAAAACATGCAAGGGCTAGAACTATCTTGGGGTCAGGCTATCAGACGGGGCAAAACCAGTGGCCCACTTAAAACACCTAAGAAGTAAGGGAGCTGGTATCATTTACAGCTCGAAACGTTTAATCAGCAGCTACACAGTCCAACCACTGAACCCATTCTAAAAGTTTTGAGAGCTGAACTAGTCCCCTCCCTCAACTACGGTCACCCAGCCTGCCCTGGTGCACTGAACAAGTACCTTACGAATTTCCAAATCTCTGCTTACAAGAAAGTTTTAACTCATCCTCGGCAGGCCAGGAGAGCCAGAGTGAGGCTGTAGCTGGGACTTCCCTGTCCGGATATCATATGCTCAGGGGACATAATAAAATATTACATCAGCACTCTGCTTGCCACAGCACCCTCTCTGAAACCACAAATCAAAACAATCTTCGAAGAGGCAGGCTACCCATGGCAGGCACAGCTGGCAGTGGCCGTAAGCCTCCTAGAAATTGAAGTTTGCAATTGCAAAACCAGGGCATCCCGGTTACAGCCTGGAAAAAAACAGTGACCACACAGGTTAAGAAACTGTCATTCGAAAGGGACTTGGAAAGTTTATGCCACCGATCAAACCTTCCCGCATTGGATGCCTCCTATATCTTGGCAAACCTCAGTCTTACTTTGAGCGAGCACTGACAGCCCAGGCTCGGAAGAGAATAACCTACATGAGACTGCTTGCACTGCCTATCGTGGACTTCAATCCATCCTGTGCCCGGAGGGACAACTTAGTCGCCTGTGGCCTATGCAGCTACAAACGTGAATCCTGGCTTCATCTGCTGTGCTGCTGTCCAAAGACGGCAAGCGAGCGACGTCACCTGTTAATTCCAATTTGCAGGTCCTACTGCCTCAGACACTGCATTGAAGTCTCAGATCTGTGTTTCTCCGCCAATACAACACAAACCCTGGCCAGACTGGGGAAATTTACAGACGTAATTGGGGCCGCACTGACACAAACCACCAAAGCTATTATCAGCAACTAGCTGGCCACAAAGCCCGAACGCTAATGATCAAAGGGTCAGCAAAGCAGAATAACAATCTGGCATCAGCATTAAAACCAGAGAGCCTTGCTTCAGATCACAGTCAACACAAGAAACTCCAGGAACACAAGGAAATCAATTGTTCAAGATCAGAAGATTAAACAAGCACGCCAGAGAAGTCAACTCATGCACTCTGCACCGAAATGAGAAAAAATACCTTTTTATGTTGTTTTGAAAATGTATTTATTCAAAATTAATGCTGGGACTGTAAACATAAAGGTTTTATTCACCATGCACAGTAAATAAACACTTACTCACTGGGTTAAAGGGTTCACCCAAAGAGTGAGAAGACCGGAACTCTAGACGCTGCTGACACCATTACGCACTAGCACCTTCGTTCCAGAGTGGATCACTGTTATACAATTGGTATTGATTTTAGCAAACTCTGACACTACAGTTGGAGAATGCATGTCAGTCATGAACCCAAAAGCTTTTTATCTCATTTTGTTTTACTCTTTTCTATTCTATATACATAAAATGACGCACATTGTAATGGTTTTAATTAATCGAACAATAAAGTATCACCAGTTTCAATAGGGTCAGTGACGTATGTTACGACTGTAGATTGGATATTTATAAGCTCAAGATTCAGTTTTATAGATGAGGTAAAAAACTACGGATTTCATTGTTAATTTAATGGCAGATTGACAGATGCCTAAAGAGGGGCGTGCACCTGTTCAACTGGCTCCCAGGATCGATAAGAAGGATCCTGTCCTTCCAGTTAATGAAGATATTGAAGCTTCCCTCTGAACGATGTCATGTGCATCATGGCTGGAATGTACCATTTTTTAATTGGATAGCGGCTTTGTGTAATATCCTATACATGCTGTGATAGTTTTTCACCTAAAATAGCAATGCATGTAAACTGAACACATATGGGCACGCCACTGAGGCTTTGTTCCACTGATCTCGTGATGTGTTGTTTCAGCAGTGAAGGGGGCGGCCCATAATGTGAAGGTTTCACCTCCTCTGCTGAGACACCTTACTTCTGAGCTATAAAGATGTGAAATACAAGATTCCCACAAGCGGTCTCCAAGGGGCAGATCACACTATGGTGCTCTGACCCACACGCTGTGGCTCCTTGGTATGAGAGGATTTACCCCCTTCCTGTGTGGTGCTCAGACCCACATGGCTCCTGGGGACGAGAGGTTTTACCCCCTTCCTGTGTGGTGCTCAGATCCACACGCTGTCTCTCCTGGGGAAAAGAGGTTTTACCCCCTTCCTGTGTGGTGCTCAGACCCACACGCTGTGGCTCCTGGGGACGAGAGGTTTCCCCCCCTCCCTGTGTGGTGCTCAGATTCACATGCTGTGGCTCCTGGGGACGAGAGGTTTTACCCCTTTCCTGTGTGGTGCTCAGATTCACACGCTGTGGCTCCTGGGGACGAGAGGTTTTACCCCCTTCCTGTGTGGTGCTCAGATCCACACGCTGTCTCTCCTGGGGAAAAGAGGTTTTACCCCCTTCCTGTGTGGTGCTCAGACCCACACGCTGTGGCTCCTGGGGACGAGAGGTTTCACCCCCTTCCTGTGTGGTGCTCAGATTCACACGCTGTGGCTCCTGGGGACGAGAGATTTTACCCCTTTCCTGTGTGGTGCTCAGATTCACACGCTGTGGCTCCTGGGGACGAGAGGTTTTACCCCTTTCCTGTGTGGTGCTCAGATTCACACGCTGTGGCTCCTTGGGACGAGAGGTTTTACCCCCCTTCTGTGTGGCGCATCAAACAATACAGAATAATCCCCACTATTGCATCAGGAGGCTTAGTGTGGCATCAGCAGCAGTGGGTGAACTTTACATCCACGTGTTGGTTGGTGGTAAAGCAATATCTCACCCTCCATCTGGGGTGCTCACCTCCACCTGCGGTATCCATCAGAGACAGGAAGATTTGCTCTCATTAGGTCGAGCGAACAGCGCTTGCGCTGTCGCTTATTGACCTGTTGTGAGGGTTTGTGGAGTTGAATTCCACCCACTTGTTGCCCTTGATTTTATTTGTCAGTGTCACTGTCCTTTGAAAATTCTCCGTTCCTACTGGGCAATTGTTCCTCTTTTCCCTCCTTTCTATTTCCGCTTTCCAGCTACGGAGCACCGGCTGAGTACTATCTCCCTACGCTGTGAGTGTGTAAGTATTCCTCTGAGGACTACTTTTTTTTCCTGGGTCAAGTTACGTATGTAGACAAAGTGCCACGCTTTCACGTTCAATATGGGGGCCGTCTGCTTTTACTCGCTTCGGCATACGTCCTTTTTTTTTTACAAGCGCTACTGTCTGCTTGTTTTCTTTATGTATCTGTTGCTTCCGTATATTGCCTGAAATACACCGCCTTCTTAACTCTGCTTTCACCCACTCTTACACGAGCGACATTTATCGTTTGTCCCTCCCCCTTTTCTATTGGCCCTTTGTCCTGCTACACTCTTGGGTATGCCCAGGCATGTGCACTTCTTGTTTCCCCAGACTTGTCCCTCTGGGACAGGCCAGTGTTATGGCACGTTCCCACAGAGCAAGGGGCGGTGCTCATGGATTAGGCGTCTCCTCTGTAGCAGAGCATGGCTCGGGATCGGCCACCTCCCTCAGACTGTCGGCAGTCCGGTAAGCGCTGCTCTCCGTACTGAGACTTCGTTAAGTGAGCTCCCATGTCATGGGTGTGGCTGAGGGGGTGTCGTATTCCATTGCAAGTGGAATGTGCTAACGGGAACTGCCTGCATTTTTTAACATGATGAGATCAGGAAGAGATTGTAGCTTTACGGCTAGAGCTGCCGACTTTAGATCTGGGGAACCGGGTTCGAGCCTCAGCATCGGTTCACCTTCCTGTGATTCTGGACAAATGTATGACCCATTTTTGTATGTGCAAACGGGTGTGCGACCCATTTGCGCATGCAAAAATACCAATGGGCAATGTACAAACCCTATTTAGCGAGTCGTAATTTATTTGCGACTCGCTAAATAGGATTTGCGACTCGCTATCAGGAAGCGGCGTTCCAAGGCCGTCCCTTCCTAATAGCGACTCGCTACCCTATGTAAGAATCTTTTGCGACCGCAATTGCGGTCGCAAAACCCTCGCAATTTACCGCTCTCTTCAAGAGGGTGGTAAAGCACTCGCAAAAGGGTAGGAGTCCCCAGGGGACCCCTTCTTCTTTGTGAATGCAGGGTAAAATATTTTTTAAGGGCAGGCAGTGGTCCCAGGGACCACTACCTGCCCTTAAAAAATGAAACGAAAACGTTTCATTTTTCTTTTTTTAAATGCATCCCATTTTTCTTTAAGGTAAACGGGCTCCATTTAAAAATAAAAAACTGCTTTATTTAAAAGCAGTCCCAGACATGGAGGTCTGCTGAGCCCAGCAGGCCACCATACCTGGGAGGGCCAGCCATTCCCAATGGGGTCGCAAATTGTGAGTGCCTCATGAATATTGATGAGGTATGCAATTTGCAACCCCATTGGGAATCGCAAACAGTGTCTCTGACACTGTTGTAGATTGGCATTAGTGACTCGCAATTTGCGACTCGCAATTTTTCGCAATTTGCGACTCACTAATGCCAATGGTCGTACATCTGGCCCTAAATCTCCCGTGCCTAACAAAAAACTAATGTGTCCTTGTATAACGTGACTGGTGCTCATGTAAAGCGCTCTGATACCTTCGGGTCGAGTTTGCGCTATATAAAAGTGCAAAAAAAAATAAAAAAGATCGCCCATGCCGAGAAAGCTTTAGCCGCCTTTTTGCTTTTGTTTTTTTGCAGATTTATGTAGCGCAAACTCGAGCCGAAGGCATTGGAGCGCTTTATATGAGCACCAGTTACCTTACACAAGGACACACTCATTTCCTGACAGTGCTTGAAGATGCGCCAAATTGCTTACTCCAAGGGAACATGGGGAAGGGATCAACTAAATTTGGCAGACCTGGTCGGGGGAATTGGGCAGACTGCCATATGTACGATCACAGAGGTGTTTACCATAACTCTCCATGGCAGGGAGCTGCCCAACAGCGAGATGGGAGCAGGAGTCTGTCTTGAGGCAGGTTTCTATTTCTTGAGGCTAGTGAGCAGTTTTCCTGCTGGCTCAAAAGCTGCCCTTTTACTGAAGTAAAGCCTAGCTTGAATTCAAGCATTGACTGCTGGGGCACCATTATCGGAAACAGTGACGTGTAGAATGTCTTCGCACTTTTAAATAAGTACGTTTGTATTTCACTGGCAGTTAATCAGCTGTGGGCGCCATGCTGCTTCTTGAGGGCTTGTGGCGCAGTTATCTAAACTCTTCTCCCCCCCTCCCGTGACGTAGATTTTCATGTCTGGTGTAAGTAGACGTGGGCGTCGGCAGCATTGATGGCGCGCGGCGCACAGGCATACTTCTACAGGTTGCCGTTTTGACCATTACTGCGTGACATGAAGAACGCACATCCTCATAAACAACCAGTTATCTCCTCCTGGTTTGGGCCAGACTGGACCTAAAATAATTGTGTATATAGTTCTGAATCCTTTTCAAATCTGCATAATTAGTTACCTCAAATACCTTTAGTGCTGCGTCATAAAAGATCCTTTTGTTCCAAGTCCCCCCACAGTTTGTGTGTCCTCCAGACAGTGGTATTAATGGAGCGATCTTGAAAGATTGGGACTGCCCTCCCCGGGGGTCTCCGAGTGTCCAGGGAAGGAAACAGAGCCGCGAGTGCAGCGGGTGTACACTGAACGCACACCTAATGTTGTGCCACGTGATGCACTCTTCGGTTTCCACAGCGGATTGCTAGGCGCTGCGTCAAGGCGCTTGCTTGTCACTCTTATGCTATTCTTTTCGATGCAGTGGCGTAAGGTACTAACTCGGCTGCCATATATTTGTAGAATGGGTGGATCTGCCGCTCTTGTGTCAAGGGGTCACAACGAATATTCAGCTCATATTCGCCCCTAATCAGTTCATACAGTTTAAGATTCTGGAACCCCTGCTGAGGGAAAGGGTTCATTCGGAAGAGCTGGGGTGCTATCAGTGCACAGCAGCCTGGCAGTGCCACGCGGCTGCACATGGTCGCCCTTGATCAAATGCAACGCCCACAGGCGAGGGAATCTGCAGATCAGTTGGGTTCACTGAGGGATCTGGTGGCATCAGTGCTGCCCTGGTAGTCTGGCTTGTTTTCTGCCCGAGGAAACCAAGTGATGCAGGCTCCACATGTTTCTTATACTGTGTTCCTAAAGTAGTAACCGAGGCGCTCAGCCCCTGTATACATTTGCTGCCCATTCACAATGTTACCAAGTGCCACCAGTGCGATCACAGAGGCGTCATTTGCATTGACATTTCGTAGTGCCGTCGCCTTACAGTCCTTACTGTTTTAATGCACTCACTGTGCGCTTGGAGACAGCATTCACTATCTGGCATCACATATGTAAGGTCTTAAAACCTTGCCTGCTGTTATAGTTCCGTGCTCCGGGGCTTAAACTAGTCAGAATATGGGAGATATTCAAAGAATTGTGCATGTGAAAACACACATGTTTGAAGTTGTGGGCCTAGAAGAATTGTCAAGATTGGCCCAATTTAAGTGCCAATTTTAAGAGTTTTAAAATGATATATATATATATGATATCCCTATCATACGAATAGTGGCATTGTGTGTGGCTGTTCACTGGCTCGGAGCCGGCCGTGTGCACTTGTCCAAGGATGCATCGTGCACTCACTCCAGATTTCACCCTTGGTTTTGTATCAGAATGGGAGTGATTTTGTGGACAAGTTCAGTGGCCCATCGTGGTCATGCAGCAGTGAACGTACGGTCTGTGGTAGGCTGTAGTTAGTGCAAGCACATTTTAAAGTGACTGTAGATGTGATTTATTTGGTTGTGAAGCAGCACAGGCTTGTGTACAGCACTATCGAGACATGCGAGGCACTTGTCAGACGAGTATGCCCCTTAGCCGCACACTGAGACCATCAAACCAATTCCACTGTGTAATGTGCACACACTGTCTGCACAACACCTTCTGCTCGTCAGACGCGCTGGTCGTCGGATTAAAAAGTGAATTTAAAACGTGCACGCAGTGCGAGCTGTAAAGCTTGGAAGTGGTGCGTTTCTGGAGGCGTGTATGTTGATTTACACCAGTTTGAAGTAATTTCTGGAAGCAGAGGCCCATCATTGCATGCGCTGATACTTCCTTTCTTTCTCCATGACAGATGTTTTCCTCTGCAGGACCTAAAGTTAAGTATGCATCTCCCCAGCACAAACTATGCATCCATCCCCTCGCCCAGCGCGTCTGCATCCTTATGTTCTAGTTCTCTGTTTCTGTTGTCCGTGACACTGTGCCTCGTTGGGCTTTGTGCACGGGTTTCTGACTAGACTGGGCTTTTCTAAGCCTGTTTTAGGCGCACCTGTTAGCTTGCCTTTCATTTGTATTTTTGCGCTTTGCGCATAAGTTCATTTTGGCCTGTGTACGGATTCCTCTTTCTTTATGTCGCATGGACTGTTTGCATGAATACATTTTCGCCATCCACCACCCAAACACAAACCTATAGAATTTGTCAGTTATAGTTTTTCTTTTCTAGGACTGAGTGGTTAATGTGTAGCCTGTCGCCTTCAGAAGTTGATTTTCAGGTCTGCAGTTAGCTAAGGCCTTTTGATTTTGCTCAGGTTATTTATTAAATCTACTTGCGTTGAGGGGCTTTTAGCAAACCCTCTTTATCCAGTGGGTGGTGTTGTCATTAGCATTGTTTCCACCCACTAAATCGGAGGGAAATAAATGAGCTAACTTCATTGTCAGCAATGGCATTCTATTCTTTCACAAGGAGCACATGCGCACACAAAGTGCTTCCATACAGTGCAAGGAACTACAACACTGCTTTTTGAGGCCCACTTTTTAGGTCGCGCCTATGCAGCGCTTGCGCTGTCTCTTTGAGACATGCTGTATTCAGGTATGGACTTGAAGCTCCGCCCATTTTCCACTCATCTTTTCAATAGGCTCCTCTTACTGTCTTTTGTAACTAGTGGCTTTTGATTCCTGAATAGGCTTAATAGTCCCTCCTTAGTACCACCTTTTCTACTTTTGTAATCTTCCATGAGGACTGGCCCTTTTACATGTGTTACATAGTGGGCCCGGTTCACAAAAGTAATCTGAGACAAAATCTTAACTTTACGACTTTCGGTATTCACAAAAGGCATTTAGTAGTAGTAAAGTTAGGATTCCTAACTTTACTACTACTAAACTGAGACACAATCCTAACTTTACGACTTTCGGTATTCACAAAAGGCATTTAGTAGTAGTAAAGTTAGGATTCCTAACTTTACTACTACTAAACTGAGACACAATCCTAACTTTACGACTTTCGGTATTCACAAAAGGCATTTAGTAGTAGTAAAGTTAGGATTCCTAACTTTACTACTACTAAACTGAGACACAATCCTAACTTTACGACTTTCGGTATTCACAAAAGGCATTTAGTAGTAGTAAAGTTAGGATTCCTACCTTTACTACTACTACTAAACTGAGAAAAATCCTAACTTTACTACTTTTGGTATTCACAAAAGGCATTTAGTAGTAGTAAAGTTAGGATTCCTAACTTTACTACTACTAAACTGAGACACAATCCTAACTTTACGACTTTCGGTATTCACAAAAGGCATTTAGTAGTAGTAAAGTTAGGATTCCTAACTTTACTACTACTAAACTGAGACACAATCCTAACTTTACGACTTTCGGTATTCACAAAGGCATTTAGTAGTAGTAAAGTTAGGATTCCTACCTTACTACTACTACTAAACTGAGAAAAATCCTAACTTTACTACTTTTGGTATTCACAAAAGGCATTTAGTAGTAGTAAAGTTAGGATTCCTAACTTTACTACTACTAAACTGAGACACAATCCTAACTTTACGACTTTCGGTATTCACAAAAGGCATTTAGTAGTAGTAAAGTTAGGATTCCTACCTTTACTACTACTACTAAACTGAGAAAAATCCTAACTTTACGACTTTCGGTATTCACAAAGGCATTTAGTAGTAGTAAAGTTAGGATTCCTAACTTTACTACTACTAAACTGAGACACAATCCTAACTTTACGACTTTCGGTATTCACAAAAGGCATTTAGTAGTAGTAAAGTTAGGAATCCTAACTTTACTACTACTAAATGCCTTTTGTGAATACCGAAAGTCGTAAAGTTAAGATTTTGTCTCCGATTACTTTTGTGAATCGGGCCCAGTATGTTTTATTTACAGTCTGTGAGCACTATTTTCTTAAATTACTTTCTCGCATGCTCTCCTGCAACCACTAGTTTTTTAAGCAGCGCAGCACGCCGGGCTTCATCTTATCTAGTGTTTTTACTTCAATAATGGTGGCTGCACCATTAACTCTGCACACGCACTCTACTATATTTTTTTTTAATGCAGCAGGCACGCCGTGCTTTAGCTTCAACAATGGCGGCCGGCACTCGCTGCTCAATATTATTTCTTCTCTCACAGCACGGCACCCACTTTCATATCAACACGGGCACCGCTCTTTAATCGCGCGTGTTGATAATATGAAAGCGGGTGCTGTGCTGAAGCATAAACTTTATGCTAGCACGGCGCCTGTTTTCATATTATCAACATGAACACCGCACTTTAATCGCCTGTGCTGAAGCATAAAGTTTATGCTGCAGCACGACGTCCGCTTTCATATTAGCAACACGGGCGCCGCACTTTTGCCTAATTACAATTGTATATTGTCAGAGAGGCAACAGTGGGCACAGAGGGGCTGAAAGAAGAGAGCCCAAGGTGTGTGAACTTGACTCTTAACACGTCAGCGCAGGCTCCGCCTTCCACTGGCTCCTATCCAAGCCGGCACTTTGCGGCAGCTGCAGTAAATTAAAGCACTGCTAACTAACCCCTCTCCTCCCCTGCTGGTCTATTTCCTCGGCCCTCAAGGTCTCACATCTGTTGGAGTTGGAGTTATTGGCATTATAAATGCCATTGTTTTTTTACCTACCCATGTTGCAGTGTGCAGTACTATATGTGGCCAAAAGATGCACACTGCAACATGGGTAAGTAAAAAAACAATGGCATTTATAATGCCAATAACTCCAACTCTAACAAATGCAAGACCTATTGCATTTTTAATGCTTGCTCTTCATTTCCGGTCTATTTACAGGTGTCAGAGCAGTGTTTGCAAGTGGCGAGAGCGCGTAACTTATCCCGCTGCTCAGAGGCGGTGGTTGTAAGAAGTATATGGAGCATTTTCTTATTGTTTATGTATTTATTTTTAGAAAGTTAAGTGGCCAAAAGCACATTCATATAGCGCTGCAATGCACAGCTTCAAGGTGTGCACCCACAGATACAGCCAGCCGCTACTTAAATGACAAAGGTCATGATTTTTGCTGCATAATATTTGCTGATACGCGTTAGAAAGAGTTTCACACCACTTCACCTTAACAATGTGCTAACTTTGAAGACATTACACTAGAAACATCCTTGTTATGAATGGTACAGTGCTTTAATCAAATCATACGTTGTAAAGAGGCGAGGATGTGGCCTAATGGCTAGAGGGGTCAACCTCGAAGCGGGGGAACTCGGTTCGAGTCTCGTCTGGGACGCCTAACCTCCTGTGATTCTTGTCAAATTACTTAATCTCCCCGTGTCTAACAAAAATGAATGTGTTCGTCTGTAACTCAACTGGTGCTCATGTAAAGTGCTCTGATACCTTCTGCTCGAGTTTGCACTATATAAAACTAACCCCCCCCCCCAAAAAAAGATCTTGTTGAAGTAGTTAGCGCAAACTAAACGTGCCAGTCTTACACCATTTTAAATCTAAAAAATGTTTTCTAGATATTTTAAAATTTTCCTGAAGGAAACAGTACAGTAAAAATAGAGAGGAGGCCATCATCACATTAAAAAAAACGAAATATAGAGATACAATACTTTTTAAAAATGAACAACAAAAGATATTTGTATTCACTGGAAAGAAAGCTAATCACTGGAAAAACTGGTTTGCGGTGCACAAGTTCGGTTCCCGACGTGGCTAGAGATAAAACTTCACAATTAATTTAATGAAAGAATAATTCATGCACTTCAGGGCTCACAATCTGCAAAGCATTTTTAGAAGGAATCTTCCGAATTTTGAAAGGAAAATGCTACTTACACAGTATGCATCTGTTCTTGGCATATAGAGCTGTAGAGCCATATGCTTTAGCATAGATCGCCGTCTGGTGTTGGGTCCGGATGTTTGCACTTTGTTTTTGTTCGAAGAAGTCTTTGCAGTCACGAGGTAGGTGACTCCTCCTTTCGGTGATAGTGCGCATGGATATCGACTCCATCCCCAGATTGTTTTGCCGTAAGGGTGATGATGGAGTTAGTAAGAGTAGAAAGAGATGTCCATGTATAGTGTATCCAAGAAAGATAATACTGCAACAGATATAGGTACCCGGGGAGGCGGGTGGGCACATATGGCTCTACAGCTCTATATGCCAAGAACAGATGCATACTGGGTAAGTAGCATTTTCCGTTCGAGGCATATGAGCTGTAGATCATATGCTTTAGCATAGACTGTACAGCAGTTACTCCCTAGCGGTGGCTAACCTGTATCTGTTGCAGTGGTCTGGAATAGTGTTCTTACAACAGCCTGGCCCACACTAGCTTGTAGTCTCGCTAACACATCTACACAGTAGTGTTTTGGAAATGTGTGTGGTGTAGACCATTTGCAGCTTTGCAAATATCATCTAAGGGTATGTTCCCTAAGAATGCATTGGAAGCCCCTAGTTTGCGTGTAGAGTGTGCTCTAGGGGGAATTGTTAATGAGCGTTTAGCTTTAATGTAGCATATTTGTATGCACTTAGCTATCCACCGTGCAATACCTGCTTTTGATATAGGATTGCCTTTATGCGGTGGTGAAAAAGCAACAAAGAGTTGTTTGGTTTTCCTAAAAGATTTAGTTCTTTCAATGTAATAAAGTAATGCTCTTTTAACATCTAATGTGTGAAGAGCATGTTCTGCCACTGAGTCTGGTTGGGGAAAAACACGGGTAACTCAACTGACTGGTTGAGATGAAAGGCAGAAACGACTTTGGGTAAAAATTTGGGGTTAGTCCTAAGAACCACTTTATTTTGGCGAATTTGTAAAAATGGTTCTTATATGGTTAGTGCCTGGAGCTCACCAACTCTCCTAAGAGATGTGATGGCTATGAGGAAGGCTACCTTCCACGTCAGAAATTGTAGTTCACATTTGTGCAACGGCTCAAATGGTGGGCCAATGAGTCTTGTAAGGACTATATTAAGATTCCACACAGGAGAAGGTGGAAGTCTAGGAGGCATGATTCTCTTGAGTCCTTCCATAAAGGCTTTGATAGCGGGTACACGAAACAAGGACAAGTGTTGTCTGTTTTGTAGGTAAGCCGCTGTGCAGCAAGATGCAGTCTTATTGATGTATATGCCAAGTTAGCCCGCTGTAGGTGTAACAGATAGCAAATGATGTTTTGAATTGAAGCATCTAGCGGATTGATTTGATTGTTATTACAATAAATTACAAATCGTTTCCATGCTGCTGCATAGCATGCTCTTGTGGTAGGGCGTCTAGCCTCTTTAATGACGTTCATGCAGTCTGGCGGGAGATTAAGGTAGCCAAACTCTATGATTTCAGGTGCCAGATCGCAAGGTTGAGTTGACTGGGATCTGGATGCCTTATCTCTCCATGGTTCTGAGTGAGAAGCTTGGGGGAGAGGTGTAGTTTTTGATGAGGAACCTCTGATAGTTCCAACAGGGTTGTGAACCAGGGTTGTCGAGCCCATGTGAAAGCAACTAGGATCATCTTCAGGGAATGTCGTTTGAGCTTCCGAACCAGTAATGGAATTAGCGGGAGAGGTGGAAAAGCGTAAGCAAATGTTCCTGACCAATTCATCCATAGCGCATTGCCTTTGGACAATGGGTGAGGATACCTGGACGCGAAGTTTGGGCATTTTGCGTTGAGGTGTGTGGCGAACAGATCTATTTCTGGGTAGCCCCACATTTGAAAAAATGGGAGAAGAACTTGAGGGTGTAGTTCCCATTCATGGATCCGTTGTCTTTTACGACTGAGCAGATCCGCGATTTGATTGTTTACTCCTGGGAGATGTTCTGCAAGGAGATATATTTTTTGAGGTATGGCCCATCTCCATATGTTTTGAGCTAGGTGTGAAAGCTGTAGAGAGTGTGTTTTTGTATGTAGTACATTGCTGTCATGTCTGTACGAACAGATGTATCTGAAAAGCTTTCTATGCTAGAAAAATTGCTAGCAGCTCCAGATGGTTTATGTGGAGTTGTTTTTGAAGATGAGCTCCCCAACCAGTGAGGGATGCGTCTGCTGTGAGCACTATCTGTGGAACCGGGTCGATGAATGGCCGCCCTTTGGAAAGGTTTTGTGTATTCCACCACTTCAGAGAGCGATGAGTGCGGCCGTCCACCATCACCAGATCGGTTAACTGACCTTGAGCCTGGTTCCACTGACGTGCTAAGCATTCCTGTAGGGGACGCTTTTGAGTCTTGCGTAAGGAACAATTAGAATGCAAGACGCTATCATTCCGATCAACTGCATAAACACTCGTGCTGGTAGTGAGTGCTGCGGTTGAAATTGTGATATTAGGGTTTGCATGTTGCGTATTCTGACTGGGTTGGGGTACGCTAGAGCTTTGCTAGTGCCTATTGTGGCTCCTAGGTACGCTTGCGTTTTGGAGGGTTGAAGATGAGACTTGGTGAGGTTGACAGTGAATCCCAAGTCGTGAAGCAGCTGAACTGTTTTGTGAGTGTGGTGTATGCAGCTGTGTTGTGACTTGGCTTTTATTAGCCAGTTGTCTAAGTAAGGGAAGACGTGAATGTGTTGTCTTCTTAAATGAGCTGCAACTACTGCCACACACTTGGTGAAGACTCTTGGTGCTGTAGTTACTTCGAATGGGAGGACCTTGAATTGGTAATGTTGTCCACCACAAACCTGAGATATTTCCTGTGAGCTGGGTGAATGGGAATATGGAAGTAGGCGTCCTTTAAATCTAGAGTGGAAAGAAAGTCGCCTTGCTGAAGCAATGGGAGCACCTGTTGAAGGGTGATCATGTGGAAGTGGTTCGATTGAATGTAGAGGTTTAGTTGTCTGAGGTCCAGTATGGGCCTGAGGGAGCCGTCTTTTTTTGGAATCAAAAAGTATAGGGAGTACACTGCCGTCCCTTGATGACATAATGGGACCGGTTCTATTGCATGTTTGTCTAACAGAGAGAGGACCTCTTGTTTTAACAGGGTGAGGTGTTCTGGTGACATTGGACGCTGTCTCGGAAGGATTGTTAGTGGAGTACTGGTAAGTTCCAGGCAATAACCATGTTGGATAATTTGTATTACCCACTTGTCTGAGGTGATTGACTCCCAGACAGGTAGGAACTGTGAGAGACATCCCCCCTGACAGGAGTGGAATGATCGGGGGGTAGTGGAGGGAAGTCACTGTTTATTGGCAGGGGAAGTGCGGGTGGAGTTACCTCTGCCTCTTCCCTTGTTATTATTTCCTCTGTAATCTCCTCGAAAATAGCCTCTGGAGGAGTTAGATTGGTTGTTCCCTTTGTAAGAGGAGGAGGGATTTTCTGATGACAGTGTTTTTGAGCCAACCCTGTAAAAGGAGCGACAAAAGGAACCCCTGCTAGAAGGTAATTGTAGGGCTCCCATGAATTTAGCAGTTTCGGTGTCTTTCTTAATTTTTTCTAATGAAGTATCTATTGTTGGCCCAAAAAGATGCTCTTTATCAAAGGGCTGATTAAGTATGGAGGATTGTACCTCCTGCTTGAATCCAGAGATACAAAGCCAAGCGTGTCTCCGCAACAGTATGCTAGTGTTGATAGCACGAGAAGCTGTGTCCGCTGCATCTAGGGCGCATTTTATGGAAGTGTTGGTGATGAGCTTCCCTTCTTGAATGAGGTCGTTAGCCTTATTTTTATATTCCTCTGGCAAATGTTGCATGAGTTTTCCCAACTCATCATAGTGGGCCCTGTCGTAGCGTGCTAACAGAGCCTGAGCATTGGCAATGCGCCAATAATTGGTGGCCTGTGAAGCTACTCTCTTGCCAGAGGCATCAATATGTTTTTACTCCTTATCAGGAGGAGGTGCGTCACCTGTAGTTTGAGAGTTAGCTCTCTTGCGGGCGTTAGAAACAACAAGAGAGTCTAACGGTAACTGGCCTTTTATGTATACAGGGTCTGTAGGAGCGGGCTTGTATTTTTTATCGACCCTAGGTATCAGTATCCTGGCTCTAACTGGGTCTTTGAATACCTCGTCGGTATGTTTTAACATGCTCTTGAGCATGGGTAAAGTGTTTCTACCAGGAAATCCTCTTCTAGAGGGTCTGTATGTAGTTCCACCCCGTGATATTGGGCAGCCCTCTTGATAAGTTGTGTAAAGCCAATGTTGTCATCAGGTAGGGAAGGTCTGGAGGGATACAGGTCAGGGTCATTAGGATGATCTGGATCCTTATCATAATCATCCCAGGGATCAGTGTCATGTGGTATGTCTGGATCTTGTGGGGTATGATGATCGTCATCCCCATAACCATCATCCTGTGAGTCAGGTGACATTGGAGGTGGTGAATTTGAAGGTGTAATGTGTAAATTGGGAATAGGAGGAGGAGAGGGAGGTATATAAGGGGGAGAAGGGTTAGTACCCATATCTCTTTTTTTCTTCATAGGTATAGGGACATCCTGTGGGAGGTCTAACTTCCGTTTTTAGGAAGAGTAGCCAGAAGGTGTCCTGCTTGTGGATCAATACTAAGTCTTTTTTGTTTTGGATCCAGAGGTGTGTCTTCAGATGGAACTTCCTTGGAAGGAGTATCTGTTCCTTTAGGAGTGGATTTCGGCATCGAAGATTTGGGCTCAGTGTCTTTGGGTGCCGAGTGTTTTGAATCCAAATGCTTAGTTTCAGCCGGTTTAGGCTGTGGAGTCTTCGGAGTGGTATGTTTCGGCTCCGAACTTTTCGGCGCGGAAGGTGTCGGCTCCGAGCTTTTAGGTGTGGAGTGTTTCGGCTCCGAGGGTTTAGGCTTGGACGATCTCGTTTCCGAGTCCTTTGCTTTGGAGGGTTTCGGCTCCGAGGTTTTCGGTGTCGAAGGTGTCTTTGGTGCAGACGGTGTAGGAAGTGGCACCTGTTTCTCTTTATGTTTCGGTGCCGAAGGTGTTGGTTTGGCACCGGAATGGGGCCGGCCCGAGCCGGAAGGCTTGTGTTTATGTTTCATAGCCAGGCTGGAGGGCGGGGCATCTGAAACTTTTTCTCATGTCGGCCGGAGCCCGAGGGTGACACCGGAGCCTTATCTTTTGTTTGAGTGGGCACATGGGGATCTGTACTCACTGTACGTTGACCCGGAGTGACGTTCAGGTCTTCCTCCATGTCGGAGTCAGCTTCGGACACGGAGACCAGTTCTTCTTCTTCTTCGGCTTCTGCGGCAGGACGGTGTTCTTGTTCGTTGCCGCAGATGTCTGGTACAGAGCCGCTGCCGCTTTGCATCTCGTGGCGTCGAGCCCAACGATCACGGATGGTCTTCTTCGATCGGAATGATCGACACGCTTCGCATGATTTTTCTTCGTGTTCCGGGGATAAGCACAGGTTGCAGACCTCGTGCAAGTTGGTGCGTGGAAGCTTAGCACGACACCCGGGACATAGCTTGAATGGAGTCCGTTCCATCGACTGCTGGCGTGGTCGGCACGGGTAGGCCCAACGGCCCGCCTCGCAGTTCCCGATCGAAGGTTTTCACAGTGTAGACGATACGCGTGGAATGGGAAAATGCGATCAAAAGACAATACCGGCGAGGGTAGAGCATTGCGCATCGCAGGGGTTCGAATACAATACCGAACCGGAGCGCAGCAATACACATCCAAACCCGATGGCGGGAAAAAACAATCTGGGGATGGAGTCGATGCCCATGCGCACTATCACCGAAAGGAGGAGTCACCTACCTCATGACTGCAAAGACTTCTATGAACAAAAACAAAGTGCAAACATCCGGACCCAACACCAGATGGCGATCTATGCTAAAGCATATGATCTACAGCTCATATGCCTCGAACACAATATTCCAGCGGATTACAACTTTGTGTGTGCACTTATCTTTTTTACGTATAAAAAAACACAATTCCCACACGGGCAGAGCACACATTCAACAATGATGCTGTCAGAGATACCCCTGAGGTCAGCACAACAGTCAAGTAGGAGCATGCGCAAAACATGCTTCCTGCACATAGCACCGATCGTGGAAAAGGTCCACTGAGTAACCGCTTTCATTTGTGATTGCTCTAACCGGCAAAGCAACACATCTTGATGAAAGATCCAGTTTTCTACAAATAAGGCGCACACGCTCTCCGTTCCAGAGAAAATAGTCTGACCTTCAGAGGGGACGGGAGGTGTGACTTCATAAAGACACTTAAAGGTAAAATGTGCCCACCTCCCCTCCAGCAGTGGGGGCTGTGACATCAAATAGACATTTAGGTTAAAGGTAAATTGTGTCAGCCTGCCCTCCAGCATGGGGAGCTGGCACATCACAAAGATATCTTCTTAAACAGATGTGACAGTCTGACCTTCAGAGGGGGCGGGAGATGTGATATCACAAAAGCCCTTAGGTGGAAGGTTAAGTGTGTCAGCCTGCCTTCCAGCGGGGGAGGGAGCTGTGACGTCACAAAGAACATTCAGTTAAAAGAAAGCAGAGAAGGGAGCTGTGACATGATATATGTCTTTAATTAAACAGATACACTGTGGCTCCTGCCTTCCCGCAGTGGGGCGGGACCTGTGACATCATAAAGACACTTAGGTTAAAGGTAAAGTGTGTCAGCCTGCCTTTCAGGAGGGGGAGCTGTGACATCATAAAGGTCTTAAGCTCTCTGTGGAGCGAACACGTCTCTCGGTCTAATAACATTAGTTAGCACCTCATACACCTTTTGGTTGCACGTCCTTTGTTGAACGTTTCTAAAATCAACAATAGGCCCCACATTGCTTTTTCTCTCACTTAAGCTCCAGTCAAACCCTGTTGATTGTATAAAAAAAACCCTGAAAAATGAGATTATGAAGTTATTCTAAGTATAAACATAAAGCAACATATTTGAGCAGCTGAAGTATCACATTTGCAATGAGACCATTATTGAAATGGGTTTAACAGTCACACATTCATAATTGAACGAATATGCATTTAAATCAATGAAAATATAAAATATAATGTGGGATATCCAACTAAGAAAAATATAAAGATTATATCAATGTATCGGGTCATGCTCACAAGCATTTTAGATATCAGGGTTTTAGCAATATATATGAAAAATATATCAACAAATATAAGGTATAGTGCACATGCTATGCTTGATATGCGTACGAGCCATCATGTTAGACCGACACTCTTAAGCACAAAAGAAACTGTACGCCATGTTTCACATCTTCCAAAAAAGCTCCAAGAGCTTCTTCGCTGCTGCTGGGACGCCAGTTCTATTTTATCCTCCTAGTGTTGTTTAGTTTTCATACAGCCGAACAAAAATTGTTTTGTTACCAAGGCTTGAGCTCTAAGACATATGTCCTAGCTGTTAATATTCAAGATCCATCCATTACAACATTAAAACACCTTCTATGTACACAACCTCGAAGCTGCAGTATGCAGTGGTAGGCACTATAACATTTCTGATCCTGCGGTGGAAGAGATGTCACGCTTTCATGATCAACCAATTTGAGATGAGAATGGTATCCCACCGCGACAGGCAAAGCCCCATCGTCCCCCAGGTTCATAGCGCCAACTGACCCTATAGTCTACTGTGCACACTGCTGAATGTTGCAAACGTTTACATGCAATCTTAATTCAATATTCACACGTATCATATGACATAAGACCTCAGTTTACTCTAATTTACTCCAAACATTAGTTTAATTAATCACGTAATTTCAGGATTTCAATATATAGTTTGTTATTCATGTTGATAGATGTTCTTTGTTCTGTGTGTAAGGGAAGGTAGATTGATGTACTGTCTTGGACTGCTGATGCCGCACTTCGCGTGTCTGAAGGAACGCTGACTGAGAGAACGTGATGCTGCTTGCACTGTTGTATGAAAAGGACAATGGCTTATGCTTGTTTACAGTTCGTGGAGCGCAGTGCCCTTATAGGATGATGTGTTTGTGATACCGTACCTAGAAGCCCATCAGCAGAATAAAGGTGCTATGTTATGACATTACATTGCCTTATGGATCAGTCTTGGAACAGACAGGTGTTTTGTATGTGCGCTTTTGAAAGGGTTTGCTTGTGTTGGGTTCTGAATATCACTGAATGACATTGTTTATTGGGTGCACTAATACTGGTCTTTCTTGTTGTTGTTATGTGTGGGTTGCGCGTGTCACTCTTCCGCAACACCGCACGATTCTGAGGAAGGCACATGCTATGTTTTCTATTATACAAAATAACACTTTAGTGTGGGTGTGTGAACACACACAAAACACTGCTTTATTCTGAACAACATTATCTTATCTTCAAAGCATGTTTACAGTCACTCTGGGATATGAAGAGTCGAGGGACTTCATTTGAGTCTGTTGGAGCCGAGCACAGCTCTTCACACCCGCAGTTACCTCAAGTCATTTAGAGGGGGGAGAACCTCTAGATTTCCAACAGAGTTGATGTTGTGCATACCTTGTAAAGCTTAAATCATTGGTAGTATGTTGTGAAGATGCAGAGCTGTTCAGGATATTTAAAATAGTGCACTTTATGTGACGCAGCCAGTCTAGTTAATACTTAAGAGTGCTGTGTAAAATGTGATAGGAGGATTTCTTATGGTAAGTGCTGCAGATATTTGTTGCTGTGCTCCTATGAATACCTTTTTATTGTGTTCAGTGCTCCTATGTTTAACAGAGGTGAGAAAACGCACAATACAAGTCTCGGCACGTACTTGAGATGGTGCACACCAATGTGCAAGATTCTAGCTGACAGAAGCATTATGCCTCAGTGCCTGCTTTCTTGTACAGCAGTAGTTGGGCCAGAGAGAGTGCACGAGGTATAACGGAACTTTTTCAGGCACATTATATATAAGTGAATGACTGCAGGAGTGCGACCATGTACACATTGTTTAGACACTGTGTACACTTGGGAACTGACTGAGTGTCCAAGCTGCAAGGTATGGTGAGTTTATTCAGACCTCCATGGTGTATACTAGTAGATGACAGGGCATGAGACTCCATGGTGCTACGTGCACTCAACCCTATTGAGGGAGTGTCTATACTAGTGAATGACAGGGTGTGAGTCTCAAAGGAGATAGGTGTAGTCAACCCTATTGAGGGAGTGTCTATACTAGCGAGTGACAGGGTGTGAGTCTCAAAGGAGATAGGTGTAGTCGAACCTATTGAGGGAGTGTCTATACTAGTGAGTGACAGGGTGTGAGTCTCAAAGGAGATAGGTGTAGTTGAACCTATTGAGGGAGTGCGTATATAAGTAAATGACAGGGTACAGATCCAAGGTCACTCAGGGTAGCATTGTATACATCAGTTGATTACTAGATGTGAGACGTCAGAATGCAAGGTATATGTGAGTGCATTATGCCTGGCGATGAGTACAACAGTGGATAATTGTGTACAGGTGCCTATATGGGATACACATGAGCTGAGTTGAACGGGAGTACATATTTGCCGTCCATTGCAGAGTACGGATGCCCCAGGACTTTATCAACCAGATCAGGATGTGAGACTCTGGTCCTCGTAGTTCGTATTAGAATAAATAGTATAACATCCCCTCCAATTGCAATTTCTTGTGGAATTAGGCAGGGTTGTCCACTGTCGCCCATCTTGTTCGCAATAGCTCTGTGACCCCTACATGGTAACTCAAGCATTATTAGGACCATGCACTCAGTTACAGTAGACTTTCATTTTATACCGACGATATGAGTTCCAATATGAGTCTCAACCCAATAAGGCATAAGCCCAGAAAGTTAGGAACTATTTTGGGGATCAACATAGACTAGGGTAAGTCACAGATATTCCCACTTGCAGTTGACACCAGTAAGTTTGCCTTAGAGATCCCCCTGGAATGTTGTGAGTTTTCAGTCAATCGAAACATCAATTCAGATCAGGTAACTCGATTATTTACTCTCCTTCTCTCCTGTCATTCCTGCCCCAATCACTAGGGCCTTTTTTTCAAACACTTCGGTCGCTGATAGTCAAGTTGCAGTGGGCAGGCAAACAACCTGGGCTTCGGTGACACTGCCATTCCATCAGCGTGGATTCAAAGTCCCAGACCTGGAGCGGTACTACTTACGTGAACAGGCGCACTGTGCGTACTACTGGTTCCATCTGATACTTTACATGCCACACGCAGCGGTTGAATTAGATAATGATGTCCCTGTACCTTGTAGTCGCAGGTGGGTCTATGATTCTTCGGACACGTGGTGACCGCTGACACCATTTCCTGTACGGCCTGAGCGAGGGATGAGATGAAAGTGAAAACTGGACTGGACATAATCAACGCTCCACTGACTTATCATCCAAAACTGAGTATGACACGCGAGAAGAAAGTAGTCACACAGCTGTAGTTGTAGTGCGGGATTTATACAAACATGGCCACTTTATTGGTCTTAAATCCATCGCAGATTCAGCGAACCTCACAACTCTAGACGTTGTCCAATAATATTGCCTCCATTATTCAGTGTGTTGTCAAAACTGCCTATTTAGCCCCATCCAGCACATTACCAAACCCGATCACTATCAACGGAGTTTCAAATGCATGGTCACTCGACAAACTATAATTCTCTCACACTAAGCACTGTGGGTTTTATACTGTCAATGTTTACTGTAACATGACTAGCTTTCTTTATTGTGCTGCATATTCAAAACATTATTTTATGAAGTACAGCCAAGATATGGAGTTGTGTTTTGTTTTTAATGCAAATAAAAAGACACTAAATGGTCGCTTCCCAGCACTGAGACGTACACTCAGAAACTGCACATTTCTTGTGTCTGTGCACGGATCAGCTGCACTGGAGTCAGCAGTGCCTGTGTTTGAATCAGTAGTGCGTGCGCCTATCGTCAAGTGCCTGCACTGGAGTCAGTAGCGCCTGTGTTTGAATCAGTAGTGTGTGTGCCTATCATCAAGTGCCTGCGCTTGGAGTCAGCAGTGCCGTACAGAATTAGCTGTGATGTAGTCAGCAGTGCTTGTGTTTTGAATCAGCAGTACCCGTGTTTGGAGTACTTGGATCAGGTCAGAGTAGCAGTACTGGAGTCAGGAGGGCATGCTCTTGGAGTCATCAGTGCCTGTGCTGGGAGTCATGTGATATCAGCTGTATTAGATTCAGGAGTGCCTATGATCAGCGTCACAATTAGTTGTATTGGTGTCAGGAGAGCCTGTCTGTGCTTGTCTCAAGGGTACATCTGCATCGATCTGGAGCGCCTGCGCTTCGGGTCAGGATTAGCTGAATTTGTGTGCGTTCTGTTGAAATCAGGTCAGACTATCTGTACTGGGGTCAGACATGCGTGTGCTTGGAGCCAAGATCAGCTGCACTTGAGTCAGGAGTGATCATTGTTGGAGTCAGGAGTGGTCACTGTTGGTGTCAGGACTGATCATTGTTGGAGTCAGGACTGATCATTGTTGGAGTCAGGAGTGATCATTATTGGAGTGAGGAGTACTCAGTTTGGAGTCAGGATTGATCATTGTTGGTTTTCAGGGGTGCTGTGTTTGGAGTCGGGAGTGGTGTGTTTGGAGTCGGGAGTGGTGTGTTTGGAGTCGGGAGTGCTGTGTTTGATGGGAGTGCTGTGTTTGATAGGAGTGCTGTGTTTGATGCCAGGAGTGCTGTGTTTGACGCCAGGAGTGCTGTGTTTGGAGTTGGGAGTGCTGTGTTTGGAGTCGGGAGTGCTGTGTTTGGAGTCGGGAGTGCTGTGTTTGGAGTCGGGAGTGCTGTGTTTGGAGTCAGGAGTGCTGTGTTTGGAGTCAGCAGTGCCTGTTCTCGGAGTCTGCATTAGTCGTACTAGAGTCAGCCACATCTGTGATTGGAGACAGGAATATCCATACTGGAGTCTGAAATAGAAGCAACTGTAAAATATGTATTGTTTGATGAATGTTCCAGTTGATTTTTAAAAATGATTGTCCTAAGAACTAATGCGTGCATCAGGAATGCTAGTGCTTTGAGACAGAGTGCATGCTGGGAGTCAGGATTCACTGAATTTTATTCTGGAGTGTCTGTGCTTGGAGTTGGGAGTGCTTGTCCTACGAGTCAGGAGTACTTTATTATATAAGAGTTGTGAGTGTCTGTGTACTCCTGTGTTTGTACTCAACAGTGCCTGCACCTGTTAGCAGTGCCTGGATTCAGCTGTGCCTGAACTTGAAATATGTGTTATCTGGAACTGAGTTAGCAGTATATACGCTTGGAGTGAGCGGTGCCTGTGTTTTGAATCAGCTGTGTCTGTCTTGGGAGTCTGCGCTTGGATTGAGGACGGCTTCTGATTGTGGTATGCGTTATCTGTGATTGAGTGAGCAGTGCCTGTTCGTGGAGTATGAAGACACACTTAGTGCTCAGGAGAGCGCACACTTGGAGTCCACATTAGCTGCAAGGGAGTCTACAGTGCATGTGCATTGAATCAGCAGTATTTGTGTTTTTCATAAGCAGTGCCCGTGAATAGAATCAGCAGTGCCTCTATTGAGTCAGCAGTTTCTGTACTTTGACTAAAACATGCTTGGAGTCTGCAGTGTCTGTGTTTAGAGTCAGGAGTGCCTGCGATAGGAGCCTGTAGTACCTGTGCCTGGAGCAAAGGTTAGCTGTAACTGAGTGAGCAGTGCCTGTTCATGGATTAAGAGGGGACTGTGTTTTCATCAATAGTGATCGTGCCCCTGCGCTTGGAGTCAACATTATCTGTAATGAGTCAGGAGTGATTGTGTTTGGAGTCAGCAGTGCCTGTGGTTTGAATCAGAATTACCTGTAATTCAGTGAGCAGTGCATACACCTGGAGTGAGCATTACGTGTACTGGAGTCATGAGTGCATGTATATGGAGTAAAGATCATTTAATTATAATTTAGTGAGTAGTGCCTGTGCCAGGAGTCAGCAGTGCCTGTTTGGAGCCACAGTGCCTGTGTTTGGAGTCAATGTTAGCTATAATGGAGTCAGCAGTACCTGTGTTTTGCATCAGCAGTGCCTGTGTTTGAAGTCAGGAATGACTGTGGTGCTCATGCTGGAGTCTGGAGTCCCTGTGACTGGAGTTACTAGTACCAGCGTTTGGAGAGAGATTATCTGTGATTGAGTGGGCAGTGCCTGTTTGTGGATTAAGCAGTCACAGTATTTCACATCAGTAGTGCGCATGTTTAGCAGCGCCTGTATTTGCAGTCAGCATTATTTGTAATGAATCTTGAGTGACTGTGCTTGGAGTGAGGGGTGGCTGGAATTGAGTCACCAGTGCCTGTGTTTGGAGTCAACAGTACTTGTAATTTGATTCAGCAGTGTATGTGGCTGAGGCCAGTAGTGCCTGTATCAGCAGTGCCTGTGGTTGAGGTCAGGAGTGCCTGTATCAGCAGTGCCTATTTTGAATGAGCAGTGCCTGTGACTGGAGACAGTAGTTGCTGTTTTGAATCAGATGTATTTGTTTTTTTCCATCAGCAGTGCCTGGTTGGAGTCAGCATTAGCAGTACCGTAGTCAGCAGTGCCTGTGGAGTGACTGTGATTGGAGTCAGCAGTGCCATGTGCTTGAAGTCTGGGCTACCTGTAATTAAGTGAACAGTGTCTGTTTGCGCAGTAAGCTGGGACAGCGTATACATTATTAGTCCACATGTTTGGAGTCAGCAGTGCCTGTTCTTGAAGTCCGCATTAGCTGTAATGGAGTCAGCAGTGCCAGTGCATTGAATAAGCAGTATTTTGAATAAGCTGTGCCAGTGACTGGAATCAGCAGTGCCCACTTTGAATAAGCAGTGCCAGAGACTGGAATCAACAGTGCCCACTTTGAATAAGCAGTACCAGAGACTGGAATCAGCAGTGCCCACTTTGAATCAGCAGTCATTGAGTTCTGAATCAGCAGTGCCTGTGCTTGGAGCTGGCAGTGCCTGTGCCTGGAGTCAGGTGTATCTGTTCTTTGGGTTCAGAAGTGCTTGGAGTTAGCAGTGCATATGGTTGGAGTCGGGAGTGCCCATGAGAGGAGCCTGTTATACCTGTGCCCGGAGTTAGGGTTATCTGTATTTGAATGAGCAGTGCCTGTTTTTGGAGTATGTAGTGACAGTACTGCCCATGTTTAGTTAGCAGTGCCTGAATTTGAAGTTAGGGTTATCTGTAGCTGAGGCAGCAGTGCCTGTGTCTCGAGTCAGGAGTGCCTGTGTCTGGAGTTGTCATTATTGTTAAACGCCCGGTGCCCGCTACGACCAGTCCAGCCCTGGTGCAGCTCCTACACCAGCCTCAGCTCTGCTTCTCCCCAGAGACAGAAGATCGGGAAGAGCCTGTGAGTGAAGGGGGCCTGGGGGAAAGTGTAGAGAAGCTCCATGGAGTCCGCATTGTACAGGGACAGCTGCCCCCCCTCGTAGTCCAGATACACCCCCAGCTTCAGGGGCTTCTCACGAGGGGACAGAGGGGTCTCAGGGGAGGTGAGAGCCCAGTACTGACCATTCCACTTCCTCCCCAAAGCCCAGACTCCCCCCTCAGGGGACCATGTGATCCGTCCCTTCCTCGCCACAGACTCTGCGGCGACCCCCACAGTCCATCCTCCCCCTCCCAGCAGCAGCTGCAGCTCCCAGTAATGTCTGTCTGAGGTGAACCCCTCACTCCCCAGCACACAGTGAGAGGAGGTGAATCTCTTGGGGGTGTCTGGCAGGTACTGCCATGAGTCTGTCCATCCCACACGTCTCCCCTCCTCAGACAGGCGGAGCTTCAGATGCGTTGTGTCTGGATCCAGAGTCACCATCACTGCAGAGAAGAGATTCAGAATTAGAGATTTAAGCTGCAGTACAGAGGACCAATCACAAAGAACCACACTGCACTTTACACTGCACTAGACAGCACCTACACAGAAGGAGAGCACTGTACTGCACAATATACTGAACTATACAGCACCTACCTGGAGGAAGCGCACTGTGCAATACAATACACTGCACTATACAGCACCTACGCAGAAGGAGCACACTGCACTGTACAATACACTGCACTTTACAGCACTACCTCAAAGGAGCACAGCTTACTGTACTGCACTAGACAGCACCGATCTGAAAGAAGCTAACTTTTGTGCAGTGTAAACTGCACTAGAAAGTACTTATCAGTACGGAGCGCTCTGTACAGTACACTGTGCTAGACATCACCTATCAGGAAGGTGTGCACAGTACTGAACACTGCACTAGACAGTGCCTATCTGGAGGAGCAGAGATGTGCTTTATACGCAGTTCTATTGAAGGAGCAGCACACCCACGAGGCGCTATATATGGAACATGAGCTGTATGGGGTCAAGCCAAAACAGCTGAACTGGGGTCGGTACACTGCAGTACAGAGTACAATGCAGAGAGTGCAGTGTGCTAGAGAGCCTGCTGTACTAACACTGTGCTACAGCACCCACTATCCTAGATGATAGACTGCACTACACAGCTCACTGTACTACAGAGGACTCTGCAGACAGTACACTATACTAAATGGCAGAGTGCACTAGACAGCTCACTGTACTGTACGTTCCATTGCTACCAGTACACTGTGCTAGGCATCCACTGTACTAGACACAACCCTGCAGATGGTAGACTGCACTAAAAAACCTCACTGTACTACAGAACACACTGTAGACAGTGCACACTGTGCTATACCCCCACTGCAGTGGCGTAGCAAGGGGGTGGGTGGCAGTCACGAGTTTTGAGGGTGGCGGCTCCTCCGACCCCCCTGCTCATACCTGTGGCCTTCGCGGGGCAGTAGAAGTGTGGGAATCGCCCCCCCCCCGCTCTTAAATGCGGCTGCGGTGACAAACGCCGGGTCCGCCACGGGCAGCGAAGGTTCTAGCTACGCCACTGCCCCACTGTACTAGACAAAATGCTGCACCAGCTGGTAGACTGCACTAAAAAGGTAATTGTACTGCACAGAACACTGCTAGACAAACCACTGAGCTAAACGCTGTGTTAGAGTATCCACTGTGCCAAGAGGACACTGTACAAGATGGTGCACTACACTAGATAGCACAATATACTACAGAGCACACTGTAGAGAGAACACAGCTATAAAGCGCCCACTGTCCTAGATGGGAGACTGTACTAGACAGCACAAGATACTACAGCGCACACTGCAGAGAGTACACGGTTCTACAGCACCTGCTGTCCTAGATCGTAGACTGCACTTGACAGCACACTGTAAAACAGACCACACTGCAGACAGTACACTGTGCTAGAGTACCCCACCCACACTGTCCGAGACAGAACACTGTGCTTGAGAGCTCTCTGTACTTAACACTGTGATAGATACTCACAGTACTAAACTGCACACTGCTCTAGACCACTCTTTGCACTCAATGGTAAACATTAATACACGGTACACCGTAGTATACAGCTCAATGCACATGCACTAGACAGCACACTCTAATAGATGGTTCACAGCTCTAGACAGCACATCACAAAAGACCACTGTACTTGATGTTAAGCTGCACAATATAGCATAAAGATAAAGAATGCATGCTGTACAATACGACACACAGCACATCATTGTATAATTTAGTAGAGGGGACACCGTGCAAAGCTGCACTCTGCTCTAGACAACAAACAATCTTAGGCAGCACACTGCACTAGGGGCCAGATGTACGACCATGTCATTTAGCGCCTCGCAAATTGCGCTCAATTGCGAGTCGCAATTTGCGAGTCACTAAATGCCATGTACAACAGTGTCTGAGACACTGTTAGCGAATCCTAATAGGGATGCAAATTGCATGCCTCATGCATATTAATGAGGCACATCCAAGTTCAGACCCCATTAGGAATGGCTGGCCCTCCCAGGTATGGTGGCCTGCTGGGCTCAGCAGACCTCCATGTCTGGGACTGCTTTTAAATAAAGCAGTTTTTTTTTTTTTCTTTTTTTAATGCAGCCCGTTTTCCTTAAAGGAAAACGGGATGCATTTAAAAAAAGAAAAATGAAATGTTTTTGTTTCATTTTCTAAGGGCAGGTAGTGGTCCATGGGACCACTGCCTGCCCCTAAAAATATTTCCCCCTGCATTCGCAAAGGGGAAGGGGTCCCCTGGGGACCCCTTCCTATTTGCGAGTACTTTACCACTTTACCCTCTTGAAGAGGGCGGTAAATTGCGAATGTTTTGCAACCGCAATTGCGGTTGCAAAACATTCTTACATAGGCCTCTAGCTCGCTATTAGGAAGGGACTGCCCTTGGAACTCCCCTTCCTAATAGCGACTCGCAATTCCTATTTAGTGAGTCGCAAAAAATTTGCGACTCGCTAAATAAGGATTTTACATGGCCCTATTAGATTTTGCATGCGCAAACGGGTCGCAAACCTGTTTGCGCATGCAAAATAGGGTCGTACATCTGGTCCTAGATTGTATGCTGCACTTGACATGCCGGTGCAGTAGAGAGCACACAGTCCTAGATGCACACTGCACTATTAAACATTCTATACTAGACCACATGCTTATTCAACTGAACCCTAAAATAGTGCAATGTACCAGACAGTACACCCTATGAGACTGCCCACTGCAATAGACAGCCCAAGTGCCGCACAATCTACTGCACTAGAAATAACACTATATTAAACAGCACACTGCACTACACAGTACACTATACTACACTGTCCACAGTGCTGCACTGGACAGTACAGTGTACTAAATGGTAGCATTGCTGCACCATCTCTATTACCAACCAAATCTTTTTATCTTTGCCAAACAGCTCAAGACTTTTCTCTTCAAGCACAACTTTCATTTTGGCTAGTCTCCACTTTTGTCCGTCTCCCCTCCCCTCACCCCTTTCCTCGATTCTGGGGATTGAATCTTGGTTGGTTACCTCACGAGCGCTTCTTTCTGAAGCAGCTGACTGCACTTTTACAAATCGTCTCAATCAATGCACCAGCCGTCACACTGCACTAGACAGTACACAATGCTAGGGAGCTCCCTGCACCAGATCACACACAGTAATAGATAGTATACTATACTAGAGAGCACACTGCACTAGCCAGCACACTGCATCAGTGGGTACATTGTATTAAACAGAAAACTGCACTATGCAGTGCACTGTACAAGGTGTCACTCTCTATTCAGTGGTACACTCTAGTAGACAGCACATTGTCCTGGAGAGCACACTGTACAAGACAGTACAACTAGCAAGAACGCTGTGCTGTGTGGAACCCTCTGCAGGGCAGTAAAGTGCACAAAACAGTACTAGCAAAAAACACTGCACCGTATGGAACACTGCACCTGAGAGCACTCTGTACAAAACAGTACAGTGCACAAGACAGCCCTAGCAAAACTACAGCACCCTGTGGAACACTGCACTAGAGAGAACACTGTACAAAACAGTATATTGCACAAGGTAGCACTAGCAAAAACACTGCACTCTATAGAAGACTGCAGTAGAGGGCACGTTGTACAAGATAATACAGTGCACAAGATAGTACTAGCAAGAACACAGTACTGTATGGAACACTGCCCTAGGAGCACACTGGACATGACAGTATAATGCACAAGACAACACGAGCAGGAACACTGCACCAAAGAGCACATTGTACAAGATACTACAGTGCACAAGTCCACATTAGCAAGAACACTATGCTGTATGGCACACTGCCCTAGAGGGCACACTGTACAAGACAGTGTAACTTGCAAGAACAATGTGCTGTGAGGAACACTGTACTAGACAGTACAATGCATAAAACAGCCTTAACAACAACACTGCACTGTATGGCACAATGCCTTAGAGGGCACACTGTACATGAGAGTACAGTGCACGAGACAGCACTACAAATATACTGCAGTGTATGGTACACTGTCCTAGAGGGCGCATTGTAGAAGACAGTACTGCGCACAAGAGAGTACTAGCAAAAACACTGTACTGTATGAAATATTACCCGAGATGGCACACTGTACATGACAGTACAGTACACAAGACAGCACTAGCAAAACA
Organism: Calotriton arnoldi; assembly: GCA_963921515.1. Taxonomy (NCBI): domain Eukaryota; kingdom Metazoa; phylum Chordata; class Amphibia; order Caudata; family Salamandridae; genus Calotriton; species Calotriton arnoldi. Next base: position 2,124,315 of record CAWUFW010002319.1, read on the forward strand.
CTCCACTGTATGGAACACTGCCCGAGAGGGCACACTGTACAAGACAGCACAGTGCATAAGGTCGCAGTAGCAAGAACACTGCACTAGATGGAACACTACACTAGAGAGCACACTGTCGAAAAAAGTGCAATGCAGACCAGTGAGTGACCTAAGGGGATTGGCTTTGGGATGTCTAGTGGCATGGTCCACTCCCACTAGGATGAACCTATTTCCTGAAGCTGTGGGAGCGTCCATGGGACCAACAGTGTCAATCCCTATCAGGGGAGCCCCAATCCCTACCCTCTCAGAAGGTGTCCCCACCACTAGCAGTGGTATCAGGGGAGCCCCAATCCGTACCTTCTCAGAAGGTGACCCCACCACTGGCAGTGGTATCAGGGGAGCCCCAATCTCTACCCTCTCAAGAGGTGTCCCCACCACTGGCAGTGGTATCAGGGGAGCCCCAATCCGTACCCTCTCAGAAGGTGACCCCACCACTGGCAGTGGTATCAGGGGAGCCCCAATCCGTACCCTCTCAGAAGGTGTCCCCACCACTAGCAGTGGTATCAGGGGAGCCCGAATCCGTACCTTCTCAGAAGGTGACCCCACCACTGGCAGTGGTATCAGGGGAGCCCCAATCTCTACCCTCTCAAGAGGTGTCCCCACCACTGGCAGTGGTATCAGGGGAGCCCCAATCCGTACCCTCTCAGAAGGTGACCCCACCACTGGCAGTGGTATCAGGGGAGCCCCAATCCGATACCCTCTCAGAAGGTGTCCCCACCACTAGCAGTGGTATCAGGGAGCCCCAATCCGTACCCTCTCAGAAGGTGTCCCCACCACTAGCAGTGGTATCAGGGGAGCCCCAATCCGTACCTTCTCAGAAGGTGACCCACCACTGGCAGTGGTATCAGGGGAGCCCCAATCTCTACCCTCTCAAGAGGTGTCCCCACCACTGGCAGTGGTATCAGGGGAGCCCCAATCCGTACCCTCTCAGAAGGTGTCCCCACCACTAGCAGTGGTATCAGGGGAGCCCCAATCCGTACCCTCTCAGAAGGTGACCCCACCACTGGCAGTGGTATCAGGGGAGCCCCAATCCGTACCCTCTCAGAAGGTGTCCCCACCACTAGCAGTGGTATCAGGGGAGCCCCAATCCGTACCCTCTCAGAAGGTGTCCCCACCACTAGCAGTGGTATCAGGGGAGCCCCAATCCGTACCTTCTCAGAAGGTGACCCACCACTGGCAGTGGTATCAGGGGAGCCCCAATCTCTACCCTCTCAAGAGGTGTCCCCACCACTGGCAGTGGTATCAGGGGAGCCCCAATCCGTACCCTCTCAGAAGGTGACCCCACCACTGGCAGTGGTATCAGGGGAGCCCCAATCTCTACCCTCTCAGAAGGTGTCCCCACCACTGGCAGTGGTATCAGGGGAGCCCCGATCCGTACCCTCTCAGAAGGTGACCCCACCACTGGCAGTGGTATCAGGGGAGCCCCAATCTCTACCCTCTCAAGAGGTGACCCCACCACTGGCAGTGGTATTGGGGGAGCCTTGGGTTTGCCTCCTCCTCGACACTGGCTTGGCAGGTCACACAGGAGCGACAAATCTCCTTCACCTTCTCAGACATCTGGGGCCAGAAGAGGCTGAGCAGCCTCTCCCAGGTCTCGGTCAACCCCAGATGGGCAGCCAATAGGATACCATGGGCGAATGTTAAGGAAGAACTCCCTGTACTGCTGAGGGACCACCAGCACCGTTCAGGAGGGGTCAGCGTGTGACCCTGCACTCGCCAATTGGGCAACCAAGTCTTTCCACAGTAAAAGCTGCAGTTGTAGCTGGTGGAGGTCCACGGAAGGTCTCAGTGTGGACACCAGAATATAATTACATTCAGCACAGCTCTATTTACCTTTATATTTCTTCATCTCCTTTTCAGGTTTCTGCATTTTCATAATTTCTTTTTCCTTTTTTTTGTTCATCTCCTGCTCTGGACCCTGAAACTTCACCGTCTTACACCTGGAAGGACACACAAATCATTTTAGAGTTACAGAACGCTAAGAGGCTACAGGATCTGGAAAGGAACAGCACAAACACCGTAGTATTGGAAATAAAATGCTGTAACTACAGGAGGTCCTGCAGGACAGCACTTGGTGTGTCTTACTGTACACAAACACACACACACACACACGCACGCACGCACACGCACACACAACACCAGCAGCTCTAGGGAGCATACAAAAGTGTAAAATATTATGCCTTGCACTCTGAACGCCCCTCTACTCAGAACCTTGCAGGGATTAGAACAAGATAACACACGTTTCAGGATCTCAGAGGAAACAGTGAAAAACTGAGTTACCAGCACACATGGCCACTCTCTGTCTCTCTCTGTCTCTCCATCTCCCTTTCTGTCTATTTATCGGATTACCTGTATAACTCTTCCTTCTTCTTTGTCATCACTTTCTTTTCTCGCTCTCTCTTTCAAAAAGCTCCAGAGACTCAAAGGCAACTGTGAACATTGCCTGTTACTAAAAACACTCACACATACTAACTCTTTGTGCCACGCTGTCTCTACTTTATTTCATTCTCCCACTTTCCCTCTCTCTGTGTGACTAACAGTAAAATCATAATTGTGCACAATTGCTGTTACTACCCTCACACTCTTTCTATCTGTCTCAGCATCTGTTTCTCTCTCTGTCCCCCTTTGCTTCTCTGGAAATGAATAATACTTGACTGACACACACACACGCACAAGCACACGCACACACACACACATCACTCACTCGCTCTTGCTAACACTTTTGGCTTGTCTGTCTCTTTCTCTGACAGTTCTTGGGATCTCAAAGGCAGATGTGAATAATCACACACTCTCTCTCTTTCACAAAATATATATTTCAAGATACAAAAGATCCAAGAGTGAGTAGAAGATCGGGAGACATATGTCACTCTTGTGTCTCCTGTGTCTGTCAGTCTCACTCTCTCTCTTTCGGTCTCTCTCTCTCTCTCTTTCTCCCTCTCCCCTTTAGACCCCCTGTAAAATCTCAGTAGTCCTGAGTATTAGTGTCTGTGAAATCCTGCCCCCTGCGCCCTGTCTTTGAAAGCCTCAACCTGGGATCTCTAAATGTCCTGCATCTACCTTGGGATCCTTGAAACACACAACATCTCTTTCACTCCCCATTTCACACACTATATATGTCTCCTGATATTCTACTTACTCACGCGATCTCCTGTGTAAGTCAGTCTCTCTCTCTCTCTTTCTGTCTCTCTCTCCCTCTCCTGCTTTCACCCTCTCCACTTTAAAACTCCTGTGAAATCATTGCGCTCTTCCACCTTGGAATCCTTGAAATCCAACACTGTGGAATCTTTTGATCCCTGCATCTAAGAGTCTCTAAGCACCCTTGCATCTTGGAATCCTTGAAGTCCGACATCTTGGGATCTCTAGAGTCATGATCCTTGGAATCTCTGCATTTCTGCACCTTGGCACTTCTGGATCCCTGTATCATGGATTCTTTGGATCCCTGTACCTTTGAATCACTGGAACCCTGTACAGTGGACTCAATGAAGTTCTGCACCTCGGAATTTATCAAGCCCTGCACCTTGGAGGCTCTGATGTTCTGCACCCCGAGGACTCAGAGGTCCTGCACCCCTAGGACTACTAGGTCCTGCACCCAAGAACTTGCATCTTTGGGATTCTGAGGTCCTGCACCTTGGAGTCTCTGGGGTCCTGCACCTTGGAGTCTCTGAGGTCCTGCACCTTGGAGTCTCTGAGGTCCTGCACCTTGGAGTCTCTGGGGTCCTGCACCTTGGAGTCTCTGAGGTCCTGCGCCTTGGAGTCTCTGAGGTCCTGCGCCTTGAATTCTCTGAGGTCCTGCACCTTGGAGTCTCTGAGGTCCTGCACCTTGGAGTCTCTGAGGTCCTGCACCTTGGAGTCTCTGAGGTCCTGCACCTTGGAGTCTCTGGGGTCCTGCACCTTGGAGTCTCTGAGGTCCTGCACCTTGGAGTCTCTGAGGTCCTGCACCTTGGAGTCTCTGGGGTCCTGCACCTTGGAGTCTCTGAAGTCCTGCGCCTTGGAGTCTCTGAGGTCCTGCACCTTGAATTCTCTGAGGTCCTGCACCTTGGAGTCTCTGAGGTCCTGCACCTTGGAGTCTCTGAGGTCCTGCACCTTGGAGTCTCTGAGGTCCTGCACCTTGGAGTCTCTGGGGTCCTGCACCTTGGAGTCTCTGAGGTCCTGCACCTTGGAGTCTCTGAGGTCCTGCACCTTGGAGTCTGCTGCAAATTCTGTTTGTGGACATCTCATTTCAGGGCTGGAACCTTTGGCTTGACTACTTCTAAATAGCTTCTTCTAACACCTCCCTAAGATGGATCCCGTCGGCAGCCTTTGATACGGTCCCACATGACAGGCTCCTGGATAGGATTAAGAAGCTTGGAATAGGCGGCTCTGCGCTAAAATGGTTGACCTCCTTTCTTGAGGACAGAAGTCAGGACGTTTGGACTCATCCCTTTGTGGCCACCATCCCCAGTTTGAAAGTGGGGGTCCCGCTTAATACTGAGCCCCACTCTTTTCAATCTGTTTATGTCCCCCGTTGCACCACTGGCAGAAGCATGTGGTGCAAAAATAATTTCACACGCTGAATATACCCATCTTATTTTCACCTGGGAAAAGGAGCAGACTTTGAGGGTGAGAAGATTAGAATATGCCTCTCCAAGGTGTTCAATTGGCTAAGGAGGAATCGATTGAAATGTAATCCTGAGAAATCGGAGATTATCTTTATTGGCTCCCCCCATCGGAAGAGTTGAGATGCTGGTGGGCTGGGGATATGTCACCACCACTCTCTGCTCAAACCTTGGTAAGAAATCTGGGCATCTCTATAGATAGTGCTCTCTCGATGAGACCTCCAGTCCAGTCGGTAGTCTGTACCTGCTTTGGCCTACTGCGAATGCCGAGACAACTTCTAAGCCTGCTATCACTGAATACGAGGAAAACTGTGGTCCAGGCGCTGGTTATTTCCAGACTGGACTATGCTAATGTCCTGTACCTTGGCCTGCCTGAGTGTCTTCTCAACCGCTTGCAGGTGGTCCAAAATGCAGCGGCAAGACTGGTGCTTATGCTTAATCCCAGGACTCACATGTCCCCTCACCTGAAAGTCTTACACTGGCTTCAGTGAAAAAGAGGATCAGATTTAAGGCACTGGTGCTGTTTTTCAAAGCTCTTCAAGGTAGGGGTGCTAGCTATCTCAGAAAGAGAGTAACCCAGTACACGCCTTCCAGAACTCTGAGGTCCTCCTCGAATGGGCTGGCCTCGGTTCCAAGGTACGCCGAGCCCGATCTGGAGGAAGATCCTTTAGGTTCCTGGGAGCCCAAGCCTGGAACTTGCTCCCGGTGACCCTTAGATCCATAACTGACCTGGCTGTCTGTAAGAAACAGCTCAAAACCTGGCTTTGCTTGGAAAAGAAGATGGAGACCATTAGTACCGGGACACTCCTGCTGAGTAGCCGTGCACTCTATAAATGCGCTCATTCATTCATCCTCGACTTTTCTTCTACTTCTTGTTGTTGTGAACTGCTCCCAGGTGCCATTCTCTAAAGTATCAGAGGATTAGCCCCTCTGTTAGGACCCAAGCTGCTTTCAGATTACTGTTAACTACGTGCACCGGATATTCACTCCAAGGCAGCTCCAAAAGTGAAATGGGTCCTGCCGGTGTCTCTTTCAGTCACCTTCTCACAAGCTTCCTCTGCATCTCTCGCTTCTTCTCGTTCCCGTCCTGTTCATTTGCCTTTGTCTCTTCTTCTACCTCTCTTTCTCATTTCACCTCCTGTATCTTTCTGGATATTTTAGTCTCCATCTCTCCCTCTCTCTTCTCTGATGCCAGAAGTGAGGGTTCTGAAACTTTCAGAGGATTAATGATTGATGTGATGTGGACCCCTGCGGATGCTGCGGACTGAAGGGAAGTTATTGAGAGTCGAAGAAAGGTTTCTTACCACTAGAAGCAGATCTGAGGAACAGAGCTGAGTTTATGAGGGCTGGGGAGATATTACAAAAGAATGAGTACAAATAAAAGAGGCACAAATTGAAAAAGTATTCAGATGAATTAATATCCACTTTAAAGGAACTAAGGGCCTGATTTAGAACTCGGGAGATGGGTTACTCAGTCACAACAGTGACGGATATCCCATCTGCCGAAATCTAAATCCCATTCTATCCTATGGGATTTTGATTTTGGCAGATGGGATATCGGATACCGTTGTTACGGAGTGACCCCCCCCCCGCTGCGTTCTAAATCAGGCCCTAAATCTGACAATCAGCGGAACAGTGCAGAAACTATAAAGTTGTCGATTTTTTTAGAATGGCCATTTGACTTTTTATACCTGTATTTTGGACTATTACATGACATTGTGACTCAGAGACAGGTACGAGCCCCTTTCTGTGCACAATGTTCTGGTACACGTGGTACATTTTAATTGAACTCCGATTTTCAGTGGCCCAGAGCAGTATCATCAAGTGCCATTCCTTCATGCACATCTTTTGGACGCTGAGCGCACATTTTTATGTTGTCTCTTGTTGTAGGGATTCTGCACATATACAGAACCATGCACAGGAGTATGGGACCTCGGTGTATAGGGGCTAAGCATTCCCACCACCTTAGTGCCCACGAGCCCAGGACCAACTAGCTAAAGTGTCTCACTTGCTCTCCTAAACACTCTTGTTGTAGAAGCAAATGATTAGACACCCCAGAACACAACACTCCCGACTCTCTCAGGAACGACGATAACGAGGCAAAACCCTTTCGCTCGAACTCTAGTTTTTGTCCACAATAAAGTCTGACAGAGACACGACAAAGTTTAGAATATTTATTTGAACTATCGTGCTCTATAATGCAGTATACGTGCCACAACAAGCAGAAAAATGCTTAGTGCAAATATTGTCAGCATAGCAACTAGGCCATATATCATGAAGGAAGATGTCTTAATGAAAAGACAGTAGAGAGAAGACAGTTCAGCCTAACCTCCCTTCCCTTGCTAGGAATAGGTATTATTATATAACAGAAGATCTCTGGGCTTTGTCAGCAGACCCCATACCTTAGTGCCTAGATGGCAGTAGCGGTCCGTGGTAAATGCGATGCAGTGCGCGCAACGAAATTCGTTTTATTTATTTAAATGTGTACTTACCTGTATTCGGCCATAATCCGTGGTTTACTACCCCCACCCTGCCCCTCCCCCGCCCCATGTCACCGCCCGGCCGGCACTCCTACCACGGACCGCTACTGCTAGATGGTATTTCTACATCATAGGGACCGCATTGCTCCTCTCCCTGGAAAGGTCCCTCTCCAAGTGTGTGTTTTACATGCGTGCATCCCCATAATATCAAAATGCTAGTCTCCCACCAGCTGCATTGGTATGTTGTGTCTAAGTGCTAGGGCCTGACCAGAACAGAACAACAAGGGGCATTGTTTATCGACCTTGTTCACAATGTTCAGACTAAACTCCAGGAACAGGCAGAGAACGAACACAGTGAACAGTTCCCATGTGAAAGGCACGGACAGAATCATAGAAAAATAAAAACAGTTAGTAACGTGTGAAAAGCTGAATCATGGCTGACAGGCTCATGCTAACTTAGTGCTGTCGACAATGTCCCTACCAGCCACGTGACACTCTTTTTAGGTCGAGCATCAGCGACGACCTGTTGTATCTCTCTGGGTGGCTTTGGCAAACCCACCTGTTGCCTTTTGACTGTTAGCTGCAGCATTCAGAAATGCTGGTTTCTTATTGGTGCATATCTGTTAAAGTCCCTCCTTTGTGTGTTTAGCTCTCTTTCTAGCGATTTCACTCAGAGAGCATTTTGGTCGGCCATCACACTGTACCGCTGTGATGGCCTCTATTCGGTCCGACCGCAGCTCTGCAGTGCAGTGATGCTCGCACCCAGGGCTGGTTGTTTCTTTGTGCCTGAACACGCTTTCATTGCAAAACACATTCATGCGATGTATTTATCTTTTTAATTTAACCAGTGCGCACACCTCAGCTTTTCTTTTGTTCCTTGTTTTCATTTTTGACAGCACGCCATGCCGCACTTTCCCTTTCATAATAGTCCGCAGACCACAGTTAATATGTAAAATGACGGCTGCATTTCTGTTTTCTTATCCGTGGCTTGACAAAAAAGACTTTACAAACATTGATTTCTTATTTTTTTTTTAACAGGGCACCATACCGTGCTTTCACTTTCACAGTAGTGGAGGCGCTCTATGCCTTCCAGCATTGCTGCGTCCTGTACTAACATGATACCCCCTCTCCCTGCCCCCACTACTCAGCAGCGGAAGCCAGGAGCAGTGGTGCAGGAAGAGCGGTCGGCAACGGCAATCTAACAGGCACAGCATCATCTCTTAAAGATTAAATGCCTTTCAACCCTAAAATAATTGAAATAATGAGCAGTCCTGCCAAGTATCACGCATCAGACATGACTCTAACGCATTTCAGTGAGGTGCTCCGCATCACCGCACTGAAATGCATTGTCACGCATAATGCATAGTGTCTCAGCTATCACTGTGACTGAAGCGCTGCAAAGTGTGTGTGTGTATGTGGCAGCTCAGCTGGCTGGCGGCGCGCTGCCTGTGGTCTGCCTGCGCTGAATTGCTGCTCCGGTGGGCTTCCTGCTGCTAGCTACAATGTTTCTCTTCATCAAGGATTCCCGTGGCGCCATGCGGCTGAGTCACTGTCAGCCAGATAGCCTGGCTGACCTCACAGCCTAGGTAGTGCTCAATAGCTGCTACCAAGACAGCCCGGAGTCCAGTGAGGTTGCGTGAACACACGTGTGACCGGCGTGGCGCCGTGGGGGAACGTTACGTCCCTGTGCGCGTGGAGTTTGTGTTCAATACTAAGGCTGGCAGCTCACTGGTTTGTAGGCGGGGCCGGCCGCACATGGTACTAGGTCCGCAGTGCTGCAGCTTGCACCATCCCTTTTGTGGCCTTTAATAGCCGCTCGCCCGCCCGCAACTGAATTCATTATTTCAATTATTATTTAATTCCGTGCCGGCTTAGAGAGAGTGCCGTGGGACGGGACGTCAGTGACGGAGTCATGACGACCGGCGTCACGGTTGCAGCGGCCACCAGGACTCACTGAGGACACACAGCCGACAGCCACCTGGACCAAGTAAGACGGATTTCCCGGGGGGGGGGGTGCGGGTGTGGTGGCTTGCTCGTAGAGGCCTGAGCTGCCAGCTGCCTCGAGTCGCTGACACGCCAGTCAGGCAGCGCTGTCTGTGTTTGAAGATCAATGAGAACAGTATAGTTGTTGTTTACCAGCCACCCACGCGAGTGCATTAGTGTATAATAAATAAATAACACATAGAGTTAGCCAGAACTTGGTGCAGAGGTACCAAGGAGCTGGAATCTAAGAAATTCCTGCTTTTATGAGTTTAGCACCTGGAATCAGGAATGATCGCACAGATCCAGTAATGCCCGGCCTTTTTCCATGTATTTTTCCACGATTCTGGGAACAAATCCACCTGCTCAGAGATGGCCCAAAAAATCATGGGGAGTCATAGAAGGGTGACTTTTGGGGTCCCGTGGGTGGGGGAGCAGTGCAGCCTAAAGGAGTCTGCTCTCCCACATGTCTTCTCCGCACGGAGGAGGGATGAGAAAGGTGCTCAGAGCCCCGAGACATGGCAATGCCTTGTCTGTCATACTTTTGGCGGTTGGAACAGGGGCAGGGGGATGGAAGATGGTCTGGGCCTGGTTGGGGGAGCACTATGTGCTTCTCCCATGTTGTACTACACTGGACACTTCTCTCAGCGCAGTTCTGTGTCTGCTTTGGGGGGCGGCAGAGAGGGGATTGGGACCAGAAGTCAGGTGGGGGCTCTGTCTCACTCTGCCCTGGGGCTCTTTCTGTGGCCCGGCGCACTGTGCTTGAGAGGGTCCGTCTTTGCACTGTGCTCTTGCTGCTTAGGAGGGGTGGAGGCAGGCGTTAGGGGATCACTCCCTGACTCAGGGGAGCATTGTGGTACTGCAGAGCCTGGGGTGGAGGGTGCTGATTGTTTAGAAATTAAATAATAGCTTTAAAAGCACCTGCTGCAGAGTTCGACATCCTTGTTGCCCAAATGAGGTTAATTTCTGGTATTTGTCTATTTCCATTGACTTCATTCCATGATTTTGGTCGCAAGAAAGCGCCACTCTATGTGTTACATATTTAGTCATTGCCTGACTCTCTTAAATCCACTGAATCTATGAAAATGTCACACATAATCAATCTGAAACCTTGGCAGCTATGAATGAGGAAAGGCAATCTCCTACAGACCCGCTATGGCTCCAAAGAGGCTGTAGCTGGAGGCATTGCCCTGAATAGATCTATAACCATTGGAAATACCAACATTTTAATAACCTTCCATTGCCTGATAACTGTTGGATGAAGATTGTGTATCCGTGCCAGACCTCTTTACTTTGGTCAATATTGGATCGCAGTTGCTGGAATGACGTTGGCCACCTTGGTGGTGACATTAACACCACATAGACCACACTATCCATCTTCCAGGTAGATGAACCCACCAGAGACAGGCGTGAGTGGGAAGCAGAGATTGGTGATGCTGCTGTGCGTAGATTCCATCAGGTTCATCAAACTATAGACACAAGTTACTGCACTTTAAATACCTACACCGAATGAGCCACACACCAGAAAAAATACACAAAATCTACCCACAATTATTCATAAATATCAGAGATGTGGTAGCCACATACCACCTATAGCTACCTGCCTGGCACTTTCCACGTTTGATAAATTGCTGAAAATGGTTGACGTCTCCTTGGAGTGGTCGCTTATGGTGGCCGCCCTGGGAAACATGCACCCTGACCCATAATCCATCAGGAGATTAGTGGCAATAGCCTTGCTGCTCACCAGACTTAGAGTGGCCATGTCACCAACTGATCACCAACCGTGGAGTTCCCGTGTCATGGTACAGAGGACTGGAGCGCAGGTGAAGGACTGGATCAGAGACATGGCAACATGCAACGGCAGGACAGAAACATATGCAACTCTATAGCCATCACGGGCAAAAGACACTTGGGGTACCCTATGGACCTAAACGACACCCAGGCTGAGTGGGGAGGACTCCACGATGCAAGAGCAAAAAACACCAGCATGGGTGAATAAACTATATGTACTGATCATTGTAGATAAAGCACATGGGGTGAGTCAATCACTCTACATCCCTTGACAATCTGATAATTATAATATTACATTGTTAAACCACCGATAATAATGAATATGACATAGCAACGAGAATACCTATAAGCGAGATGATGATTCTGATAACTATATAACTCTAGGAAGTGGTCAACAACCGGGGATACTGATGGAATGACATTAAAAATATAGTGTGTTTATCGATGGAGCATGTGTGTGCTCCAGAATGTATACATATGCACATGTGCTCGTCAACACTATTGCTGTTGTTCACATGCTAAATAAAAAAAATAAAAAAAGAGGTGAACACTTTTTGCTCTCACAAATTCCTCCTCGGATCTCTGAAGGATCTAGTAGGATGAATACCTTTAGGATAAAATAAAAGTGTAACAGCCACACTCTAGTGAGGTAAGAGGGAGCTGTGACATCACAAAGGCATTTAAGATAAAGGAAAAGTGTGACAGCTGCCCTGTCGCAGGAGAGGAGGATCTGTGACATTAAAAGTGCATTTAAGCTAAAGAAAGGTGTCACAGCTCGCCCTCTTAAGACCTACCAACCTCCAAAAACAACTCACCATGTGAGAGGAGGCAACCAGGCTAGGCGGGCATGGTGAGTGTGAGGGGCTTTGAGCCCATTGCCCCAAAAGTGTTTCTGAGGGGTGTGGCCATTGAGAGGGAGCAGGGCTTCATGCAGGTCTCCGCCTGTGAGCTCCCCCCAAAAATAAATTGAGGCTTCAAAGGCTGCCGCTGATGTCCTGGGGAGATTGCAACAGCCTGAAGAACATCAGCTGTGCTCAGCCTTACACACGATGTGTGTTGGAAACGCTCTTCTCAGGGGTATCCAACTCACATTGTCCGCCACCATGTGATAGCGGCTCCTCACTGGGTGTGGAAGGAGCCCATATCGTACGCCACCATATCGTGTGGACACCTTCCTGCACATAAACAATCATTCCCCACAACGCAGGCACCCTGGCACTTTGGTGCCAGGTTGCCTGCGTTGGCGCTAGGCAGCTAAATTTAGCTCCAGCGCAGGGGGAAATGCATTGTTGTAAATACGGTGAAGCCCTGCGTTGGCAGAGTGCGGCGTTAGGCTAACACATCGCTCTGTCACTTCTTTGTAAATATGCCCCCAGGTGCTTAAATAATGACACACAGGTAAACACTACACACAGACTGCATAGGGCAAAAATAATGCACACAGTTGCACTCCGGGAAATCATTGTGATGGAGAGTCAGTCAGTGTTGTAGTTATGGATACTGCAATGAAACAATCAGTGTGAAGTTTAATAAAATGCCGCGGCGGGACTGGTAAGTTACAATAGCCTGACATTCCTTCATGGCTGAAGCTAACATCAGTCTGGATATGGTGCGGCTGTTTCAAGATCACAATTGCAACTATCCCAGCGTATCTTACAATCGGGTGTCCTCTCTCCTGTCCGAGTTCTTAACATGTCCCACTGAGTCTTTAGTCTTTGCTTCAGCTGATCTCAAATAGTTTTGATTTTTTTCTGACATTTCCATTTTCAGCAGCAATCCCTCCGCTTGTCCCCATTACACTGAATTTGAGGAAGGTGAAACTTGGGTAAGAAAAACCAATCCTTCTGCCTGATGGGAAGTGGAAATGTAGAGACAAAGTAGTCCTCTTAATAATTCAGGCAGGACTAAGGCTGGTGTTTTAACAATCATTGGCAAAGCCAGACCTACAAGTTTTGCCAACAATATAAATAACATTTAAATTAAGGTAACTTGTGTTGTAGCCACCAACCATTATTCCTTTAACAATACATCTTTCCTTCAGCACACTTTATAATCCACCCTCCTCTTCCCCCTGTATATATGCTATAGTCCCTCACCTCATCCTTATGCATAAACAGTGGGGACAATGTCACCCTGCAGCATAAAATGTGCAGCGCTACCTTCAATATGCACTTCTTGTAATTACCCAAATACCCAATTGATGGGCCCTCTTTGCAGGACACTAAAGTATTTGACACATTTAAGGCCACACTTGTGATCGCAACCACAGGTCATCGTGCAGCAGTGAGTCCTGAAGAAAACTCTAAATTAAACCGTCCTGTTTACACGTAACATAACACATAGCATAGAACATAATAAAACCCCTTTTATTTGTACACCACTTACATTGGAGTCCTGACCATGTCTAGGCACTGCTAATTTTGATTTGCCCAGGATCACACATTGAGGATAAATGGAAATGCTGTGAATGGTATGTAGATTTAGCTGATCCACATGGGAAGAGCTGCCACAGCAACATTTGCTCACTCCCAGTGTGGTAGTTCAGCGGCATCTTGGACAATGTTGATGTTTCGTGAAGCTTCCCTGCACCTCCTCACCTTTAGGGCTATTTAATGACACATTAGGAATCATGCAAAAACAACAATTGATGGCCAGAATGCAGAACAATGTCATACATTCACCCCAGTACAGAGATCTGGGCCTAAATCCATCGTTTTTCTGCTCACCATGCCATTCCAGTTTGAACCCAGCCATATGCAAATCAGTCTTCACCCTGCGCCAAATGGGAACAGTCCAGCTCAAACTGGATGCTTGTTTTCGGTCCAGGGAGGACCTGGCTTGGCAGTTCGGGCTGGACTGATCCTGTTAGACCTGGTACCATTGGCGTGAGTCTCCCTTCCATTTTTTGCTGTTGTCTCCTCTGTTTTTGATATGTTTTGCTGGTTTTAGATGCTTTGGGCACTGTGCCACTGCTATTCAGTGCCACAGTGCAAGTGATCCCTATAGTAAAATATTGTAATGGATTAGTGACTCCATGATTGGCTTATTTGATTTACTTGTCAGACCCTAGTATAGTGCACCATGTGTGCCCAGGGCCTGTAAATCAAATGCTGCTGGTGGGCTTGCAACACTGGTTGCGCCACCCACAGAAGCAGCTTGTAAAGCGTGTCTCAGGCCTGCCATTGCAAGGCCTGTGTGCAGTCTAGTACTGCCATGTTGACTTGGTAAGTGCACCCACTTACCAGTCCCCAAACCTTCCCTTTTCTACATATCAGACACCCCTAAGGTAGGCCTACGGGCAGGGTGCATTGTAATTAAGAGGTAGGACATGCCCTGATGTGTGTGGTATGTCCTGATAGTGAATTACAGCCAATTTCGTTTTTCACTATTGCAAGGCTACCTGTCCCCATCGGCCAGAATGGGCAGTTTGATTATAACATCTTATAATCCTAACTGACCCAGGGAACATGGTAGAAAACTAATTTAGTATGCCTGAACTCAGAATGATAAAATACATCTTTTAGTGAAGTTGGTTTTAACATTCTGTGTTTGAAAATACCACTTTTAGAAAGTAGGTATTTTCCTGCCTAACCATCCAGCCTGCCTCTGCTAGGTTGTGTATTGCATGTCTGGTTTGAAAGTGGCAGGAGGGCTGGGGCTACAGCAGTCTGATGAGTCAGGGCTGGGCTGAATAGGACCTTGGCTGAATAGAGAGCGGGGGGCGGAGATTTCCTTTCAGTGCACCCAGCCTTCATAGAATAGAGAGTAGGGGGAGGAGATTTCCTTTCAGCTACCTGGGCCAGGTCTGCTTTCAACAATGCTGTCTCCACCTCCTGCCCGGAAGCTGCACAGAACTGGTTTTGGCTAGGTACAGGCACCCTCTGCCTTCAGAGGACAAAGGATTTACTAGTATAAATATTGGGGCCCAGACCCCAAGACTTTAGATCACATCTGGGAATCAAGACGGACCTTTGCCAAGGAGAAGAAACCAAGGAAGCTGAAGGATTTGACTGCCCTGTGCCAGTGTGCTATTTTCTGGGGTTGGCCTGCAGTGGTTACTTTATTGCCAAGGAAAGGGGAAAGAACTTTTATTGAACTTTCATCATCTTGAAGAAGAATCTCCAAGGGCTTGAACTACTGTGCTTGCTTCCTGCTGAAGTCTCAGGGATACAAGACTTCACTACCAACTCCCCCCTGAATACCCTTGCTGGGGATTCTGTCTACAGAAACCTGCGTATAGTTGGGAGCTGGAAGCACGACTCAATGAGAAGAAGCGTGACACCGTCGCAGCTGTTGCCGTCGCATTAACGGAGAAGCGTGTCACCGCCGCAGAGGTCGCCGCCGCATCACCGGAGAAACGAGTCTCCGTCACAGCTGTTTGTCATCGCATCACCGGAGAAGCGTGTCGCCACCGCAAGGGTCGTCGTCGCATCACCGGAGAAGCGTGTCGCAGGGTCTGTTGCGGCTCAGAAGTTACAGAGTTCGCCGCACGGCCGTCGGGCGTGCACGCATCGCCTTCACGTCGTTGCATCGCATCAAGGGCGCCATCTTTTCGCATCGCACCAGATCGTCGCAACGCATCGAAGCGCCATCTTGTCGCATCGTCACCGGAACGCAGTAAGAGATCGACGCATCACCTCCTCTCTGGTAAGGAACAGTCGCATCACCTACTTTGTGCAAGCACTGAGGAACAGAAGCATCGCCTCCCCCGAAGCAAGGAACCGACGCATCACCCTCCCTGCGACCCTTTTGTTTGTTTTGCGTTACGCATTTGAGGTACTTTTGTGGGAAACGTGTCGCATTTACCATCAACTTGAACTAAGCTATTTCTACCATCTTTAAGTCTATTTTTGATTACAGTATTGTGGATTTTTGTCATTTTGGTCTTGTGTGAAGTCTATATAAAGAATACTTATTTTTATAAAACCTGTGTGGTGTCCATCTGTAGTGTTTTCACTTTATTACTGTATGTGTTCACAAATGCTTTACACACTGACTCTGAGATAAGCCTGCCTGCTCGTGCCAAGCTACCAAGGGGGTGAGCAGAGGTTATTTAGGAGTGTAGCCCCCTTACCCTGACTAGAAGCAAGGGTCCCTACTTGGTCAAAGGTACGTACCTCTGCCAACTAGAGACCCCCAGTTCTAACATTGGTGGTCAGCGGTGAGGATTCTGGACTTGTATTTGTGACTCATATACAGTGATTGGTGTACACTACTAGTGAGTGCAGACCAAATGCAACCACATACATTTTTGGTAGAATTTGTTTCCTTGGAACTGTTATTTTTTGCTAAAGACTACCAATTCTTATTGCCATGAGCAACCCAGCATCCAACCCATCTATGGATCTAGATCGCCACGGCCATCCCAGACGGCTACAAGATCCAGAGAAAGGAACGCCCACACCGCCCAGGAGGAGGACTCGCCTTCGCACACAAGACCCCCCTCCGACTCTCCACATCCAGCACTAGTGACCCCCACTCCAACACAGAAAACCTCCACTTCCAGATCCAGACCTGCCCCAGGACCACGCTATGCGGCACCCTCATTTACAGACCGCCAGGACCTCGCGCCCAGCCCTCAACCACCATCACCGAGCTCGCCGCACCTCACGCCATCACCTCCACGGACTACAATCTACTTGGGGACCTGAACTTCCATCTCGACAACAGCAACGACCCCGACTCCACCACTCTCCTCGAGAACCTCGCCAACTTAGGACTGAAGCAGCTCATCAGCACACCCACCCACAGAGCGGGTCACACCCTCGACCCCATCTTCGCGGGAGGATCAAACATCCGTTTCAGCCACACCACCCAACCACTCTGGATGGACCACCACTGCGTCCATTTCACCTTCGACACCACCACTGCACCCAAGCCCGCCCCGCGCCCACCGCGATGAAACTGGGGGAAGGTCACTGAGGAACCCCTCAACACCGCCCTCCTCCAAGACCCCCCCCGGCACCACGACCGACACCAACTCCGCAGCCAGGGAATTTTACCGCTGGGTCTCCTGCTGCGCCGACAAGCTGGCACCTCTCCGCCACCCCGCCAAACAACGCCCTCTGAAGGCCGCCTGGTTCACCACAGAACTCCAAGAAGCCAGATGCTCCTGCAGATGCCTAGAGAAATCCTAGCGGAACCAGAAGACCACGGAAGCACGGAACAACCACAAGAGCAGCCTGAAGGAATACCACCAGCATATAAGAGACACCAAACGGACCTTCATAAGAGACAAAGTCAAGACCAACGCAACCAACATCAAGGAACTGTTCAACGTCATTCAGCAGTTCGCAAAACCCACCTGCGAAACCACGGACATCACACCCTCCCAGGAACTCTGCGACAAACTTAGCTCCTACTTCCACCAGAAGATCAAGGCCCTCTACAACAACTTCAGTGAGCCAGCACAAGTCAGCACCCCTCTACCCACCACCGCCGAGAAGCCGACTATCACGTCCTGGGCCCCCACGTCCGTCGAGCACATCACCGCAACCATGAAGAAAACTCACTCAGGAGCCCCAACAGACCCCTGACCCCCTCACATCTTCCACAGGGCCGCCGCCGTCATTGCACCCGAACTAGGACGGACGATTAACTCCTCCCTCAGATCCGGCGTCTGCCCAGAAGACTGGAAACGTGCAGAAGTGAAACCCCTCCTCAAGAAACCAATGGCCGACCCAACGGACCTGAAAAACTACCGGCCCATCTCTCTCCTCCCCTTCGCAGCCAAAGTCACCGAGAGACTCGTGAACGCCCAGCTGACCGCCTTCATCGAAGAGAACTCCATCCTAGATACCTCCCAGTCTGGCTTCCGCAGCAACCACAGCACAGAGACCGCCCTCCTCGCCGCCACCGACGACATCCGCATGCTGCTAGACCAGGGACACACCGCGGCCCTCATCCTTCTAGACCTCTCCGCAGCCTTCGACACAGTCTCACATCGCACACTAGCCGCCAGACTTCACGATGCAGGGATACAAGGAGCCGCCCTCGACTGGATCCAATCCTTCCTCTCCAGCAGAACCCAGAGGATCCGACTCCCCCCTTCCTCTCCCAACCCACTGACATCAACTGCGGAGTACCCCAAGGATCATCACTCAGCCCGACGCTCTTCAACATCTACATGGCCCCCATCGCCGCCATCGTCAGACAGCATGGGCTCAGCATCGTATCCTACGCCGACGACACCCAGCTCATCCTCTCCCTCACGAAGAACCCCAAAGACACCAGACTCTATTTCCAGGAAGGAATGAGGAACGTGGCAGCCTGGATGAAGGACAGCTGCCTGAAGCTCAACTCAGAGAAGACCGAGGTCCTCATCCTCGGACCCTGCACCTCCGCCTGGGACAACACCTGGTGGCCCTCTGCCCTCGGGAGCCCACCCACCCCGACAGACCACGCTCGGAACCTCGGCATCATCCTTGAATCCTCCCTCTCCATGAACCGCCAGATCAACGCCGTCGCGTCCACCAGTTTCAACTGCCTCCGCATCCTCCGTAAGACCTTCAAATGGATCCCCCCGACTGCAGAAGGACCGTCACCCACGCACTCATCACCAGCAGACTGGACTACAGCAACGCCCTCTACGCCGGAATCAACAAAACTCTTCTACACAAACTCCAAACCATCCAGAACGCCGCAGCCAGACTCGTCCTAGGAACACCGCGCCACGAGCACATGACCCAACACCTACGAGGCCTCCACTGGCTCCCCGTCGAGAAGAGGGTCACCTTCAAACTCCTCACCCACACCCACAAATCCCTCAACAACATCGGACCCAAATACCTCAACAACAGAGTATGCTTCCACGTACCCAAGAGGAACCTCAGCTCCGCCGACCTCGCCCTGGCAGAGGTCCCCCGCATCTGCAGAAACAGAACCGGTGGGAGAGCCTTCTCCTACATCGCAGTCAAGACCTGGAAAGAGCTCCCTGTTAACATCAGACGCTCCCCGACCCTGCACACGTTCAGGAAGGACCTCAAGACCTGGCTCTTCGACTGATCCGGATCTGCTCCCTCCCCCCTCAGCGCCTTGAGACCCTCACGGGTGAGTAGCGCTCTCTACAAACCCCTGATTGATTGATTGAGATTTTGAGGAAGATAGGGTGGATACCTACACTGTGAAACAGCTGAAACACTTCTGTAGAAAATTTAAAGTTGCTACTCAACGCCTCACCAAGAAGGATGAGTTCCAAAAGGCGCTGAGGGCCTGGTTGGAAGCTAGAAATTCCTCTGAGAATGTGGAGCAGCCTGTGGTGGAGGCAGAGGATGCAGAAGGGCAGCTAGATGGGCCACTGGGCCCAGCCGGGGAGAAAGTACCTTCCCCTCCAGGCAGCAGTGTTTCTTCCAAGGACCTGTCCCCAGGAGAGCTGGAGGACAGGGAGAGAAATAGAAGGCACAAAATGGAGCTGGCCAAGCTCAAGATGGAGGGTCAAAAGGACCTAGAGAATAAGAAGCTCCAGTTTGAAAATAACAAGTTAGCATTGGAAAGAGAGAGAATGCAATTAGAGCATGAGAGAATGTTGAGGGAGTTGGAGATCAAAGCTACAAACTTAGAAATTGATCCCTCTGGTGGCAGCGCACCATCTGTGCCTGCAGAAGGCAGGGTATATATCCCCAAGGATGTCATAAAGGATTTTCATAAGCATGAAGATATTGGGCAGTGGTTTGCAGCCTATGAAATAGCAATGTTGGCCCACCGGGTCCCTGAGAAGGATTGGGGAGCAGGGTTGTGGGGCCGCTTTGTGAGTGAGGGGAGGGATACATTGTTAGACCTGCCCAATGAGAGTAGGATGTCTAATGCCCAAATGAAGGAAGCCCTGATGACAAGGTATGGTTTGACCCCAGAACTGTATAGACAGAGGTTCAGGAATTGTAAGAAACTAGAGGCAACTACCTGGATGGAGTATGTAAATTTCTTTTGCAGAGGGATGGATGGTTGGGTGAAGGGTAGCAAAGTGAGTACTTTTGAAGAGCTCTATGATTTGTTTGCATGGGAGCACTTGTCTGGTAATTGTTTTCCAGAGCTACGCCAGCACCTTATTGATAGCAAGCTAACTAACCCTAGGAAGCTTGCTGAGGAGGCGGACCGCTGGGTAAGTACCTGGGTCCACAAGGGTCACGTGGGAGACTTCGCCAAAGGTGGGCATGGTCCCCAGCAGAAGAGTGGGGGGGCAAGGGTAAACAGAAGGAGTTCCAGAAAGGGCCCCAAAGTAATTCCCAAGGGAACCAAGGGAAGGGTTCCCAGCCTCCCCCTCAGAAGAAGCCAGAGGCCCGACAGGTAAACCTGTTCACAGGGGCCCCCCTAAATGTTTTCAGTGTGGTCAAGTGGGCCATCGTTGGTATGATCCCCAGTGTACCCAGAGGGGTCACAATGCACCGCCTAGTGCACCACCCCGTCAGATGGCAAGTGTAGCACTGGGAGGGGAGGAGATGGGTGCCCAAGGTGGGTGGGGTCCCGCAGAAATGTCCCTTGTCTCTTTAGGAGATTGTGAGATGGCCCCTAGGACCCAGCTGCCTGATAACACTAAAAAATACAGGCTGTGGGTGACCATCAATGGCCATTGGGTGGAGGCTCTAAGAGACACCAGGGTCAGTGTGACAGCTGTCAGTTGTCGGCTGGTATCTAAGGAGCAGGTGGTCCCCCATGCATTCTTCCCTGTAGTTGCCGCGGACAACTCAGAGAGTCAGTGTGAGGTGGCTCAGGTTCCCTTTGAGTGTGGGGGGGTCTCAGGTACTCTTCAAGTAGCTGTGAGGCCAGCCATGCCTGTTGATTGTCTGTTGGGCAATGATTTAGAGAACTCCCCTTGGGCTAAGGTGGAGA
The DNA here is from genome assembly GCA_963921515.1 of Calotriton arnoldi. Classification (NCBI taxonomy): domain Eukaryota; kingdom Metazoa; phylum Chordata; class Amphibia; order Caudata; family Salamandridae; genus Calotriton; species Calotriton arnoldi. The sequence goes on from CAWUFW010002319.1 coordinate 2,145,025, forward strand.
GAAGGTCTCATTTGGAGATGTTGGGTCTTCCTGAGTGGGCGTGTGTGACCACTCGGTCTATGGCAGCCAGTAAGGGTGTTCAAGAGGACCTGGAGCCTGAAAATATGGCCCAGGCACCTGCCTTAAAGAGAAGAGATAGGGGGCACGGGAAACAGGCCCCCATAGTTCCCACGGTCCAGGAGGAGGCAGACCTTGAGGGTGATGCCCTGGAACCTACAGGGGAGCAAGTGGCTGAACTGGGGGACCTGCCTGAGCTGACCCATTGGCAGCAAGAAGGAGGACCCTCCAGGGAGGAATTCTGTGAAGAGCAGAAGAAGTGCCCTTCTCTTGAGGGTTTGCGGCAACAGGCCACAAACCAGGCAGCAGGTGATCAGTCTGGATCATATTGGATCTACTGGGAGAATGGTCTCCTGTACAGCGAGCCTAAGGTTGCTGAGCCTGGGTCAGCCCGTGTGCTGGTGGTACCCCAGCGCTTCAGAGCCTTCCTACTGGGTTTGGCTCATGATGTGCCTTTGGCAGGGCATTTGGGGCAGAACAAGACCTTTGAAAGGCTTGTTACCCACTTTCACTGGCCTCAAATGCGCAAGAGTTCAGATACTCATTGCAGGACCTGCCAGACTTGCCAGTCAAGTGGTAAAAGTGGAAGGAAGCACAAGGCTCCTCTCCAACCTTTCCCTGTAGTTAGTACCCCCTTTGACCAGGTGGGCATTGACATTGTGGGGCCTCTGTACCCCAAGACAGCCATGGGCAACAGGTTTATCCTGGACTTGGTGGACCATGCTACCCGGTACCTGGAAGCCATCCCGCTCAGGACAGTGACGGCCCCCGTGGTGGGGCGTGCACTGATGGGGATTTTCTCCCATGAGGGGTTCCCCAAAGAGGTGGTGTCAGACCGTGATACAAACTTCATATATAAGTATATGAAGTCCCTGTGGCAGGAGTGCAGTGTAGCATACAAGTTCACCACTCCTTACCACCCCCAAGGTAATGGGCTGGTTGAGAGATTCAACTGGACCCTCAAAGGCATGATTATGGGTCTTGAGGAACCTATGAGGCGTAAGTGGGACGTCCTCTTGCCATGCCTTCTGTTTGCCTACCGTGAGGTGCCACAGAAGTCCTTAGGGTTCAGTCCCTTTGAACTGCTGTATGGTCACCCGGTAAGAGGACCTCTGAGTCTGGTTAAGGAAGGCTGAGAGAAAGCTCCCAGGAAACCTCCCCAGGATGTACCCAGTTACATGCTGTCCTTCAGGAACCAGACTAGGCGATTCAGACAATTCGCTCAGGTGACTCTGGAAGCCAGCCAGGAAGAGATGAAACGGTGGTATGATCAGAATGCCACTCTGATCGAGTTTCAGCCTGGACAGAAAGTTTGGGTCATGGCCCCCGTGGAGCCCTGTGTGCTCCAGGATAAGTGGACCGGACCATTTGAGGTGGTGGAGCGCAAGAGTGATGTCACCTACTTGGTGGACTTGTGGTCTCCTAGGAACCCTTTGCGGGTCCTGCATGTTAACCGCCTATAGCCCCACTTAGAGAGGTCCGAAGTGGGCATGCTCCTAGCGACAGATGCGGGAATGGAGGAGGAGACTGAGCCTCTTCCTGACCTCCTGTCTGCAACAGAGCAAGATGGGTCAGTGGATGGTGTAAGACTCTCTGCCACACTGACCCCTGAGCAGCAGAATGATTGTTGCCAACTGTTGGGACAATTCTCTGATTTGTTCTCCCTGGTTCCTGGTGTCACTGAGTGGTGCGTCCATGATGTAGACACTGGGGACAGTCCTCCTGTTAAGCACAAGGCTTACAGAGTGACTGACAGGGTCAGTGCTTACATCAAGGAGGAGGTCTCCAGGATGTTTGCCTTAGGGATGATTGAGTCCTCTAACAGCTCTTGGGCCAGCCCAGTGGTCTTGGTCCCAAAAGCTGCTGCACCGGGTGCCACGGCAGATCTCCGGTTCTGTGTGGACTACCGAGGGCTCAATTCAGTCACCAAGACTGACACGCTCCCCATCCCCAGAGCTGATGAGCTCATTGATCGGATAGGGGGCTGCACGGTACCTCAGTACGTTTGATTTGACGTCCCTGCCACCTTTCAGAGGTTGGTCAACCAGGTGTTGGCTGGGCTGGAAGATTTCAGTGCTGCCTACCTGGATGACATTGCAGTGTTCAGCGCCAGTTGGGAAGAACATCTGCGCCACCTCTGGGAAGTGTTGATGGCGTTGCGGAAAGCAGGCCTCACGATCAAGGTGAGTAAGTGCCAGATAGGGCAGGGTTCTGTGGTGTACTTGGGGCACCAGGTAGGAAGCGGCCAGGTGGCGCCCCTACAACCGAAGATTGATACCATCCTGGCATGGGAACCCCCAAAACCCAGACACAGGTGAGAGCCTTTTAGGACTCACAGGGTACTACAGGAGGTTTGTCAAGGGGTATGGCAACATTGTTGCACCCTTGACTGAGCTGACTTCCAGGAAGCAGCCCAAGAAAGTGAACTGGACTGACACCTGTCAGAAAGCTTTTGATGCCCTGAAGACTGCCATGTGCACAGCACCCGGGCTTCAGGCGCCCAACTTCTCAAAACCATTCATTGTTCAGACAGACGCTTCAGAGCATGGTGTGGGGGCTGTTCTTTCACAGATGAATGAGGAGGGCCTAGACCAACCTGTAGCCTTCATCAGTAGGAGGTTACTTCCACGGGAACAGAGGTGGAGTGCAATTGAGCGTGAGGCATTTGCTGTGATCTGGGCACTGAAGAAGTTGAGACCATACTTGTTTGGGACTCACTTCCTGGTTCAGACCAACCACAGGCCCCTCAGATGGTTGGTGCAGATGAGGGGTGAGAATCCAAAGTTGTTGAGGTGGTCCATTTCCCTACAGGGGATGGACTTCACGGTGGAACACCGCCCTGGTACAGAACACGCCAATGCTGATGGTCTGTCCAGATTTTTCCGCCTTCGTGAAGAGAACTCCCAAGAGGGTGGGTAGTTCTCCCCTCATTTCAGCTGGAGGGGACATGTGTTAGACCTGGTACCATTGGCGTGAGTCTCCCTTCCATTTTTAGCTGTTGCCTCCTCTGTTTTTGATATGTTTTGCTGGTTTTAGATGCTTTGGGCACTGTGCCACTGCTATTAAGTGCCACAGTGCAAGTGCTCCCTATTGTAAATTATTGTAATGGATTAGTGACTCCATGATTGGCTTATTTAATTTACTTGTCAGACCCTAGTATAGTGCACCATGTGTGCCCAGGGCCTGTAAATCAAATGCTGCTGGTGGGCTTGCAGCACTGGTTGTGCCACCCACAGAAGCAGCTTGTAAAGTGTGTCTCAGGCCTGCCATTGCAAGGCCTGTGTGCAGTCTAGTACTGCCATGTTGCCATGTTGACTTGGTAAGTACACCCACTTACCTTCCCTTTTCTACATATCAGACACCCCTAAGGTAGGCCTACGGGCAGGGTGCATTGTAAGTAAGAGGTAGGACATGCCCTGATGTGTGTGGCATGTCCTGATAGTGAATTACAGCCAATTTAGTTTTTCACTATTGCAAGGCTACCTGTCCCCACGGCCTGAATGGGCAGTTTGATTATAACATCTTATAATCCTAACTGACCCAGGGAACATGGTAGAAAAACGAATTTAGTATGCCTGAACTCAGAATGATAAAATACATCTTTTAGTGAAGTTGGTTTTAACATTCTGTGTTTGAAAATACCACTTTTAGAAAGTAGGTATTTTCTTGCCTAACCATCCAGCCTGCCTCTGCTAGGTTGTGTATTGCATGTCTGGTTTGTGAGTGACAGGAGGGCTTGGGCTCCAGGAGTCTGATGGGTCAGGGCTTGGCTGAATAGGACCTTGGCTGAATAGAGAGTAGGGGGCGGAGATTTGCTTTCAGTGCCCCCAGCCTTCATAGAATAGAGAGTAGGGGGAGGAGATTTCCTTTCAGCTACCTGGGCCAGGCCTGCTTTCAACAATGATGTCTCCACCTCCTGCCAGGAAGCTGCACAGAACTGGTTTTGGCTAGGTACAGGCACCCTCTGCCTTCAGAGGACAAAGGATTAACTATTATAAATATTGGGACCCAGACCCCAAGACTTTAGATCACTTCTAGGAATCAAGACGGACCTTTGCCGAGGAGAAGAAACCAAGGAAGCTGAAGGATTTGACTGCCCCTGTGCCAGTGTGCTATTTTCTGGGGTTGGCCTGCAGTGGTTACTTTATTGCCAAGGAAAGGGGAAAGAACTTTTATTGAACTTTCATCATCTTGAAGAAGAATCTCCAAGGGCTTGAACTGTGCTTGCCTCCTGCTGAAGTCTCAGGGATACAAGACTTCACTACCAGCTCCCCCCTGAATTCCCTTGCTGGGGAATCTGTCTGCAGAAACCTGCGTATTGTTGGGAGTTGGAAGCGCGACTCAACGAGAAGAAGCGTGACGCCGTCGCAGCTGTTGCCGTCGAATCAATGGAGAAGCGTGTCGCCGCCGCAGAGGTCGCCGCCGCATCACCGGAGAAGCGTGTCTCCATTGCAGCTGTTTGTCGTCGCATCACCGGAGAAGCGTGTCGCCACCGCAAGGGTCGTTGTCGCATCACCGGAGAAGCGTGTCGCAGGGCCTGTCGAGGCTCAGAAGTTACAGAGTTTGCCGCACGGCCTTCGGGCGTGCACGCATCGCCTTCATGTCGTTGCTTCGCATCAAGGGCGCCATCTTCTTGCATCGCACCGGATCATCGCAACGCATCGAAGCGCCATTTTGTCGCATCGTCACCGGAACGCAGTAAGAGATCGACGCATCACCTCCTCTCCGGTAAGGAACAGATGCATCGCCTACTTTGCGCAAGCACTGAGGAACAGAAGCATCACCTCCCCCGAAGCAAGGAACCGACGCATCACCCTCCCTGCGAACCTTTGGTTTGTTTTGCGTTACGCATTTGAGGTACCTTTGTGGGAAACGTGTCGCATTTACCATCAACTTGAACTAAGCTATTTCTACCATCTTTAAGTCTATTTTTGATTACAGTATTGTGGATTTTTGTTGTTTTGGTCTTGTGTTAAGTCTATATAAAGAATACTTATTTTTATAAAAACTGTGTGGTGTCCATCTGTAGTGTTTTCACTGTATTACTGTATGTGTTCACAAATGCTTTACACACTGCCTCTGAGATAAGCCTGCCTGCTCGTGCCAAGCTACCAAGGGGGTGAGCAGGGGTTATTTAGGAGTGTAGCCCCCTTACTCTGACTAGAAGCAAGGGTCCCTACTTGGTCAAAGGTACCTACCTCTGCCCACTAGAGACCCCCAGTTCTAACAGATCCCATAAGGAACAGGGTCAAGACTGATTTGCACATGGCTGGGTCCAAACTGGGGTGGTGAGCAAAAAAATGGTGGATTAAACCCAGATCCTTGTGACTGGGGGTGAATGTTTGCATTGTCCAGCATTCCGTCCATCAATTGTTTCTTTTCCATATGTCGCCCTAAGTGGGAAGGGTATGCCCATGCTCACTACACCACTGGATTCAAGCTAGCCTGGCTGAAGAAGGGTGATGCCCTGAAAACGGTCCCAGGATGCTTGTTTCCGGTCCAGGGAGGACCTGGCTTGGCAGTTCGGGCTGGACTGTTCCCATAAGGAACAGGGTCAAGACTGATTTGCATATGGCTGGGTCCAAACTGGGGTGGTGTGGTGAGCAAAAGAATGATGGATTAAACCCAGATCCTTGTGACTGGGGGTGAATGTTTGCATTGTCCAGCATTCCGTCCATCAATTGTTTCTTTTGCATTAGGAATCATGGACACTGGGGTCCAATAAGGAGTATTTTCTGTCGGCCACCGCGCCCACTCAGTGCTTTTACTATTGCGTCTCTGATATGAGTCGTGCTAATGTAATAGTTTGACACAACTATGGCCAATAATAGGTTTTCTTTCAAATGTGCTAACTTAACAATGACCTGGAGAACCCTCATCCAGCTCAATGGTGCTCCGTTTATGGAACGTAGTCGCCTTATGTGACACTTGCACATAGTACACAGTACCTTAGAGCTAGATTTAGCTTCTACAACCCAGCCAGACATTTACGCTCCACCAATAAATTGCTAGTTGTGGTACCAAAGTACCAGCACCAAAGGTCAGGAGGCAGATTACTAGCTTTTCTGGGCGCCTCAACATGGAACCAGCTCCCGATGGAGCTACGCTTAGTTGGTAACTCATTGCTGTTCAGGAAGAAACTTAAAACTTGGCTCTTTGTGCAATTCTAACCTTCACCCGCCCGACCTCTCTATGTCTGCGCCGGGACACTCTTGGGAGTAGCTGCGCACATTATAAATCCCCTATCATATCATATCATACTCTTCAGCAGTAAGAGTCCCTCGGAGGGTGTAGTAATAACGCTCTGGAGTCCAATGGAGATTTCTTCAGCCTTTTTTGAGGCAGCTCCAGACGTGCTTCCCGGAGGCAGCTGGTTTTTATCTGACCCCAGGAACCAGAGGAGTTCACGCCGTAACCTTCTATCAGCCGACATTCAGGGTCCACTCAAAGCTACAACACAGAGCATTTACAGCCTCCATTCACCTCTGGTGCTGCTGTCGGTCTTCGAGCAGGCTACTGAATGTATTCACAAGCTCATCTGTAGACCCACCTCTGAAGGGACCACTATTCAGATACAAAATGTGAATGAAAGTGCTTGAAATGAACAATTTTGCCAATATCTCTTTATATTCATGAAACCCATTACATTTCTAGCTTTAAGAAGTTAGCCTGCAGCTCTGTTTATTAGTGAAAGTATGCTAGTGCCATGCTGTGCTATACTGGGTCACTGTGTGTTACTACAGGATGTAGTGTCTGGTAAATAAAAAATGCTGCAACTCTTTTGGTTTCTACTGTACACAGTAGGTATGTGACGTAAGTGTTGGAAAGATGAGTTGAAGGCAGGCTTAGAATGTTGAATTCTAACTTACACGCACCAGAATAAAGACGTGTACAACCACTCTCCATGTGTGGCTTGGTTATCGGCAAGTACCTGGGCTGGCAGGATGCTACAACTGGCGATGAGATAGGGGGTACAAAGCCCAAACACTGAAAAGGCTCTTCCAGAGAATTTGCTGTGGTCCAGCAAGCTGCTTGTGCATGCTGTAGTCGAAGTGCAGAATTGACGCTGGCACCGGTGGAGTCACAGCGCAATGCCAGCCTCTATAAAATGCTTAAAGATAAAGAAAGTGACATTGAAACTCTACGTGTTGGTGGCCAGGCACTGACTGAAATGGCCACAAATAAAAGGTACTGGCCATTACACAAATTAATGCCATACGCTACACGGACTAGGTATGCTAAAGGCGGCTACAACCAGGTTAGAAAAGCAGCACACAGCAATATTTCACTACAAATCAAATTGAAATTAATGTGCTACAAAGCAGAGATTAACCAGATGTTTGTGAAGAAACATTTGAGCACAAGCCGACCAATGTTACCTGCTTTCATGGACTTGTAGTGTACAAAGATTTTTGTAGGTATGCACATATGGGACTAGTTGAATGTGAGGAAAAATCAACATGAAAAAGCACCACAAACATTGATCGAAGATCACTCTAAAGATAAACGAGTATTCAATACCATTCATAATTGACATCGGTGCGTCAATAAATATCATGCCTGAGGAGAAGTAGCAAGAATTATCTCTGTTACCACAACTTACGAAGTCAAAGACTAAAGTATACACATGGACTGCCTCAAAATCCTTAAAGAGTCAAGGTTCGTTTATAGCCATGATGAAGCATAAGAAAACTGTGGTACTAGGTCCTATTCATGTACCCCAGGAAGAGCTTCTTTTGCCTGTTTGCTGAGTTTCAACACTTCTGGTGATATGGGGCTGGTGTCAGTGAACTACAATATGAATGCTGATCATAACCCGTCCTCCAAGATCTAAATCAGGCCCTTAAATCATTGCTTAAGCATGACATTATTGAACACTCCACTGGTCCGACACCATGAGTTTCTCCCATTGTAGTAGTGCCTAAAAAAGAAAGTGAAGGATCTGTACACATATGCGTTGACATGCGTCAGCCCAACAAGGCAATTGAGAGAGAGAGAGAGAGACATCCCAGTCTGCATATTGCTGATATGGTTATTCAATTAAATGGTGCGAAGTTCTCCTTTTGGCGTGACCTAAATAAAGGATATCACCATTTGGAACATGAAAAATATCCAGGTGCATTACAATATCTTCTGCTCATATTGGTTTGTTTCACTGTAAGCGATTGAGTTTTGGTATATCCTCTGCCGCAGAACTTTTCCAAGACGCCGTTTGACGTATTATGCAGCCTGTAGTAAATGCATTTAACTATAGTTATGACATATTTATTTTTGGAGCCACTCATAAAGAACATGATAAAGCTCTCATGCAAGTATATCGTTTGCTGAATGAGGCAGGCTTAACTATGAATGCTGACAAATGTGAATTCCACAAGAAAAGCTGGACATTCTTTGGCCATGTCTTTTCTGATGGGGGTATGAAACCTGATCCAGCTAAAGCTCAAGCGTTGTCTACTGCAAATCCTACAGAGAACATTTCTATGTTACAATCGTTTCTTGGAACGGCCAACTACTGTTCTAGATGCATACAAGACTTTGCTGCGGTCAGTGCACCATTATGAGAACTAACGAAAAAAAATTGTCTTTTAATTGGTCGCGAGAATGTGAGAAGAGCTTCCAAAAGATCAAGCAAGCTACTGAGAGTGCCACTGAAATGGCCTACTTTGATCCCAAACTTCACACAGAGGTGGTTGTTGACGCTAGCCCTGCCGGGTTAGGTGCAATCCTTGCACAGCAAAACGGACAACCAAATGCCGGAGACATATTGTGGCATACGCCAGTAAAAGCCTGTCACAAATGGAATGTGCTTACTCGCAACCTGAGAAAGACAGTTTGGCAATGGCCTGGGCTTGCAAATATTTCCATGTGTTTTTGTACGGAAAGCCCTTCACAGCAGAGACTGATCATCAAGCACTGTTGACGATATACGACAATCCAAAAGCCAAAATGCCTCCTAGAATTGAATGTTGGGGTTTTAGGTTACAAGAAAACAACAATACGATTCTTCATCGTCCAGGGAAAGATCAGAATACGGCTGATTATTTTTCAAGAGTGCCATTGCAGTGCCCTTGTGCCCCATCTAAGAAAGCGATGGCCTACATCAATTTTATTGTGAAATCGAGCCTCCAGCTGCCATGTCTTAAGAACAAATTTCACTGCCACAAGCCAAGATAGTGACATGTTAAAGTTAAAAGACATCATTGCGCATCAATCATAGAACCAGCACTCTAGAACTCTCACTAATGACAGTATTTGAAGTTCAAAAATGTAAGAGATGAACTGTCAGTGACTGAAGAAGGCCTCATTCTGTGAGGTACACAAATTGTTATTCCCAACAGTCTCCGACAACAAGTAATCGACGTTGCCCATGAGGGACATCGAGGAATAGTTGCCACTAAGAGAGCTCTCCGTGATCGAGTCTGGGTTTTGTATCTTGACAAAGGGTCCAAAAAAATTGAAGACCTGTCACATATGCAACTTTCTTTCGTCTCAAGTTTTTAGCACCCTTTGAACATGTCCGAATTGCCGCATCATGCTTGGGAGGAAATTGCTATTGATTTCTTTGGTCCTTTTGACAATGGACATCCTCTTCTAGTTAATGTTGATAAATACTCCTGTTTTCCATTGGTAGAAGACCTTTCCTTCACTAGACATGAAAAGGTCATTCAAAAATTAGATGGCATCGTTGCGACATGGGGTGTACCTGCAATCTTAAAATTTAACAATGGCCCACCTTTTAATTGTGAAGAATTCAAATACTTTCTAAATCATCTCAATATAAAGCATCAGAAAAGCACTCCTCTTTGGTCGTAGGGCAATGGCCTGGTAAAACGGTTCAGAAGTACTCTAAAGAAAGCTGTTCAGTGTGCTGCATAGGAGAAGCTGGACCTCAAAGCTGTTTTAAACACTACACTTCGAGCTTACCATTCGACCCCTCACGCAACGACAGGGGAAAGACCTGCAACTCTCATGTTTGGAAGAGCTGTGACGACCAAGCTGCCCAAATGGACCAACCTTAGATCCAAGAATGAGGAAGACATTCATACTACGGACTTTGGTCGCAAACAGAAGATGAAAATATATGCTGACAGACGACGTCATATAAAAGATGTCATCTTATCAGGAGGAGATCGAGTGTTTGTCAGACAGCCCTGAAAAAGAAAGTCTGATGCTCCTTTTTAGGCTGAACCCTTTACTATCACTAACACCAAAGGACACATGGTGACTGCCCATCGTCCTGGGAAGTCCCTTACGTGAGACTCCTCTCATTTTTGACATGTGGCCCATCACTCTCCAAACATCAATCTCACGGTAGAGACTGGGTCCAGGCAGACTGTTGGTGACTCCGTGTCTGCTGCTAATTCCACCTCACCTGTGCAGATCCCTGACACTTCGACTGCCAGTTACCGGCTTCCAGTGACCCAATCAGGATGTGTGATTCAGGCACCACAACGATTAATTGAAGAATTGTAATTGGCTGTATATCTATGATTATCTGTGTATTTTAGTCATGTATGTATTTTGTGTATTTATTTATTTACTTATTTATCTACTTTGAAAAAGGTGTAACTCTTTTGGTTCCCGCTGTACACCGTAGGCCTCTGACATAAGCGCTGGAGAGATGAGTTGAAGGCAGGCTTAGAATGTCGAGTTCTGACTTACATGCAGCAGAATATAGACATGTACAACTATTCTCCATGTGCGGCTTGGTTATTGGCGAGTACTTGGGCTGGCAGGATGCAACACAGGACACAAAGGACGGATGCACTCTAATGGGGCATTATCATACCGCAGGTGATGGGTGTTTTCAGGTGTAATGATTGCATTCTGTCAGCAGAGAGACCTTTACCTAAGGTGAAGCCCTGATGGGGTTGTGATCATCTCTGTGTCACAGTAATATAATGGAACCATCTTTATCCTGATCCTCTTCGGCTTCTTCAGAGAGATGCGAGTATCAGGACTGAAGTGCATGACACGGAATGAACCCTTCAGAGGTGTGGGGGCAATTGTGTTTGTTTTGGAGACACCTGTGAAGAATTGTATTAATTCAGAGGGATTATATGTAACTACACAATTATGTCAATTTCACCTGAGTTTGGGAGTTACTTTGTTAAATTTACCTTTATTTTTGTCTGTTTTGCCAGTTCACTCACACGCTGTTGTCCACGTGGACCCTGTTCTTTGTGTAATGGAAGCTCCCATCAGTTGTTGTGCCGCTGCATTGAGGCAGAGTTGAGCCAGCGCTGGGGCTTTGCACTGGGACTGGTTCATCACCGGGGGAGCTGTCTGATGACTTGGGGCTGAGCCAAGGAGTTTGGAGCTGCACCTGGGTATGAAAGCTGTGCCAGGCACGGAGGGCTGTGCCTGCACCGGTGATGCCACATCTGGGTATGAAAGGCTGTGCCAGGCACGGAGGGCTCTGCCTGCTCCGGAGATGCCACATCTGGGTATGAAAGGCTGTGCCAGGCACGGAGGGCTGTGCCTCCTCCGGTGATGCCACATCTGGGTGTGAAAGGCTGTGCCAGGCACGGAAGGCTGTGCCTGCACAGGTGATGATGACACATCTGGGTATAAAAGGCTGTGCCAGGCAAGGAGGGCTGTGCCTGCACCAGGGATGCTACATCTGGGTATGAAAGGCTGTGCCAGGCACGGAGGGCTGTGCCTGCACCGGTGATGCCACATCTGGGTATGAAAGGCTGTGCCAGGCAATGAGGGCTGTGCCTGCACCAGGGATGCCACATCTGGGTATGAAAGGCTGTGCCAGGCACGGAGGGCTGAGCCTGCACCGGTGATGCCACATCCGGGCATTAAATGCTGTGATTTGGCATATGATGTCTGTCTGGTATATGATGGCTGCATCTGCACCTAAGAGATATCACGGCTGCACCCATGACAGTGAAGGAATATCATGGCTGCACCATAGTTAATGTATGGGCACTAATTACACTAGATCTATACCTGCCTTTGTCACCTTTTATTCATGGTTCACAAATTGTTCAGTTGTGCACGTATTTAGCTTTTTAACTTTAATTGTGTCACTATTTGTTATGTCATCAATCTAGCAGTCATGTGACGCCTCTTCTTGTGATGTCACCTGTGTCAGAGCTCATGTGATGTCACTTCCTGCATGTCACTGAGGTATCAAAAGGAGCGTGATGTCACTTTTGCTACCCCTAGCATATCAATGAATCAACGTCCATGCCTAGATATTTAAAAAAATCTCTGAAGGAAATCAAACAGCAGTGAAAGACGAAAGGATTGCATCATCACATTAAATCTAACCAAATATAGAGACATTGGACTGTTTAAAAAACAAAACAAAAAAACAACAGATGTTTCTATTCACTGGAAAGAAAACTAATCACTGAAAAAAGTGTTTTCTAAAGCATGAGTTCGATTCATGACATGACTAGGGATAAAACGTCACAATTAATTTAATTTAATGAAAGAATAATTGATGCACTTCAAGGCAGTGACGGGATCAAAACTCACAACATACAAAGCATTTCTTTCAAAGGAAACTTCCAAGTTTCCGAACCAATGTGCCAGCGCACTACAACTTTTTGTGCACTTATCTTTTTATTTACAAAAAAGGCACACAATTCCCACACGGGCAGAGCACACATTCAACGATGATGCTGTCAGAGGTACCCCGGTGAACAGCAGAACTGTCAAGCAGGAGCATGCGCAAAACATGCTTCCTGCACATAGCGCCGATCCACTGAGTAAGCGCTTTCATGTGTGGTCGCACCAACCGCCAAAACAGCACATCTTGATGAAAGATCCAATATTCTACAAATGAGGCACACACACGCTCCGTTCCAGAGGAAGCGTGAACACCTCATGAGTAGATAAAGTGAAAAATACCTGCAAGTAGGTAGGACATGCAGAACTGAAGCCGTGTCCACCTCCCCTCCAGCAGGGGGAGCGGTGACAGCACAACGGTCTCTAATTAAACAGATACACAGTGGCTTCTGCCTTCCAGCGGGGAGGGGAGCTGTGACATTACAAAGGGTATAGGATGAAGAATGTAGGATACCCCTCACACAAGCTTTCTGATCAATCAATCATGAAACATGCAAGTCCTGCAATAAAAACTTACTGCACTCTTTAGGGAATCACAGGGTACACATTCACCTAAGAGTTTTCATGCCACAATAGAAGAATCTGTTGCTATCTATCTCAGTATTACTCTTTTACCAGATTTGGGAAGATGAAAGGTGGAGTGAACTCACAGTGTTTTAAACCTGTGACCCCGAAGTCAAACACAGATCTCTGCAGTAGGTGCATTAGTACCCTGAGCAGTAGACTCTTCTTAATAAAAGAGGTGGACAGTCCGTAAAGTTGGGGTGACATCTTGGCACAGAAGCTATTCTCTGGTAAAGGGGACTATACACGAAGGTTGATGGAAATTCCACAATAGAATGTCCTCAGATTTTAGTATTTGCTCTGAAATTAGGGTTTTTTCACTACCACCCACCTCACAATCAGACCCGGTGAGAAACCAAAGCTAGAATTCATTTTATTTCTCAAGTACGCTCAGACACTTTGCTTTTCAGGCTTTTGTAAGGTCAGTATCTGGTGACGTCTAAGAGAGATGGCAGCCGAGATCAGGATTCTTCGTGTTGAGCACCTGCTTAAAAACTGGGGATGCAGAGGAGAATTGGGGTGTCTTCAACTCAGCGTCAAGGTGGAGAGAAACCGGACATCATTTAGAAGTTGCAGGGAGTGACGTGGAATGGCGAAAATGATGAGCAATGAAGTTACTGAATATTTAAACTGCCCGCTGTGTTATGATAAGTGACATCATTACTGGTATCTTACAGTAATACCATCACGGATTACCAGCAGCTGAAGGCTGTGGTGAAAAAAGGTGAAATATTGAGCTATGTTGACATGTTTTGGGGATTTTATCCAGCCTGTGCCAAAGGTTTCATAGACCGACTAGCAGCACAAACTAAGTCAACATGCCAACATGAGACAAAGAACCCGGTAGGTGGAAACCCACGCAACCCATGGAACATATACGTGAGGATGGTGCGTATTGGGTAACGATCAGACCTGTAAAACTCAGAGAGTGGACTCCAAACTTCTTTATCACCAAAAACAGACAAGCTCAAGAACCCACACTAAAAATATGCTTTTACGATTTTATTAAAATCAAAATCCTATCCTAGTGCTCACAATATGTAGAGTGGTTATCATACAAATAAACAAGATAGTGGCTGCAATATTTGATAGGAAGAAAAATAATAGAGAATATTGAAACATAATAATGGTGTCTCAATACTTCTTCTCCTTAATCCTCCTGCAGAGTCTCCTTCCCCTCCTCTGTCTGGGCTAACCTGAGCACTAGAAATGGCTTGAACGTTTCTCGGGTGGCCTTGCACACATCTGCATACCTTAATGCATTTACTGTTCCGTATGAAGCCAGCTGTTGTCTTTATTTCTGCGTTCAACAGTTGTGTGTCCTCTGGCAGGCCGATAAGCCCGTCGGGAGGGTCACTCAATGTGCCGGCCCCTGGCCTTCTGCATGATCTCTTAGCCTCCTCTGGAACGAAGGCGCCTCTCTGTCAAATAAAGCTCGTAGGCACCATATATACCTTTTAGTTTTATGTCTTTTATTGACGCTTCTCACATTAACAATAGACCACACTGGAGTGCTGTGCCTGGAGTCAGGAGTGCTGTGCCTGGAGTCAGGAGTCTGGAGTCAGGGGTGCTGTGTTTAGAGTCACAAGTGATCATTGGTGGAGTCAGGATTGCTGTGTTTGGAGTAAGGAGTGATCAGTGTTGGAGTCAGGAGTGCTATGTTTGGAGTCAGAAGTGCTGTGTTTGAAGTCAGAAGTGCTGTGTTTGGAGTCAGAAGTGCTGTGTTTGGAGTCAGGAGTGATCAGTGTTGGAGCCAGGAGTGCTGTGTTTGGAGCCAGGAGTGCTGTGTTTGGAGTCAGAAGTGCTGTGTTTGGAGTCAGAAGTGCTGTGTCTGGAGTCAGGAGTGCTGTGCCTGGAGTCAGGAGTCTGGAGTCAGGAGTTCTGTGTTTGGAGTCACGAGTGATCATTGTTGGAGTCAGGAGTGCTGTGTTTGGAGTCAGGAGTGATCAGTGTTGGAGTCAGGAGTGCTGTGTTTGGAGCCAGGAGTGCTGGGTTTGGAGTCAGAAGTGCTGTGTTTGGAGTCAGAAGTGATCAGTGTTGGAGTCAGGAGTGCTGTGTTTGGAGTCAGGAGTGCTGTGTTTGGAGTCAGGATTGCTGTGTTTGGAGTCAGGAGTGCTGTCTTAGGAGTCAGGGGTGCTGTGCTTGGAGTCAGGAGTCTGAAGTCAGGAGTGCTGTGTTTGGAGTCACGAGTGATCATTGTTGGAGTCAGTAGTGCTGTGTTTGGAGTAAGGAGTGATCAGTGTTGGAGTCAGGAGTGCTGAGTTTGGAGCCAGGAGTGCTGTGTTTGGAGTCAAAAGTGCTGTGTTTGGAGTCAGAAGTGCTATGTCTGGAGTCAGGAGTGCTGTGTCTGGAGTTAGGAGTGCTGTGCCTGGAGTCAGGAGTCTGGAGTCAGGAGTGCTGTGTTTGGAGTCACACGTGATCATTGTTGGAGTCAGGAGTGCTGTCATTGGAGTCAGGAGTGATCAGTGTTGGAGTCAGGAGTGCTGTGTTTGGAGTCAGGAGTGCTGTGTTTGGAGTCAGGAGTGCTGTGTTTGGAGTCAGCAGTGCTGTGTTTGGAGTCAGGAGTGCTGTGTTTGGAGTGAGGATTGCTGTGTTTGGAGTCAGGAGTGCTCTGTTTGGAGTCAGGAGTGCTGTGTTTGGAGTCACCAGTGCTGTGTTTGGAGTCAGGAGTGCTGTGTTTGGAGTCAGGAGTGCTGTGTTTGAAGTCAGGATTGCTGTGTTTGGAGTCAGGAGTGCTCTGTTTGGAGTCAGGAGTGCTGTGTTTGGATCAGGATTGCTGTGTTTGGAGTCAGGAGTGCTGTGTTTGGAGTCAGGAGTGCTGTGAGTGCTGTGTTTGGAGTCAGGAGTGATCATTGTTAGTTTCAGGAGTGCTGTGTTTGGTGTCAGGAGGGCTGTGTTTGGAGTCAGGAGTGATCATTGTTGGTGTCGGGAGTGCTGTGCTTGGTGTCAGGAGTGCTGTGTTTGGTGTCAGGAGTGCTGTGTTTGGAGTCAGGGGTGCTGTGTTTGGAATCAGGAGTGCTGTGTTTGGAATCAGGAGTGCTGTGTTTGGAGTCCAGAGTGCTGTGCTTGGAGTCAGGAGTGCTGTGCTTGGTGTCAGGAGTGCTGTGCTTGGTGTCAGGAGTCCTGTGTTTGTAGTTGTACTAGAGTCAGCATCATCTGTGATTGGAGACAGGAATCGCCGTACTGGAGTCTGAAGTAGAAGCAACTGTAAAATATTTATTGTTTGATGAATGCTCCAGTTAATTTTTTTTAAATGATTGTCCTAAGTACTCATGCTTGTAGTCAGGAATGCTTGTGCTTTGAGATAGCAGAGTGCATGCCGCGAATCAGGATTCACTGAATTTGATCCCAGAGTGCCTGTGCTTGGAGTTAGGAGTGCTTGTCCTATGTGTCAGGAGTGTCACTGCCTGGAGTTTTGAGTGCTTTATTATGTTAGAGTAGTGAGTGCTTGTGCTTTCAGTTACCAGAGTGCACGCCAGAGGTCACGATTCACTGAATTTGATTCAGGAATCGCGGTGTTTGACTTTAGGTCAGACTACCTGTTCAGGAGCCCTTGGTGAGTGTGCTTTGACTCAAGATTTAGAGGCACTGAAGTCACGAGTGTCTGTGCATGGAGTCTGTACTAGTTCTATTGGAGTCAAGCTGTACTGGACGTGAGTGTGCTTTAGGCAGGAGTGTCTATGCTTGAGTTAGGGGTGTCTGTAAGTAATTGTGCTTGGAATCAGGAAGGAATGTCAATGCTTCGAGGTAGGATTAGCAGTACTGGAGTCAGGAGGTATCGTGCTTGTATTAACTGTACCTGAGTCAGGACCATCTGTGCAAGGACTCCGGAGTAGCTATGTTGGAGTTAAGCTGTACTGGTCACAGGTGTGACTGTGCTTTAGGCAGGAGTGCCTGCGCTTGGAATTAAAAGTAATTGTACTTGGAATCAGGATAGAATGTCTATGCCTGGAGTCAGGATTAGTCTCATTGGAGTCAGGAGGGATCGTGCTTGGAGCCAGGAAAATCTGTGGTTGTATTAACTGCACCTGAGACAAGAGTAACAATGCTTGGAATCAGGATTGCCTGTGGTTTGGTGAGGAGTGCTTGTGCTTTGATGAGGAGTACCTGTGCTCCAGTGAGGAGTGCCTGTGCTGTGGTGTGTCTGTGCTCTGGGTAAGGAATGCCTGTGATCTGGTGAGTAGTGCCTGTGCTCTGGTGAGGAGTGTCTGTGCTCTAGAGAGGAGTGCCTGTGCTGTGGTGAGGTGTGCCTGTGCTGTGGTGAAGAGTGTCTGTGCTCTGGTGAGGAGTGCTCGTGCTCTGGCGAGGAGTGCCTGTGCTACGGTGAGGAGTGCCTCTGCTCCAGTGAGGAGTGCCTGTGCTCTGGTGAGGAGTGCCTGTGCTTCGGTGAGGAGTGCCTCTGCTCCAGTGAGGAGTGCCTCTGCTCTGGTGAGGAGTGCCTGTGCTTTGGTGAGGAGTGCCTCTGCTCCAGTGAGGAGTGCCTGTGCTCTGGTGAGGAGTGCCTGTGCTTCGGTGAGGAGTGCCTGTGCTTTAGTGAGGAATGCTTGTGCTCTGGTGATGAGTGCCTGTGCTCTGGTGATGAGTGCCTGTGCTCTGGTAAGGAGTGCCTGTGCTCTGGTGAGGAGTGCCTGTGCTTTGGTGAGGAGTGCCTGTGCTTTGGTGAGGAGTACCTGTGCTCCAGTGAGGAGTGCCTGTGCTGTGGTGTGTCTGTGCTCTGGGTAAGGAATGCCTGTGATCTGGTGAGTAGTGCCTGTGCTCTGGTGAGGAGTGTCTGTGCTCTAGAGAGGAGTGCCTGTGCTCCGGTGAGGAGTGCCTCTGCTCCAGTGAGGAGTGCCTGTGCTCTAGTGAGGAGTGCCTGTGCTTCGGTGAGGAGTGCCTCTGCTCCAGTGAGGAGTGCCTGTGCTCCGGTGAGGAGTGCCTGTGCTGTAGTGAGGAATGCTTGTGCTTTGGTGAGGAGTGCATGTGCTCTGGTGATGAGTGCCTGTGCTCCGGTAAGGAGTGCCTGTGCTCTGGTGAGGAGTGCCTGTGCTATAGTGAGGAATGTTTGTGCTCTGGTGAGGAGTGCCTGTGCTGTGGCGAGGAGTGATTGTGCTCTGGTGAGGAGTGCCTGTTCTCTGGTGAGGAGTCCCTGTGTTCCGGTGAGGAGTGCCTGTGCTCCGGTGAGGAGTGCCTGTGCTCTGGTGAGCAGTGCCTGCGCTCGCTGTGTGACATGACCGCGATTGTAATTAGGATTAGCCATGAGTGATAGACTTTGAGTCAGGGTTAGCTGTACTGAACTCAGGAGGGTTTATGCTTGGGTCAACAGTGCCATTATTGTGAGGCAGCTGTGCCTGTACTTGGCTCCAGGAGTGCCAGTGCTTGGAGTCAACAGTGCCTGCTCTTGGAGTCAGCATTAAAAACACTGGAGTCAGAAGTGCTTGTGTTTGGAGCCAGAAGTGACAGTACTTAGAGTGAGTAGTTCCTGTGCCTGGAGTCGGCAGTGACAGCACTTAGAGTGAGTAGTTCCTGTGCCCGGAGTTGGCAGTGACAGTACTTAGAGTGAGTAGTTCCTGTGCCTGGAGTCGGCAGTGACAGTACTTAGAGTGAGTAGTTCCTGTGCCTGGAGTCGGCAGTGACAGTACTTAGAGTGAGTAGTGTATTAACACTCAAAAATGAATGTCTTTTTTTGGTGTAAGTGTCCATTATCATGATGAACGTGTGCACCAAAATTTCTATGTTCATTGCATTTTTATCACTGATGTTTGCACTGTACAACTATGTTATTTAAATAAGATTTTGTCTTTACTGTCAAAAATCTCATTAAGAATATGTATCTCACATTTCCTCATTAACATTGTTATCAAAAGAATAATAATGCCAGGACAAACTTTGTAAAATTAAAAAATTGTTATTAATAAATTCTCTCATATAAAAAATCTTTATTTACAGAACATAATCCAGTTAAAAAAAAGTATGCTCATTATATTTAAGTACTTTTGTAAATTGTAAATTTTCAAGTTTTATTTTCCATTGTTTAACAGATTTTAACATTTCTTGAACTCTTTATATACATAAATATGTTATGTTATATAGATTTATACAGCGCACAGCTACTCCCAAGAGTGCCCGGCGCTAAAAGACAAGACGCACCTACGGATAAGACCTATTCAGATTGTGGGAAAAGTCAAGTCTTCAATTTTTTTTAAAGATGAGGAGGTCTCGTGTTAAACTAGCTCCCTAGGGAGCTTGTTCCAGTTAACCAGCCCTAGGTAAGAAAACAATCTGCCGCTCGTTCTGAGCTCGCAGATACGTCAAACTTTGGCCAAGTGTTCAGAAGAGGAATGCAAGGTGCGGGCAGGGATGCAGTCATGGATCCTCTCTTTCAGATAGCTGGCACCTGAGCCGTGCAGGCTTTATGCATTAAACCATGGCATGGAATCATATCCTCTTTCTTATTGCAGCCAATGAAGAGCCTCTAAATGAGCGGTCAAGTGTGATCTAGGGGGGAGCTTAAGTAGCAGCCGAGTTCTGAACCACCTGAAGTCTACACAAAAGTTACTCCCGGAGGCCAAGGTAAAGGGTATTAAAAGTCTAGTCTAGAGGTTATTAGCGCTTGGCTGACCGTTTTGATAGCAGACTCTGACAAAAGGGGCAGACATTTTTTCAAGAGCCTATCAGAGCCTGAATCTGTGGTTGAAAGGAAAGGGTACTATCAAATTTAATGTCTGAATTCCTTACCGAGCTCTGTTGGGGGCCTGAGAGCGGGACATCCTTCAGCCAGCAAGATCTCCAAAGGTTAGTGGAAGAAGCACTGAAGAGCATGATCTCGGTCTTATCATATAACATTATTTTAACATACATTTTTAAGTATATATTAAATAAATTGATATATTTATGCTGTTTTTACATGTTTAATAATTGTTTTCATTTTTTTTATACATTTATTCAATATTTTTACAATATCTCCCATTCATTTCAATGGAGAGCCAATCTTTTTTACTTTAATTTAGCAGCCATTTGTTTCTTCCTCTAAGCTAAACGGTATAACAATGGTAATTTGTCTTAAAACTGAATTGTTGTTAAATGGCAATAATAAAATGTAGATTATGATAAAATGATAGCCATCTTGACTGCAAGCAGCAAGAAGAGAGAGCTTGTTGCTCCCAGTCAAGATAATTGTTAGGTTCCATGACATCTGATTGGGTATACATCTATGATGTCATGTGTTTAGCTTCATTATCCTTGTGTTTCTGGGTAATGTAGTTTTAGTGTTTCTTGGCTGCTATTAAAAATAAAGCAAGAAAAGCATGCATAATCGGAGCACCCGTTCTTGTAGTACAATCCTAATGAATTGGTAAGTAGACACTGCATTATGGTAACTACAATGTTTAAACAACTAAGCATTTGAATAGTTTTGGCAGATAGCTCATTACATAACGCCTCAGAATAGGGCAATCTGATTAACAGGATTCCAGATTTTAGGTTGTGCTATGGATGCAATATATATTTTCGTTCCACACTCATTCTTTGTACATATCGACCTTGTTTGCCTCTGTAGACTTTGGTTTACTGAGTACATAACAAAAGTTTTAAACTGCATCTGTAGTTTAGGGACAATTTACTTTTATTCATGTGGTCCTGGAATTCTGGTTTTGTGAGAATGGAAGGTATGTTTTGCATCATTTCAATCAGTTATAAACTATAAGGCATTGCACTGTAGTTGCCTTGGGGCTGAGCGTTTATTTTTTTATACAAAATCATTGATGCACTATTTTTTAAAACAAATCATTTGATTATATTTTCACAACTTGTGTACTTTTCCAAGAAAATGCTATTATCTTTTAATTATCATTGGATGTATAGGGAATATTGCTGGTTAGCTAAAGAGCACTTTATAGCCTGATTATCGAATTACAGGTTAATATGCATTCTTCCATAGAGCATTAGAACGCCAAATGGATAACTGTAAAGATATTCACATTTTTAGCTTTTTTTTTTCTTTTTGGTTCCAGAGTTAGAACATAAACCCTCTGAAGAAGGCTGTGAGATGTTATTAAGACAAAAAATTGAACATTTATTATTGACCCACATAAATATTGAGTTGGAAATATCATCATAAAGAAATATCATCTGCAAGAATATCATTGACAAGAATATTGATTTTAAGGTAAGGTATATTGCTGTTAAAAATATAGAAAGTGTTTCTATTGATTTCAAAAATATCTATGTTGTTAATATTGATGTTTAAACTATTGTTGTTCATAATATTGATTTCTATTATTTTTAATTTATATTTTAAGTTAATATGTTATAAATTGTTTGTATACATATTGGTAATGTTTTTAATATAGTTGTAAAAATGTTAGTAGCTTTTAAAATAAATGTAATATATTTTTGTCATTTTAGCACTGTAGTGTGCTGTGTGGTTTATAGGGCTACAGCGTGAGAAGTGAATTCATTATAATTAATTAATAATTACTTTGTAATTTATTTTAATGATTTCATTGAAAATTGTATAATTATATATTTTTTTATTTAAGGTGTAGGTGTGGGTTGTGGGTTTTGTAGGGGTGGGAATTAAATGAATTATAATTAATTAATACATATTTATTATTATAATTAATTATTTAACTGATAATTCAGTATGTAAATTGTGTAATACATTTATTTTTACATTTTTTATTTGATGTAGTTTGCTATTTTTGTATGGGTAAAGGCATAAACCATGGAGTAATTTACACAACGCATTTTGCCGAACACGCGCCTTGCTCACGTGTGTATTATTAATCTGCTACTTTTAATTTATGTTATAATTTGCTACGTTTTGTAAACATAAAATATATATATATGTATACATATTAAATACTGGCGGTCGCCAGTAGATAGTTATAGTTAGGACCTATTTTCCATAGGAAATTCACAACATTCTATTTCCAATAACTTTGGCGCCAGTTGACGAATCTTCGCGAAATTTTCAAAACTCGTGGGGCGCTCCGGTCCGCTCCTATCCTGAAAGTTTCGGGGTGATTTGGCAAGCGGGGCCGAGAAAAAGGGGGTCCCAAAACGTGTTTTCCCCATGCAATTTTCCATAGGAACCTTTAATCGCAGCTACAGCCCGAACTGCTGAACGGAATTACACCAAATTTGGCAAAAGGTAGCCCTTGGTTCAGAGTCGTGCCTTTTGGTTAAATGGTGTAAATCTGTTCAGTAGTTCCTGAGAAAATCAAAAGTAAAATCACATATATATCTGGGCGGAGCCTAACCACACATGTCATTGTGAGATCTGATTGGCTGTCAGCACTTCATCCTGGAATTGCTGGCAGCCATCTTGGGACAAATATACATGATAGTACCCCATTGAAATGCATTGTAGTGAATCAAATATTTTGAGAGTTACCAAAAGGAGAACTATAAAGGGTGATAACAGACTTTAGTTACATTAGAATTCATTTGTTGATGGTACCATACTAATTTCAGGAATTGTGGTGTGTTCTAAGGTGATTTTACCCTGTGAAAAACCTTCTGCTGGGATATCATGAATCATGTTTGAGAGAAAACTATTTTCACATGCTTGTCCCATACAGTTTTGGAAGGTGCTCCAGAAGCTAAAATGAGAGCATATTTTCTGTAAATTCACATTATCTTTCTCAGTCATGTGAGAATGAAGTCTGACATTCTCAGTAAAACATGTACATCCAACAAGGGCAGAGACTGTCAGTTGATTCCTTTGTGTTCTACTGCAGCTTCCCAGAGTGTTCTAAAGAACAACTAGAGTGCTAACAGCCTTACTTATGACAAAAGTATGGCACACCTGAAGCCATCTTGATTGGAATAAACTGGTAACACTTAAAACATTTAATTTAAAAAGGAACAAAATGAGGGGGTTCATTTTGTCATAGAAATTATGGTTAGTGCTGTAGAAAGAAAAATTAGGACATGTTTCAAGTGTGAACTCAAATATCTTCCTGTTATATTTCAACAGGAGCAGCCTGCCAGTTGATGCCTTTGTGTTCTACTGCAGCTTCCCAGAGTGTTCTAAAGAACAACTAGAGCGCTAACAGCGTTACTTATGACAAAAGTATGGCACACCTGAAGCCATCTTGATTGGAATAAACCGGTAACACTTAAAACATTTAATTTAACCCCTTCGATGCTCACGACGGCCCCCGGCCGTCACGCGTCACGGTGGGCATGTGCGCACGACGGCCGGGGGCCGTCCGAATCCCGCCCACTAATAGAAACCCCCGCACAGCGCGAAAATTCGCCGCGCACGCAAGGGGTTAAAAAGGAACAAAATGAGGGGGTTCTTTTTGAAATAGAAATTATGGTTAGTGCTGCAGAAAAAAAAATTAGGGCATGTTTTAAGTGAGATCTCAAATCCTCTTCTATTTCATTAGAAAATTCTGACATGCAGACTGAAAGAATCACTTTCAATACCAGCAGCAGACTTCCAGTTAACTACCTGGTGAGCAGTAGCTTTACTACAGTGATCTAATGAGCAACTAGAGTGCTAACATTCTGAATTTATGGCAAATGTGAGACACATCTGAATGCCTTCTTGATGGAATCAAAGTAAAAAACTGAAAGCATTTCCTACTGAGGAGACTGCAGTAAATGAGGAAATTAGGAAACTTCATAACAAAGAAGTCTTCCAAGATGGCCACCAGAGAAAAAAGAGCCCAAATGTAGCACAAATATTACCCAGATGTAGCCCACATATAGCCCAATGACAAAAGTCTGCAAAACACTTTTTATTTTTAGTTTTTTGCAGTTTTATGTAGTGCAGACTGGTCAGGTATTGGAGCGTTGCATCTTAAAACATGACCCCTACACTACAAAAACACCACTGCACTACCCTAAACCCTAAAACACTACCCCCAGCACGACCCCCTACACTACACAAGCACCACTGCACTATACTAAACCCTAAAACACTACCCCCAGCATGACCCCCTACACTACACAAACACCACTGCACTACCCTAAACCCTAAAACACTACCCCCAGTACGACCCCTACACTACCCAAACACCACTGCACTATCCTAAAACATGACCCCTACACTACACAAACACCACTGCACTACCCTAAACCCTAAAACACTAACCCCAGCACGACCCCCTACACTGCCCGAACACCACTGCACTGCCCTAAACCCTGAAACACCAGCCCCTGCACGACCCCCTACACTGCCCGAACACCACTGCACTACCCTAAACCCTGAAACACCACCCCCAGCACGACCCCCTACACTGCCCGAACACCACTGCACTGCCCTAAACCCTGAAACACCACCCCTTCACGACCCCCTACACTGTCCAAACACCACTGCACTGCCCTAAACCCTGAAACACCACCCCCAGCACGACCCCCTACACTGCCCGAACACCACTGCACTGCCCTTAACCCTGAAACACTACCCCCAGCAAGACCACCTACACTGCCCGAACACCAGTGCACTGCCCTAAACCCTGAAACATCACCCCCAGCAAGACCCCCTACACTGCCCGAACACCACTGCCCTAAACCCTGAAACACCACCCCCAGCACGACCCCCTACACTGCCCAAACACCACTGCACTAAACCCTGAAACACTACCCCCAGCACGACCCCCTACACTGCCCGAACACCACTGCTCTGCCCAGAACCCTGAAACACCAGCCCCAGCACGACCCCCTACACTGCCCGAACACCACTGCACTGCCCTAAACCCTGAAACACCAGCCCCAGCACGACCCCTACACTGCCCGAACACCACTGCACTACCCTAAACCCTGAAACACCACCCCCAGCACGACCCCCTACACTGCCCGAGCACCACTGCACTGCCCTAAACCCTGAAACACCAGCCCCAGCACGAACCCCTACACTGGCCGAACACCACTGCACTGCCCTAAACCCTGAAACACCAGCCCCAGCACGACCGCCTATACTGCCCGAACACTACTGCACTGCCCTAAACCCTGAAACACCATCCCCAGCACGACCCCCTACACTGCACGAACACCACTGCACTGCCCTAAACCCTGAAACACTACCCCCAGCAAGACCCCCTACACTGCCCGAACACCACTGCACTGCCCTAAACCCTGAAACATCACCCCCAGCAAGACCCCCTACACTGCCCGAACACCACTGCCCTAAACACTGAAACACCACCCCCAGCAAGACCCCCTACACTGCCCGAACACCACTGCACTGCCCTAAACCCTGAAACACCACCCCCAGCATGACCCCCTACACTGCCCGAACACCACTGCTCTGCCCAAAACCCTGAAACACCAGCCCCAGCACGACCCCTATACTGCCCGAACACCACTGCACTGCCCTAAACCCTGAAACACCAGCCCCAGCACGACCCGCTACACTGCCCGAACACCACTGCACTGCCCTAAACCCTGAAACACCACCCCCAGCACGACCCTCTACACTGCCCGAACACAACTGCACTGCCCTAAACCCTGAAGCACCAGCCGCAGCACAACCCCGTACACTGCCCGAACACCACTGCACTGCCCTAAACCCTGAAACACCAGCCCCAGCACGACCGCCTACACTGACCGAAAACCACTGCACTGCCCTAAACCCTGAAACACCAGCCCCAGCACGACCCCCTACACTGCCCGAACACCACTGCACTGCCCTAAACCCTCAAACACCAGCCCCAGCACGACCCCCTACAGTGTCCGAACACCACTGCACTGCCCTAAACCCTGAAACACCACCCCCAGCAAGACCACCTGCACTGGCCGAACAACACTGCACTGCCCTAAACCCTGAAACACCACCCCCAGCACGACCCCCTACACTGCCCGAACACCACTGCACTGCCCTAAACCCTGTAACACTACCCCCAGCAAGACCCCCTACACTGACCGAACACCACTCCACTGCCCTAAACCCTGAAACATCACCCCCAGCAAGACCCCCTACACTGCCTGAACACCAGTGCCCTAAACCCTGAAACACCACCCCCAGCAAGACCCCCTACACTGCCCGAACACCACTGCACTGCCCTAAACCCTGAAACACCACCTCCAGCACAACCCCCTACACTGCCTGAACACCATTGCTCTGCCCTAAACCCTGAAACACTAGCCCCAGCACGACCCCTACACTGCCCGAACACCACTGCACTGCCCTAAACCCTGAAACACCACCCCCAGCATGACCCCCTACACTGCCCGAACACCACTGCACTGCCCTAAACCCTGAAACACCAGCCCCAGCAAGACCCCTACACTGCCCGAACACCACTGCACTGCCCTAGACTCTGAAACACCAGCCCCAGCACGACCCCCTACACTGCCCGAACACCACTGCACTGCCCTAAACCCTGAAACACCAGCCCCAGCATGACCCCTACACTGCCCGAACACCACTGCACTGCCCTAAACCCTGAAACACCAGCCCCAGCATGACCACCTACACTGCCCGAACACCTCTGCACTGCCCTAAACCCTGAAACACCAGCCCCAGCACGACCCCCTACACTGCCCGAACACCACTGCACTGCCCTAAACCCTGAAACACCAGCCCCAGCACGACCCCTTCACTGCCTGAACACCACTGCACTGCCCTAAACCCTGAAACACCACCCCTGCACCACCCCCTACACTGCCCGAACACCACTGCACTGCCCTAAACCCTGAAACACCACCCCTGCACCACCCCCTACACTGCCCGAACACCACTGCACTGCCCTAAACACTGAAACACCACCCCTGCACCACCCCCTACACTGTCCGAACACCACTGCACTGCCCTAAACCCTGAAACACCACCCCCAGCATGACCCCCTACACTGCCCGAACACCACTGCACTGCCCTAAACCCTGAAACACCACAACCCTGCATGACCCCCTACACTGCCCGAACACCACTGCACTGCCCTAAACCCTGAAACACCACCCCCGCACGACCCCCTACACTGCCCGAACACCACTGCCCAAAACCCTGAAACACCACCCCCAGCACGACCCCCTTTACTGCCCGAACACCACTGCACTGCCCCAAACCCTGAAACAGCACCCCCAGCATGACCCCCTACACTGCCCGACACCACTGCCCTAAACCCTGAAACACCACCTCCTGCACGACTCCCTACACTGCCCAAACACCACTGCACTGCCCTAAACTCTGAAACACCACCCCCTGCACGACCCCCTACACTGCCCGAACACCCTGCACTGCCCTAAACCCTGAAACACCACCCCCAGCACGACCCCCTACACTGCCCGAACACCACTGCACTGCCCTAAACCCTAAAACACCACACCCAGCATGACCCCCTACACTGCCCGAACACCACTGCACTGCACTGCCCTAAACCCTAAAACACTACCCCCAGCACGACCCCTACACTACCCAAACACCACTGCACTACCCTAAACCCTAAAATACTCCCCCCAGCATGACCCCCTACACTACCCGAACACGACTGCACTGCCCTAAACCCTCAAACACTCCCCCGAGCATGACCCCCTACACTACCCAAACACCACTGCACTGCCCTAAACCCTAAAACACTCCCCCAGCACGACACCCTACACTACCCGAACACCACTGCACTGCCCTAAACCCTAAAACACTCCCCCAGCACGACCCCCTACACTACCCAAACATCACTGCACTGCCCTAAACCCTAAAACACTACCCCCCGCATGACCCCCTACACTACCCAAACACCAATGCACTACCCTAAACCCTAAAACACTACCCCCGCACGACCCCCTACACTACCCAAAGACCACTGCACTACCCTAAACCCTAAAACACTACCCCTGCATGACTCCCTACACTACCCAAAGACCACTGCACTACCCTAAACCCTAAAACACGACTTCCTACACTACGCAAACACCACTGCACTACCCTAAACCCTAAAACACTACCCCCAGCACGACCCCCTACACTACACAAACACCACTGCACTACCCTAAACCCTAAAACACTACCCCCTACACTCCACAAACACCACTGCACTACCCTAAACCCTAAAAAACTACCCCCAGCACAAACCCCTACTCTATCCAAACACCACTGCACTACCCTAAACCCTAAAACACTACCCCCAGCAGTACCCCCTACACTACCCAAACACCACTGCACTACCCTAAACCCTAAAACACTACCCCCAGCAGTACCCCCTACACTACCCAAACACCATTGCACTACCCTAAACCCTAAAACACTACCCCCAGCAGTACCCCTACACTACCCAAACACCACTGCACTACCCTTAACCCTAAACCACTACCCCCAGCATGACCCCCTACACTACTCAAACACCACTGCACTAACCTAAACCCTAAAGCACTACCCCCAGCACGACCCCTACACTACCCAAACACCACTGCACTACCCTAAACCCTAAAACACTCCCCCAGCACGACTCCCTACACTACCCAAACACCACTGCACTACCCTAAACCCTAAATCTACCCCCAGCACGACTCCCTACACTACCCAAACACCACTGCACTACCCTAAACCCTAAATCTACCCCCAGCATGACCCCCTACACTACACAAACACCACTGCACTACCCTAAACCCTAAAACACTACCACCAGCACGACCCCCTTCACTACCTAAACACAACTGCACAATTAGTTACAGGCGTTGCAACGCAGGCCTGTGGTGCTTACTGGAAGTACCTGGTGGGCTAGTTGGGCCCCAGGGACCCTCAGGATTCAAGGTGACCTAATCCCCCAACTTAAAACGCACCACGGGGCGCGTTTTCACAGTGGTGAAGGGAGGGGGCGGGCCTCTGGTGACATGTGCGCAAACACGCCCTGTGGTGCGTTTTATGTTGGGGAATTAATTCCCCTTGAATCCTGAGGGACCCTGGGGGTCAACTAGCCCACCAGGTACCTTCAGTAAGCACAACAGAGTTGCGTTGCAGAGAGGTGAAAAAGGTGCGTGGCCTCGGAACGCCTCTCTGCAACTCAGCTCTGTGGTCCTAACTGTAGGTACCTGGGGGCTAGTTGTGCCCCAGGGACCCTCAGGCTTCAAGGGGACTTAATCCCGCAACTTAAAACGCGCCACGGGGCGCGTTTGCACGCATGTCACCTCAGGCCCCCCCTCCCTTCACCACTGGTCAAACGTGCCCTGTAGCGCATTTTAAGAGGTAGTTTTAATCCTCCTGCCCTATTATGTACTAGGGACTTACAGAGGAGGTCATGCTAATCACAGGGGTACCCCAATGCATAGTGTTCCCTCGTGTATGTAGGTGTTTTCACTGTATTCTAAGTGTCTTTTAGCATAGCACTGGCTCTGGTTAGTCAGAGTCAGTTACCACCAGTACCCGTCTGAAAAAGTTGTGGGCACAGGATGATTTTGCAACAAGGTCTCTTTCTGCTCCTCTGTTGGTTCTTCCTGCACATCTTTTGCTTCTTCCTGCACTTTTCTTCGTCTTTGTGGACTTCTGTTGCTTCTTTCTGCATTTCTTTTGCTTCTTTCTGTGCGTTTTTCTTCTTTCTTCACATGTCCTACCTCTGTAGGCATAGTTAGAAACTAGCATTTAAAAACCTTTGAAATTCACTTAAAAAATCATAGGTTTTGGGCACGTTATAGTTAGAAATTAGCATTTAAAAACCTTTGAAATTCACTGAAAAAACCATAGGTTTTAGGGACAGTTATAGTTAGTTGGACATTTCACTTATACAAAACCATAGAAATTCCCCCGTTATAGTTAGTTCAGCTAACTATAACTCGTGCCCCCGCAATGCACTGCTGATGACGTCACATATTACATCACTCATGACATGGTCAGTGACATCACTGATGACATCACTGATAACATCTCAAATGACATCACTGATGACATCACTGTTGACATCATCCATGTGATAATTTCATGCATCTTCTCACACCCTAATATAACTTTTGATACACCCACTCTAAATTACAGACTGCCATTCTCAAAACCATACACACTCCAATACCAATAACTACATACCCACTCACTGATTCTTAGGTCTACACACACACATCTACTCACTCACCCGTACAGTCACTCATACTTACAGTCACTCAGTACAGGACTATCATATGCACTCATACACCTATATAAACACTCACACACCACCACTCATCCATAGAGGTACTCACACAACTAGTCAGTCATGCAAAAAATTAATCACACACCCATTTACTCACCTATACAGTTATACACACACCAGCTCACTTATTCATACAAATACTAGCACATTCTTACGCTCTTATACAATAACTGATACAAGCACACACGCATCCATACAGCCACTCTCACAATCACACGCTCTCACTTATAGCCATTTAAATACTCTAACACACATATATACTGCCTTTTACATATGTAGTTACTCGCACATGTACCACTGAGATATACATTCACTCACTAACACACCCATACACACACTCACCCAAGCATTCCATCACAGATGCACTCTTGAAATCATGCCAGTGAATCATCAGTGAATCACCCACTCACACATCTATGTACAGAGTCACACACACCCCACCCACACAAACACTCAGGCAGCCATACAGATACTCAGAGAACCAATCAATAACCCATATAGACACTCATGTAGCTATTCGCAAATCCATGCATCCACTTACACACCAACAAACAGACGGATACAGACATTCACACAGTTTAGTCACTAACCCATGCATTCAGTAAGATACGTTTAATCACTCACTTGTAGAGTCAGTCACGCACGTACTAAATCATCCATTCAGACACTTATACACCCACTCATTCTTCAATACGCCTTTCCCTATATATATTAAACATATTTAAACTTTACAGAAACACACAGTCACTGGATGATGTAATCAGTGATGTCATCAGTGATGTCATTTGAGATGTCATCAGTGATGTCATCAGTGATGTCACTGACCATGTCATGAGTGATGTAATATGTGACGTCATCAGGAGTGCATTGCGGGTGCGCGAGTTATAGTTAGCTGAACTAACTATAACGGGGGAATTTCTATGGTTTTGTACGAGTGAAATGTCCAACTAACTATAACTGTCCCTAAAACCTATGGTTTTTTCAGTGAATATATATATACACATATATGTATGTACATATATATACATATACAATGTAGCAATTCCGGTTAGATAAAGGCTGTCTGCTGGGGCGGTCCAAGCACGGGTTACCGGCAACCCCACAACATTGCAATCTCCTTCCTTAGTCTCGGAAAGAAACTTGGACACCCAAGCACGGTGCAAAAAGGATTTTAATGGCTCCAGAAACAACGCGTTTCAGCTTTTGCCTTGATCACGCTCAGCAAGCATTTTACATTTACGCCATTATAAACAGTGCAAAAATGAAAATGGAAAAAGGACTGATTCAAACAGAAGTAAGTACTCCCATGCATTCCTGTGGCAGCCATCTTAGTGCAATGTCATATTGATCTTTACTCTTTCAAATGCCCCTAAAAATCAAAGGACAACTAATGACAAGATATTATAAGCAATGGTCTGACTTATAAATCAAAATGTTATTAATTACACCAGCATTTTCGTACACTTATTGTTCCAATTTTCTCAATTCATGGTCGAACAATCAATACATTGTGTAACCGAAAAAAAATGCCACACAAGTGATATACTCCTAGATTCAGTATGGTAACAACATAAATCATACTGTAACTGATATTGATATCCATATACAACCAAATACATATTTCCCAAATAGGCCTGTTGTCATTTATTGCATCAAGTTCATTCAATGACAACAAATGGGCACTTCATGATTAATGTCCAAAATCCCGCCCAAGTGGGCAAAATGATCAGAGAATAGCCGGTTAATAGTAGGTCATTATGCCAAGTGATAGGCTGCCAGGAACTCAAAGAAAACACTGCTTTTCCCTAGAAAAATAAAACAAAAAATATATAAATTTAAAATCTAAGACTTATTATACAGAAGCAGCGGCGATAAACATTCCAGTAATAAAATCACACAATATGTTTAGTTCTGCAAATGAACGGCCAATTCTTCACTTGAGTTCAAGCCTTTGGGCACCATGGTCTCGAAGTCAATATTATATCTTGACTCGTGTTTACGTAGTGAGAGTTCACGATTCCCACCCCTCACATTATTAAGCACTGCATCTATTACCACCATTTTAAGCTGTTTTTCATCCTGAAAATGGTGATCATGGAAATGCCGCGCTACGGGGTATTGTTTGTTATTATGCCGTATAGCACGAACATGTTCCAATACTCTCCTTTTTGCACGATGGATGGTACTACCAATATACAATTTATTGCAGGGGCAAATAAGAGCATATACGCAGTATGCAGTGTTGCAAGTCAGTGATTTTTTAATCACAAATTCTTTTTTGGGGCTGGCTAGTTCGAGTTTTGTGCAGTCTGTACTGTTGCTACAGGCTTTGCAGTTTCTACAACAGCGAAAGCCTGGACGTCCAGTACCCCCTGCCATAGTGCTACTGGTGATTAGACTTTGGCTTAACTCATCACGCAGCGAACAACTTTTTTTTTAAAGTTATCTGAGGACGATTAGTCAAACTTTTCTTCAAATTGTCATCTGTTAAAAGAATATGCCAATGTTTGTCCAGTATCTGACGCACATCATGGGCCTGACCTGAGAATGTAGTTATAAACCTCAAAGTGTCAGACTCAATTACTTGTCTCACTGGATGTAGCAATTCATTCCTGGTAACCTCCTCAACTCTCCTACACGCTTGTGATATGATGTTGTGACTGTATCCCCTCTCCCTGAAGCGTTGACACATGGTCTCTTTTTCAGCTTTGTATTTGGTTTCAGTACTGCAGTTGCGTTTGGCCCGCAACAGCTCTCCATAGGGGATACTGTATACCAGGTTCCGAGGATGGGAGCTAGACGCGCATAATATACTATTCCCTGCAGTTTTTTTATGGAACAGTTTAGTTTGCATAGTGTGATCCTCCACTTCTACGATCACATCCAAAAACTCAATGGTGGTCTTGCTAATGTGCTCTGTAAATCTCAGATTGTAGGTATTGTCATTAAGTTTCTCAATAAATCTACTAGCTGATACTACGTCCCCATTCCAAATGCAAAAAATTTCGTCAATAAACCGCAGCCACAGGACAACCTTGTTCTCAAATTCCTCCAGTTGTGAGGCCACCTGCTCCTCCCACCAGCCCATGAATAAATGTGCATAGCTGGGGGCTAAGCAGCTGCCTATCGCTGTGCCCTGTGACTGCCTGTAAATGACATCATCAAAGATAAAAAAATTGTTGGTTAAACAAAACTCTATCATGCTGACAATCATTTCGGAATGGTATAGCAGAGAAATAGACCGTTTCTTAAGAAAATGTCTAATGGCTTGCAGTCCCAGCTGATGCTCAATGCTCGTGTATAAGCTACTCACGTCTAAAGTGACCAACGTGTAATGATCCTACCAGTGGATGCCGTCAATCACTGTTAGAAAATGAGTAGTGTCCCTGAGATATGCAGGTAATCCGACCACAAAAGGTCTTAAATAGTGGTCAATAAATCTGGAGGTGTTTTCCAACAATGATCCCATGGAGGAGACAATCGGTCTCCCGGGGGATTGATGGGGTCTTTATGAAGTTTGGGCAATAGATATAAAATAGGAATTTTTGGATGTGGGCATTTCAGATAGTTGTATTCTTCCCACTCCAAAAGTCCTCTTTCCCTCCACTCAACCAGCATTTCACCAAAACGCATGTTTGATTTCACAATTTCGGTCATATTGGAGATACAATAACAGTTTACATCCTTAAGTTGTCTCAGCCCTTCTGATAAATATTTGTCTTTGTCTAGGACAACAACATTACCGCCTTTGTCAGACTGGCGTATAACAATAGAGCTGTCTGATTTTAGATTTTCCAATGCTAATATCTGGTCCAGTTTAAGATTTTTTTTATAAGAGGGAGTTTTCTTGTACCTAATTCTTTTTAAGTCATTCAGTACACCCCTCTCAAACACCTCTATGGCATCACATTGGACATTGGGTAAAAACACAGATTTAGGTTTGAACTTACTGCCTGGATTAATGCCTAATTCCAGCTCAAAATCCTGTGAATTCAAAGTTGCATTATCAATGTAGGTTACATCATTCTCCAAAGATGCCAAAATATGCAAAGTCTCAATATCCTCAATGTTTAGATTATTCAATGGTACAATCCCCACCCCATCACCACTCCTGCAGTGTTGTGAGTCGAACCATTTTTTAACTTCAACTTTCTGGAAAAATAAAATAAATCTATTCTTGTCTGTGCAAAATTCAGATTACTCGAGGGACAAAATGACAAACCTAAAGCTAGCAATTTAGTCTCCTCCGCTGTAAGAGAACGCTGGGATAGGTTGACAACAGTCATGGTTGAACTTTCCTGCCCCTTGTTTCCATTCCCACAGGCGTTTTCTCGTCGACTTTTGCTCCTCTTTTTTGCCTGTTTGTTCCGCGCGTTTTTCCTCTGCCTCCGCGCCCTCTGAGCATTTTGCTCCTGAAGCTGTTCTGTCCTCCCCTGGTTCATCATTTGAAATTGTCGTAAAAAATTGCTTCCTTTTTTTTGATGAACCTGACTGCTCACTTGGTTTAATGTTGATATTGATGCATCTGATAGACTGCCATCTGAAACATCGCTTTCACTAATCTCCACGCTTGTTGGCAGTGTCGTTGCTTTTACTACTTCCTTCCCTTCTTTGTCAAAGAGATGGTCATATTTTTTGTGGAATGTTAAAGTGCGACCCGACTGATAATCTTTGAAATCTCTTAAGCATTTCCTCTGCTTTTTGGCCGTTATTTCTGCTTTCAATTTACCCATGCGGGTCACAAGATTTTTCATGAATTCCTCCAGTGCATCTTTCGTTACCAATTTTTCTAATTCAACAAGGAGAGTATCAATTTCAGCTAAAAGTTTACTCCTGTCTTTTAATGCATATTTGACCAAAATCCACATCATTGTTACAGAGCATGCAGCAGAATTGTTGGACCACTCATCCAGCATTTCCGGATCCGGGTCTTCATAGGCAGGAATTGTGAATATTCGCAAGCCTCTAGGTACTCGTCCTACATCTATATATCTTTGCAGCGACTCTGCTTCCCACCACTTGGATAGTTCTTTCCTATGTAATTTCTCTAGTTGGTTATATAGAGTTTGCGCTCTCAGTTCTTCCGTGATATTCTGCGTTTGATTGCTTGCATTGCCACTCACTCCCATTTGTGTGAAAAAAAGTTTATCCGCCGTTTCTTTTCTCCTTGCCTCAAGAGCTGCAGCCATAATTTAACAGTTAATTCAAAAAGCACCATGCACGTGCTGACTCCAAGATTCGTAGGTCTTGTACTCACGTCAGCTCTCCACCCTTCAGACTCCTAAGAACAGCACACTGGTAAAACAGAAACCCGGAACAGAGCCGTACTCACCAAAGACACCGAGATGACCAGTAGCGTCCTCCGACGCCCACTTCCAACTCGCTGTCCCCGGCAAGGCAAAGAGTCCCCGTTCTTTCGCTGGTTTCCTGTCAGTCGTCTGGCATTAATCCCCGCGTTCCTGGTATTCATACGCGGTTGCACAATCCGATTCAGTGCACCATGATGGCGTAGATGTGCACTCCGATGC
Organism: Calotriton arnoldi; assembly: GCA_963921515.1. Lineage (NCBI taxonomy): Eukaryota > Metazoa > Chordata > Amphibia > Caudata > Salamandridae > Calotriton > Calotriton arnoldi. The sequence goes on from CAWUFW010002319.1 coordinate 2,180,804, forward strand.
CGTGGCCGCTTAGTCTGACACGGGGTCAGCCTCACATCCAAAATAACACAATGTAGCAATTCCGGTTAGATAAAGGCTGTCTGCTGGGGCGGTCCGAGCGCGGGTTACCGGCAAACCCACAACATTGCAATCTCCTTCTTCCTTAGTCTCGGAAAGAAACTCGGACACCCAAGCACAGTGCAAAAAGGATTTTAAAGGCTCCAGAAACAACGCGTTTCAGCTTTCGCCTTGATCACGCTCAGCAAGCATTTTACATTTACGCCATTATAAACAGTGCAAAAAATGAAAATAGAAAAAGGACTGATTCAAACAGAAGTAAGTACTCCCATGCATTCCTGTGGCAGCCATCTTAGTGCAATGTCATATTGATCTTTACTCTTTCAAATGCCCCTAAAAATCAAAGGACAACTAATGACAAGATATTATAAGCAATGGTCTGACTTATAAATCAAAATGTTATTAATTACACCAGCATTTTCGTACACTTATTAGTCCAATTTTCTCAATTCATGGACGAACAATCAATACATTGTGTAACCAAAGAAAAATGTCACACAAGTGATATTCTCCTAGATTCAGTATGGTAACAACATAAATCATACTGTAACTGATATTGATATCCATATACAACCAAATACATATTTCCCAAATGGGCCTGTTGTAATTTATTGCATCAAGTTCATTCAATGGCAACAAATGGGCACTTCATGATTAATGATTTCATTGAAAATTGTATAATTATATATTTTTTTTATTTAAGGTGTAGGTGTGGGTTGTGGGTTTTGTATGGGTGCGGGGTGGGAATTAAATGAATTATAATTAATTAATAAATATTTATTATTATAATTAATTATTTAACTGATAATTCAGTATTTAAATTGTGTAATACATTTATTTTTACATTTTTTATTTGATGTAGTTTGCTATTTTTGTATGGGTAAAGGCATAAACCATGGAGTAATTTACACAACGCATTTTGGCGAACACGCGCCTTGCTCACGTGTGTATTATTAATCTGCTACTTTTAATTTATGTTATAATTTATTACGTTTTGTAAACGTAATATATGTATATATATATACATATATATATATACACATATATGTATGTACATATATATACATATATGTATGTACATATATGTATCTACAAAACTTAGTAAATTATAACATAAATTAAAATTAGCAGATTAATAATATGTTTAATATGTTTAACTTAAATATATGTACTTAAATATATATGCTGATATATAAGTGTGTTTAGTTTTTTTTTTAAATAAGTAAAATAGTTATGTATATTTTTAAATTATTTAAATTCATTTAATTTGTATTATATTACTGTTACTTTTTAATATATTTAGCCTTTATTATTTATATATATATATATATATATATATATATATATATATATATATATATATATATATATATATATATATAAAAGCAATATTTCTGACAGTGATATTAGTGACAACCGTATTTTGTTTTGAACATCACACTAGGGTTGTGACCCACAGTCAGGAGGGGAGACAAGAGGAAACCCACGGCTGATTTTAAGATAGATGGACCTCGAGTTGGTTGGACCCGGTAGGGGCGGGGGTGGGGGGTTTTGGGGATTGCCTAGTTAAGGTTTGAAAAAATGTCAGATTGGAAAGCATCTTCACGGGAAAGTATATATCAAAATTATCCCTGAGTTTGTTATTGGAATGTTCATTGTTTCAACTGTTGTCTACGAGATATGTAATCGTATATGAACATGGACTATACCTTTGAAAAAGCAATAAAGAAATTTACAAAAAAAAAAAAAACATATTTTGTTTTCTTTATTTTTGTCATTTACATTATAAGTGTAGGAAATCAATACGTTTGGGGTTAATATTTTTAACTCGATATTTTTGTAGCACGATATTAGTGTTGTCAATAATATGTCAGTGAACCGTATGAGATAGAGCTCAAGTGATTGGTGATTGGGGAGCTAAACAATGTATTAATTATTAGCATTGGATTCAAAGAGCATGGAATATATTTTTACTCAACAAAAATGGTTATTATAGGATTTTAAACACTGTATCTACTTTTTGTCATCCAAATTGAATGTCAAGGAGAAAGGCAATTCATGTATAATAGAAAGAAATGTGATCTCATGAATGATTTTGTAACAAAAGGATGACACATACCCCATGTGGGGTGTAGGAAGTGCCCTTTTTGCCTGGTATTTGATGTGATTTTGACTAGAAGTGCACTAGGTGCCTGCTCACCTGGTCCTCAGTGGCAGATCTCTTTCCCATAACTGTGCAGCTGCCTTTAGTACCCTCTGTAAGTCCCTAGTAAATGGAAAAAAGGGCCTGAGGCACTAAAGACTCGGTCCCCCAGCACCTACCCTACCTGAAGGAGGGGCCTGTGCACTGCTGATACCACTTAAGCGCCGTTGGACTCACGCAGTGCAGGACGCTGAAGCGGGTGATTCTCCCTGAACACACTGACTTGCCGCATCTGTAAGGCCCTTGCTGGGATGGGACTCGGTCCCCCAGCATCCACCCTACCTGAAAGAGGGGACTGTGTGCTGTTTCACCACTGAAGCGCTGCTGATGCCACTTAAGTGCCCATGGACTCCGGCAGAGGAGCATGTTTGTGGAACACACCCGGTCTTGCCCCTTGCAAAGAGCGGGCCTGTCTGTGCCCGTCTGCAGCTGGAAGAGGCTGGACTGAGCCACCCATCTGACTCCTGCCTCACGAGGAAAGACTCTTCATCTTTCCCTACAAATTTCCCTCCTCTGGGCACCCCTTTAACTAGCAGGCTACTAGCTCAACGAGCAGGACTTGCGTGTTAGGTAGGACAGCAACTCTTGCAAGCCCGTGGTGTCTTTTAGTTGAGCAATAGATTGACCTGGAAATATGTCTAAACAAAAACTAGAGCTGAGAACAGGGGGAGCTTTGGATAAAAGAAAGACCACTACGCTTGATGGCTAATTTAAAAAGGCTACTAATGTGGGGGCTAACACATGCGTTTTAGTTCCATCACCTGTGGTTTCATCCCCTTCTTGCACCCTTCCGCTGATCAAGTCCTCTTATAAAATTCCCAAACCTCTAGATCCCACCTGGCCCATAGGGGGCGTGATTCTGCTAGCTATGATGGGTCCCTGACAGACAGTCTCAAGGTGAGGTCAGCCAGTTTGAGGAAAATGATTAAACAAACTTGGATGCTAAGCTGAAAGCCTTGTTTGATCATCTTAAGGCTATTGAGGTGGCACTACTCAATCTACTTCCTAATCATGCTTCTGAAGACCCCATCATGGCCCGTATATCCACCCATATTGCCACTATAAAGGTGCAATAAGAGACCCGCCAGCCAGATGTTGAGAACCCAAAGGAAGGTCTGGGCCCAGGGGAGGGTGTGGTTATTGAGGCACCTGCTGTATTTCGCCCAACTGCCCACACTGCCTCAGCACCCCAGACCCAGGGTTACTGAGGGGGGGTTCTCCGATGTGCACAAAAATAACCTATTACCACCCACTCCTTGGACTCGCTCACAGCTTCTCCATCTAGAATCGATCTGCCACCAGCAGCTTGTCTCTACATCATTGTGCTGGTGGATGTGCCAGCCCTGCAACTTGGTGTTACAGAGTCGACTGAGAACGTTGTTTCTAAATCCACCCATTGGATCCATGACAATATGTGGTGTGGAGAATTGTTGTTTAATGAAGTACTAATGGCCAGAAGGGCGGAATGGGTGGGGAAGTCACAAAAGGCATACCAAGGTTATTGTGTCATCATTTCCTTTCGAAATCCTAAAGTAGCAGGGAACCTACTTAGGGCTTTCTCTCAAGGCCGACATAAGCCTAGCAACATCAAGATGCTACCCCATGACCAACCTGCATACTTCCTCAGACAACTTGGATTGCATCCGTGGTCATGTGCAAGCCCACTCCCACTCCTTTAACATCCATGTGCAGAATCGTTTTGGGCCCCTGGGGAGCCTGACCAATGTAGATTGACGTGGGAATGGCTCTAATAGTCCCACGAACCCCCACACCAGAGGATGGTCAAGACTCAGGGCCTGATTACGAGTTTGGCGGTCTTGGAGCGGGCTGCCGCACGAGCTCCCCGCTCCAAGACCACCAAACCCAAATGCAGACTGCCTGCCATATTCCGAGTAGAATCCTGGTGGGCGGTCTTGCAGCAGCGGTCCCACTTTATTGCCTTTCAAAGGCTTGTATGTGAGCCTTAGAAAGGCTGTGCCATGGGATCACCACAGCGCGTTCCAGCACGGCATCGACTGTGCAGTCAATGCTGTGCTGGAACTAGGGGAACATACAGACAGGGGGGCACACCATATGCCCCCCTGTATGCACCCCATGCACAGAGGCACCAGGGGCCCTTACCACCACACTTTTCATGGTGGGCTCACCGCCATGAAAACTGTGGCAGTGAGGATACTCGTAATAAGCTTGGCGATGCCACAGGGCACCACCAGCATATTGTGGCCTCAGACGGTCGATCTATCGGCCGGTTGGTCCCATGGCGGTCCGACCGTAATACAGTTTCATATCGGGACTTGAATCGGAATCAGCCCACCTGGGTTTGGGGTTCTGCATTATCGTTGGGGGTGATTTTAATACCAAACTCGGTCATCTACCCCAGGCTGATGAGTCAACCATTCTGAATGCAGCCTTTGTGAGGGGTGTTTCTCAGCAGGGGGACCTGAAAGCCAGGGCACATCTGAATCTTGTCAACATCCTTGACCTTTTTAACACTTGTGATGCTATCGATCCAGTCTGTCATATGAATGCTACCTTTGTCAGGGGGGGTTATGGGTCAATCATTGACTACATATTTGTTTGCAGGTTTCTCAGGAGGTAGATCATGTGTGGGGGCACCATTGTTACAGGCCTGAGTGACCACAATCCTTTATGGCAGGGTATTGGTATTCCTAAGGGAAAAAGTAGGTGGGTGGCATTCCCTCTTCTTCCCTAACAGTTAAGTCCCAGGGTCTTTGCCTAGTTTGGAGAAACATGGATCATGAGTCGGTATGAAAAAGCATGTTCACTAATGACCTTGATATCCTACATAATTGTCTAATTCATTTGGCTGACCCATGTCTAATGGCCAACAGCTTTGTCCAGCTGGGGTCTGCCATCAGCAGCCTCCTTATGAAACCAGTTAGGCCGGCATCAGTAGGGGCAAACTGGTTCGACTCCCCCTGTAGAAAGGCTTCCATGATTCTGCATATGGCCCTAAAGAAGAAACCTAGCGATAGACAGAAAATTAAAGCACGCAGAGTGGTGTATAAAAGGGCCTTGAGCAGAAGGCGCAAAGAGATTAAAATGGAGTACTGTACATCCTTTCAGAGGATATGACTACCATGCGATCTAGTGACAACTCAGTAATTACCATGATCAGCCCAGAGGCTTGGGTGAATGACGTTATTGCTCTGACATGCCACCGGACAATCAGGAGGCATAGGCGGCTTACCCGAATCCCCTGAGATTCACAACGGAAGAGGTCCATGAGGCCATTACTAAGGGCCTTATTACAAGTATGGTGGTCCATAGGACCGCCGTACTTGTGGTGGCAGTCTGATCACCGCCGTATTAAGATTAAGGTGTTCAGATGCCACGAGACCCCTGGATCCACTGGGATAAAGGATCTGCCAAGCATATTACAAGTTGCCTTTCCACCGCCCTCTTCATGGCAGTGAGGTGCAAGCTATGGGACATGGTGAGAGACCTGGGGATGGCTCCAGGGCTCGTCCAATTCCTGAGTGCCCCATATTTTGATCTATCAGAGTCTGTTAGGCACAGCCCTGCAGGGAAACGCATCTCCAGCTTCCCGCTGGGCAAGGGCATTTGCAAGGGGTGCATATTGGCCGCTATTCTCTTCCTGTTGTACATCAACTGTCATGAGGAGACTCTGTCTGCCTGTGCGACAGACGTACCACTGGTGGGCAGGAAAAAAGCCCCTGCATTACTTTACGTGGATGACACTGTCCTGAGTGGAAGAACACATATGAGCTTAAACATCCTCTTCCAGAAATTTGTTGGATTCAAGGCGGTCTTCAGTCTAACTACTAATCGTTGGAAAACATACACCATGTTTTGCGGGCCAAAATCTATGAAACAAAAAAGTGTTTATCTTCAGGTCGCCTCTACCTATGAGTTTTCTTATCTGGGAGTGGTCCTTGATGCCAAGAGAAACTGGGGTCCCTGTAAGAACAAAACATCTCAAAGGATTGTTGGTGCTGCTGGCTTTTGTTCACAGCCTAGCCACCCGCATCGGAAAAAAGCCCCCTTGCTGGAAGTCTTCAGAAGCAAATGTCACCCCATTCTTACTTAAGGGGCTTGCATTTGGAGCTATTCTAACATCTCTACCCTCCAGACTGAAGAGAACAGGACCCTGTGCCACCTCCCAGGTGTACCCCCAGCATGGGCTTCTTATGGCGTTGGGTTAGCTGAAGACCTCATTAAATTGGCCCTGCTGGTACTTTGGTGTGCCATCTGGGCAAACCAACACACAGGACTGAACAGAAAGGTGATTTTGGACTGCCTTACCTGCGATAGAGGCCCCGGGTTGTCCTATTTTATACATGAAAAGTTCGACCTGGGAAGACCCGAGCATTTCTCCTCCCAATCCTTTATATCCAAGGCCAACCTAACTTGGATCAAGAAAGCATTCTTTCCTAGGAACAGACTGCTTAGAGAGGAATTTGAATTAGCTGAAATCTCCATTAGGGAGTAAGCCAACCTGCAATCAACCTCCCTTATGGAACAGTATTTGTCTTGGATGGATAACACTAGTGACAGAGTCCCGTTGACCAGATTCAGGCTGAGTATAGTTAGGTGGCATTTAAGTTTCCCACTGGACCAGCTTAATTGCATCAACGTGTTAATCTGTCCCTGCGCGAGTCTTCCCCCCAGAGCTTGCTTTATTTCACTCTCTATTGTAAATATTATATGGCCTATTGAAAAAGGATTTTAGTTCCATTAATCAGAGCCTGTGGCATCAGAAATTGTGCAGAGGCTCTGTTGCACCTGCAGTCATCGAATTCCCCTACCCTTTGTGGTTCTGACTGTTCCTTTTTAAAATGTGCACTTAGCAGCAGAAAACAAATGGTCTTTTAATAGATGTTACCTCTGTATCACTGGCATTTTGTACATGTTTTTGCTCTGAGTGTTTTATTATGTATTTCACTTTTTTAACCAGTGATTGATTATAATTTGCATTTGTTTTAAGGATGCTTGGGTATACTTGTATTGTACTTTTATGGCTGTGTTTTACTGCAGAAATAAAAAATTTCGAACAAATATTTTATTTTTATTTTTTCAATAAAGATATATTTTTATAATATTAAGGCATGTTTTTTTCATTTTTACATTTTGTTTGCAAATAAAATTATTGAACTTCTAAAACAATTTGTTTCATGCATTTATTTATATTTTAAAAATATATTTTAAAGTTATAGATGCTATTAAAAGGTTTAATAAATTCAACAGTTTAGTTTTTTAGAATTAATTGTTACTGTTTATGTTTTTCTAATTAAGTATTATCTGCTGGTTTTCATTATTTGAAAATAAATGAATACCCAAGTATTAATAGTTAACATCTGAGTATTATTACACTTCCCCACCCAAAACCCAACATCCCTTGTATTCAAAGCCTAAAATGTAATATGCATTATAAATACATGTATTTTATCAATACTTTTTAGAATGATTACATTTTTATAAATAATACTCTGGTATCGATAGTTAATACTGGAGTATAGGGTCAGTTTTCTTTTTTAGTCTTTAGTCATTTTACCAAGCTGTTTGGGTATATATAAGAGATAACAAAGTTTCATTAGGCCCGCCCTGAAAGTGCATTTCTGCCTCCGAGTCAATTGTTCATTCTCTTATTCTTCAGCATGGGTAGTGTAAGAGGCTGGCTTAGTATATGGTGCTCACTTGTGTAAGTGTAGCACCCTACACTAATCCAGACAACCTTTATGGTGATTTTAGTGGTCTTTGACAACTTTGGAAAGCTCTCTAAGTGGTAGCTATGGAGAGCAGCCTTCAGGCTTAGTCCAGAAGGAGTGTAAAGCAGCTTGTTTTACCAGTAAGTAATCTTACGATGTAGGTTAAGTGAAAAAGAACCACACAGTGTACTTATAAAAATAGTTATTTAATACAGAAACTCACTAACAATTTGCAGTATCTCCTACCCAGAGATACAATCACAATACACACAATACTTTAGCAATAAAACAGGTAAGTAGCACAGAAATACAATGGCTCCAGGGGAGACCAAACCATATACTCAAAATGTGACCCATGACTGAAGTCGAGAATGAACCCAGAAGACTTAGAAGAGTTGGGGACCCAAGGAATCACCCAAGGTGAGTATCTAGGAACCCCATGGAGGCCATGTGCAGAATGGGAACACGACAGCATGCTCAATGGAAGTCAATGGATATGTCGCGGTTGCAGGTTTTAAAGAAGAAGGACCCTTCCCTGTGGACCCTGAAGAAACCCTGTGAAAGATGAAAGGTTGGAGAGCCACCCCACCCATGGATACCCCAGGAACCTGGATAACTACTCCAGGGAAGCCGGGTGCATAGGTGCAGAGTGACGTCGGAAACCACCATTGACCACAACGGAGGACTTCAGGAAAAGTGCCGCTGGAGAAGAAGACGAAGGAGTCTGGTGGAACCCAAAGGTGGATTCAAGGTGAGAAAAACCTGCAAGCAGAGGGGACAGAATCTATGCCACTCAGGAGTGACCAGTAGGCACGGAAGATAGATGCCCACTGATGTCGCTGGATGCAGGAGAGTTTACGGTGCCCTTTAAGTTGCAGCTGTACCGACCAGGTGACACTGTGGAAGACCAGGAGCTGATTACAAGCTGTCCCACGTCGGATGTCGAGAACCAGGGGGTCAGTGTCCAGCAGGGGCACCAACACGTCTTGGCAATGGCAACAGGCGCAGAAGTCAAAGAAGGTGCAGTGTTGGGACCAGCAAGGTCTAAGTGACTCACCACGACTAGGCAAGTCAGAGCAGGCTCCGAGCAAGCAGGGGAGCCCACTTGAGTCAAGGAAGTCCCTCAAAAGGACCCTCAAGCAGGAGGCACAGGACTTGCAAGAGGGGCCAGAAGATCTCTGGAGAAGAGTGTCATCAAGCCTTTACAACGGCCAGCCGACACAGTGCACAGGGACTCAGTTCCAGTGGTGCAGATGAGGGAAACTGGCTTCAGACTCAGTGTGAAGACAGAGCAGGCCTCAACACGGTGCAGAACCATCACCTGAGTTACTTCAGCCTTTCGGAGTCCGTCAGAGCCTAGGATCAGCAAACCGGTCAGCTACGTTGCAGTGCCTGGGGATGCAGGGGAGTGACTCCTTCACTCCAAGGGAGATTCCTTTGGGTGTCTTTGATGTCCACAGGCCCTGAATAGAACCTGTATGGAACACGGACACTGCCGGTGCAGCAGACTTGCAGGACGACGAGGTCAGGAGCAGACGGAGTCTTCCTGGTTGCGGTCTCGGTTCTCAAAGCGAAGTTCGATGCGGTCAGTCCGACGCGGTCAGTCCGACGGCGGTCAGCGTGTCCAGGTGGTCGAAGTTGAAGTGGAGTTGGATTTGAATCGAATTGCACGATGAATCTAGGGACCCACCCACAGGTAAGCCCTTAAGTACCCTAAGGAAAGGGACGGGTCGATTCAGCTGTCCCTCCCGGAGGAGGGGCTGGACAGTGGGGAGGATATTCCCATGTCCTTTGTCCAGTTTCGCGCCAGAGCAGGAGCCAATGGCTCCCTGAACTGGTTTGAACTGGAGTATGCAAGAAGGGCACCAAATGTGCCCCTCAAGCAATCTCAGTGGCGCTGGCAAGTGCCCCCACCCTGTCCCAATACACTAAACCCTGTCTGGGAGGTGGTCACACCTCCCTGTGACAGGATACCTATTGTTCTACTTTCCCATGCTCGAGCTTGGCTCAGCAGCAGGAGGGCAGAATCGGGTCTCTGGTCGGCAGCAGCCCTAGCTTTGCTGTCCGGTTCTGGAAGACTGGTACTAAGAGCACTGAGGGCCTCCCGAAGGAGCTTTACAGTGTGTGGAATCATACCCCCCACACCGGCTACGGTATGGGGGTATGATTCCAACATGTTTGATACCAAACATGACAGGGTTCGTTACAGCCAGTCTAGAGTTGGTTATTGCGTAATCGCTGATGCACTTACAACCCGGAAGAATGGACTCCATAGGCTGTAGGGGTGTCCTGCTCATGCAGAGGCACCCTCACCCATAGAACCCAGCACCCTGCCTTCAGGACTGAAAGGCCTACTAGAGACTTATAGGTTTTAAGTGCAGTGCTGTTAGATATAAGGGGAATTATATCTTTTGTGAGAGGTGCAAGCACCAACTCACACAGGCTGCAATAGCAGGCCTGTAGTCAGGGTTTCGAGGGTCCCTCATGGGTGGCAAAATACATGCTGCAGCCCATGGGGAACCCCTGGGGTACCTATGCCCTAGGTACCTTAGTACCATATACTAGGGACTTACAAGGGTACCCCAGCAGCCAATTAGGAATGTACCTAAGTACTTACCATAGCCAATTTAGGGAAGAAGCACAGGGACTGGGGTCCTGATTAGCAGAATCCCAGTCAGTCTAGTCATAAACCACAGCAACACCAGGCAAAAGTGGGGGTAACCATGCAGAAGGATTCTACCTTCCTACAGGTAGTCTGCAGATATTCCTCTTTTGGCCCACTGGAAAGTTAAAATGGATCAGTTATGAGGCAGATATATTTAATGTAGTTTGTGAGAAGTAGGTATTGGTTTCTGTCTCTAAATTATTATGGATGTATGGAGTCTTCTTTGTCTAGGAATGATTGGATGTTCTGCATTTTTGTTTTTTGATTCCTTTCCTTTTTTTCCTGAGTTGCATCACTCTTGTACCATGTTTCATGGTGCAAGAGCGACGCAATGGGGCTCATAAATATGCCCCTAAAAAAATGGGGCATTTATCATGAGTGCAACATGTCCACAAGTTTGAGCACTGAAAGGGCCACATGTTTATTAAAGTGGGCCTTGCACTTTATGCTTGTTGCTGCACAGTGTATTTGCCTCACTTCAGGGCGATGTTGTGGCCGGTTCACCTTGATGAAGTATATGTATGTGCAGGTGAAAATCTGTGAGGAACTGTTGGAAACTGGCCCTTTCTATAGGGTTACACCAAACTTTTTGCCCTCCTCCTCCTATTTTTTTAACTTTATTTTTGATGGCCTTAGAACTCTGAGCACTTTACCACTGCTAACCAGTGCTAAAGTGCATGTGCTTCTCCCCTAAACATCGTGACATTGTGGTATAAATGATTGGTATATTTAGATTACTTATAAGTCCTTTGTTAATTGTTATACCGTATTGGCAGGGCCTGTAATCTGAATGCTACAAGTGGGACTGCAGCATTGATGGTGCCACCCAGACAAGTAGCCTTTCAAACCTTTCTCAGGCCTGCCATTGCAAGGCCTATTTGTGAAGTTTGCAGCCACTTTGCCCTGGCATTTAAAACCACTTGCCAAGTCTTACACAAAAGTCACCCCAAGGTAGGCCCTAGGTAGCGCTAAGAGCAAGGTAGAACATGTACTTTTCCATGTTATATTTCCTTTTAGTAACAAACAGCTTAATTAATTTTTCACTACTGTGGGGCCCACACCTCTTATAGGCTAGCATTCAGACTTCCTTAAAACACTTTTATGTGGTAATTCCTGATTAGAAAGGAGTAGCTGCATCATGTTATATATATTTAGAATAGTAATGAGAAATCCCCTGTTGTGTTAAGGATGGATTTAACAGTACTATGTTAGAAATTCCACTTTTAGAAAGTGGACATTTCTCGGCTCTTAACTTAGCTCTGTGTGCCTGCAGCCTGTCTCCAATCCACATCTGGGGTGGGTGACAGCTACACTGTTTTCATTCCTTCTAGACAGCTTCCAACTAAGGAAGGGTGGGTGTGACAGGCAACTCGTCTAGATTCATCTGCATTCTGATAGATCTTCCTAAGCAGGAAGAGAAAGCAGGAGCTGACACACCTGAATACGCAGTATCCTGTTTCCCACACAAAGAGCTGATTACCCCCACAGATCTCTCAGAGAGGGATGGGTTGAAAGGGAATCTGTGCACTTCAATGACCTGCTTTTAAGTCACCCCCATTTCAAAGGCACATTTGGGTACAAGTGCTGGGGCGCTGACCCTAACAAGACAGCACACTACTGGACCTGTGAAGAACTCTTCCAGAAGTAAGGACTGCTGTGTTACAAATATTGTCACTGTGCAGGACTCAGCTCTGGAAGAAAACCTTCTCTGCTTTGCTGTGCTTCCCTGCTGCCTGCTGATCTCTGCCCTGCTGCGGACAAGGACTGGACCCATCTCACTTGAACCCAGAGTGACTCTAAGGGCCTGCTGGCTTGCCCCCTGCTCTGAAGTATCAGGGCCATTACAGACTTCCTTGAACTCTGAAATAGCACCTGGACTCTGCAGTCTCAGTGGCGGCTGGTGACATTTGAAAGTGGTGGGCGTAAAATGATTGTCATACTGCACCATAGCAAGCGAGCATAGCGAGCGAGCCCGAACAACCTAAGGTGGGTTCGGGGGGTTGTCCCCCCGAGAATTTTTTTTAAAAAGAGTGGACAAATGGTGCTTTTTCAAGCAAATTTGAGATAGCAGGAAGGTCAATAAAGCAATTGTGAAAGTGCAGTTATTACATTAATAAAGAGATGTCATATAACATAGGTAGCTGCTTATTCAGTATAACCACAGAGCTTCATAACAGACTTCGAGATACAAAGCATTTCTGAGTACCTCACAGATGTTTTTTATTTAACAAACCACTAAACAGGTCGCAAACTTGCAGCATTCAACATTGTTCACTTTTTGTAGTTAAAATCAGCACGTCTGTCTTTAAGAGCAGTAAACTTTTCAATAACTTGAACGTTAAAGTCTGGGATTATTTTAACTAGGTCGCTCTCTATAGAGAGCATTGCTAAAGCATTCAGTCTTTCCTGAATCACTGTGTTCCTCAGGAATGTCTTAATTCTGTTTAAGGTGGAAAAACATTGTTCCGACTCTGCTGTTGTCATAGGAGTGGCAATGACTATTTTTAGTAAAGCCACTGTCTCTGTAAGTGACTTTTCCATATTAAGTTTCTGAATTAAAGCCAGCAAAGAAATGGCATAAGTGGCCTTCTGGTATACACTCATTCCGTACAGTACAGTCAACTCAGTTCTCAGGTCCTCTTTGTTGAGCATAGGATACGCTTCCACAGCCTCATTCAGAGCGTGCTCAGGAAAGGATTGATCATATTTTGCAAAGTGTTCACTTTGCAATAATGCAGCACTCACCAAATGTTTTGTGAAAGAAAAACGTTCTTGTGCATGCACAATTATAATGTCACATATCTCCTTTGCAATTCGGACCAGACTGCTGATGTTTTTCCTGCGGTTTGAAAAAGTAGAATCCTCTGGCAGTTTGCTGTCTAAATTGTCAACCCCATCTCTCACTTTGCTCAAGTTGGTGACAAACATACTGGTATCTCTTTGCACAGAGACAGTATCTATGGCTCGTGCTTGTAACTGGTTGTACAATATGTCGACAAAAAACATTATTTCATGAATTAAAAACAGAAAGAACTGAAACTCTCTGTCTTGTAGTGTTCTAGCAAAGCCACGGGCTTCAGTCTGACTTTTGTAATCAAAGTCTTCATTGGCTTCTATGGCGTCAAAACATTTCTCAAGGTCCTCCCTATGTTTATATATTAGGTTGACTGTACATATGTTAAAGTTCCAACGAGTTGAGGATCCCCTTGGAAGCCTTTTGTCCACAATCTCCTGAAGTGCTTCCGTTCTTTTGGGGGAACGTGAGAAGAATGCTGCCATGCCTCCTACATCCTGAAAGAAAATTTGTGTCTTGGAGATCTTTGATACTGCCTGTTGCATAATAAGATTAAGTTGGTGGGCGTAACAGTGCACATAATGAGCATTAGGGTACACATCTCTAATTCTTTTCTGTACTCCACCAAGGCTTCCACTCATTACGGACGCACCATCATAGCTTTGTGCGATAAGTTGTTTTTTTTGAGGCAGCTCTGGAAAAATGAAGTTCAGTTCACGCAGTATAGCTGAAGTAATGGTTTCTGCACTAGAGTCTCTTAAATGTGTGAAACCATAGAACCTCTCCACAACTTCACTGTCATTGTCAAGGTACCGAAAGACTAATACGGACTGTGTTTTTGTGGCCACATCAGTGGTGTCATCAGCCTGAATAGCCACAAAATTTGTGTTTTGCACCTCTTGGACAATATGGCTTCTCAATATTTGCAGCATACACTCAAGGAGTTCATTTTGTATTGTTTTAGAGGTGCCCTTAAAGACTGTAGCACTTGCTAAATGTGCTTCCATGTCATGGTCTATGCTTGCTATTAAATCCACAAGGCCTCTGAATATTCCAGGATTTGATGAACTTTCCGATTCATCATGGTCTTACAATGCCAGTTTGAAAGCACCACAGAAACTAATGCAATCAATTATTTTTGATAGTATGTGTCTATTCCTATCAACTGCATCATTGTGTTTCTGTATTGTTTTCCGGTATGCATCGTTTATGTGGTGTTCAATCGGTGTGTCTCCCAACATTCCCAGTATCGTCAGGTTTTCCATATGGATTCTTGTGTGTGCAAGCTTCTTGATTTTGTCAGACAAATGCTTCAAGTCTGTTACTCCTTGTTTTGTCCAAGACATTTCACCACCAAACAGCATGCAGGGGAAGCAGAATAGAGAATTTTTTGACGCGCACCCTGTAAGCCAATCAACTTTTGTGTACCAGGTGTTTGAGAATGTACGTTTGTAAGTCTTTCCTCTGTCGTGGGTAATTTGTTGTAGTTTCAGGTCAGGCGATCAGGTCCTAACTCCTTTATATGTAGTTTCTCTTCACGTGTCCGTCCAAAGAATGACCTTGCAAGTAGCTGTTCTACTGTATTCATGCTGATGCTGGCCTTACCAATATTAAAGAAGCCTGTCAATAATCAAAGTGCAACGTATAAGGTTTGGTGCAATTATATCAAATTTCAGTATAAATACATATATCTTGTGCATTTTCGCAATAGATCTCCAAAAGCTCCCCTTTGCACAACATGGCTGCTAAAAATACAGCCTTACTGCCTGCTACCTCTGTGTGCCATACTGGTTGCTGAAGGCACTGAAACAGAAACTGCTTGAGGGCCTATAACAAGGCAAGGGATAGATAGTGCCTTTAACAACCGTTATTGCCCAAAGCACAGGCCTAAGGCTATTAGTAAATTCCATCCACTGAGGGTAAAATGTTCAAAATGTGCACCCACCCCACCCACCATGTAGAGTGACCACATACATAGCCCTAATCCCAATGTAAAAAAATATAGCATCAGTTTCCTTACCTTAAACACTGGTGTTTGCTGGGTTGTAACCGGGGTGAAAGAGCAGCAAAGGAGGTTGGGGCCTCTTGTTCTTCGCCCAAAAATGGCCCAAAAATCAGGTAATGCTTGTTAGGCTTTACCAGGTGCTGAAAATAAAAATATAACAATTTAGTCAACCAAACACAGACGGTCCTCTCACAGATGAGACAGCCCCCCTCTACCTTCACATGCAGGAACCAGTCCGTCCGACAACCCATCCATCCACATCCAGATAACCTTTGTGAAGTGTCTTGCACTAGGTACGAACACAACACCACGTGTTTAGTAACTTTTGATACGTTTGAGCTAGAAACACATTTTTTGTTAAAATCTGCAGATTATGCAGCAGATGAAGGATTAAGTGGCAAATGCTGCTATAATAATTATGTGGTGGAAGAAAGCCACATCCATAGAAAAGCGT
Organism: Calotriton arnoldi; assembly: GCA_963921515.1. Classification (NCBI taxonomy): domain Eukaryota; kingdom Metazoa; phylum Chordata; class Amphibia; order Caudata; family Salamandridae; genus Calotriton; species Calotriton arnoldi. Next base: position 2,196,672 of record CAWUFW010002319.1, read on the forward strand.
AATTCCACTGGCCCTGAGCATACGTAACTGTGGGGCGTGCTATGTTGAAGGACTAGGGAGCGGGCCCGATATATACCAAGGTCTCTTGAATCTCCCGCCAGACATCCCCGGACTCTACATTTCACTCTTTCAGGGCTCTACTTTCTCTCTTGGTGAAACCTTTACCCAAACAGTACCACCAAGTGTAGAAATCACATAACAAAGCATGTTTTGTAATTCTGACGTGTAATAGCAACAAACGTTAATAGGATCAAAACAAATCAAGGCACTTTACTTAATGATGAGCATATGATAATTATTCGCTGAAACCGATTTCTACACATGGCAATTTGTGTGCTATATAGGTTTACTAGCAAATTTAGCGTCCATTTCCAAGAAAATGTGCTGTCTGTAAATGACAGTGCGCTATCACACCATGGTTTACTAATATATTTGTGACATGACATTGTGCTCCAAAATCCACAGCAGCTGGCTACATACCACACTTTTCCCACTCTCCTGCTCAAGTGAGTGACTTGCGTGATGTAACATTGATGGCAGCACCCCAACTATGAAAATAGCATCTCTGGACTGGATTCTGGGAAAGATTAAGTCTTCGAATGGACAAAGGGGTAAACAGTAGACTGATTGCAAGGCGGAATGTAAAGATAAAATAAGTGACAAGTGGCCTATTCTTTTGACTGCTTTGTGCCCACTTAACAGCATCAATGATTCCCGCTTACAGACTGAACATCAAATAAACTGTGCCCAAAGAAGTAAATCAAAACCAAAGTATATGGCTACACACATCCTGATGGGTGAATGTCTAACTTATCCATTTCCGAGAAAGGGGTGATAGAGCGCTCACAGCACTCTATATTGTATGGGTGCACTATACTCATGGTTTAAACGCACTCACATGTATTTTTGTCGTTTAAAATTTCATGATTATTAAGATGCATTTATTCGAATCATATTAGCATTGAAATGTAGTGAGCACATTTAAATAGGACTTTGCATGTATTACAATTCCTGTATGTGTAATGTGCAGGATGAAATCATATTCGTATAATGTAACTGTGTCTAGTTTAAGTTGCCTTGTCTTGTGGATTGTTACCTGCCTTGTTATGTTGGCCTAGGCCTGGCTGCCATGATGCTTTTCTTTGCGCACGTTACACTGAGCCCGGCCTCCCTCGCTCTTTGCTCGTGCCAGGTTCTTTTGCACTGTCTGCATTTTCTGTTGTTCACCTTTTTGGGCTCAGTCTGCACAAACATGTACAAGGTCACATAACAATGTATTTTGGTTCTTCCTGATATGGCCAGTCTCGCGCACCCAGACATAACATTAGGTGCAATTGCCATGAAGAATTTGGTATGCTTTTAATACTGTGGTTTACTAGCGCTTAAGACACTTGGAGAAATCCCTTTCAGTGAGAAGAGCTATGATGTCCTGCTGATGTAATTCTGCATCTAGAGACTGAGGTATGGGGGTTCGCTAGTCAAAGCCCAGAGGTCTTCTATTATTATAATAAACTATCTTACTGCAAGGGGAGGGTGGTAATGTTATTTAAACGTTTATCCACTGAGCTCTGAGATGCTTTCCCCGTTTGTATTCTATGGAATTGTAACCATGCTGCTTATATTAGTCATATGCATTATGCTATTAGTACTGACACGTGTACTGTACATTAGAGCACGTAAGTTGGAATAAACATTTTAACCTATCCAGTGTCTCTTCCTACGCACCTTGTGGACAAGTACGAGTGAGTGACGAAAGAGTGTTCTTGCTTCTGCGAGTCCTGAGATAAAGATACCGTGTTCTGGGTTGTCCAAACATTACTACTTGGGTGCTAATGGGATGCTAAGCTAGTTGGGTTGGGGTTTTTGGGTGCTACGGTATATGGTGGCAAACCACTGTATTCCGGGGTCCCATTTTCCTGTGCATAGCTCTGTGTATGTGCAGAAACCTTATGACATGGCGCGACCACCGTGGGGCAGCTTATCTGCGAGACGCTTGAGTAGTGCTTGTGCTTGTCCACAAACCCTCGCGTACGCTTCCGGAGGCGTATGTGACGGTGATACCTCCTATATTGAATGTTTTATAGGTTCTTTCAAGCTTGATATTATTAAAAAGGTTAGTTAACAGACCCATTTTTGTGCTCCCTGTTAGGTTGTCGAATATATATTTGTTTGGTCATGGCTGGTGTGGCGATAGCTGCACATAGTCGAGAGCACTCCGAGACCACTTAGCTGTGTATGGAGTGCCCGATACTGGGGTCGAGTTGGTCTTTGTGGTTCAAGCCGATGCGGCTTATCACTTTGAAGTGTTTTACACTTGGATCACTTTTGACGCGGTGGATGCAGGTGATAAGCTGTTTCATGAATATAAGCCCACCGCTGTTCCTGCTGCCTATCGACCCTATACTGTTCTTGAAGTGCCTCTCACGGCTTGGCAGCACCGTGTTTGGTTCAATGGCGCCCTACCACAACCAACTACCGCAGTTCGTTTAGGCCCCTTATCAATTCAGGGGGCCACTTGGCCTGTATTGGCCGGGTATACCCCGCATCCAAATTATCTGGCATTAACGCTTGCGGAACTGCGCACTATGCATACCGAATTGGTGCGAGTGCATCGAGCCTTGGTGACATACGTTACAGGTAGCCTCCATGGAGCTGCTCCTGTAGTCGCAGGCCAACCAGCTATTGCAGCTGGAGTGACTATAAGTCCTGTCATGGTAAATTCTGTGATGGGCAAGCGTCCACAAAATAAGGATGACTATCCTTACTGGCTTGCTGAAAAGTTCGATCAGATAGAAGCGGTGTTTCCACATACATCCCCAGTAGATAAACACCGCATCCTCACGATAAGTTTGCCAAAAGACATAATCCCGATTTGACATCATGTGAAAACTGGGGTAAGGTATTCGCAGCAGTTTATTCAAAATGTTTTGGAACTCCTTCCATGACGGTTCTACCCTCTGTAATTAAAAAGTACAGGATGAACATGGCCCTGAAGCGGCTGTGGAATTAGGGATGAGACTAGTGGGAGTGTTTGATGTAGTAGCTGAGCTGATCCTTGGAAATGTCAAGGGCGATGCTATGAACTTTCAAGTAGCGAATGCTTTGGCTTTGGTCCCAGAGTTGGACAGGCCTCGCGAATTACCGAAAATAATAGCCCGGGCTTATAAAACAATTGGAAGAAATAGCCTAGGCAACAAGCCTTTTGTAAAATGCAAACTCAATCGCAATCACAAGTTATACAAACAAAAAGTGCATCTGAGAAAGATGATAAACCAGTCTTCACTAAAAGAGTTGGAGACAGAAAAAACAGGGTAAGCAACAAAAGAAGCCGGGGTCGAGAGGCGCTTCCCCAGTTTCGGTTTCTTCTGAACGTACTTATGATTTACGTGATAGGTCAAGGATTAAATCACCAGAAAGGTTTCAGAGCTCTGATACGCGTTCTCCTCGTTCTTCACAGGCCCAGACGTCGTCACAGGCTGGTGGAGGAGGACGTCAAGATAGAGGAAGGGGCCGAGAGGCTCCCCAGGAGCGAGACCAACCTCGACAACAAGTCAGAGGGAAAGCAGAAGACTTTCACCTTCCTCGACCGCAATTTCAGAAGAAAAAGGTTGCCGCTGTTACAGCGAAATATGCCTCAGACCGTGAGAACGAGACTCCAGAATTGGACGTGGGCAGTGACCCTCCTAGACAGCGCCGCGGAAGTTACCATAGTGCGGGAGGCGCTACGTCCTCATATGGAGGCGACAGCAACTGAAACATTCGTTACTGTAGAGACAGCTGACACGAGAGTGGCACCCCTGACAGACTATATAATATAGTCATACAAATTGAAGGTGACATACCGCGTGAAATAAAAGGGATTTTTTGGGAAAATCTAACCTCTTCATATGACATTTTGTTAGCAGAGGTGGATTGGCCACCCCCATTCGTTTTAGCTGCACATAAAGGAGAGGAGGTAATCCTTCCAAGCTTATCAAGGCATGTCCCAAAGGACAAAGCTGAAGCACTTGCAGCTGAGTGGGCTGTGTACCTGGCACCAGCGTTATACCGCAACCATGTGGGATGGGATGAAGAATCACCTCCTCATGCAATACCTTTGCGGTCACTACCGCAGCCACAACCCCAATATCCCATAAAACGGCAGGCAAAAGGCCCCGTCTCCGAAATTCTGACACAGTTGGAATATCAGGGAGTAATTGAACCATGCGTATCACCTATGAACAATCCCCTTTTCGTGGTTTCTAAACCCGACGGATCGTACCGCTTAGTTTTGGATTACCGGCATTTAAATACTCATTGTCGGAACTTTGCGGTGCAAAATACACACAGTTCTGCGCTTGTAGACAGTCTTGTTCGTAAAAAATACAAAACGACACTTGACCTTTCAAACGGTTTCTACACGCACAACCTAGCCCCGGAGAGTGGTCAATGGACCGCATTCACTTCCGGTGGTAAATTATTCCAGTTCCGGCGTTTACCCATGGGCTACAAAAATAGTCCGGGTATATTCGCCGCCCGTGTTGTTTCTTTGTTAAATGACATTGATCAAGACGCATGTTCGTACGTAGATGACATCTATCTGACGGACGACGAATTATTTCAGCATTTGTCCCGTGTGGACCGCATTATTCTTGAATTTGCGGAGCAGGGTTACAAATTTAACTTTGCTAAATCACACATTGCTGAATTTACAGTTCTGTTCTTGGGCTATGAGCTCAACAACGAAGGTAAGGGCTTAGCCCCCCATTTCTTGGAAAAATGTGCACATTTGTGCCCCCAAATACTCTGAAGAAACTTCAGTCTTTGCTGGGTTTCTTGAATTTCGGGCGTACTTACATTCCCGAATATGCCCAGCGTATCAAGCCTTTGTATGCTTTGATACAACCTACTTATTCAAGGTCTTGCTGGCTGCCTGAGCATACCTCAATTCTGCAGTCTTTGCAGACAGACCTTTTGGAGTCTAAATATCTTTTGACTCGTGATAACCACACAAACCTGGTGATTAGAATAATTCCGGGGGCGGTGGGATTCACATACTTAACCTTTAATGAAGGTGATACAGTACCCATCGCATACAAGTCACATCTGTACACTTCCGCTGAATTGCGCTTTACATCTGTCGAAAAAGTTCTAACTGCAGTGCAAATGGCGATTCTAAAAGAACGCGCACTGGCACAGGAAAGCGGATTCTAGTGGTAACACCCTGTCCTGCCCTAGAGGCAGTAACAAAGGCAAGTGTACCGAACTCAAAAGCAATGCATCCCCGTTGGATACAATGGGCTACATCCTTGACGTCTTCGGACGTCACTTTTGTTTTTGATTCTTCTCTGCAGACTCAGGAGTTTTTGCAGTATGAATTCGTTCATCCTCCTCCTTTGTTTTTATTACCGCTTGAGGATTACAAATGTGTGATCTACACCGATGGTTCGGCGCAACCGGCCACTGGGTCCAAGCACGCTTATTCAGCTGCATGTGCTATTGTTGCGGGATCCTTTGTGGATGGCAAGTTCAAATCCACTGTAGTGCACACACGCACACTTGGGGATAGTACCGCACAATTAGCCGAGCTGCATGCATTGCTACTTGCACTTGAGTTCGCTTCTCAGGATGAGACCACTCTTATTGTATGTGATTCTTTTTACTGTGTACAATCTTACAATGACAATCTGTTTTTCTGGTCGAAAACGACTACAAAGACGCAAAGGGAGCACAATTAAGCATAAAATGCTTTGGGTTCGAGTGGCAGAATTGCAACAACGTCTGCCCCTCACACAGGTGGTTCACACCTTAGGCCATCAGCGGGTGGGCGCACACGCTATTGGTAACGATCTGGCAGATGAAGCTGCCCGTTCAGCAGTAGTCACGTGTTCAGTAGCAGCGGTTACCAGGTCCATGTCTAAAATAGACCCTGTAATATTAGCAGCTATTGCTGCAACCAAGGAAGGTAATAATTACCCTACAGGTTTCCCTTCCAAGTATTCTTACACATTAAGTCCCGATCAGGTTCCTTATGTAACTATACCTGACGTTGGAGATCGGCTGATCCCCAACGCGGACCGCAGGAGTGCCTTGATATCAGCTGCACACGAAGGCATGGCTTCGGCTCATGCAGGTGTGTCAGCTACAGTTTCCATCTTGCAGCAGCGTTATTGGTGGCGTGGGTTATATAAAGACACCCGTGCTTTTGTTCTTTCTTGCGACGTTTGTCAACAGATTAAGCCTTCCACGGTAACACGTCCACCACAAACACCGCTCTGCATTGCTAACAGACCCTTTGGGTGTGTTTACTTGGATCACTGCGGTCCATTCTCATCAGACACTGCTTATAAATACATCTTAGTGGCAGTGGACTCGTGCACACGGTTTCTCTGGGTCTGGCCACAACGGAGTGCTGACGCCCGAAATGTAATCAGGGATTTGCGTGTCTTTGTGGGAATTTTCGCATGCGGCACCTTCCATTCGGACCAAGGTCCAGCGTTTGCCTCTAGGGCTTACAAGGATGCAATGGCTTCGCTTGGGGTGCGGGTGAAATTTTCGTCTCCGTATAGGCCTGAGGGCAACTCTATCGTTGAACGAATGAACCGTGACTTAAAGCAATCCTTAACAGCTAGGGTTTTAGGTACTGGCAGGAACTGGCTGGCCCATTTGTATACCGTTCAGCGTGCACTTAATAATCTCCCTAGAAGACCTCTGGGTGGGCGGACCCCATACGAAATGCTCTTTGGCATAAGAATGTTTGTGCCTGACCTTGAGGGTCCAGACATCGCGGCGCAATCCGCCAAGTTTGATGTAGATAACCACTCTGCTATGTTACAGGACTTACAAGAAGCCCGAGACAAACTTGCAACTACACATTTGCCTTCAGCCACAGATCCTGCGTTGCAGATTCCGGTAGCCGGCTGGCTTCCGAAAGTTGGAGAACTGGTTCGAGAGAAGGTTGAAAACAAAAAAGAATTTGGCCCCTCTTTTCGTGCACCGGTTCCAGTTCTTGGCCTGAAGGGAACACGTACAGTCATTTTACCACCGCTTCCTGGTCGCAAAGAGAACAGATACATCTCAGTTGAAAATGTCAAGCTACAGCGCCTGGCCGATCCTGAATAGTGTCACACCAGCGGTCTCTTGTCCTGCCATTTATCGGACATATGTTCATAGTCCATCTGCACGAACGATCGCTGATGCTGTAATTGAGATGGTTGATTTGCCTGAAACTACGATTGATCCCCAACTCTCCACCAATATCGACGAGGACGAGTATACTTATCCTGCATCAGAATCGGTGGCCCATCAACCAACAACGCCACTAAGCCCGACTCGTTATTCCTTTGATTCGGATTCCACATCTTCAAAAGTTCCGTCCAAGTTCAGTATTTTTATATCCTGGTTTAGAGACAATTTTTGATTCCCCCTGGACATACATCTGGTTGGTACTTTTCTTGATATTTTTGTTCATGTCCATTGGCTTTGTCACAGTGTTTTTTCTACTAATCAATGGTCACTATTTACCTGAACGCTCTGCTGTAGACTATGTTTCTGGAACTTTGGCTCCTCATTCCTCGTCTCACATCATGAAGCGTGACCACACATTTGTGAACATTTCAGCTTTCCCAGTTGCTGATGGCATCGTATGGGATGCAGTGAACTATCAAATCCATGGTCCGACGGAAATTATTAATGTACCTAATGTCCTTCGTGTTTCAATGGGTGATGTAGTACAAAATAATATTCATTCTGATGATTGGGATGTGCATGCCGTTGAAGCATTGTTTGCCGATTTAAAATATTATGCATCTTTTAATGCTGAAGATCTATATATGAATTCTGCTAATTATGCCGATTTGTATTGTTACCAACATTGGGGTAATCATTTTCTCCATAAGCCCAGTGCCCTGCGTAGTTCTGTTAACTATACCCAATGGGAACATTGTCCAAACCCCTTGCCAGGTAGCTCTCAAACTCTTCGAAATAAGTTTAATTATTTCACTGATTTTAATCGGTCGAACCCTGCATCCTATTATTTTAGACTAAATAACACATCAACTCAGAAAATTATGTTAACACACACCAAATTGCTTTATTCAGGTTCCTTTCTAAGTGCCCTAGCTGTGGGTGGTTATGAGTACTGGGATAATACAGTGGATTTAAAATCTATTTGGGGCTCCAAGCCATGGCAGGTACAGGGAACCGAGGCGTTGCATCGTGCTTGCCTCATCCCTACCCAAATTATGTTCTTAAATGCTTCCATCTATCAGACTACATGTTGGGGCTTAGCAACCACTAAACAATTGAATACGCCATCAATACCATCCCTGTCGAGTTTTCCAAATGAAAGCTCACGATTCAATCTGTCCCTCGTGTCCTTGCAGGCAATGTTACAAAATAATTCGTTTAATGTTTCTGAGCTGGTTCAGTCACCCTGGTTAGTATGGCCTATATCATCTAATGCATGTCAAATGCGTTTTCATGATACTGGTGCTAGCTACACACAGAATAGGCCTGATCCGAGGTTTACTGATGCCCGTACTGTCACTACATACTCTGTTGGTAAATTATGCAAACAATGGCTGCAACATTCGTCCCTTGATTCTGTTAAACAACATTTGTCCCTCCTTACAGGCAATATTGATCTGTCCGACTTTGTTTTGGGACCTCGTGGTCCCCGACCTAAGAGATTCATTTATGAAACGTATAATGAACTCTGGAAGCTATCACAAATGGAAGCTGCTTCCCGTCTTCGGGAAATAGATCAAGCAAATATGGAAAAGGTGCTTGCTGTTGTTGACAATAGTATTAATACCCTGTCTTCTCGCATTTACACTTTAGAGAATATTGTGTCCTCTGTTGTTGATATTGTACAAGATGATGTTTCTGTGTTATATCATGGTCAGAATCAATTGCGCTCAGTTATGCAGTTTGCATGGACTTTACAAACACTTAAGTTAGGTAAAGTGCCTTGGCATTTTTGAACACCTCTGCCTTATTTCTACCTTTTAACTTAACTGATAAACAGCAATTTATGTCCATGAAGGATGCAACTTACAATCTATTACATATCGAAAAGGTGGATCCATTGCCGTTCTCTGTTGCAGAACTCGATTCTGCTGTATGGCTAGTCCATGGGGTTATAGCTTTACCATTTTCCTTGTTTGAATTTGACTCATGCATGAAACATTATCCTGTGGGCCGTTACCGGCCATTGGGCAGTGCTTTCCTGCATGAACTCTGGTCCTTGCCTTTCATGTATAAATGCCTTCGGGACGGCAAGGAAGTCTTTCTCACGGGGGAGTACTGCGACTCGACTATAGGTCATTCGCTTATTTGTAAACACATTAAATTGCATGGCTCATGTAGCGTTTCCTCTCCTAATCTTGCTTGTGTACTGAAAGGTATTCCTGCTCCTGTTATTTCTCCTACTTTCACTCTCCTTTCCAATGGTAGTTATTTACTTTTAAATAACGAAAACTGTTGTGGCCTGCAGGCTGGCATTCCTTACATTGTAACAGTTTCACACAGGGTTGTCTGCTGCAAAAATGTGCTTTTTCCTCCCCCTCATGGCAAGGTTGATATCTCTATTTGGCCTTCCATCCCTACCATGGAAGCAGATTTCAATAGACTGAGCAGAATAAAGGCACTATTATTAAACGAGGAAGTTATGCTCACGTCCGCCCGGGAGACATTCATTCTCCAGGTGGCGAGTACCCACAGTGAAATACAGGCCCTTTTAAACACTAATCTCCCCCAACATTTTGGGGAGTTAATACATCGTATTTTTAACGCATCTAACACTGAAGGCCTAGTGCACTTTTTTAAGGTCGTGGGGTCGGGTTTGGTGTCCTCCTTCCAAACTATTTTTGGTGTCATCCCGGCTTTCATACATTCTATTTTTTCCAGTGTCTTTGGCGGTTTCCCATTGATCCTCGCTTTAGCGGCTGGTGTCTTGCTCTTAATTTGCTTTCTGCGCAATGGCTGCCTCCCGATGGGACCTGCTCGATCCAGAACGCCTCCAGCTGCTCCGTGAGCGCCTTTTGGCTGGTTTTGGTGTCTTGCCATTGGCGACACTGAGTGTGTCATATACTCTTTCATTTCGCTTTGCGTATTTCACTTGCGTGCAACCTGTGATGACTTGTGTCCGCTGTCCTTTCACCTGGACTCTGGATTATTGCCTCTCCAATTCGTCATTGTCTGTTCCGGATTTTGTTCAGTTGATGGGTCCCTTAGAGGCCCATGAGCAGGACTGTTCCGTTGCTGGCTGTATGGCACGTGCGGCTGCACTGGGGATTTTGGCGCAATGGGATATCTGGGCGGCTGCCCAGGATCTCCTACAACGAAGCTGTTTCAATTATCACGCAAGCTGTCCCGCATTGCTTCTGGATGCTCCCTTTGCTGAGGAGCATTCCTGCTCTTTTGAACTCATGGATTGGATGGCATCTATGTTTTTTGACGATTCCAATGATGAACTCTTGGAGGGTATGGCTTTTTCTGCACTTTCACTTTCATGGATTGACCTGCCCTTCGCCGTTTGGGCGCTCCCTGTGCTCCGACGTCAATTTTCTCCTCTGATGGGCCTCTGTCCTGGCCGCCAGACTGTCCAGGGAGGGTGTCTTGTGGATTGTTACCTGCCTTGTTATGTTGGCCTAGGCCTGGCTGCCATGATGCTTTTCTTTGCGCACGTTACACTGAGCCCGGCCTCCCTCGCTCTTTGCTCGTGCCAGGTTCTTTTGCACTGTCTGCATTTTCTGTTGTTCACCTTTTTGGGCTCAGTCTGCACAAACATGTACAAGGTCACATAACAATGTATTTTGGTTCTTCCTGATATGGCCAGTCTCGCGCACCCAGACATAACATTAGGTGCAATTGCCATAGCGCTTAAGACACTTGGAGAAATCCCTTTCAGTGAGAAGAGCTATGATGTCCTGCTGATGTAATTCTGCATCTAGAGACTGAGGTATGGGGGTTCGCTAGTCAAAGCCCAGAGGTCTTCTATTATTATAATAAACTATCTTACTGCAAGGGAGGGTGGTAATGTTATTTAAACGTTTATCCACTGAGCTCTGAGATGCTTTCCCGTTTGTATTCTATGGAATTGTAACCATGCTGCTTATATTAGTCATATGCATTATGCTATTAGTACTGACACGTGTACTGTACATTAGAGCACGTAAGTTGGAATAAACATTTTAACCTATCCAGTGTCTCTTCCTACGCACCTTGTGGACAAGTACGAGTGAGTGACGAAAGAGTGTTCTTGCTTCTGCGAGTCCTGAGATAAAGATACCGTGTTCTGGGTTGTCCAAACATTAGTACTTGGGTGCTAATGGGATGCTAAGCTAGTTGGGTTGGGGTTTTTGGGTGCTACGGTATATGGTGGCAAACCACTGTATTCCGGGGTCCCATTTTCCTGTGCATAGCTCTGTGTATGTGCAGAAACCTTATGACAGCCTGAGTTGTAGGCCCACAATTGTAGGTTGTTTTGAGTTTCGTTTCTCCTTGGTTGCTCAAGAAATAATTAAATGAATCCTTTTTGTGCTCGAAGACAGTGTGTTCTCACCCTACTGCAGGTGCAGGAATTCGACCTCGTTATTCTTAGATTTAAGGAGATACCCGGAATGTCTTTGAAGAAGACTGGAAGGTGAGAAGGGAGGACGCCTTTCGTGCCTGGCCTATCTGGGAACCAAGGCCACTGGAAGAAGAGTCAAATTAATTAAAGCTTCTATGGAAACTTACTGAATAATGTTGCAATGGAAAAGTTTATCAAATGACGTATTGTGGGTTGAACATTGTCTTTTTGTATGATGCGCAGGGACAGATTCGAGAGACTTCTGCTAATTTTCGGAGGAGAAGGAGCATCTTAGAGCGAGCTCCATAGCTTTAAGCTATCAGACCCATTTGACGTGAGTACTTCTTAGGAAGTCAACACGTGCTGACACCTTTGGGATGATGAAAGGGAGATAGGTAGGACCCTCCTTAGAGCAGTGTAGGGAACGATATTTTTGTTTTCTTCTCAATGACAAGAGAATTGGACTCCGCTTCTATTCTTTGCTGCATTTTGATTTTGGAGTTCATCACATTATGCCTTCTGTGCCGAATGAATTATATTCGTAGACTCGGCTCTGTATTGATTTTTATCTACCTATATACTCTGATATTGAGGTGTGTTTATATTCAATTATTCTTGGCCTTATAATAAATCCACAAAACTGAATTTCGGAGTCTATGGTCCTTAAAGCATGACTAAATTGAAAGTATAATCTTGAATTGTTTTACTCCCCTCCACCACTTTTAGCAGGTAAATAAAAGACCATCTGCGCTAAATCTAGTAGGGAAGACAGGAGTAAAATTTAGCGTAATCAGGGGCATAAACTGTCCCCGCACCCGGCAGACATTTTGATAGCAATACACCTCTCTGCTGGATTGGTAGAAATGCAAAGAGGCCCTAATCGCCTCGCTATGAGAAACTTTTGCAAGGAGGACAAATATGACCTAGCTGAGTATTCAGAAACGGTAACAGTCTCATTAGGAAGAAAACATTTCCGTTTGCCAGTGCTTGGAAAGGATCTCTTCGCTCACCTCATGCCCCTGTCACACTTAATCATCCTCTCTGTAAAGGTTAGTATTCACTCTCAATTCGGCTGCTCTCTCCAGGGATGGTCGCCGAAGAGCCTGCAGATGCATGTATCAGCCAGTGGCTATCATGACCAGGAACCACCTATGCATCTACCACAGGCACGCAGACTAGGGTTGCAGTTTGCAAGATCCGACCCCTTACCCACTCTCTAGCCGATCACCACTGTTCTGCAGATGCTAAAAATTAGCGAATACCATGAAGAAAAGGTGGATTTCGTACACTGATATCTGGGTACTATATTTTTGTCATATGATATTCTGACAATCATAATCTGATATCATTCCCTTCCCTCTCCCCTTACCCTGTTGCCTCCCTCATGCTCTTCAAAACTCTCAGGTCTGCAGCTGATATATGGGTGGGGAATCCTGTTGCCCTAAAACATCCCATTTGTGCGGGGCTGTGGGTGAGAAATCATTGCATTGGTGAAGCTAAGTTAAACTGAAAAATGCTGCCTGGCTCCATATAATCAAAGTTTTACCTCAACAAGTGAAAACAGATGACCATTCCTACCTATTTCCGCTTCTGTGATTGATGCTGGGTGCAATGGTGTTAGTGTTCTATAAATACCTTGAAATTGACATTTGAAATGCCAACAGCTGGCTTGTGAAGCATAGCAGGGTATAGCTTGTGTAACCATCCCTACCCCTTGAAGAAAAGGTAAATCTCTCTCATCGTAGCACAGTCATTATCTGACTGCTTTTGAAGCCCTTCTATGACTTGTTTTAAACTGAAAAAGAACTTAAACGCAATATTAGCATGAATAAGAGAGGAGAGGGCGGGAGATCACAAAATGGCTGATAGAATGACACAGGAATTGTGCAGATACCGACTGCAAGCTGCAGGAATGGAGGGAATGTTGAGAGCCATCCCCACAGAGTAATTAATGCAATGTTTCCTGAATTGCCAAAGTGCACTTTTACCACTTTTTGAAACTTACCTGTAGGAGCACCTCAGAAGCAAGACTATTTGGAGCCCCTAGAAAAAACTATATGTTGAGCTTTGGGTGCTTTTAGACCCCGAAGGCCAAATCCATTATTTGGACAGTTAATGCAATCTGGCACCCTTGTGTGGCCTCTTGTGATGGTGCCGCGAGGCAGCTGCCTACAGTGACCCGGATATAGTGTCAGCATTATGTAGTTGTATTAATACAGGGCCATTAGCTGAAAAAAATTCAATAAATCAAAAAGCAAGCAAATAGTTACACACATCAGCTGTGGGACCACATTTTAAGTGCACCAAAATATCTCGAGGTGTTGTTTCTCCTACTTATTTGAAAAAAATGCAGGAGTATTTCGACCGTGAACACCGTTTGTGGAAAAATTGAAAAATGAGTTGGGAGCATGGAAGAGCAGTTGTAGGATTACTCGGTGTTGGTGTGTGCTAGATCCTCAACACTTCAGAATACATAAAATGCCAGCGTAATGAATTAATGTTTGGCCAGTGCTGTTACTTTTCAAAAGCAAATGTACTTAAATGCATAGAGTAGTACATTCTAAATATAAAATTAGAAATTACACAATAATTCCATAGGCCTTTACTCCCCACAGCACAACTCCCACCCTCATTCTGGCAAGGAATGACCTCCCCCTCACCAGACTCCCTGCTGGGAACCCTACAGGCCCTTGAACGCGACAGCTCCAGCAGTCAGACATGATAAGCATCACACCCAATGATTCATGAAGGCAGACACCAAGGGGCTTGGACTGTGACATGATGTTTTCAGTTTAATTACCTCGGGATACAAATATCTACTTGTAATTAAATCAGAATTACAAAAATAACGAAAACAAAAATGTTAAGAAGCAAATATAAGTACAAATGATGAAGGGATAAAGTAAATAAACAGTGTATTGTGCAAAAGAGAGTAAAGCATTATTAAAAGGAAAAAGGAGGGCCGACCGATGGGGTCTCCCCTCATAAACAAATTAATTAAATTACAGAGAATTAAATATGTACGGGACTTTAAACAAAAAGACTACACTTAAAGGAATAAAATAACATTTAAAGATGGCTTAACACTGCTGTCTACAGGCAAAAACTAAATTAACATCGGATAAAGGCGATTTAATTAATCTGAAGTTTTTAGTAAAACATTTACAAAGACGCAGGACCCTCTATTTAATTACCTTGAAGATAATCTCCCAATATTAAATGTGAAGTAATTAATGGTGATGAAATAAACACATGGCACAGTTCGGAATTTATCAGATGCGGTAAATATTCTTCTTGCTTCGAAATATGAAGAGATGTATCCTCCTGAAGTGGATGAATTTGTTTACATAACCAATGACACTTACACCAAGAAGCAGCTGCTGAGAATGGAACACTTTTTCTGGCTTTTGACCTAACTTTGCCTACCACTAATCAGTTCCTCCTTCAGTACTTGCAAAGACATGGAGTTTGTGTCAAAACTGAGAATGTTGCCAGGTATGTAGCTGAACTGTGTCTGCTCGATGCAGAGCCATTTTTGAAGTATCTTCCGTCATTGGTGGCGGCAGCTGCTTCTTGTCTAGCGAACTATACTGTGAATAAGGTATTTTGGCCTGAAGAACCTGGTTTCCTTCACGGGTTATTCACTGATTGAGATCGTGCCGTGCCTTGCCTGAGTGATCTCCACCGAGCATGCCTTAGAGCGCCTCATCTACCTCAGCAAGCAATACGGGAGAAATACAAGACCTCCAAGTACCGAAAGGTCGCGCTTGTAGAACCTCCATCAGTACTGCCTTTAAAAGAACCCTAAATCAAGAGATCGCCCTTCAAACAGTATTCTTCAATGCACTGAAAGCATCATGCAGCGCTTACCTCCTGATCAACCGAGTTGATCAAAAGGGCACTGCAGGTCAAGTAAGTGCCCTTATCCTGCTGCATAACTTTTTTAAAAATGGATTTTAACTATTTATGCCATGTGGAACTTTTTAAATTGACCTTGGACCTTGATTTGTGAATTAAGGAGTCTTCATTTGCCACCTGGAGCGGTCTTTCAGATTTCACAATCATTCTCTTAAAGGAGGACTAGTTGTAGCGAATATGAACTCTAAACATTTCAGACATCCATGTAAAATGCATTTCATCGATGTAAAATGTATGAGGTACCAAGTATTTTAAACATATTTTTAAGTAATACTCACTCAGAAATGCTAGCAATTGATGATTAAATAAAATGAATCGAGGTGAGGTGACCCAAGCAAGCACGAGCGAAACAGTAGGCAGTGGCACTGTCTGGCAGTAGCAGCACACGAGGGGTCTGTGGCGCGTGCCGCGGTAATCCGACGTCATGGTCACAATCAGTGACACAGTTACGCTTGCTTTTCAGGAAATGGCCAATCACTGTCTGCATGGCTTCATAAGCCATGACAGTGATAGGTCATGCTTGTAGACTAGTGCCATCCACGCGCGGCGCACAATGAGCCACTCCAGACGCTGCTCCAGCAGCGCCAGGATTGGCTTGAGCAGGGGATACTCCCCGCTCATTAGGAGACCGGGGGCTGCGTCATGAAACAACCCTCGGTCTCCTAATGTGCAGCCTAGTGCGCATGTTCGGGTTGGTCTGAAAAATGATCAGCCAAAAACCGAACATGCGCACTGACCCTTGCTGCGCCTGCATGTTGTTGTTGTCGTGTCAGTGTGTGTCAGTCAAACCTGCTGCCAGTGCGTGCCCCGCCCACCCCCATTGCAAGCCTGAGTGCCTCGGGCGTGGCCCGGTGGTGACAGGCCGGCCCGGAATCGTATTGGATTATTTTTATTGGATTCCGATTCAAGGATTATAATTTACAGCGCCCCAATGCGACTCGATGTGGGGCAACGCCTCGATGTGGGGCAACGCCCCAGCGCCCTAATGGACACACCACCACTGTGCAGTCTGTGAGTCCTGCCCTGCCATTTGGTGCCAATCAAGTACTTGGTCCTTGAAAGGTGATTTCTGCTGTCCAGAACCATCAAAATCGTTTCAGTTATGACTGTACACCGATCGGAACCGACGCATTGCCCTTCGACGCATGATCCGATCCATAATATCACCTCGATGGACTGTGCAGCTCGAGGACGACAGGCATTGCAGCTTGACGACGACTCAGCGGCAGCATCGTATAGGGGTTCGTCGATGAAGCCTGTATTGAGTGTGCAGATCGGCACCTGCGGTTCGCCTCCATCCATGGGACCGATGTGGCGCCTCCTCGACTCCTCGCATCAAGTCTTCAACGTCAATGCTTGCTCCATCCAAGGCTCTTTTTCTTTGGGACCTGAGTGAGTCCTGTCGCTGATCTGCCCTCCATTGCAGTCGTTCTGAATTCTGGATTCACCCCGGTGCATTATGACTTCAAGTAACCACTAAGCGCTATTTTACTCTAAGCACAAGATTTTGATTTACTGGCACATGCATCAAGGTAGGCTTTTGAGATTACTTAATTGCGATTATTAAGGAATCGCAATTAAGGTATCGCAATTAGCGATTCCTTAAATGCAATCGCGATTTGCGATTTTTGCATTGGGATGATGCATCCCAATGCACAAAATACCGGTCGCAAGGGGCAGATTCTGAGAATCTGCCCGTTTGCGACCGGTTTTTACTTTGATGCATGGGGCCCCCGTAATCTTTAAAAATTCATAGCTCTGGTTCTGCTTACTGGTTTTTGTTGTTCTGGTCTTGTTTTATTCATAAATGTTTTCTATATTTTCTAAACCGGCAAGGAGTATTTTTGTGGTGATTTCATTGTGTTATTGTGTGTGTGTGCTGCACAAATACTTTATACATTGCCTCTTTAGATAAGCCTGGCTGCTCTGTGCCAAGCTACCAGAGGGTGTATCTAGCTTACCCTGACTACGATTGTAGTCCCTAGTGGGACAGGGTGCATTAAAGTGAAATGATATATTATCTGTTAGTCCCATACCCAATGCACCCCCTGTTTCCATGAAGGGCACAGTGCTTGTCTGAAGTGAGGCACACCACCAAGTTTCCCGTTCGAGAGGCAGGATCAGACTCTAGTTGCAACCCCACTTACTTCTGTAGTGTAGTTCAGCTGCACCTATCTTGGGCCAGCAGGCCTTGTTCCAATGCCGTTAGGGATTTCTTGGAGGTTGCTGTAGCAACAGACTCAGGAACATCTCAGCAGACACCAAACACCAGGATCACTAAACGTGTCTTCTTCACAGCCCCTACTGATTTGCTCGGCCCAGCCAGCTAGCCCAGGCATTTCCACAATTTCTCCAATGTCTTGGGAGCCGACAAAGGCCCAAATGTAGAGAGAGCACTCTTAGGTTTCTGCTCACTACCGTCAGACTCACTGCAATCGATCTACCTTGCCAAATTGTTTTAAACATGGGCTGACAGCATTGTGCTGTAAGGCAGGATATCTGAAGTAATCAGGGGCCCCACATGGAGCTTTGATTGATGCTACTCATGCTGTCACCAGCTTGGCCATGCCACGCATTTGTTATGTCTTGGTATGTAAACAATTTTCTCTCTCCCCTACTTAGACTCCTCCCCTTTCTGAAGTAATAGAAGCGGACATTCTCTAAAATACATCCTGTTTTTTGTCTTGTGAAGATAGTATCTTTTAAATATAAACAAGATATGTTATTTAAAATATATTTTAAAAATATGTTTTAAGCTATTGAAACCTAAAAGGTTAGGTCTCTGACTTTTAAAACAATAATATCCCCTACCTACATCTGCAATTGTGATTTAACCAGTATAGTTTTTTTCCCTCAAATGGATTGGTAGTGAGGTCCTGTCCTGCAATCCTTCTACTAAACTTCCACTCCTTTGTGGTAAATTAAATTTACTTATTACCTCATTTCTGAATTTCTATGCTTAATAAATCATAATTTCTTGTCAATGCAAAGCGAGGAGTCCGTGGTGCTCAAATGAAGGAGGAGAAGACCAATAACTCGAGTTAAAGGGAGCGCTTCCAGCACCAAGCGGGCACAGGAGCAATCTCTCAAGTCCCTCTCTTGAAGTGGGGGTCCTTTATTTTTAACAGCAGAATATTTATACAGTCTTGGTCACGAGGCAAAATAGAGGAACAAACAGGTCGTGGCAGATAGAGGAACAAAGATTCAGCAAGAGGAGCAGAGTGTGAAGAAATGGGAGCGTGTCTTAGGCTTCGTGAGGGGACTTGCGATGTGAAATAGTCTGACAGTTGGAAGGGGAAGGCTTCCTCATTTGGGGGTTTGTGCTCGTGCTTCATGTCAGAAACATGAACCATCTCTGCGGGGGAGCAGGAACTCATGTACTGGTTTCCCGGACTTGGCAGAAACCACAGAGACAGATGGTGAAAATGAGGAAGGCCAGGTGCAGGGGTGTCGTGCTCGTGCTCGGGGTCTTGGGACACCAAAGGGTGAATTAAAAACAATATGGTGCCGGCTTTTAATGTGGGCAATTATTAATCGCGCAAAGGGGATCGCGCAAAGGGGCATAATTAGATCACGCAGAGGGCAGCGAAGGGGCATAATTATAGATTTTATTTCCACATTCCCTCCTTGCCCCAGAGTGTACCTACATTATATCTCAATTTGCATGAGATCGTTTATACATTCTTGTAACATGATTCTTTCCCTTTCTCTCTGCTGGACAAGTGGTTTAGGAATGCATTTTGCAGCGCATAGACCGCATAGGGCAGGACCACATTGGATGCAAAGGCAGCATCCAGTTATTATCAGGAATATTATACCTGCTGCTGACAGCAGTTGCCATCCCCAGAACGATATTATCTTCCAGAACCAGTCAGACCACGTCCAAGTGCCAGGTTCTTGATGTAAACTTACGGCTATCTTGTGTAATTTTGTTATGGCCGTGTATACAGATGGGGAATTATCAGGAATAAATATACAGCAGCTAGAGCCTATAATTTTACAGGCTCCGCCTCTGTCAGCCAAGATGATGTCAAGGACAAGGCGATTTTGGAGAGTAACCAATCGTATGGCAGACTGCTCCTGGGTTAAGCTCCCCAGGGCAGACGCTGTCTGGTTTACAACAGCCTCTAAGGTCCTTGTCAACCTGCGTATAAGCTTGCTGTTCTGTACAGGGCCAACAAAGAAGAAGAAGCCTTTGTTAAAATCTGTATACTGTTCCCATGAGGTTTCCGTTTGGTCAACCAAGGAGGTATCGATCGTTCTTTTATGTCTGACATGGGGCACTAGGAGGTCTCTGTGGTAAGTGGATGGGGCCACAAAGACAGGGGGTAACAGGAATGCTATATAGCAAGTTCCCCCAGTTCAAGGGCAGCTGCACATAGGCCGTTTGGCCACAGATGAAATAAGTATGGCGAGATGCTAGAAATGAGGACTTTCCTCTGTCTTCAAAACTTATAGTGGTATGACAGTCACTGTGTCCTAATGGAACAGAGCCATTTTTCTGGATGCACAGGTGTCCTTTTACTGGTGAGACCGAGATGGAAGGGGAACCAGCATTCTTTTTAGGTTTGGTATTTAACATCTTGTAGGACATGGTCATGTTCCCTTGCTTGTATTCTTCACTTTCTAGGACTGTACCGGTCGCCTGAGGATCTCCCTCCTTATTAGGGTAACAGGCAGTATTGAGTACCTTGTTTAAATCCCCCAAGGCCACCCATTCTTGCATGAATTATTTCCGTCAGGGCAGGAGGTGGGGGTAGTATCGTCAGCTGTTATTAGGGCGAACCAGGCTTCACAAGTTCCATTATAAGAGAATGGGAAAGGAAAAAGAGGCATCCCTCCCTTTTTCTGATGAGGTGGGATGCGGCCACATATCCAACAATTGGTGCTATTACTGGCCTGCTGAGTGTGGTGTAGCATCTGTATGAAGGTATTGTTTCGCAAGGCTAGTCTATGGGCTTGTTCATGAGGGGGTAGGTCGTGATAGGTGTGTTCCTGAGTGCTGTTGGGTGTATGAGAGGTGTGTTGTGTTGGGGGAAAAACAGTGTGGAGAATCCAACCAAGACATGTCATAACTGCCATGAGGAAAAATAATACTGTCAAACATATAATAGGACCATTATGTCTTTTTCTAGAGTTCATTTTTTTTTTTTTTTTTTCACATAGTCAAGGTGTTAAAATCCATTCCCATGCTCCAACCGCTTCACCACTGGACCGACGCCCAATGGACTTAATTAGCCAGAGTCCGAATGGCAGACCTTAACTTTGATTTGTAATCCTGTTGTGGGGTTAGTTCCAAAGGCAATAAAGATTGTTCAGTCACAATGTCAGTGGGATTGGCAGGGCCATCAGCAACAGTGTCTTTTTGTACAAAATGTTTCCGGCAGTGGCTTGCGTGGAGCCAGCCCTTCCTGCCCTCGACCTTCACTGCTGTCCGTGTTGTTAGTAGTACGAGTCTTGGCTTCTTCCACCTGGGCTGGAGGGGACTGGTCCGGTCGAAGTTCCTCACGAGGACCCAGTCCCCGGGTCGGATGGCGTGTTCTTCCGGGTTGGTTTTGTCAGGGAAGGTGGCAGCAACCTGAGAACGACAAGATTGGAGTGCAGACATCAAGGAAGCCAGGTAGTCAGTCAGCATAGTACTGTCAACATCAGTTATTCTTTTAGGCCTTGGCGTACCCACATATTTGGTGGTCTGCCAAAGACCACTTCATATGGAGATAAGCCAGTTCTGGAATGGGCTACCATACGCATGTAGAAGAGGGCAACCGGTAAGGCTACCATCCAGTCCACGCCTTTGTCAGTGCATATCTTGGCCAATTTTGTCTTCAAAGTTTGGTTGTGCCTTTCTACTAGACCTGCTGCATGAGGATGTCTTACACAGTGAAACTTCCAAGTGTACCCTAACAGAAGAGACACTTGCTTCATGAGTTCAGAGGAAAAAGGTTGGCCGTTATCTGAGTAGATGACACGGGCAACCCATACCTCGGAAAAACTCTCTAACTAATTGTTTAGCAGTTGTCGTTGCAGTGTAATCTGGGACGGGATAGGCTTCTGTCCATCTGGTCAGAGCACACACTACAACTAGCACATACTTGTGACCTCTACATCTCTCCATCTGGATATAGTCCATCTGGAGAACTTCAAATGGATGGTCAGGGGTTGGAATCCTCCCTGTTCCACCTTTGTGCCTTTTCCTGGGTTGAACTGATTACAAATCATGCACGTTTTAACTTTTTGTTTGGCTGCAGCTCTCAAATGTTTGTTGTGCCATATATTCTGTATGCTGTCTAACATTGCTTTTTCTCCCAGATGTGCTGGTCCATGTATGGTGTTTACCATAACCTGTACCATGGCATCCGGTAGAAACCATACTGCTCTTTCAGGTGTCATCCAGCCTTGATCTGTAAGGACCCCTCCTTTTTCCTTCCATTCTAGCAGTTCCTGTGGTGTGGCGTGACTTTGGACATCCTGGATGTCAGAAAAGGGGTCTCGTATTGTATATTGGCGGTGTGGTATACTTAATTCTGTGTTTGCTGCTAACTTGGCTGCACTGTCTGCAGAATCATTTCCTTTTGATATTTCATCTGTTCCTTTTGTGTGCGCTTTACATTTTAGCACTGCGATTTTCTCTGGTAACTGACTGGCCTCTAAGAGGGCAGTGATGAGTGTAGCATGCTGTATTCTGAACCCATGTGATGTGAGAAATCCTCTCTCTTTCCATAATGTACCGAAGTTGTGTACAACTCCAAAGGCATATTGTGAATCAGTGTAGATGTTAACTGACTTTCCTTTTGCTAAGTGACATGCTCGTGTTAGGGCTATGAGTTCTGCTGCCTGTGCCGACAGTATCTCTATCTTGTGTGCTTCTAAAGTGTCTGTACCATTTGTGACGGCATAGGCTGCTGCTAATTCTCCTGTGGGGAGTCTCATACATGAACCATCAACAAAGAGTGTCATTTCTGCCTTAGCAAGGGAGTATCTTGTAAATCTGGTCTTGGTTTGGTCACTAAATCAATTATGTCAATACAATCGTGAATTTCTTCAGTAGGAGAGGTCAGTGGCAACAGTGTTGCTGGGTTTAAAATGTTGCAGCGTCTAATCTCAATGTGTGGCTGAAAAAGTGTCATCTCATATCCGGTGAGTCTGGCTATTGTCAGATGCTGTGTTTGTGTTCTGTTTAACAGAAGTTCTACAGCGTGTGGGACCTGAACTATCAGATGATGTCCCAATACAATAGAATCGCTTTGTCTAATAGCTTGTGCAGTAGCTGCTACTGATTTTAGACATGCAGGCAATGCTTGTGCTACTGGATCTAATGTGCTTGAAAAATAACCACATGGTTTATGTTTGTCTGCTTGAAGTTGGGTCAGAACTGATAGTGCTGTACCTGAGTTTTCTGTTACAAATAATGTAAAATATTTGGTGTAATTAGGTGTTGCCAGCACTGGGGCTTGACACATAGCTTTTTTAAGAGACTGAAAGGCTTGCGTGTGTTCATCTGTCCAGGGTAATTGTGGAGTAGCGCCAGCTTCGAGTGTTGTCAGCTGCACTAACGGTTTGGAAATGAGTGCAAATTGTGGGATCCACTGTCTACAATATGAGGTGAGACCAACAAAGGCTCGAACTTGTTTCTGTGTTGTTGGTTGTGGTATTTGTTGTATGAGTTGGATGCGTTCCTGTGTAAGCTGCCTACCCTCTTTGACAGCAAGTGCCCTAAGTATGCCACTTGCTGTAAACAAAATTGGAGCTTACCAGGGGAAACTTTATGGCCATTTGCAGCTAGGAATTCTAGTACTAGTAGTGATGCTTCAGCACATGCTGCGTCAGATCTGGCCGTAATGAGGATATCATCAACATATTGTAGTATGGCTGTATCCGTGGGCATTTGAACAGTATCTAGTTGTCTTTTTAATGCTTGGCTATATACGCTTGGACTCTCTGTGAAACCTTGAGGAGCTCTTGTGAATTGGAAACTTCGTCCTTGTAAGGAGAAGCCAAAAAGGTATTGACTGTCTGGGTGAATAGGTATGCTAAAGAATGCGTTTTTCAAGTCAATGACTGAAAAATGCGTTGCTTCCGCATCTATGGCTGTGAGTAGGGTGGAGATGTCTGGAACCACAGGGTGTTGTGGAACGACACATTTATTGAGCTCTCTCAAATCCACCACTAGTCTGTAGACAGGTGGTGTTCCTGGTTCCACTTTTTATGAACTGGTAAAACAGGGAATTGCAAATGTTAGAAGTTGTTTCCTTAATCACACCTGACTGTATTAGGTCCTGAATAATTAACATTAATGCTTGTTCAGCCTGAGGTGGAATTTTGTATTGCCTTATGCGTGGTAGTTGGGCTCCCTCTTTCAGTGTAACCTTGTGAGGTGTTATTTCCATACATCCTACTGTGGTGGAATCAGTGGCCCACAGGGTGTGTGGCAAATCTTTCAAACGCTCATCTAATTCTCTACTTGTGTAGTGGCCCTTGAAATCTCATAGAAATAGTCTGACATCTGTAGGTGAGCAAACAATGACAGCTCCTAATTCTTTCAATGTTTTTATACCAAGCAAGTTTTCTGGACATGATTTTGTCAATATAAGATCTGTAGTTGTCATGAGGGGACCAACCTGCAAGGGCAGTGGCTTTGACGTGACGTTTGTCACAGGTTGTCCCGAGAAACCCAGAGAAATACTTTTGAACCCGAGAGAGGAGCCTCTGGGACCTCTTGATGGCTTATTGTTGTTTTACTGGCCCCAGTGTCTAGTAGAAACTTCCTATCCTCCCCAAGAAGTCGGACCTCTATAAATGGACCTGTCTGATCTACTGGAATGGGGATTAGGGGCAGTTTGTCATCTTCTCTCTCTGGGCAACATCATGAGAAATCTGGGTAATATTCAGTGTAGGCGCTGTCTATAATATTCATTTGGGCCATTTGTGTTGTCAGTGGAACTGAAGGTGTTGAACTGTCTAGGGAACCATTCTGTTTTGGCTGATATGGGCATGGCTGGGTCTTACCAGTAGCCAAATTGTGCTTTAAGACAGGGCAATCTTTAACGAAGTGTCCCATCTTTTGCAATAATTACAAGTGCTTTTTATATTTGTCTGGCTACTTGGTGTCTGTTGACGCTGGGGTGCAGTTTGGGCTACTAATGCTTTCATCTTTGTGTCTTTCATGCGTTTCTTATCATTTTCTTCTTCATCCCTAATGCGATTCTGGTGATATTGTAGCATTTGTAACACCTGTGGAGGTGTATGTGCTTGCCAGGTACTTTCTACTTTTAGTACTCTGTCCTTAATGGCTGGCAAGGCGTTATCTACTAATTTGGAAACAAACAGATGCGGGTAAGCTTCACTTGTTGGCGTAAGGCCGCTATTTACTGCAAAACACTTTTCAAGTCTAGTGTAATAATCTCCTATGTCTTCACCATGTTTCTGTTTGCAGGAGGAAATGGCATCCCAGTCCTCCTTTTTCACTGTTAGTAACTGTGGTAGCACCTTTAAAATAGTGCCAGGAAGTGCTTTTAGTTTGTCTCCTATACCTTGACCTGCTACTCTAGTATTTTCGTCATTCTGAAGTTCAGTCCATCTAATGTGTTCACCTGCTACTTCCCAATCTTTTTCTCTTAGTTTGTCATTTATACCTGATGGCAACAATAATTTCAGAATTGCTGTGATATCAGAAAGAGTATATGTTCCCATCATTAATACATCTCCTAATTCCTTAAAGAATCCAGCAGGATCCTTTGAGTGGGAGGGAACCATCTCTTTCATCCTTAGTAACTCAAGTTTTGTCAAGGGTACATAAATGAAGACGCGTTGTAGCGCGCCATTCGTGTCAGCTCTGGGGTGGACCTCTCTCATGGGGAACTGGCGTGTTTGAGGAAGTCTATTAGTTGATCCACACGTATTATGGGGAGATCTATATCCAGTCACTTTCTGGTATTTCTGTCTAAAATCTATAAATGTGTTAAGAAAAACTGAACTATTGTGGAGGAACATGTTATCAGCGCAGTCAGACAGAAAATCTTCGAGTCTTGGATCATGTTTAAAATGAGTGTCATTGAGTGTGATGAGATGTTGTACCATGTAGAGACTTGCTAATCTTTGATGTGAGCGTGGTAATGCTAGAAAAAGCTGGGCTATGAGATCATTGTCATATATCTTATATTGAGAGACCCATAGGGTCGCAGTTCTGGCTATTTCCTCCTCCTCCGGTGTAAGCGGAGGTTCCTGGTCTAACCAGTAGTCTAATGCATTGGATGTATTTTCAAATAACTCATCTGGAGATGACCGTTCAGAGTGACCTTGGAGGAATGTAGGCGGGGGTGTTCGTGAATTAGGGGCGGAAGAACGAACGGGTAGGACTTTTTCAGTAGGTTCAGTAATTTCCTCCTCAAGTTTCTTATTCTCTTCATTTGTTTGCAAGTTTTGCAGAATACGGGTCACATTACGGGTGAACCTGTCTAGTGCATCATTTATAAGTTCTAGACTAGTGTGGTCGGATGAGGAATCTAATAAGTCAAAAGTGAAACTGGTACATTTCTTTCCTCTGCTTGTATGTGTTTTATGAAACAGCAAAGGAGGAACCTATACATGTGCATTTTTACAGGGTGTGATCTTCTTGTAGTCATAGCGTTAATGGCTCGTGAGTTCTCTCCAGTACGAAGAAACTCAGAGGCCGCTTGAAGAAACGTGTCAATTGCTGGTAGATGTCTTATTTCTTCCCAGGAGTCATGAAGTATTTTACTTATTCGGCCCGCCTCCCCTGTGTTGCTCGGAGTCGGGTCATAGGGGCAGTCGGGAATTGTTTTACCTGGGTCTGGACCTACGGCACCCCCTTCTGGAGTGAGAGGTGGTGCGTTATGTTGTGAAAAGGGTGGCGGAGGCAGAGGGTGTTGAATGACTGGAACTTCATAGGGTGGTGGAGTATCTAAGAGAAAATTAGTAAAAGTATCCTCTGGTGGTGGGGCTGTAGGCTGTGCTGATGCAATGTTAAGGTTTTCAGGTGCAGATGGCAATACAGGATAAAAACCAGTAGAAATGGCTGATTGTTCCCTTTTATTCCTTTCACTAACTACTTCTTTCCCTATTTCTTGTAACTGTTCTTTCTTGGCCTGCTCTGACATTCTCTTACCCTTTTCAACTTTATGCAATTCCTTCTGTTGCCTCCTATGGGCTTCTTTTCTCCATAATTCTACTGAGTCACTCTGTGACTGGCGGACTCTCTTTTTCTTCCATAACTGTTCCTCTAATTTCATAATACACTCCGTATCAAAACTACCATTTTCAGGCCATCTATATCTGAGTTCTAGGTCTTTAGTATATTCTACCCATAGATCACAATAAATAAGTGCACCGACACCATGTTTTGCATACATGAAGTGTCCTGGAGTATCCCGAGGAGGAAGGGGAATTTCCTTCTCAAGAATACTCCTTTGGTTGCCATCCTACGTATTTTCGAGAAAATAGGCATGATGGCAAGACTTTCAAAGATTTTAGAAGTGAGAAAAACATAAACAGAACAAATATCTTTACCGTACCCACTAAAGAGGTGAGTCCGTCTTTTATACTAGTTCAGTAGTCCTCACAAAATAAGTGAGAAACCCACAAAAAAACATGTATCTTTACCGTGCCCACAAGGTAGTGAGTCCGTCTTTTATACTAGTTTTAATAGTCCTCACCAAAGATAGGTGAGAAACCAACAAAACGCGTATCTTTACCGCCCCCACAAAAGCTGTGGGTTCGTTTTTATACTTTTCAGCAGTACTCACCGAAAAATAACTGGAAGGCCTCTTGAAGATTTTGGGAAACGCGGCGCGCAGATTCAAGGTGGGATTTGTAGAACCTCGGACTCGTCTGCTTCGCAGGTTGGGCTTTGGTTCAGGACGTTCCGCTATTTCCTCACCGCCTCGTGTGGATGCTGGGCCGCAGTCGGTCCCCCTCTTCGCCTCGAGGGAGTTAGCGGGAATTCCCGCGTTGTGCAGTTTTGAAGTCCGTCAACGGTCAGGAGGGGACAGTACCGGGTCCAATATCGCCGGCGCGTGGGGGAAAGGGAATGTCCCTGTTCGGGCGCCAATTACTGTGGTAAATTAAATTTACTTATTACCTCATTTCTGAATTTCTATGCTTAATAAATCATAATTTCTTGTCAATGCAAAGCGAGGAGTCCGTGGTGCTCAAATGAAGGAGGAGAAGACCAATAACTCAAGTTAAAGGGAGCGCTTCCAGCACCAAGCGGGCACAGGAGCAATCTCTCAAGTCCCTCTCTTGAAGTGGGGGTCCTTTATTTTTAACAGCAGAATATTTATACAGTCTTGGTCACGAGGCAAAATAGAGGAACAAACAGGTCGTGGCAGATAGAGGAACAAAGATTCAGCAAGAGGAGCAGAGTGTGAAGAAATGGGAGCGTGTCTTAGGCTTCGTGAGGGGACTTGCGATGTGAAATAGTCTGACAGTTGGAAGGGGAAGGCTTCCTCATTTGGGGGTTTGTGCTCGTGCTTCATGTCAGAAACATGAACCATCTCTGCGGGGGAGCAGGAACTCATGTACTGGTTTCCCGGACTTGGCAGAAACCACAGAGACAGATGGTGAAAATGAGGAAGGCCAGGTGCAGGGGTGTCGTGCTCGTGCTCGGGGTCTTGGGACACCAAAGGGTGAATTAAAAACAAAATGGTGCCGGCTTTTAATGTGGGCAATTATTAATCGCGCAAAGGGGATCGCGCAAAGGGGCATAATTAGATCGCGCAGAGGGCAGCGAAGGGGCATAATTATAGATTTTATTTCCACACCTTAATTCCCTCCCTCTCTCTTTGTCTTCCCCTTTTGTTTACTAGTCTTTGGTGAAGTTGAAGTCAGGAATGTATTGACATTAGGCACCTTGTTGAGAGAGCATTACAGGGATCTTCTCGACCTTGAGGTTGGCTTCTTGTTAATGCGATCCAGCTCTTCTCTGTATGGCACCATAGCTGTGGGCTGCCAACTTGCATGGTCTCCATTGGTGGTGCCTCTCATGGCATCAGTGTTTTTTGTTCATTCATCACTTAGTAACATGAAATGCAGAAAGATGGTGGGTTGGGATGCCAGCATAGAGTGAATTGCCATAGTCCAATCTGTTGGTGATTAGGCCCTGCGTAATGGTACTTCCAGTGTTCAGTGGGAGCCACTTGAAGATTTTACATAACATGCGAAGGATGAGGAAACATAAAGTGGTGACAGCATTGACCTGGGACTTCAAGGTGATGGTGTTGTCCAGGATGAGGCCTATGGTCCTAGCTTGGATGGTTGGGGTGGGTGTGGGCCCAAGTACGGCAGTCCACCTTGAGGAGTCCCAAAGTGAGCTCTTATTCCCAACAATCAGCACTTCAGTTTTGTCGGTATTGAGCTTGAACAGTTTTCTTTCATTTAATTGGCCACACTTGTCATGCATTGTCTGAAGTTTGTCTTGGTGGTGACAGTGCCATCAGAGAGGGGAAAATTAGCTGGGTGTAGGAGATGATGTTGATTCCGTGGGATCTGATGATGTTAGCCAGAGGAGTCATGTACATGTTGAAAGGAGTGGGGCTGTGGTGATACCTGTGAGACTCCACAGATGAGGTCCTGGGGTTCTGATGTGAATGAAATGAGCCTGACTCGTTGAGTTGTTCCGGAGAGAAAGGAGGTTATCCATTTGCGAGCTGGTTTGGCTTGGAGTTTTTTTGGTAAGGGAGTGACGTGTTTCCAGCTATCCGGTAAGGTGGCTGTCTTGTGGGAGATTTTGATGATGGAAGTGAGTGCAGAGCTGATTGTGGCTCTTCCCAGGTTGTAGATATGGTGAGGGCAGGGGTCTGTCGATTCTCCTGAGTGGACTGTCTTCGTTTTTTATTATTTTATTTTTTATTTTTGCAGTTTTATATAGCGCAAACTCTATCTGAAGGTATCAGAGATCTTTACATGAGCACCAGTTGCATTACAGACGGACACATTCATGTTTAGACAAGGGAGATTAAGTGATTTATCCAGAATCACAGGATGATTGAGCCTCACGCCAGACTCGAACCCGGTTCCCCAGCTTCAAAGTCAGCCTCTCTAGACATTTAGCCACATCCACATCTTTGTTATTGTTGCAGTGTCCTCGATGAAGAGAGGGTTCCACCCTATCAGTCTTTGGTTGATGAGGTTAGCAGGGTGGGAAGGTCGAGGGGGAGTGGCTGGGGTTCGAAGTTGCTGTAAATATTGTTGCTTTTTTATGTAAGAAGCCAGAAAGGTTGTTGCAGAGTTCTTGTGTAAGGGTGATGGTGTTAGTTGTGGCTGTTGGGTTGGTAAAATCCTTGATGATGGTAAAAAGTTCCTTGCAGTTATTGGAGCTAGATTCGATTGTCAGGGACAAGTCCATTTTCTTGGTCTCTTTCACTTGATGGTGATAGTGTCTAAGTGCAGCCTGGTTTGTCTTTCTTATGCTGGTTCTTCAGGTGTTTCTCCATTACCTTTTGAGTAGTTTGCATGCTCTCTTTGATTCTCTGAGATGTATTGTATCCGCAAGCTTGTTTATTGCAACTTTTTGGTTTGGTGATTTTCAGGGGGGCCCGGGTATTGGTGGAGGTGGTGATCCTGTTGTTGAAGTTGTTTGCTTCATTTGGGAGGTCATTGGTGGAGTCTGGGTAGCTTAGTTGGAGGGTATTGAGCTATTCTGTTTTTCTAACTTTCTTCCAGCAGTGGCTTGGGGTGTTGCTAGACTCGGTAGTGGTGGTTGGTAGCACTGTTATGTGGAAGTGGATGAAGGAGTGGTCTAACTATGTGAGTAGAGTGATGTGGTTGACTTTAACCTTTTCACTCGAGGAGAAGTTGGTTTCCAGGGTGTGTTTGGCAATGTAGGTAGGGCCTTTTACGTCTGTAGACTTTTGAGCAAGTCCATTAAATTTGAGTCTGCAGGGTTGTCGAGATGAAAGCTGAAATCACTTAAGAGTATGAGGTCTTTGGTGCCCATGGAGAGGCTTTGCTGTGAGGTCAGTAAGGAGGTTGCTGAAGAGGTGCGAGGTCCTGGGCGCTGGTAGGTGAGGGTGTCTTTGATAGTGGTTTTACTGTTTCCTGAAGATTGAAGTGCATGTGTTCCATAAAAGAGGTGTCTCAGTCAGTGTAAGAGGTACAATTGATGGTGTCTCTGTGAATGATGGTGAGTTCTCCTCCTGGTTTATAGGGTAAATCCTGGGGCAGGATTTTGTAACCTGTAGGGATGTCTGTGACAATGTCCGGCACTGATATGGGATTGAGCCTGGTTTCGATGTGGAAGAGGATGTCTGGTGCATTGGAGTTGATGTGGTCCCAAATCTTGGTGAAGTGCTTGCCGAGTGAGTGTGCGTTGAGGAGCATGCATGCATGTGAGGGAGTGTTGTGCTGATGGGAGTGTGGTGCTTTCTGAGTGAGGGTGCGATGTGTATGTGGGCGGTGGGAGTAGATGTGTGGAGGCATGTGAAGTGGCAGTGCGGGCAGGCAAAGGAGCCGACTTTGAACTGAGGTGCGTCGTATGTGGTGGAGTCCAGGGTTGAGCAGATGGAGTGCGTCAGCAGTGTGACTGGGGGAGGCATTTGGACCAGGGTTCCTGGTACTGGGCGTGGTCCAGGTGCAGACGGGCACAGGTAGGTTTGTGTTTGGCGTGGCCTCGGCTCTACAGCAGCGTGCCCACTGCGTGCATCAGCTATGCGGCTGTGCTGCGGCCTACATTAAGTAGGGCCTTGGAGAATGGGAGGAGCTCTTACCCTGCTCAGCAAGAGGTGGAAAATGGGCAGGGAGAGTGGAAAAGCTCAACAGGGAGAGCTGGAAAGTCCATCGCGAGTGGCAAGTTGGTAAAGTGCAATCTGTGGAGCAAGTCAGGGACAAAAACTGACATAAGAGAGCAATATGAAGAGTGGAGCAGTAGGAGGAGCAGGAAAACAGGTTCATGGAGTGGGACATTTGCATAAATAGCGTAAACGTAATGGCTACTTGTAAAGATTGAAAAAGGCAGTGAAATTAGCCGAAACACGTCTCTAGAAGCGGGACTGAAGGAACTCTCCCTCGAGTGCAGGGTCTCTTTTTATGAAGAGAGTTGCAGTAATTTAAAAGCGCCAAGCTGCAGTGCTCACCTTTGCACTCCCTGTGACTGTTTATATATATAATGCAGTACTCTGTGTGTAAGGTCCCACACAGAATGAAACTCACACTTGAGGTATTGTAGTCATCAGCAGAATTCAATCAAAGACTGATGCGTTTTGACCTTCACACTCTTTTTCACAAGCACCATTTTAAACTCAAAGTCACCATGAACATAAACAACAAACTTCATATGCATGGTAAGGAAAACAAATACATCAGAATATACATGGTATTACACTAAAAAATAAAGCATTTCATACCTGGAGACATTTGCAATGTATGCCATAAGAACACAATTTTATCACCACACACAACACGATAATATTGCCGATTTAATTTCCGGAAGAGAAAAACATAGCTATTCAGGATATGTCAAAAGGAGGAGTGGTTACATTCTTTCAGTCAGTAACACTCTACTCTCTGCATGTCCTGTGTGGGATGATTCTAAGAAAACAACCCAACTCCTACACATTCAGTATAACAAAATTAATAGACATCCAAAAAATGGCCTAGTGGGTGAAGCGACCATAGTATCGCATGCTAAATAGCAGCATTTACATTCGTAAAATTAAACATGCCGGACATCAATATTAATACACTCTAATAAGCTCTGCCAAGTGGCTGAGAATTTGGCAAATGTCACAAGTCCCAATATTGCTGCACATTTATATCCCCAGTAGTCCTGTTTATAACACCTATTTGGGTTATTGTATGGTTGGTATGAAAAGGGGCTTCTGGACATTGGTGAGTATCATTTTTTGTTGACTGATGTCATCAGTGATGTCATTTGAGATGATATCAGTGCTGTCATCAGTGATGTAACTGACCATGTCATGAGTGATGTAATATGTGTGGTCATAAACAGTGCATTGCAAGGGTGCAAGTTATAGTTAGCTCAACTAACTATAACTGCTGAATTTCACTGGTTATGTCTGAGTGAAACCTGAGCCTAACAATAATGTCCCTGTAACCCTTGGCTTTTTCAGTGTAGTTCTGTGTTTTTTAAGTACTAGTCACATTTGCAGAGTGGTGGAGAAAGGGGGCTGGGCCTCCGACCAGCTCTCAGGAATCCCACTGTGTAGGACTTACAGGCAGTATGAGGAGGGCTCCCAATTCCTCCCATGTGGCTGACATTCTTTTGTATTCATCCTGAAGGCAGCTCCCAGACTTGGCTTGGATGGCATGTAGAGCAACTAATTTTTGTGGCTTTAACTCGGCCCCCCTTTAATTTCCTCATTGCGTCGGACATAGCAGGAAAATTCAGCTGCTGTGCTCCGATCTGATCAGAGCTGCTACAATGGGTGGGCTTTGCTGCTTGGTGACTGCAGGTGCGATGTTTGTATCAGTATGCTCCCATGGGCCTTCAATTAAAAAACAACACCAAAAATGAAACTCACAGTTTATTTAGACAAATATTTCCTATGAAAAATGAACAACAGGCACAAAAACATACACAAAAACAATGCAACATCAGCTCTAGGCCCCACAAGGATATAGCTGCATTGTCCTTTGAAACCGCCCTCACACTCTCCTTCTCTTTCCTGTCCTTCTTTCCCTGCATTGTTACAAGCTCCGCAGCCAGCAGCAGCCATCTATACCACCCATCCCCTCCTCCCAGCTCAGCCTCAGCTTAGAGAATAGGGAAGGATCCCGGCCGAAGGAAGCCTGACCGAACCCCCTTCCCTTGCCTGCTCCTGGCCACCCAGAACTAAGGTAGGCAGAGCAGGCACCCTCTCTCTCTCCATGCTTTGCCACCCAAGGCAGAGACGTAGGGGGGGAGCTGGAGAGAACTGCTGTAGCCCTTCCCTTGCTCCGAAGAGATAACAAAGAGAACACACGGACCAAGCATATATGTTTGCTTATGTGTTGCTCTTTCTAGTAAGACATGATTTGTTTATGTGAGCTGCCAACAAAACTTCTCGGCAAGAGAACTCACCAGCTTGGGATAAAAATAGCAGTTTTGGGAGGGAAGGCGTGCGTGGAGGGGTAATCCTGTGTTCACTTTGGAAGATGTCAACAGAACGAGGATGATTTCTGCCCTCCACATGCCTTCTAGCTACTGCAGCTCGAACTTGACCCGAAGGTATCAGAGCGCTTTACATGAGCACCAGTTGGGTTGAAGATGGACACATTAATTTTTGTTAGGCATGGGGAGATTAAGTGATTTGCCCAGAATCACAGGATGTTGAGCGTCCATGCCAAGACTCGAGCCCAGTTCATCAGGTTGGAGGTCAACCGCTCTAGCCATTAGGCCAAATCCTCTCCAATAAATCATTTAAAACATTAAAATGCTACTTAAAATCATTACGTTGGTTTAATGGAACAGAAACAATGTGCCAATGCTTCAAATAATACTTTAATATGCATGCTGATTGTCTTCTTTTCTCTCCTCTTCCTCCCGTCCAGGAGGGGCTGGCGGGCCAGGGCAGGGAGGAGCATTCTGAACTTATAATTGCGCATGTGTGTTTGGCCGGCCGAACACACATGCACACTTATGTTTCTCCAACCCAGCTGTAGTGTACAGCCGAGTTGGAGAAACCCTACAGGCTCCCATGCACCTTCTGAGCGGCAAACAAGGCCGCTCAGACCAATCCTGGTGCTGCTCTCCTGGTAGAGAGCAGTGTCTGGATTGGGTGGGGAGCCTGTGCCCTTAGGCCTATCCACTTCCAGCTTCCGGGACGCGAGGAGCAGGAGGAGCAAGGCGGCCAGCAATGAAAGCAGAGCGGCAGGTAAGTGATTTTTATTTAATTTTATCTTATTTTCCAACCTCTCCTTTCCCCCCTGCCCCCGCCACCCTAGCGGTTTTAATTGGCGGCAGCCACCACTGCTTTCTAGTACATACAAATCTTTTTATTAAATGAGGTTTGGTTAACTTATATCAACTTATGGTGTTACTCTGATGTTGGATGGTTATTTCAGTACATTTTATTTTAATTGGAGCCAGATGTAAGGCAGCTTCCGCTTATTCCCTGTTTGTTTTTATTGATCTGTACTCCGTGTTGAAGTCAAATCTTCCTATTTATTTCCACCAATAGGTACAATGTTTCTATAGTTCGGGCACGCGCCTCATCGAGCATCATTCCTGGGTGCTCCTGTGGTGCTCTTACTATCATCGCTCATCGTGTGGAGCAGCTGGGTGTTGAAGGTTTCATCTTTTTATTGTTTATTGCTGCTGTCTGCTCGTGAGAGTGAAGATGTGGGTTAGAGCAGCAAGATTGAAGATAGTATTTTTTCTTTTACCTTATCAGACTTAATCCAAATACCTAGTACATTTGTTTAAAACCCTTCTACAAAATGTCTTGTTTTCATTTTTTGCTGGTACTCATTGTACCTCCTGTTGGCGATTGTTGCCGTAAGCATTTTGATTATTGCTGTTGTGTTTCCCGCATGTAAATACACCCTCTTCCCCGTTCCAGATTCCATTCTTCCTAGGCCGAGTTTCTTTTTCCTACCATTTCCTCCTCCTTTCTGTCCTCCTTGAATGTACTGTGGCAGTATTGAACTCCATATAATACACTCTCCTTTGTACTCCCACCACTTTGTTTGGGACCTGTACATTTGTTTATGGCTCATAAATATGGGATCAAAATTCCAGCATGCAAGGTACTTTTGGCACTATAAAACACAATGTATTGCCACATGCCAAATGTGTTTGGGACCTGTAGACATGAACTTTGGACTGCCTCAAACAACACTGGTGTACTTCGTTTATTGCGTGCACAAAGCACCTATATTCTGCTCTGCCCTGATTGCAGTAGCCTGTCCTAAATGGTACTTTGCAGGACTGTGCTCCAATCAAAGCAAGTATCCCGATGAGTCCCTGGGCGTGGGCTGCCTTTCATCGGTGCGGCTGTGCTATTGCACCGGTGTCACTTTACAGGCCCAGCTTCTTGAGAGTGTTAAAGGGCTCATTGATG
Organism: Calotriton arnoldi; assembly: GCA_963921515.1. NCBI lineage: Eukaryota > Metazoa > Chordata > Amphibia > Caudata > Salamandridae > Calotriton > Calotriton arnoldi. Next base: position 2,232,159 of record CAWUFW010002319.1, read on the forward strand.
CTGTTGAAACACAGCCACCTCTTATCTCTGTGTTACAGCCACCTCTTATCTCTGTGTTACAGCCACCTCTTATCTCTGTGTTACAGCCACCTCTTATCTCTGTGTTACAGCCACCTCTTATCTCTGTGTTACAGCCACCTCTTATCTCTGTGTTACAGCCACCTCTTATCTCTGTGTTACAGCCACCTCTTATCTCTGTGTTACAGCCACCTCTTATCTCTGTGTTACAGCCACCTCTTATCTCTGTGTTTTATAAAACATCCCCTTTGAGCTTCTCAAAAAAGTACCAAGCTTACCCCTTTATCTTGACATTGCCTGGTGATTGACCTAAGATAATTTCCATATATTGGTTTCCCGTTTCTTTTTGATATTATGAAAGCACCACATGATCACCGACCTCGAGCACCCTGTATTCAAAATGACTTTCATGTGTCAAATGTCGCACTCTCTGTATTGTATCATAAACAACTGCTTTTGACTTTCAACATTGTGTACATATATTTATATGTGTGTGTGTGTATGCATAAGTAAAGTTGCAGAGCGTTGACCATTTCATAGCTCTGATGGCATATAGCAGGGTAAAAAGATGAATCCTCCACAACACACTCATTTTTGCCGAGTTCTTAGAAGAAATGGCACAAGGCTAATCAAAGACCCATTGGCAAAGTCAGTATGTCTGCCGCAGGTCACTAGCCTTTTGGATTTGTCAATGCTTTGTTCAAAACACTAATGTTAAAAAAAATGGCTGAAAGCTAAACTAGGTTTTCACACATTGCCTAGTCCATGGCGCGGAAGAGAACTAGCTTTCGTGATTGTGCTCCTTATGAAAGCGCAAAATGGTCCTACTTATAGTGAAGTTAGCGATGGCTCATGTGTGCCCCATTGCTGTATGCTGTAGAGAGTGGAAAAAGTGTGAATGACAGACTAACGGACGAAGAGGTCTGTCTGAAAGCCCTATACTAAGTACACTATACATACAATTTTAGTAACATCAAAAAGGCCTTGGCTACAGCTGAAGTGGGCAGATACATTTCCCTATGATGTAAGCTGAAGAGGTCTTGACTAACACCATACATAAAAAACTTTTACCAAGCCATGATTACATTTTGTGATCACTTGATGGTAATCTCAGAAGGAATGAGGCAAGATTATTTATAATACTTTGATTGCCTGAACAAATATAACATCCTTCTAACATGTTCCTCGCTGCTGTTCCTTCAACTCTTCTAAATGGCAGTTCTCTTCCTGTGTCATTTCATCTCTATGGCAGTTCTCTTCCTGTGTCACTTCTTCTCTATGGTAGTTCTCTTCCTGTGTCATTTCATCTTTATGGCAGTTTGCACCTGGACTCTCTTCTTTATAGCAGTCCTGCACTTGTTCTTCCCTGCAGCGCCACCCATTGTCCACCTCCATTCGAGACGCATTTGCACTGTCTCCCCTACCTCCACTCAAAGGGAAAGTGATTCATGGGGTGGTACCAATGCCAGTGTTTATGCCCGTGATTACACAAAGGAGTAATGGCACATCAGCTGCGGGCACTTGGGTGCTGCATCTGCCTGGGGAACACTTACCATCTAGCCATGCAATGCTGAAACACATTAACACTGACAAAGCTAATAGATCTCGCTTTGCCGAGACCTATTGGCTTTGCCAATGCCTGGTGGGAGCTCAGCAGGTACTGCACATCCGCTATGGTTTGTGGTATTCCCATTGCAAAATGCCTTTAGAAGCACAGATGTGCAAAGTCCTAGGTCCATTAGCAACGAAAGCAGCACCCCACATTGTTCAAGCCCCCCATACAATTCATAAATACAAATGTCACTGGGGGTTGACTCTGCATGTTATCATTTTGATATTCGGACAAGTATTTTCATATAATAAGGTTTTTTGAATTTGTGTGCAATGAAAGGTCGCCTTTCTTTGTAATTATGTTGCATCATTTTTAAGCTTAGTAACCCAATCCTCACAAATATACTCCAAACCATGCCACATAATTACAATCAGCATAATATCACTCAATGTCACATACATCCACTCTACACAATTCATCTCCATACATTTCCATTCCACACCACATAATTCGGCAACAAACATATTTCAACTCAACAACACAATTATGCAACATGCCACATACATCAATCCACACCACAGAATTCCACATCATGCCACAAAATTCAATAGAACACCACATAATTAAATTCCACAACATAACACTCCACAACACAAAATGCCATTCCACATAATTGCACTCTGTGACACATAATCCCACTCCACATAATTCCAGTATACACAATACCACATAATTTCTATCCACATATTTGCACTGCACACCATGCCACATAATTTCACTACAGAATTCCACTCCATGCCACAAAATTCCACCACACACAATTCCAATCCAACCCACATAATTTCACTCCACATAAATCATTCCACTCTAATCCAAAACACATAGGTAAAAGAGAGTGGGGGATATTCTCAAGAACGTGTGATAATTATCGCCAATTTAGCTTAACGCAACTTCTCACATCGCAGTCTATCGCGAGAAAATAACGCCGTGACAACGTAGTATTCTCAACCCGGAGGCACCATGCGATAGTATCACGATAACGCGACTAATGACCGCGAACTAATTAACGCGACACAGAAAAAATGCGAAACACAAACGCGAAAAGTGTTGCGATGTGGCAAAATGCGATAAAAAATCTGTGATAACCAGCGACAGGCCTGCAATTCCCACCCAACATGCGGGAAAAAGCACTGTAAAAGCAACACAAAAATTACACCAAAACAAAATAAACTGTGTTGCACCATGGAAGCACCTGGACCCAGTGCAGAGGACAACTCGAACCCCACAAGCCCCACGGAGGACCAGCCAGGAACCCCGGGGTCGAGGAAGGGCAAGGAGAAGAGGAAGAGGAAGACGGGGTTCAGTTCGAGGGAAAACCTGATCATCGTCACGGAGGTGATAGAACACTACCAACAACTGTTCGTCACCTCCACTGTGTCATTGGCAACACAAACGGATATATGGCAGTCCATCGTCAACAACGTGAATGCAGTCGGAGTGATGAGGAGGTCAATGGAGGAGGTCAAGAGGCGCTGGCATGATGTCAAAAGCCAAACCAAGCAGAAACTCGCTGCCAACCTGAAGGCAGCAACGGCGACTGGAGGTGGGAGTCCTGCGCCACAGGAGGAGCTGGATGAGCTGGAGGAAATGGTGGCCACAGTCATCAGTGTGGAGACGGTGCAAGGAGTCGGGTGTTCGGACACTGCTCGAAATTACCTGACACAACAGCAGCAGGGTGAGTAACGACCAGGGACTGGGGGGACGGTGAGAGATGGGCACAATGGCACACATGCACAAATATGTGTAGCACACTGCACACCCACAATGACTGTGGAACATGTCCCTGATACCCTTGGCACACTGCAGCACACATACAAACACCAAGTAGGCCCCCGTCCACTATGTGCACAAAGGGCCCCCCCCTATCACCAATCTCACAACCTACCCATGCACATGTGCTGAACCCAGCAAAGCAGCTGTGAGCCACACTGACAATGCAAGTGACACTGCATGACCAATAGCATGGCTGCAGACAAAATACATGACATGGTGCACGCCACAACACTGATGTGGCCCAGTGTGGACCACATCCTCAAAGGAGCAGGTCACACTCTGACACATCCACGTGCACATACAACCCCTGATGTCAACAACACATCTGCAGACAAACAATGCGCAAGAGTCCAAAATCCGTCCAAGAGCACAAATGACCCAAGTCGCCAACATCTCAGCACCTTAAAAGCACACAAGTCAAAGGCACACCGCCTTAAAGGGATAAGGGGCCGCTAGATCAGAGCTGCAGGGGCGACTCTCCCACCACAATGCAGCACACACACATAGCAATCACAGCATATCAACATTGACGACTATGTGGTACAAAGTGCTATACCAACACTACAGAACAGATGACACAACTGGTGCCGCTTGTGCGTAGAAACTGACCAATCACATCTGGCATAGCCGGAAACTGTGAGATGACAATGTACGAGTACAACCTCACATCCGTCATGTAGTCGAAATGTCCACAGTCTCCCATCAAATAGCCAGCTCCTCCAAAACAGTCACAATGTACATTGTCATGCAGTCGGTATGTAAACATGTACAATGGGTGAACATACATGGAACACACTGTTAACCTGCATCTCCCCTTTACATTGCAGAGGGACAATCAACACCTCCTGCAGAGCAGACCACACATCTCTTCAGTGATGATGATGAGGACCCCCTGGCCATCTGCTCCGACAACCTCTAACGGCTCGTGGACAGGCTCCGCACCCCACCTCCAAGAGCAGGGCAGCCAGCTGCATCGAGGTGACCCCACCCCCTGCACAGACCACACAGCAGAAAGCACCCACCACCACGGCTGGCTCCCAGCACCTCACCCCAGAACACATGGCATTCCAACGCCGTGTGTTAGACTGCCAGAGGGGGCTAGCTGAACAGGTGCGGGTGGGTTTCGACCTCATGGCAGCCAAACTAGATGCCATACGTGTGTGTATAAGTCCCATCAAGGACCACTTACAGTCCCTAACGGACACCCACAGTCCTTTCCATGCCCTACAACAATCCTTGGCTGACCTCGCTGGAGCCATTACTCGGATACAAGAACTGTCTAGTCAGACAGGCTCCAGCGATGACAGCACAGAGTTGGCACAGATCCGGAGGACAATGGAGAACATGGAGCGGATGCAGGCTGGAAGGATGGCTGCCACGGCTGAACACCAGCGAGATGTAGCTGGGATCTTCCATGCCCTGCAGATCCTCATCTTGCCATTGCTGCCACAGAGCCTGTCCCAGATGACTGCTGCAGGAACTTCGACACACACATCTCCGCCCCCGATGTGTCAGTGGCACACAGTGAAGCAGCCATAACACCTCCGCCCCCTGATATGTCAGTGGCACACAGTGATGCAGCCATAACACCACCACACACACCAGACACACCTGACACAGTAGACATATCAGAGGACGAAGATGTGGATGGTAATGACTCTGTGTCATAAAGGAGGTTGTAGCATTCATCCCCGCCATATGGCCTGTACCTGCTTGGTTCTGCCCTCTGCATCATGGCCTGGAACAACACCTTCCACTGTCCCCCGAAACACTCTGCGACATTCACCTGGACCCCGACACGGACTGCCATATCTGCTCTGGTTACCAATGATATTCACAAATAGAGGGACAAAGGGCTTTTATACATGAGGTCCAGCACAGTTGCCCAAATGCAATATGAAAATTAAAGTTGTGCTGTTCCTGAATGATCTAGAATTTAGCAATGTACAAAGGACAGTAGGCTACAGAGTCAAAAAGAGATGGGAATCCATTTCTTTGGAATGTAATGCCCTCACACACCCAGTTGGGTGTCATGCTTCATCATCGGGCTGCTCCTCGTCTGGCCGGCGCTGCAATGCCTGACGGGCTCCCGATGAGGGGCACTTTGGTGGAGATCTTTTTCCAAATAGCCGTTTGGTGCCGTGGGGGTGAGAGATTTAGTGAGTGTAGATGAATAAGTGGTGTGTGATGATTCTGTGAGTTAAAACAGGGTTGGGAGTACACACAAAATGTGTATATATAAAAAACAAACCATTTATCATAAATCAAAAATATAATCTAAAATAGCTTTTAAAATAGGACTCAACTGATGAAAAAAATTCAAACTGAAACTAAACTAACTGATAAAATCAAACAAACAATTAAATCAACAATATAAAAGGCACACTGATTTAATCAACCTTGGGGACGATTACAATACGGGTGGTAAAGGCTCCGACTGACGTTCGGAGTCTTCAGGGCCGCATCGTAATGGGCTGCTCGGTTTACTTTCCAATTGCCTCATTATGATAGAGGTGGTCGGAAAGTAAACCGGCCAGTCATTCCGGCTGCCTTCCGACGGGCTCCAGGAGCCCGAAGGCCAGTCTGAAGCTGGCCAGTAATCTCAAGGGCGGCCTTTACATCCTTGAGATTATGATGCACGGTTTCGGACATGGTTTCCATGCTGGCCTGTCCGACATGAAGGCATGTTTGGGGGCCCCAGCAGGACCCCCTTTGGTGCACGGCCTCTGGTTGGAGGCCGAGGTGGCACCTATGGTGCCCCCTGTTGATCCATGCACCTTATGGCAGGCACCTTGAGGTGCCTGCCACGGGGTGCAGGGATGAACTGCACCTCCCTTTTCTGAATGGGAGCTTGTGTTATGGCCGGTTTAAAAGGGAGCATGCGATCGAACAGTGTTCGGTTGCATTGTAATGGGCCAGTCGGGACTGCCAACTGGGTGTCGGTCAGTCCCAGGACCGAGTCGATGTCGGGCGGAAGCAATACCACCCAACATCGAAATCGGCCCTTAAATACGTCAAAAACTACAAATGCTGCGAGACAAGGAAACTCTGCCAGATTCTCTCACCAGACCATTAAAGAAGAAATATATACACCTAAGCAGCTACCTAACCAAGTAAGTAAAAATTATTAAACTAAAATAAAATTTTCATTAAAATTCAAAACACAAAATAGCAAATAAATATTAAACCACTCTCCAACTTCTATGTCTTTACATAGACCTCCTAAAAGAAAAAACTACAAGAAAAACCAATAAACTGGCAGAAAATAGCAACTTTCACAAACCAGCAAAAAGTTGTAAGAAAGGAAGTATACATAAAATAATAGCAAGCAAAAATAAACCCAACAACCGCAAACTTTAGAAACTTGCGTTAGATTAACATTAACATGAAACTTACGTTTTTTTGTTTTTCAGCCAAAAGAAAACAAAGCACCTGCTCCACATTAGAACACTCTCATCGGAAAAGCTGCAAAACTGTCTGAAACATCTAAACAAAACATACATGTAATCATACAAAATAGAAGCACTTGTATGTGTATTACATATAAATAAAAAATTTACAAACTTTGTATCATTGTATAGAATTATACTGTTGCACTACCTTCATATGCAATGACAGAAGCCACAAAATGTATCACATGACATCAAGGAAAGCAGTTACTAAATAACATGGGCTACACCTACAGCCAAAAAAGTATAACATCAGAAAATATTAACTGGAAATGTACAAAATATTATTTTTATTGATGCTACAGGAGGGCAACTGTTAGAAAGTGCCCTTTTTGTCATGTTTGCCCCCTCTTTTTCCTCTAGATGCCGTCTTTATAGATCTGGAAGTACACTTATAAAAAATAAAGAAGTCTACAACTATTCCTGCAGTAGCAAAGTAGCAAAGGCCCTCCTTGGCATCTTCTTCAGGGTTGTGTTTCCTAAGGAAGCAGTCTCAGATAGAATGACCAACTTCATGTCCACCTACCTCAAGTCTATGTGGGATTAATGTGGTGTGAGTTACAAATTCGCAACCCCATATTGCCCCCAGACTAATGGCTTGGTGGATAGATTCAACAAGACCATTAAGGACATGATCCAGGGACTCCCAGACAAGCTCAAGTGGAGATTGGATATCGTATTGCCATGCCTCCTGTTTGCATATAGGGGAGGTTCCTCAGAATAGGGTTGGCTTTAGCCCCTTTGAACTTCTGTTTGGACACCCTGTAAGAGATCCTCTAAATCTGGTGAGGGAAGGTTGGGAGAAGCCTCTCAAACAACCTCAGCAGGACATAGTGGACTATGTGCTAGGCCTACATTCACGTACGGCAGAGTACATGAAGAAGACAAACAAGAATCTGAAGGCCAGCCAGTAACTCACAAAGCTCTGGTTTGACCAGAAGGAAGCCGTGGTTGAGTATTAACCAGGTCAGCTGGTGTGGATGTTGAAGCCTGTGGCTCCAAGGGCCCTTTATGACAAGTGGACTGTGCCCTATCCCATTGTGGAAAAGAAAGGGAAGGTCACCTACTTGGTTGACTTAGTTACCTCTAGGAACCCTTTGTGGGTACTCCATGTCAATCACCTAAAACTGCACCAAGATAGAGCTGACATGACCATGCTGATGGTCACTGATGAGGGACAGGAGGAGTACACTGAAACTCTTCCTGATTTATGGTCAACAAACCCTAAAGATGGTATAGTGGAGGGTGAAGTCTTATCTGACACCCGCACTGCACAGCAGCAGTTTGACTGCAGGAATGTCCTCAGCCAGTTTGCAGAGTTCTTTCCTTTGACCCCTGGACAGATAACGTGTACCCCTGATGTGGACACTTGTGACAGCCTCACTGTCAAAAATAAGATATACAGACTGTCTGACCAAGTCAAGGCCAGCATCAAAGCTGAGGTTAGCAAGATGCTAGAGCTTGGGGTTATTGAACCCTCTGACAGTCCTTGGGCCAGGCCAGTGAGACTGGTCCCCAAACCTCACCATAAGGTGCTAAGATAGCTATGAGGTTTTGCGTGGATTATAGAGGGTTAAATCCAGTCACTAAGACTGATGCCCACCCCATCCCAAGGGCAGATGAGCTTATTGATAAGCTGGGGGCACCAAAATTCCTCAGCACCTCTGACTTGATGTCAGGGCATTGTAAGATTGGCTTGACCCAAGGAGCAAAGAAGAGATCTGCATTCTCCACCCCAAAGGGCTACTTTCAATATAAGGTGATGCCCATTGGATAAAAGAATGCACCTGTCACTTTTTAGAGGTTTGTGAATTGAGTTCTGTCAGGCCTGTATGACTTTAGTGCAGTTTAACTAAATGATATTGCTGTCTTTAGCTCCCTCTGAGAGGAACATCTGGTACACCTCAGAGAGGTTTTGCAGGCACTGCACCAGGCAGGCCTCACAAGCAAGGCAAACAAGTGTCAGATTGGACAGAGCACTGTTGTGTACCTGGGCCACCTTGCAGGTGAGGCCAGGTAAGACCTCTCCAGCCCAAGATCCAGACCATTCTGGACTGGGAGGCTCCAAAGACCCAGACCCAGCTCAGGGCATTCATTGGCCTGACTGGCTACTATAGGATGTTTGTGAAGGGGTATGGTATTTGGACGACAAGCTGTCAAAATCCACAGACCAACGATGAGGGCCAGGATCAACCAATTGCCTACATTAGCAGGCAACACCTCCCTAGAGAGCAACAGTGGAGTGCCACTGAGATGGAAGCCTTTGTTGTGGTTTGGTCCCTGAAGAAGCTAAGACCCTACTTCTTTGGAACTCACTTCAAAGTTCAATCTAACCACACACCTCTCAGGTGGCTTATGCAAATGAGAGGAGAGCACCCCAAGTTATTGAGGTGGTCCTTTTACCTACAGGGGATGGACATTGTAGTGGAACACAGGCCAGGGACTGACAATGGGAAAGCAGTAGGCCTTTCCAGGTTTTTCCACTTAGACAATGAGAACTACCACGAAGAAGGTTATGGCTCATCACCTTTCGTCTGAGAGGGGGTCATGTTAGAAAGTGCCCTTTTTGTCTTGTTCACCCCCTATTTTTGCTCTAGATACTATCTTTATAGATCTGAAAGTGCACTGAGACCTGCTAACCAGGCCCCAGTGTCAGTGCTTTTTCCCTTAAACTGTAACATTTGAATTGGTACACCCAATTGGCAACCACTTATCACTCTTTCTAAGTCCCTATTAGATGGTACCAGTGGTACCCAGGGCAAGGATGATAAGAGGGGTCACCAGGTCTGCATCACTTTATTGTGCCACCATGTGTGACCCAAGTAAAAGTATGTCTGCAGGTCTGCCTATGCAACCCTGCATGAGCAGCTGTCTGCTCGCAGAGTGACTCTGCGCACACCATGTGCTGCAGAGCTACACCACTGCTTTAATGTAAGTAAATTACTCTTAAGGTTGCCCTTCTAAGACCAGGAGTTAGAGTGCATTAAATTAAAGATGTGTATATATATTTACATCCATATATATCCCTACAGTAACCCTGTAAAGCAAGGTTTTACTGTTAGTGGCTGGCATTCCATAGAGTAACATGGGCTGGCTACAGAGATAACTTGAGATAGCCAGCTCCATTATGGAACAACCAAATGGTGTCATGTTTGGTATCAAATACTATGCATTTTCACCCCCAACATGATTCCTGTGTCAGGGTTGAGCTGGCATGATCAGATGTGGCACCCTGCCTGGGTACCCCCCTTGGATACAAAGCTCCAGTGCCTTGGTGGGCTTCCCCGAGCTGTTTGCAGTCAAGAGTCAGCCCTCCTGGTGAGATATGCTAGCACTTCCATAGGACAGAGACAAAGGACTGGGCAGGAAGGAGGTCACACCTCCTCCCTCCCAGGATGGCTAGTGTTTACAGTCACCAAGGCTGTGAGCCTCAAGGCTTTCAATACCCTTGATGTGCAATTACATTGTCCCCCACTCGAGGACAAAGCCCTTCCCGCCCTGCAGCTCAGGTAGGCATTAAAATTAGTTATTCAGGAGGTGTACACTCCCCAAAGCCTAGCCACTCATCTAGGGTTTGGCTAAGCAGTCTGTACAGCCAAGGAAGGGTTCTGCCATTTTGGCAGACCTTAAAATAGAGTATTCTGGGTAGCACAGTGACATACAGCCACAGGATGTTGTCACTGCAGGGGAGGGTTAGCCGAAGGGACCAGTAGCCCATTGGCCACTGTCCCTCAGGCACTCAATACTTGATAAACTAGGAATTAAGGGGCTACCTGGCACCATAACTTCAGTTCTTACTTCCAAGAAGGGGCACAGCGAAGATTCCATCACTGGAAACAGGACTTTGGACCGTGCTACAGCACTCAGAGATGACACTTAAGTGCCTTGAAGAGACCTTATACTGGAACCAAGGGTTGACATGTGTCCATGGTGAAAGCTCATTGCTCCCAGCAAGAGGGACTCCAGTGGAAACAAGAAATCCAAAGCAGACTCCCATGACTAATGGAACCAGTCAACTGCAACCTGCAGAAGGATTAACGAGATGCATCACAAGAACTGCGACCCGTTGGGCCTGTCGAGAGTGAGCCCAAAGAGAAGAGGTGTCCTGCAAGCCTGAAGTAGAAGCTGAGCTCACACCAAATTTTGAGCCACTAGTCCACTCCCATCGACCTCCAGCCGCCAAAGTACCTGAGGACTCTATTTGCTGCAGCCAAGGCTTGGTGATCAAATCCTGGTGATCAGGTGATCAATCCCTTCAGTGACATCTCCAGCCCGAGAGCAACTCACAGAACAGCGACCGACGTCTGCAATGTCTCAGCTGCTGTGTTCCTGCATACTGAAGTTGGAGTGTGTGGTAAAGCATCTTTGGTGTGACCTGCCCCGGTGATTGACAGCTGCCAGTTACCTCTGCACCCGGAGCCACCAAGCAAGGTAGAAGAAATGTAGCTGTTGCACCCGGGTCCTGGAACTACAACGACCTCTACTGTCCTAAGGTAGAGTGTAACTCCATCTCTAAATGTGGTTTTGCCAAGTGCTGGATTTTTGACAGTTCCTGCTGATCCTGTCAACACCAAGGATAGCTAAGTAACGTCTGCATCCAGACTCCCAGGGCAAGGTAACGAAGTAATGACTGTTGAGTTTTAGTCTAGGGAGCCACAGAACCCTAACCACAAGAGCGTTCATTTGAACTCACCCAGCAACTATCATTTTGCTAAGTGTATTTCCCCCCATTGACTTCAGTGGTGAGAATTTGACAGCTTTCATTGCTAGCCAGGTCTGGTGGCTCAGTGGACTAATACATCCACTGCAGGGGCCTGTGTTTGACCTCATGGTCACAGGTACAAATACCGGCGGGTCCACTCAGCCTTTCATCCATCTGAGGTTGATAAAATGAGTACCGTTGGGTGGGTAACAATAAACATCTGTTATTCAGCGCCAAGATGCCTACGGTTGAACATGCGCTTTACAAATACACATGTTATGTTATTTATTGCTAATACTGTGAAAATCCATAACTCTGGTTATATGCAACTTTTCAAATTCATGTTGGTGCTTATATTTATATGTGTTAGGATTTCTTTCGAGTCATGTCATTTACTTATTGTCAATGTTGGTTCATGAAATGCTGTACACATGTTCCTGTAAGTAAGCCTGACTACTCTCTGCCACTCTACCAGAGTTGAGCTAAGGATTGATATGAGAGAATCCGAGGTCCACTTTTGTGTAGCCATATCACATAGTACTTCTACCTTGCAACAGCAACTACAATTAATGTAAGAGAGCACAGTCACCCCCAAATGTGCATGATGCAAGCGAGGCAAACACTAGCTCCCAGGAACCCACAACCAAAATCCTTAAAGATATACTACCTAAAGTCCCCAAAAGCATAACAGGCCAACTGCTAACTTTCCCCAATCTAAATTGTTTATTTGCACAAAATAATAAAGCCACAAGAAGATACTAGGATTTATACATACCTGAACATTTAACAATTACACATAATGAGAAACCTTTTCTTTTACATGACAACCTAAATAATGGGAAACAATTCCTAATGTTTTCTACAGCAGACAATGTTAAACATGGATGATGGATGGGACCTACAAAATGTGTTGCAAACCATTCACTCACATATACACCATACATGGTGAATAATTAAATACAAATATCCCTTTAAATTTACCCTACTACCAAATAAACAAAGCAGCACTTACTACAAACTCCTAGGCAATATAACACATGAAACAAATACCAACTACCCCCCAAAAATAATCATGGACTTTGAGTAAGCCATAATTCAAAACATTCTAAAATGTACCCCCTCACATCCATACAAGGCTTTTACTATCATTTCAATCAAAGTGTATGGAGACACCTCCAAAAATCTGCACTAAGTGTAGAATATTTCACAAAAGTTGAATTTAAAAAAAAAGATAGCACTAGCCTAAGTCCCTGTCACAGAAGTAGTCAACCACAACAATATACAAATTGAAAGCCCTTTCTGCCAATGAAACAAAGACAAACTTGGTCCCCTAATGGACTATTTCGAAGACATTTGGGTTGGCAGACTGCATCACTCTGCACACAGAGGCCAACACAAATTCCAAATACTATGGTGGAATATCTATAACAGGACTTTGGCACAGGAAGCCAAAACAAACAACGCAGTGGAAGGATGGCACAATCTCTTCCAATCCATACTAGGCAGAACCCAGCATACTCTCTACAGATTGATAGAAGTATTACAAAAAGAGCAAAGCTGCCAAGAACTACGAATGGAGCAATTTGTTAGCCAAATTGGCTGCAAACTTAGCAAATAAATCAAAAGAATCTACAAGATGCTACAATTTGAAGTCAAACTCTTCATAAATAGCAAAGGAGTAGATTACTTAGAAATCATAGCCAAAAGAATAATAGAAAATAATTGGTAACCTACCAAAGTTCTCAAAAACTATGACAAATTACAAACCAACATACCAAATCTTTTCTCATTTAAAATATTAAATATAATATTTTATTACATCTGTCAAAATATTAACTAAAATTCCAATATCAAAGAAGACTGATGTAATAAAAGTATATATATATATTTTTTAAATATAACCATCACCAACCAAGAAAGTTAAAAACAAACTCAATCCATCACATAACATAATTGCAACATGTAAATAAAACGATTCCACATAACTATCACATTAATGTTTACATAAACAATATAATATCACATTTTCCTCAGAAAAACTAAACAAATAAAACTTACTGTTTTGTAGATGTAATAAAAATATAAATCCACCAAAAATGGGAACAATATTGTCCAAAAAGTCCCAAAAAATTTCTAAAATAAAATTAATTCAATAGGTATCCCTCAAAGCAATCCGAAAGTATCTAGACACCATAAAAAAAACAACAGAAAAAGTGTTTGAAAAAAAGAAATTCTCCAAGAAACCCCCCAAAAAAGGATCTCAAAGTAATAAGCATTGGTTCAAAATAAAACAAAAATGATTACCTAAAATAAAAACATAAGCTTGCAATGCCCATAACTCATGTTCATTGACAAAAACCTGTAATAACCTGCTTGCAAAACACATTGCATTTCCAACATACATATACATAACAGTTAGTTCTCAAAATATATCTAACATAACACACGTTATCATAACATAGGGATATATTAATCAAGTACTATATGAATAGTCAAAATTATAAATTAGAGTAAGACAGTAACACTAATACATATATATTTAGAAAAACCCACAAACAACACTATATCTAACTTGTAGGCATCCTTCCAAAACCCTTAACCTCAAAACCCTTTAAAAATAACACAAATGGGGCGTGGCTTGGAGTGTCAAGATGGCAGTCGCACTCTAAGAGTGCTCCGGACCCCTCCGTCATCCGCTCCACAATCCACAGCCATTGGCAGTCACATTTATTCCCCAATGACAGCAATCGATCTGCTACTGCGACGCCATTAGTCTGGAGCAATTGAAATCCCCGGAGAGCCCACCTGCCGCCGACCAGAGCCTCCGCTGCGGCCCACTAGCATTGTGCATCATCTCCTCTATGCCCGGAGATCTCACCAGAGGCCTACAACAGGCCACGGCACACCCGCCGAAGCTGGGGACTGGCGGGTGCCTGGGGCCTGGCACATCAGCCCTCAAGGATACTGGAGGTGACCCGCGACCCCCGCGCTGCCTTGAGCCGACCCCAGCTGCCGATCCCCCTGTGGGTCGGGGACTGCTGTGAAGGCACGAGACACGCAGCAGCCTACCCAATGAGACAGTGGGCCTTACCTGTTGGCCCCCCTGGTGGCGCTCGGCGCGGCTTGCGGCTTGAGGCTGCAGACCTGGCTGCTGGGTGCCTTCGCTGTCTCCCTTCGAGCGACTGGCTTCTCCAGATGAGCTGCGGATCCGACGAGGGCCCGGGCCGGGCATTTGGAGCCATTGATACTGCTGGCCGGGCTGGGGTCGCCGTGGAGGGGAGAGGATGTTGGAGGCCCTGAGCTGCGTGACGGAGGCCTGAGTGGACCCGGCTGCCAACACCAGGGAGACCGCAGGAGAGAGGGACGATCTGCGGCCCGGACGCCACGCCCCATGCTGTGTGGTCCGGGAATTGGCGGTGAGTGTTTCCTGCCGTCGGCGGCCTGGGGACGTGCGGTCTAAGAGGACTTTCCAATCCAGTAGCAGACACTGAGGAGCCACCACACCCACCTGGCCCGCGCTCCCTGGGAACCCCCCCGAGGAGTTGGGATCTGGTGTGACCCGGGGGGCCGGCTGCGCGCCTCAGGGGCCTCAGTTGTCCTACCCTTGTTAATGGTGCCTCACCGGCGGTGGGGCCCTGCCGGGCGGTGAGGCCTGAGAGATGCCCTCGGCTGACCTTGAATACGAGCTGCAGGGCCCCCCTTCCAAACGGAGACACAATCAAGGATCCAACCTACCCTGGAGGCCCCAGAGCACCTCAGGCCTGGATGTTTCTGAGGAAGTGACCACCAAGAGATCTAGCTGGATTGGCCCTACATCGCAGCGAACATGCTGGGAGACTGTATTACACACTGTTCCCCCACCAGTGGCTGGCCCCTCACAACCAGAGGACTGCGCAGGCCGGGCCCTGGTGAGAGCTGCTGGAGCCGGATATGTGCCGGTCAGACCTGAAGCAGAGACCGTCCAGATCAACGGGGAGGTGAGCTGGGCCCTGGGGATAGCCTGAAAGGGGTGAAGGGATTGAGAGGTACCCCTGTGGACCTCGTACTCCTGGCCTGTCCTCAACTCCTGAGGGGACCCTGCCGACCTGCACTCCATGCGGAGGACTTCCGCTGTCTCCTGGGTCCCTTCTCGGGGTCTCGGTTGATACCACCCCACACTTGGAAAGGACTTGGCCCAAAGATACCCACTCTTTCCACACCAGGGCTCCGGCCAAGATCATTGCATTCTACCCAGCGATAAACCCCCCCAAACCAACCTGCCCGACCGGTAACGTGGAGGTGCACTCACCCCTTGGACCTAACCCTGCCATCGACGCTTGCGTCCCCGGAGGGCCCAGATGTAGGTGATGGGACCCTGCCTCCTGGACCTTGAGCTGTGGGGCATTGGCGGCTGCGAACACTGGCCAGACGACCAGACCCTATCTGCCTTCACATCACCTCCTGAGAGGGGGCAGAGGCCTTCCCCCGAATCCCCGCTTGAGTCCTGCATTGCGACACGCCACCACTCGGACAGACCCAAGCTCCGCTCGGCATCTGGGATGGGGAAGGACCGGGCCCCCAAGGCTTCCACCAACCAGACCCAGACTAAAATGGACCAATATACCACGAGCGAATCAGGCCCGGCTGAAGGGGCTACCAGGGGCTCCTCCCTCCCGGGGGCCGATCTCGATGCAATCCTGCAAGCCATCAGCACGTCCCAGGCCTCGGTGGAGAATAAGATCAGAGAGGTCCTAGTAGATGTGACCCTCATTCGCCAAGACTTGCGCAACGCTACAGCTCGTATCTCGGAAGCGGAATCCCGCATTTCCACAGCAGAAGACGATATCCGCCAACTGAAAGACCAAGTAACCCGAGCCCATACTAAGGAACTACACAGAAGGGCTGAAGATGCCAAAAATAGGTCACACACAACAACCTCTGCCTGGTGGGATTTCCAGAGGGGGCCAAATGAGACCAAATGGCAGCCTTCCTTGAAAACTGGCTGACATCATGGATGCCCAGAGATGCGCTGTCACCATGGTTTGCTATTGAGCGTGCCCATCGATCTCTTGTGCCTAAACCACCTCCCGGCACCCCACACCGCCCCATCATTGCCCGGATTCTCAACTTCAAAGATAGGGACGCTATCCTGAGTGCAGCCCGGCCCCAGGGCACCCTGAAGTTCCAGAATCAAACCATAATGATTATCTCCCAGATTATAGTAAGGAAGTTCAGGCCCAGCGGCGCTCTTACACAGAGGTCAAGCAGAAACTTTGCAACGTGGGCCTCTAATATAGACTGCTCGTTCTGGCCCATCTCTGAGTTGCATTCCAAAATAAAACACACTTCTTTGAGTCTCCGCAGTCCGCCTGGACCTGGATAATTGAAAAACGACCCCTCCAGGTCCGCTCCGCATCCTCGCCTGGGCCGTCCAGATCACAAGTAACTGGACCACTGTCCCCCAAGCACCGTAGGAGGTGCACACAATCACGTAGGGGCAGGGGAGAGTGCAGAGGGGCTTCTGGGTCACCCAACGCGACGGCCCAGGGACCCGGTGCCACCACTAGCTCGTCGGGCTCCCACCCCCGGTATCAGGATGGTTCTGCGGATGAACTATCCCCCACATGGAGTCCCTCCAAGACGTTGGACCCGGAAGCCACAGACTCAGATCCCTCCAGAAGCCCTGCGATTTGAGGTACCAACGCCATCATTGAGAGGCGAAACTGGGAGGTTCCAACAGGAAGAGGCATGGGAAATATATCCCATGGAAGTACAGATCTCAGAGATATCTGCTGATACTAACATTATATCTGATAATATGGAGGTGTCCACCACGGAGCTCTCAGCTAAATGTTTTAGTTTAGTTTAACCTGTTATGTTTTACTTTGTAGGGCGACAGATGCTTCCGTTCCAGAAGTATAGAGTGGGGGGCAGGGCGGGGAGGGTCAGGACCGTTGTCCTCTGTCTAGTTTTATGTTGGGATTTGTCAATGGTTCCCTTTTTCATTTTTTACAGCACCCTGATACTTGATCATCACGTAAGCGCTGCAACCACACACCCCGTAGGGCATAGACCGCTACTGCGCCTTCCCACAAAACTGCACCAGTCCCCCGGGGACTCAATGCTCCTTGTCCCATCCACTCCGCACACCAGGTCTGACGTGGGCATCCACTAAGGGTAAGCCCCTCCAAATTTTATCCTGGAATGTGAATGGATTGCTGGACCGCATCAAACGGACAGCAGCCCTAAAATACGCCCAAAGACACGCCCCTGACATACTCCTACTCCAGGAAACTCACCTCCTGGGAACTCAGTGCCCCTTCCTTACGAGGTATGGCTTCCTGCTACGACAAGGCCTCCCTTTCATGCCCAACCACATTACTACAGACCCCCAGGGCCGGTTCATCGCTGTATCTGGGACGCTGGAAGGGAACACCCTCACCTTGGTATCCATATACATCCCGCCAGCTACGCTCGCCTCCTCGCTGCGCCACCTCACTGACATTATCTCTGCCCTACCCATGGGTCAGACGGTGATAGGGGGTGACTTTAATACAGTCATGCAACCAATGCTCGACATGACTTACACACCCACTCCTGCTAGGATAACGAACGTAAAGAAACTGGTCGATTGGACAGCTGCCCTGGGCCTATGTGATGTCTGGAGGGTCCAGAACCCCCGAAGCTCTCAATACACTCATACCTTGGTGGCACACCACACACATTCACAAATTGACATGATGCTCATGCCTGCCCCTGAGTGCCAGAGGGTATCAAACATTGCCATCCTCCCCAGGGAATCTCAGACCACTCAGCCCTACTTTTACACCTAGGCGAAACCCCTGACACGCCTCAACCACTGTGGTGACTAAACGCCTGGTTCCTGCAGAACAAGGAGTCCAGGAAAGCAATAGGGGAGGAGCTGCACCAATATTTCATCGCTAATCTAGGATCGGTCCCCTCCCCGCGCACCCTCTGGGAGGCAAGTAAAGCCACCATCAGGGGAGTAGCCAGAGGTCAGGTTCAGGCACGACGCCTGACCCAGAACAGCCGTCTGACCCTTCTCGAGGCACAATCGGCACTCCTCGAAACAGCCCCAAGTGAATCCACAGGCGATCAGCGAGACAGGCAGCTCACGGTCATACGTAGGAGATCAAACATATTTCACTAGAGTCGGCCAAGATGCTGTGGCATTCCTCTGTGGCCCGAGTGTACGGCTGGGGCGATAATAACGGGAGGCTGCTGTATAGCCTGGTCTCTTATCCTCTGGCCAACCGAATAATCCCCGGAGTCCGTGACCTCTCAGGGACCACCAAGCACATGTCACCTGCAATCGCACAGGCATTTGCATAATACTACCCCCAACTGTACTCCGCTCATAAGCCTGAAGCTTCCCTCCCAGACATGCTTAGCCAAGCGAGGGTCCGGCTCCCCTGCCTCACGGAGACTGAGGCGGCAGACCTTGATCTTCCCTTCACCCCAGAGGAAATACATAACGCAATCTCTTCTCTGAAAGCAGGGAAAACGCCAGGGCCGGACGGCTTCCCGCAGGAGTACTACGCCGCTTATCAGGACTTACTGGTCCCCCACCTTACTCATTTGTATCGACACGTTGCTGAGACCGGGTCCTTTCCCCCTGAGACAGACGTGGCAACCATAGTGGTGATCCCCAAAACCCAACCACCCTCATCATCCTGCGTGGACTACCGCCCCATTTCCTTAATCAACACCGAGGTAAAGATATATGCCATGATACTGGCCCAATGCCTGCGTCCACTCCTGAGCAAACTAGTCCACCGGACCAATGCGGCTTCATGCCAGCACGTAGCACTAGGCACTGCCTGAGGCGCCTCCACCTGGCTCTTGCACACCGTCGACTTCTCACACCCTACCTGACGCTCCTCCTTGTCGACTTTGAAAAAGCCTTCGACACGGTCGACTGGCTCTACCTGGAAGAGGTCTTGGAGACAATGGGCTTGGGTCAACAATTCAGACGCTTCGTCCAGGTCCTCTACTCTAACCCCAAAGCCAGAGTGCTCACCAATGGAGCCCTGTCAGAGGCGTTCTCCATTCAAAGAGGCACGAGACAGGGCTGCCCCCTCTTACCCCTCCTATTTGCGCTGACAATTGAGCCCCTGGCATGCCTTATTCGGTCGGATGACTTGATCCAGGGCTGGGCTTGGGGGAGCCCCCACATCAACAATATCGCCTTATATGCGGACGATGTCCTGCTGTTCCAGGCAGACCCAGCCAACTCCGGGCCCTTCAAACCTTTGAGAGCATCTCAGGACTCCGGCTCAACCCGTTAAAATCGACCCTAGTGCCCCTACATCCCTCCAGGGAATGCTTCAACTGGCAAACATCCATCCCCATTAGGCGACAATCTTTCAAATATCTGGGGATATGGATCGCTCTGCTCCCCAGATTAGAATGGGCATTAAACATTACCCCACTGGTTATAAAAACCAAAGAGGATCTCAAGCGCTGGCAAACCCTACCACTCAACCCATTGGGGAGAGTGGCTCTATTTAAAATTATGATATATTATCCAGAATACCGCCTTTCACTTCCCACGCAGTTGGTTTAGGGAAATGGACAGCGTGGCTGCGAGATTCCTGTGGGGGGTGCGAGACCCCCCACAGGAATGTGGTTAGAATGTGATGTAATGTGATTAGAAACAAGACCCGCCTATATACACAAATGTAATGTTTATGTACTGTGGTTGTAGACTGATGCGCTTACCTGTATCCAACCAATGCAAATGTATTTTGAAATGTCATGGAACAGTGATCAAATGTGTCATGTTGCTATTTGTTTGCTCAAAAATCAATAAAATTGTTTATCAAAAAATAATAATAACACAAATAGGTTACAAAAGCTAGCAGTAAAAAAATGACTGCTAAGTGCTACTAAAGCAAGACTATCTCCTGACAGAAATAAAAGAGAAACATTGTAAAAATGTATAAAGAAATATAAAAAATTGTCCGATGTCGGATCCTACCCTTTGATGGCGGCATGGGCATGACTGATCTTCACCTATACTACATAGCCACCTGACTTCTTGTCCTGCACGACTAGTTCACCGGGGGCTGGTCTGACCCGGCCTACAGAACAGAGCTCAAAGACTTGGAGTTCCCTCAAATCCAAGCATTCTTACATGGAAGCCCAATACCCACAGCAATACCGTCGATCACCAGGGCGGTCCTGATAGCATGGCGTACAGCCCTAAGACACACACGTTGGGACAAAAAACTGAGCCAACATACACCTCTCTGGCAGGGCAAATGGCTGGGAGAAGTGACGGCACTCGCGGGGTTCAAACGATGGGATTATATTGGCATATCACTGCTGGGCGATGTCTGGTTGGGCGACCATATTAGGATGTTCCACGACCTGCAGCGACGCTACACTCTTCACACATCACAATTTTATAAGTACCTACAGCTGCGTCATGCTCTCTGCGCACACATCTCAACGGGCACAACACTCCCCGAATTTAGCCCACTAGAGGCTCAGGTCATGATGGGAAACCTGGATAAGGGAGGGGTATCCCGGATATACCGTACCCTTATTAATAATGGCCCAACAACGCTCGCTCTACTCAGGATCCAGTGGGCGGGATGGCTGGGCCCTCTGGAGAAAGAGGACTGGCGCAACGCCCTTATGGCCCCCAAAACCATCACAACTTCAGCCAGACTCCGCCTAGTCCAATTATATTACTTACACACCACCTATCTCACCCCAGAACGCCTTTACAGAGCGGGTCTATGCCCCTCTCCTAGCTGCACGTGCTGTAGTCAGGAACCGGCAGACTTTTACCACATGATCTGGACCTGCCCACGGCTTGCCTCATACTGGGCTGCAATAGAGTCCGAGCTCACACACATCCTGAGCTGGCAGGTTCCTCCCAAACTCCCTTACGAATCATCCTGGGAGTAATGGACGGCCCAGATGGATCCCAAACTGACAAACTATTCCTGGGGACAGCCATCGCGGTAGCTAAACGTGACATTGCCGCGACATGGGCACAGCCTAAATCTCCAAGTATAACCAAATGGCGCCAGGGACTGGACTGGTGTGACGCGCAGGAAAAACCCCTATTTGAGGCCCGGGGATGCCCTAATAAGTACCAAAAGGTCTGGGGCAAATGGACGAATCAGTTAGATTGATTAGAAACGAGACCCGCCTATATACACAAATGTAATGTTTATGTACTGTGGTTGTAGACTGATGCGCTTACCTGTATCCAACCAATGCAAATGTATTCTGAAATGTCATGGAACAGTGATCAAATGTGTCATGTTGCTATTTGTTTGCTCAAAAATCAATAAATTTTTTATCAAAAAAATAATAACACAAATAGGTTACAAAAGCTAGCAGTAAAAAAATGGCTGCTAAGTGCTACTAAAGCAGGACTATCTCCCGACAGAAATAAAAGAGAAACATTGTAAAAATGTATAAAGAAATATTAAAAATTGTTAAACATGTAAAACATGTCAAAAGATGTTGTGATAAAATATTTAAGAAATGTACATTTCAAATTGATTAATAGTATAAAATATATACATCTATACAATACATTCTGGAAATATATATTTTAAAATAATGTTGAAAAATGCATATAAAAAGTTCAAAAATGTTAAAATCTGTTAAACAATGGAAAATAAAAGTTGAAAATATACAGCATACTTGGGATATAATTTACTTATTTTTTGTTCATAACATTTTTTACAAAGTTTTATATACTTAACTTTATATAAATGTTTATTTTTAACTTGAAGTATATATGTATAAACAATAAATAAACTTTTAAACATAAATAAAATTAGAAAATCTGTCACGTCTTTACGATACAAAAGTGGAATTAATAATATTATTGGTACAAACAAACAACAATTTGTTTTATAATATTTCGAATTATCAACCATACTACTAAAATAATATAATGTATTTCTACTACATACAAATAAAAGTAAAATATAATATTTCAGAATAAAACTTAAAGAATTACAGTGCAACATATAGCATTTTTTTAAAACTGTCAAACCTTAAGGGCCCAATTCACAAAGGTTAAGTTAGACCAAAAGTCTAACTTTATTACATTTCAGTATTCACAAAAGAATTTACAAGTAGTTTCTTTACGACTGTGGCGGTTCCACACTTAGAACGGAGGTTCCGCACTCAGGAGAGGGGTTCTGCACTCAGAAGGGAGGTTCTGCACTCAGAGATAAATCTCTGCCCAGAGTGCGCAATCTCCCCACTCAGGGTGTACTCTCCAGTCTCGAGGTGGAATAAGTCTAATTTCATATACGTGCAGTCAATTAATTCCACATGCAAACCCTGCTCTACAAACCGCATAAAAGCAGTACACGTCCAAAGCTCTGGTTTTTTCACACCCACACTTTACCTGCCTGCTCTGCCCCATGGCTTGCCATCAGCATGCTAAATGTGAGGAGGAAGAAGAACTTTACTGAGGAGGAGAACCAGTTGATTGTTAGTTTTGCAGGGATGAACTTTGAAAAGCTGCATGGCTGCCTCCATACATCAGCAGTGCAATACAGAAAGCAGCCCTTTGGCAGCAGTTGGCTGCTTCAGTCAGTGCATTGGGGGAGTATGTCCGCTCGATCACAAATATCAAAAAGAAGTGGCAGGATGAGAGAAGGCGGGTGAAGGAGAAGGATAGAGGTGGCCGGACCTCTCCATAGTGGACAAAGTTGACCCTGTCTCCGTCCCACCCCACTTGAGAAGGATGTCACCTGCTGTATGGGCTGCCTGTGAATGATGACCTTAATGTAGTGCCGGGTAATATGTGATGATTGAAACAATGATTTAATTTGATAAATGTGTACTATAAACGGCATGTGTGACTATGGAAGTCATTTCAAGTATGTGGAAATATTCATGATGATTTAGACTCTCATGTGTCGCTTTTTGTCTATTTGACTATTGCACTACACGTCCCAGAATCCTATGTGATGGAAATGTTAACTTCCAATTTCGTTTTCACAAACAGTAGTCCAACACTGCTGGTGAATTCATTTTACACTGGTATATGGCAAATGAAAATGTGCATGAATTAGTAACCACCACAGTTGTCTTGTAAATGCAAGTTGTACATAATCATAATTTGTTGGTATTGTCTGTTGAATTCTTCTATTTATTTCCACATGCAGCCCGATTAGATCCGCCCAATTGGAGCAGAGCTCACTGTATTTGCAGGGAGGCAATGTCATGGGGCAGATCAACCTATACAGAACTCAACAATTATGGGAGAAAGTGTAAACCTATGACATATACATGTAAATGATTCACATCATCATTTGTATTGAAATATGGATATGTATGGTACATTACAGCTGCAGTCAGGAGTTCCTCAATGATCCAAAGTACCTCATCCAGGGATTTGAGAGACATTCTCGCTACAGCAATCAGACCCACTACCATCCGTCTGTCAGGTAAGCGTGCCTTATTGTGTTGTGAATGATTAATTCCCAAATGGTGCACAATAACCACATCATTGTAAAAGGAAATTAGCAGATATTGCCACTTTTTGGAAGCATCTGATGTTGGTATGGTGATATCCATTCATTACCACGGCCACCTTCCCCGACCAATGGAAACACGCAGAGGTCAGACCCCTCGTCAAGAAACCCTCCACTGACCCAGCGATCTCAAGAACTACTGCCCCATCTATCTGTTCCCATTCCCCGTCAAAATCCTCGAGAAGGCCATCAACCCACAACTCACTGAACACTGGAGAACAGCAACCTGCTGGACACCTCCCAGACCGGCTTCCGCACCAACCACAACACTGAGACTGCCATGATCGCAGCCACTGGTGACATCAGAACCCTCCTCAACTGGGAAGACACAGCAGCTCTGATCCTACTCAACCTCTCATCAGCGTTTAACACCGTATGACACCACACCCTTATCAAGAGACTCCACCACATTGGGATCCAGGGATATGTTTTCAAATGCATTGCATCCTTCCTCACAGGATGAACAGAGAATCTGCCTACCACCTTTCACATCAGAATACAAAAGCATCATCTGCGGCATCCCGCAAGGTTCATCCCTCAACCCCACCCTGTTCAACACCTACATGACGCTCCTGGCCAAGATCATCAGAACCCATGGCCTCAGTATCATTTCCTATAAAGATGACACCCAGCTCATCCTTTCATTCTCAGAAGACTCCTCCACCATAAGGACCAACTTCCACAACTGCATGTCGAGAGTCGCCGAATGAATGAAGACCAATTGCCTGTGAAGCTCAACACAGACATGACTGAAGTGCTGATCTTTGGAAACAACACCTCACTGTGGAGCAACACCTGGTGGCCTTCCAAACTCGGACCCACACCGACAGACCATGCCCGCAAGCTTGTCATCATCCTGGACAGCAAACTCACCATGAAACGCCAGGTAATGCAGTCACCTCTGCCTGCTACACCACCCTTTGCACGCCTCAAAAGATCTTCAGATGGCTCCCTGTCGATACTAGAAAAACCATCATCCAAGCCCTAATCACTAGCCAATTTCAACTATGGCAATGCGCTTTCCATAGGAATTACCACCCAACTTCTGATGAGAAGCCAGACTATACAGAACTCAGCTGCCAGAGTCATCCTCAACCTCACCAAATGGACCCATTTCACCCCCAAGCTCAGGAACCTCCACTGGCTCCCCATGCAGAAAAGATGCCAATTCAATTTACTGGTACACGCTTACAAGGCTCTCCATAACCAAGGACCAGCCTGCTTCAACCACTGCCTGAACTACCACAAACCCTCCAGACACCTGCACTCCGCCTCCCTTGCTCACACACCCCGCATTACATTGAAACCACAGCAGAGTGTCTCCTACCTCGCCACCAAATCCTGGAACCACCTTCCCCTCCACATCCAAACACCACCCTCTCTCTCGGAATTCAAAAAGGAACTCAAGAACGTCTTCGGACTTCGTCCTTGCCAGAGCATTGTTGCTGGGGAATACCTATCATCACAAATCATTTGCGTAAGCTGGGGAATTGGTTTTACTTCTTCCTTGGATCACACCAGCCAAATAGGGGGTGAGCCACTGCACTTCACAGCCACTGGGGACTTCAGCTACCAGAACTCCCTGCTGCACCACCAGCTGCATCCAGTATCACCTACATAATTGCCTCACAGTCCCACTGGCGGGCTGCGTGCGGGAGGCGCCCGGGTGAAGTTCGGGCAAACGGCGGGCCCATCTGCACCCGTCAGCAACAGGAAGAGGCAGGACAGGGCAATCCCCCTTGGTCTTGTTATCTTCCAACTTTGAACCGGGTAAGCCTTTTTAGAACCGGGATTTGTTAATTATTAACAACTAAGGTGTTTACCCTTTGCCGTATTGTCACTGAGGTGTTTAACTGTGTTGAAAACATGAAGTCTAATCATCAGCTACCCTTCTGAGCGAAGAGTGTCCCTGCGACTGAGGACTTGCTAGTTTAATTTGGAGTCCCTGTGATATTATCTGCATCAGTAGGGGATTGGGCTGACTTTGCTAATCAATCTCCAGGTAATCTTGGCTTAGAGGTCCTCAGGTTTCTTTTAAGAATCAGTAAATGATGGTCTCAATGTGTATGCTGGTTGTAGTATTGAAGTTGATGCCACAGTTCCATATGTGTGATTGGTATTCGATCTAATATAATAATAACAACGCTAAAGTAAGTAGCACCGCGAAGGAATTTAGCAGGGTCAGGCTGCTCAAAACAAACTCAATTTCTTTGTCAGTGAGTAGTAAGCAGTTATTTGACATTATGGGTAAGCGGAAGGCATCGGATAAGCCAGCGGGGGCAGAAGGCGCTAGTAAGGTACCCAGGCACCCCGCAGAGAACTGCACATTGAGTGAAATCATTGATCTGATAGAAGAGGTAGAGGGCTTACTAGCCACGAAGGAACCTGAAAGTCATCTGGGAAAGAGGAGAAAGAGGTCCATACAGAAGCTCATACTTTGGCAAAGCACACCCTAATGATAATTTGGGAGCTAGGAAAAAAGAAAAGTGTACTGTTACTCCCCCAACGGAAAATCCTAAAGATTGTACCCCAGCAACCTTATCACAGATTTCCTCTTCAGAGCAAAGGCATACTCCCTCCACTCCTATAGCTAACATTGATTGTTTGAACAGGTACGGAGCACTACACTCTATAGAAATTAATATAGTGCCGGGACAGTTAAGGTCTGAGCCTCCCATCGCCACTATTAATAAGGAAGAATTGGAAACACCTGATCAAATAAACCTACTAAGGGGAGAGATTGTCAGCTTGCATGAGTGCATGGGTAGGCTGTCTAAGGTGTTAAATGAAAAAAATAGACAAACTATTGGTTATGGTAACAAACATTAGCAACCATATCAATGTTAGCAGAAACGAACAGGTTACAAAGGTCAGTAAAAAACAAGCCAACCATAGTGCAGATGTTCCATCTAAAGGCAACTACCCTAGAGCACAGCAATCTCCAGTAAAAATAGCAATAGAGGGGATTGATAGGAGGGAGGTATATACTTAAGATTAACTGCACACAAATTAACCTCACACCCCCAAGACAGAGAGACCTATAGCTCCATAGCCGCCATAGTTACATGAGTAACAATAAACGCTCAGAGTCCACAGACAAGCCATATGAAATATTTCTGATAAACAACCCTAAAATTTCACAAGGAGTTAGCAAATTCCAAGGTTGCAACAAGTTAGAGGGTGCAGATGCCAAAGACACTATCAAATTGGCAGTTTTTTTACTAGGGCTAACACACGGCAGTGCCAGGGATATTTTGGATCTCTGACCCCTGTTCTGGTTAGTCCTCTGACCACTCATTTACAGTTTTATCTAGTTTTTAGCATGAATCTGCAAAATAGATTCTATCTCACAAGGTTTCAGCTAGGCACAGTGCACTTTTTGGCAGCTTTCCCATGTGAAGGAGGATGGTCGGATAAGCTCGTGCCATATCCTTGTGACAATTTGTCTAAACAAAGCACCCTGCCCTTTGTACTATTTTGTGCACTTTATAAATCAACAAGAGCAAGTTTTTGTTTCCAATATTGAGAAAGCAACATCTGTGTACCTATAGAGAAGGTTTTAGAATCCTGTATTCACTGGCCTCCATTGACATCTGTACTGCGGTTTTATGAGGGGTGCCCTTGCTATCAGAAAGCGTTACGGGTAAAGTCTATCATAGAGTACCACGTAGTGAAACCCTCATATTAAGAGTGTTAAATCTTTTTGATAAGTGATGAATTTGTTAGCACAAGTGGGTAATACCCTTATTTTAAGAGACCCTAATGCCCTAATCCAAATGTCTTAACATCCTTTGGATAAGGTATTTAATTAAGTCTGTTTTTTTATAATTTTTCTAGGAGTGTACCTCCCTCTTAAATTATTGTGTACCTGACCATGTGTACAAATTGATGGGGCACCTGTTCAATGACATCCATTTAGGTTTTTATAGTTTTAAAATTTTATACCTTTTATTAGCATGAGTGGACTATTTTCCAGCTTTCCCAGAGAGTTGTTTTGAGCCGCCCCTACTTGAAAATGACAGAGACACTCTGGGCGACATGGCGGACCCTTTAGGAGCCCATTTTTAAGGACTCTCTTTCTGAGGTTTTTGTCTCCCTGGTCTTGATTGTAGTATTGGGGAAGCATTTTTATTAATTGATGTATCATGAAGGGAATCGTTTAATATATGTACATGGTTATGGAATGTGATCTGTATTTATTAAGGGGCCAATTACTATGTCGGGCAGAAAGCATCCGCACGACTCAGAAAGCCTCCGACAAGCCATCGGAGGCCGTCCGACCGACTCGTCGGTTTAGTTTCGGACTGCCGAATTACGATGTTGGCAGTCAGAAACTTACCCGATCTGCGTGTCTGACACAAAAAGGCTGTCGGAAACTGACTTTGGGGGCCCATAGCAGGCTCCCCTTCATGCTGAGTTATCCGGTTGGGGTCCATGGGGGTACCCAAGGGACCCCCCTGTAAAACCATGCACAGTGCATGGGTGCCTGCGACAGGGTGCAAGGTTTTCCACAGATACCCATTTTCTTCATAGGAGCCTGTGTTGTCGGTCGGAACACAGGCTGCCATCGGGGTCAATGGGAATCCTTCCGAATGGTGTTCGGAAGCATCGTAACCGGTCGTGCTGTACCGCCGACCGCGAGTCGGTCGGTTCCCGAATCCAAGACGGTGTTGGGTGGAATGTTTACACCCAACATCATAATCGGCCCCTAAGTTTTTATGTATTTATAATGCTTTTGCACTGTGCACTTTTATGGTTCATTGAACCGAAATAAAGTTGATATGATGATAATAAGATGAGATCCATAATTAGGGACGATATATTGCATGCTATACGGTTCAGTGTTTGACAGAGCCAATTTGACAGCATAGGGCTCAAACTAAAGAATAATGATTTGGCTGAAGGTTTAATTGCATTGGAACTGATATTTAGGCCTGCTATTAAGTTACAAATAAATCTTACATTTAATATCCCCAACCCCTAATCAAACAGCATTACACCCGTAACCCGTAAATTGTCAGCCTCTCTCCAACAACTGCATAACTCAGATGAGTTTTCTAATCTCTCCGAGATTGACTGACTACATGAATGCCCAAGGGGTTTAACAGGTAATATAATACAGTCTAAGAGTGATATGTATACTCTTACTGGTGTTCCCTCATGAATTAACAGATAAGAATAAGAGAGGGGGGATCATTAGTGACTTAATGACTGTCGAAAGTGCTTCACCTGAAACAGTATGCCAGGATCATGCCTTAACCCCATATAGTATTGGGCGCATGGCGATTGAGGATGATTCCCTTAGATTACTATTGTGGAACCTAGCAGGAGTCAGAACAAAGCTTTCTGACCCTGAATGGGGGGAATTTATTGACCAACATCACATTATCCTCTTCCAGGAGACTTGGTCAGTGGACCCAGAATTCAGAAGTGGTGTTATTACATTTAATGTTAAGGCAGTACCGTCCCTGTCAGGAAGAGCATCTGGTGGCCTTCGAATTTGGTTGAAGTTAGCTCTATTCCCAACAGTTAAAATAGTTCCATCTAATGGTATGTATCTGCTGGGACTAGTAATAACAATAATTACTCCGTATGGGGCTAGACAAATTGTTTTTGTGAACATGTATATGAGATCAGTTCCCCCGAATAAACAATCTCCGACAGCGAACCACCTTGTTGACATATTGACCCACTCTAACCAGCGCACTTTAAAAATAATTGCGGGGGACTGTAATCCTGGCAAGGAGCTGCCGTAATCCCATCTTTTAAAAAGGGGAGTAGAGACTTGCCATCTAACTATAGACCTATTAGTCTACTGGACAATAGCCAAAAAAAAGCTTTTGTAGACAGGTTTTGACAATCATGGATATTTGATGATCATATCCTGGAAGATACTCAGGTAGGGTTCAGGAATAATGTAAATACCCTCAACCAGGTTTTTCGCTTCAAGGTGCTGTGCTGGAAGTGCATCACCCTGAAAAAGGATCATCTATATGTTACCTTTATTGATTTGAGGTCAGCATTCTACCTGGTACAGAAGGATAACCTAGGGAGGGTGTTGGATGCCTATGGGTTACCAGGAGATCTTCTCTGGATCCTTAGAGTGCTTCATACAAACACAAACGTACAGGTGAGGTGGAACATGGGAGGTGATCTAACAGATAGGATCCCTATTAAACAGGAGTAGGAGTAAAACAGGGATGCGTACTTGCCCTAACACTTTTTAGCCTGTACATCAATGGGGCGGTTAAATGGGTTTCTGTAATCAAAAATGACACACCAGAAATGTAGGAATATTGGTCCCGCTTTTCATGATCGCGGGCAATATCTTACTTATTTCACGAACTCCAGTGGGACTGCAGGCGGAACTGGACCTCTTTGCTGCTTTTTGTAAAAATAGAGGCCTAGAAATAAATCCATCAAAGACAAAATGTATGGGAATAAATCCACACAGGTCCTTTAGAGGCAGAATGTTGATGGAACAGGTAGCACACTTACATTGCTTAGGCATAAGACTGATAGACACTCTGAACTGAGTGATACAAATTGGGAAGAGTAAAATAGCACTTAACCAGAGAGCATATCAAATTAGAGGAAAGCATAAGGCAATTGCAGGAGGTGCAGTGTCACCAGCACTAAAAATCTATAAAGCTATCGTGGTGGAGGTAGGTCGTTATGGGACAGTACTATAGGGGTGCATTGATGCAACTTCTCTTACTTTTCAACAGAACAAATTCATTAAAGGTCTCCTCAGCTTCCCTCAGAGTACTCCCCTTGTTCCCCTGAGACTAAATTTAGCACTTAATTGAATCCATATGGTGTCCCTTCTAAATCCATTGACATATTGGGTGCGGTTGAGGGCAACCCCGGAGTTAACTCCTTATAGGGAGTCAATAAGGGATTTCATCTCCTGTGACAGACATGTTCACACCCCATGGCTGAAATATGTTAAGAAGCAGTGCGAATGGCTGAAAATGGGAGAATTGTGGACTACCCCTGCAGAAGTCACTAAACGTGCAAAACAGAATCTTAAAAAAGTGTGCTGGGAAAATGGTATGCTTCGAATCTGGTCTGAGCATAAAGTGGGAGCCCTACAGGGCAGTTATTGACTCATAAATGTTCACCTAATTTTGAAATGTATATGGCTGGACTCTATCGCCCTCTGGCTAAATGCCCGTACGTGCAGTTTAGAAGTGGCACACTACCTTTAAGATTTCTTACTTGCAGATGGGACAAAACTGGCTCATTACCAGTGCACTGGCCCTTCTGTCCGCAAATAAAAGAAATGGAAGAACACTTTCTCCTATTTTGTCCTACATACACTCTGCTGCATAAGAAATGGATAATTGCACTATGCAAGTTAGAGGGTGTAGGGGACTATTGGGAGGTGCTAAGAAATTTAAAATTGACTTGAAGGAAACTATAGTCTTTGCGGTTGTCCTCTTCCTACTGAGGGCTTGGGTTATAAGATTGAAAAGGCTGTCCTCAGGGAATTTGTAACTCCTCATGATTTGAGAAGGTATTAATCCGATAAGGGTATGCATTAAATCTTCCTGGCTCTTACGGGATAGATGGATTGCAGTGGGCTATTAGATCACATGCTGTTTACCAATTGCAGAGCTGCTGAGAATAGTGTCTATCCCTTTGCGGCTACTCTGTTTTTAAATTAGATATATATTATGCTACTGATGCTTTGTCTGTATTTTATCTGGTTTTCATTAACTGATTGCAGACATTTCATACTGGCATGAGACCAAATACCCTGAAAACCTCTGATTGGCATGGACTAATCAAACAACATGACAGACCCTTTTTAGCCCATTTCAGGACGTTCTAGAGGTTTTCCCTATTAACGTTTTGCCGAATTGGAGGAAGTCATGTCATATAGGACCTTTTTGAAGCCTATATATGTGAAATTATACCTGTGTTTTTTAAATATTTGCAATTTTAAAATGTATTTATTTGCACTTTGCACTTTTATGGTAATTTGACAGAAATAAAGTATCTTTGGACTCAAGAACTGGCTTTTTCACTGATCGCAGCAGGATCCTAGAGCCTGGATACCCTCACAGGATCAAGGACCACATCTTCTACCACACAATCAAGGAGACAGGTTTAGCAGTTGGCATCATGGGGGATCTACATACCACACAGAGCTGTGGCTGGAGCTGGTGAGCTTGAATTTGCATTGCACTTCTGCATTGAAGACCTCAATGCTACAGTGTGAGCTGTCACATGTAGGTTTACACAACCTAGGTCACATATGGATCATGCAAAGAATATGTGACTCAACCCAGTGTTGTAGCACATGATCTACTATGGAAAATACTTATCATGTTGCAACCTCTGTCTTTCAGGTGCTGACAACAATGAGTAGCATAATGAAACTGAACAATCCACCAGTGGAGGGTGGCGGACAATCGGAGTAGAGAAACCAATCATCCTCCAAGCAGCAATGTTAACTGTCAGAACTGATCAAGAAGAGGAGGATAAGGAGGAAGAAGATGAGCAGGTGCTGGTCGCAGAGCAGGACCTGGATTACAAGGAGTCCATTGTTGGCCCATTGGGCAAAACACTGAAGCCTACATCAGGTGTGGCCAGCATTGTACCTCTCACTTCACCTCTGAGGATTAACCATTCCCAGCAGTCACCCACCCCAACACAACCATCACCTACTCACAGCCTTTATATCCAAAGTAGATGTGTTGCTTCTCCTGCACACTCCTCCCATGAAAGTGCATTCCAGGTCTTCTCTCAAACATCTGAGTAATCTAACACCCCTGGTGAGGAGCAGGTATCCCCTAGGAATGAATCTCCTCCCAACAGCCTCCCATGTGCCTCCCTCCCCGTGCTGGTGAACCCGTTGGTGATAGCAAAGGTCATCCCATGTGGAGGGGGCTGGCAGATGGTCATAGTGATCAGTGGGAGGATGAATTTTTTCAAAAGCAGGCTGATGTGAGGCAGGACATTTGTGCCATGGTGTCTACTCTGACTGACATTTCAGACTCTGTTACAATCAAAGAATGATCCTCAGTAGGCATGTCACGTTCATTTTATGATAAGTTCAATAGGAGATAATGGTCTGTGTTACAGGTTACAGATGTCATGTAAATGCCATATAAATGTCCCAGCAGGAGCAGCCTCCTGCTGCTCAGCCTGCTCACTCCAACTGATCTCACAAACATACATAAACATTCTAAATCTATGACATCACGCACACATACACACACACACACACACACATACTGGCTGAGTAGCGGGTAGCAGAGAACTAAGAATGCATCACACTTAAATCAAGATATAACACATTTCACATTTCCCTTCTTAGAAATAATAAACAAACATATTGGGTGTATTCCAACCCTAGTCCAAAAAGTAAGCAACAGGTATCTTTCAACCCCACTGTTAGACATTAGATTTCTGGTTGGCTAGGGTATACAACTAAGCCAGGCAGAACCCACCACTCCAGTCAGGGTAATGGAGTTACACACCTAAGATAACCCCTGCTCACTCCCTTGGTAGCTTGGCAGAGCAGTCAGGCTTATCCCAGAGGCAATGTGTACAGCATTTGCGCAACACACACACACAAGTGACACACTAGGCACGCCACAAGAGAGTCTCCACACCAGGTTATATAAAAATATATTCTTTGTATTGTACATAAAAAAACATTAGACCACATTGCATTAATCACTGTGCCACTAGGCACTAGTTGTAACTTCCACATAGATCATACAATCATTTTGCCAATCGTACATTGGTCATAACAACACTAGTAGTGAACTGAAGTGAACATTTGTAGAGTGCACACAACATAGACATATCATCTCTGAGCATAGTAGGCACTTCCTGAAAGGGATACTTGCTAACTGTTTATCACTGGACTCCCAAAACCATAAATCCTACCATCCGGGCATAAAAAGGCAGTAGTCAGGTTAGGGACATAACCAGTAAATCGCCAAATATCCCCCACAGTGCCTGCATCATGAACATGGTACACCTTATACTTTGGCTGGATATTACCTATTAGCTTCACCGTGCTAAAATCAACAATGACATATTATCAACAATGACATAGAATATAACCATGATTCTTTTCACCTTGACTGAGGAATCCTTATGTTGCTCCTGGTATAAGCCATGTGCGGGACATCAACCACACTCAGGGTGGCACGTACGCCCCTATCACTTATCCTGCGGTCATAAATGCCAGGGTACCAGGCACAGCAACACTGGTGCACCTATTCCGGCTTTTGTGTCCCGGCAGGAGAGCTGCAGGAACTGGACATCTGTCGAGGGTATACCCCGTAATGGAATGCCTCAATCCACAGAGGCCTTCACAATGCCTCGGGGCTCCTCCCCTTGGCCCTTCTCAGCAGTGGTGGGGGTTCTAGGGCAAAGGTAGGTGAACTAGAAGGGATCAAAAGAAAAACACCCCCAGCAGTGGCCGGCAGCTGCCCACAGACATGTGGTGCAGCTGCCAAAATGAATTGTGGCTAGACACAAATGCCCTTCCAAGGGATATACCCAGGTTGCAGGAAAGCTCCTCGCGGCGTCCTGAATGGCTTGCTCGAAGTAGGCGGTGCTCCTTCTCCGTTTAGCTCCAGGCAATGCCACGCACCTGGGATTCCTTCCGACATTGCCTGCCGTCTGCTTTGTTGGGTGGGGCTGACAACGCCGTGCCTACATCAACTCTCCCTGGGGGTTGCTTAGCAACAGCCGGGACTCCAGGCGGCCGCCTTGGTCACCTGGCAACGTTGATGGGCTTCCGTTGTGCTGCCAATTCCGGCTCTTCTCTGCCCTCGGGCCCCTTTCTGCAGGCGGTGGGGTCTCAGCCCGGCCTACGGGACCACAGGCTCTCCAGCGGGTATCCTTCCAGCCCCTTCCTGGGCTGACAAACTGGAGGTTTCTACCAACGGAAATGCGGGGAAGCTCCCAGACAAGTAGAGCACAGGGGGGCTTCTTACAGAAAGTAAAGTGACTGATTGGTTGTCTGAGTACCTGTATGAGTGTCTGTGTGGGTGGGTGAGGGGGTGTGTGACTGCCTGCATGGATGAGTGAGTGGGTGAGTCAGTGGCTGTATTGGTTAGTGAGTGTGTCTGCGAGGGGCTGTAGGGGTGACTGAGTGTATGTATGGCTGTGTTGGTGAGTGAATGGATGTTTCAGTGGTATATGGCTGAGGAACTGCATATGTGAAAGGCAGTATACATGATTGTTGGAGTATATAAGTGACTACATGTGTGAGTGAGTGATCATGGGAGTGGCTGTATGGGTGAGTGTGTGCTTGTGTCGGTGACTGTATAGGTGAGTAAGTATGTGTTAGTATCTGTATGAATAAGTGAGTTGGTGTGTGTATAACTGTATAGGTGAGTAAGTGGCTGTCAATCAATCAATCAATCAATCAGGGGGTTCATTAAGCATGCTACTCACCCGTGAGGGTCTCAAGGCACTGAGGGGGGAAGAAGGGGGGGGGGCGCAGCTCCGTTAGCCGAAGAGCCAGGTCTTGAGGGCCTTCCTGAAGGAGTTCAGGGAGGGGG
Organism: Calotriton arnoldi; assembly: GCA_963921515.1. Classification (NCBI taxonomy): domain Eukaryota; kingdom Metazoa; phylum Chordata; class Amphibia; order Caudata; family Salamandridae; genus Calotriton; species Calotriton arnoldi. The sequence continues at coordinate 2,267,771 of CAWUFW010002319.1, forward strand.
TGAGTCTGATGTCTGCCGGGAGCTCGTTCCAGGTTTTGGCCGCAATGTGAGATAAGGATCTTCCGCCTGCTCTGGCTCTGTGGATGCGTGGAGTTTCGGCCAGTGCGAGGTTGGAAGACCGGAGATTCCTTTTGGGTGCGTGGAAGTTGATTCTGTCATTGAGGTATTTGGGTCCGGTGTTGTGAGGACATTTGTATGCATGGGTGAGGATCTTGAAGGTGACTCTTTTCTCCACGGGGAGCTAGTGGAGCGTTTGAAGGTGTTGGCTGATGTGTTCATGCCGGGGGATGCCGAGGACGAGTCGGGTGGCGGTATTCTGTATCGTCTGGAGTTTTCGGAGTAGGGACTTGTTCATGCCGGCATATAGTGCATTTCCATAGTCCAGTCTGCTGGTGATGAGTGCGTGGGTGACTGTCTTCCTTGACTCCGGGGGGATCCATTTGAAGGTTTTACAGAGGACACGGAGGGTGTTGAAGCAGCTGGAGGTGACGGCGTTGATCTGTCAGTTCTTGGTGAGGGATGAATCGAGTACGATGCCGAGGTTTTTGGTGTGGTCCGAGGGGGTTGGTGGGCTTCCAAGGGCTGTCGGCCACCAGGTGTTGTCCCATGCTGAGGCGGTAGTTCAGAGTATGAGGACTTCTGTCTTCTCAGTGTTGAGCTTGAGGCAGTTGTTGGTCATCCAGGCGGCGACCTCCTGCATTCCTTTCTGGAAGTTGAGTCTGGTGGTGGCGGGGTCTTTGGTGAGGGAGAGGATAAGCTGGGTGTCGTCGGCATAGGAGATGATGTTGAGGGCATGTTGTCGGACGATGGCGGCGAGGAGGGCTATGTAGATGTTGAAGAGGGTCGGGCTCAGAGATGATCCCTGTGGGACTACGCAGGTGATCTCCGTGGGATCGGAGAGGAAGGGCGGCAGTCTAATTCTTTGGCTTCTGCCGGTGAAGAATGATCGGATCCAGTCTAGGGCTGTTCCCTGTATGCCGGCGCTGTGTAGTCTGGTGACGAGTGTGCGGTGGGAGACGGTGTCGAAGGCTGCTGATAGGTCGAGTAGGATGAGGGCTGCAGAGTGGCCTTGGTCCAGGAGGGTGTGGATGTCATCTGTGGTGGCGAGTAGGGCGGTCTCGGTGCTGTGGTTGCTTCGGAATCCAGATTGGGACGGGTTGAGGATGGTATTGTCTTTGAAGAATCGTGTCAGTTCCTTTTTGACTATTTTCTCTGCAACTTTGGCCACGAAGGGGAGGAGCGAGATGGGCCGGTAGTTCTTGAGGTCGGTGGGGTCAGCTGTCGGCTTCTTGAGCAGGGGCCTGACTTCTGCGCATTTCCAGTTGTCTGGGAAGGTGCCTGTTTCGAGGGTGGCGTTGATGGTGCGTTGAAGTTCGGGTGCGATGGCGGTGGTGGCTCTGTGGTAGATGTGAGGGAGGCAGGGGTCGGTGGGGGCCCCTGAGTGGATGCCTTTCATGGTTGAGGTGGTGTCTTCAACTGTGGTCGGCGTCCAGGTGGAGATGGTGGGCTGGCCGGTGCGTCTGGGGGGCGGGCCGGCTGTGGCATCAGGTGGAAGGTCGATGAAGTTGTCGTAGAGGTTTTTGATCTTGAGGTGGAAATATGTCCCAAGTTTGTCGCAGAGGTCTTGGGACGGGGTGATGTCTGTGGCTGCGCTGAGGGGGTTGGTGAATTCCTGGATGCCAGTGAAGAGTTTCTTGGAGTTGGTGGAGTTGGTGAGGATTTTGGTGTGTGATTGACTCTATGGGTGAGTGAGTAGGTATGTGAGTAGTTTTATGAGTGTCTGACAGTGTGTGAGTGGCTGTATGAGTGGATATGTCAGTAGCTGTATTAGTGAGTAAGTGGGTGTATAAGTAGCTGTATGGGTGAGTGAGTGGATGTGTGTGTAGACCTATGAATCAGTGAGTGAGAATGTAAGTACTGGTATGGGTGTGTCAATGGTTTCGAGAATGGTAGTATGAAAGTTGGAGTGGGTGTATGAAAGGTTACATGGGGTGTGAGTGGCTGCGTCAGAGATTCTGTGGATGATGTCATCACTGATGTCATGAGTGATGTCATTTGAGATGTCATCATGATGTCATCAGTGATGTCACTGACCATGTCATGAGTGATGTAATTTTTGAAGTCATTAGCAATGCATTGCGAGGGCACGAGTTATAGTTAGCTCAGCTTCGTATAACTGCTGAATTTCTCTGGTTTTGTACAAGTGAAATATCAGCCTAACTATAACTTCCCTGTAACTTTAGTTTTTTTCAGTGAATATCTAAGGTTTTTTTTTAATCCTTTTTCCTAACTATAACAGCCCTGTAACCTTTGGTTTTTTCAGTGAATTTCTAAAGTTTTTTAAATGCTAATTCCTAACTATAACTTACCTGTAACCTTTGGTTGTTTCGGTGAATCTCCATGTTTTTTTAAGTAGCAATGGTCTTTGCAGAAGGTATGGAAAGGGGGCGGGGCCTCTGACCAGCTCTCAGAAATCCCGCTGAGTAGGACTTATAGAAAGTACCAGGAGTCCTTTAGCATCCAAGACAATTTTATTCCCCAACCAGTTGTGTGCCAGGAGACGTGTTTGTAGAGTGGTGCAGAAAGGGAGTGTGGCCTCCGAAGACCTCTTAGCAAACTGACTGTGTGGAACTTGCTGGAGGTAAAAAGAGGGATACTTGGCCCCCAAACACCCTCAATAGCCAAGGAGACTTCATCCCCCAAATAGTACTATGCCAGGAGGTGCGTTTGCAGAGTGATGGAGAAAGTACGTCCTTGATGATTGCGCTAGTAGTGCCTGTATGATTTTACGAGTGCCATTGCCAAGGACAGACTGCGGATACCAGGTGTTTTTAACAAAGTGTAAAACACATATATAGAAATATTTTACATATGGTTTCAGTCTAGCTATTTTGTATTCATTTGTTGAAATAACTAAATCAAAAATGCATTTGCCTTCCACACAGCAACATCGGAGGTCGCAATGACATCAGTAGTCACAAATACAAATGACAAAGTAAAAAAAGATATATAGACATATTTTACACAACGTTTACGTCTATCTGTTTAGCAACATATTGGTTTAACTTTATTTTAACACCACATTTATAAAAAAGAACAGTTTCCAAAAATAACTCAACATCTGAACTCAAAAATAGAACATAACTACCTAACACCCATCAAACAACCCATCGTTAGCCAAACTCATGGGGAATTAAAAACTGCTACAAAACTAGTGCAATGCACAATCTGGAAACATCACATGACCGGGAAGGTAAGGAATATCATTGGATAATATAATTTCCAGTAAAATGAATAGCAAGTATACACCCACTCCTCCTTCTTGAATCTTCTTTTCCAGAAGTTTATTGTGAGCAGGTGGTAGATTTTGGCTGAAGACTTGTTTTGGACTCATGAGGGACAACGTTCATGTTATATCATTTTAAAACTTATCATAGAAAATGTCTCCAACTGCTGATCAAGCAGAAGGAGCTGGAGGATGATCTACATCAGTAGCAGCAGCAACAATTCACGGACAGAAAGTCCCTTCAGAGGTACAGACTACTACAACAGATATGGCTCCACAGTTTTCAAGAATGGACACTTATTACATGGACTGCAGTGTTGTTACAACAGTTGGTGAGCAGTGTGTTAAAGCTATTCGCAATGCTGTCAAAAATCATACATGGTAATTTTTTCCCCCTTTTATATTTTTTGCATATTTCATAAGAGGAGTTCATAGTGAGCAGCAAGAAGGCAACGCAAAGCTGAAGGACCCTCGACTTCAATAGCAGCACAACAAGACCAAAGCAGAGAGTCCATTCAAAAGTCCAATCTCAACTTCAAGATTTGGCTGCACAGTTTTCCCTGATGGCATCATACTGCATGGATTGTGGAGCTGTAGTGAGTCATGGAGAGTAGTTCATAATGGCCCTTCGCAATGCTGCAAAGAATAATAAATGTTGATTTATTTTTATTTTTGGCCCTTCATAGTTTTTCTACATTAGCAGGCATTTTACTATCTTACAAAATGGGTATCTAATATCTGTGTGTTGTTCATTTTATTATGGTCTAATTTATTGTAACACTACTTACATATAACTTACTTTATAGACAAGTCAAACTGTCCCTATACAAATAAATACACAGGTAACTTTTGCCAGTTATCATGATTGACTTTTTCACTTTTTAAATATAAGTCGGCAGTCTCTGTTTAAATCTTCTATAAGTGCATCGACAACATATAAAAACATACACTGGTTTTTTAGACAACACTGTGGTAAATTTATTAATCTCTTCTTTAAAACTATCAACTTTAATACATGTGTCTTGTTCTGCAACTCCTCCTCTTAACAACTCTTCATTTTCCCTAGAGTCTTGCTCAGGACCAAAGAAACGAAACTGCACATCACCACAAACCGTTTCTACGTCTGCCACACTACCATGCAAAAGTGCTCTATTCATTTCTCATAAACATAAAACAGGAGTTTTCACATAATACAGCCTCCTACCTAAAGTTTGCATTGTTGAGTGGTATAATTTATTTTGTGTTTTAAACTTCGTCTTGGAAAGATACGTAGGAATTTTCTTAATATATCAATGGATTGCTGATGGATTGCTGTCTATTACTAGAAACACTACTACAATTCCATGTATATACAGTACCCTGACTACGCCTTCCTTGTACCTCTTCTTCAACAACTTCTCCTACATTTCTAGGTACCATCACCTCCTTTGCTATAGGACTACCATTCTTTGTTTCATAACATTGTCCTTTTTAATCAATAGCATGAACTAACCTGTTATCCTGGAGAAAGCATTCTTCATTAAAGAAAGGCTCTTTACAAGAAGTATGTATCCATTCTCCACTAAAAACTGTACAACAGTTACTTCTATTCACTAATCTCTTCTTCTGGTTTTGTCTCCTCATGCACAACACTATTTTGTCAAGAGACTTCATTCTATTTAGAATCAAAATAAAAAGCTTCCTCTACAAAGCAAAGGCCTTATCAACCACTCTCTCAACTCATTCTTTCTGTTTCACTGCATCTCTCCTACTTCTACACTTTTTTATATTTAACACTACATTTACAAGGTTGTAACTATGCAATCATTATAGCATTTGCACAGAACCTATGCTGCCATCCAAACACCCACTCACAACCAATGCAGTGATTGAAATACTGAGGCACAAGCATGCACGGATGAAACACTCAGGGGCCGATTCCGATCTCGGTCGGAGGCGCACCCAATACTATTCGGTCGGGAAAAAAGCCATGCGAAAGCCAGTTTCCCGACCGATCCGTACAGCACACCGAACGAGCAAGTACGATGCGCACAACAGCAAAAATTCCGGCCGAGCCGTACTCACCCAAACCAGGTCCTGTTCTCCGACCGAGGCGAATCCGGAAACGCCGAATCGAGTCGCACGGAAGGGAAAATGCAGCCCCGTCCGGCCGGACAAGTACGATGCGCTTCCGTACGCGCCGAACCCGTCGCTACGCACGGCACGTCAAAGCATCCGGGAGAGGCGCACATAAGCTCCGAATCGCGCCACAACACGATCCACGGCTACGAGACGAACACGGCACCGACGAGGACGACGCGAAGCGACGAGGACGAGCGAAGCGACGAGGACGAAGCCAAGCGACGAGGACGACGCGAAGCAACGAGAAGGACGAACGACACGAACCAACCATGAATCCCTTCGTCCCGATCATACCAATATTCTACATCTACTACCGGAACAGGCACGGACGCGTACGGCGCAGAAGGTAAGTCAGACACCAACCACAAAACACATACAACACGTACACGACACATCACACACATACACTGGGAATCTGAATATACTTACACCAGCAACAGCAGCACCATAGGGGCGGGATGCCCATCACCAATGCCACATATGCACACAGGGGCCTGAATGCGCGCCACCACCCCAACCCAGGGGGCTGGATGCCTACCACTACTACCACCCTTAGCCAGGGGGCAGGATGCCCACCACTACTACCACCCTTAGCCAGGGGGCAGGAAGCCTACCACTACTACCACCCTCACCCACGGGGGCAGGATGCCTACCACTACTACCACCCTTAGCCAGGGGGGCAGGATGCCCACCACTACTACCACCCTCACCCAGGGGGCAGGATGCCCACCACTACTACCACCCTTAGCCAGGGGGGCAGGATGCCCACCACTACTACCACCCTTAGCCAGGGGGCAGGATGCCCACCACTACTACCACCCTCACCCAGGGGGCAGGATGCCTACCACTACTACCACCCTCACCCAGGCGGGGCAGGATGCCCACCACTACTACCACCCTTAGCCAGGGGGCAGGATGCCCACCACTACTACCACCCTTAGCCAGGGGGCAGGATGCCCACCACTACTACCACCCTTAGCCAGGGGGCAGGAAGCCTACCACTACTACCACCCTCACCCACGGGGGCAGGATGCCTACCACTACTACCACCCTTAGCCAGGGGGCAGGATGCCCACCACTACTACCACCCTTAGCCAGGGGGCAGGATGCCCACCACTACTACCACCCTCACCCAGGGGGCAGGATGCCCACCACTACTACCACCCTTAGCCAGGGGGGCAGGATGCCCACCACTACTACCACCCTCACCCAGGGGGCAGGATGCCCACCACTACTACCACCCTCACCCAGGGGGGCAGGATGCCTACCACTACTACCACCCTTAGCCAGGGGGCAGGATGCCCACCACTACTACCACCCTTAGCCAGGGGGGCAGGATGCCCACCACTACTACCACCCTTAGCCAGGGGGCAGGAAGCCCACCACTACTACCACCCTCACCCACGGGGGCAGGATGCCTACCACTACTACCACCCTTAGCCAGGGGGCAGGATGCCCACCACTACTACCACCCTCACCCAGGGGGGCAGGATGCCCACCACTACTACCACCCTTAGCCAGGGGGGCAGGATGCCCACCACTACTACCACCCTCACCCAGGGGGCAGGATGCCCACCACTACTACCACCCTTAGCCAGGGGGGCAGGATGCCCACCACTACTACCACCCTCACCCAGGGGGCAGGATGCCCACCACTACTACCACCCTCACCCAGGGGGCAGGATGCCTACCACTACTACCACCCTTAGCCAGGGGGCAGGATGCCCACCACTACTACCACCCTTAGCCAGGGGGGCAGGATGCCCACCACTACTACCACCCTCACCCACGGGGGCAGGATGCCTACCACTACTACCACCCTCACCCAGGGGGCAGGATGCCCACCACTACTACCACCCTTAGCCAGGGGGCAGGATGCCCACCACTACTACCACCCTCACCCAGGAGGGGCTGGATGCCCACCACTACTACCACCCCAACTCAAGGGGGGCTGGATGCCTACCACTACTACCACCCTTAGCCAGGGGGGCAGGATGCCCACCACTACTACCACCCTTAGCCAGGGGGCAGGATGCCTACCACTACTACCACCCTCACCCAGGGGGGCAGGATGCCCACCACTACTACCACCCTTAGCCAGGGGGCAGGATGCCCACCACTACTACCACCCTCACCCAGGGGGGCAGGATGCCCACCACTACTACCACCCCAACCCAGGGGGCTGGATGCCTACCACTACTACCACCCTTAGCCAGGGGGCAGGATGCCCACCACTACTACCACCCTTAGCCAGGGGGCAGGATGCCTACCACTACTACCACCCTTAGCCAGGGGGGCAGGATGCCCACCACTACTACCACCCTCACCCAGGGGGGCAGGATGCCCACCACTACTACCACCCTTAGCCAGGGGGCAGGATGCCTACCACTACTACCACCCTTAGCCAGGGGGCAGGATGCCTACCACTACTACCACCCTCACCCAGGGGGCAGGATGCCCACCACTACTACCACCCTCACCCAGGGGGCAGGATGCCCACCACTACTACCACCCTTAGCCAGGGGGCTGGATGCCTACCACTACTACCACCCTTAGCCAGGGGGCAGGATGCCCACCACTACTACCACCCTTAGCCAGGGGGCAGGATGCCTACCACTACTACCACCCTTAGCCAGGGGGCAGGATGCCCACCACTACTACCACCCTCACCCAGGGGGCAGGATGCCCACCACTACTACCACCCTTAGCCAGGGGGCAGGATGCCTACCACTACTACCACCCTTAGACAGGGGGCAGGATGCCTACCACTACTACCACCCTCACCCAGGGGGGCAGGATGCCCACCACTACTACCACCCTCACCCAGGGGGCAGGATGCCCACCACTACTACCACCCTTAGCCAGGGGGCAGGATGCCTACCACTACTACCACCCTTAGCCAGGGTGGCAGGATGCCTACCACTACTACCACCCTTAGCCAGGGGGCAGGATGCCCACCACTACTACCACCCTCACCCAGGGGGCAGGATGCCCACCACTACTACCACCCTTAGCCAGGGGGGCAGGATGCCTACCACTACTACCACCCTTAGCCAGGGTGGCAGGATGCCTACCACTACTACTACCCTTAGCCAGGGGGCAGGATGCCCACCACTACTACCACCCTCACCCAGGGGGCAGGATGCCCACCACTACTACTCACCCTTAGCCAGGGGGCAGGATGCCTACCACTACTACCACCCTTAGCCAGGGTGGCAGGATGCCTACCACTACTACCACCCTTAGCCAGGGGGGCAGGATGCCCACCACTACTACCACCCTCACCCAGGGGGGCAGGATGCCCACCACTACTACCACCCTTAGCCAGGGTGGCAGGATGCCTACCACTACTACCACCCTTAGCCAGGGGGGGCAGGATGCCCACCACTACTACCACCCTCACCCAGGGGGGGCAGGATGCCCACCACTACTACCACCCCAACCCAGGGGGGGCTGGATGCCTACCACTACTACCACCCTTAGCCAGGGGGCAGGATGCCCACCACTACTACCACCCTTAGCCAGGGGGCAGGATGCCTACCACTACTACCACCCTTAGCCAGGGGGCAGGATGCCCACCACTACTACCACCCTCACCCAGGGGGCAGGATGCCCACCACTACTACCACCCTTAGCCAGGGGGCAGGATGCCTACCACTACTACCACCCTTAGCCAGGGGGCAGGATGCCTACCACTACTACCACCCTCACCCAGGGGGCAGGATGACCACCACTACTACCACCCTCACCCAGGGGGGGCAGGATGCCTACCACTACTACCACCCCCACACATAGGATGGACAATGCATGACACAACAAGCACACCACAACCTAGGGAATGCAAGATTAAGACATCCCCCCACCACCATGACAAGCGTGTGAGCAGGCTGTGTCAAATGCCTACAACACCGAACATGACTTTGAACATACAATGTGACCCCCTAGCACATGTGCCACACATATATGTGTGTGGCACCCACAATGCAAGCAGCCCATGACCATTGTGGCAATGGGGCCTAAACCCCCATCATCACAGTGACCAAAAGGTAAGTGTGGGGTCCATAGCTGAAGCACATTTTGACCATTGTGGCAATGGGGTCTAAACCCCCATCATCACAGTGACCAAAAGGCAAGTGTGGGGTCCATAGCTGAAGCACATTTTGACCATTGTGGCAATGGGGTCTAAACCCCATCATCACAGTGACCAAAAGGCAAGTGTGGGGTCCATAGCTGAAGCACATTTTGACCATTGTGGCAATGGGGTCTAAACCCCCATCATCACAGTGACCAAAAGGCAAGTGTGGGGTCCATAGCTGAAGCACATTTTGACCATTGTGGCAATGGGGTCTAAACCCCCATCATCACAGTGACCAAAAGGCAAGTGTGGGGTCCATAGCTGAAGCACATTTTGACCATTGTGGCAATGGGGTCTACACCCTCATCATCACAGTGACCAAAAGGTAATTGTTGACAAAGAAAGAGCTGCAACTGCCAAACTGCATGGATCATTCCTGGTCACAGAACCAAAAACTCATCTGTGGCAAAGTAGTGTATGTGTCCCATTGCAACATAAATTGGGGGAGCCAAATACTGCAGTGCAAATGAAACATTCCTTTGGCCATGTGCAGACAAACAACACCCATGGGGGCTGAGACCGTCAACAGTCATCAATGACACAATGACAGAAGTGACCATCAGAATGCAGAACCACATATTTGCACCAATGGGCACACAAATGCAGATACCCTGTGGAGACAGCAGATGTGAGGTGAACAGATACCATACCATGGCAGCAATGGGACACACAAACCATGATCACTGTGCTGACCGATGACCTAGGAGTCCCAGGGACAGCAGGGGAAACACACCAAACAACATACAGCCAATGGCACACCCAAGATATGCCAATGCAGTGGTGCAGATGCACAAACACAAACAGGCAGACCAACACTGTCATCATACACAGCAGGTGAGGGGTGGGGGTGCCAGTGTCCCCAGGCAACAACACAACACATGAGGAGAGCTGAATACCAATCATACAGATGTGCATACACTGCCACACTAAGGTAACTCATGGATCCAAATCCCCTATGTGGGCAAGCAGGCATTGACAGGTGAGAGGGAGCACAAAACACACATGTCACACAGGCACGTAGGAACAACAACTGACACAGCAAGTCACAGACACACCACAGCACCACCCCCAGGGCCCCCACAATGTGGTGACCCTGGGCTGAATAAAAATACCACTGTGATGACAAAGCTAAATGTCGTTCACACTGTGAACCACAGTCAGGTGTCCTGAGCAACAAACTACCATCACACCTACACAAGCACAAATCAATCAGCATGGCCAGTAAGCCAAGGCCAACATGGAGGCAGGGGCCTAGCCGGGCAACAACTCTCATCTGCACACACTCAACACCACACCCTCGACCTCCAACAATGTGCAGCAGTGAAGTACACATGCACTGGTGACATTGCACATGCACCCATGACTATTCCAGGGTGGTGGGTGGGAACCAAGGTGTAGAAACACATCACACATGGACACTCAACAAGACTCCTGAATGTCTGACACACTGCACACTACGCTGTACATGGACATGACGGCAATACCACACCGACCAATGGGATCCCAGCCACAGTCACACACCAATGAAGAAGCCAAGGTCACCCACAAAGAACACACATAGACAACAACCAACATTGCAGCCCGGACCCTAAGGAGTGCCAGCAGTCACACACACAACGTGTCACAATCACTGAAAGATAACACAAACTGGAAATCACATGACAGGGGCAAACAACAAGTGCCAAGGGGAAACCTGACTGTGACCCATCTGCGTCTGCACACAAACTCTGCCCTGACAGCAAACACACCTATGGGTGACACCCTGATGACCAGTAATGTGCCATGCACCCACATCACAGAGAACACAGGGAGAAGACTTTGGGGGAACATAGCTCAAGTCAGCAAGCATCACAAACAGGTACAACACTAGGGATCACAGCATGCGCAGATGAATGGAAGTGAACACACAGACATGCACATACAACACACACCTTGGGCGCAGGCAATGTCACACGTGTACACACTGCCATGAGGGGACTCCACTCCTGTGTGAGGAAAGCTGTGCCATATGTTGCCTCAGTAGGGCCCCATCATGTCAGCTGAGCACTTGGTCACACAATCAACAATTAGCACCAAATGAGGGCTCCCATCACATCAGCCTGGTCATGGATGTGCCAACGGAATCATCAGCACAGATCCAACACACTTGTATAGCAATGTTGCACTGACTACACGGATGAGTCCCTCCCCATTGATGCCCAAACCTGCATGTCCACTGGAGATGGCAACACGGTCAGGGAAGTAGACAAATGCAACGATGGCAGGCACAACAGATGTGCAGGGGTGGAAGCCACAGATATGAAATTGCCAATGTAAGTAGGAAACCCATTGCCAAATACTGAACACATGACACCCTCAGATGCTGCTATTGATGACATGGATACACCACATGATAGGACACATTCCCCCTGGACCACATGGGTTCCTGCACAGTAACACTTCATAATCATGAGACCAGATATCACCATCACTGCAGCAAGGGCATGGTTAGCTGCACCAACAACATGTACATCTGAAGCATGAGCACTAGAGAAAAGAAAGTTGCTTTATTCAGCATATGTGTTCTTTGATAACGACGTCCAGAAGAAATTAGAGCAAAGGCCAATGGCCAGTCCATTGTCAAAGTTCAAACAGGGTGACACTGGCAGATGTCACCCTACGCATGCCTGCACAATACCAGGGACAATCCACTAGGAGGGGCAACCGGGGGCAGGCCAGGCACCGCAGGGACAGGATCAGGGCTCACCAGGGGGAGTCAGGGAAGGGGTGGTGGGTGCTGGAGAGCCACTGACAACTGCAGTGGAGGTGTCTGACATGGTGTGTGCCGGCACAACTGGGGGCATGACTCAGATGTCGTGGCTGCCGGCACCACTGCAGTGGACCCTGCAGATGGGGTGGACAGGTCCGCCACTGCAGTGCCCAAGTCAGACAGGGCGGTAGTGGACTCCACTGCAGTGCCTACCTCCAGGGGAGGAGAATGGGGAACAGGCAAGGTGGGTTGGACAGAGGGGGAGGACACCCTCACCACATCAGTGGCACAGACAAGCGCAGCGGGGGTGTGGTGCTGGGAGAGCAAGTGGCAGGGGAGAAGGCCGGAGCCTCTTGGGGATGGTATATCTGTGGGTGGGGGAACCTGGGGCAGGGTGTGGTGGGGGCACCTGTGCAGTGGGGGCCTGAGGGATGGAGGACGGAGACCTTGTGCCTGAGCTGCAGGGCGGTGGTGGGGTCTTGCTCTTACCACTCCGGGGGACTTGCGGGTGGGGGCCTCAGTCCGTCTGCGCCTGGGGGAGGGTGTCCGGGTGCGAGGGGCACTCTGCTCCGTGTGGGTGGGCTTCCTCTTCCCCGGGATGCTGGAGCAGCTTCATCGGTGGGGAAGAGGCCGAGGTCACAGAGGAAGAGCTGCTGTGACTTTGGGGTTGCAGGTGAGGCAAGGGAGGGTGCTTTGGAGGGAGAGGGAACTGAGGACTGCGCAGTGCATGTGGATGCGTGTGTGTGTTCCAGGGCCCCATCCCCTGTGAGTCTGGCTTCAGTCCCCTGAATGTGCGTGCGTGTGCGTTTGTCATTGGCGTGTGTGTCAGTGTGCTGGATGTGTGTGTGCTGGTGTGTGCCTGTGCCGTGTGTGTGTGCCTGGGATGGGTAAGGTGCTGGGGAGTGTGGATGGAGCAGAGGCAGGAGGGGTGAGGGACCGTTTGAGGAGGGACACTGCTGCCGTCAGGGAGGAGTCCATGGACCTATTGCCCCTCTGTAGGTCAGACATGCCCGATGAGATGCCCTCCATGAACGACACCAGCTGAGTCAACAGCGCGGTGTGCGCATGGAGGACACTCAGCATGGCTGTCTGCCCTACATGGAGCTGGCGAAGGAGGTACACAGACTCCTCACTCAGGGCAGCAGGGGACACAGGGGCAGGGGGTGCGGTGCCTGGCCCAAAGGAGACACGCTCCCGGACATGGGAGCCTCCACGGACCTGGGGAATGGGAGCCGATGGGAGGGCGGTGGTGGTGCTGGTGGTGGCGGGGACAGCAACACTAGCTGGGGTGTGGTGGCTGCTGACACCCGCCTCCACAAGGGAGTCATCCTCCGAGTTGCTCTGGTCCTCAGCTGAGGTGGATGCTGCTGAGGACTCCTCGGTGTGGCTCCCTCGCCCTCCGTGCCACTGGGTCCCTCCGACCACTCCTCGGCTGCTGACCCAGTCTGGCTCTCCGGCTCCTCCTGGTCCGTGGAGCTGTCCCCTTCCGTGGCCGTGGATGTATCTGCAAACAATGGGGAAACAGACAGACATCAGTCACCTGCACATAACGCACACACCACTGTGAGCACAGCACATCACAGAGCAAGCCCTGGCATCATTAGTTGTACATTGCTAAAAGTGCCCTAATTGAACAGGAGAAGTCAATTGTCAGTCTGATGCCAAGCATGGCACTCACATCCCACATGGCCTTGCACCCATCTGTCTGGTGTCTGTTGGATTGCAACACCCCAGTGTTGACACATGCACCAAGTACACAGTAGTTGGACAGTGCAGAGGACACGGTGTGGACACATCACAGCTCTTGCCACTGAGTCAGTACAGGTTTCCGGATGTAAGGGATGCCCAGAGTCAAATAGGAAATGCATGTGATGCATACCAGCGACAGACACCATGATGCACCCATGTCCTGATAGCCAGCGCCACTATGGTGTGCATGTAGCACATGTCACTCCCCTGCAGGATCACCAATCAGTAGACACATGCCATGGCGGGAGGCATGACTGCAAAGTCATACATCACTGGCTCAGTGATGTATGACTTTGCAGCCAGACAACAACACTCTGCACTGTGTCACAATAGTAGGTCATGGGGAATGCAAGTCCTGGAGCTGCACAAGTGCACATGTACATCCCCCCACAACACATCCTCTTAACCCTCATCTGTCCAGGTCATACCTATTGGACATATGGGAGACCTGTGACACTACCCTCTGAACCTGAGCCCCTCACACTCTGCTGTGCATGGGGAACAGCTGCCTGAACTTCACATTTACATGCCCCATTCTGCATGGGCAGCTGATCAGACACCTATGTGTCACACAAGTATCGTCTCCTATGGTCACATCTCCAGTGGCATGCTGAGCCCCTACCAAGTAACTCCACAGCAGTCCTGGCGACTAATCCACAGCACACTGACACAGAGGCAGACACCTGAGGGGTCAAATCACTGTGCACAATGTGTCCGCTGATACACGGGAGTGGGAGTACAGAGTGTATTGTATGGCCTGGAGTAGGCATGACTGTCCAGCCCCACATGAATGAGGGATGAGCCCTGGACTGTAGGCAGCTGGCTAAGTATGTGTGACACACGTCATATACATACTCCTGGGGCCCAAACATTGTTCCCACCCGCAGCATGGGTGTGTGCCAGGTACCCCAGCCACATGTGGTGGATCAGCTCAGCAATTGGACCACAGATCAAAGTAACACGCTGAATACATGTCAGAATACAGGCATTGTGTAAGCAATGGACCCACCCATGATGCCCACCACAGAGTCAGGGAAACAGATGCTGTCTCCCACCTTGAGTCAAGCAAACTGCAAGGACACAGTCCTAAGTGACAGAATTCCCTGCATGTAAGGGCCACACCTGGGTATCAGATGAGGAGTGGGCAGTGCACAATAGAGGGACATGGCTCCTGGACAACATGACTGCTGTACTGTGGCAGTTTAACCAGGCCCGAGGAGGGCACATAGCATGTTAGACAGAGTACACAGTGCAGTCTTTGACTCACCCCCTCCTTGCTGCTCTCTGGCCTTCAGCTGCCCATCCAGGTCTGGAAAGACCACCGCCAGGATCCTGAGCATGTGGGGGTCAGGGTCCGTGTTCCGCCCCTCCTGCGAGGAGGCGACAGCTTCAGCTGGACCTGTGCAATCCTCCGGGTCCAGCCCCGAAGATCCTGCCACCTCTTTTGGCAGTTGCGGATCCGGCGCTTGTAGACCCCCACGGACCGGACAGCCCGGACGATGTCCTTCCATATCTCATGCTTCCGATGGGCAGAAGCCTGTCAGGATGACAAAGTGATAAGGCCATTACTACACATGCAACATATCCGTGCATGACACAGTTGCATATACATGTCGCAATCACAGGGGCACATGGTGTACCCAGGCAGTGCACGGCTGCCCATGGACAGTTTTCCAGAAGTCACTACATGGTATCATTGCATGGGGAGTAAAACCCTGTTCAGAAGCACTGTCACTGCACCATACCTGTCCAGTGCAAGTCACTACACACTATGGGGGTGACAACTACTCAGTGAGCCTGCTAGCCAGTGGTGTGCTGACTCTCAGCCTTGCTAGTCAGACAAAATGCACATTCAGAAAGGCAGTGCACAGAACACTCACCTGCTCCCCTGGTGTCCCATACAGCTTGCTGTACTGTGGAAGTAGGCTGTCCAGCAGGGCCTGGTTCTCTTCAAGGCTGAAGGCTGGGGCTCTCTCCACAGTACGTGCCATTGCAGGGTCCAGAGGGGCAGAGACAGCAGCAGTGCAGTGGCAGATGTCGTCCTGGAGCATGTAGTGCAGGCAAGTGGGCTCTCAGGGGAACAGGCAGCAATATATATGTGCTGGAGAGGCAGATACTGTCCCTTGTGTCCAAAGTGATAGGTCCAAGTCGTTTGCATCTTCTGAATCTGGCCAATCCATGGAATAGCAGCACCAAAACACGCCCACAGCATCCTTCAAAACTTCAACTTCATGACATACATGATTTTGCAACATTGTTGTGGGTGACCAACTGATTTTCCAGCAACCGACTCGCTCGAAATTCGAAAACGCGTCCGTTGCCAGGCAAGCCCATTGTCAATGGGTGCGCACCGATCGGTCCATTGAGGTACAACGCGCACAGGGGTACAACGCGTACCCGCACACATTGAAAGCAATGGGCCGGCCGGAGGCACCGATCGGTCCATTGCTGTTCAACGCGCACAGGGGTACAACGCGTACCGCGACACATTGAATGCAATGGGCCGGCCGGAGGCACCGATCGGTCCATTGCAGTTCAACGCGCACAGGGGTACAACGCTGCACTCCGACACATTGAAAGCAATGGGCCGGCCGGAGGCACCGATCGGTCCATTGCTGTTCAACGCGCACAGGGGTACAACGCGTACCCGCACACATTGAATGCAATGGGCCGGCCGGAGGCACCGATCGGTCCATTGCAGTTCAACGCGCACAGGGGTACAACGCGTACCCGCACACATTGAATGCAATGGGCCGGCCGGAGGCACCGATCGGTCCATTGCAGTTCAACGCGCACAGGGGTACAACGCGCACCCGCACACATTGAATGCAATGGGCCGGCCGGAGGCACCGATCGGTCCATTGCAGTTCAACGCGCACTAGGGGTACAACGCGTACCCGCACACATTGAAAGCAATGGGCCGGCCGGAGGCACCGATCGGTCCATTGCAGTTCAACGCGCACAGGGGTACAACGCGTACCCGCACACATTGAAAGCAATGGGCCGGCCGGAGGCACCGATCGGTCCATTGCTGTTCAACGCGCACAGGGGTACAACGCGTACCCGCACATTGAAAGCAATGGGCCGGCCGGAAGCACTCGATCGGTCCATTGCTGTTCAACGCATCACTGTACATGTGACTGGCATATGTCAGCATGCCTGTCTCAGATGGACATATGCCAGCCACAGATAGCTCCCAGGGAGTGAGGGGCACACCTACATCACGACAGCCTGTCCAAACCTTATCATTAGGCATGTAAGGCTGCATTTCCTATTGTGTGTATGTTGGTGTACATGTTGTCCTGTGGGTGTCACCTGTGGGCAGCCACCCCCAGGCTGTGCACGTGTTAATGGGGACAGGATCCTGGGTGTTACGTGTACGTGACCACTGTGATGTGCAACTGTTCATATCTGTGCATGTGTCATGGTCACATTTCACAGTGGTGTTTGTGTATGTCATGTCACATACCCCGTGAGTCCCATGTGGGACGGTATGTTTGAGCCAGGGTGTCCCAGTGGCACAATAGTGATGGCCCTCCACAGTCTTTGTGCATGTAGTGTTTACAATGTCTCTGATTTCATGTGCACAATGGGAGACAGTCTCCACATCCACGTTGTGTGTGCATGGACTCTGATGTTGTGCGTGTGTGTCACAGACGTCCATGGCTCTCCTGCCATGGCAAGTGTGGCCACTACCTGTGGGGGTCATGTTTGTTTTGCTGTGGTGTACACATGATACTCCAGGTGATGCCAGTGTCCATGTGGCATTACAGGGTCCCTGGGAATGTGCCTGTCGTTGAGCTGTGGTGCCTGGGGCACATCTGTCCTCACATGTCACTGGGGGTGACTGTGACACAGCATCATGATATCCAATGGGCCAACCTGGGACAAATTGATGCCACCTGTAGGACCGTGTTGACAGATGTTGGCCATGTATGTACCATACATGTCGTTCCGGTACTGCACACTTCATGTAGTTGTGCCTCATGATGATGTATGTTGGGATCTTGAGTGTGTTCAATGCCGCATATGTGGGGTGACTGACGATCTTGCTTACTTCTCCTCTGCACTGCAGGGCTCCTGCTGTCCATCGGCCATTCCCAGACCTGGCAACGATGGTGGAACGGGACAGCATCCGACGGTACCGCTTCACCAGGCAGCTGATTGAGGATTTTGCAGTGCAGTTGTCCCCACATTTGCAGCCTGGCCGGCCGTATCCTACAGCGCTGACCCCAAGGTGAAGGTGATGGCAGCCCTACACTTCTTTGCCACCGGTACCTTCCAACATACTGTGGCGTCTGCTGGTGGGATGTCACAGACCATGTTCAGCCGTGTGCTCCGCGATTTCTTGGCGGCAATGTTGCTCTTCCTGAACCGGCACATCTATTTCCTAGACTGCGACGACTCACTGACGTGAAGAGTGACTTTTATGCCCTGGGGAGGATGCCGCATGTAATTGGCTCCATTGATGGGACACATGTGGCTTTGGTACCACCACAGGCCCAGGAGCAGGCCTACAGGAACCGCAAGCACTACCACTCGGTCAATGCACTGGTGGTGTGTCTTGCAGACATGACCATCACACACGTGTGTGCCCGTTTCCCTGGTTCAGCACACGATGCCTTTGTGATGAGGAGTAGTCGCATCCCCAGGTTGATGGCACAGATGCAGAACCAGCGTGCCTGGCTTGTCGGTGTGTACTGACTTTGTGCCATTGTGTGTGATCTGATCTGTAGTATTCCGCCCACTTTTCCAAGTCAGCTGATGTGCACTTGTCTGTCCGTAGGTGACTCGGGATACCCCAACATGCCGTGGTTGCTGACACCCCTCAGGAACCCTGTGACACCTGCCCAGATGCGCTACAATGAGGCACATGGTCGGACCAGGAGAGTGATTGAGCGGACCTTTGGTCTCCTGAAGAGCCGCTTCCGCTGCCTGGACAAGACCGGAGGGTCCCTCCCATATGCCCCTG